>JANXHW010000007.1:10000-1210000 GCA_026170595.1 Plestiodon gilberti rubricaudatus | reverse complement strand
GGGCTCCAGCAGGGGGTCAAAAAGGTGTTTCAGTTAGGCTTTTCTGGGCTCTTGTTTCATACTGTTGTGCGTTGCCTTTTATGGTCACCTTTGGGCGGTTTTATCAGATGCTCTTGGCATTACCCGGGCTGCGCACGGCCTGTTCTTTGGTGACGATTTCTGGGCTGCTGGTTTTCACTGAGGCTCTTCTACGGCGGTTGTGTTACCAGTTCTATGTGTGCTGGGGGGGGGGGCTGTTTTCATGTTGTATAATTTTTGAATTTTGTTGATTTGTCGTTTCAAAAGGTGACTTTACTGTATGTTGTTGCATTGTTAGCTGCCTTGGGTGCCCATGGGGTGGGGGGGGAGGCAGGGTACAAATCAATTACATAAATCAAAGCAACAAAAGGATACGGCTCCGCTTGCGAATGTCCCCGCCGAGGCCACTGTCAGGAGACAGGACAGTTGGGCTGTTGGCCTGGCCACGTGTGGCAAGTTCCCGTGTCACGCAGGCCTCTGCGATGCCAGCAGGAGCCCGGCATATTTTCGCAGCAGCCAGGGCAGCCCAGTCCCAGAGGGCAAAAGGGGGAGATTGGAATGCAGCCCCCCCCCCCCGTTTCTGAATTTATTATGGGAATAAAATATTAACCACTCTATTATTCCTTCATTGCTCGGTATTGAAAGTTGGAGCTCTTTGCAGAGTCGATCAATGGCAAAGCAGCAGCAGAGCTCTTTCTGTCAGCTAAGCCAATTAGCAAGTTTGAAGCCAGCGAGGCCAGAGCCGAGTCCGAGGGGACCGAGCTTTGCGCCTGCCAGGCTCCGTGACTGACCAGCAGAGAGAGGCGGGGTTGAGGCGCCCTGCCTGGCACAGAGAGCGCCCTGCAGCAGAGGTGCAGGAGATGACGAGCAACTCCCCCCCCCATCTGACTGACTGGCAGCAGAGTGGGGGGGGGGAGGCTGGGTGCACTGTGCAGGCAGGCAGGCTCTTGCACACCTGGCAAGGGCGGGGAGGCAGCCAGAAGCATCACCACAGCCCTGGATCCAGTTTAAAGAAGGGCCGGCGACCTTTCGCACCCCTGTAGCTGCCTGTCAGGGGCGTCATTTTCACTGTACTGTATATGGAAAGACGGGGCGAGGGGGGAGTTATAAGCTGTGGTGTAGACGGCCATGGAAATTACCCATGGGATAAAGTTGATGGGGGGGGGGCAGGGGCAGGCATTTATTTTTAACAATGAAACATGGACAGAGTGTTGTATCTGACCTTTAAAAGGATGGAGTGAAACAGTTGATACTAAAAACCTTCCTTTCTGCAGATAATAGTGGCTAATTCAAGTGATGCTTCAATTAAGGCACTAATCCAGGAGTGGGCTGTTCCGTTCACACTGTTAATTTAATTGCAGTGGGTGGTCTGGGTCCCATGGCTACATGTGGCTCAGTGATGGGCTGAAGCTGGGGGGGGGGCGCACGCACACAGCCCCCCCTTTGATGCCCGGTGTCTGCAGGTAGACATCCTTCCTGGGGCGGGGGGGGGGCGACGCTGCTGCCTGGCAGGGAAGCTCAGGGCTGGTCACACATTTTGGCCGGAGGGTCACCTGGGGACATGGACATTGTACAGAGGGCCATAACGTGGATTTGTGATGATAATGAATGACTGTACCCTCCATGATGGTCACTTGGAGGGGCAAAGTTGGAGGGCCACTGAACGAAGGAGCCCCCCCCCCCCCAGCCTGCTGCTTCGCTGGTGCTCCAGTCCTCTGCCCACTTGCCAAGCGCAAGTCAGAAGAGGATCGCGGCAGTATCAGGTGGGGGGGGGGAGAGCTGCTGCGCCTCCAAATCACTTTTCCCCGTAGCCCCAAGTGGGCAGGTGGAGGAGAATTGAAGCCCGCCCCGCCCGCTTCCCTTTGCCTCCGCCGCGGCGCACATCCTCCCTGCTGCTTCTGTTTCCAGTTTCCAGAGGAGGAGCCAGGATCGTGCGCGTGGGCTGCCCAGCAAACGCCGCTCCTCTTCCTGGGAAGCAGAAGCGGTGCAGACGGAGGAGCGAGGCTGGCAGCTGGCTGCACTCCTGGTGGTAAATAGAGGGAGGGGGCGGGCGGGCGGGCGGGCGGGCGGGCAGGCAGGGGAACCAGTACAAGAACTGAAAAACTGGATTAAAAACATCTCGCATAATTTAAACAGAAGAGGTCTATGATGATGACAGCCGCCCAATCCTATGGGCGCTCCCGGCGGCGGATCTCCCGAAAGTGCCAGAGCGCCGGTGCCACTATCGCGCTGCAGCCAGCCGGGACCGCGGGCGGGGGGCACAAAGGGGCGGCGGCAGCGGCCTTCGTTCGCCCCGATGTAGGTGCGAGGAAGCAAAACTTGTATCTTCCTGGATCTGACAGCAAAACGTCCCTGCTGCTGCTACGACAAACCAGCCAGTCTGCACGACACCTTCAGACGGCTTTGACGCCGTACTGTGTAAGGGGGGGGGGGTTTCCTCTAAAAGAGCATCCTGGGGAGTGTAGTTTGAGGAGGCTGCGTGCAGCGCAGTCTCCTCCCCAAACTGCAGTTCCTTCCCAGGGGAGAGAGGAGGTCGCTGCTGGCTTTCTGTTTGTGACGGGGTCGGGGTGGGATACAGGCGCATCGTTCTCGCCAGTTGGTGCCTCTCCTGCTCCGACGTGTCGCCAGCCAGCTGGACTGGACGGAGCGCGCGTTCCTTCGAGTCACGTCGAGCGAATTCCCGTGTCTGGAGTTCGGCTGCAGTCCTGTTCGCACTTCCCTGGGAGTCAGTCCCACTGAAGCCGAGGCCCCAGCTGAGTGGAGGCCATCGAGAGGCTTCTCCCCCCCCCCCCCGGCCGAGGGCATCTGGCAGAAGCCTCCGACTGCGGCTGCAGGTGCCCCCGTTGATCCCGGTGGGGTAGCCAGGCGTGACCTTCACACGTGCACCCGCGTTCTCTGCGTGGAAGCCGCTGAACGCGTGTGCACGTGTGAAGATCAGATCACGCCTGAGTGTACTCTACACTGAGGCAAACCAACATGCCTGGCCGGTCTTGGAAGCTTTTGCATTGATTTGCATTTGCAACGCACTGGGAAGGGGCAGCAGGGCTGAGTCGGGGGAAGAAATGCCCCCCCCCCCCGCCGCCGCCTCAATTAGTTTCCTCCCCCACAGCTGTCATTCAATAACGCCCCTAGTGGGGGCGGTTCGCAAGGAAGGAGCGTTTCGCATCATCTGATTGGTTGACTTGCTGCCTCGGTCCTCCGTCTTCAGCCCGCCCCTCCGTCCTTCCTACCATACCCCGCCCAGGGGAGGGCACCTTATGATTGGTCGGGAAGATTGGAGCGCTGTGATTCAGCCGGAGGGCTGGCAGGCGGGGAAAGAAGGGGACACACACAGAGAGAGAGACAGACCCACCCAGCCACCCCTGGGCTACTGCGATTGGACCGTGGCTTTTGATTGACGGGGCGAAAGTGCGCTCCGAGGCCCAGCCTCCTCCCTCCACCTTCTCCTGTTTGGCTCTCGCGGGAAGTTGGCAGGCAGAAGGGGGCGGAGCCTGATCGCGGAGGTTGTCGCGGGACCGCGCGCGCCCATTGACTCGCTTTCCCTCCGCTGTGAGGAATTGACTGGGCCGGGCGCGCTCTGCAGGGGGGAGAAAAAAATAATCTCCGTGTTTCAAGGACCCACCTGCGCAGGTAAGAGGGTGAAGCGGGAGGGAGACGTGCGCCTGTGTGTGAGTGGGGGCGCCTCAGAAGCGGGGTGGGGCTCCTGGAGCAGGCTGGGGACCCCAGTTGGCGGGGAGGGGGAGGCGGCAGCAGCGATAGGTGAGGGCCCCCGCCCGAGGAGGGCGCCCCTGCTGCAAGAGGGCTTCTGCCTCCGACTGGGGGAGGGGTGCCTGCTGCTCCCCCCCCCCCACCTGGGTCTGAGGTCTCTGCTGCTCCTCGCGGCCTGAGTGTCCTGGTGGGGCGAATGAGTGGCCCCAGGACAGCCCACCCCCAGGGCCGGTTAGGGTCGCCCCTTTGAGGGTCATGGATTGGTGGCCAACCCGTGGCATGCCATGTGCCACATTTTATGTAGATGGTCTTGAGCGTGCCACTTTAAATAAATAAATAAATAAGTCTAAGGTCATGAAAATATTTAAAGCACCGTGACAGCGCAAGAAGAATAAGGCGCAGTGGGGTGCAGAGACCTCCTCTAGTGCCACAGGCTTGGAAAGGCGCGCTGGGGTCGAGAAAGAGAGAGGGACTTCAGCGCTCGGCTCGGGCAGGAACGCCAGTGCGTGCCACTTCAGAAGGCTCGCCGTGCCACTAAGTGGCACCTGTGCCGTGGGTTGGCCACCTATGAAACCCTCCTGCTCCTCTGCAAATGCTGCTGCTTTAATAATTACTCTGCCGGTGCAGAGGGTTCATCGTCTTCATCAATATTGGCCCCCACCGGATGTGGTGCTAGGCAAAGAATGAGAAGACGGTCCCTGCCCCAAGAGGCTTACAGTCTCCAAGCCTGCTAAGGGGAGGGAATGGAGCCAAGGGGGAGAACTGCGGTCATTTCAGGGATTTGGAGGTTCATGGGAACCCCCACAGCCTTCATGGAAAATGGGGCTTGGGAGGAGAGGTGTGAAGGCAGAGTGAGAAGTGGTGTCACTCACAGGGGTGTGAATCTGGATGGCAGAGTAGCTCCTGCTCCAAGCAGCGTAACGTCTAAATTTAGCGCTGTTTATTTCAGAGCTCTGGCTGACTCGGGCATTGGCGGTTTCTGGTACCCACAGAAGAGGTGATGAAGGGGGGTCCTTTGCTTCCTAGTTCTGTAATTACGTGTGTCTGTTTCCAGTTTCTCCTCCTCCCCCCCCCCCATAACCTTTGAAGGAGCTTGTGGTCCGAAGCTTCACCAGTGTGAGCGAGAAGGGCCCGTGGAGGCTGCCTGCCAGCCTGTGTGGCTTCTCTCAGCAGGGGAAGGGGAAACGGAGGCTCCTTGTGGGCCCCAGTGTCTAGGGAAGGTGGCAAGGAAATCTGTCAGTGGGAACACAGAGTAACTTGGTTTTGTGCTGGGGAGGGTGAGAGGCTTTGCACCTGCCCCAACCCAGATCCGTCTCTGAGCCCCTTTCAATCCCGCCTCTCTTTCTTCTGTTGGGCCAGGCAGCGTGCAGAGAGGTTTGGTGCTGGCAGGGAGCTGAGGTGGGAGGACGGCGGCCCCCCGGGTGGGTCCCAGATGTTGTTCAGATCTCCAGGTGTCAAGCGTTCGTTCCCCCTGCCCTCCTGGCTGTGTCTGATTTCAGCTGGTTCTCCAGCTGGAATGATATTTCTGCCTTCTTGGCTGCCTGGGACCCGTGGCCAGCCCCCTCTTTGCAGAGTCAACATTCTGCTTCTGTCTGGAGCAGGAAACTTGCATTGTGTGGATGCTGTGGTCTGAAAGCCTCTTTTGGAATGGGGAGGGGCTGTTGTGCAGGAAGAGAGAAGGACGTCCCCGTGGAGAGGGCTGGATGCTGCTTCAGTGCTGAAGGGCTGGCCAGAGCAGAGGCTGCTGCCCCTGATGCATTGGGAGGGAGGGTGGGTGTAGAATCTGTTTCTGTAGCGTAGAGCGCAGTAGTTGCTGCGCATGCCTGACACGCAAGAGGTTGCTGGATTGGAACTGGGCAGACTCGTGGAGGGGAGTGTGTAGCTCAGTAGCGGAGCCCTGTACTAGCTTTGCACGCAAAAGGTCCCAGTTCAGTCTCCACTGGGGCTGGGAAAGACCTCTCTGAAACCCTGGAGAGCCGCTACCAGCCAGTGTCGGTGAGGCAGAGCTGTGTGGACCAAGGGGCTGACTCGGTCTGGTAGGCGACTTTCCACCCCTGGGGTGGAGAAGTGAGTGGGTGTGGAGCTCGGCCAGGCTTGTCAATAACTTGTCAGTGCAGAGCTGGGTGGCGTTCAGTTGCCAGCTTCAGGGTTGTGGCTCTGGTCCATGTGCTGGGCCAGAAGTAGCCCTGCTTTTGTGCTTCTCGCTGCTGCTGTTGTTGTGCAGGTTCAGCCTTGGCAGGGAGAGAGTTTGTGAAAAGCTCGTCATGGGCTGCCAGCAGCACCTGCTTTTGTCGAATCACAACAGCAAGGCGAGCATCTTAAAATGGTGTCGCATCAGCTGGCTGGAGAAGAGCTCGTTCAGCGCCCAGGCTGCCATCCTGACCTTGCTTTAGCACCTATTCCCAGACCAGTGCCAAGTTTTCTTTGGGGAGCTGTAGATGTCGTGATGTGGAAATGAATGGATTTTAAACATGGCCACATTGTCATGCGATGCAGCCAGTGTTGAAAATGCCCTGGGTGGATGCTGGGTTTTGTTTTGGCCTTTCTGCCCCGATGCCGGGTGTCTTTGCTCGAAAGCATTGCAGCAGCTAACCGTGTTTTCTTTGCCAGCGGCAATGTTAGACCTGGTTTAGGTAACTCCAGATTTCTACGTGGTCATGGAGGATATTAGATCCTAGTGGTTCAGAGGCTGAGCTGGGAACTGGGAAGGTTCCCTGCTCAGATCTGGCTTCTTGTGTGAGTTTGCCAGGTGCCCTTGGGCAGCAAGTCAGTGTGCCTTGGCCTCAGCCTTCCCCTACTCCCATCTGCAATATGGGGGCAATACGACTGACCTACCTTCCAGGGCTGTCTGCTTCTGAATTGCTTGAGCGCTCTAAAGATACGTATTATTGGTGTGCCCTTCTGTTTGAATTGCTGTGTGGTTGTTCATAGACGAGCGTTTCTCTGGTGAGCACATGTTGGGCAGCCAGTTGTGGAGAAATCTCAAAGGAACTCACAGGTGAGTTTCATATCCATCGTGCATGCAAGCACCTTCCTTCTAGTCATTGGTCACATGCCAAGCAGCTCTTGGGCCCGTCATCCTCTTCCGTGGAGTTTAAGTGGCCTCTTACTGCAGCCAAAATGGGTCGCTGCCCCTCCAGCCCCCCCCCCCCCCCGTGCCTGGCTGCCACTGTGTTCTCTCTCGTGCCGCTTAGAGAAGCCCCAGGGGCTTTGTCCAGCAGAGCTCTGACAAGGCCCGCCTAGTCCCCTGTGGCAGCCTCTGGCCTTCCACCAGGCAGAACTGGCATAAGCATAGAGGTGGCTGTGCCAGGGGCGTGTGGGCCGATGTGCTGCCAGTTTAGATTTCTCGTAGAAGGCATGCTGCCAAACGCACGTTCTGGTTTGTTGTCTTTGTTGAAGTAGCCAGTACCTGCCCGACAAGCGTCTTGTGCCGGACATGCGCTGCCTTCTGCCCTCCGACCTCAAGAGCAGGATCCTCCTGTCTGGTGTGCCTGTCCTTGGTCTCCCCTCCTGGTTCCCTCTGCTCTGCCCAGGCTTGGCTACTACTGCTGCTGCTGTGTGTAGCAGCTGCCTCCACCTCCCGATTCCTCGGTCTGCTGTTTTTTCCTCCTCTTAAACGAATCCTGTTGTGACTCCGACCAGCTGCATCGCCTTGGCTTCCTGCACCAAAACCTGACTCCCTCCTGCCCATGGCCCACTTGTAGCCTCCCTCCCCCTTCGTCTTACGACTGGTGCTGTCGTTGTTTGGGCAGACTTGTTTGCTACAGGGGTGCTGTGTGAATGTGAAACGGTGGCAGGGCAGGGTGGCTAGCTTCGTCTTCTGGTCCGTTTTCTTGGGCTGCCTTGAGCAGGAGCGGCAAGTGCCACCTTTCGGTTTCGGAAGGAAGGAAGGTGCCTACTGGCGATGTTCTCGATGGCTCAGGTGAAGCTTTGCTGGCCTCTTGCTGTGATGGATTCATGCTGCAGCCTCTGTGGACGTGAAGGGGTCGCTAGCGTGCGTGGCAGGGTTCAGTAAGATGCTGTTGGAGAGAGTGGTGTGCGTCTGTAGTGTTGTGCAGTTTATTTGTGCAGCTCAAAATTAGCAGAGGCCTGTCATGACCAGCAGCTGGCCGATAGCCCAGAAGGCCGCAGTGCGAGGTCTGGCGGCGCGCGGCAGTAATTTTCTGGCAGGCAATTGTCCCTTAGCTCTTTCTATTATTGCATCGATTATTTGACAATAGCACTTCTGTTTACAGTGCTAATTCTATCAGGGCATTGCTTCCGTAGGAACAGGCATGCGGCTGGCTGTGACCTGACCACTTCTTCTCTCAGGCTTTCTGCGCAACAGCTCCGAGTGGCGCACCGAGTGGACAAACATGGTTGCCGCCGCCTGTGTTCAAGCTCCGCTTCTGCTGCTAGACTCTTTCTCCTGGTGAGACGGGATGCGCTGGCATTGTGGTGCAAGGTGGTGCCCTCTCCTCATTTGGCTGTGGCCAGCATGGGCACATCGAGCCACAGCCCCCCATCACATGCAAGGATGTGATCTCCTCTTCCAATCGTCCAGTGTGGCACAAAGAGTGCAGTGTCTCCTCCAGTCCACTGGGGGCACAGTCCTGGCTTCTCTAATGCAGAGTGCCGATGAAACCCGCTCCATGGCAGCCTTGTGCAATCCTCCATGTATTGCTCCAGTTTAATTGACAGAGTTGCTGGCAGAGGTTTGACTAAAACAAGACGGGCCCCACCATGTCACGTGCGTCTTGCTGAGCGGAAGCCCCAGGACCCAGTGCGGCTCCCTTTCGAGTCCGCCTGCTGCCCTCGTTGGCTCGGCTGGAGGCTCCTCCTGCCTGAAGCAGCCAGCCTGGCTCTGCCTGTCCGCCTGTCTGTCCCTTCCTCTCAGCTGCGGTTCTTTCAGTCAAACTCGAGCATCTCCCCCCCCCCCCCGGTCCTGTGTCCCCCCCCCCCCTCCACACACAGGAAGAGTGATGCTTCTCTAAGAACCTTCCCTTCACTCTCTCCCTTTCACCCAGGAAGCCCACTTGGAAAGTTTCTTTTCTATAAGAAGAATCAAGTCTGAAGGAGTACCCAGAAAGTGCCACCCTCTTTGTGGGCGGTCCCGTTTTAGCGGCAATCGTATTGGCAGGCAAGAGCTGCGTTTGCTCTTGTAGGGCATAAGAATGTCTGTCTGTACTGGATTAGATGGGAGGTCCCTGTGGGCCACTGCTCTGCCTGCTTGCTATACTCCTCCCCCCCCCCCCCCCGCTCAATTTTGTAGCTGCAGGGAGGCAGCAAAAACTGCGGGGAGGGGCAACTCTCAAGTCCCCAGTGGTCTGTGTTCAGCCTGCCCTGACCTCTTGAGAAATATGCCTAAGGGCACCACCAGGTACCCATGTAACTCCACGTGTGCCGATCTGCAATGCGAGGGAATACCCAGTGGAACAGATCTGAGAATTCATGTCCCACCTTTGCTGGGTCCTCTCTGTGGCCTTGGCTAAGCCACCGTCAGATTCTACCTATTCCTTTTCTGTTAATAGGATTCTAGAGTTTATTTAAGATACTACTATAGCACTTTTTAGGCAAACCTGCATTAAAAGTGTTACAACTACACTAGATTAACAAAAGTAGACAATAAAAAGAACAAAGCCAATAAACTATTGGTGAAAGCTAGAAAGGCTGCAAAGAGCTGGGCAAATGGGAAGTTCTTCCTTCCTTGGTGCTGGGTGAGCATTCAGCTGCTGTGGTGCTCTGACCAAAAAGGCCCTGCTCTGTGTCGCCATCCACCTCTCTTCGGTGTGCTTGTGCAGGTCAGCGCAATAAAGATGGTGAAAACTTTGCCCATTGAAAGCACTGCCAGTCCTTCTCTCCTACCCACATGCGTGGCACCATTTTCCCCAGTGATTTGTAGGGATTGTCAATTGGGTGGGTTGCTCTCATTCCGTGCCAGAGCAGAGCATAAATATTGAGCGTCGTGCTGCTATATCAATGTTTATTCCCTGTAAGATGAAATGTTTCCCTGAAATAAAACTTGCCGGTTATTTTAGGCTTGGTTGTAACAGCTACTGAAATGTTGCCCAGAGCTCAAAGCCACCTCAACTGAAACGATGTTCCAGAGGACACGAGGTTTTTGTTGGTCTTGGTCCTGGGTGTGGCCCTCTGCGTGCCACGTTCCAAAAGGACTCCGGCCCCTGTTGCTTCTTGGGGCAGCTGGAAGGGTGACCAGCCTGGGTGGGGTTGGATGAGAGGCTGCCTGAGGGCAGGAGAATATCTGACCATTCTAGCAAGGTCACAGCATCCTTTGCAAGCTGTCTGGTGGAGCAGGTTGGCCAAAGCTGAGACTTGCTGTTGAGGCCCTGGGTGTGATTGTGTAGTGATTTGTCTTCTGTGGTTTGATTCTGCTTTTTCAAATATTGTTGAAGCTGGAAGATAATTGCTTCAGCTATCAAACAAGCACAGCAGAGGTTTCATCAGGTTTTCCTTTTCATTTATGACCAAGGTGATAGGTGATGTCCTTTGCTGTGGTGTTTGACGCATGCTTATGGACAGTCCTGGCTAAGAAGTTCAGCATGTTCAGAATGGTTCGTAATGTCAAGTCACACACACACACACCAGCTGTAAGGGGTCCCCGTGCTGCGAGTCCCTCGGACAGAGAATTGCAAGGAAATGTGTGAGAGTTCTGCTGTTGCAGAGCTAAAAAGATCTAGGCTACGTTGGGCTCCTGGCTCTTTCTGGGTCAGCATTTTTCTCCTCTCCGTCATCTGCTGAAGGTCTCCGTCTAATGAGGAAGTGAACCAAGACGCCTCTCGTGACCTGAGCCATCCTCTTGGTGAATGGAGGGAAAGACGCTGGCTCCAAGGAGAGGGAAATGGACCAAACTGTTTTGCTTGGAGTCTTGGAGCACAAAGTGGGTTTGTGGTGTGTGTGCGGAGTCCAAACACGGTGTCCAGATTTCCGTGCAGCCGGAAGATGCCTTTGGCTGTGTCCTTTGCGGAGCACTTCCTTCATCCCTGCGTCCTCACTTGGGGATCCCCCGTGCTTGAGCGGCCTCCAGGCTCCCTCTGCTCAGCAAGACGACTTCAGCCTCTCATTTGGTCCAGCTGACTGGTGTGTCCTGAGAGTGAGCTTGGGGTCCTCCGTTCTGTGTGCGCTGCAGGCTCTCTGCCACGCGGAGCTGGGAGGGGCTCTCTGGCTTCTGCTTTGGTTCTTCTTCTGACCTGCACAGCCAGTCTGCCACAGCCTTCTTTTGCGTCACTCCGAGGAGCCGGCCTGCCTGCCTGCCTGCCTGCCTGCTGGTGTGCCTCTACATCTCGGGCAAACTAGCCAGGCCCTGTGCTGGCAGCAGACGCCTGAAAGAGCCTTTCCTCCACAGCTTGGAGGGAATGAAGGGCTCGCTTGTCCCTGGCACCTCCCCGAGCTAAGCTGGCGCCCGGCTTTTCTTGGGTGTGCGAAGCTGCTTTCTGCAGCGGCTGGGGGCAAAATTCCAGCCTGCAGAGCCTGCCTGGTGGTGCCCATGATTAATGCACGATGTGCCTGCGGAGTCCTAGGTGGCCACATAAAATAGGCCAGTTATTTTAGAATCATGATTATTTTATCAGTGCTGCTTCATAGGAGGCAACGTGTGCTAACAATCAACAACTTCATTCTGGATCGGCAAAGCTTCTGCTGCCGCTGCAGAAATGGGTGTCATGCTGTACTGCAGCTAAATGGGTGCGACCACTTGTGCTCCCCAAGCGTGGCTCACGAGCTGCCCCAGAGAAGGAGACCTGACCGGCACACTCTTCTCTGCCCTTGAGAGTGACCAGACTCCTTGGTCAGATTTGGGGGGCTCACCCTCCTCTTCTGGCAGGTAGCGTGTTCAACATCTTCACTTCCTGGGCTTCTTCTGGAGGGGGGGGTGCTCCCGTCCCCTTGAAGGCGTTGTTGTGGCAGGGACAGGAGCGCATCTGAAATGCAGTGTTGCCAGCAGGCTGTGTTTCTAGCCCTTGGACTCTGAAACAAGGCTTCCCCAAGAGCAAACACTTTTATCTGTTCCTGCTCAGCAGAACAAGGAATGCATTCGGGGGCTGTAAGGCTTGGAATGGCTGGAGGCTGGCCAGAGAGCCGTGCTGGATGAGGCCCAGGGACAGTCCGGGGTGAACAGGTGACTTAGAGGCCTGACCAGCCACTTCCTCCTTGTTGGCTCCTGTCTGGACAGTTCTCCAGTGCCGATGTCACGGCTGCCTTTCGCAAGACCGTGGTGTTCCAGCAGGGACTGTGCTGCCCTGGGCCTCCCTCCTGCCCCAGTGCTGCCGGGTTGGTGTGCGGGGGCTGTCCTGGGAGCCTCTGCTGCTGGGTCAGGGTTTCTGGTGGTCTGCAGGATCCTGAGGCTTTTCATTGTTCCTAGGCCCCCCACCCCACCCCCACCTGCCCTTTGGCCCAGCAGAGACCAGCAGTCCTGCTGGGAACCCCGGGCTCAGGGATGTGCCCCGCCCTGATGCTCCGTGCAGAAGGGCCTTGAGCCCAGCGCCCTCCCCGC
This sequence comes from Plestiodon gilberti rubricaudatus, assembly GCA_026170595.1. NCBI lineage: Eukaryota > Metazoa > Chordata > Lepidosauria > Squamata > Scincidae > Plestiodon > Plestiodon gilberti. The sequence goes on along the minus strand of JANXHW010000007.1, from coordinate 1,197,786 downwards.
CTCCAAGCCTACGCGCAGCTGGTTGGAACAATACTGTTTGGGGAGGAAGAGGAAGGAAATGCCGCCTTGAGCAGCTTGGATGAAAGGTGGGATAAAACGGGTATCTGGGCCAGGGTCTGACTGCTGCAGGCATTCACCCGCGTTTGCTGCCCTGGAGGTGGCTGGGCGGGAAAAGGAGGTGGGCGGGGCTTCCTGCAGGTGGTCACAGTGTTGTGGGAGGGAGGCGGTCATTGCTAGCAATGGTTGTGGGGGCAGTCTTGAGGGGGAGGGGGATGAGCTCGCACTGATCTCGTTTTGCCCCTCCCTCAGGACTAAAGGAAAGGCAGCTGTGGGGGCAGAAGCTTGTGGAGGGTGGAAAACCATCTGGTCGGGGAGGGAGATGAGCTCCCCCCAGCTTGGCGAGGGAATGGGGGGCTGTGTGTGTCGCAGGGGAGGGAAGACTTGTTTGTTGGGGTGACGGTGTTAAAATACTTACCACTTTTCAACAAGACAGTTGAGCAAACCTGTTTATATGTAAAATCGAATTTATTTCATTAGCTGGTAGCATGTGAGATTTTTCAGGGGGGTGGGGGGTGTAAATGGGCCTTTGGCCTGATCCAGCAGGGCTCTTCTTATGTGTTGGCCTCTAAGCGTTGGGGCTGCTCCTCCTCCGTCCACATCCACTGGCGTGAAGGATGCGCCGTGTTGCCTGCTCTGTCTTTCTGCGGGTTCTTGCTTTCAGCAAGGCCTTTGCTGGGAGTGGGCTTTGCGGGCAACTCGTCCCAGAGAAGAATCCCAGGCTGGGCCTGTACGTTCTCCCCTCCTCCTCCTCCTCCTCTGCTGTTGTCTGTGCCGTTTTTAGAAGACGACGTTAATGGACTGGCCTTTGCCCCCTCAGGAGGTGTGAGCTCCTGGACTTCAATGGGAGCCCCCTGCTGTTATTGTTGGAATTCCCTTAGGGGGGGTAGCTATTCGTCGCTCCGTTCCCCTCTCCCTTACTCTGCTTTACTCCCCGCCCACGTGGCAGACTTGCTTAGCTTTACTTGGCTAGAGAAAACATATGAGGCACAGGCAGATTGAAGTTGCAAAAAAGAAGAAGAGTTTTACTTACAGTTTCATATGTACAGCAGCATCTGATTTACATCAGAGGTACATCCTAGACTTAAGATAGAACCCCCCTAGAGCTGGGGCTCCCTGCATGAGGTGTGCAGCAAGATGGCCACTGGGGCTCCAGAGGAGCTTGGCATCATCCCGCCTGGTCTAGCATCAGGATAGAAGAGAGAAATGAACTGTGAGAAGGGAGAAGAAGGAGGAAACTGGAAAATTCCTTAAGACAATGAGGGGTCAAAGACAAGAGGGTCTACCTAGGTACTTAGGTGATTAACCAACTCACACACCCCCTCCAGTGTCCAGCATACAGAAGTTGCCCAATTTCCCAACAGTTATTCTAATGGTACCTTGCTTTGAACGGTATGTAATTGAAGGGGCAGGATAGGCGGTGGGAGGGAGCTACACCTACCCCTGTAATGGCCTAATGCAGAACAAAATGAAGGAATGAACTGCAGCACAAGCTGCAGCCCCCCCCCCCCCCGTAGGCTAGAAAAAGGTTGCATCTTCTAGGTGGTGGTCAAAATTGTGTAGCTCTTGGAGAGTAGGAACATGAATAAATTATACAAAACAAGCCAGTACTTGCTAATCTACACACTACCTGCAGAATTTAGGGTGTCTTTGTGAAACATGAGCGTAACTGTAAGTAGCTTTGGTTGTGGAGTTTGGCAGAACTGTGGCATTCAAAACTCGGAGCAGCTTTGATTTCCCTGCACGTAGCTCTGTCAGTTTGCTCCTGCTGGATGAGATGGAGGGCCGTCTAGTCCACTGTACTGCTCCTACGGTGGCACTTCTGGAGTTCTCATGCGCACGGCATAGAGGCAACAGCCTTCCCTTCACACGCGCGTGTGTCTGTGTGTGTGCGCGCGCCCAGCATGGTGGACATGGTATACTGCCCCTGTGTATGGGGGCTCCATTTCTCTATCAAGGCTCATGCAGCCGCTAGCCTGTCACGAAGCAAAGCCCTGATGAATCCGCCGCAGAGTCCAGCTTGTCCGCTGCTACCTGCCTGTCGGCCGAGCAGGATGGCCGCAGCAGCCCTTTCCTGAGTTGGGGCTTCCCATGTGCCGTCTAATGTTGGTTCTGGAATGTTCTGTACACCAAGCAGATGCTCTGCCACGGAGCTCTCTTCGAGCTTGAGGAAACTGTGTGTGTCCACATGCGATGGAACAGAACCCTGCGCTTTGGGGAAGGAACGTGACTGACTAGTCATCGGCATAGTCAAGGCAAAAGCCATTCCTGAGGGGTGGGGGTGGGGGTTAGGACTGCAGTTGTTAAACCCTCCCTTCTTCAAGATATTTGCAGTAGCTGAGGTCGGTTTGTTTCTCCTCTTCGCTTGGGTGGCTGCTAAAGGATCCGTGCTTTGAACTCGGCTCTTGGCTTCATGGACTCCATTTTCCTGGCATTTCTTGTCATTTGAAACATTTTGTTGTACGGATGTTTTGATGGCTGTGTATTTTTTCCCTCCTCTCTCTCTCTCTTTTTTTTTAATGGCGGAAAACCTGACAATTTAATGGTGCGTGATGCACTAATAAAGATGCCTGTGTGGTTCTGTTTAATCCCGTTAAAGAGGAGAAAAGAAAACCGAAGTTATCAGCATTCGAATGGCAAGACACAGACTTAAATTATATGCAAAGTCTCCAAGAGGCTGGAGGAGTTTTGACAGTCTTGCAGCAAGGTTCTGACAGGCCCGTCACATCTTCTGCAAAATAAGATCTGAATTATTAAAGCTGCCTCTGTTTATTAAATGAGTCTTGAGCGAGAGGATTCTGTGGACAGATGTCTTGTGGACTGGGTCATCTTTTAAATGACCAGTAGAAGGAAACTTTGTTGCAAGTTGTACTTAAGTGCATTTCAACAACATTTGAAACGTCCTCGGTTTGCATATTCGGAAATGGGTCTTCGTTGCAGTCTGGCTGCCCGGAGAGAGACCAGGGCGGCTGCGGGACAGTCTGGCAGGTCCCGCTTGGTTGAACAGGAAACTGGCCTTTTTAAAAACAAAAGCACCCTTGAAAGCTGAAGAGGTTTTGGTCGGTGTTTGCATGGTGATGGGAGTGCTAAATAAGAGAGTCTTCCTTCAGCAAGGCTCTGGGCATGAAAGCGTTCCAGACCATTGAAAAATGCAGGGGGGCGTGAAAGCCTTGTGCCCCTCTTTTTTCCAGGTTTACAGTGAATCGGGACCACAGTGACACTGAGTGAAAGGTTTGTGTCGTGCTTCCGACTGATCCGAGTCCTCAGGCTGCTGTTGCGCATCGCGGCATCATGGAACCGGCTCTTTCCACAGCCAAGTTTTTCTACAGATTCTCTCCTCGAAATCCCTGCTTTTTCCCTTTTCTCTGGACTTTATATGAGGAACCAGGCTGCAGATGGTGGAAAATCTTAGCCAGTGCCTTGGGTCACGCAGCGAAGACCGTAAACCTCGGCAGGAGGCGTGTCTCTTTAACTCTTCTCCCCCCCCCCCCCCTTACAAGCAAAGCAAAACTTGCAGGCTTTGGGTCTCCCTCCCTGTCTTCTGAAGCAGAAGCAGCGAAAATAGTTTGCTGAAGGTTGGAAGCCGCTTCTGCCAGGGTTGAGTGAGCTTTTCCTTCTCTCTTGGTGTTATGCAAGCTCCTGCCTGGAACTCTGTAGCGGTTTATTTAAAACGGGACTCCCTTAAATATTGGGGGGGGGGGATTTGAGTCCAGCTTCCTCCCCAACGTTTAATGAAAGCTGTGCCTTTTATGACAGGCAGCTGTTGGGATTAGCTCTTCAATTAGGTGGTGTTCTGGCAGGCCGAGCAGATTAGACTCCTTCACAGCTGATGCAGCTGCCCCAGGAAGTGACATTTATGCGCTTGATCCTTCCCGCCGCCGCCGCATCTCGTGTGGAGCCTGGAAGACTAACCCTTGGGAATGTATGTGCAGAGCTGCCTTTAAGCTCCAGAGGAGCTGCATGAAGAGGAGGTTCTTTGCATGCATTTTTAGGGACCCTGATGGCCTTTATTTTTATCCCCTAGGTGGTTATTTGACGCCTTCTGAGATGCAGGAGTGTTTAGAGGCCTTCTTTTGACCGTCCTAAGGTAAGCCTGTCTTCATTGCAGCGCACTGGTGGGCTTGTCTTGCCCTGTCTGAACTCCTCATCTCTCTCTCACCCAGAGAGAAACTTTGGTCATGCCTTTGGTCATGCTCTGAGGACCCCGGTGGGCCCCTAGGCGTGGGGGGAGGGGGAGCCCAGAGGTGTGGGGAGGGGGAAGGCTGCATATTGCAAGGTCGTAGCCGGTGGGATTTATTCTGCTGACTGTTGTGCCCGAAATGCAACTGGTAAGCCTCTGGTAAGCCGGTTTGGTTGAGGAGGGAGGAAGGCAGGCCCCGTCGCATCCTTAATTTGAGGCGATTTCGTGGCTTTCTGGGGTGCTAACTGATGCATCCCAAGAGTAAGCTGCAGTCGGGGATCCTTTGCGACGTGCGGCTGTTGGGAGCGCTCCTCCCTCCTGGCACCCGAGAGGCGAGTCTTCCCCCAGCGAGACGGGGCGAACTTAACCGTAGCCTCCGGTGCAGCATCATTGCCAGATTAAATGGTGGAGTCGTGATTTTGTGTTGACTTAGGAGAAGGAGATTTCCTAGGACTGTTGCATTAAAGTCATGCGAGGGCTTTTAAAGCCTTCGGAGCTAATCTGGTGTGGCAGCTTCATGAGTGAAGGGCTTGGTTGGCGAGGGGCTTCGGTTCCGGCCTTTTCATGTTGGTAGTTTAAACAGTGGGGTTGAACATTGAAATTAAGACTTTAAGATCAAGAAATTAAGGTTAAGAAATATCCAGAATCCTGACATTGATCACACAGTACAGTTTCTCTTTAGACTCTCATTTGCTATTTTTTTTACAAAATCTATCTCTACAACAGTAAACAAACGAAGGCATTTTTGTAACTTGGGTTCTAATGTGGTAGGCAAGCCCTACAATTCTTTGTGCCCTGATTCTTTTCTTTAATTAACAGAGCTTGATTCTTATTTTCAACTGAAGTGTGATCTTAACAGCTTTGCTAAAGTAGGAAGGGAACACATTTCTTTTTTTCCAGGGCAGCAGTCGCTCTTAGTGGAAAAAGAGGGGATGCGAGGAAGCCAACGCGTGGACGTCTCGCGAAAGCCGTTCAGCCCGTTCTTTGGCATTTTGCATCCTGCAGCCTGTGCTGTTGTTGTACAGTACTTGATTTCTGGGAGAATCTGCTGGGGTGTCAGATCTGCTATAGTTGCCAAACCCTGTACTGATCATAAATTTTACACACTCTGTGCAGGTGCTAATGTTTGCAGTGCTTGTATCTAATTTGTGAGGCAAATCCTTTTCCCCCCCTCCCTGCTACGTGTTAAAAACTCATCTTATAAATGCAGTCTGCTTATGGAGCCGCTGTGAGGTGTGTGTGGTTTTTTTTTGGGGGGGGGATGTTTAGGAAGAAAATGCCTGCCAGTCTGAATTGTACCAGGGCTAGATGAAGCTGGGCTGCAAGAGGAGGACTGATGGCTCTCTCTAAGCTGAGCCCCGCAGAGGAGCGGCCTGCTGCTGCTGCTGCTGCTTCCTTGGCTGGCTTCGTCTTGGGCAGGCTTCTTTATTCCTTTATTTAGGAGCTGATTGAATGTCGCTGTGCAAGAGCTGCTGGAAATCATTTTGCGCTGTATTGGAGACTTCGATTGCCCTGAGTTTACCGGTGGGGTGGGGTGGGGAGAATGATAGAGGGGAAATACTAAGTGATGCTTGCAAAATAGCTGTGTTTTGTGTAACCTAGTTTTGCCTTCATGCATTATTCATTTTTCCCTAGACTGCTGTATTGCAGTATTTAATATATTTTAAGTGATGCTGAACTGGTTAATATTGAGACGGAAGAGATCAGGAGCTGTTGATAAATTCTCTGCCCAGTGTGTGGCAGCTACAAAGATTGGGCTGCTTGCTTGATCTGAAAAGGAGGGCGGAGGGTGTGTTCTTTTTTTTATAGCCATAATGTTGAACAAGGAGAAGGATATGTTGGTATCCCTGGGTAGTTTAGAAACAGCACACTGCTAGGCCAGGAGAGCCTCCCCAGAGTGCGGCTGTTGACTGGAGTTGTATCCAAGAAGTGAGGGGTACCAAGAGGTGAGTTGTCTGTGAGTTCCCTGCAGCTGTTGGAACTGCCAGCTACTACAGTCGCTTGGAGGCCTCTCCCATGGAACCTCATTGCGTAAGGAAAGGATAACTTGTCTGTATTAACTAGCGAATCTTCAGCTGATCACCACTGAAGGAAAAATGTCTGTGTGAGAAGAGGGCCTCGTGTATCTGCCCTGTGCCCCATTAGACCCCTGTTCTGCAGGCCCTGCCTGGAGGGTGACTGGGGTGAGGGCCTCTTGTGGCAAGCTGCTCTTCCCCACAAGGCTTGCCCAGTGTCTTTCTGGTGCCAGGTGAAGACCACCCACTTCTCTTCCCAGGCTGGGACTTGCCAGTGCCAGGGTGGAAAGGCAGGTTTGCCTCTTTCCTGCTGCCAAGCATGGCTCTGGCGGTGCAGTGTGGATCTTGCGGGCAGGTGTGAAGGTTGGGCGCACCTCCAGTTTCCCTGGCAACCAGAGGGAGGAGAGGCATGGCTGGTTCACAAGACCAGGTAGGCAGGGAGACCCTTCTTGGACTTGATATTACAGAGCTGGGGCTGAACGTGTCTCCTTTTTTTAAAACCACCCCAAAGCCTTCATGTACAGAATAAGCATGTTGGGGAGAAAGCGAGCCTGCAACTCCTCTCCGTGGCGGTTTTTCCTGTGTGCAGAGTTGTGGGCCCCCTCCTCCCTAGTCTGCCTTTCTCTGTCCCAAAGGCGGGGGCCCTGAGTGCTCAGGATTGCTGCCCGTGGGGGCGTGTAGGTGGTCTCTTGTTCAGGACCGGAGCTCCTTCATCCCAGCAGCCCCCAGCACTGGAGTGGCCTGAGGCCAGCTTGGCTGGCCTGGCTCAGAGCCCCAAGGCAGGTCATGCTGCCAGCCTAGAGGACCAGGCCTGGGCCAGTGAGGTGGGGCGTGGCCTCCTTCGGCCCAGGACAGGGCAGGCCGTTTGGACCCTGCTCTCCCGGAAGAGAGTTGCCCTTGCCTGGAGTCCGGGAGACCAAGGGCTGAATTGTGGCAGTCGGGTCAGATTTCGCTGGGGAGTCTTGCTGTGCCAGCCTGGGTCTTGTGTTCCCTCCGCCTTTTGCTGTGCTCCACCTCCTGCCCCCTTCCGTCCACTCCCCTTGTTTCAAGAAGCAGCGTCTTCCTCCTTGCGTAGATGTTTGCCGCGCCTGGCCTGGCCGACTCTGTGGCGCATCTTGCCTCCCCCCAGGAACGGGAACTCTGCGCTGCTGCTGCTTTGGGGGATCTGGGGCTCCTGTCATGCAACTGCAAGGGGGGATCCAAGGTGGCCCCTCCCTGGCCTGGTATGAGCCTTGGTGGTGGCAGCGATTATCACCCTTTTGAGTTGCGGGGAGGAAGAGGGTGCTGGGCACAGGACCCCTTGACCAGCACAAGAGTGCGTTGGTGAAAGAGCAGTCGCTGTCAGTCACGCGATACTCCCCCCCCCCCCAGCCTAAAGTGGCACAGTCTGGAAGGGGCCTGTCGCTCTCGTGCAGAGTGTGCGCTTTGCGTATGTGAGGTCCTGGCAGCGTCTCCAGTCGCCCCCGAAACGAGGCATTGCAGCCTGGCTTGGCCTGGCTGCTCCCAGGCCGCGCCGCGCCGCTGGTGGTGGTGTGTTTCCAGGCTGGCTGGTTGCTCTGCAAATAACTTGGAGGGAAGGGCGTCGCTCAGCGTGTTTTTCCTCGACATGAAAGAGCAAGCAAAACAGTCTTGGTCATCCTGCTCCCCGAGGTGTAGGAAAAGATGAGCGCCTGGAAACTTCCACACAAACCGAGTCCTCGCTGGCTCGCTCTGCCACGGGGCCAGTTTCCCAGGGGGAGCCTCCAAGCTGGTGCTCCGGCAGAGGGACTTGTATGTGGCCTTTCCAGTTGCTGCGGAGGTGTTGGAGGCCGCCCCTCCCTCCCTCCCTTGTTCTTCACAGGCTTCTCGTTGACCTTTGATTCTGGGAGCTGTGAAACAGATTTTCTCCCCGTCACACTTGCAGATTCATCTTCAAACTGTGTCAGATGCTGTGCCTTCCCCAACAGCGCTGGTTTATTTCTGGGGTATGTGGGGTGATCGGCATTCTTGAAAGGTCGCACAGACCAGTTTGCTCTCCTTGCACATCCCTGAGGACTTGAAACTTGCCCACCCCTTTTGGCAAAACTAGCCTGTTTGCCCTAACGTCTCTTGAGCATGAACAAAGGGCTGCCCATCTTGCCTACTTCAGGACACCTGTAACTAAGCCTCAGTAGCTGAAATAATTGCTCGTTCTCCCCCAGTTTGCCTGTTTCCACCACCGCCACCACCGCTTTCTGTGTTGTTTAGATTGTGAGTTCTTTGGAGCAAGGGCCTTCTGTCTTTATCAAGCATCCTGCTCACCGATGGCACTCTCTTTATTAAATTAAGAATACCTCCTTCCCACAGTCCCGGCAAGGTTATCTCAGCCTTGTCCTTGCAGAACTGCTTGCAACTGAAACTCCTCCTTGGCACAAGCGACTTCTTGGAATAGAGAATATGAATGCTGTCCAAGCAGTTCAAGTCCGAGACGCTGGTTGCGGAAGACGTGGGCTGGTGCTGGTCTCCGTATCCTGGAATGCCTTTGGCTGGAGCTTCGGCAGACGGTTCATCATGGCCCCCCATTGCTTTTGGGTCCTCCGGTTTCTCTCTTCCCTCCCGCTTCTTTTCATCTGGAACTGCTCTGTGGTCTGCTGTGTTTTGTTCTGTATTTCTCTTAGGTTTGTTGCATTTATTGTTGATTGCTGCTTATTTTGCGTGCCTGTTGGCCACGTCGAGAGGTGGGATATAAATTCTGAAAGCAAGTGACTGTTCTGTTGCCCTGATGGTTGCAGAGGCGCTTGCTCTAGCCTGGTTTCCCGAGACGTTTCTACCAAGACGGACAGGCTCCCAAAGGGAGGTGCAGTTGAACGCAATAGAAAGGCATATACCGTGCTAGGGGCTGTGTATATGGGGGGGGGGGCTTGTGGGCCCTGGCAGTCGGGGCCGTAGGTCTGGCCAGGCTCCTGCCTCCAGAGGGGAGAAGGCAGACAGGGCTATGGCTGGGGTCAGGCCTGCTGGTGGTCTTGAGGCCGGCCCAGAGGAGCAGCCCCTTGAGAGGTGGGCTCTGTGCGTGTTTAAAAGTCTACAAAAAGAAGAAATGACTCTTGCTTTGGACCTGCAGCTTCTGTGCGACTTGGAGAGGTGTGGTCTCGCTCTGCGGTTTTAAGGTTCAGATGTCGGTCGCTCAGGTTTTGAGATCATGGCAGGAGCTGGAAAGGAGGGATGGAAATGAGAGGTCCACTACCCTGCCATGGTTGGTTGACCTGCATGCCACAGAAGCAGCTGAATCGGGCCCACCTCAAAGGTTCGCGTTCCAAGTGGAGTCACTTTGAAGCAAGTGGGATTCTGCTCGGCCGCCTAAAAGGTGCCACTGTTGCCGAGACCGGCTGTGTTAGGGATCCGGAGCTCCCCGTACAGAAGTTCGTGTCTCCAGCGCCGCTCGTGTAACGCTGAGTTCTGGCTGTATGTCAGAATGCCTTTGAGCCGGCTGGCAGTTAACCCAGGCTCCCTCCCCCCCCCCAATCACTGGCAGGCAGGTCGCTAAACACCATAGTAAGGCGGCACTTTCTTAACGGTAGGAATTTTGATTGAAAGCCTCGACATAGTGGTAGATCCGGTACGGGCTGAGTAAACATGTCTCTAGTTTTGTGATAATGTTTTGGACTCTCTTGCCGACAAGCTCATTTTTATAATAGATCCATACATCCCATTGATGCGACATGGTCTTTTAAAATAACTCTTTCAATCTCTTGCCCACAATAATATATGATCAGGATTAATGGGGGGGGGGGGGGAGAGCATTTCAGTGTCTGTGTTAGCAAGTGTTTTACAATAGTTTTGTTAGATTAATGATGTTATGGTCTGGAGCAGAAACGCGTCTATGGAATTATCATGAGGGATCGGTTTCCGATGTCCTTCCAACCTGTTCAAAGCTTGCAAATCAATGAGTGTTAATACAGAACAGCACCTTGCCCTCCAGTGGGGGTTGGGAGACTTTGGAGTGATCGAGTTGGCCTTTTTATGGGATTAAGTCGTGAGGGTCAATAGCCGAGTGCCGGCGGCCGGCTGGTGAAGTCCAACTGTCAGCAGGTGTCTTGCAGGAGCTAGACACGTCCCTTCCCTCGGCCCCCGTTTGGATGTAAGCTCCCCACAGGAGGAATAAGGCAGTGTGATTTTATTGACCCGCTGCTTGTCTTACCTCGGCTCTGCGCAGGGGTGACGCGTAGAGCTGGCTGCACGGGGGCCGTGCTCTGGGTGATGGGGTTATCGACCCTGGACAGATTGTCAGTCGTGCCAGATCTCTGTGCAGCAGGATTCACCAGCTGTTGCCTTTCGCAAGGTCTCTGGTCAGGTGCAAGGTTCCTTGGAGGGCAACTTTGTGACTGAGTCTGTGGCAGGAGGTCAGGACTGTGACTTCGACCCCGTTCCCAGGGATGGTGGCCTCCCCCCCCCTTCGTTGAAGTCTGTTGCAGCGGTCTGAGGCCCAAATAACTACGACCAGGTCATGTTTTCCCCCCCAAGGGTCGCAGCTGTCCCACCGAGCAAGACCGGTTGGTGCCGTGCCGTAGAAGGCGCTTGCACATCTGCCCACACGCCCCGGGCGGAAAGCAGCCCCCCCTGCGCTCCTGCCTCTTCTCTAGGGAGAGCACAGTTCCAGCCACCACAGGCAGAGCCCCATTTCCCTGTCCACTGTCGTCCAGTCTTGGCCAAGAAACCAAGGCTTGATCCAGACCTCCTTTCGACTCTTTCTGAGTGCAGACATTGGATGTCAGAAGAGGGGTAGAGGGGAGTGTCGGTGTGCTCCAGACCCCTGTGGGACCCGGCCTCCCAGCTCTTCTGCAAACATGCTCAACAGCATGGGAGACGTGTGGAACTGCACAAAGGCAGTCGTGGGGTAGGAGAGCTGTTGCCAGCCCCACCTTCTGGGGCAGCAGCGCGAGTGGGATCGCTGCCGCCTGCTGCCCTCAACTCCCGCACCAGTCCAGCGGGAGACCGTGTTCAGTCGCAGGAGTCGAAGCAGGGCTGCACCCGCCCACCCCTCTCAGCACAGGTCGGCCACCACAACCAGTCTTGCACCAAACCTGGGTCAGAAGCTGCGGCTTCATCCAGGGGTGTCTGAACAGCGACTGCTGGCTTGAGCAACTCCCCCCCCCCCCCGATATTCGTGGCTGGCCAAGACTTGGCAACATCATCTGGACCAAAAAGTGGCGTCGTCGGTGGTGGCCAGAATCGGTCCTCCCCTGAGTAAAACTTCCGCCGTCTCCTGGACCAGCTCTGCTCTCCGCCCCTGCATACAACAGAATCAGTCCTCATGATGAGCAAGGATCTTGCCTTGGTTGCAAATAAGAATTTGTAATTCTTGAAAAAGTTGCCGTGTTCAACAGATCTGTGTGAGCAAAGAAAGTTCTGGGTGTTCTTCTGTCTTACCATTTGCTAGATGTATCGACCTAAAACAGATGACTGTAATTATTTTGTCATACAGTAGTAAGAATTAATAGTAGCTCTTTTACAAAATGACACTTCTCTCATGAAAAATAAGCATCCCTCGCTGGTGGAGAAATTGGAAATGCTTTAATTATTCCCGAAACCTCCATGCTTACTGCAGAAGCAAATCTTGCTGTAATGTAAAAACCAATTAAAAAATAAGGCAATTTGTATCTCTAGCTGTAGAGTGCTTTAAGAATTGTTGATGCCCAAAAGCTCTTATCTGTGATCTGGCAGCCATGAGGCTCTGAACTGAGCAAAAGGCACATGCTCCAGATGAGGAGAGAACCTGTCAGAACCTGTCTTTTCAGAACCCTGAAAAGACTTTGAAAACATGACTAATGACCTAGAGGGCAGACTGCCTTGTGCTGCAGAGAGCTAATGAAAGGCACTGGCACGAAACAATTGCCTCTGGCAAAGGTCAGTTTAGTTAGACTTGTAACCCCTCTCTTCCCAAGTAGTACCTACCTCAGAGTAGGGTGCAGTGCCTAAGAACAGGCTGCAGCCTCCTTTTGTCCTTGTAGCACAGAGGTCAGGAGAGCGGAAGGGACCCTGCTTGTTGTCGGTGGGAGATGCCATTTATTAGTGCTTCCCATATGTAAGTGTCACATGTTCAAAAAGACGTCCTGCAAGTAAAAACCTAGCTTACCGAGGAGAGAGGTTCTAGATGAGCCTGCTCCTTGCAGTGCTAGCTTTCTTCTTGCAAGGAGCTTTTTTCTTTCTTATACCAGGGAGCATTGAACAATGTGGTTTCTACCTTCCCCACCCCTTTACTAGGCCTGTGTTGTGTAGGCCAGTCCTTGAATGCCCATTAATGTGGCCTGGACTTAAAATTTTAGAAATTAAACTCGGATGTGATTGGTGGCGCTAGGCCAGACTCCAGGGCATGAATGGAGCATGCTTTTCAAATTGGGCCCAGGTGGGGTGGGGGCTTCAGAGATGTCCTGGCCCCCTCTTTGAGCCATGATGCTGCGCTCTCCATCATCCTGGAGGAGGCAAAGCGAGTCCGATCGGTGGTCTGCATTGACGGACAGCAGCTCTCCCCCGAGGAAGGGGACATCCAAGTCATTTGAGCTGGAGATGCTGCCGGGGTAGAACCGGAGACCATCTGCGTGTAGAAGGGGCCGTCAAGCAGCCTTGTGACCCCCAAGTGTGCATCCCTGCGGTGGCTGCCAAGCCCAGTTTGCGTGGCGTAGCAGCCGGCCGAGCTGCAAAGTCCCTCTGGGCAGCAGGGCAGCAGCCGGGCTTTGCTTCCGGAGGCTTCCAGGCCGCTTGCAGGTGAAGGGTCCTGAGCTGCCAAGTGCTGCCCAGGCACGCGCACACGCATGCGCGGAGGGATTCCTGGAGTGTGTTCCCCTTTGGCGCTGTTGTGTGTGGAAAGGGCAGCTGGCGCTTGGGTCCTGGCGAGGGGGCGCATGCCAAGCAATAGGTTAACTGAGGCTGTCCTGCTAATCTTCTTAATGGCCAAGGAGCAAGGCAGAAGGCAGCCCTGTGCTCACCTCATCAGGCCCAGAAGATTAGGTTTGCAAGAAGGGCTTTGGAGCACGTGACGGAGAAATCCAGTGTGTGCCGTTATCCGCGATGCAGAAGCGGTTCTGTGCTCTTCTTGAGGCAGAGGCTTCCGCGAAGATGGCTGCAGCCAGTCGCGAGGTGGCGGATGTGGCGATGCTGAGGGAGTGAGGCCCCTGTGAAGGCGGCCCATGTCGTGGGTGGCCTGGGGGATTGGGGCAGGGCTCGGACGGTGCCTTCGTGCGGATGTAAGGGGGGTTATTAGTGCCCCCCCTTTAGGTTGCACCCAGCCACGCCAGACCACAGGCTGCTTAGCTGTCTGCTTTTGAGCTTGGTGCCTGATTTGCTTGTGCTGAAGAAGCTCTTTGCTTGCTTTTATTCCTGGGAATGGAGGTAAAACCTGGGGCATCTCTAGCTGGGGCTAGGGCATCTCCCTTATGAGGAAAGGCTACAGCGTCTGGGGCTTTTCAGCCTAGAAAAAGTCGCCTGAGGGGGGACATGATTGAGACGTATAAAATTATGCATGGGATGGAGAGAGTGGATAGAGAGAAATTCTTCTCCCTCTCGCACAACACCAGAACCAGGGGACATGCACTAAAATGGAGCGGAGGGAGAGTTAGAACAGACAAAAGAAAATATTTCTTTACCCAGCGTATAATTCATCTGTGGAACTCCTTGCCATAGGATGTGGTGATGGCTGTGTGCTCCCTGAGGCATCTGGTGGGGCCACTGTGTGATACACGAAGCTGGACTAGATGGGCTTTTTGGCCTGATCCAGCAGGGCTCTTCTGATGTTCTTAACCTGGTCCACATTTCTGAACCAAAAGTTACAGCACCTTTTGTCATGCCGTGTGCTACTAATACAAATAAATCCCTACCCACCCCTCATAAGGAATATTGCAATATTGAAAAGCAGAACTCTCTCTCTCTCTCTCTCTCTCTCTCTGTGAGATTCGGGTGAGCGGGGGGGACGGGGACCACATGGAGGAACAAAATAGCCATACCTTTTCCCCAAGCGGCAGCCACTTTCTCCTCCAGCAATCCAGCTCCGTTATGATGTCCTGTCCTCCCTGGAGGGAAAGGGGTGGGACTCAAGGGCAGGACTGGGGGGCTGGATCTCTGAGGTCAGTGGCTGCCTCCTCCTGTTGTCCAGGCAAAAGCAGGAGCTGGACTCCCAGAGCTGGGACCTGCAGCAGCCCCAGCGCAAAGGCTTCTTGCCTGCCAAGGGCCAGCACGGCACCCCTTTCTTCTCCCCCAAGGAGGGCTCCAGGGCCAAAGGCCAGCTGTCCACAGGTGGGTGCTGCTTATGCTCGTCTCCACACTGGCCCACAAGGCTCCCGGACGAAGCCCCAGAGGTGGCAGCCTTCCTTGGCACGTGTGCTGCTGCTTGGCCTGAAAATGGGGGGGGGACGGACGACGACACCGTGCCGAGGTCTTCATCTCTCCCGTCAGTCTGCTAAGCAACAATGTGCTGCTTTGGGGGCTCCGAGGGAGGGAGGGAGGGAGCCTCCTAACACGTTCGTAAGCAGCTGGCAGAGTTCGGCGTGGTTGTTTGTGCCATTAGCAAAGGGGGCTTAATAGTCTAATCCATCTGGAGAGCCGGGAGATTTATTAGGCTCTGCAGTAAATGGGTTCATAATTGCAACAGCCATTTCTGCTCACTCTGTCTGCCCCCCCCCCCCATGGACAATGTGGTGGGGAAAATGTGCAGTAGACTCGGGTGTGAGAGAGAGAGAATTGATTCCAGTACAGGAAGTCTTCAGTTTGCCTCCTAAGAACCTGGCGTGGCAGCTCTGCCAGCAGAGAGGTCCAGTGTCTTTTTCAGACCTGGGTTGCCGGAGCGGCTCAGAGCCCAGTTTTGCATTGATATTCTATCCTGTGTACCCAGCAATAGTGGACTCGGGTTTCTGAATGTCTTTTCAGATTGAAAAGGGCCGCCCCAAAATAAGACGGTGGTTTCTATATGCTTGGGGGGGGGGGGGGCTGCTGCTTAGGTATGCAGAAGTACATATAGGAAATGTAAAAAAGGGCCACTTGCCCCCAAACTGTTTGCAGACTGACCGTGCTTAGCCACTCCCCCCCACCCCAGAGCTGCAGAATGTTGGCTAAAACCAGCAATTGTGGTGGGCGGGGGGGGGGGGCGGAAGGGAGGCTTTAGCACCTTGTAATCCTGAGGGTTGGGGGGGGCAGTGGGTGTTGTTTGTTCCTTCCAGTCATGACCTCAAGCAGTCAAATCCCTGACTCTGTTTGAAGTGAAATAACCCCAAATAAGGTCATGGTTTCTACGTGGGGGGGGGCCTCCCTAGTTATACCAAATCACTTACTTTTGCAAATTAAGACAGTTTAACCAACCCACAAGAACAGCCCTAACCTTTGAGGCTCTCTGGCATGCAGAGGGTCTAGAGAGGCTGACGTCCGAAAGGCCGTCGCTGCCGCTGCTGCCGCCGCCGTCGCCGTCTCCTCTCCTTGGCAGTGGGGAGACAGGCTGCCCTGTCACCTGTGCTGGTTTGGGGCCCTGCAGCCTCTCTCTGAAAACGTTTTACTGCTGGTCACCTACCGTCTGCCCCACCGTGGATGGGGGAAGAGCCAACTTGAGAGGCTCCTTTCGAAGGCAGCACAGATGGAATGTGGCTGACAGCTGTAAAAAAAAAAAAGGTAAAGGTGACCCCTGACAATTAAGTCCAGTTGTGTCCGACTCTAGGGTGTGGTTCACTAGCTGTAGTGAAATAGCAAATCTGTCCTTGCCAGTCAGCCAGTGGAGAGAGCTCAAGTCTCACGGCTCGTTTCTGTATGTACAGTACTACAACTTTTTCACAGCAGAAAGAAAACCCAAATAGCATTGTTTAAATTCTGCTCTAGGTTTTTTATTTAGTCAAGATGCATTCAAATGCAAATAGATTAAAAGGCAGATTGATTGTAAATCAGCCGTTAATTAGGTCTTTGTATTCCAGTCTGTGTGTGTGGAGAGAGAGGAACAGACAGATAAAACAGGCGCACCATGAAGGAGCATCTCGTGCTGTGGGGGGGGGGGCTGTGACATCCTCTCTTCCCCATAGTCTCTCCTGTCCGTTGCATTCTGTGGGGCTTGCGTCCTGTTGCAACAGGCCTGAGCAAACCCGGGAAGCAGATCTCCTCCTCGGGCAAATGGGCCCCAATTATCTTGCGAAAGGGGGCCTAATGAAGACACATTTCCGCGCAGATCAGTGTTGGTTTCAGCAGCCGCTTGCCCAGTGGAAGCCTGTCGGGGGGTCCGGTTTTGGGAAATGTGTCGACTGTCCTGCCCAGGTTTCGGCATGATGATGGTCCTTGGAAGTGCTTTTCGGGCACCTCCAGGTTTCTTTGTAAGACTTCTGGTCCTTGTGGATCTATCAAAAACCCATCCATTGCAGGCTTGCAAAACAGGCCCCAGGTTCTTGCTTCATGTAGAGTAGCGTCCTTCGTTAATTTAGATCCAGCATTTCTGTGTGGAAATGCATTCAAGGCAGCTAATCCTGGTGAAACACACATAAGAGTGAAATGCAACGCAGGCCAACACTGCCGCAGACTGAAACTGCACATCACGGAAGTGGCCTCTCCAAAACTCTTTCTCCACTAAGAGAGTCTTCTCCGCTGGTCTCCTCAAAGCACGCAATGCTGGAGTCCGGCATCATGCCTCTCTCAGGAAGCTGCTCCGCAGTCCGGGTGCCGCTGTGTCCCAGACCCTCTCCGACCATGCTGCCAGCCCTCTGATGCGGGAGTGTGGAGAAGCCGCCTCAGTGGTAGAGGGGAGTCTGGGGGTGAGTTTGGACGCGAGGCAAGCAGCTTTTGAAAGATTCTGCTCCCAGGCTGTTTCGGGCTGAAAAGTCGCAAGCAGGGCCGGTATCTCGGTGGCGGAAGCCCCCAGGTTCCATCCCCAGCATCACCTCCAGGGAAGGCTAGGAAAGCCCCCCCAATCTGCAACCCTGGAGACCCCCTGCCAGCTTGGACGTGGATGTGTGTCTGGCTGGGAAAGCTGGTGCTGACCGCATCGTCCCTTAACAGTGGTTCGAGTGGGAGGAGGAATATCCTCTGGCGAGAGGGGTGCCGGCTTCCATCACCCGCTCCTGAGTTGCTAACGGTCTCCACTTTCCCACAGCCAAGCAATCCTGGGGGTCCCAGGGTGTCGCTTCTGTCGTCTCCCCTTCTGTTTTGATTACAAGTAGGCATATTAATATATTGAGGCTGCGTCGTGTGTTATGTGAGTATTTGGAGGAGGAAAATGCAGCTTTGGGCAAACCATCTCAGTCTTAATCTGCGGTTCTTGGGTTTGTGTGTGAAGTGCAGCTTCTCTCGCTTGTCAAGGCCTCTGCTCTCGTTTTCTAACCAGATTAGCTGGGCCTGGAATCTTGAACGGCAACAAGGGGCTTATCTTGCTGGAGCAGAAGTCCCTGATCTTTACGTTTTAAAGGCCAGTACATTTTTTTTCCTTGCAGTTAAAAGAACATTGCACTGAAGTCTTTGGAGAAATGTTGAATCTGTCAGGCATTTATTTGGAATCCTGCCGATCCCTCTGTTTTTCAGACTTGTGAGCAGTTCTGGTGTGTGACCCTCTTGATCTTCACTCAGTAATTCTCTCCCCCTCCTCTTTCCAGGTTGGTTCTAACCTGATTGAAGCTTCTGAAGTCGGGAGCTCCAAAATATAGGAGTGTAGACTTGTTGGTTCAGCCAGCGATTTGGTGCAGGAGCAAGCTCAAACTGGGAGGGGGGCTGTCTGTGGGGGTACCATGAATATTTCCCCATAGCTTGCTAAGGAGGCCTATCAGTTTTGTGCTTTCTCCACCCCTGTCAAAATTTCACCATCTAAATGCATCTTTCTTCCTCCCCCACCCCCCAATTTTATTCTAAGAACTTATGAGCTCTGGACAAGGAGATTGGAGCCAGTCTGCAGAATTCAGAAAGAGAAAGAATGGAACAAATAAAACGTGTCTACTGAGCCAAACCATGGGTGGTTTATCTTGTTCATTCTGATCTTGACCCTCAGTAGCTCTCCAAGGTCCTGGGCAAAAAGGGGCCTTTTTCACCATGGCGTTCTGAGCTCCAGTTTAACTGGAGGTGCCATGGATTGGACTGGATGCAAAGCAGAGATGGCTGCTGCTCTCCAGAGGTCTGTCTGTGTGATACAGGAAGCTGGACTAGATGGGCTTTTGGCCTGATCCAGCAGGGCTCTTCTTATGTTCTTATGTCTGTCCTGTCCCCAAAATGGTCAGCAATCCAAAGCATTGTATCTTGCTGCCTGTAAGGGAGAATTGGACAATTGCCAAAGAGAAAACTTAGTGGAGTCTGGAACAGAAGCGTCGTCGGGGTAGGGGCGGGGGGCCGCGGGCCCCAGGGCGGGGGTCGGATGTGGCGGCGAAGGGGCGTACTTGCCTCCGAGATGCGTTTCCTCTGCCTCGCTCATCCTGGTGTTAGGCCCTCCCGCCCGCCCTGGAGCCCATAGGGCTCCAAAATAGTAAGCAAGACGGCGGGGGCGTAATTGGAGCTGCGCCGGGCGCTCTCATGACGCTGACGTCACGCCTGGGTCACGTGGGGGCGTCGCTTTTGTTACAAATCTGGCCCGCTCTGTTGTGACATTGCTGAGCTGTGCAAAGCGAGCAGTTCTTGTTGCTTGAAGAGGGGACTTCTGTTGACCTCCTTTTGCCCAGATATCTGGCAAGTGGGAGACTTCTCTGTTGTATGAACATCACTGAAATGTTAGTGCCTGATTTTTTATTTTTTATTTAAGAAGGATCCCACAAGCCAGTGCAAACACCGGTACAGAGAGGTCATTGAAAGGCAGGCTTTTGTGTGTGCGTGACGCGTGCCATCTCTGGTAAACTCGGCTCCAACGTCAACCCTGCACAACGTGCTGCCCAAATACCTTCGCCTGCAGTTCTGGCACCTCCTTGACACACAGAACCTGGCGATGAACTCCTGCGTTCAAAATGTTCTCCAGTAGTATATGCTCAGAAGGGCAGCTACATTTCTCCTGCCTTCTTCTGAGGCGCTCTTGTAAAGCTGCCCCTGCCGGCCGGCCGGCCGCATCATCCAAGCTGTTTGCCACTCATTGAGCTTTTAGGATGCAGGTGAAGGAGCTTCTGTCAAGGGCGAGGGGCGTTTGCACTGTCCAGGGAAGAAGAGCAAGGCGGCACTAGCTGGCCTGGAGGGAGGGAGGGATGTGTGCGTGCTGCACCTGACGGATAGGGATGAAACGGCTTCCAAACAGAATCTGCCTCAACTGGAAAAGACGGGCTTTTAGGAAGAGCCTGAACGGCTGCCCCGCTGGTGTTGCACCTCTCAAAGGAGCTCGAGATCTAGTGGCCTCCCCCCCCCCCCGCGGGGACTACTTTGGGCGATTCTTGGCGTCCTGTCTGTTGCCACCTCTTAGCCAGATGTCGGCATTAGAGTCAAAAACCAGCACGAAACCAGGACTTGGCCTTGCTACTCTCCTTCCCTGTTCCTTTGCCTGCAAGGGTCAGGGGAGCAATCAGGTGATGTCCAAATTCAAGTGTGTGGGGGGGGGGGGAGAGGGAAGCCCAGGAACCTCAGGCTTGGCTCTGCTTGTGCACACAGAGTGCTGAGCCATCATTCCACACTGCATCTGGCCAGCATACGAAGTCACCCATGTTCGGCCCATGAATTTGGGGGAGGCAAACCAAAGGTGGAAGAACTGCTGGTTCCAGGGGCCTTGCAGGGTTGGACACCCAACAACAGCAGTAACACCAAGTCAAGTTACCGTAGGAGGCTGAAACAAAGGGGGTTTGGGGGGAGATCAGGTATGGATTTTTGTGTGAAAGGTTTGGGAGGTCTGTTCTGGTCCTGAAAACAAATTCTTGGCGTGACCATGTGCCTTAATTTCAAAACTGATGGTACAACCCTGAAGTATGCCCACGGCTGCCTCATTTGCAGACACCCCGATGGAGAACTTTCCTCCCACTTTTCTTTTGTAATAAAACAGTTTTGCCAGCAACGTCTGTGGCAGTTGAAGGGTGTTCACACTTGCACAAGGCGTGCAAGTGTGATGCAAATTTGTGGCATTTCTTGGCTTGCAGATGTAATGAATCTGGTTGCAGAGACAGAACTGGCTTTTTAGGTTTAACGTTCCTCCTCTTTTAATCTTGCGCGTTGAAGAATGTTTTGGACTCCTTGGCACTCTGTGCTGCCAAGGTTTAAATTGCTTCATTCTATATCGCATAAATTGTCTTCTGAACGAATTGGCTGATTTCAGCCTATAAAAAGTCATATTGTCTTGTGTTTTAATTAGAAGGCCCTTGAGTAAAGCCAGGTTTAAGGAGAGACTGAAATGTTTACACCCAGGCTACGTTTTACTTGCGATTATTTGAGCTAAGTAAGTGGTCACCGTAGTTCTGATGATTGCACTGCCATGCTATCAATGCAGGCAGGAAACACGGGGGTTTGTGTGTGTGTGTGAGTGGCATTTTAGGGTGTGCAACACTGTGGTCATTTTCCATCTATATAATTGAGGTGTCAAACAGAAATGCCGAATGTGGCTTCGCTGGGAGATGGTGGTTCTGCTGATGTGTTTTCCAAGGCGATGGCGCAGAGAGCAGTTGACTAGGCAGGGTCGTTGTGAGGGGGGCACAGAAATCACGTATGCTTCCCTGAGCTCCTGGGAGGGAGGGATGTGTAATTGACACACTTCCACATCCCCTCAGCCGCCTTCTGAGGTGGAAGAGGGACAGTTGCTGCCTCCCAGTTCACGGAGGGAGGCCTCTGTCGCGAGCCGGGGCAGGTGAAACGTCCCCCCAGCTCTGCCTGGAGCCAAGAAGCGAGCCTCCTGGGGCCCCTGAGTGAGCTGGGCTTCTCCTTGTCCTGCTCAGGGTCTCTTCGCTGCACTCGCTCGCAAGCCAGCCAGCCTGGTCACCGGGAAAGGGTCTCCTTGGTGGTGGCCCACCTTGCCAGGGTGTTTTTCATGGTCCTGTTTACCAGGCAATATTTGGAGTCATCTGCGCATTCCCTGCTGGTAGGCCTCAGTTGGCGGCTGCTGCTGCCTGAGCTTTTCGTGTTGTTGTGTTGTGAGTTTGTCAGCATTGGCTGGCGTCTGAGCCACCTTGAATTCCCCTGGAGGAGGAGGAGGAGGTCTAGAAATGGTTTTTTCTGAATAAATAAACCTGCAGTGCTTTGCAGGGGGGAGGGTTGGAGCCCCACTCTGGCCTCGGGTGCAAGGGATCGTCCTTGCCTGGTCTCTCTGCAGTCCCCTCCCTTGCAGCCAGAGCACAGGCTCGATTCCCACTTCCTTCCAGCCACGACACGCTGTGGATTCGAGTTCTGGCAAGAGCATCCCAGTGTGCATGTCTGGTTTTGTTGTGTAAATGCAGCCGTGTGCACAGATCTCCAAACCACTCCTGGCAGCAGAGTCCCGTACAGGAGGTCAGAGCCTCAAGGAATCTCGGAGGAGAGCAGACTTCTGCATTCGGGCAGCTGGAGGGTGTGTTCCCCCCCCCCCTCGTGTTCTTGTGCACGCTGTGAGACGCTTCTGTCCCTTTGTTTCCTTTTCATCTCTGGGTCTTTCCAGGGCAGCTGTGAGCCAATGACTCTCTCCCCCGCCCCTCCGGTGAATTACACAACAGTCGGATAGCCTGCAGCTACAGATTCTGTTCTGACACCTCATTCATTTTACTCACCCTTTCCAAAATAGCTTGTCTAGGTTCAAATGCCAGGTTGCATCCCAAACAAATGTTCACAGCTTACATTGGATTGACAGGGCCCAGTTGCGCTCTGAGTCGCTCCTTGCGTCTCGGCTCAGAATATCTTTAATTGGTCTCTGCACCAAGGAAAGGCAGAACCGGGGCAAGCTAGAGATCTCCTCTTAGAAAGGCCAGGTCGCATTTCAGACGAAAGAGGGCCCTGCGTGTGCCCCGCCCGGGTGCCAAAGGCCACTGGACGCAATGGGTTCTCAACCCACAGCGGCCTTGGTTGGGGTTGCCAAAGGGGCCGGCCGGCTCGGCTACGAGGCCCTCCCAGACTCCAGTGCAGTAGCGTTGTAAGGGTTGGTGCCCAGGGCACCCAGGTGCGGACCTCTGAAGGGGCAGAATCGTGGGCAGAGGGGGGCGCAAAACGTATCTTCCTCGGGCCGCCGCGTTTCGGCCCTCGCACCCGCCCTTGGCTCTGTACATCGCTAAAATGAAGTAAAAACGTCGCGGGGGGTGTTTGGAGGCGAGGCGTGTCGTCACGCACCCGCATCACGTAGGGGTGGCGTTGCATCATGTGGGGACGGAGCGACACACTGCTCCACTGCAGTCCAGGCATGGGGCGTGGGTGTCTTAATTGCGCTAATGCAGCAAGGTAGGAAGCGAGATGTTTCTGGGAGCTGCAGCCAGTTGTGGTCTGTGTGGAGAGCTTCTGCCTTCCATTCGGAGGTGACGGCCCGGGACGTTTGCTCTGGAGGAGCTCTGTGTGTTGCAGAAAACTCGGTAAGCGGTCTGAGCGGCCCAGGCGTGGTCCGTGGCCAAAAGAAGATGAGGCTGATCCGGGACCCCTCGACAGGGAGCAAGCAGGGCTAGTCTCGGGAAAGTGCCTTCCGAGTTGACCCTTCTCAGTCAAGGCCCCCAATAAGCTTCCTTCCTGTCCCCTACTGAGCTTCATTCAGGAAAGGTACTTGATGTATGGGGGGGGGGAGGTGTGCCCAGCCCGAAAGACTGGAGAAACTGTCGGCTGCCGTTTGGTGAGGAATGTGCCGTTACTCACCTTTCTCTCTGGCGCTTGTTTTAGGTATGGTGTGAATATGCGTTGCTTGGCGGCTCGGGTCAGCTACAAGACTTTGATCGTCATCTGCGCCCTCTTCAGCCTGGTCACAATCCTGCTGTGGAACAGATGCTCTAGCGGCCAGACGGCGGCGTTTCTGCGTCACCCGAGCAGCAGCTTCAGAGGAGACGGAGCCCCTGCTGCACCAGAGAGCAACAGCGACGCCAACAGCCCCGCCAAGCAGCAGAGCGAAGAAGCCTCTCCCCAGGAGCAGCAGAAGGCGCCCCCTGTTGTCGTTGGCGGCGGCTTCCACGGGAGCAAGATCCTGGGCCTGAAGTACGAGGAGATTGACTGCCTGATCAATGACGAGCAGACGGTCAAGGGCAGGCGGGAAGGCAGCGAAGTCTTCCTGCCGTTCTCCTGGTTGGAGAAGTATTTCGAAGTCTATGGGAAGATCGCCCAATATGACGGCTACGACAGGTTTGAGTTTTCCCACAGCTACTCCAAGGTGTATGCGCAGAGGGCGCCTTACCATCCGGATGGCGTCTTCATGTCCTTTGAGGGCTACAACGTGGAGGTCCGGGACCGCGTGAAGTGTATCAGTGGCGTGGAAGGTCGGTCTTGGCTCTTCTTTCCTGTTTGTAGAAGCCTTAGGAGCGGTGCAGGTAGCCAGAGTGTAAGAACCCTGGCAGCTAAAGTACTTTTGTTCAGAAGGACTGTAAGCCCCATGGAGTTTGGGGTCACCTGCTCGCTCCTGAGTGGGTGGCTTTGCATTCCAGCTGAATTGTCTGCCTTGCTCAGCGTTCTGCCCGGCAGCAGCTGGGGAGCCCAGGGCAGGATCCTCCCAGTAGCGCTTTGTGGGGCTGCCGGGGCTTCGCAGCCACCGACAGGTCCGTCCTCCTGCACCAGCCGTCTCGGGGGGGGGGGGGGCTTGCCGCCATCACTTCTGAAAGCAGCAACCCAGGCTGTCGAGAATCTCTTGACCACAGGAGGAATGGTTGGGCGAGAAGGTCGTCTTTGTCAGTGCCTGGGAAGAGGAGGACAGAAGGATGCACAAGGAAATGGCATTTGCTCAGAGGGGAGCTGCTACTGTAGGCAGCAACCTGTATTGATTTGGTTGTTTTTACTGTTTTAATTTTACTCTGCCCCAGGAGTCTGGTGCTGAAGGGCAGCCTATAAATCTGTCAAATAAAAATGACAGAAAATGTATTGTAGGACCAGGAAGCTTCCTGGAGGCCCCTGGCTGACTGCTGGCTGGCTGGCCACTGTTGGAAACAGGGTGCTGGGCTAGAGGCCTGGCCTGCACCGCCATTCTTTAAAACAGACCTGCACAACATACGGCCCACGGGCCACTTGCAGACCCCCAAAGGTTTTCTGGCAGCAAAGGTTTTCATGCGGCCCTCAGGGCTCTCTTCATCCCGGCGCATGCCTGCGCGAGCACAGCAACACGGCTGGAAGCTTCGGAATTGTCTGAGTCTCCTCGGACGATTCCGAAGCTTCCAGCCGCGTTATAGAAGCGACAGAATTATGGGAAGTGCTTGGCTAGAGCGGCAACATCGCTTCTTTGTCGGGCTGCTCTAGCCAAGCACTTCCCATAACTCTGTCGCTTCTATAACGCAGCTGGAAGCTTCGGAATTGCCCGAGGAGACTCCTGCGAGGAAAATGGTGGTAAATAAGCAGCTCTGCATGGTGCGCTGCAGCGGTAGCTGGTTGAGTGGAAGCTGCGCTGTTTTTTCAGCTGACTCAAAGTGAGTGGCAGGATGGGGAAAGGGTTGCACGGGGCAGGACGGGGAGAGTCTCCTTGGACGTTTCCAAAGCTTCCAGGGTCGCGCAGGCATGTGCAGCGATACCGGGATGAAGAGAGCGCTGGTGAGATCAGCAGTGGTGCACTGGTTGCTCCTTTGGATCCAGGTGGCAGTTTTCCCTGCGTGCCCTACTGGCCTCTGTGCAGTAATAGAAGCCTCTAGGAGCGAGCTGCCCGGGGGAAGCAGGAGTGCCAAGCGGGTGCAGATAGACCTCCCTTGGCTACAACATCAGCAAAGCAAATGTGGCAGAAAGTTCAGCCTTCCGCAAGTTGTCCAGGAAGGATCAACATTTTATTCATACTTTGCTTTTCTGGAGATTTTCCGGCTCACGGATACAACCCATGATGTCACTTCCAGTGGAGCTGGCTGGACACGCCCCCTGTGACGTCACGTTTCCTTGACACACCCCCTGTGACGTCACTTCCGCCCGCCCTTTGCAGCCCAAAGAAGTGTTTCTATTTTAATTTTGGCCCCTGCCTACTGCCAAGTTGTGCACCCCTGCTTTAAAAGGCATTCATCCGTTCCTGGTGGGCAGGCTAGCAGCAGCAGCCTCCAGCGATTGCTTGCTAGATTTAGATTTAAAAATCTGCAGGGTGCATTGTAAAAACACAGGCCGACATAAGAGAGAGCAGCAATGTCATGCCATCGTGCTTGCTAAAACATGGGACCCAGCTAAGAATGGAGCCTCCATATTTGGAGGGAGTCTACCTGTGAATGCTGGCGGAAACGGGCTGGTTGTGGGCTGGTCACGGCCAGGACCTCCCTGGGGCCCAGCCGGTCCTGTGCCGGCCAGGCTGCCTTCCTGCGGCGATGTGTGATGCAGCTGCTGCAGCTGCCCTCTGCTTTCCCCTGTGCTCCAGGTGTGCCGCTGTCCACGCAGTGGGGCCCTCAAGGCTATTTCTACCCCATTCAAATTGCCCAGTACGGGCTGAGCCATTACAGCAAGAATCTGACGGAGAAGGCGCCTCACGTGGAGGTGTACGAGACGGCGGAGGGGAGGGACCAGAACGGCCGGTCCGGGGACTGGACGGTGCCGAAGGGCTGCTCGGTCACCACGCTGCCCGATAAGTCCAGATTCACCAACGTCAAGCAATTTGTCGTTCCAGGTGGGTCGATGCCAGTGGCCTGCTGAGGAAGGCCGCCTCCCTTGGGGGTCTCCACGCTTGTGCTGGGCGGCCTCCGAGCCGGCTGCAGGAGAGGACCCTGCCTGTCTTGCTCGGGGGGGGGCGGGAGGGGTCCAATGCAGTTACCCTTTATATTAATAAAGTGATGTAAAAGGAGTTCAGCCAACAAATTTCCACGAGTGGCACACTATATGTGGCTTGCGAGCCACAGTTTGGCCACCCCTGGAGGTAACGAGTTCCTTGCCCCGGGAGCTTCCAGCGTATGTTGGGTAAGACTGGAGAAGAAGGAGCAGAACACAGCTTGACCAGGCAGCCTGGGGCCGGCAGGAGCCTGGCACAGGGAGGGGGCCCAACGGAGGGACGGAGGAGGAGGAGGAGGGGCTGTGCGAGGCAGGAGGCAGCAGGGGAGGGGGAGGGACTTGGGTGTGTCTGGTGGGGAGGGGGAAGGAGGGGCAGAGGAACAAGTGGGAAGCTTCCCAGCCCAGGCCCAAAATCTGAGCTGGAAGTGAAGAAGCGGCCCAGAGATGGAGCCACGGATCGGGAAGGCCCCCAGTGGAACCCTGCCGCCTGTCCCGCCCTCCTACAAAAAGGGGATACCACTCAAGGCTGCTGAGGAACGTGCCCCCCCCTTGAGAAATACAGCCTATTTTGAGATGGGGTGGGGGTACTGTTTGTATCTACGTATTAACTTTGCCTCTCCTTGGTTTCATTTTTTCAAGCTGAAAGCAAAAAAAGCTGCTGCTTCGCGCTCTTTCCTCCCTTTTCTAAAGCAAAATTAATGCTTGTCTGCAGCCTCCTCTCCCCAACTTTGTACGGAGGCAGCCTCATTAATAGGGGCATAATGTATTCCCCACACACACTAATCAATAGCCATTAGAAGTAATGAGTCCATTACTTTAAGAGACAACAAAGTCATTTTAGCCAGTGCCTTGGACTCGGTTCTCTGAGGAGAGAGCTGCCGAAGACCCTCCCTCCCCTTTGTGGTCAAACGTTGCGTATCTGAGAAGGAGAAGCTGTGAGATTTGTTCCCCCTGTATTGCTGGCCAGGTCCTCCTCAGGCCTTCGTGAAGATCAGCGTGCGCGTGTGTGTGTTCGCGTTCCAAAACTGCCCTTCAGGGCCTTGGCCTTGGCGGCTTCCTCCCCCTGGGCCTCCCCCAGCACCGGCTTCCATCGAAAGGCCTGGCCGCTTTTCAAGGACTCTTTCTTCTTCTTTGCCCTCCTGACTTTCCATAGCAGCTTGCCTCCGTTGACCAGAGCCTTCCTCCTGCCCCCCCCCCCCCCAGGTGGAAGGTTTCTGCCAGGCTGGTCAACAGCTCTTGTGCTGAGTTGGTTCTTGCTCCTCCACTGGGCAGGCACTGTAGGGAAGAGGGGCCTGTTTGTGTTTGCCAGTGAAGCGTCAACACTGGAGGCCAGGAACTGGCTGGCCTGGGGCGCGGGATGCTGCCCTTGCCTCGGCAGTGGGCCTTGGGGCTGAGCTGCTCTGGACGTGGCTGTGCTTGGAAGGGTTGGAGAACAAACCGATCGGAGGGCGCTGCTGCTGCTGCTGCTCGAGGCCGGCTGCGGCAAGAAGATTCCTCCTCCTCCTCCTCCTCGTGCTTCCTGCCTCGAGCTAACCTCTCTTTCTTTCCCTTCAGAAAATTCGGAGGGAGCATCTCTGCAGCTGGGGAACGCGAGAGACTTCCTGCTTTCTTTCGACCTGAAATTCATCACCAACGGGAGCATTTCGGTGGTTCTGGAGACGACGGAGAAGAACCAGCTCTTCACGCTGCACTATGTCTCCAACACCCACCTGATCGCCTTCAAGGACCGCGACGTTTCCTACGGCATCGGGCCCAGGACTCGCTGGAGCACCGTCACGCGAGACCTCGTCACGGACCTCAGGAAGGGGGTTGGGCTCTCCAACACCAAGGCTGTCAAGCAGACCAAGATCATGCCCAAAAGGGTGGTCAGGCTGGTGGTGAAGGGGAAGGGGCTCCTGGACAACGTCACCATCTCCACCACAGCCCACATGGCGGCTTTTTTCGCTGCCAGCCATTGGTTGGTGCGGAACCAGGATGAGAAGGGCGGGTGGCCAATCATGGTGACTCGGAAGCTGGGGGAAGGCTTCAGATCTCTGGACCCAGGCTGGTACTCCGCCATGGCACAGGGGCAGGCGATGTCGACCCTGGTGAGAGCCTACCTGTTGACCAAAGACCAGGTGTTCCTCAATTCAGCTCTGCGGGCAACAGCACCGTACAAGCTTCTGTCGGAGCAACGAGGCGTGAAGGCCGTCTTCATGAACAAACACGACTGGTACGAGGAATACCCGACCTCGCCTAGCTCCTTTGTGTTAAACGGATTCATGTACTCTCTGATTGGGCTGTATGACTTAAAGGAAACGGCGGGCGAGAAGCTGGGGAAGGAGGCAAAGTTTCTCTACGACCGGGGCATGGAGTCCTTGAAAGCGATGCTTCCGCTCTACGACACTGGCTCGGGCACCATCTACGACCTGCGGCACTTTGTGCTCGGGACGGCCCCCAACCTGGCCCGCTGGGACTATCACACCACCCACATAAACCAGCTCCAGCTCTTGAGTACAATAGACGAGTCTGCCATATTCAGAGAATTTGTAAAGAGGTGGAAGAGCTACCTGAAAGGCGGAAGGGCAAAGCACAATTGAGCAGAGCTGGCAACCAAAATGGCGTGTTTGAACCTGTCTGCTGTGCTTGGGGGTTGCCACCTTTTCAAAGCTAAGCTAAGGGACTTTTGAAAGGGTGGTGGTGGTGTGTGTGTGTGTGTGTGTGTGTGTGTGTGTGTGTGTGCGCGCGCGCGCATGCACATTCTGGTTTTGTTTTGTATGGACTCTGTTTTCAAAGAAGTGATCCTTAAATCCCAACTTTAAAATAATTGCATTCCAGTGGATGAATATGTCGAAGTAGGAAAGTAGAAGTATAAAGCAGGTATTCAGTCAAAGTACTGAATCCAAACCTGGTTGGCTTCTTTACTTATCCACAGTGATCCATAATGGTTCTGGCGCTGTCATTGTAGTAGGTTTGTACTTCTGAACTCTGTGTGTGTGTGTGTGTGTGTGTGTGTGTGTGTGTGTGTGTGAGAGAGAGAGAGAGAGAGAGAGAGAGAGAGAGAGAGAGTGAGGGAGGGAAACGTTTTGACAGAAATCGTAATGGTTTCTGTAGTTTGTCAGAAAAAAAATAGAATATGGTCTTTTTTTAAGGAAAAGGGGTGGGTGGGAAAGAAATTCTTATGCATTTGAGTCAGTTTGGGAAAAATTTGTGTGACATCATGCCAGAAACCTTTGGTTTACTTGTATCCCAGAGAGTGGAAGATGTCTCCGCCCCCACCCCCCTTTCTTATCGTTTGCCCCCACCCTGGTGAGAGATTCAGCGGTCTTTCTCTAAAACTCTGGGTTTTGAAAAGCGCTTTACAGGTTTGGTTCCTTTTAAAGATGGGGAGATTGTCCTGCTGTTGGGGGTGAGGATTCACTGTGGGTCTCCCCAGAAGTGAGGGACCCTCCTGCGCGGCTTCTTCCTTGTGCAGGAGAGGCTTGCGGTGGAATGTCCCCATTGGCCCGTCTTTGACTGTTTTGTTCTGTAAGCACAACTACACCTGGGACCAGCTGACTGGCTTGTCTACAGGGGTCCGTCCTGCAGTCACATTCTGGGGCTCCTGCCCATCCCACTGGGCGCTCTCTCCTAGCAAGAGTGGGGTGGTCCTTGCTCTCTGTTTCCTCTTACATGAGCAGTTTTGTTTCTCGGGAGACTTCCGTTGTCACCCTCAATCTGTGGTACTGGAAGAATTAGGTACAAATTACGTACAGGACAAAAACACACCTTGATTTGCCGGGGAAGTTGCCTTTGAACGTGGTGGGGTTTTTCTGCCGTGGCTTCACCTTGAAGCTGCTCGTTTGAATTGTTTCCTTTTGGGGGAAGATGAAGTGAGCATTTGTAGACCACTGTCTTTCCTCGGTCACTCGTCTGTCCACAGCTTGCGTGCCTTTGGCTTGGCCCGCCTTGGACAATCTGGCTCCAGTACGGACCAATGGGGGGCACAATTCACCGGGAGCCTCCACTGAGGAGGGTGGGGGCTGTGGAAGGGGAGCAGATTTGCGCCACTCCCATCCATGTCGGTGGAGGACTCTTCCCCATCTGGGCAGACTGTCATGGCACCGTCCTCTCTGGCCAGGCTTCTCTATGCTCCACGCTGTTTGTAGGGCTGCCGTTAATGAGCGTGCCGGGAGACCAGGGATGCAGCCTTAGTGAAGACTCCTCTGTCGCCTGGCGCTTCCTGTCCCGTACTTGGACACTTCTTCTCTTTTCCATTGTCTTGCACTGTGAGGAGCAGCCTACATTCCCCCCACCTTGGCCAGGGGCAGTCTTGCCACCCCTTGGACTCTTCTCTGTGCTCTTTGAGCTTCACAGCCCAGACTCTCTAGATCCCCCCCCCTCGCGCAAAACCAGGGGCATCTTCTGGCTCCCTTTTCTTTCTTAAGTTGCAACATATGGGGTCCCTATAGGTGACACCTCCACATTCCTCTGGAACTGGGTGGGCAAACTCTTGAGACACAGAGGCCCACAGATCTATCCAGGTTTTAGAATGACAGCACCCACATCTGTCTTGAAGGTGGCGATGTGACCTCTTGGCAGCTTCCCAGTGCTTCGCAGTCAACGCACATTGTTTCCACCTTATGCGTCTGTGCAGGGCTGGAGAAAAATACCAAAACACCAAGGGGCTTTCTAGAAAGCTCAGACGTTTAGGACTTAGCCCAGTAGTTGTTTGAGGAAACCTTAAAATTCTTCGGAGCCCAGGCAGCCTGCTTCGCTTCCCGGCTCTCACCGCTTTCACAGACCTTGATGCAAAAGCTCCTGTCCTTCCAGGGTCATATGGAGACATCACCACCAGGTCTTCTGTATGTGGTTTGGGAGGAAATGGGGAAGGAAAGAGACCAGCTCCAAAGAGAAGGTTGGCGCACCTGTTTGTGTAGGCCGGGCAGAAATCAACAGGGAGGAACGATAGAAGTTCCTGGCCTTGGAACCCGGCCCTCTTTGACAAGAAGATCACATCTTTCTGCTCTTGTAACTGGCCGGCATCCTGAGCAAAGGTCTAAAAACCTGCAGATGGTAGGAAATGGATCCGAATCAATGATGCCAAAGCAGTTGGAAAAGGAATTCTAAGAAACATTTCCTCTGGGGCAAGAATCGAGGCTTGTGAATCATGGCCAACTGGATTTGGAGCAGCCAGTGCAAACTGTGTGTGTGCGTGTGCATGTGTGTGTGTGTGTGTGTGTGTGTGTGTGCGCACGCGTGCGTGTGCATGCGCACACTGCTTTAGTGATATGTTAGTGCCTTAACCATGCGGCCACGACTCTTCCTGTTGGCGGAGGAATCAGTTGAGCAGTGGCATTGATGGTTCTGTGCTGAATCCTCTGCGCTGGTGGTCCCAGGGCTTCCAGGCTTCTCAGCTGAGCATTTCCGTCTAGATCAGTGTGACTCCAGTGTGGGGGGCAGCTGCTTGCCTCCTCCCCTGCCACTCAAGACCTGGGGGCTCACAGTGGCTGTGTGTGGTTGACGACGCCACCAGGAACAGCCCAGAGAACTGCAGGTCCTCCAGCAGCCTCGATTTGGTCTGCGTGGATCATATTCTGAGAAATGGAGGCCTAGACAGTTTTGTTCTGAATGCTGCTTCTGTGGCCCACTCCTGACCTTGGAAGCATGTGACCTCCTGTCTGTCCCCCCCCCCCTTCCCTTCTCAGAACTTACCCTGGTGGAGTGCAGGGTCTGCCCTGATGCTGGAGGTTCAGCCAGCTGTGGTTCTGAGGAAGAATTTGACACAGGTTTGCAAAGATGGTGGTTAATAATGAGGACCCTGATTTGTGTTAACGTTGGAGCAGGCCTCTTGCTCCAGAAATCAGGGGAAGGGGCGGGGGAAGAAGGATTTGCCAGTGCCTGGAGTGGGAGCCCCCAGCACGCTCCCCGCCTGCCAGGCCCGCCTCTCGGTTTTCTTCCTGGTTGGTGTAGAGATGTGCATGAGAAGGTGGACAAGGGGGGAATTCCGAGGGGAGAGAATCAAGTTGACTATTGCGAGTTCTTTCCTTTTTTCTTTTTCTTTTTCAAGGAGTGGGGGAACTGAAGGGGACAGGGCAATATGTGAGAACGGGGCTGCCAACGCAGTGGAATTCAGAGCGCTAAACAGGTGCCCCTTTTCACCTGCATTGTGATGTGGAAACGTTTTTCTTGCCTGGCACACAGTGCATGTTGGGAGATGTGGACCGGTGACTCACAAGCACAACCTGTTGGTGTGGTGCCGTCCTCTTCACTGCTCATGCGAGACTTTCACTGAAACATGCGGTTTTCATCCACATTGTCTTTTGACTTTCTCTGTTTCCCCCCCACACACACACACATGTGGGATTGACACCATGTGTTTAAATATGCAATAAATTGTTTACAGGATGCCCCGTGGAGGGCGATCAGTCCTTTGTAAAGCTGTACAGACTTTGTGGTTCAAGCACAATGTGCACAGGCTAGTTTTATACACAGCCAGACAGGACTTTTTGCAGTGGGAATCGGTCCTATTATGTTTATATACAGTATACGTAAATATACGAAAAGTAAAATGGATAAACATTTGTGCTTCACGTAAAGCTGCTTTATAAAATTGTAAAATAAAGTGTTTTTAATCTAACGGTTGTCATTAGATGTGCATAATGGTCTCCTGGGACAAACGTGGCGTGAGGTGGCCAGGCGACAAGGCGGTAGCAGGCAACGGAACAAGGCGCTGGCGGTGGGTTTGGCTGCTGGAGAGGGGGTGTTGAGAAGCCCTCGCTGTCTTGCTGCCGAACGTGCTTGGCGAGGCCGGGGAGAATGGCGTTCCTGGAGACGTACCCAGTGCGTCCGGGTGGCGCTCAGCCAGCACTGCCCACTGAGGTTTGAAAGGGCAGCGACTCTTGTGGCACCTTAGAGCCTAACCACCCTGCTGAGCCCAGCCTTTGGGACGTGCCTGAGAGCAGGACGGCGACGGCGGGACCAGCCCAGCCTCTGCCCAGCGCACTGCACTCTGTCTCCCTTGGAGCAGCTTCGTTGTCGGTGCCCAGGAGGGGCGCAGCAGAGGCCTCTCTCCAGGCCCTCTGGCGCCCTGCAGGCACCTCCCACGCCTCCGCTGCCTGTGCCACAGGTGGGTCAGCCACCCAGGGAATCCTTGGGAGCCCTGGACTCCCCGTGGAAGTGCCACTCGCACCAACCGCTGGGACCCGAGGACAATCGACGGTGGTGCCTCGGAGGACTGTGCGCCGTTTCGCGCCCCCTCCAGAAGAACACCAGGGTCTCCACCTCTCCCCGCTAAGTCGTTGGACGGCAATATTGATTTTCATGACCTGGTAATTTGTTAAGAGAAAATAGAAGGGAATTTAAATGATGTTGTCTTGGTGATGAATTTGAATGTTTGCTGCTCAATTTGTGGTGAAAGGAGATACATTTGCCATCTGCCGAGAATGACGGAGAGCTTGGCATTGCCTGCCTGTTGAATAGCTTGCCTTGGCAATGTGCAGCCCACCTGGAAAAATGGAAGGTGCTCCTGATACAGTAACACATACCACCACCACCACCACCCCCTGGTTTCAGCAGGTTTGTTAAGGCTTCAGCAGCCACAAGGAGGGAGGGAGCTGCCAACGTGAGTGTCCCTCTTTGGAGAAACCCGATTGGCATCACGTGAATCGGAGCTGCTCAGGTAGAGCCCCCAGCCATGCGCTGTAGCCTGTCGGGCTCCTCTGGCCCCCTCCCCTACTCTTGCCAAGGGGGCTGCTGACCCAAGGACTGAGCCGTGACACGAGGGGGGCAGTCCTTTGGCCCAGTGGGTCACAATCTAGAAACTGACCCAAGGGACCAAAGGAGGGAGCTGGGGAAACAGGCGCGGGGGGGGGGGGGAGAACGACATGGAGGAATAATCTGCGTTTAGTACCACATGATGGGTGGTACTAAATTCAAGATGGAAAAGGGCAATGGAGAATCCTTGCAGTTTGGAGGAGGGATTTGTGGGAGAGAAGAGAGGCAGCAGCATCACAAAGGCTGTTCCGGGGGGGGGGGCTGGTGGCGGCAGGCGGATTCTCTCCCACTCCAAAGCTTCTCTGAAAACGGCGTTCACTGGGGCCTCCTACTTTTGTTCCTCTGCGGGCTGCCAAAATGGACTGAGAGGCCTGTTTTCCAAACACTCCCTGCTCAGACTTATGAAATCGACTGATATGGACCGGACGCTCCTTGGCTTATGCTTGTCGTCTTCCAGGCTCAGCAGCGCGGATCAATCATGGCTCTGCTCACAAGGCTGGCAATGCCATCCCCACAGGTGGGTCGGTCCTCTTGGCTCCCTGCAGCACCGTATGCGGGAGAAGACATGTGCCTGGCCGACTCCTCCCACAAGCCTCCCCCCCGCCAGCTGACACAGGCCTCTGCCCTGTGCCTCGATTCAAACAAGGGGGGCAGCTCTTGTCGCGTTGCACCCCCATGGTTGCCCTTTCAGCGTCCCAGCCGCCTTCACTGCACCTGAGCTAAAGTTGCCCACGCTGCAGATCAGCTCTTCTGTGCAAGGCTAGCTTGTGTCCTGGGGCGACACACATGTTTGCGTGGTGAAAGCGAAGCCCCCGAGAGCTTGCCCCCTTGGCAGGCCCACCGCCGTCTCCTTGGCAAGCACGGCTCTCTCGTGCCTCTGGGCACTGTGTATTCCCCTCGAGGATCCGGGCCAGCATGCTGGTCTGCCCCTTGCCTCCGGGCTGTTGCTGGGGGCTCCTCCCTCCCTCCGCTGCCAGCCCCTTCATCAAGAGCTGAGCTGCTCAGAGCCAAAGGCCTCTCCAGAAGGTGGCAGGCGACACCTGGCAAACTGCCTGCAGTTGGAGCACTGAGCCAGCAAGGGAGGCTCTACAGCCCTTGCTTCTGTAAAATGGGTGTGTATTTTCCCCCAAGAGTGCTGAAATATGTGGAATGCCTACCTGGTCCATAGAGCAGCCAGGCTTCCGCAAAGCACAAAGTGGGACCAGAGGTGGGTGTCGGGCAGGGGCAGTTTCGGGGCTCTCAGGTGTGCTAAAAGACCCCACCTTGCTTGGCTGGGATACAAGCTGTGCTCCTTGGACTGGTTTCGAATGGCCCAAGAGCAGCTGGGCTGCAGCACCGGGGGGGGGGGGGGAGAGTGGCTTCTGTCTGCATGTGGTGGCCAGTGGCTGAACTCCTTGGCCGGCCTGGTGGAGCCTGTGCTGGGAAGGGTGTTGCAAGGGAAGCCGATGGGCCCTGCTTTGCGCCTGTGCAGGTGCTGCAGGCGTTTATTTATTTTTCACATTTTTATACCGCCCTTCCTCCAAGGAGCTCAGACTGGTGTACATATTTCCTCGCCTCCTTTTTGTCCTCAGATCAACCCTGTGAGGTAGGTGGGGCTGAGAGATAGTGACTGGCCCAAGGTCACCCAGGAAGCCTTGTGGCTGAGCGGGGATTTGAACCGGGATCTTCCAGGTCTAAGTCCATCTCCCACACCACTTCTGTGTGGTCGCCACAACCATGGTGCAGCTGGAGCATCCAGCAACGGTGCTGTTTTCGCTGCTTGCGGGAGTCAAACTTGTTTTTGAGGCAGCTGTGCTAGAGCGCCTTGTCCAGTCCCTGTCCAAAGAAAGGGCTGAGCAACAGCGCCACCTGGAGCTTGCAAAAAGAAGCTGTTCCAATGCTATGACCGAGAGGGCGGGCGCGCGGCAGAGGGCCAGAGGCACCTGTGGTGGGTCCAGTCCTTCAGCTGCTCTTCCTGTGGACACAGTGGGCAGGACTGGCAGGCACCAGGAAAGTCGATGAAGCTTAGGAGCGGCTGGAGGCGGGTCTGAACTATCTAGGAATCCCTCGCTGTTGGACATCGGAGGAGGCTGCTGCTTTCCAGAGAGGCAGGCCACTGGTCCAATGAGCTCCAGAGCGTCGTCTCTGCTTCCCAGGACTGGAGTCTTCCCAGCCCCAGCTGCCTGAGGTGCTGCCTGAGACAGATTGGGGGTCTAGGCCTGTCTGCACCCCAGCTCCCCATTACTCATCTCCTCTGTCAGTCCTTGCCCTCTCTCGAGCTGTGATCCTGCCATCTGCGCTAGATGGGACGCGCCCCTGGGCAGGGGCTGCCGCGACACCTTTGCTCTGTGCAGCGCTGGCCAGCTTCTCCGGTCTGCTGCCACCGATGCCCCCTGGCCTTTCCTCTCGCTGTCCCCCAGGGGTCAAGCGTACGGTGGGGACCTCCTGTCAGGAGCTGTTGACATGCATGGAACTGGGCGGAGGAGGTTCCGCCTCCCCAGAGTGGTGGTTTCGAACACGTCCGGCCCGGGGCTTCTCACTGGCCACTGAAAGTGGCAACAATTTCTGCTTAAGAAATAATTATTATTAACGGCATTTATTAACAGAATGATATTTTAATATTTTTTCCTGTTTGAGTGCAATCCTATGCATGTTTACTCAGAAGTAAGTCCCTTGAATTCAATGAGACTCATTCCCAGATAAGTGTCTGTAGGATTGTGATCTTGCCCACCTTGAGGCATTGGCAAGAAGGCAGACTATAAACCCCCAACTCCATAAGCTCTGGGAGGGGGGGCGCTGGGATTGTCTGTCCAGCCCGCCCTGCCACCACGGGTGCGCTTGTGAGCTCCTCCTGGTTTTGGAACTAAACCAAAACGTTTGACACTAAACTTTTCCGGGTGGTGAAGACCAGCAGGGATTGTGAAGAGCTCCAGAAGGACCTCTCCAAACTGGGAGAATGGGCAGCAAAATGGCAGATGCGCTTCAATGTAAGTAAATGCAAAGTGATGCACATTGGGGCAAGAAACCAAAATTTCACATATACGCTCATGGGTTCTGAGCTGTCTGTGACGGATCAAGAGAGAGATCTTGGGGTGCTGGTGGACAGGTCGATGAAAGTGTCGACCCAGTGTGCGGCGGCTGTGAAGAAGGCCAATTCCATGCTTGGGATCATTAAAAAAGGGATTGAGAATAAAACGGCCAATATCATTCTGCCTTTGTACAAATCGATGGTAAGGCCACATCTGGAGTATTGTGTCCAGTTCTGGTCACCACAGCTCAAAAAGGATATAGTTGAATTGGGAAAAGGTGCAGAAAAGAGCGACCAGAATGATTTGTGGGCTGGAGCACCTCCCTTACGAGGAAAGGCTACAGCGTCTGGGGCTTTTCAGCCTAGAAAAAAGGCGCCTGAGGGGGGACATGATTGAGACTTATAAAATTATTCATGGGATGGACAGAGTGGATAGAGGCAAATTCTTCTCCCTCTCGCACAGCACCAGAACCAGGGGACATGCACTAAAATTGAGTGGAGGGAGAGTTAGAACAGACAAAAGAAAATATTTCTTTACCCAGCGTGTAATTCATCTGTGGAACTCCTTGCCACAGGATGTGGTGATGGCACCTGGCCTAGATGCCTTTAAAAGGGGTTTGGACAGATTCATGGAGGAAAAGACCATCACAGGTTACAAGCCATAAGCAACCTCCTGGTTTTAGAAGTAGGTTTTCTCTGTGCCAGGTGCAAGGGAGTGGCGACTGGACACAGGTATCTTGTTGTCTCGTGTGCTCCCTGAGGCACCTGGTGGGGCCACTGTGTGACGCAGGAAGCTGGACTAGATGGGCTTTTGGCCTGATCCAGCAGCCGGGCTCTTCTTATGAGCTGGACAGGCCTCCTCCTGGGCTTGCTGGCTTCCTGGCTCACTCTTCCTTCCAGCACCATACCTGTCCCATTGGCTGGCTCATGCGCCAGAGCATGGCCAGCCCTTGTGCTCAAAGGTCTTGCACCTGCCCACCTTGGAGAGCCAGCTCAGGGCAGTTCTGGAAAAGGCGGCGGTGGCTGCTGCCGGCGCCTGCGAGAGGAGAGCTGCTCCCTGTCAGTCCAGCTTGATCTGGCCCAGCCCAGCCGAGAAGATGCAGTGGCCTCTCTCTGCCGCCGGTGCCTGCAACGCTCTTGCCTTGGAGGTAAATGATTGACTGCGCCTCCTGTTTATGGCTTTGGGGCCAGGGAGAGGAAGTGCGGGGGGGGGGGGGACACTCGGTCAAAGGTATTCAGCAGCCTGAGAGAGGTCAAGTTGGGGACCACCGCTAAAACAGACAGGGAAATCAGCAGCTCCTTAATGCCCAAAAGTACCACGCTCTACGCATGCTGGGGCTGGGGGGGGGGGGCTTCAGGATGTGACTGAACATCTTGTCGTTCCCCCATCAACAGAAGAAGATGGCAAGCCGACTAAGCAGATACCTGTAGTGGCAACCGGTAATTTTGTATTATTCTTTGCTGAGATCACAGGTTCCGAATTTTTCTGGTGCAAAAATGTATTGCCTGCCTCCCTAAGGGGCTGAGGCAACACTCACTGGCCTGAATGGAAGCAGCAATGACGTCATTGAAAGTTAACCCCCACATGGAGCATCGGACCAGAGAACGATCGGATGGCTTAATGGAGACCAGCTGCTGAAAACAGCTCAGGGCAAAACAGCAGCAGGGAGAGTGGCGCCTGGAGGGAGCTACCACCGAGAAGGCGCTCTCATATCTCACCACCCATCAAGCCTCCAAAGGGCAGCTGGTGCAAGAGCGTCTGGGATGGCTGGATCGACATGTCTGTGGGAGACAGTGGCTTGAGGCAGACCATTAGAATGAGTCTGGCTGCTGAATCGGGCCCATCTCACCCAGCCTCCCACCTCCTCCCAGAGTGGCCCCAGCTGCCCCAGTGGGAAGCCCAGGAGCAGGAGAGAGACCAGAGGCAGCAGCCCCTCCCCCAGGCTGCAGCACCGCTCTCCTGCTACCACTGGCTAAGAGTCTCCCACCGCTGCTGGGGTCAGGCTGCCAGCAGCTCTCCAGAGGCAGAGGTGGATCTTTCCTCCCAGCCCTACGCGGAGAAGACACTGGGGCCTCTCAGAACACGGAGCGGGCGCCTTGGCCCTACGCAAGAGGGCAGGTTTTTTCATGGCCCTGGTGCGAAAGCTGCCACATGACACTGCTGGTGTAGGGCCCCTGACTGGCTGCTCTGGCAGGAGGGGCAGCAACGGGGATTCAAGCCACACAGGGGCCAAGAGAAGCCTGACGCAGCTCCAGAGGACAGTTCCTGGGTCCTAACCTGAACTCCCCACCACGTCCAAGTGCAACACAGCAGCACGTTGGCTGCTCAGCCCACAGCCTCAGGCCCGAGCACCAGCCGGATCCGGCCGAAACGGACCATGGAGTCAAACCTCCAGGAATACTGCCAGTCAAACGGGTCCGATGATACTCTGAGCTTGAAGTAGTCAAAATCTTGCGGCTCTACAACACACCAACAGCTGCTACTTCTGGGAGGGGGGTCTTGTGGGAGGGAGCCCTCACTCAGAGGTGCAGCACCTGCTCTGTATGGAGAAGATCCCAGGTTCAATCCCTGACAGCAGCCGAAGGGGGGGGGGCAGCCTTTGCCTGAAGCCGCTGGCGTGCAGACCAGACTGGGCTTGACCAACCAAGGCCTGAGCCAGGTAAGGAACTGTCGTCCGTTTCCATGTGGGTGGTACTGAATTCAAGATGGAAAAGGGACATGGAAGATCCTTGAGAAAACTCTGCTGAACAGATTGAATTAATGGGGAACAGTTAAATGTTTCAGTTACACATCTGTGAGGTTGGGGGGAAACAATGGCTTGATAGGATTCTTATTTCCATAATGACTGGTCGCCAATCAGGGATCAGAAGAAGTTGTAGTCAGGCAATTGGGAACGGCTGAAATAATCCCGAGCAACATTTGGCCGATGCCGGGCTGCTCTCCTTGGCCCGTGGAGGCAGCAGGACGTCCTGGGGAAAAGGCCTCCCCTTCTCGGGGTCGGTATCG
The DNA here is from genome assembly GCA_026170595.1 of Plestiodon gilberti rubricaudatus. Taxonomy (NCBI): domain Eukaryota; kingdom Metazoa; phylum Chordata; class Lepidosauria; order Squamata; family Scincidae; genus Plestiodon; species Plestiodon gilberti. Next base: position 1,158,127 of record JANXHW010000007.1, on the reverse strand, counting down.
GCCTCCGTGGCATAGCAGCAGCTTCTTGTGGGTGGGTAGCAAGTTCAATGGCGCCAAGCTGACTCGGCTGTTCGACTCGAATGGATTCCAACCCAAATCTCAGACCTGGCGCCTTAAATGAGCAACGAAGGGATTGATTTGTGCCACCTGGGAGAAACCGGCTGCAGCCTGGGAGCCCTTTGGGCACAGAGAGAGGCACAGCTAAAGGGAGACGTGGCGAACAGACACATCATGGCTACTGCCTGGCGTTGACTGATGGAGATATCTTTAACCTCCGAGTTCCTCCCCCACCCAGGCAGACTTGCTTTGCCACTTAGCTAGATAAAAACACGAGGCACAGGCTGATTGAAGTTGCAAAAAGAGAAACATTTACTTACAGTTTCGTGTTCATATTTACACAGCATCTGATTAAGATCAGAGGTTGTTCTAACTTAAAGGATGAACCCCCCCCCCTAGAGCTGGGGGCTTCCTGCATGAGGTCTGCTTGGATCATGGCCGCCATTCATCAGAGCTCAGGCATGCCACGTCCTCTCTAGTCAGTAGTCAGGAGAATTAGAGAAGGGTGGAGAAGAAGGAAACAGGGTCAGGGGCCCACGCCCCTTCCTTTGGACAAAGAGGGGTCAAAAGCAAGAAGGTCTACTCAGGTGACCTGATGATACACACACACCCCCAGTGTCCAGCATGTGGAAGTTGCCCCATTCCAACATTGACTAAGTGAGGGGACCTAAAATGTCTGTACATGTCGTCGTCCCGTCCCCCCAGTTCCAACTTGGAGCATGATTTTAAGCACGTTTACTCAAAAATAAGTCCCACTGAGTTTAATGGGGCTTCCTCTCCTCGGTTAAATATGCCTAGGATCAATGCCTTAACTGGGTGCAGGGCTGAGGACTGAGGAAAAAGCTGTAGAGAAGGGGGAATTTTAGTAGATGCAGCATCTCGGCAAGATAAGAAAAGCTGCCCCAATTCTGTCGCCTGCACAATTCTGACAGGCGCAGCAGAGGACAACGAGGCCCCTCGTTGTCCTCTGCAGGAAGGGCAGCTCGCTGGAGTCGTGTGAGCTGCTGGTTTCTAGCAAAAGAGACAGTGATTTAGTTTTTGCTTGTTGACAAATAATGCCTTCAGATATCTTTGGTGGCTTTGCTACATTCTTTGTTTCCGCTTTCTAAAACGAGGAAGCCCTGTTCCAATTTGCCTGCTTTTGTGGAACAAACCCAGCTGGTTTTTGGCTCTGAACTGGAAATTCTTGCCTTCCACGGTTAACACCCTGAAACTCTGTCAACAGGCAGCTGCTTTGCTGATCTCAGGAACCTTCCCAGAAGTTCCGGCCTCTGGAAACGGCAGCGGCAGCCACTGCAGGGGAAACTTTGTGGGTGCGTTCCCTGTAAGGGCCAAAACTGGGGTGTCCCTCCAGGGCACCTGTTGGAGGCCTGTGTCTGCTGCCCCCCCTTAAGGAGGTAAAGGGGGCTTGCCTGGACCCCCTTGCAGGAGCCCCCTCCCTGCCTTTGCTGAGCAAGGGATCAGGTGCACAGAGGCGTCGTCTGGCCTGTGGCGGTGGGCCCCAGGGCGGGGGGCGGGAGGCTGGACGGGGGGGCGCGGAGGCTGAGCAACAAGTAGAATTTGAATTTCTTGCCGCCAGAAAAAAAGAAAAAAAAAACCCAGACCGTTGCGGTTTGCCGCCGAATTTCGGGGGCAAACCGAGGCTCTCAAAAGCTCTTAAAGGCTCTTAAAGGGAAAAGACGTTCTGCGCCTGTGCAAAGTGTAAAGCAATGCTTGGGGCGCTTTAAGAGGAACGAGGCTGAGCAACACGAGTTCGCCGGTTGTCTGGAGAGATCGTAGCTCGCTGGGTCGCAGCAGCTCACGCTGGAATAGATCGTCGCTGGAGGCTCTTATAATACAGATAAGTGAGGCAAAGCAAACACTAACACATTTCAAAACACTTCAGGTCTTGTTTTTAACCACAGGGTCAGCGAAGCCCGCTTATCTTATGTTAATTGTTCTTTAACAACTCAATTGATGATAGCTAACTACTCAAGCTGAGCTCAGGAGCTCCTGGAGACAAGACAGCATCTCTCATTGTAGGTTTGCAGATAAGGTATTTTCATTCAGACACTGCAGAATGGAAATAAAGTATTTTCTTTCTGTTGAATGTTTTTAATAAAGCAAACAAAGACAAATGCAAGAACTGCAATTGAAAATGGTGCAGAGCAGGTTCTGCTTTACTTACAGTCTTTGATTTCTATGTTTAGTTTGGTTGATTAATTCTTAGGATTTCTCTCCTTCCTTTCTGACCCACCTCTAAGTTAGTTCCCCGCTCTATTTGCTGGGACAACACCCCCCCCCCCCCGTAAACTGGCAGGCAGTATAAGAATCTGTTTTTCATCTTGCAAAGATGCTACCAAAAGGAGCTAGCTTTCTCTCTCTTTCTCTCTTGTGCAACTGGGGCTTCCCTCCCATGCTTTGATGTTTCTCTTGCCATGTATAGGACTAACACAGACGACATCAGTGCCCTCTATCCAGGCCTGCCAATGGAGGGAGGGCAGCATCCCAACCCCACCCTGCGCACTCCTGGCTTAGCTGCTGCTCAGCATAAAGCATGGAAAATCCACTTTAGGGCTCATTTTGGGAATATACATTTACATATACACATACATATAAGAAAGGGTGCCTCTGAGCATGTAAAGAGTGCCTGTTTCTTCCATGCACTGTAATGGGGAGTCACGGCTAACGGCGAGGGGCGTCAAGGGTTACAGCCGCGCGTTTTTATGGGGGGGCGTCAAGGGTCAAGGCCACGGTTGAAAAATGGTCTGGCTACTCCTCTGCAGGTGCAGGGGAGGGGACCGTTTCCTTGCCGTTTCCAGGCAAGAGGAAGGCCAGGCGCCAGCAGCACAGGGAGGAGGGAGGGAGGAGGGAGAGCAGCTCTTTTCCTGGCCTCGGCGGCAGCGGCAGAAAGTCATTGCTACGACGAGGTGCACCAGGAATGCCGCCTGCCTCACCACGGGCTCCCCTCCTACTCCTACCCCATGGCACATGTTTAGGGAGAGCAGATGATCCGACGGTGCCAAGAGGAAGGGTTGCTGGCCGTCTCGCCCTGCCTGAGAAGCTGAGAATTAGTTTGTTTGTTTATTTATTTAAAAAAAATTTATACCCCGCCTTTTCCTATGCCGAGGCAAATGCCCAAGGCGGCTTACAACAAGTTAAAATACATTATTTAAAAACAATACATAAAGTAAATTAAAAAACAATAAAATCCACTGGGGGGGTGGAACTCCTTGCCACAGGATGTGGTGATGGCACCTGGCCTAGATGCCTTTAAAAGGGGATTGGACAGATTTATGGAGGAAAAGTCCATCACAGCTTACAAGTCATGATGGGGATAAGCAACCTCCTGGTTGTAGGAGTGGGTTTTCCTTGTGCCAGGTGCAAGGGAGTGGCGACAGGATACAAGTAACTTCTTGTCTTGTGCTTCCTGAGGCATCTGGTGGGGCCACTGTGTGAGACAGGAAGCTGGGCCTTTGGCCTGATCCAGCAGCCGGGCTCTTCTGAGGATCTTATGTTCTTATGTTAAGCTGCACTTGTTGGAGTCCTCCTTCCACACAACTCTTAAAGGCGACACAGCCACCCCCCTCCTCCTGGCTGCTTGCAGTCTGTTGCTGGCGGCTGGCAGGAAGTGGTGGTGGTGGTGGTGGTGGTGGTGGTGCAAGCTCGTTCCTGGATTCTGCTCGACTTTGTCAATCCAGGAACAGCATTATTTGACAGGACAGCCGACAGCAACCCGACCTTGGCTTTTCTTTTCCTGACTCATCCACTATTTAATAATATCCCCCAGGAAGGACATTGCTAAATGCCTGAATTGAGAAAAGGGTATCAGCTGGGTTGTGTAACTTGGCGGAGAGTCTACTCGTTGTTCCGCGTGACGGCAGCTATATGCAAAAGGTTTGCCCTGAAAAGTGGCAGGACATGGTTGCTGCGGCAGTTGGTGAGGGGGAGCAAGACTGCTACCAGAACAGTGTGAATTGTTAACCTGCTGAGTTCCATTTTCTGTTTCCCACTGGACAACGAACGAAGGCACTTAACCGGCAATTTGCCCATAGGTGGTAGGTCCTTTTGTCCTCAAAAGAGTGTTGTTGTTCCTCCTTGAAGGAACTATTCTGCACATTCCACAGAGGTCCTAGAAAGTCCCAGAGTTCTGTTGGAATGGGGGGAACCTGACAGCACTGCTGGTGGCCCCCCTGTGCAGAGCCGGCCCATCCCTGAAGCTAAATAAGGTGGTTGCCTCAGGCGGTGGCCTGGCTGGGAGGCATCACCCGCCTGCTCATCTCCCACCTCCCTGCCCCAGACTGGAAAACAGACAGAGTGGAAGAGGTAGAGTGTAGGAGTGGAGAGTGGCAGGCGGAAGCGCTGGAGATGCTCCCGCCCACTGCTCTACTGCTCCTCTGCACTTCCCTTCTGCTCCGTTCCTCCTGTCCAATCCAGGGCATGGGAGGGGCAGTGGCTGCACATTGCCAGATAAGGGGGGGGCAGCGTTTGATGCGAGGACGTGGGCCAGCCCTGCTTGTACTCAGCGTCGTCCGGAGGCGGCGACGTGATGCGTGACGGAACTGCATGGCTTTGCAAGGGGTCCACGCACCGGCACAGACCCCTGGGAGGGGCCGCTGCAGGCCTCCTCCCAGCAGTCGCGGCAGGGGGGCAAGCGCGTAGCGGTACCCTTGCCTTTCTCCTCGGTTCCTGCCAGTCTGCTGGGTTGTGTGGGAGCCGCCATGTGTGGCCCTGCACCACGTGTAGTCAGTTCCCCCCCATGTGCCTCCGAGCACGCCCAATGACAGGAGAGGGTGATGGGCAGCCATTAGCCATGATATCTAAACAGGACCTCCATGTTCAGAGGCAGTCTATCACTGAACGCCAGTTGCTGGGCGCAGCAGTGCAAAAGGGCTGCGGTCTTCCTGCCTCGCTTGTCGGCTTCCTGGGAACACCTGCTTGGCTGCTGTGAAAAGAAGCGGCTGCTGGACGAGATCGACCTTCACTGCTGGTCTGATCCAGCACAGCTCCTCGTATGTTGGCGATGTGGAGCCTCCATGGTCAGAGGAAGTCTACCTCTAAATCCCAGGTGCTGGAGACAAGCAATGGAAGGGCTTCCTGCCTGCTTGTGGGTTCCCTGGAAGCATCGGACTGGTCACCGTGGAAAGAGGCAGGTGCTGGACGGGGGGGGGGGGGGATGACGACCCAGTACGGGCAAGGTTTGGTCTCGGGCTTCTTGTCAGTCCTGGGGCTCAGGGTTGGCATGCTGGGCTTGCCAGGACATTTGGGAGCCTGCTCCTTCCCCCAATGGGCCCCAGCCCTTGCCTGCGCCCTGAGTGGGGGGAGCCTCGCTGGAGCATTGCTGCTGCTCTCCCCCCCCCCCCCGGTTGGTTTCTCAGGCCCCTCCAGGCCCCTCAGGCAGCGCTGCTTTGGGCCCAAGTTTAATGGCTGAATAGTCCGCCAACTTCTTGCGTGCCACACGGGGCCAAGTTGCAAAAAGTTATTCATTAACGCTGCCAGTGTTTGCCCAGGATCCTGAGGCTGGCTGCAGGTGCCTCCTGCTTCGCTGGCCCAGGCCGTCTACTCGGAGCAGGAGCAGCAGCAGCAGCAGCAGCAGCAGCAGCAGCAGCAGCAGCAGCAGCAGCAGCAGCAGTGCTGAGAACAAGTCTTTGTGTTCATGCCTTGGGGGAAGGAAGCCAGGCAGGCCAAGTCCCCACATACCAGCGCTGGAGGCACATGGTGCGTCCTGCCTGCGCCACCCGGCAGGAAGATTATCTTCCGGAAAAACCCCACTTGCTGCTTCGGAGGAGGCGGGTGTGGCTGCTGCTGCTGCTGCTGCACATCTTGTAAGATTCCACCCGCCTGCCTGCCTGGTGGCAGGGCTGACGCCGCAAGCCCCGTTGGTGCCGGGAGAGAAGTGCCGGCCGGCCAGCCGGAGAAGGCAGCCCAGGAGGCGTCCTGCCAGGTCCGCAAGGGAGCAGACCCTGTGGTTGCCTCTTGCAACAGGAAAGGTATGTGGCACTTGGGCAGAACAGGGAGTGGGGAGGGGAGGGACTGGGGGTCAGGTGTGGGGGGGTTGTTCCAATCTTTCTGCCCCATGCTAGGGAGGTGAGCTGCTGCTCTCTGAACTGCTGGCTCCCCCCTGCAATTTGGGGGCATCAATAGTGGCAGGGCTGAGCTGAGGCCAACTGGCACCCCAGGCAAGGAGAGTCTTTGGTGCCCCCCCCCACCAACATGTCTCCTGACCTCTGCAGCCCTTTCATGAATGTGATGTGCAGTGGGTGGCAGGTGCAGGGTGGGTCCCTGGTGACCACAGACGTGCATGATGCACGGCAGGGCTGGCTCTGGCTTGCAGGGGGCCTTGGGGCAAAGTTGGCCCTCGCTGGGCCCCATGAGCCCTCCACCTGCCCCCCCCCAGGGTGCATTGGATTGGGTGCTCTTCCTGCCACAGGTACTGAGGGTCAAAGGGTTGGCCTGGCTAGGCGGGATCCCTCAGAGGAGCACAGACCCCCCTCGGCCAGTGCCAGCCCGACGGACTGCATGTGCGCAAGGCGCACAGCCTGCTGGAAGCACTTGAAGGATGTTCAAGGAAGAGGAGCAAGTGAAAGAAACGCCAGGTGTCGCCCACCTGGAACGTCGCCAGCCTGCTGTGGCGGGAGGGACGGAAACCAACCTGCTCCCAAGAGCGGCAAAGTTTCAGGGCAGCAAAATACTTTGCTGATCCACGGTGGTTGCGGGGGGGGGGGGAGAGAGAACTTTTGCTCTGCAACCTCTCAGGCCTTGACGCTGCCGAGGGGGGAAAGAAGCAGGGCGGGGGCGGTGGGTGGGGTGGGGGTTTCAAATGCAAACACAGCAGCAGCAGCAGCAGCAGCAGCAGCCCAGGGAGAGGAGCAGGCTGAGAACAGAAGCCGGGGGGGCTGAGCCGCTGCCCCCCAGCTGCTCCTCTCCCAGCTCGAGACGCGTCTCTCTGGCCTGACTCAGCAGCGCCTCCCTTCTTCCAGGGCCGCTTCTGCAAGGAACTCGCCATCCTCTCTCCGCTGGGCTCGCTGGAACTGTGCAACAACAGGGGAGCAGGCGATGGGGCTGCCCGAAGCAGCCGTGCTGGGGGAGGGGCTCGTTGGGGGGAGCAGCAAACTGACACAGGCTGCCCCACATCGCCCGACCCCCGTCTGTCCACCAAGCTGCTAGAATCGGCTCTCTGATCTCCCCCCCCCCCCCCCAGCTTGCTGAGAGTGACGGGGAAGAGAATCGAGACAGCGGCAGGCAGCCCACCTCCCCTCCAACGCTGCTGGAGAGGGGGGGCGGGGGGGGACAGAAGGGTTGCTGCCAGCACCGCCTCGTCGCCCATCTGGCTGTTTAGGGAAGCGAGGCGAGGGGTGTGTGCGGTGATCTGGAGCGGCCCGTCCTCTGCTCTCCAGCGCTGCCCTGCTTGGAATGCGCAGCGGGACGGGAGGGGAGCGTGCTGGCAGGCTGGCGGGTGACTGCCCCCCCCCGCCTCACCCCTCTCCTTTCCTTGCCCACCTGGTGGATGTGCTCCTCCTTGGGGGGGGGGGAGGTGGCGATGGCAGCAGCTAGAGAGCCCATGGGGGTGGCAGGCAGGCAGGCAGGCAGGGGCATTCATTCTTGCAGCAGGGGCAGCTTTTCCTTTGGGGCGCTCCTGGCTGGGACGGTGGGCACTCCGCAGCAGGGGCAGCAGCTTTGGCCCTTGTGCACAACTGGTAGCAGCAAGCAACTCGCTGGCGACTGAAAGATGAGGTGGTGGTTGGTTATTTGCCTGTTTGGGCTGACAGCCCACCCACCCACCCAGTCGGAGATTTGGAGCAGGGCTGAATAATAGACAGGGCTGTTCACCAATTACAATTTGAGGAAGGGAAAAGGGGGGCTTTGGGGACGGCCCGCCCCGGCTGATGGCGAGTCTCGCCTTCCTTTCTTCTTGCGCAGGCGCGGTTTGCTGCCAGTCCCGCCTCTGTCTCCTTCCACCACGTGCCGCAGCTTTGGTGTTCATCCTAAACCCAGACTTCCTTCGAGGAGGTGATCATCCCCTTCCATCACGCAGGAAACACGACGTGAGCCAATCGCGCCACTTGACTACCTGACAGTATCGCCAGGCCAGATCAGAGGGAGGTCAAAGCTTTTCCTGCTGCCCCCCTCCGGACGGGTCAGCAAACGTTGACTCTGGTCTTTCCCTGATAAACCAGCAACGAGAGACCAAGGGAGGGGCTGCTGTGGGTTGGGTTTGGCAAAACACGCCCTCCCTCCAGTTTGGCACAAGCTTAGAAGGTCACAAAGTAACATAAGTTAACTTATAACATGGACCGGAGGCTTAAAAGTCATGGGAAATGGATGGTGCCCCCCAAGCCTCGGGGGACAATATCTTGCCCAGTCCAGATGCAGACGACAGGAGTCAGGGGAGCTCCACTATGTGGGGAGCCCCCTTCCTTTGCTAGGCCTGGTCTACTACCTGCTGGAGAATGAGGAGGTGGAATTCTACACTACATGATCCACCGGGTGCGTGTGCGTGCGCACCATTTTGGAATGATCCCCAGGGGACAAAAATACCTCCTGGGCTAGCTTTCCGTTTGCAATCGGGAAGAAAGAGTCTAGCCTGACGGTGACCCCTTTCCCTGCGGTGCTTGTTTTCTGCTTGCAATAAACATTTGAGGTTGTGGCGCATTCCACACTGGACTCTCTCCACCCCCTGCAGCAGCCTGGAATGGGTTCCTGCAGCTGCCTCGGGACTCGTCCAGCACCTCTTTCTCCTGCATGTCGGCCAGGCAGCTCAGCTGCAGACGGAAACCCCCCCCCCCGTTTTCTGGGGGTTGAGGAGGAGGCATGCACTTGCCCAGATCCTGCCACCGCCTCCCCCCCCCCCCCGGGCTTTTGCAGGGGCCCTGGGCAGCTTCCGGTGGGCTGTGTCCCTGGGGCAACTTGAGCTGGCCTGGAGCAGAAGAGTTGCTGGGCAGAGCCTGCCTGGGTGTGGCTGAGCCCAGCAGCGCTTGCAGAGGTGCCTCTCGGTTGGCCACGGCCCTGTGCTTCGTGCTTTGCATTCCTATGGCAACAACAGAGCTGCTGCTGCTGCAGACACTTGTTTGTCTCCAGTGCAAAAAACACCTCCAGGCCTTGGCAGCAAGAGGGGAGGCGTAAGGCGGGGCAGGTCTGAACGGAGGCGCATAGGTGGAGGCTTCAGCCAAACAAACTTCTCTCTCTCTCCAGCAGCGGCCCAGTGCAACAAGAGAAACTCGCCCGCCAGTCCCACTCGGTCTCTGAACATGCACACTGCGCTCGGCCTGAAGCCCCCCCAGCTCCTCAACACACATCAAGTTCCCAAAGTAAGTCATGGCACACCCCAATGTGCAACTCAAATGCCAAGAGGTGGGTGTTTCACTTCCACTGAGGGCACTCGTTGCAGGGAAGCCACAGCCCCCCCGAGTCAGTCCAGTCTTCGTTGTGGGCGACTCTCCTCCACGGCTCTCCTGCCAACTTTCTTGGAAGCAACGGAAACGGTCTACTCTGCACAGCACTGATGGAGGGACAGTGTCCCAGTGGAGGAGCGGGCTGCTGCGGCTTTCGCACCAGCCCTGGCTGTTGGGTTGCCGTCCTGCACGCTCACATTTTACAGAGTATCCAGATATTGTTGTTACATTATTGTCGCCCGGGGTTTTCCGGGTCGTGCTCTTGGCCTTTTAATTCAACACTTCCTCTTTGCAGGCTCAGCTCCTTTTATTGGGGGATTGGAGAGTGAGTCACATCCAAGGTGCTCCTGCTGCTTATTGCCTCCAAAGACCTAATGGCTTAGTTGGGACCAAGGCACCTAAAGGGCTGCTGCCTCTCCCCCCTCCCCATATAGTGAAGAAGCCCCCCTGTACATTTCACTACCTCCTTCCAAAGTTTGACCGGTGGTGACACCAGTGTGTTGAGCGCCTTGCCGTAAGAAGAGAGATCAGTCCCCTCTCTGGCGGTACAAAACATTCTAATTGGGCTGGGTTACTTTTCCTGTGGCCTCTGTGGCGAGTCCAGTTGTTGGTTTTTGTTGCTGCGTCACTTCTGTCTGTCTGTTTGCTGATGCTGGCTGGTTTTTATTTTATTTTGTAATTGATAGTCATGTTGAGCACTTCCATTTTGGGGAGAGGAAAAATGGGGTGTACATTTGTATATTTTAAAAAAATTGCCCCTTGAATACCCTCTTTGCGGACCACCCCATGTCTGTTCTGGTGGGGTGAGTGAACGAAGGTCTTTAATTACGATTTAAATTTTTTTCTAGTAGTGAGAGTTATAAATAAAAGGAAAAAAAAATGAGAGAGAGCCACTCATTAAAGACTCTCTTCTCTGCAGGAATAGAAAGCGGCATGGGGCAATTCAGAGAGACTGTCTAAGAGGCCATTACTCAGTAATCCCCCAAGCAGGATTAATGGAATCAGTAAATTGGGCTGAACCTGTCAGCAATACACTGGTATTTGAAGTTGCCAGGAAACTTTGCTGAATGAAACTTACTTGTGAGTAGACACGATAGACAGGTATATGCCCTGGGGGAAGGAAGGGCACTGCTGGATAATAGGGTGCTCTATTCAAGAGGGGGGGCATAGCAGCACAGGGAGGAGAGTGGCGTCCTAGAGTGTGATTCATCTGTGGAACTCCTTGCCACAGGATGTGGTGATGGCACCTGGCCTAGATGCCTTTAAAAGGGGTTTGGACAAATTCATGGAGGAAAAGACCATCACAGGTTACAAGCTATAAGCAACCTCCTGGTTTTAGAAGTGGGTTTTCTCTGTATGCCAGGTGCAAGGGAGTGGCGACTGGACACAGGTATCTTGTTGTCTTGTGTGCTCCCTGAGGCATCTGGTGGGGCCACTGTGTGACACAGGAAGCTGGACTAGATGGGCTCTTGGCCTGATCCAGCAGGGCTCTTCTTATGTTCTTATGTTCTTAGTGTCTCCTCCCCACCACACTTCTGCTTATGGAATCCAGGGAGCAGGATGGGAGGAGCGATGATGGAGACGAGCAGCAGGGGCCTCCAACCCATCCGTGACCTAAGGCAACTGCTTCAGTTGGCCTCATGGATGGGCCAGCCCTGCCTTTGTGCGTCTGATGGGTCCTGTGTAGCCCATGAAAGTGTTGGCTACAAGTCACGTGCTCCTCTTGCAGGCGCCCTTGTGCCACAAGCCTCTCTGCTGGTTTTGGATACAACCAGCTCGCAAAACGCTCCTTGGAAACAAAGTGCCCCACTGCGCCCCACAAGACACATCTGTGGACACCAACTGCAGCCCAAGAAGAAGAGGAGAGGCAGCCTCTGAGGGCTGACAGGCTGGAGAGTCTTCAGTAGCAGAGTCATTTGTCAGACTTGGGCAGCCAGCAAGGCCCACCTTGAAGAACCCCTAGGTGAAAAAAAATGTCCAAATCCATCCTGCTTGAGTGGCTTGTACTGTCCAATGAGAAAAGGCTCACTGAGTTGAGCAAATGGAATGACTTGCTGTCTGTTTGCACGATGTTAAAAGTTTGGTTTTACTCCACCTGTAGGGTTACGCTAATGAACTCTATGAGCGACCCGTGTGCAGGAGGAGACAGCAGCATCCTGAAGAATCCAGATCTTTTTTCTTCCTGCTTCTGAACACCAGTCCACCGTTTGTGTTTCAACTTCTGGCTTTTATTCTAAGGCTAAGCTTCATGATTGTGGTGGTGGAGACATCTGGTGGACATTTGTCAACCAACAAAAATCTAAACTGGTCCTTCGTTACATCTGGTTTGACAAAATCTAGTTTATTTTCCTTGAACATGTTTAACCCACACTAGATATGTCGTGACATGTATAGTTTGTTACTGGTCTTCCCAAATCCTGCTCAGATTGTACAAGCAAGAGTCAAGGAACCATTGTTTTCTCCTTCCAGAATAGCTCAGCAAAATGCAAACTACATTGATTCTGGTCAATTCAATCGATCTACGATTATTTATTTTTCTTTCTTTTTTAGGTTTTCCAAGAGCAGGGCATTCTTTGTGGGTACCGCCATCCAAGAAGTTCTGCAACTGACTGCATATGCAGTGTCTTCCAAATGACAAATGAAACCGTGAATATATGGACACACTTTCTGGCTGCCTGGTGTGTGATTAAAAAAAAAAATGCATTCACGCACGCACGTGTGTGTGTGTATGAGCGAGATATAAACACAAATCTGTATTTTTTAGTCCTTGTTTTGTTACCTCTCTTGGCCTTTGCCAACTCTGACTGAAGCAATTCTTGGAGGTTACTGGTATCGCTTCTTCCAACATGATCTTGAAATCTCCAGGACTGTTTTCAGTGGTCACCTGGAGATGCCTGCTGATGCCTGGAGACTCCAGGCCAGTTCCAGAGGGATGGCAACCCTGGGGCTCTGCCCTACGGTGGGTTGTATCTATGTGCATCATCTGAGTAGCAAATCTCCTTGGGTTTTTCCAGATGTCGTTCCCCCCCCCCTCCCATGGCTAAGACCAGGCCTGACTCTCCCACCCTTGTGTAAGGGAGAGTGTAACCTTGTTGCAGGAGAGAGCAAACAGCCACAGGTTCTCCCACTTTAGAAACCAGGGAAAGGGAAGGCATTGCTGCAAGAAAGGAGGGGCGCTTTCTTTGCTGGGATTTGACCCATTTCCAACCCCCCTCTTCTTCCCTGCCACAGATCCAAACTGCCACCTCCCCTGCAACTGTGTTTGCTCCCAAAGGATCCAGCCTAGCCTGGCTCTCTAGTCATGCCGTTGGCCCTGTGCAGGGAAGGCAGCAGAGGCCTGTCTCTCCAAACAGGGATGGAGTCTTGTTCCCGCAGAAGTGTCCCGTTCCAAGAGGAGAAGCTGTAGACACATGAGGCTGCTGTTGCCAGGAGCTGACTTGATGCTCTGCCTTTATTCCAGGTACTTCCTATGGAAGCTTTTGGCCTTGCTGTACGCCCTGGATGTCTGGAACGACCCTTTCGCCTGGCCCTTCCTCGCCTACGTGGTGACCTGCTGCATTTACCCTCTGACATCCAGTCTCGCGCACACCTTCAGCACCATGTCCAGCCGCGCAAGGCACATATGCTATTTCTTTGATTACGGGGCTCTTACCTTGTACAGCCTAGGTGAGGGTGCAAGGAATGCATGGATCATGTCTACACACAGGTGCTGCCTTGCTCTGTGGCAGTAACATTGTGTTTTCATAACAGTCCAATGGCACAATTCTGTCACTGGGAAAACGCATGTTTTCCGCATAGACAGCACAACTGTGGCACAGACACTTTAGGTATGTAATGTATTTGAGAACCCCCAAGGAAACGCTGTTCTTGTGGTGTATTATTATCACTGCATGTGTTATACTTGGTAGCGCTCTGCAGAGTGTCAGATACCAGTCAGTTGTGAGCGCTGTGTCCATGTGGCTCCCAAAAGACATTGCTACTTTTGAAGTTAACGGGAAGCATGCCTCCCTCCGAGGAAGGATCCTGGAATGGCTGACCTCCCAAATGGCTGACCTTCCTTCCTCCTTCCATGGGCTGTGCTGTCCTGCTTCGCAGACAGAATATGGACAGGGCTCGCTGTTGCGCAAGAGGAAAACCTGAGCTCATTTTCACATACTGAAGGATGTGTTGAGCTTTCTCACTGGACAGGAAGACTAATCATGAAAATACAGGTAGGACCTCTGTATCCACGATTTCAGCCTCTGTGGATTTGACTCCGTGCAGATGCTCGCGGATATGGGGGCCGCTGTAAAAACCTTAAAAAAAGAAGAAAAGGTTAAAAATAGCATTCCTTACCTTTTCACTGGCAAACTGCTCCATTTGCAGGGCTGTAGACAGTGTCATCGCGCTCCTACAGCCTCTTCTGGGTTGCTCGACTTCCCCCTCCCTTCCCCAAGGTTGCCCCAGGATGCATTGTGGAAATGGTTTGTGGAAAGAGATCTTGGGGTGCTGGTGGACAGGTCGATGAAAGTGTCGATCCAGTGTGCGGCGGCCATGAAGAAGGCCAATTCCATGCTTGGGATAATTAAAAAAGGGATTGAGAATAAAATGGCCAGTATCATTATGCCCTTGTACAAATCGATGGTAAGGCCACATCTGGAGTATTGCGTCCAGTTCTGGTCACAACTCAAAAAGGATATATTGTATTTCTTCAATTCTAAGACGCATGTTTTTTCCCAATTAAGCATTTCAAAAAATGGGGTGCGTCTTAGAATCGAAGGTCTCCAAAAAGCACCCCAAAATGCTATCTTCTTACTTACTGGGGCTTGCGGGAGCTTCAGGGAGGCCTGCGTAACCCTCTGCAGGCCTCCCTGATCTTCAGTTTGGCATGGAATAGAGAGTGGATAGAGGGAAATTCTTCTCCCTCTTGCACAACACCAGAACCAGGGGACATGCACTAAAATTGAGTGGAGGGAGAGTTAGAACAGTCAAAAGAAAATATTTCTTCACCCAGCGTGTAATTGATCTGTGGAACTCCTTGCCACAGGATGTGGTGATGGCACCTGGCCTAGATGCCTTTAAAAGGGGTTTGGATAGATTCATGGAGGAAAAGACCATCACAGGTTACAAGTAACCTCCAGGTTTTAGAAGTAGGTTTTCTCTATATGCCAGGTGCAAGGGAGTAGCAACAGGATACAGGTCTCTTGTTGTGTGCTCCCTGAGGCATCTGGTGGGGCCACTGTGAGATACAGGAAGCTGGACTAGGTGGGCTCCTGGCCTGATCCAGCAGCAGGGCTCTTCTTATGTTCTTATTGTGGCAAGCCTGGGGAAGGGAGGGGGAAATTGCGTGACCCGGAAGAGGCTGTAGGAGCGCGATTTCACTGTCTCTGCAATCAGAGCGGTTTGCCAGTGAAAAGGTAAAGAACACTATTTTTTACCTTTTTCTTTTTAAAAGGTTTTTACAGTGGCCCCCGTATCTGCGCTAAAGCAATTTCGCTTTATGCAGATTTCAGTATCCGCGAGGGGATCTGGAACAGAACCCCTGCGGATACCGAGGTTCAACCTGTAATTTTTCTTTTTAAAAAATTGCTCTCTTAACCTGTCTGTTCCATGAGTGGATCCTGTGAGGGCTCATGGTCTTAGACACCTGAGTGAGAAACATGTTTATACCAGTTAGGACTGTTTGGGTTAGTCTGAACCTGAAATATCTGGAATCTGAAACGTGGAGTCCCCTTGGCAGGAACTCGGGCCATCTGACAAGATTCTGGGGTGGTTTTTTTTGTCTCTCTCCAGGTTCTGCCATTGCTTACTCTGCCTATGTGTTCCCAGAAGAGTGGGTGGGCAGCGCATTCCACCAGAACTATGTCTCCATCGCTGTGCTTAACACTGTGTTTGGCACAACCCTCTCCTGCTACTCCAGGTATTGTCGACTTCCTCACTGAGATGCAGCTCGCGTGTTTCTAATTTGGAAATTGCAACGTAGCAGGTTGGGCAGAATGACAGTTTGCATAGAACTGAGCCAGACAAGTGCAGAAGTTATTTCATGAAACACACAACCTAGTTTAGCGGTTGTGGTTGTTTTATAGCGCCATCGATGTCATGGTATTTTACAGAGCTTCATGTGTGTGGTTTATGGATGACTAGAGGTAAGGTGGTGATTAAATCTAGGAAACTGTGGTTGGACTGGACAATATCTGTCCCTACTCCTCTGTCGCATGGTGGGGAGCAAGGGCGGGCGTACCTCCTCTCTCCTTCCCAGGCTTAGATTGACTGAGGAGGAGGAGGGGTTTGTGGCCCAGAGACAAAAGGCTCCAGGCTGAATGCTAGGCAGGGCTGGGAAAGGCCAGGCCCCCTTCCCTTCTGGCCGGCTGTGATCCACCTGGAGTCTCTGCCAGTCAGAATAAAATTCTGAGCTGTGTGTATTATTAAGGATATTACTCTGTCGAAGGTAAGTTCCTATGTTCTTCTCTGCTCACCATGACTGAGATGTCCACATGGTGGTGGTGGGGCTGACATTCAAATAAAGTCTGAGGATGCTGAAGGTGGGCAAGTGGGCCAGGTGGCCGGGGGGGGGGGGAATGCATGTGCTTGTTCCCCACTAGGCATGCAGGCTGAAGCGGGGAGAGGGGTCGTCTAATCCAGCCGGGTGCACAGCTATTTGCAAAAGGACAGGGCTGAGGATGTCCGGGGAACTCGGCATCATCCACACGTGTGTGAACATGGGCTACTGTGTCACCTGAGCAGGCCACCAGAGAGACTACTTTTTTTTTTTTTTAGTTGGTCAGATATTTTATTTCTCCTTCCAAAGCATTTTGAACTTACTGTATGTAACCAACAGGCTTGGCCTTCCCTATATCCATTATAACAGCGGCATCGTAGAAAGGTAACCCAGGCCTCCTAGCTGTGTTCTTAAATACATGTCTGTACTCCAGAATTGGTTGCATGGACTCAAAATCAAGTGGTGATTTCCCTTAATTAATGACTCGGTGGTCATGGCATGAAACCCCCCCCCCCCCTTTAATCTGGCCTCTAATTGGGGATAAATCAGTTCAACAGTACTAAGCTATGCATCTAACTAGTGATCACAGCACTGACTGCAGGAGTGAATATCAACGGCAGGTATTTAAAGTTGCAAAGCAGAAATCCTACCTGTGGCTGTGGGTGGGGTCATCCTATGGACTGATAAGACACCTTTTGAAAGGCTTCCTTCTGTCCCTTGTTATTAACAACAGTATTTATTAACTGTTAACGTAATTATTAACATTTTGGGAAAGACTTTTCTTTCCATGTCCTTGTCAATCCTCATTCTCCCAGAGTGCTTTTCACACCTTTGTTCTCCATGCAGTCCTCTTTTGTCAAATAAATTGCCCTTGATGAGGTGGTTCAAAAGCCATGCCTCAGAGGGCCAGCTGTTCTGCACTGCAGGTAAAAGATCCATTTAGTAGACAAGAATATGGAAATCTTACGGTGTGGTCACCTTTTGGATCACCCTGAACCGGACTGTCACCCCTCTGGGCAATTCATCCCCACCCATCAAAGGGGGGACTTCGAAGCTCCTTGAGATGCCAGTGTGGTGCAGAAGAGAAAAACAACCGCCTAATAGTTCGATTTTTTTTGGTTCCAGCTCCTGGCTGGAACTCAAGTCAGTTTTGCTGAGCAAAGATTTCAGAATGGTCTGATCCAAAACCATCAGCAATGTTTTAAAAGCTTTGATTGTAGGGCCATGCATGCAGCCTAGACATGGTGGGCCTGGCTGTAATTCAGTGGACTGGGGCCAAGACACCGCCGTAGGCCAGCCTAGATTCTAATGGGGTCTTCTGGGCCCACCTCTTAAGCACCTACAGTAAGTAACTGAAGAAGTCTTGATTCAGTCACTAACTCCATGCCTTTTTGGGGTGTGTATTTTGGCTACTGTGAGCCTATGGGAACAGGACGGGCTGTGCGTTAAGATGGAAACAGACGGCAACTGTAGGGCCAGAGCTGCCTCTCTCTGCAGCAGGACAAGGTGGCAAAATGAGCTCCATCAGTCCCCTTGCGCTGCTGGGGGCGGGTCGTCATCTTGAGCAGGGATACTACTCTCCCAAACAGACCATTCCCTGCAATCAGAAACTGCCCACAGGGTGGGTGGGTGGGTGGGTGGGTGAGGGGGAGAATTTTTCTCCCTAGCTTTATTACGTACAGAGAGATGTTATTGTAGGGGAGCCCTTCCAAAGGATATCCCCTGCCTGATGCGACATAACCGATTTCATTGACTCATTCTGCTGCAGAGGCAGTCTGGGCCTGAGTTATAATAGATACAGGAAACCTCACTAATGGGAGGCAAAACCACAAACAAGCCACAAATGTTCTGTGTTCTGAAAGTCAAAATCGTATACAGTACTTTGCTAGTTCACTGAATTAAATAATAATTTTATTCAGGTTCACGGAAATGGAACGGCCCAGGTTCAGCAAAGTTACCCGCACGATAGCCTTTGCGTATCCGTATGTGTACGACAGCATCCCTCTCTTCCACAGGGTATGGATACATAACCATTTTTTTTGCCCAGTTTGTTGTGTTTGCATTTTTGTTGGCAGATGGCTGCAATACTGGATGTGTTTTCAGGACTGAAACCACGAGTGCCATCTACTGAGGAGCAGACTCTATGCCACTCAGTTGAGTCAATGTGCTCCCAGCGCATATAATAATAATCATAGATTTTCAAATATCCCACAGTTGATATGTGCACTGAGATCTTGTGACTGTGGTGTCCTGAAGATGAAGCTCCCCTGGTGCTGGCACAAGACAAGGCCAGGCGAGCTCTCTTACAGTTTTGGGTACACTCCTGAACCAAGGAGACACTCCTAAACAAGGAGAAAGGGTAGACTGCCACCAGCAGGGAAGGCTCCTTGACTCTTCCAGGTCCCAGCTCCTGGAAGGCCGCAGGAAATACTGTGTGCAAGCTGGACTCCCTGACCAAGGGAGCCAGTGGCACAAGGCAAAGTTACTAAGGTAGCGTGTGGCCCCAGCGCAACAAAGGCTTCAAGGATTTAGCCTGTTTGGTTCTAAGAAAACACACAAGGTAAAAATAGAGTTGTTTTATTTAAAACAAGCATAGAAGCATGGAAGAGCAGTAGAACTGCAAGACATATTGGCATAAAGTACAAGATACAAAGCAACAGGCTAGAAACAATAAATCTAACTCCTAAACATCTAGACATTCCCTAGCACTCACCAAGGGGGAGATTAAGGCCCATTACTCTGCAAAGAGCTCTGGGCTGCACCCAGCCGATGGTCAGGCAGAGGGGCTTCCATCAGTCCTGAGAGAAGGGGCAGGAACGCAGGTCTTACATGTCTCCAGAGTGGCAGCCAGATAACAAGTGGAGTTAGCCGACGACAAAATGGTTCTCTCTGAGGGCAGTTAAATAGCCCTTTTTGGGGTCAGATGATTGACATAAGAGAATTACCCAATCAGGGGAAGCTATACAGCGTACCTTCTAGAAGATGACTTCATATTACTCTTTACCCCCTCCAACTAGAGAATCTGGTGATGGACTCACAGGTGCAACCGCTAATGAGAATATAGATTAGAGTAACTAACACCACCAGCTCGTCCGGGCTGCAAACGCTCAGCCTCCAAGGACGTTGGCACATGTCCAATCACTGAGGCTCTGAGAGCAGAATGCAACAGTTCCTTTCTAAAATGGAGTCAGAACTGAACTGAGAATTTAACTTTCAGGACATGTGGGTTGCCCTATTCGTTCCCCAGGGGAAGCGAGAGGGATCACTAGTGTGGACGGACGGACGGATGGGGAGCTCCTCAATTATACCCGTCTGTCTGTCTGTCTTTTACCCTGCAATGCCACGACCTGAGCAGCCTTTTTCCTTTCTACACTGCAGCTTTACTCGTGCACAGCAAGGAGCTGCGTGGAGAGTGCCATCCCGACTCACCGCCTGCACACGGTCTTTGCCTGGCTGACCTGCTTCCTTTTTGCGACACACTTGCCAGAGCGGCTGGCGCCAGGACACTTTGACTATTTCGGTGGGTGAGAGCAAGTGAGGTCACTCTTCCCCTGTCAGGCACGGGCCACTGAAATGGAGCAAGGCTGCTGCACAGCATGAGAGTTAAGCCAGAATCCTGCTGGACTGGGCAGCAAAGGATACTCTCGCCCAGCCTGCTGTTTGTTTCCCACAGTGGCCAACTGGAGGGGACACACAGCTGCTCTCTGCCCTCCAATAACTGGTGTTCCGAGGTGGCCTCTGGAGCGGCTTAGAGGCTCCTGAGAATTACCATGAAATAAATCATGCTGCCAGTGATAGACCTCTCCTTCTCCTCCATCTATGTGCCTAATCCCTTTTTAAGGCCATCTGAACTAGTGGCCATCACCACAACTTGTGGCAGGGAAGGGGAACCCACACATTAGTTATACATTATGAGAAGAAGGTGGTCTTCTCCTGCCAACTGGCTTCATTGGCTCCACTATGATGAGATAGGGACTGGGGGGGGGGGGACAACATACCTTTATCTCCACACCAAGCTTGGTAGATTGCAGCAGTGCCTGGTAACTTGGAAACAGAAGGAGGAGGCCTGTTTCGATGAGCAGTTCTGAGGTGGGAAGACAGCTATTCTGATTAACTAATAGCCACTGGTGGATCTCTTCTCTTCCATGACGAGTGCCGAGTTCCTGGGAACTCTCCTGTCCCCGCCACTACTAACATGAAAATGGGAGGAGCGATGTGAAAACGCAGCCATGCTCCGCTCAGTTCAACAGGGCTTGGGGGGAGAGACTCTCAAAGAACGTGGTCTGTTCCGCTGGATGTGTTCCTTGGCAACCCAAAGACATTTGGAGTGTTGTTCTCTTGCAGGGCACAGCCACCAGCTTTTCCACATTTGTGGGGTCACTGGGACACACTTTCAAATGGAAGCGCTTCTTGTGGACATGGCAGACCGGCGGGAGCAGCTACTGGCTTCCTGGCCAGCTCCTTCCTTCTCTCAGACCATTGGGTCAGTCCTGGTTTCCACCACCATCAATCTGATCATCATTGCTGCTTTCTCAATGACTCTCTATTCTTTGCCAAAATCATGTTCCAGGAAAAGAAGCAAACAAAGGGACTAAATCTTTTTTTTTTTAAATAAAACTAAATAAACCATGCTGCTGTTAATATAAAAGGGGCTATAGCTATGATTGAAGTACTACTGATCTTGCTTTGATAAAGATATGGTGAAGACTCTTTGAGAAGTGACTTAATCAAGGGATTTTTATGATGAGTGTGATTTTGTATTGCAATTCTTCTGTCTTCTGCGTTTTGAAGCAAGACACCACTTGGGATGATATGGCTTTTAAATTGTTTGCAATGGCTTGATTATTTAGAACACCTTACAATAACTGCAAATCTGATAACTTTGAATTAACTCCAGCCACTGATGTGCACTGCCATAGTCTTGACAACGCAGAAATTCCATGCTAAAGAGATTTCTGTGGCATTTCAAGCAAGTTCACTCTTTTTTAGACTTGAGATGTCCTATTGTTGCCAAGCATACCAGGATATCATATTTCTATAGCAACAAAGACTGTACTGTTACTGTATGCCTTTCTAATGTGCAGGAGTTTACAATGAAATGTAAAAATGTTTGTATACATTTATATTTTTGTAAATACCGCCGCAGAGGCTATCAATCACACAAGCACTTTTTGGTAACAATAAACACAATCCGTTGGGGGATAATAAGTAGTCTCTGGATACACTTGCCTTGTCCATCTTTTTGGTGAACTTGAATTTACTACAGTCCAAAGTTTTAGATTTGACTCTTGACTTTTAAATTCCAGTTGCTCCTCCATAATCTCCTGTAGCCCTCCCAGTTGCCAGGAAACCGCGACCTCGAGTAGCTTCCCGGTTACTATAGAGACGAGCAGCCACCCTTTCGCGGCGCTCCTTTTATGACGTGTCCCCGATGAGACGCGACGCCGGCAGAAAGGTGCTGGAGAGCGAGGGGCGTGGCTGAGCGAGGGGCGGGCCTGCAGGGCGATAGGTCGGGCTCCTGGCTCTGCCCCCTCTCACGCTTCGATCGGATTGGTGAAATTTGAACAACAGCCGGCCGCGCGGTGGATGCCGGGAAGCGAGAGGGAACGTTCAAACCGAAGTCTCGCAGCGAGGAGAGCGACGGTGGCTGTAGCAGGATGAAGGCGGCCGGGTGAGTGGGTGGCCGCGGGCCCGGTAAAGGGGCAGCCGAAGCAGGCAGAGCCCTGGAAAGGCCGCGGGGGGTTGGCTGGCACCGAGAACGGGGGATCGGGAGGAGCTGCCCCCTCTCGCAGCACCGGCGCCGTAGGACTCCTGGCAGACGTCGTCGGTCGGTGCTGCTGTCCAGCCTCTGTGCGGTGTTACGACCGACGCTGCCCTTGACCATAGTGGTGGTTTGGCTTTGGGGACGCGGCGGGGGGGGCTGCTGCGGCGCCTTTTCTGTATTGCTGCCGCATGGAAGCCGGAGCAGCAGCCTCGCGAATGGCCCCTCTGGCTACTGTTGTTGTTGTTCAGTCTATATATATATATATATATATACACACACACACCGCTTTTCGACAAAAAGTTCACAAAGCGGTTTGCAGACAAAATCAAATGATTAAATGGCTCCCTGTCCCAAAAGGGCTCACAACCTGACTCCTCTTTGTTCTCAGTAGAACTAAAACCCCTCGGAAGCCAGTGCTGAAAAAATCAAACAGCAGCTTGAAAGATCCTGTTGGGGTAAGTGGCTGATCTAGGGCCGCCTGGCTATTTCCCGAGTCCACAGTGCCTGCCAGCCTCTGCCCAAGTTTCTGAGCTGCTGCTTTAGTTTTGCCTTAATATCATGTGCTTGAGCCGCCTCCCCATACGGACTAATGTTTCTCTGGGTGCAGAGAGAAGCTGTATTTGATAAACAAATCGGGGTGCCGGTTAGGGTTTCCCATGGTATCCCCCTTCCTCCCCACTGCACACCCTCTTTCTGAAAACCAAGGCTGCATTTCTGGGGAGCTCAATATCCTTTCCTATGACTTCTCAGGCAAAGGTATTTGATCTTTTAATGTTACTAGATGCCCTTTGTTAGGGCTCTTCTTGGGAGTATATCATTGTGGGAATGGGGCTGATGTCAAGCATTTAAAAAGTTTTCCCTAAAACAGAAATACAGTGTTTAGACTGTTACAAACCCTACATGGCAACATGCTTATTTTCTGGCTCAAGGGAAAATGGTTCAAGGTTTGTGCACCTTAAAATTCCACTTGAGAAAGCAGTAGGTGCTCAGTTGGAGTTGGGTGAAAGCGCCTTGGTCTGCTGCTCACAACTGCCTTTCCATCTCTGTTCTGCTGGCACACCAATCTGAAGCACAATTGCTTAGGAGAGTCCCGTTACAGAAGAGGACATATTTGCCTTCTAGAATGGAAAACAATGTGGTTCATTTTCCTTGCCTTAACACTCCAAATATTAAAATGCCTACTCTGCTGCTAAATGGTGGCTTTCTTCTCCCCCCCCCCCCCCAGGTGTACTGCCGGGTCCGCCCAGTTGCTGTCTCGGACCAGGAGTGTTGTATAGAGGTGGTGAGTAGCACAACGGTCCAGGTTCACCCACCTGATGGATGCCGCATCAGCCGTGCTGGAGAGTATAAAGAGGTAAAGCTGCTGGAGGCAGAGGTGGCTAATGGGCGCTAGCGAGGCCTCGTATCGTTTTTTTTAGAACATTGCTATGACAGGGATCAGGGTTGCTGAGGGATCTGGGAAGGACTCGCAGTAGTCCGGGGGGGGGGGGAGTCCAGAATGTGCTGCTGCAGGCCAGATGCCCCATCTTGGCCAAGGTGTTGCATGACAGAGCAGAGAGATTGAAACAGCGCCACATTGCAGCTGGATGGTGGGCAAGGGAGGAGGCCCTGAAGGAAAAGCTCCAGCAGCTCTTCCCATGGCAAGTGTAGGTGGAGCAGACCAGGAAACGGAGACCAAGTTCCAGTACCGTTGGGTATGGGGTGCCTTCCGTCGTTTGGGGGTGGGGAGCTGCCTGACAGCTGAGAATTAAAACACTGACAAAATCCAGCCTGAAACCAGAGGTCGCCTGGAGTCACCTCATCGGCAGTCTAGAAGAGAGAAGAGCGCTTCCTGTCTGCTGTTTCGTAACCACTTGCTGGCTGACTTCCTCCTCAGGTTCAGTATTCATTTAAAGAAGTCTTCGGCATCGATGTTGCTCAGAGACGGGTATTTGACGTGGTGGCCAGACCTCTAGTGGAAGACCTCATCCATGGAAAAAATGGTATGCCCTGGCTCGTGGTGATATCCCTGGCAAGATTTCTTTTCCAGATTTACTACATTTTCTACCAAGCTTCTTGCTGGAACTGTCCAAATCTTTAGGGTCTCCCTTAATTGGTACTGATCCAAGGCAAGTTTGAGGACAGATGTCTTCAAAACAAGCCGCATTATAGCCATCAATTCATCTAGAATGTGTTCTTGTGTGGTCTACTCTCCTCGAGAGAGGCACTGAAACCCTGTTGCTCTGAGTGTAGCAGCAACCTGGTGTTCTGTTTGCAGCTGCCTCTTTCTAATCGGGGCCCCAGGCAGCGAATCCAGTGACATAACTGAAGCAATATATGCAGCCTAAAAATATTCTACAGCTCCAACGGCCAGGCATTCTATCCCGACATACTTCAAAAATGGTGTTTGCGTGTGTTCTTCCAAATAAGCTCCCTGCTCTCTCTCCCTCCCCTCTCCTGTTGAATGCGAGCCACTGGAAATGTCTCTTCTAGTCCTGTGGAAACCATTCTGCTTTAGCGCTGCCCCTTCTTTGAATGGGTTTTCCCAGGAGTGGTTCAGTGTGCAGCACCTCCCTTCAGCATGTCTTTGGGAGGACTTTGATTCCATTGTGTTAACTGCAGGCAACCGACTGGCCGTTAGGTGATGGGGTTAGACATCTGCCACCCCAGGCATAGGAACGCCTGCTCGGTGGCAGTGGCAACGAAGGGTCAAGCCTCTTCATTCGTACTGGTGCTGATACCTCTTATCGTTTAACTCCTAGGTCTCCTTTTTACGTATGGAGTTACAGGGAGTGGGAAAACCCACACCATGACTGGTTCCCCTGGCGATGGAGGGCTTCTTCCTCGCTGCTTGGACATGCTCTTCAGCAGCATCGGGCCTTTTCAGGCAAAGCGCTATGTAAGTTTTTTTCCCCCTACCAAATCTTAAAACGTCCGCAGTCATGGTGCCAAATGCTTTCCAATGTGACTGTCCTCCGTTGTATGCAGGGAGGAAACCATTCTGTTTGTGGATCTTGCTAGGCAACCATATGCTTGCCGTTGTGTAGCAAACGGCAGAGTGAGGTGAAGGAAGGTTACCTCTGTCAGAAGTAACCGTAGAAGCTCAATGTGGGTCTCCAACCGTTGAATCGGCTACCAAAGCCTGGTGCCTCTGGAGCCAGTGCTCTCCATCATCTGGACGTTGAAAATTACTGTCCTTGATTAGCGTGATGCGAGTTTCATCCTTCCTTGCACTGAGGTTTGGTCTGAGATGGTACAGACTGGCTGCTCTCCTTGTTCGCTTGGACAAACTTGCTCCCTCTTGCCGAATACTGAAATACTTCTGCCTTCAGGTTTTTAAGCTTGATGACAAGAACGGGGTTGAGGTGCAGTGCGAAGTGGATGCTTTGCTTGAGCGCCAGAAAAGAGAAGCTCTGACAAACCCGAAAACTCCATCTAGCAAGTGAGTAGTGGGAGGGGGCTGGGGAAGAATGCGGTGACCTGGGTTCGGCCGGTATTGGGGACGCGGCGTCTCCACTTGGGAGGGACCCCGCAAGCTGATGCTTTGCATGCAGAATGTCTTGGGTTCAGTCCCTGGCATCTCCAGCTCTGCAGGTTTCCCAGGTGAGTCGCTGGGAAACGGCTGCCAGTCAGTGTAGGCAGCGTTGCGTTCAGTTAGCTGGCAAAGGCAGCTTCAGGTGTTCAACGTTTGTCTCTCTTTTGAACAGGCGGCAAATAGACCCTGAGATTGCTGATATGATCAGTGTACGAGATAACTGCAAGCTGGATGACATTGATGAAGACAACGTCTACAGCGTATTTGTCTCTTATGCTGAAATATATAATAACTATTGCTACGACCTTTTGGATGAAACCATTTTTGATCCCATCAAACCAAAGTGAGTAGAACGTTCTTCAGTTTGAGTCTTTGAATCTGCAGCTAACTAGATTCCAGCAAGTAGCAGAGTAGTTTGAATTCCAAGCAGTTAGGTGTACAGAGGGTTCTGGATCTGACTCAATGCTACAAAAACCATGGTTGCTGCCAGGGCGTCAGGCTGCAGGGGTGGGAGGAGCCCTCAAGCCAGCACCTCCCTCCTTTTTCCTGATTTGCCAGGACCAAAATGGATAGAGTTGGCTGCCACCATGACAACACCAAAGAGACTGTCCTTGCGTCTTTCTCCCACTCAAGTGGGAAATTCCCCAGGAACCCATCCAGCAGTATGCAGCCAGGGGTCCTGGAGGACTGGGGCGTGGCTTGGGTTGAATCCAACTGACAGCAAGGAGGTGAAGGGTTAAAACACGAAAAGTGGCAGGGAATTGGATAGTACAAGGAGGAAACACTTCCAGGCTTGAAAAATGACTTGGGTGTTGGCAATGCCCAGAGACGGATCTCGGCGAATAAGTCCGGACAGGTGTTTCCTCAGAGCCCCTCGGCTCAATGGTCCCTAAATGTGCTTGTTTGAGTCCCGTTTTTCAGGTGCTGATTCCCAGCAAGACAGCCATGCCAAGATTCACTGGGAGGGAGCCAGGTCCGAGACACGCAAATGTTCAGTGAGGTCATTGGTCATATGACCTCCTGGGCATCAGTTGGGTGGGTTCATGCAATCCTAGCAGATGGACTGGCTGGGTCTTCTTGCCTGGGGGAAAGAGGGCACGGAGTCCACCAAGTGCCCGTCTGCAGTGATGCTGATTCCCAAGGGTCTCGGAAGCCTCTTGTGTCCCGTTCTGAGGCTCCTCCTCCAGGGAAGCTGAGCAGGGGAACACGTTCAGCACAGGCGGTATTCCAGAGTGGTCCTGAAAGGCAGTCTTGCTTACGGGGAGTTGCTGCAGCTGCCCACTTTGGCCACCAGAGCGGTCTGGTCTGCCTTTCACATATGCCTGTTCTCACTGGCTAGAGAGGTCTTGGAAACTTCGGGGTCATGCAGAAGTATTTCTGCGCACTTGGGTGTTGCCGTCACAGAACGTTGTTCAGTGTGACTTGACTGTTTGCTAGTTTTTGGGAGCTGTTCCTGTGCATTGAGTCTAGATTTCTGGGAATGTTCCAAACGTGTGTAGTCTCTCTTGCGGTTTGGCAGTCTAATATGCTCAGGAATATCTCTGAAAGCACCAGAGCATTCGCAGTGTCGGGAGGTGTCTTTGGAGCAGGGAGGCAACTACTGTGGCTTGTAATACTTTTGCCATCTTCCTTTGGTAGGTGGACCGGCTGTGGCACTCCCCTGCGGAGCCCTGACATGATGTAGGTGCACAGGGCACGTCCCGCTTGGCAGTAGCTAGCTGGCTTCCACCTCATGGAGCTGGTGGTGCACCTGCTGCGGCTTTGAGTCTCTGCTCCCCTCCCCCTGATAGTCAACGCCTCGCCCCCTTGCTCAAGCCCGGCTGGCATGTGCTTTCCTTTCCGAGTAAGCTGCTGCTGCCAGTTTGTCATGTGGCCCGTCTTTGTCTTTGCCCATCTTTGCGAGCCCGAAGTGTGCTGCTGGTGCTGGGTTTCATCAAGATCCTCTCCATTGCAGGCTTCCTCAGTCGAAGATGCTGCGTGAGGATCAGAACCACAACATGTATATTGCAGGGTGCACAGAAGTAGAAGTCAAGTCTACAGAGGAAGCGTTTGATGTCTTCTGGAGAGGTAGGAGGCCGGCATCTCTCTCAAAAACGTCTCTCGATTGCAACGGGGAACTGGGGTAGAGGCTCTGCACTTGCTGGCTCTGAGCACAGGTCATCTTGACTAGCAGCAGCGACTCGCCAAGTGCTTCCTGGAAGCCGCGAAGCGAGGCAGGAGAGCAAGCAGTACTGGCAGAACACTGCTTGGTGGCTAAGAGCCATTGATCTGCAGGTGTGTCTAAGCCAGAAGCTGTCGCTATGTTTTTGTGGCAGCAGGTTCCATCTGTTGTGCTATGTGAAGCACTAACTCATGTCTGACTGACTGGCAATTAATTCAGGACAGTCTTAGCAGACAAACATTTCTCCACATCCTCACCAACGTGCGAGCTTCCATTGTCTTCCCTTAGCTGACTTTTTATCTACCTACCTAGCAACCTAAATTTCTCTTCTAGGTTTAAACCTAGGTTTAGTTTAGGACAGGTCGATGAAAGTGTCGACCCAGTGTGCGGCGGCTGTGAAGAAGGCCAATTCCATGCTCGGGATAATTAAAAAAGGGATTGAGAATAAAACGGCCAATATCATTATGCCTTTGTACAAATCGATGGTAAGGCCACATCTGGAGTATTGTGTCTAGTTCTGGTCACCACACCTCAAAAAGGATATCGTTGAATTGGAAAAGGTGCAGAAAAGAGCGACCAAAATTATTAGTGGGCTGGAGCACCTCCCTTATGAGGAAAGGCTACAGCGTCTGGGGCTTTTCAGTCTAGAAAAAAGGCGCCTGAAGGGGGACATGATTGAGACGTATAAAATTATGCATGGGATGGAGAGAGTGGATAGAGAGAAGTTCTTCTCCCTCTCGCACAACACCAGAACCAGGGGACATGCACTAAAATTGAGTGGAGGGAGAGTTAGAACAGACAAAAGAAAATATTTCTTTACCCAGCGTGTAATTCATCTGTGGAACTCCTTGCCACAGGATGTGGTGATGGCACCTGGCCTAGATGCCTTTAAAAGGGGTTTGGACAGATTCATGGAGGAAAAGACCATCACAGGTTACAAGCCATAAGCAACCTCCTGGTTTTAGAAGTGGGTTTTCTCTGTGCCAGGTGCAGGGGAGTGACAACGGAAAACAGGTTACCTTGTTGTCTTGTGCTCCCTGAGGCATCTGGTGGGGCCACTGTGTGATACAGGAAGCAGCTGGACTAGATGGGCTTTTGGCCTGATCCAGCAGGGCTCTTCTGATGTTCTTATCCTGAATAGTGGAAGCCTTGAACGCTGAAGTCGGTGGGAGATGCTGTTTGGGAGTGCTGCTTTTGCGCCTTTCTCAGCTTTGCAATATCCTTTCTGAAATGGGCAACCAGAGCTGTCCAGCATGTTCCGCATGCTGAAGGCCTTAAGGCCCTGGTGGTCTTTTTGTCAGTCCCCTGGATGAAAGGGTTGCTTCTCTCCCTAGGTCAGAAGAAGAGACGCATTGCAAACACTCAGCTGAATCGGGAATCCAGCCGCTCGCATAGCGTCTTCCTCATTAAGCTGGTTCAGGCTCCACTGGATGCTAATGGAGACAACGTTCTACAGGTGAAATGAAGAGGGGTCACGGAGCCTCCTCCTCCCCTTTGTACCCTCAGCCCAGCCCGTAGAGCCGCTTATCCAACCTGGAACGCACATTCATGGGTGGATGGCCACGGTCTGAGAACCTCGGCTGCAGATCTCCCAACTGGTGCCAGGGCTTTAAGGCGGCCTTGGGAAATCTCATGGCTGTTCACAGCGCAGAGATGTTGGACATTCCTCGTGGTAAAATGTCCTCATGAAAGCCACGGCTTCCCCTTCTGTCTCACAGGAGAAAGAACTAATAACCTTGAGCCAGCTCTCTTTGGTTGACCTAGCAGGAAGTGAGAGAACAAACAGAACCAAAGCAGAAGGGAACAGGTTACGTGAAGCAGGTAGGTGCTGTGTGTGTTTGGCTGGCTTCCGCTACTTTGTGGCTGTCCAGGTTTTGCCATGTCTGTCCGGTACAAAACCCAGCTGCCTTCCGCATCCAGTCCCAAGGCGGAATCCCCAACGAATGCTCATGAGAGCTCACTGCCTTGTGGCCAGAGGTTGGCATCTGACCGCATTCTGTCTTGCAGGGAACATTAATCAGTCGCTTATGACACTAAGGGCCTGCATGGACATTCTGCGAGAGAACCAAACCTTTGGGACCAACAAGGTGTGTGGCAAGTCACTACTGTACATTTTGAATGGTCTTCTCTGGCCTATTGTGCTCACGAAAATCTTTCTTTAGATGGTTCCCTATCGAGACTCCAAGCTGACCCATCTTTTTAAGAACTATTTTGATGGA
Source organism: Plestiodon gilberti rubricaudatus (assembly GCA_026170595.1). Lineage (NCBI taxonomy): Eukaryota > Metazoa > Chordata > Lepidosauria > Squamata > Scincidae > Plestiodon > Plestiodon gilberti. Next base: position 1,128,563 of record JANXHW010000007.1, on the reverse strand, counting down.
GAAGGGAAAGTGCGTATGATCGTTTGTGTCAATCCCAAAGCGGAAGACTACGACGAGAGTTTGGTGAGCGAGATCTGTGTTAGTCTTTGTTTGGCTTGCTAACGGTGCTATCCCAGGCATGTTTACTCAGAAGTAAGCCCAATTGTGTCCTCCCAGAAAAGTGTGTAGGGTTGCATGCTGACTCTGGTGGGAGGGTAGCCCTGGCGTTGTGTGGAGTGGGCAGTTGGTTAACTCTTCCCAAAATGAAGTGCCAAACATTTGAGCACAACCGGTCTTGGGAGGGCTGTGTGGCTTCAGGGTGACCGGTTTGGCTGTTTGGATTTTTGTTGAGAGAAGGGAAGATATATCCGTCCTACTTTTCTGCAAGAACACTCAAAGCGGCTAGCACCAATACCCCTAAACTGTATGTCAACTGGGCAGAGGCACATTTTGAAGTGGTGGTCCTCTTATATTTAGCGGGGGGGGGGGGGAGAACGGACTGTCCCTTTTCACCCCAGCAGCACACGTATTTTCCAGTGGCTGTTGGCCTTTTTGATTGTGAGCCCTTCTGGGAGAGGGTCCAAGTCTTCCTGAAAGAAGAGTTCAAAATCCTTCTCAAAACAGGCCTCATTCCAAGTCGGGTCCTGTCTCTTGTCCCTGCCTGCCTGACCAACTGGTCGGGGCAGGATGGAGAGCGGGGTCTCTGATGCTGGCCTTAAGCAGCAGGCAAGCTCACATGGGGCGAGGAGGTTCCCGAAGGATGTGAAGTTGCCTGCTTCCTAGGAGTGTTGTTCCAAATGCACAAGCGGAATGGCAAACATGCAGGTTCTGTAGATGCAGGTTGACGGAAGGCTTGGTTCGGGCCACAGTTTCCTCTTTGCTTGTGGTTTGAAGTTTTAGGCCCTGTGTAACACCCCAATGTCGTCATGTTCTTGTAGCAAGTCATGCGATTTGCTGAGATTACCCAAGAAGTGGAGGTCGCAAGGCCTGCTGACAAGCCGCTATACGGGTTAACCCCTGGTCGGCGATTTAAAAACCAGGCTTTCGCTGAGGAGCTTTCACGGCAGCTGGAGATCCGCGGTGGCCCCATTGATGGAGGTAAACCCTGAGAGACCCCAATGGCTGGATAGTTGATCTAAAACCCTCATCGCCTTTCTCTTGCTTGCCCCTTCCTTCCTTCCTTCCCCTGCCCGTGCCGAGCCTGCTCCTCTGGACAGGTCTGTGTCTGGAAGGTACACCACCTGGACACACGAGAGACTGAAGCAAGGCGTGTTCGGAACCCTTCTCTGCTGCACAGAGCAGAGGTGTTGGGGGGGGGGGGAAGCTAGGACTTCCTTCGCACTGCCCGCTCTGGACCCTCCTGGACAGACCCCCCCTCACTGAGCTGGTTTTCAACTCTGCAGCTAGAGAGCAGTCCATCGCAGAGAGGCTCATGCAGAGTTTCCCCCCGGTGCCTTCCTGTGAGCTCCTGGACATCAATGACGACCAGACCCTTCCTCGGCTGATCGCAGTGCTGGAGGAACGCCTTCGCATCCGGCAGATGCTGACCGGAGAGTTCACCAAAAATGGTAATCCTTGGAACCCCTGCCCTAGTTGGATGCAGAAATGGTGGGAGAGAAGGAACTATTTGGGGGGACTCTTGAGGGGATTTTTAAAATGTACAACCCCCCCACCCCCCCCACACCTTTCTACCATTAGCGACTCGAGGTGGTTCACAAGAATCATAACAAAATTATATGACCCAAGAGAAAATAAGCAACCCCAATGATAGCAAAATAGCAGGAAAAAAACCAGGTTATGGAAGTAACAGATTAATGGCCCAATCCTCCCCCCCCCACTTGCACTGGTGGAGTGCACACTCCGCTGTCGCAAAAGCACCGTAAAGCACTTTGTGTCCGCGTTTCTTCTAGCAGTGCCAGCAGGAAGGTCTGTCTTCTCCATCCTGGCAGCAGCTGCGTTCCCAGGGGACGGGCGCGGCTCCTGCTTGGGGGCTGCAAGTCAGCTGCCCTGGGGGGGGGTCAGGCCAGGCTTCCTCGCCCCTGTTCACCAGCCTCATCCAGCTGCTTAAAAGGGTTCCCCCGTCCTCTTTCTGTTGCAGTGCTTGCTGTGAAGAGAATGGTGCAAGAAATAGATGCCAGCATGGCCTCCAGAGAAAGCTATGTGCAAGCGAAGGTCTCTGAAAAAGACAAAGTCATCCTGGGGCAGAAGATGGAGGTTGAACGGCTGGAGAAGAAAGCAAAAACCCTGGAATACAAGGTGCGTTTTCAAAGGTTTGTTTTCAGAAACGTGGGCTCTGTGGGTGGAGGCCAAAGCGTGGCTGCGGCCGAGTCTCGTGTTCCTGAGCAACATCCTCTCTGCGAGCACTGCAGTTTCTTTTGTCCAGCGGGGGTCTTGCCTGGTCTCTGCGCCGCCTCCCTGGAAAGGCCTTCACCACTGGTGCTACTGGCTGTGCAAGCCCTTGGCTGCCTCGCAGGGGTGGTGGTAGCTGTGTCAGGCTACGGAAAAGAAACGGTCACTTGCCTCGCCAGATCGAGATCTTGGAGAAAACGACGGCCATTTACGAAGGAGAGAAGCGTGACCTCCAGCAGGAGTTGGAGAGCAAGAGCCAGAAGCTGCAGCGCCAAGCGTCCGACAAGCGGCGGCTCGAAGCCCGCTTGCAGGGGATGGTGACGGAGACGGCCACAAAATGGGAGAAGGAATGTGTAAGTACGGCCCAAGGCGGAAGCGCCAACTGTTTCCCTAAAGGGGGGCCGGGGACTGATCAGCGGCATGAGGGCTGGGAGGGAAAGGGTTACTGCTGCTTCCCCTGGAGAACTGGCCAGTCTTGAGAGCTGGTTCTCGTCTCGGCAGGAGAAGCCAGATGGTTGGGCTCGCTTCTGCCGAGGAGGCCCCACCAGCTCCTCTCCCCCCCCCCCGCCCCAGGCTGCCTTCTCCATGTTGTTGTCAATCGGGGGACATGCGCTTGCTAGGGCTTGACTGTCCCGCCCAGCACTCTCCTGGTGCTCCTGCTCCCCGAAAGAGGGGAGAGATTGGCCCCCTGGACTGGGTTGCACTGCCCCCTTGGGTGCTGGCCTCTCGGCTCTCCTTCTTCAGTCTCGCTCTTCAGGTGTTCCCACCACACCCTGCAGCTCATGGGCACGTCTCACTGAGGCGGCACTGCTTCGTGTGACACACACACACACACACACACACACACACACACACACACACACACACACACACCGGACGAAGCGCCTGCTCTTGCTCTTTCTCTGTCTGGGGGCCCAGGAGAGCTTCTGTGAAGCTAGCAGTTGGGGGGCTGCCTTTTCACGGAGCCTCCAGCCAGTTGACCAAAAGCAAACTGTCCCCTCGTTCCTCAAGAGCAGGAGTCGTGGTGCAGGAGCACAGGCAGGATGAAGACTCGGGATATTTGGACAGACTTGTCCTTCTTCATCTTGACTTGTCTGGGGCTTGTTTTGAAAACCCGGATTCCTCTCGCCTCTCCTTTGTAGGAGCGCCGGGTGGCAGCCAAGCAGCTTGAGATGCAGAACAAGCTCTGGGTGAAAGACGAGAAACTCAAACAGCTCAAAGCCATTGTCACGGAACCAAAGAGCAGCGGCCCAGAGAGGCCTTCCCGGGAGAAGGACCGGGAGAAAGTCCTGCCGAGATCGCTCTCTCCGCCACCCATCCCGGTAGGTTGCCTGCCAGCCTCTTGGGCGCATTGCTGTCCAGACACGGGGGCTTTTCTGGGTTGGGCCTTGTCTCTGCCTTTCCTCCCCTATCCTCAGCATCTCCTCCTTCTCCCCCCCCCCCCCCGGCTGGCAGACCGGGGGGTTCCCTGCAGGCTTCGGCCTGTGTCGAGTCCCCAGGGTGAGCTGCTCTGGTGTCGACGACGCTTCCTCTGTTCCTGGCTCACTAACTGCACCTCTCTTCAGTTTTCCAGTCACGGTGTCCCCCAGCTCCCCAACCACCATCACCAGCTGCCTGCCGCAAGCCAGCCGCAGCTGCACAGGCGCTCCAACTCATGCAGCAGCATTTCTGTGGCCTCCTGCATCTCGGAGTGGGAGCAGAGGACGCCTACTCACAGCAGCAAGCCCCCTGGCGGCGGCGGCGGCAGTGCCGTCGTATCCAAAGCAAGGAGTAGACTGCAGGAACCCGGGCGAGCTAGGCAGTGTCTTGTGTCAGACAGAAGGCGGGGCACGGCCTGGACCGGAGTCGTTGAGGTCCCCGGCGGTAGAGAGGCGCTAGAAGTAGAAGAGGACCCATGTTGCAGGGTTAGTGCTGCTCCCAGGTGGCAGAGGCAGTGCAGTCGCTCAGGAAGGAGGACGTTTCGGTGTCGCAGGCAGGCAGGCAGGACCTGCTGCTGTGCTGCAGGAAGGTTTTGCGCTCCTGGCTTCTCCCCCAAGAGGGTTCCTGGAGTTGGGTGGGGCTTCTGGCAGGCACGAGGGACTCTTTCCCCAAGGGCACAACTCTGAGCTGACCTCTCCTCCTCCTTGCCTGGCTCTTCCTGGGCCTGCGTAGCTTCCTCACTCCACTCTGGGCAGGGAAAAGGGGGGTGCGGGGTGGGGTCTGAGCAGTTGTCCTTCTGAACTCGCCTGCCCAACAGCCCCTGGGCAAGCAGTTCGCTGCGCAGATGCAAGGTCCACCCTGGAAGCTGCAGCTCTAGTCCAGGAGACGAGCGCAGAAGCGACCGATCCCGCCCCGACAGAACTGGATTGGCTGTCATGCAAACGCCCCTGAACTGAGCCTGGTGTTCTGATTGGCTGTGGCTCGACTCGCAGGGCTCTCAGTTGGAAATGGTTAGGTCAGGGATTGCTTTTAAGTACACCCCCCCCCCCAAATCCATTGCCAGCCAGCCCCCCACATGCCCCCCTTTGAAGCTTTCTTGCATATCACCGGGTTACGAGATTGGACAGCATCGCCCTGGATGACAGCTGTGAATCAGAAAAGCCAGACCCCCTTAATCCGACCGTCCGGAAGTGCCCCGGAGATGGGCTGGCTGAAGTAGTGCTTAGTCTCTCTGCCGGAGCAGCAGGTGTCAAGCCCCATCCGTTCTACCCGGCAACCGCTCTTCTCCCGTGCCTGGTTGCTGAGGCGTGGGGGAGGCCAAGTCTGCGTAGTCCGTCGCTCACTCCCCAGGGTCTCCTTCTTGACATGAGTTCCAGGGTCGAGAGGAACTCTAGCCAGGAGGCTTCTAGCTGCTCTAGATCTCCTTCCCCAGTTGGCCTGTTCTTGCAGCTGATGCTCCTGTGCAGGACCCTAAGGAAACCTGGGGGTGGGCAGGGCGGTAGCTCTGCCAGCACAGCAGACTCTCTGCTCCAGCCCCCCAGTCCCTGGGTTGTCCACTGCCTGGTGGCCCAGAGTCCTTGAGCTGTGGCTAAACACGTTGACAAGCCCCCCCCCCCCAACACTATGCTTGGGCGAAGGTTTTGTGCTGACCCCTCTTGCTTCCTTGCCCCTGTTCAGAATGCGCCCCCAGTGCGACTTCGGCACAGGCGATCCCGCTCGGCTGGGGAGAGATGGGTGGACCACAAGCCAGCCTCCAACGTACAGACGGAAACGGTCATGCAGCCCCACGTCTCCCACGCCATCACGGTGGCGGCTGCAAGCGAAAAGGCGCTGGCCAAGTGTGACAAGTACATGTTGACCCACCAGGAGATGGCCTCCGACGGGGAGATCGAGACCAAGCTGATCAAGGTAACGGGCAGCAGGCAGTGGAGATTGGAAGGAGGCTCCGTGCCAGCGCCGCCTGCCTTGCATGGGAGAGAACCCGGCAAGCCCTGGAGTAACTCCCTGCCGGGAGCAAGGCTGCTCTTCCGAAATCCCTGGGCCGCTCCTGAGGGGAGGAAGCGGCATGACAGGCTGCCTTGAGTGAGTGGCGTTCTGTGTGAGCAAAGAGGAGGAGAACCTGGTGGAGTCTGCAGCCAGCCGGCCCCCTTCTGTCCGCCTGGGGGAAGAGCTCTTCTTGTAGAGCTGGGGAGTGGGGGACTCCACCCTGTGCGCCACTTCAGGACAGCCTTGCAGGGCAGAGGGTCACTGTTTCTTGCTTCCAGGGGGACGTCTACAAGACCCGAGGGGGCGGCCAGGCTGTCCAGTTCACGGAGATAGAGACCCTGAAGCAAGAGGCTCCCACTGGGTGAGTTGCCCAGATGGACGTTGGCTTCAAAGTCCACCCAGGCGCATGCTGGAGGGGGAGGAGGGCCTGGGGGCAGCTTGGGGCTCCTCTCCCTCTGGAGCTGTTCTGCCCGCCTGAGCTTGGGGGAAGCGCTTCGCTTGCGTCAGGGTTGCTGGCAGCCGTTCTGGAAAACGACCTTTTTGGGTCTACTCCACTGGCGTCGCTCTCCTGAAGCGCGTCTCCTCCGATTCCGAAGACATCCCCGGAGCCGGCTCCCGGTCTCGGAGGGGCCTGCCGGGAGCCGGCTCCGGAGACGTCTTCCCCGACCAATGCGCCAGGGCCTTCTGACGAAGGCTCTGCGTCCCAAAGGAATTTATACCGTTTTTCGCGCATGCGCAGACCGTTCATGAGGGAAAAGGGCTGCCCTTTTCCCTCAGGAACAGTCTGCGCATGCGCGAAAAATGGTATAAATTCCGTTGTGACGCAGAGCCTTCCTCAGAAGGCCCTGGCGCGTCGGCTGGGGTGGTCGCTCCAAGGCCTTCTCCCAGCCTCGGAGCCTCCGAGGCCAGGAGAAGGCCTTGGAGCGGAGCCGGCTGCAACCGGGGGGGGGGGGGCAGCGTCCCGTCGGGTCGCCCCCTTGGAAAATCGCATCGCGGCCTGGCGGCCGCACCAAACTAAAGCTTAGGGGTGGGGATTAGGGTGACGCACGTTGCCCCGCCTTGGGGCAGCGTGTGTCCTAATGACGCTGGTGGTCTACTCCAAATTGAACGCAGCAGTGAAGTGTGCTATGAACATCTCACAAGGACAAACTACAGGTGTCCCCTGGTTAGACGGTTCGTCTAAGGATGATCTGCATATACAACGATGCCCCCCCCCCCCCCAGTACCGTACCTTGCAAAAAGTCACTGCCGCTTGCCACCTGAGCCTGCTGCTGACAAAATGAAGGCAGGAAGCACTAAACATCAAAGCACTAATCTAGCACCAAACAGCTGGTGGGCTGGGGATTGAAAAAGACCTGTCTGGAGTACTTGCCATTCATTCCCTGTTGCAACTGCACTGTACAGTATTGCATTACATTATGTAAGTAGGCTATACGTGCTATACTAAAATCGACCACTAGATGGTGCTGAAGACTCGCTTAGCCATGGATTCACTTTACAATGGAGCTTTAAGAAGGTATCCTGTCTTTACCTGGGGTATATCCTTTTGATGTTGTTCACATAGTCACATAACAAAAGGTCCCTCTATTTTGAAACCCAGTTAAAATGTTGCCAGCCAGCAGCCTGCATGGTGTGGGTGACCTCGGGGCTGGCCTTGGGGTTTTTGGCAGTCCCAAGAGGACGACTTGCTCGGCTTGGGTTCCTGAGCCAAACATCTCTTTGCTTCTTCCAGTCGCAAGCGGAGGTCCTCTCCAACAAGCCCTCTGCCACCAGATGAGGCTGCTGATTCTGAATGGACAGATGTTGAGACAAGAGTAAGTTCCAAGATGCCGTGCCCCATGGAGCTGGGGGCGGGAGGGGGCGCTGCTGAGCTGGCTCCTCATTGTGTTATGTGTGTCCCTCCAGTGCTCTGTCGCGGTGGAGATGAAGGCTGGCTCTCAACTTGGCCCTGGATACCAACATCACGCACAGCCCAAGTAAGCCCTTCTCCTGTCCCTCCTCCCCACTCCCCAAAACGAGTGTTGGAAGAAAGGTTCCTGGAGGCCTGCTTTTGGGGTGGCCACAGCAGGGTAAACCGGAGGGGCCGAGTTCAGATTGAGGTTTGGCCTCTTGCAGATAGGTGCTGACCCTGCTGAGGAAGTGACTGTCCAGCTCGGGGGAAGAATACGGGCAGTCTTACCAGACCCGTTTGCAGGCAGGAGAGGGCATCTGAGGTAAAGAGAGATGGCAGCCGGCGTTTTGGAAGCCTGTCTTCTAGCTAGGGGGAGGCGCAAGGCACAGAGAAGCCAGCCGGTTTGCTCCCCCCAAGGCCGAGACCTCCATGGGGGGCGGGGGGGGGGGTGCTGAGTTCTGCACCTGCCTGGCCCACCTCCTCTGGGTCCCTTTTGTCAGCGGAAGGCAGGCAGCCAGCCAGCCCAATAGTTGTGGGGTGTTTTGAACTGTTGGTGGCAGAATGCAGAGAAGCTGGAGCCCCTGTGGGGCAAGTGGGCCCGGGCCCCTCTCCACAGCAGACCTGGGCACCGAAGGAGCAGCGGAGGCTGGCGGCGGGCAGCAGGCCTGGGCGCCCCGTGTTGGGTTCAGAGCTAAGCTGCCGACTCTCTGGCTTCCCCACTTCTGCTGCACCCAGATCAATCGGAGCGATTTCTTTGTGATAAGAGCCCTTGTCTCTGTCTTTGCAGGCGCAGAAAACCATGAGACTTTGGGATTTCCGCCAGGCCCGCTCTTTTGTCAAAGGGATTGTGGCTTAAAATAGGCCTCTTGTTGTCTTCTCTGTCCCGGCACCCAGCACTCCCCTGTGACCCCTTGACGGTCAGCTTTGAAGGCTGCCTCTTCCGCCTCACGCGCTAGCCCCACTTCCTCTCCTGCATTTTTTAGTCCACTATTTGTATTAAAGATTGTCTCATTTGTATTAAAGATGTGCTGCTATTTAGCTGTCCTCGCATCCTGAGCTCTCTTCAGTGTCCAGGGCTGTGCTTGCCCTGGGAGCGCTCGCCCACCCGCCTGCCTCTCTGCACAGGGAGTGGCAGCTGCTCTTGCCCGCCGCCGCCGCCCAGCAAGGATGGTGCAACCGGTGTGTGCAAGTCCACAAACATTCTGGAGGGTTGTCTTCTGTGTGGGAGTGTCACACTTGTGTGTCAGAATACAGCCACTCCGGCCTTGCTCTGAGAGATTAGAACTGTCCTTTCAGCACAGACATTGAGGATCGGCGGGGGGGGGGCAGCCCTCCTTTGGCAAGTTGTGGTGCACTGCCCTGGCGCACTGGTTGCTTCAGAGGTGTGTCCTGCCCCGCCCTGCCCCTGGGTACCACTACATTGATTCCCACTATTTAAACAAGACCCAGAATCAAAGTCAGAATGAGTCCCTGGGCTTCTCCTGTTGGGTGGGGCCAGAAGCGCAGTTGCCTCTCAGCTGCTTTGCGGTAGGGGGAATTGGCCCCCGAGCCTGTCTGCTCGTTGGCCTGCCTTGTTCGGTGGCAGCCAAAACTTGGCGGCGGCGGCAGTGGCAGCAGCATGTCCCTGCCAAGACACCTTGGTGAAGCCAAGCCCACCACTGCTGCGAGGGGTCAGCTTGTTCAGCGGGAAGAAGGGCGGAAGCAGCACCTGCCTGCTGGGGGTGGACGGGCAGCTTCAGCGCAAGCTTTTTACTGGCTTGGGGGGGTCCTGCCCCAAAGGGTGTGTGGGGCTGTGGCGCTTGGTGGTTATGCCTCCTTGGGTAAAAGAGGGACATGGCTGGATCCCTGCTGCCACCTTGCCACTCGCTGGCGCTCAGGCCACACTGAAGTTGGTGGGAGGGGCTGCCCGATGCTTAGAGGAACCAGTGGGGGGGGGGTTTCGGTGCCTTCAGTAACAGCGTAGAGGTTGGGCCTATTCTGCTTTTTATGCAGGGCTGTGAAATACTCCGTCATTTCCCTCTCCAAAGCAAATGATATTCCAAATATCCAAAGTAATTAACTTTATCTTGTTGACATGGCTGTTTAGAACACACTGTCAACAGTGGCTTTGCCAAGATGGTGGAGTTGCTATTTACACAACAAGCCCGGCTGCAGCCCAGAGCACAGCTGCAGAGACTGAGCAGCTGCCCCTCCTCAAAGGGAGGCGCTGGGTTTGCAAAGCAGCTGGGCCCTGCCACAGCACCGACGGTGCCGCAGTCGGTGGTTTGGGGGGAGGGAGGAAGCAGGCTTTGGCACAGCTAGGCAGGTCCCTTGGAAGGAACTTTTGAGAGGGTGGTTGGCTTGTGCTGGGGTTGCTTGGGTATGTGGGGGCCTCCTCGCAGGAAAAGAGGCGTGTCAATGAAAGATCTTCTCTCTGACCAGCTGGGCAAACCAGAACACTCCACTCGGGAAGCCCAGCTGGGAACTGCCTTCAGTTTGCCAGGGCTTTGAACCTTTGTCCTGTTGCTGCTTAGAAAAATATTGACTTAGTGGCACCTACATTTGTTCTCTTCCTTAACACAGCAGCTGCTAAGTGCTTTGAAAACAGAGCACATGTTCCAGGGGACTTGGACAAGGCTGCAATCAAACCCTCTCTCGCCAGTGTGTGAGTCACTTTGTCTTCACCTCAGCCCTCCGCGCTGGTGTTTGGCTGCCTCTGCATTTAGTAGGTTCGAGCCAGAGAGGAATCTGCAGTCACACAAAATAAATGCCCCCAGGACCAGAAGTGTGCTGCTCGTCTTCAGGGTGTGGTTTGTCCCTGGAAACATGGCGGCCTGGCACAGCCAGGGGACAGCCCGCGTTTCACTACAGTGGCTGCCAGGGTCCTGGCGGTGGAGGCCCGCAGCAGCCCTGAGTGAAACCCCGAGCCATGCTTCATTCGTGCACCAGACCTGCGTGGCTGTTGAGGCATGTCAGGATAGGTGCTTTGCCGCCCCTGCTTGAGCCCGTGCCGAGGCACCACGCAGATGAGCTGTCCTCCTGCCCAAGGCTAATGGAGAAGAAGAGTTGCAGCAAAGGCCCTTTTCCGCAGGGGAGGGAACTTTGCGGACAGGAGGCTGTTAGTGTTTCAGGTGTTTGAGAGAGATCAATCTGTTGGCCTCACCTGCTGACCCCGGAAGGCTGTGGTGAAGCTATTGCAGAGGCCTGGCTCGGGGGGGGGGGGGGAGAGAAGAAGAAGCCATTTGCGATGCCAGGGGTGGCTCACAGTTCAGAGCTCTGGTTTTCTAGGGGCTGTTTTACAGGTGGCTTGCATCAGCTTGCAGGGTTCCCCCCCTCCCCTTGGCCCTTCCAAGAACAGATGCCAAAGAGCCTGGGCCTCTGTCCCGACTGTGGCTGTTTCCAATACAATGTGGAGCTGCACACAGCAGAGCGGAGACTGGGGTGGGGGGGGCACCCTTCCTTCCCCACCGACATGCTGAGCTCCATGGAGTTGGGAGAGGTCCCCTCGGCTTGGGCCATTGGCACTTTTTCCCCCTGAGCTGCACAAAGTCCCAGCCATGTCCCCTCGGGGTGGTGGCAGGTTTGAGTAGACCCTGTAGCTGAGCAGACCCCGTGGGGCCCTGGTGTGGCCTGCCCTGCCCCGAAGCAGGGCTAGGAGAATCCCGGGAACTGGGTGACTCAAACTGTGATGCAGCCACAAATCCTGCTGTGGTCCAGCCACGTTGGTCCCTTCAGGCCTCGTTGCTGACAGAGGGGGGACGACCCCAGCGGACTCCTGGCTGCGAGTGCAGGAAACTGGCTGCTGCCGGGACTGTGTGCGAGAGAAGAGCCGCCGCAGCAGCAGGTTGGCCTGGGGGAGACGGAGCTGCTGCTGTAGGCGGGTAGTGCCTGTGCACCCCCTGGCAGCCTGCCCGGCCAGTGTGTTTGTGGGGGCCTTGCCTGCTCAGGGCCCTCTCCTCCAGCGCAGGCTGTCCTGGCTGCTCTCTCTCCCCCCCCCCCACCTTGCTAGGGGACGGTGGTTGGGTGGCCGCACAGAGCCTTTGCGCCTGGCTCTCTGGAGGGAATGGATCCCCCTGGCCGCCAGGAGATGTCAGTGTGGAGCTAGGTTTTAAAACTTTGTGTGTGTGTGAGGAATTGACAGTAAGCAAGCCCTACTCTAAGAGCAGTCCGCACACACGCTCTCTGGGCCTGCCACTGAAGGCCCCAATCGGGGCTTTGCCATTCCTTTTTGGGGAGCCCTTCACCCACACCCCTCCAGAAGAGCCCTCTCGCCAGCCAGCCAGCCTGGACCGTGGGCTGCTTCCTGAGGCCCAGGCCCACCAGGGGGGCAGGCTGCCAGCCATGGTCCTGTGAGCTGGGATTCCCACGCTGGTGAGCAGCTGAAGTGGCTCTTAAGCAAATTTGCACATTAAGCCCCGACCCCCAGGGAGGTGCCCCCTTTTGCCTTCTAGGCACGTGGACAAAAGGTTTCTCCCTGGTCACTGGAGATTCAAGACTTTGGTGGTGGTTTCTCATCTCATGCAACTGGCTGGATGCTGCTAACATATTAATAGAGGGAGGGTTGGGGGGGGCGGAGATGTTCAGCAACTGACTGTGCATGACTGACATTAACATTAAGCCTACTCTTCATCAGTTCCGGTGCTGCGACAGTTGCAAAAACCATGCCGTAAAGCAGCATTCCTCCACCAGTGGTACATGGACCACTAGGGCTATGCGGACCACCAGTAGGTGGTACGGGGGTCCCTGGCCGCTGCATCTAGACGACTGTGCCAGAGCAGGTAGGAACTGCTCCCAACAGTGTGGGGGTGGGGAGTGGGTGCCAAGGTATGGGGGCCAAATCCTATGCCCCCTCCCAGGCTAGGAGGCCCGGCACAAGGCTTCTTGGTTCTGCACCAGCAAATGAGCAGGTGCAGACCCGAGTAGCCCTGTGGCGCAGACTGGGGCTTTCCCCGGGGTAAGTGGACAAATGTCCCCTTACTACCTTTGAGGAGACCTCCAGCCGCTTGGGCCGCTCGCTGCCTGGCTCCCGGAGAGGCTGGGGCTGTAATTTCGTTTCATTCCTTGTGTAGATGAAGCAATCAGCTGTATAACACTAGAGAGGATTCCTGTGTCTGGACTTGTTTTTTGACCTTGGAAAGGCTGCACGGCGTAGAAATCGGAATTCATATCTTAATTGCACTGTGTGACCAGAGTTGACGTTAACACACAAAAATGCAGATGATAAGAGAGCTGGTGGTGCTGTGCAGAGTTTGCCTTAAATCGCTGCGTTCCACTAAACAGCCTGTAGCCTCTTTGACCTTAGTGCTGACCAGGCAACACCCTCCGTTTTAGTCTCAATGTTTGGAATAATGGGGGGGGGGGCAGAGAAGGACAGGGAGAACGTCTCCTTACTGGCCATGAGGGGGCACCACGGAACCTTTCCCCCAAGGAAGTAGCACCAGTTTGTCAGATACCATCTTGCTGGTCCTGTCCGCCTGACACACACACACACACACACACACACACACACACACACACACCCTTGAAACATGGGCACAGTCACATCTCGGTGCCTCTCAGTTAGCTGCCGGTACCATGTGAACCAACCTTGGTAAATCTCTACTCCGCACAAAAACTGTCAGGTGCACAAGATCGTTTACTTCAGTTGTGTGGGTGTCATCAAGTTGGCGACTGATTTGTGGGTGACCTGTACTGTGATATATTAACATAGATAAAGTTCATGGAGGTGACACCACCCCTCATGACGCCTCTGGGTGATGCTTGCAATATGTCCAATGTTCTTTTCCCAGCAGCAGTTCATGGGGAAGGTTGTAATTCTGAGGAATAAGCAAAGCCTGCCTTTAATTACCACAATGAAAATGGCTGATCCATGCACAATTAACTATTCATTATGGTGTTCTTGGATGCTGCCGAGCCATCTCGACCTTAGCTGGTACCCTGTCCCGTCCCACCCAATGCACCTAATAAATTCTTTGCGGTGCCTTGTGGCTTGGAACGGATCTCCACCCCACCCCCAGGGTGCAGCCCTCCACACCTCCTTTAATTTTGATAACTCTGTGAGCTTGTGCATGCATCTCCTTTACTTTTTATGTTTGAACATTCTGAGCACATGCGGGATTTTTTAGACTGGGGAAGTGACGGAATCTGGGTTAGGCATGGGGAAAATCAACAAGCAAATGGCTCAGCGAGGCATACAGGCAAAAGGAAAATGTGACTCTCTGATCGTTCTTTCTCTGTCTTTCTCTCATTTTCACTAGCTGTGCCGGCTTTGGCAGCACAGGCAAGAAAGAATAATAATAATAAAACCTCTTTTTTTTTTAAAGTCCAGGCAGAGGTGCTGTGAATATGTGTATAATGTTTTATTACAATGCGAATTTGGTCCTTGATTGAAAACATTTCCTATGGACAGGCTGGCTGGAAAATCAAATTAATATGTAATTGACGTTTCTGGCATTCCTGTTTGTTTTAAACACGACCTTCTACTTTGGGTGTTGGCGGCTGTGTCTGCCATGTGAGGAACATGGGGCAAACCACAGTAGGTCTGATCTGATTTTAAACTGTGCTGCTTTGGAATGGAAGATAAGGAGCTAATTTTGAAGGAATGCAGTCCACTGTGTGTGTTGGTGTTTGAGGGTGCTTCCCCCCCCCCCCCATGTAGAGCATGTTACAGTAGCTTAGCCAGTCATTGAATCCTAGAGTTGGAGGGAGGCTTCTTTAGACCACCTCCGCCGACCGCATGGATGAGCTGGTCCCGATTAAGTCCGTTGTTTCCAGTTGGGCTTCTGGTCTGAATGCGTGAGCCTGTCTTTCCAAAGAGCCCCTGACTCTCCTGTATCTTTGCCATGAGCTCCTCCTGCCCATTCCTTTAAAAGAATAATGAATATGCAGAAGTTTCCATTGTGAAGGAAGATGATTTCTCCCTGCAAAGAGCGGCTGGCATGGGTGGGGGCGAGGGGTGGGCTGTGATTTAGACAGCACTGCATTTTCACTGTGTGGGGGCTGAACATCCCTTTGGAAGCGAAAGCCCCCCTGCTTCCTTCTGCATGCGCTTGGGTGCCAATGAGGCCGCAGCCCAAGCCAATTAGCTGCCTTCAAAAACAATGTGTTCATTCGTGTGAAAATAAAGTGAAACTTTTAGAAGATAATTGCGTATTTCTTTCTGTCCTTTAGAAAAAAAGGTATTCTACGTCTATGAGGGTCTCATAAATATGCATGACCACATTCTGTGAACCTCCTTTTTAAAGGCCTCTCTCCATGAACGCAGAGGAATGAGGCCTGGAGTGGTCACCAGGTGTTGTGGGCTGCCCCGGCTTCCCTGATGTGGACGCAGGAGAGCAAGGCTGCACACATTGGAACTGGGCTGGCCCCAGGTTTTGGCAGCTCCCCGGGCATGGCAGTAACCTCCCCCCCCCTCAGCGTGGCACCATGCCATTGTGGCAACGGGCCCAGTAGGAAGGGTGGGAGGCAAGACGGAGAGGGCAAGCAGGCGGCCATCCCTCTTGCTTCTCCTCCCTCAAGCATGGGGACTTTGGGGGCGTAGTTCTTCTGAGCAGCAAAGAGTTCGCCACACTCCCCATCATGGCGGCATAGAGGAGGAGGAGGAGGAGGAGGCAGCTTCTGGCCTGGGCCCCTTTGTGTCCAAGACCAGTCCAAGCCTCGCCAACACCTGAGGCGGACTGCCCAGTGCTGTCCCCCCTTACCTGGCCATGTGCCGGCCTCTGGTCCTCGGGGGGGGGGGAGGAGACTAGAAGAGGAAGTGTGGAGGACAGGCAAGTGGTGGGTTAGAACACTAGAGACCCCCCCTCTCCCCCACACTTCCTCTTCCTATGAGGAGAATGTGGTGCTTTTGAAGACGGCTTTTAGAGCAAACAGGGTCTTTGCAACTCCTGCCAAGAATCATTTGAAACAGTGTGGCCCAAAGTGCTTTCCCCAAAGAGTTGTACTCCTTTGCATGGACACTTTTCCATGTGCCGTCCTGGGCCCTTGAAAAAGAGATGGGAAACTGAGCGAGGAGGGCGGAGGCCGAACTTGGCTGCCCCCAGACAAAGAGCCTCGTAACTCTGGCCGTAGGCGGGACGCTGGCTTAGCATCCAAGCGGCAAGGCGGACCTTCCGGGGGGGGGGGCAGCCGCTTTTCACAGGGTGGGAACAGGCTGCCAAGTTCCAGATCACAGGGCCTGGGTTTCTTCCCTGTCTTCCATCACGCCAAGAATGCTACTGGAGACAAAATGGTCCCCAAGCTGGGGGAAGCCAGTGCGCAGGGTCAAGCTTTCAGCAGAGCAGCCCTCTCATCCACACACCTGCGTTGTGCTTTTGTTCTGTCATCACACCTGTCCCAACAGGCGCCGCTGCTGCCACCGGTCTTTTTGCAAAGTGAAAATGAATGTAGCCCATCAGCTCTCAGGCCCTGGCAGTTGTCCTACCGGCAGTCGCCTGGGCCCTCGTTTGGCGACTGCTGGCCCATGGCCTGCAGAAGGGCTTCGTCTCCAAGGGGCCAGAACAGGACTCTTTCTGCTGCTGTTTGCTGACTTGGCTGCTTTTCAGAACCGCAAGTGCAGGCCGGTCCAGTAGAAAAAGCCCAGAAGCCTCCACCCACAGCAGGGCCATATTTTTACCAGGACCAGTGAAAATGCCACAGACGAGTGAGCAGCTGTCGAGTTCTTGCAGAAGAGCCCTGGAGAACGGGATCTCCTGCTTGTCCTGATTCGACATGCAGTTTCCATGTTGGGACATGTCAGTTGGTCCTTGGAACCATAGTTTCCTGCTGTGGTGTTCAAAGTAACGCAGGAGAGTGACGGGCCTTGCTTGCTCGGGAGCCTGGGCAAGATCCAAAGTCTCATTTTCACAACAGCTGTAGGACTAGAGCAGGGGCGGGGAGCCTTTTCCCTGGCGACGGCCATTTTAAATATTAGAAATTTGCTTGAGGGCCGGCCATAAGGCCGGATACCATTTTTATTTATTTAATTAATTTTTGGCCCCGCCCCCATTGGCCTCCGGAGACTCCGCGCTCACCGTCCAAAGCCGCCGCCAGGTCCGCGCGTCACCTCCGGCGTACCATGCCGATGAGGGCAAGAGGGCAAGACCTTGCCCTCATCGGCGTGGTATGCATGTGCGAAATGGCCAACGGCCTGGTGAGAAGGGGTCGAGGCGGCGGCGGGGGGAGGACATGCAAAGGCCCTCTCCCGGCCTCCGGAGGTGACGCGCGGACCCGGCGGAGCCTCCAGGGGCCGGTTGGGCGGCCTCCCGGCAATCTCTCCGGGGGCCGGACCGGATGGCCTCGGGGGCCTGATCCGGCCCTGGGGCCGGAGGTTCCCCACTGCTGGACTAGAGAAACAAGCTGTTCAAAGCCTGGGGCCAGCCTGCGTAGATGGCTTTCTCCCTCTCACCAGACAAACGGTGCTCCACTCAGTAAACTGTCTGTTTGCTTTCCAGTCAATACAATGGTTGGCCGGAAGGTTTGAGGAGTCTGAATGTATGCACGAGTTACTTATTAAACCACAGTTACAGCACAGAGCCCTGCTATTCCCATGCTCCAGGTTTGGGGTGGCAGCAACAGGCTATCAAGCCTCTTTCTTTCTTTCTTTCTTTCTTTCTTTCTTTCTTTCTTTCTTTCTTTCACTGCTATCAGCGATTATGATGAAATGCACTGACTCTCAGAGAGCTCTGTATGGCCTCTCCAATTTAATAACGAAATAATTGTTGGTGTAAACGTTGAACCCATGGCCAAGCCCTGGTGCTCTCCTTGCAGTGTGCCATGCCATGCGGTGCCCCCCCCCCCATCCTGCAAGGTCGGGGACCATGATTTGTTGCTAGGCAAAGGTGCTCCTCCTGGGTGTCCGGTAGCCAAGGTCATCTCCCCTGCCCCCCCCCTTCAACCAGACCCTCCCTCCTCCTTTCTAATGATTAACTAAACTATCAACAAGGCCTGTCTGGTCGCTCCCATTGTAAAAGCCACCATGACCTCCTATGGATGATGACTGACCTCAAGGCAGCAGAACCTCACCTGAAGTCTCCTGCCCTGGCAGCTGCAACGTCCCCAGAGCAGAACCCACCATCCACTCATGTTCAGGGCTTGGAGGGAAGACCCCAAGAAAGGGACCTTTCAATTCCAGAGAGCCCCCCCGGCCCCCCACTGCCTCACTGGGATCCCTCTCAAATTCCTCTCCCTGTTCAGACCCTTTTGCCACCTTCCCAAAGGATCTGTGGTGGCGACGACATCGTCACAGGTCAGGCGAAGGAAGGAAGGGCGGCCACATTCCTTTCCAGCTGTTTGCTCAGCCCTTTGGTTTACTCTGCTAACACGAGCCAGTACTTCTTGCCCGCCTCTGTTTGCGCAGCATTAGGCCTTGTTTGCCGAAACACCTTGGAGGAGCCAATGGAAGGACCAGCTTTCTACACACAGAGGGGGCCCATCTGTCCATCAATCGCACCAATCAGTTTCCTGATACAAACAGCCAGCTCTGCCAAAGCCAATATTTGTCCAAACTTTTACTGACTCTTACCTTAAAAAAAGAAAAGCGTAAAAAGGCATTTAAACAGACATTCTGTGCTCTGCTGCTCTTACTTAATGGTTAACTCTGAGCAAACAGAACGTTTGATTTCAGCCAATGGAAGAGACACAAACAAATCGCATCTTTATTGCCACCTCATTTTCCTCTTTTTTAAAATGGGGCAATTTGCCTACACACAGCCTGCTGTCCTCTGATAACCAGGCGGTTGTGTTGATGAGGAAGCGCAAGTACCGTCGTGCACGGGATCAGACTTGCAGGCAGGCTGACCTTTGACAGTTGCATCTTGGCGCAGTTTGTGGTGGCGTAAACCCTCTGATGTCACGGCCTGGACTGGGGACGGCCTGACGCCCCCCCTGCCCCCCCCGTGAAGGACGTGCTGCTGGGTGAGTCACAGGGACTCTTCTCTTCTCTCTCCCGGGTCTCTCTTTGGAGTCCCATTAAGGGCCAGTTGCGTATTTAGCGCCATGAGGCTGCCATTTTGGTGCTATGCCTTGAAGAACAAACTGTCCTGGGGCCTCTGGGAGAAGGGCGGGTGCATGGCGGAGCGAAACAGAGACAGCTCCCAAGACCAGCCCTGTTGCTTCAGGTCAGGCAGGGTCACCTTGGCCAGGTCAGGACCCTGTTGCCCCCAAGAGCAGCCGGCCGGCCAGACCCCTCGGAGACCCTCCCAGCAGAAGACCACGGCAACAGCCTCAAATCCCTCCTTAAAGCACGGCTTGACTGCAACGTCTTTGGCATCTCTGACCGAAACCAAGTACTACATGTAATACGACGGAGCAAATGCACTCCCCCTCCTGTGTGCCTCTGCCTCCATCACGTTTCCTCCCCACGGTTGTCTCTGTGGTCTTAAACTGTACAATGTAAGCCTCTTGGGGCAGGGACCCGTCCTGTAAAGTGCCCTGCAAACTGATGGCATAATAATGAACAACAATAATCGCCTGGGCGGACATTTGCATGGAGAACAAAGATTGAGCCGCTTTGCCTTTGGGGATGTGGCGATAAAGAGGAGATCCTCCTTAGCCAACCCTCTCCCTTCAAGTATGGCAAGGCCACCCTCGTTTCCCGTCGGAGGTTGTGCCCGAGGGCTCCCTCCCTCCCTCCCATGTGACCTTGTACCGCTGCCCAACTCTTCTGCAGAGCCTCCCTCCCTTTGACCCGCCTCCTGGAGCCTGGAATGCATTAAAGCCGCAATTAGAGCTCAGGCCCCCAGAAGGATGACAATACCGCTTGTCTTGTAAAGGTGTTTCTTTATTATATCAATTTTTTTATTTTTTTGCAGAGAGTTTGTAGCAGGCTCAGTTCATGTTTAATTCATTGTGTTGTGCAAAGAAGACGGCAAAAAAAAAGAATAACTGGGCCAGATAATGATCTGCTGAGCAGTGTTTTTTACCTCACATTTTGGTAACTAAATATATCTCTTTCAAGATAAATGTCAGAATTATTTTAAAAGGTTTTCTTTGCAGGGAAGGCGGCTTTCACTCAAGGGGGTATCAAACAGCCATTTTCATAGGGAAAAGACAACTTAATTGGGTCTGACGGGGGGGGGAGGGAGACTCCTTCAGGGGAGAAGTGGGACAGGGACGCACTAATTCCACACTGCTGGAGGCAGTAGGGCCAGGCTAGAGGATGCTCACTCGATGCACATGCTTGGGGCTTGCATGCTTGGTTTTATTCTGCTGGATGGGGACCACAGCAGCAGCGGGGGGGGGGGGGAATTATCTGCCCCTGTCCAATTCCAGATCTCTCTCTCTCTCTCTCTCACACACACACACACACACCAGACATGTGTACGCGAGACTAGGACCGTGCAGCCATTAAAAAAAAGGGATCAGACTTGCAGGCAGGCTGACCTTTGACCTTTGGCCCAGTCTGGAGCCCTGGAGAGCTGCTGCCAGTCAGCGCGTTGACAACCCTGCGCTAGACGGCCTGGTGACCGGACACAGGGCAGGCAGTGTCCGATCGATGCCGATGTTCAAACGTTCACATCCGAGAGGTGAGACGGTCCGCCAGGGTGGCACCGCAGGAGTATGTGCCGGGGACCCATCTGCAGATGCCACATCCAAATCTAGAGTCCCATTTGGACATGCGGCGCTAGGCTTCCAAAGGAGGCCTCTTGCAGCCCTGGCAGGAGCTTGAGGAAAAGCCGAAGCCGGATTGGAACACAAACACCCCTCAATCTCCACACACGAGACTTTTGCTCTCCGCAAGCAGAAATCGGGCAGGGTGTCGACAAAGGCTCTGCTACTGCTTCAGCCGATCACACCTGGGGGGGGGGGGGAGAGTCAGTCATTGCAGAGCTTTCTCTGCCCCTCCCTGTTTCCAAGCTGCTCACTGATGCCGCAATCAAGAAATATGATGAACAGAAGATGGCGCTAGAGGAAAAGGGATAGATTGGATGTCCTTTTTTGCCCCCTGCAACTTTCCTCAACATGCTCTGTTTTTCTTCTGTGGCACCAAAGGCAGGCTGTGGAGGGCGCCACATTTGTGTGGTGTGGGGGAACCTGCTACAGGGGGAAGAACTACATTTGTGTTGTCCAACACACCTCCTGATGACACAGAGAGGGGGAGGGCTTTAGTTTTACCTTCCCCCCATCAGCAAACTGCTCTTCATAGGTGTCATTGAAGCGAAGAACTGTTCCAACTCCTGTCTGTCGGGGCCTGGAGGAAGAAAGCAGCACGGATTGGAGGCTCACAAAACGCCAATCAGATTGTGTCACAGGCCAATCTTGGGCATGCTCACTCAGGCGTAAACCCCATTTAATTCAGTGGGGTTTACTTCCAAATCGCCCCATCTCACCCTATTGCAGCCTTGCAGTGCAATTCTAGGCATAGTTACTCAGAAGTAATTCCCACCAAGTTGGATGGGACTTACTCCCCAGTAAATCAGCTTGGGACCGGAGCATTTAAATTCATGTGGAGATACACTGTTGTTCATCCCACTCACTGCTGCAAAATTAATCCTGAATACAGCAGGTCCTCACTTAAAGTTGTCGATAGGTTCTTGGAAACGGCAATGTGAACCCTCAATAACCCCTTTCTGGTACCGCCCTCGCCTCCGCTCCTCTCAGTCCCAACCGAGAGACATTTTTGCCTGGTAAGGACAGTTTGGGAGCCCAGCAGCTTGTGACTGGCAGCAGCCTTTGGTGGGTGGCCTGGGTAGAACAGGAACGACAAGCAACGTGCTCTTCCTGCTTCCTTCTCTGTGGCCTCCAACACAGGCAGGCGTTCCCCGCGGGCCTCTCCGTTGCCTGCTCCTGCAGCATCACCTAGTTGTCCGGAGGCACCATGGCTCCTTTCTACCGTCTGTCTAGCACTTGACAAGCAATGTTGCCGTTGGGAATACAGTAGTGAGTCAGAGGGCAACCCTGCCCGTCTCCCAAGTACAACGTTGAAGCCCTGCCCGCCCCGATCAAGAGAATATTCCTGCCTCTTGCCTGGGGATGAAGCCGATCCGTCTTCCAGTGGCCACACAAATGTTCGCTGTTGATCACTTACCTGTCCAATCGCAGTTGGTGCACACACACACACCCCATGCTGAAACCGGGTCCCAGGATATCATCATACAGTATATTGACTTCCACAGGGTGCCATCTGTGAGTGAGGCAGCAGAAATGGAGGCAGGGGGTGGCTGGCGCACGTGAGCAACAGGAGAGCCAGGCAGGCTGCAGAGAGGGTGTCTTGGGCTCTGGCAAATCATGGAATTTGCAGCTTGTGTGTGTGTTTCGCAGGTTGCTTGCCAGCCAGCTGCCGATCGAATCACCAAGAACAAATCAATATTTGTCTCCTCTCCCTCCAAGGCCTCTCAGTTTCCTTCCTCCTAGTGGCACTGGTGTTACCCAAAGTAATGCCGCCACGGCCACGTTTACATGGCTGCACCCCACGGCCCCTGCTGTCACACGGAAAGACTGCCACCCATCGTGTAGCTCTTTCCACTGCCAGTTCTCTGGGAAAGTCCTGCATAATTGGCCCTGTCAATGTGAGTACCATCCCAGGTTCAACGTGATGGTAGCCCCCTGGGATCAATCATGGAAAATGGACTCCCGCAGCCCAGCTGCAAGGTAGCAAAGCTAGCTGTGCCTAATGTCTTCCAGATGCTAGATCGTTTCCAGATCATTGACGGTGCTAACTGCCACCTGTCAAAAAGAAAAACGAACCATTTTCTGAGAAGCCATCCATTCGTGCTCATCATAATCACACATCCATGGATTGGCACCTGCCAAAGTCGGAGGGTGCTATAACAAGGCCTGTTGTGTACTGCTTCTTTAAGAAGCAAGCCCAGAAGGCCTCAGGGTGAGAAAGGCACGTGCGAGAGCTGGCGGAATCCTTCCAATGTTGCCGCGGAAGCCTGTGAGTGGGCAGGCCTGTATGGCCTCCTCAGAGGCCTGAGCGGAGGAGAGACCAGAGCCGCCAGTCAGATAGATACATTATGTTGATTTGTTTGTCGTCACCCCCCCCCCCCCATCTAGGTTCTGCACACTGAGGGCCAGGCTCCTTGAGAAGGTCTGCCGTGCGCCGCTTCTCTCACATATGCCCTCAAGGGCCCATCCATTGGGTGCTGGATCCCCCTAGGACACAGTCCCATCTCTCGTTCTTTCATGGACTAACTTGGGTCTCTCTCCAGAATTCTTTCTCCAACTGCATTCCAATGAATCACTGGCATCCCTTGGACACTGTCAGACGCTGGTTTCCCCGTGAAAAAGAGCAACAATGTCGTCATCAGGCAGGCTTCCCTGACGGGCAGCTTGCCCCTCTGCCAGGAGTGACCACGGCCGGGCATCTTCCAGGGCTCACTCAGTGTTTGCCTGGACATCCAGGTGGCCGGGAGGGCTGGCCTGTGCTTCACGTGACCCGACTCTGCTCTCCAAAAGACCCCCACGATTTCTCACGATATGCCGAAGGAAGTTCTGTCCCTGGCAGAAGAGTCCATGTGGAAAGATGAGTTCACTGCTCTTGTGCTCTTGGTAGTTTGCGGGGTTGCTTAGAGGCGTCTTCGAATAGCCACCGGGGGTTCACCTTACTCACTGTCAAACATGTGACTGGAGTGACTTGTATCAGACGTATGTCGGATTACTACATGATGCGGTGTGATGTTGCATTACAGTATGTTATACAGTATACCAGTATTTACTTGTTTAGTGAACTTCTTAGCTGCCCTTCGGAATGACCTCCCACGGAAATGTACTGTCCAAGCAAACGCAAGGCCATTTAAGGGAGGAATGCAGTTGGGGAAACACCAAACGTAGCAGCAGCATAAAAAGAGTCTTTTGTGACCAGGCACGAGAAAACCTGCAGCAGAACCGTGAAGTGACCTCATGGCAACCAGCTGCGGAATATGTCTGTGGAATGCCTGGGCAACGTCTTAGCCTGGCGCTGACAAGACATCAACTTTGGCTCCTGGCAAGCTTCTCTGGGGTGGGAGGGCTTCCCAGAAATGGGCGGCACCGCGGAAAATGCTGTCCTCTCAGTCATAAGCACCTGACCTCCAGCTGTGGGGTGGCCGACTCAGAGGCAGACGTGGTTGGGACAGATTCAGGTGGTGGAAAGAAGGTGGTCCTTCAGATCAGCAGGTCCCAATGACATCACAATGGGTGGTTGGCGCCGTGGGAGTGCCCAGCCCCCACTCTCACCTCAGGTTGTTTCGACGCACCTGGAGGAGCAGGAGCAGCAGCAGCAGCAGCAGCAGCAGCCTGAATTTCCACAGCTGTACCTGACCCCCCCGGCCCCCGGGCTTCCTCCTCCGGTGCCAGGCCTCCCTGTTGTGCTCAGCGGCGCTATCTCAGCGCTGTTCGTCTAATGCTCGTCAAACATGCTTGTGAATAGCCCAGCTCAATGGCAGCAGTGTGTCAGGCTGGAGAGTCAATATTAACTGAGCAAACAAAGCAAACATAGAGTTGCTATTTGTGTAGCTATGAGTATTTGTGTGCTTTGCCGCCAAACAGGCCACTCAGAGATTTGACAAAAGGACAAGCGGTGCGGCGGTGGATTCTTCTGCTCAGCAAATGTTTTTGTTTGGGGTTCAGAAAAGAGTCTGCTGCTGGCGCTGTTTTAAGCCTGCACGTTCACCGACCAAGACTGGCCACGACGACGCTTTGAACGCCCCTTTGTATTCACAGCCTGGTTGGCCCCAGTGCGTCAGGAGGCGGGTTGCCGGCCGGTGTTTGGAAACACAGCCTTGACCTGCCTGTGTCTGTCATCATGCAGCCACACCGCTCTGCAGCCAAGCACCGCCCAGGGCACAGCCACGGCCCTTCAGTCCGCTCTCCTTCCCTGCTGGCCTGCATGGGCCACGGCAACCCGCTGCCACCCCACCGCCTCCGCCACGGGTTGGGATCCAGGTCAGGAAGCACAGGCAACGATAAACCAGCAAGGCAAAGAAGCGAGGCCTGGATTCGACGGGACGCTTGGCTGCATTCGCGCGTGAGTGCTGCTGACTCAGAATTGCTCGGCAAGGGGCAGACGCTCCAGCCCCGGGCCGTGAACCCCTTCGCCCACTGAGGCCTAGTGATCCCGTTTGCTGCCCATTCTGTCCTTATTGCAAGGTGAGGATGGAAATGGCCAGGAGCGGAGTCTCCTGAAGACTCCCAAACAAATGACAGGCTCCCAAACTACGGAAGCATCTTCCTGAAGGGGTTAGATCTCCCACTTCATGGACCTTTTGGAGAGGTTGTAGACCGACCTCTTTCATCAGGCCTTGGGCTGGGCTGGTCTCCTTTCCTATGACTGTTGGTTACAAGGAAGCCACACCCCAAGTCTGGGCCCCCTGCAGAACCTCCGGCATGGTGGCGGTGATGACTATAGACTTGCTGAAGCCCCAGACCCAGTGTGAGGGTGTGCTGCTCATTTGGCGGTCCAAGGACTTCCCTCCACTGGGAGGAGGAAGTCAGCGCTCCGTCCCATGTGCTCCAGACGAGGGCTTGGATCAGATCAGGAAGGGGCAGCAGAAGGAACCACCCCAAAATCCTCCGTAGAACCCTCGCCCCCAGAGACTCGGTGCCAGTGCAAAAGCCCATGGGGGGGGGGAGTGCAGACCTTGCTTAACGGCGTTTTGCTAATATGGTGCTTTTCAATTATGTTCGTGTTTATTTGTTTCTGTGCTTGCCTTGCTCTTAAGTGTTTTTTTGGCGGCGACGCACACACCAGCAGACTCTGAGCAGAACTGAGCAAGTGGACCGGCGCCATTTTGTTACCTGCACTCATGTACTGTATATACTGTAACTTTTTCGTTTATTATTTTTACTGTTGCATCTTTTTTTAGACCTAGCTCTATTGCGTGCGTTATAAATGATAGTGTAAATATGTTTTAGGCTTTTATATGCACTGGCAAGTGAAAAAAAGGCTGTGCTTCGCTTGACGGTAGTGGTCTGGAACCTCACTTGCCACATTGTACCCGCGTGCAAACATTTCAGCTGCCAGAAGACGTGGCATAAAAGGTCCTAAATAAAGAGAGAGACGTGTGAATTGTGTCGTCCAAGATTGTGCTCAGCAGGGTCATGGCCGGAGTTCCTGGGCTGAATTTCATCCTGCAGCTTAATGTACTGTGATACAATGAGCTCAAAGTGTCGGCGGTGAGTTTGCAGCCTTTGTACGTGTCTGTCTGCATCCTTGATTCATGGCCATGTGGCACCGTGCTGCTGTCCGTCGGACATGTGATGTTCTGAGTCCACATGAGTGAGCAGGTGAAGAGTCCTCAGAGTGGTCTGGCTGGTGTTTGGTCTCTTCACATCTGTGCAAACTGGCCATTGTTTTGCTGCCCGTTACTGGTGTGGTATTGTAAATATATGAACGCCAGAGACTAAATGTCGCTGATACAACCTCGCCAATCAATGAAACTCATTGATGGTGCAATTATAGCAGTAGGTGAAATATGCTGTTTGGAATAACGAAGCTTGCATGACAAACGTCATGGCATTAATTTTATTTATCTTGAGTGGGCAAGTGGAAACTAGCAACAGGGAAAAATAATTACTTTGCTTCTAGGTCACTGGGATCGCTTATCTGGAGGCGTCTTTGCGGCAGTTTTGCTCAGCACAGAAGGAGAGCGGGAGAGGGAATGCATGAGGCGCTGCTAACACGGTGCATAAATATGAACATAATTTCTGAAAAATGGAATTAATGAGGCAATGAGGCTGTTTTAATGAGTGCAAGGTGGGTCTCCTGCAAATGTCGCTGCTCCAATGTCTTCATTGTAGATGACTGTGTGAGTTTAAGAAAACATTGCCGAGAGGAAAAAGATGGGTCTCTCTCCGTGTCCAGGACGGCAAACAACTGCAAATCTGTACCCAGAAGGGGACGACAAGCTCGGCTCTGTGTGATTCTTTATTTATAAGAGAATTTAATCACTCACTTTCCGGTTCCGAAGAGGAAACACTCAAGGCAACATGCCACCCAAAAATCAATTAACCAATAAAACAAAATCAATCAATAACAAAAAAATAACGTTGTTAAATGTATACACACATTTTAACTTTGTATCTTACTGAAAATGACAATAAAAAGAATTTAAAAACATAATCCAAAAATCACAACAAAGGAACAGAAATGTAAACCAACAACAGAGGGCCAGGAACAAACTAAAATATTTACTATGCAGCTGATCAACCAATCAGAAATGTGCACGGAAACCTCTGGCCTTTAATCAGTGGTGGAACCCTGAGAACAGAGACTGGTGGACCTTCCTGGGCTTCGCTGTGTGCGACAGACTGCCCCCCCCCCCAAGACGAGGAGGTCGGAGGGATTCCCTACAGGGCGATGCGTCCCATACACCTTCCTTGACTGACTGCATCTTCTTGTAAAAGTCCATCTTCGCACAATCTGCTAATTTCATCTTGGCTCTGAAACAGTTCTTCTCCTTGCCCTGACATTCTGTGGCCGGACAGGTATGTGTGTTACACCAGGATTAGGACCTCACGTCTTAATGAGTCAGATGCAAATTAAGTCATGTGGGTTTTTTTTTTAACCCAGAGTCTTCATCATCAAAAAGGTTGTTGCCCTTATGTTGGCAGATGCAGAAGGCTGGCTGCTTGGCTGGCATTTCTCTCTCTCTCTCTCTGTGAGCCTTTTTTAAATTCTGTCTCTAGGAGGCCCCAAAGAGGAGGCTCTTTCTTGTTCTCATACAGGATAAGATCTTCCCCGCCGGCAAACATCACAGACAAAAGTCAGCAGTCAGCCAAGTGAAGAGAAAACTCCCCACAGGGGGAGAGGGCAGAAAGCAGCTTCTCTCGGCACCCCCCCCCGGCAACGTCTGTCCCAGCCCCAGAGCGAGGGGAGACATCTCTTGATGCCACGGAAGGAGGGCAGCCGCCAACCCGAGCCGCTCCTTCTGACAGTGGGTCTGGTTGTGTGGCCTGATCCTGCTGCCCCCCCCCCGGTTCCCTCTCCGGCTCAGGGGCCCCTCCTCGGGCTCCTGTGTGGCCCCTGCCCTGGGGGGCACCTGGTCCACTACCCCCTTTTAGTGTTGGGTTATGAGCAGAGCCAAGTCGGCCGCAGTGGAGGTGCCCCTCAGGAGTCGGTGTGTCCCTGGCTGGCCTGTGCCAAGGGGGGCACTGAGCAAGCGCGGCTGCAGCGGCAGAAATGAAAAGCCTGGGGAGAATCCCTGGGGAGCACTGAGTCGCTCCTCATCACAAGGTTTCCTTGAGGGCTGGCTTTTTCTTTGCATCTTGCAGCTCTGTCCTGAACACAAGAACAAATCCACCTTGGTTCTCCTCCAGAAAGGCAGAATAACAATCCACAAAGTAAACACACAAAGTATCACCATCACAACGATGCCTGGATGGATACTGGTGGTTTTTCAGCATATGGAACCAGGGAGTGGGCGACTTCTTCTGGACAAACGTCCTTCATGTACCAGAACACCTTACTTACTACTGCATCATCTTGGGGATGAGGTCGCAGTGCAGCTGAGTCTAGAATTCTCCCAGTCGACGTTTTGGAACGGGAGTGAGAACGTTGCCTGCCAACACTCCCCAACCCCCTCTTTTTGCTGCTGCTGCTGCTGCTGCTGCTGCCAGTGTCACAGTGGCAGGTTCTGCTCCTGTTGGCAGCAGTGGTGGAGATCCTCTGGGTGGTGACGAGTGGCTGCCTGCTGCCATGTTTATTTCCTAGGAGTCACATGATGGGAACGGAACGATATCATTGGGTCGCGTCGTTCCATGGGGACTTCTGGGGGGAAATGGCAGCTACCAGCTGCTGAGGAGAGTGACAGTGCTGCGGATCATATAAGGCCAGACTGCCCCCCTTTCCTGCCCCCCTTTTGATTCGCCATACCCCCCCCCCCCGAGAATGACGCCATGTCATGCACTGGTCTAAGTGGGGCTTCTGGGAGACAAGGGCAGGCAGACGCTGCCCACATGAGGAGGGAGGGAGGGAGGGGAGGGAAGGGCCCCCTATGCTCTGCTTCTGTTTCACTTCCCTTGAGCGCTGGCAAAATGGGCCTCCAATTGGGGCACTTGTG
The DNA here is from genome assembly GCA_026170595.1 of Plestiodon gilberti rubricaudatus. Taxonomy (NCBI): domain Eukaryota; kingdom Metazoa; phylum Chordata; class Lepidosauria; order Squamata; family Scincidae; genus Plestiodon; species Plestiodon gilberti. The sequence continues at coordinate 1,100,000 of JANXHW010000007.1, read as the reverse complement.
AATCAGGTGACAAAATGGGGGGACAGATTTCAGCTTGATTCCAGGTGAGACGCCCCCTCTGCAAGTGTGGAAACACAGGCTCAGGACCAACCAAAATGTAACAAGGTATCAAACAGCAGTTTCTGCGTAGGCTTGGAAAGCTGTGTGATGCCCGCCTGGCTGCTTTGCGGCTGGCCCTAATAAAGGCAGGACCCGACTTTGCACTGCGGAGGAGTTTTCTTCCAATGGACCGCATTGGCCACCCACCAGTTTGAAACCAGCGACTGTTCCTTCTTCCCTCACTTGGTGCTGCTGTGGCCAAAGGGAGAATGTGGACTGTGCCCCCCCCCCCAGGGAGGAAGAAGGGGGTTGCCAGCCACACTCACCGCTTGGGCGGAGGGAGAAAGAAGAGGGAGTGCTTTAGGTGCTTTCCCCCTTCCCCAGATGGGTGCAGCTCAACCTCTGTGGAGGGGAAGAATGAAGAGCCCTCAGGCTCCAGCACACATTCCGGGAGGCGGATGGCTCCCTCTTGCCCTGACCTCGGCGGGCCCTGCGGGGGGCAGGCCAGACACCTGGCAGCACATCACCTTACAGGCACTGACGTCCCCTGTGCTCAGGCTCCTGTCCACTGCGGGATGAATCCCCCCCCCCCCCGCAGCGTCTCTGGATTTGTCACCCTTGAAGTTCAGTGCTGTGAAGCGACTTGGTGGTCTGACCTGCTTGCGGCCTGACAAAAAGACCATGTCTCTCCTCCACATCCGATCACCTCCCATGGCCCGGAAGAAGTGACCTGAGAGTAATGCTGATTCTGCCACACTGGGGGTTGAATGGCAACAGTGGGGGGGGGGGGGGAGAGAGAGAGAGAGAGAGAGAGAGCAGAAAGAAACTTGGCACCAGAGAGATATTTTGAGTGGTGTCTCTTCTTCGGCACGTTTAGCTTCTCTGCCTGAGAAAGTGGAGAACTCCAAGTCCTTGATTCTTCCTGCAGCTATTTATAGATGGCAATGATGAGAGATGTGCTTCGTTCTTGGAGAGAGGGGGGGCAGGCATGCTGGCTCCCTTTCCCTGATTCAGGCCAAGCTGCAGTCACTCCTTGCTGCACTGTCCTGAGTGAGTGACTGAACATAATAAGAACATCAGAAGAGCCCTGCTGGATCAGGCCAAAGGCCCATCTAGTCCAGCTTCCTGTATCACACAGTGGCCCCACCAGATGCCTCGGGGAGCACACAGCCAACAAGATAAATCCTAGAAGTGATCGAAGACTGTTATAACCCGCAACAATGTACATTGAGCGAAACATCTCGGGATTTGGGTTATAAAACTTCAATTTATAAAATATCAAAATGTAAAATACATCAGCAAAAATCAGTAAAAACACAAAGTAAGCATATAATGCTAAAACCTCATGTAACAAATACTTTAAGATCACTGAGTAAAATACAATAAAGACATTTAAAAACTGCAAGGGCATGACGTTTCGTTTACCAATCTGTAAACTTTTTCAAATGCTAAAAAAAAAAAAAAAAAAAAAGAGCCTAAGTAGGCAAGAAGATGTTACAAGTACACATCGCAGTCTTGCTGCTTAAAAAGGAAATTTGGTGCACATTTTACTAACACAATTAACCGGAAATCAAGCAAACCTGAGCCAAAACCTCAATGACCCTACTATACTGCCATCTAGTGGTGGCCTAGAACATAGCCCAACTAGCATCAATACTATTTCTTATTGCTTTTATTTATTGCAGGGGTCCAGACTCTATTTATAAGTGATAATTCCTGTTTCCTATTCAATACTTGAGATCCATGTTTAAATATTTCAATGGCCTCCAAACTCAATCTGGCCCTATAATTGTTTTCATGCCCTAACTTTATAGTGTCTTCAAATTTAATACCATGGCCTGACTCCATCTTATGCTGGGCTAACGCAGATTTCTCTATGTGGTTAAGCCGGCATGCCCGTTCATGCTCTTTGAGCCTGGTATTTATAAAGCGTTTCGTGGTACCTATGTAAACTTTTCCACAGCTACATGGTATCTTATAAATCCCAGGTGCATTCAGTGGAGGTCTCGGGTCTTTTGGGTTCCTTAAGAGCTGGCTTATTTTATTGGTAGGTTTAAAAATTGGTTTAAAATTATATTTACTCATCACCCTGCCAATTTTATCTGTCGTTCCTTTAATATACGGTAAATGCACTGGTGGCCTGATTTCCTCATCTGTGACTTGTTTAACTTCTTTCCCATTTTGTTTAATCTTACTTTGTTTCTCCCATGCTTTGTTAATTTGAGTTTCAGTATAACCATTATTCAGTAGAGTCTCAAATATCTTAGCTTTTTCTTGTGCTAGAGAGTTGGAATCACAGATGTTCAGAGCCCTGTATATTAAGGAAGTCATTACAGAATTTTTCTGGCTAGGGTGATGATTGGATCTATTATCAAGATAGCGCCCAGTATGTGTTGGCTTACGATATACAGTGCATGAACATTTAAAATTCTCATTTCTGGTAATTAAAACATCTAAAAATGGTAAAGTTCTTTCTACTTCAGACTCCATTGTGAACTGTATAGATGGGCATTGAGAATTTAAATGTATTAAAAAATTCTCTAGCTCTTCATCCCCATGTTCCCATATACAGAAAATATCGTCAACATATCTTAACCATAATTCTGGCTTTAATCTAAAAGATAAATCCTGTTTCCTGCTGCCACTCCCCTGCACCTGGCACAGAGAAAACCTACTTCTAAAACCAGGAGGTTGCTTATGGCTTGTAACCTGTGATGGTCTTTTCCTCCATGAATCTGTCCAAACCCCTTTTAAAGGCATCTAGGCCAGGTGCCATCACCACATCCTGTGGCAAGGAGTTCCACAGATGAATTACACGCTGGGTAAAGAAATATTTTCTTTTGTCTGTTCTAACTCTCCCTCCACTCAATTTTAGTGCATGTCCCCTGGTTCTGGTGTTGTGCGAGAGGGAGAAGAATTTCCCTCTATCCACTCTCTCCATCCCATGCATAATTTTATAAGTCTCAATCATGTCCCCGCTCAGGCGCCTTTTTTCTAGGCTGAAAAGCCCCAGACGCTGTAGCCTTTCCTCATAAGGGAGGTGCTCCAGCCCACGAATCATTCTGGTCGCTCTTTTCTGCACCTTTTCCAATTCAACTATATCCTTTTTGAGGTGCGGTGACCAGAACTGGACACAATACTCCAGATGTGGCCTTACCATCGATTTGTACAAAGGCATAATGATATTGGCCGTTTTATTCTCAATCCCTTTTTTAATGATCCCGAGCATGGAATTGGCCTTCTTCACAGCCGCCGCACACTGGGTCGACACTTTCATCGACCTGTCCACCAGCACCCCAAGATCTCTCTCTTGATCCGTCACAGACAACTCAGAACCCATTAGCGTATATGTGAAATTTTGGTTTCTTGCCCCAATGTGCATCACTTTGCACTTACTTACATTGAAGCGCATCTGCCATTTTGCTGCCCATTCTCCCAGTTTGGAGAGGTCCTTCTGGAGCTCTTCACAATCCCTGCTGGTCTTCACCACCCGGAAAAGTTTAGTGTCATCTGCAAACTTGGCCACCTCACTGCCTATCCCCGACTCCAGGTCATTTATGAATAAGTTGAAAAGCACCGGTCCCAAGACCGATCCTTGGGGCACACCGCTTTTCACCTCTCGCCACGGTGAAAATTGCCCACTGACTCCCACTCGCTGGCTTGCAACCACTTTCTGCCCCCCCCCTGGGCTCCTCCCTGGGGAAGAGAGGACGGCTTCGGAGGCCTGCAGAAAAGAGGCCTTGCTCACTCGCTCAGGGCTGCAAGAGGACACAGCCCAGCAGCAGGCAGCAGAAGCCCCCGTTTCAGGGGGAGCTACTAGCCCGCAGTGGCAGGCAGCCTCTCTCTAGGTACCCTGGCACACACCAGTCCATGGGGGGGGGGGCGCCAGGAGCAGGCTTCCTGGCTCCCCCCAGCCCATGACCACCATCTCAGTTTCTTCAGGTGGCCCCAGAATACAGTCACCTGATGATGTAGCTGCATCTATCCAATGGGTATACTGGGGGGAAATTGTGACAACCCCCCCCCACTGGCAGGGGGACCCAGGTGGTGGGAAGGACTGGAGAACCCTCCAATGTGCTCCCCACCGGTGATCTGTACAAGAGGATTGAGTGACGATCCAGCCCATTTTGCTGCCGGTTGACCGGCCCAAAGCTCTTCCCCAAGAAGCCTCCCCCCCCATGACAGCCTTCCCCATCCCCCCGCCCCCTCCACACATTCCCTGCAGCAGGGGAAGTCCTTGTTTCTGCGGGCTGTACCGTCGGCCCCTCGGCCTCCCTGGGCAACTTATGTCTGTTAACTTTTCTGGATCCCCCCCCCCCGGCTCTTTCCTGTCTGGGTCACTGCAGAAAAAAAGCCCCCCCCCCAGCTGACACAAAAGGGGTTCGGTTCGCATCACCTTGGCTGGCAGATTGAGCGGCGGCGGCTTCTTCTTTTTCTGAAAGTTGTGTCAATTACTGTCGAGTGAATGGGAAACAGGATGACGTCATGAGGCCCCGCCCAGGCCGTGTAGTCGAGGCTTTGGATGGGAGTGGGTGGCTTGGAGGTCTGAATCGCAAGTGCCAACTTGTTTCCTGTTTGTTTTTATTTGGGTTTCGGTCACTGTTAACGCGGCGGGGGGGGGCATGAATGGCAGCAGCACAGCAGCGCAGGAGGAGGTTCTCGACGGGGGGGGGGAGCGCCTCCCTGCCGGGCTGGTTTTTCTGCTCCGGCATCAGTTTTTGTAATTACCCCCTTTCAGTGTAAGCTGCTTATGTCGACTTTCGAGGCTGTGTTTGTTTAATTTATCCCTCGCTGGGGTGTTTGCGCAGCAGTGGCGCTGCTGTGTGTAAACACGAAACCTGATGACGCGGCGGCACCTCCAACGAGTTTGGCCCAGCGGCGCTTTTCCCACAGATGCGTTCAAATAAACAAGGCTGACTCCTCGGAGCTGCTCCAGAGCCCGCTGGTGTGTAGGCAGCTTGCTTTGAAAGCTGTAGAGGTCGTTGCTTAGACCTGTTGCTCTCTAGGCTCTCAACAATATTACCAAACAAACAGAATAGCCTAAAACCCACTTGTTGCCTCCAAGTCATTGGTCAACTCGCTGTGATGTCACAGAATGTTTATGAACTGCCACAAGGAGGAGGAAGGGAAAAACTGAAGGACTTGAAAGCTGGCAAACAGTTCCGCTTCGGAGCAGGAAAGGAAAAGTCTACTTGGCAAGCAAAAAGCCCCCAAACCAACAGGCCCTGGGAGCAGGAAGGGACGGGGGGGGGGGGGTTAGTGGGCTGGCAGGTAGTTGGAGGTCTAAGAATCTGAGGAAGAAAGGGGGGAAACTTAGAGAGAAGAAGCCATGGCTGAAGAAGGAACCGGAATTGGCCCTAGACTGAAATAACAACAGTGCATTTTTGCATGGAAACTTTCATGGAGCATGGGAACAGTGCATTGTTAATATTGCACATCTTGGAGAAAATACTATGGTCCAAGCCCCAAGGGGCTTCCAGGCTAGAAAACAACAGAAGGGGACAATCAAGGAAGAGAAGGGAGAATGAGGCAGGTAAGCGGAGAAGAAAGACGTGAAGCAGAGACACTGGGTTTTTTACGCCAGCCTTTTTATAAACACTACTTGACCCTAGAAAATGCCCTGTCTTGGCCCCGTCAGGCCAGCAGGGGTGGGAGGAGGTCAGCTGGGGACAGGCTGGAGGGGGGGCACACAGGGCAAGCACCAGTAGAGGAGGCAGCTGGAGCTTTGGGGTGGGGGGGCCAAAAATAACATCTGGCTGGAGATGTCTGCAGGTCTCTCTTCTTCAAACCAACCCTCAACAGAGGAGATGTATGTAGGGAGTGACCCTGGGGGGGGGGGCTCAGTTGACTATTGCTTTGAAGGAGAGAGGAGAACCGCAGACATCCCCATGGTGGCTGAGTCAGGATGGAGCTGCTGGTCTTTTCTTCAGGAACCCCCTGAAATCCCCCAGACGCCTCTTCCCTGCCCGCCTGCCCCTCCACAAGGCGCCTTTCCCCTCCCCTTCCAGTCCCTCCTCCACACTCAAGACTTTGACACAGCCCCCCCCCCCCCCCGAAGTCCAAGTCCATCAAATTGGAAGAACGGTGTTTGCTCCTGGCTTCCACCTCCCTTCCCCTCCTCTGTTGCTTTCTTGACTGTAAGTCCCTCGGGGCAGGGACTGTCAATCTGGCCATTCTCTGTAAAGCCCCACGGACGAGATGGCTTCTGGTCTGAGTCCTGGAGGGAATCTGGGGCAGAGTCTTGTCCTGAGCAGTGCTGGGGTCTTGCTTGCACCCATCCTGGACTCCATCCTGCCCCCCAGTCGAATGACAGGTTTGGCCTCCATCACGCCAGCCAGGTACCCAGGGCCTCCATGTGTGCAGGGGGGGCCAGCCTGGCGCTGCCCGGAGGAGCTGCCCAGGGCTTCCAGTAAGCCCCCCCCCCGCGTGCCTCGTTTCCTTGGGTGCTTCTGTTCGGGCCACGTGCTGCTGCGTTCAACCTCCTTGTTAAGATCCGTCTTGGACATAAAGGTGAGGCAGACGGCGGGCAATATCAGCCCTCTGGGGCAGGAGACGCCTGCAGCTCCTGCGCTGAGCAGAGACATTTATGCAGCCTGGTTGTTTTCTCCCAATGAATTCAGAGCAAGGAAAGGCTGCCACAGAAGCTGCCAAAAAGAATCCGTCTTCGAAGTGGCGCACGGGGATGGCAGGCACTAATACTTTTGGAAATTGAAATGCTGCCCAGGAAATTACAGATCATTTGTCATCGCCAACCACCTTATGGAGAAAAATGGTGATTGCTTTTTAAACACTTGTGATTGCAGAGAAATGCGCCCTCATCTCACCTGAGGATGAACATGTGGGCAAGAGGCTGTGAAGGGCAGGAGAACTGTGCTCAGGGTCGGCCCATCCCTGGCATGACCTGGCCTTGGGCAGCAGATTGGTGGGGGGGGGAGGCGCCTCCCACCTCTTGCCCACTCGCCTTCACTGCCCCTCCTCCTCCCTGGACTGGAAAAGGAAGAGGAAGTCGTTAGCCCCACCCTCTCCTCTCCTCCCCACTTCCTCGTCCCCTCCTCCACCCCACTCTTCCTTTTCCAGTCCAGGGGGCAGGAGGACAAGGGCTGCTGCGTCACTAGTGGGGGGGGGAACACGGCCTTAGGCGCCAGGAGGTCTTGGGTAAGACAGCCCCCCCCCCGGCCAAGGCTAGTTACTTTTAAAACAAGTTACTCTTGTCGCAGAGCCACCAGGGGACAGGGGAGAGAGGACAAGAGCCAGGGGCTCTGCCGTGCCTGCCACAGTTCTCCGTGGCACGGAGCAGCCAGGCTGCTGGGTGTGGGCCACGGAGAGCGCCTGGAGCTGGGTGGCTGCCTGCTTGGGTGCACAGCCAGCCAGGGTCAAGCTTCCTGCTGCCTCTACCGCTCTGAATGGAGGCTCAGGCCACCCTAGCTTGGGTGGCTGTCAACGAGGGCTAGGAAGGTTCTCGGAGGAAGAGGCCTGTCCATGTCGATGGAACCTCCATGGTCCAAGGCAGCCTATCTCTGTGTGCCAGTTGCTGTGGAGCAGGGGGAAGAGCCGCCATACTCTGCTTGTGTCTTTCCAGGGGCCTCTGGCCGGCTGCTGTGGGAGAAAACAGGATGTGGGACTGGGTGGAACCTGGGTCCTGGCCAGCAGGTCTTTCTAGTGTCCTTTTGATGAGGGTCTTTGTCGTCCTCAGAGACAGGCCGTAGCTCAGTGTCGGAGCACCGCAGAAGACCCCAGGGTCAATGCACAGCACCTCCAGGCCAGCGGGAAGAGAAAAATCCTTGTCTGAAACTTTGGAGATATGCTGCCAGTCAGTGTAGACAACGCTCAGCTGGATGGACCATTGCCTTGACTCGGTATGGCAGCTTATGGCTGCCTTCTTCCTTCACCCACAATGACCTCTCCACCCCACAGCATATCATATTTTTTGACAGTGCCCAACCATGTGCCAACCCAGGTGTTCTTGGTCCTTGCCTCCCAGCGTTGGAACTCTTGTTGCAGGAACTGTCGCCCACAGCAGAACCCGGGCATTTATTTCCCCCTTTGTTCCTGGGAGGCTGGCACAGGGAAGCGTCTTGGTGGGTGGGTGGTTGTGCTCCATGCGCAGTAGCGTGCGTGCGTGCGTGCATGCGAACGTGCGTGCGGGGAGGGGCTGGCATTTGGAATGCTTTACATCACCTACCACAATGCCTTGCTCTGAGGCTCTTTGGCGCGCACAAACAAACAGGAACGTTCCTTCTGCAATCATCCCGCAAGAGAGTCGACTCCTGGCTGCAGAGATCTCCCCACTGGACTGGGGCGCTGGCTTTCCAGAAACAAGGATGATGATCTCCCACCAGCAAGTCTGGGAGGCCTTGCCATTCATCAGAGGTGCCACGCTTGAAAGAAGATGCATTCGACCTTTTTTTAAAAGCCTACTCATGGTCAACCACAGTTCTGAGAAAAAAAAGAGAAAGAAAATCTATTCTTGTAGCAGACGGGACCGTAAGCCCTCCCTGAACAGCAAGCGCCAAAAGGGCCCCCAGCAGGATGAAGAACGGAGGAGGAGGAGGAGGAGTGAAATCATGCCACAGGTTGCGCGCAAAGGGCTGACTGCTGGCGACAGTCTGAGGTGCAGCAGCAGAGCTCTGTGCTTTGCAGGTTTTTCTGGCCCAGTTTGTAACCCCAAAGAAACAGCTACATTTGGTGCATTTCACCCTCCCCCCCCCCGCCTGCCCATGTTCGCTGGCACATCAAGCAATGCGACAATGAATATATATTGACCTTATTATAGCAGCCGGCTGCTGGTGCCAGAAGCAACCAGGCATACTCTGCTGCTCAAATTAAAGCTGTCAGCCTGTAATTTACGGCTCATTGCCAAAGAGGCGCATCGAGGCTGAGAAGCACAGCAGCAGCAGCAGCAGGCAGGTAGCAGGCAGAGGAGGAACTGCGGAGGAAGAGAGCTGGCGAAGGAGGCGGCTCGGAGCACAAGAGGCATGTGGGGGGGGGGTCTGCTTGGCACCTTTTTTGAAAGCTGCTCGTTGCCTGAGGCGAGATTCCTCCCCCCCCCCTCCTTGGGATTGTTTCTCTCCCCCAAAGTTAAATTACTGGTTATACCTGAAAAGGATGAAGTTGGTGTGATGATAATAGAAGGCTAGACAGCAGTTGTCTGAAGACAATGGGGCGGCTTTGGAATGCCATCATATGGTATAGTTTTACTAAACCTGCTGCTAACAGGCGTGTCAGCTAAGGAGGTAGGGTGTGTGTGTGTGTGTGTGTGTGTGTGTGTGTGTAGCGAGAGCGAGAGAGTGCAAGGCGCCAGCTTCCTTCTGGCAGCCTCTGACACCTGCTGCTGGCCTGTCATGCCAGCCTGACCCCTGCCACTACTCTGGCCAGGTCAGGTGGATGGACAGCTGGTAGAAGCCAAGGGGAGGACCTGGGCCACCTCCCCCCCCCCCCAGTTCTTAGCATTTGCCTCTTTTGGATGTTCCTGTCCAAGGCCTGCCCCCCAGCCTGGGGGCTGCAGTGGGGCTTTGCAGTCCCAGGAGCGCCTGGGCCAAGCGGTGTGGTTGTTGCCTTCTTCACAGCCATTGCCCTGGGGGGGGGGGGGATACTTGCATGTGCGCTCACCCCAGGTAGCAAGACTCTTCCTGGAGTAGCAGGAGCCTCCCTCCAGTCTCCAAGCAGCAGCAGGGCCTTCTTGCCCCCCCCCCCCCAAGAGGCAGCTGCTGCAGCGGGAAGCTCATTCTTCCGCAGCAGGACTCTGGAAGGTGTCCACGCCCTGCTCCCCCCCCCTGCATCGCTGGGGAGCTGTCCTCTTTACCAACCCGCCCAAGAGCTCTGTTCCACTGGGGGGGGGGGCTGCCACCTTTTGCTGCCACCAGAAGCACCCAAGCAAGCAAGCGCCAGGTTTCTGGTCCAGACTGTCTGCGCGAACGTTATTTATAACGTTTTTCGCGCATGCGCAAAAAACGTTATAAATAACGTTCGCACAGTGGGCCTTCCTCAGAAGGCCCAGGAGTGCAGGCCCGGGAGGACGGTCTGAGGCCTTCTCCCGGCCTCGGAGCCTCCTGGGCGACGCACGCAGGAGAGGTTACGCACGCGGGTGCACGCGCGCGTCACCCTTCTGCGCGCGTCACCCAGGGGCGTCCCGCCCTCCCCGCCTCGCGCTAGTAACGTCCTTCACTCCTTGCCTCGCGGCTCCGGGAATTGGAGCCAGATGCGGCAGGCAGGAGGGCATGTAGTCTGCACATATCCATTGTACACAAGGGACAGAACGACCTGTCGATTTGGTTTACTCCCCTGAGAATCTCACACGTGGCCCACCGCCAGCCCTGGGATCTCAGAGGAACATGCCCTCCCCCCCTCCTGCTGCCAGGCTGCTGCCAGGGCCTGTGCTGGGACTTGTGGCGTAGGGGGCACACACCATCTCTCAAGTGACAAGTCCAGGAGCTTCTTGGTCCCCACACGTCTTGCTCCTGCTCTCGCTCGTCGTCCCCCCACACATTGTGGCTTGTTCTGTTCTACCTCTTCCCTTCTTGAGCCCCGTCAGATCTCCAGCAGGTGGGCACCTGAGAGGGGTGCCCCCCCCCCACGTTCCAGAGCAGCCTTGCAAAAGTGCCCGCTTGTAGACCCACAGTGGAGACAGTCCTCCCCCCGCAGCAGACTTGTTCTGAATGATGTGGTTCTTTGGGGGTTCAAGTGCTTTGTACCTGTCCCTGTGCAGGTTGTTTTGAGATGTGGCGAGCCGGCGACTGTGCTTTTTTTTTTTTCCTGGTATACTGTTTAGCTGTTATGATGACGATCTGCTTTTATGTTTTTAGCCTTGTCAGCTGCCTTGTCTATTCTAGCAGAAAGGTGAGTGAGGTGCAGCTCAATCTGTCACTGCAAGGAAAGACCTTTCCCAGATGGGAAGTCCTCCTTTTCCCTGGATTAGGCTGCATAGTGCAACAGGATCCAGTTTGGAGCAAGGCACTCTGGGACAGAGCACAGGCAGCGGCGGGGGGGGGGGGGCGGAAGAAACAGATTTCCTGCCCATCAACGAAAGCTGCCTGAAGTCCAGGATGGGCTTCCAAAGCTGCTCTAAGAGAAGAAAACTAAGAGAAGAAAAGCTGCTCTAAGCAAGAAAACTCCAGCCAACTGGATTTGTCCCAAAGTGACACTTTGGAGTGCACCAGGCCATGTTCACGTCTTCTGAAATGTGTGTGGCTTGTAACCCCACCCCACCCCCATAGCAGCAGCAATGCAACTGGCCATCCCCTCAAGGGGGGAGGGCTGCCATATTGAACAGTAATGTTTAAGTCCGGAATAATCCGTTTCGTTTGGAGGGGCGTCAGGGAGCCATCCTGGGCTCCTCCCCCTTGATTTGCATACGTAACTGACAGCTCGTTAGCAGCTCATTAGTGCCACTGGAAAGCAGTTGTCAAAGAAGAGCAGCAGCAGCAGCTGGCAAGAGAACCGTGGGCCCCCCTTGTTCATTCTGCGCATCATTGCTCCAAAGGCACTCCTGCTCATGCATGGGGGGGGGTTCACCGATTTGCTTCCAACATTGCACTCCACTTTGGAAGGTCCTCCCACCCAAACCTCTGGTGTGGTTTTGCAAGGGATGTGCAGCTGCAGGGAAACCACAGAAGAAGGCCTCTGTCCAGTCGATGTCTGTTTGGAGAAGTTATCTAGTTTTTTACAGGTTGCCCAGTGAGTGGCACCTCTGCTGTTCCTGAGACCCCTTCAGACAACCACGCCCGGTACATGGTGGCAGGGAAAAGCTGTTGCTTTGTCCCTGTAAATGAGACTGGAGTCAAGGATTTTCTGCACCTGTTTAGGCCTAGATGGGTGCAAAGGATGGAACTGCAAGACAGCCTTTCTGGGATGGAGGGAAGCCTGGCTCTTCCGCAGACCTGGAGCCCAAGGCAAACACATCCCTGGACTGACAGAGCAGGCCAGCAGCACTTGCGCAGCACATCTCCTGCATCCCCGTGTGTCAGGGCCTGGTTGGGGGTGACACCCACAGGCACATGGATTTGCGCACTGCTGTAGTGCGCAGGAAAGCTGTGGAGTGGCTTCATTTTTTGGAACCTGGAAGTGGCACCACCAGCCTTCCTTTGGCTTTGCCCCTCATCAGGCAAGCAGCGTTCCCTTTCCCTATCCACTGGAGAGGTATCCAGGTCTCTTGCAAAACAGGCCCCAATGAAAAATGGGGCCCTGGAGGAGGACAGCTGTGGGAAACGGCCTGCAGGCAGCCATCGAGTCGGGCGTGGTTGCATTCAGGATGGAGTGTCTCTCCTTCCAGATGGTTGCCAGCTCTCTGCCCCCCCTCCCTGCTTGCACCCAGGCAGCTAGCAAGGCCTTAATAGGGTAGACTCACTGCTCTCTCTGCATGATTTAGGGTAGCAATCCCATAAATAGGTTTTAAACTTTTCCCCCCAAGATTTATTTGCTTTCCAGCTAAAAGCCATCCAGCTGGAATGCCACGTATGTTGCTTAGGTTAATGATGCTATTTATATGTAAGATAAATTGTTGAATGGGCAGGAGGCCAGACTGGCTGTTAGCTCAGTGATAACGACATCTCCTAGCAGATTTGGGCGGTTTTGTTTGGTTTTTTTAAGTCCCACTGAAAATGTATCACACTAGAATATGCTATCGCTACCCAGAATTTTGGGAAAAAAGGTTTTTTCCCCAAGCTGGACGGCGGCCCCGTCAGGGTGATTTGTACTGCCAGGAGATCCTCCGGATTCCTTGTTAAAAATTCTCTTTGCTTTTCTAGTCTAGTCTGGTTCCCAAGCTGGAGGCAGGTGGGGGTGGGACTGGCAGAAAACAGAGAACAGTCCAAGCGCCTTCTTTGCAAAGGCTTCCTTTTGAAAACCTGGCCTTAGAGGTTCTCAGCCGGTCTTCTTGCTTCAGTCTCTCATTTAAGTTTCTCATCTCTCTTGGGTTTTCCCCCCCTAAACTTTGAGCTACGTTGAATTCCACCCCGTCCTACAGATTTGTTGCTGTTGTGTAGGTCTTCTGCAAGGGGAGCGTTTCAACTTTCCAGATTCCCTTTGTTTTTGCTGTTCCAGAATAATTCCATCTCCCCATCGGAGAGTCTGCGAGCCAGCGAGAAGCACAGGAGCTCCACCGACTACAGCATCGACTCCAAGAAGCGGAAGGCGGAGGAGAAAGACGGCCTGAGCCGCTATGTAAGTTCCTGGCGGGCCCTGAGCACTCGCCATTCTGCCCTGCTGCGAGGCAAAGGTGGGTGGTTTGTGCCTGGGAGTGGAAGAGAACAGGCACCCTGGGTCTTAGTGTTCGGGTGCAGAACTGGAGCTCCAGCCTGCAGCTCCAGTCTTGGCAGCGAAGTGAGAGGCTCTGGGCAAGAGCGGTCTTGCCACATTCTGAGCCTAGAAACCTCCGGTCCAGACCGGGTGGTTTTTCATGTGGACAACTGAATTTCATCTGCAGTCCCAATGTGGTGCGTGCTGCGGGTGGGGGAGGGGATCCCCTTTCGGGTGCCGCTGACCCAGGAGGAGGAGGAGGAGTGGCCTTTGCCGGGGTGCGCCGGTGCCTTGCTGTCGATTTCAGCAGAGTCGCACGGCTTCTTGTTTCAGGACAGCGATGGCGACAAGAGCGATGACCTGGGGGTGGTGGGTGGCTCTAATGCCTTCTTGGTGCCCTGCCTCTGAAGTTCTGTGAGGGGGCTGAATGCTGGGGGTGGGTGTCTGGGTGGGGGACCGCTGGCATTGGGCCGGGTGGGAGCCGTGTCCAGGCGCAGAGCAGGGGGTCTTTTTCTCCCCCCCCCCCCGTGTAGTGACTAGTGCATGTTGGCCTTGGGTTGAGGTGCTGGGCCAGGCGGTCTGCTGGGGTGGGGTTTCTGAGTGAGGGTGGGCTTGTCTTGGGGGTCATGTTGGTCTCTGCTGCTGAAGAGGGGAGATGTGCTTTTTATACAGGGAGGGAGAGATGGTGCTGCTGGGTTGGGAGAGTGATGGGTTGGGGAGTGAGGAAGGTTTATTTAACTAACTAACTAACTAAAGTTAATGGGGCGACACCATGAGTTACCTGCCCGGGTGACACCACCCCTAGTGACACCACTGGCCAGGAGTAGTCTGTCGAAAAACATATGGGCCTCTTTTGTAGAACCCAGCTCAGCCCAACCTTGTTTCTCCCTATTCACCTCTGGGGTCCATCATGGGGGTGACGCGCTGAGCTCTCGCACCGGGTGAGGCAAGCCCTAGTGAAGCCGCTTGGACCTGGACAGGCAGGTTTGCTGTTCAATGGGCCTGTTGTGAAGCGGAGCAGCCCTCCCCCCCCCAGACAGGATGACGGGCACTGAATCCACACCTAGCAGGTGGGTGTCTGGGAACGGGGTTTTCAAAGCAAGGACAACGGCTGCTCCCCAAGGAGGTCCCAGCAGTTTTTTAGACTGCTGAACCTGCGCAGGAGCTTTTGGGAAGCTAGAAGTGTCCCCAAACACCGTAAAATAGGCAAAAATGGGGAGGGGAGAGAGAACAGGACATTCACCTGTTCAGAAAGTCAGATTTACAAATTCCAGAAATGAAGCAAGTTTGTCTGCATTGTAAGCGATGGGCAGCCCTGAACTCTGGACGGAGTCTGGCGGTACCTTCACCTTCCTGGGAATGCTGACCAACAGGCAAGATGTCCGTCCCCCGCTTTCCAAAAACCAGGGCTCAGAAAGCCCCTCTTTTCTTGGGGAGGAGTCCAGAGCTCCGTGGTGAAGGAAGCCCCCCCCCCCTCCTGGGGCTGGCAGTGCAGTTTTCCTGGGGACTGTAACATGGTGGGAAAGAGCGAAGAAGCCCCCCCCGGTGCTCTGCTGTCCCCCCCTCCTGATTGCCCCTCCCCTGCTGCTATTCAGCTTGGAAACACACAGGCAGGCGGTGGGGCCATGATCCCGCCATGTGCAGTTTGACTGGCGTCCTCCAGCCTCAGGGCGACACTGGCAACCGTTGGCACCCGAACGACTGGGCATGTGCAACAGGGTGGCAGCAGCAGCAGCAGCAGCAGTAGCTCAGGGTTCGTCCCTGCAGTGGAGGTGCTGCGTTGAACTTCTGCTGCCCTGTGGGCGTCTCCGGGACTCTTGCTCTCCCTGTCCATTGGCAGGTCCATTTGCGGCTCTGGTCTGGCCGGCGTCCAGCCCAAGCAATGCTCAGTGCAGCGCATTTGGCAGGCGCCCCCTTGCTTTCAAGGCCCCAGTCAGCGTGAGGAGGACGCAAAGGCCTTTTCGCACCCAGACCCAGATGCGTCGCGTGCCTGAACGCCACCCTTTGCCACAGTCCCCTCGTCCCCGGCTTCCTTCGCAACTCCTCCGCCTGTGGTTTCATGCGCTTGCACGGCACCAGCGGATCACAGTGCAGTGAGTGCGGTTTGTAAAGCCTCCAGCTCCCCTCTCCTTACGACCCACCCCGCGGCTCTCCGTCCACCCAGCATGGGCAAGCGGAGCGTCCGCCGTCCGTTGGGGTTGCTCTCGGTGGCAGAGTTGGTTGCACTTCTGTTCTCTGGCGAATCTGTTGGAAGGGTCCCAGGGAGGAAAGAGCTGGGCGAAGCAGTCCTGGCTGGCATCTGATCCTGCTGCAGGCAGCCTGGGCATCGTCAGGGTTCGGGAAGGCACCACAAAACGGCAACAAAACCAGAAGTGGCTCCCAAGCTGGGCAAACGGAGCAGGCAATGGACCTCTCCAAAGGCCGTGCCCTGGACAGTCCACGAGACGAGTGCCCAGCAGTGCTGGAGAGGATGGCTCTTTGCTCCCAGTCCTGGCTGCCTCCGGTTTGTGGAGTGTGAGGAGGTATGTGAGGGCGGGGGGGGGGGGGAATGCCCCACACCTGGCAGGGTCCAGCTGCTGCTGCTTCCCCACTCCGAGGACGACGGGCACTCCGGGGCTGGCAGGAACCCGAAAGCAGAGCACAGTTGGGCTGGCCAGGCCGGCCTCGCTTCAGCACGCAGCTTGCCCAGCGAGCGGCCGGCCTGGGAAGGCCTGGGAGGAAATGCTCCAGGAGCCGTGCGCTTCCCAAATGGTGGTTTCCGAGACTACACCGAAAAGATGACAAGGCCAACTCTGAATCCCTTGGGGTGGACCACAGAAACCTAAATCTGGGTGTTATTTAAATACAGGATTCAATTTGTACTAATTGGGCTGTGCTCAACATTTTTTTCCTAAGGGTGGCTGCAATACAGAGCCTGCAGAGGTGGAAACACTCGCCCTGAGCGCCTTGTGCCTCCTCTTCCTGGAGCCAGAATGACACCACAAGATTGATTGATTGATGGGTTGGGAAGCTGCTGGGCTTTTACAGATTCTGCATCTTGGGTATGCTAGCAGCTTGTTTCCTAGAAATCTTAGCAGCTCGTATTTCTTAGGAAGTTTTTTATGCCAACTCCTTTCAGACATTCCAGTTTTTTTCCTCACTGTCTGTACTATCACAATACTGAACTGATGACACACACGTGTGTGTGTGTGTGTGTGTGTGTGTGTGTGTGTGTGTGTGTGTGTGTGTGTGTGTGTGTGAACTAATTATAGGAGGAAGGGGCAAACTTTTAAGATGTTTGGTAGCTATGTGTTGTTCTTTTTAATGAAACCCACCAAATCGTATTTTTTCTATTTATAAAGAAGAGCCTCCAGCCATCTGTTTGTTGTCAACCAGTGTTTGTTTGGAAAGGGATTTTATTGCGTTTTTCCCATCGAACACTCCCATTCAGACCAGTCGTTTCCCGAGCTTCATAACTGTCGGCTTTTGCAGTAATATGGCAAGGAACTTCTGCTCTAAGATGTAATCAGGAGTGAGTTGCCCATGTCTTTAATCAACTGGAAATGGAAATTTTAAAACAAATAACCAAAAAGGCAACTGAAAAAGGAGTCATTTAATGCATTGTAGCAGGAGTTGGAACGTGGTCTTTTCCCAGCCTGATTGTTCTCAGGCCCTTTCATCAAAGCTCTGTGTCGTCCTGGCACACCCCTGCTCAACTTAAGCCTGGCTAAAGTGGAAAAAGCTGGATGATGAAATGGTTCTTTTTTTATCCAGTGCTGCGAATCCAAGGTGTCCCGAATTTCTCCTGGCAGCTGTGACGGATCCCCATCCTCCTTCCACGTCCTCCGAACGGAATGTGCTTCTCCTCCTCCTCCGCCGCCGCCGCCGCCGAGTGAACCGAGGCCTGGAGGGGGCCGATGTCCTGCAAGAGCAGAGCCAGCAGCCCGTGCCAGTGCTGAGAGCAGTGGCAATGCTGGGGGGGGCGGCAGCACCGGAGGCTGGGTCAGCGCCAGGCCAGGACTGGGGGGGGGGGGCAGCAGAAAGCCGGCTCTGTTGGACAGGCCAGGGCAGGAGGCCAGGCTGCTGGGAGCAAGCTAGACCAGAGATGGGGCCGTCGTGGCCCAGTGGCTGGGTCCTGCTTTCCATTTGGGAGGTCCCTGCAGCATCCAGCAGCTGCTCCAGGTGGGGCTGGAAAGACCCTTCTCTGACAGCCAGATAGTCTATGCTGACCCAGGAAGACCCATCACAGTCTGATGCAGGAGAAAGCAGCGTCCTGCTCACCGAGAAGCCTGTTCTGGCTTGTGGAGTTCCTGACAGGTCAGGTGGCAGGGAAAGAATGGAAGAGGCAACAGCCCCTGCGCTGGGCGGGCAGAGAGCCGAGGGCAGCCAGCCCCATTGCCCCAGGTCTCCAAGCTCCCGGGACCCCCCCCCCCCCAGACCTTGGCTCACGGTGAATTAACCCGGTGGAAATGCAACCAGCCCAGGATCCGTTTCATTTTGGTCAGGCCTGGCAATAGCAAGCAGGGTCGGAACGTCGTGCTAATGATGCCGGCTGCACAGCCCAGCCGATCCAGGTCATGAGAGCCAAAATCAATTGGGGTAACAGCTGGATCAATCCCCTTCCGAATCATGAAGGCGTCCAGTGCGTTGGCCAGCTGTGCCTGAGAGCGCTCTGGAGTCTGCTTGCGGACGCCGGCTCTCCAGGTAGCCAGCGGTGTCCATGAGCGGGCTGGCCGGCAGGCAGGCAGGAAAACAAATGCAATGTGCCCGAATGGCTTCAGTTGCTGCCTACAACTGATCACGGCTTGGGGGGCTCCAGACCCCTCTTTGTTGGGGGCCTGCAAAGATTTGCTGCGGTGACGGGCTTGAATCCTAAGGGGGGAGCCTACCCCATGGTTCTCTGCAGGGGGGTTGGGGAAACGACTGCCAGTGAGTGAACTGCTGACACCCACTGAATTCCCAGCCTGCCTGTGGAGAGTAGAGCAGGTTCTCCACTCTGGAAGAGTATGTTACATATTTACTTCATTGAAGGGGGGTGGGGGGAAACGGTGTATAATTAGAACTCCAGGAATCTGTTCCATTGGCAAAAACTGCCCATTTCAGGAAATGAGGCTGGTCTTGATGCTGTTTGAAGCCCAGCCTTCCCGTCGCCAACGTGTGTAGCAAACACCAGCATGCTGAGCCTTCAACACTGTAAAAGTCTTTCTGAATCCAAGGAAATGGATTTTTTTAAAACAAAAAAAGCCCCCAGGCCGTGTGCGTATTCTCACAGGTTTTCTTCTTTATTTGTCCCTGCATCGTAATCCATTCCACTTACGATGCTTTAGTATCGCAAGTCTCACATCTGGCTTCCATCACACCTTCTGTTGACTGGCAGATTCACAAACAGGCTGAGATGGGCCCCAGATGTGGAAGGCTGTCTGACGTGTTCTATCAGTGGCTGGTTTATGGTGGGGGAGAAGAAGACCCAAGCAACATTTCCAGAACCAGAGAAGCAAGTATTGCATCCTTTGGGTCGGGGCTTGTGGGGTTGTGTGTTTCTGATGCCCTCCAGTCCTGGGGACTTGTAAACATTAAATGCCAGGTTCAGATGGACAGCCTTTTGGCCCTGTTTTTCTCCTCCCTGGCCCTGAGTGCGCATGGAGCAAGCAAACAGACCTCCTCCAGGGGTGGCAATGAAGATGCAGACTTCGTTACATGATGTTGCTCATGTTTGCATGGCCCAGCTCAAGAGCATTGTTAGAACAGTCCTCTGCTGATTTTTAAAGTCAATATTTACAGTCCACAAACCACCTACTCACTGGGCCCAGCTCTGCGTTTGTTTGTTTGTTTGTTTGCCATAGATAGCAGCTGTGGGAGGGGCTCGATCTGGATCCGGACCGTGGCAGCAGCAGGGGCCAAGGTTCAAAGCGCCCCTGATCCAGGTTGCCCTCTTCAGGCTACCCCCTGCAGCTGCTATTTCCATTGCCGGGGGGGGGGGAGGGACATCACATTGCTCAGGTAACACACAGTAATATAGTTGGGGCTCTGGGTTGGTTACCAAGCGTTCAGGGACGGCCTCACAGTCTACACATGCCTGGGGCTGTGTCAGGCCGAATCCTTCTGGGGCCTGGAAGGAAGAGCCCCTGTTGGTCCTGCTGCTGTGACCCCGACTCCCATTGTCTCTGGGCAGGCACATTTTACAGGGGGGGGGGGCGCTTTGCCTTTGACTCGGGTCTTTCCGTGGCTCCCCAGATTCAGTCATGCGAGAACCTGGTCCTGGCTCTGGTTTCTGGACTCAGGCTTGGGGTCAGAGCCCCCCCCCCCAGCCTGCTGCCTGGCTCTGCAGTCTCTGTCCGTGCCCCCCCCCCCCCCGCTGAGCTGGCCTCCTCTCTCCCTCCGTGTTGCCGGTGTCCAGGGTCACAAGTGTGCCCTGCAGAGTGGCAAGATGATGCCGTTGGCCTCCAAGCTGGCATTCCATCCCGGAAGGTCCCTCCTCCTCCTCCTCCTCCTCCTCCTCTTTGCAGACGTCTGAAAGGCCATTCCAGCATTTCAGCAGAGTGACGGCTGGAGGCCTGTCAGCCCCTCTCTGGTCCTTTGATAGGTCCAGCAGTGCTGCTGCTGAATGTTCTTCCAGCCTCAAGTGTTTGTCGCTGATATAATGTCTTGATCTGGAGAAAGAAAGAAAGAAAGAATCTGATTTTCATCATCACTGTTTGCATCTTCTGCATGATCTCATGGTAATGAGATGAAAGGGTCGGACACGACTTAACGACTGAACAACAACAAAATGAGATGAAAAGCCACCTATGATGAATCACTAAAAATTCTTCTTTCACAGAGAGAGAGAGAGAGAGAGAGAGAGAGAGAGAGAGAGAGAGAGCACACACACATTCTTCAAAATGCCCTCTGTGTGCGTGTGCGTGCGTGCGCGTGCGTGCGTGCACACACACACACACACACACCCAAAATCGTTCCATCGCCTGGGGGCATTTCAGTCTGCAGCAAAGATACACATGATGGAGAAGGAAAATATCAAAGTGTAGAGACCCCTCAAGGCAAAGAATCTCATTTCATCTGGGTTTCTCTTTTGATGTGTCAGGATGTTAAAGGCCTCGGGTCTTCTTTTAAGGCCTCTCTCTTTGTCAGAGAAGCCAGGGCTCCTTTTTCTTTCTGGGTCTGTGATGTTTGGGCTCTCCTTGCCTCCTCCCCCCCCCCCATATATTTCCCCTAAGGGAAGCCTTGGCATAAGGATCCACAGAAAAGCGGCTTCCCCCAAATCAGTGCCATTGCAGAAAGACCGCCTGGCCAGGCTGACTGAACGAGATGGACAAAGCGTCAGGCGCGGTAGGAAGGAAGCAGTTTCCCAGGTCCACAGCCGGGGAATCTGCCACATTGGGGATCCTGTGCAGAAACTCAGAGAGAGATTTGAAACCAAATCTGTTAGCCAGGCACTGTGTAAGTCTGTGTGGGACCCTCCACTACTGGGCAAACAGTCTATGTGATTTTTTTTCCTCAAAAGATATTACAAGCCAAATGACTCTAGGGAGAGGAGCTTTGCAGGAGCCGCCTCTGGGGTGACAACAGCAGCATCTTCCGACATCGCCGGGAGGCCTCTGTGCTGCGCATCCAAGAAGCCCCCCTTTTTTGTGGCTGCCTCGTTGAAACACCCCCCCCCCCTTCAGATCTGGGAGGCAGGCGGGCGACAGCGCAGATTTGAACATGTATCTCTTGCCTTTCCACAGAACAGGCTGGCTGCCAGATGCGGGAAGCAAACAGCCCCTGGGCTGATCGGGAAACTCAGACGTTTTCCTGTGTTGTTAACCTCAAAGGAAACTTGTTGGTTTTGAACCAGGCTGAATCCTTGCCAGAGCTTAACCCTGAACCTCTTTTCACAGACATTTGTGGCAGGGAGGAGCAGGGCAGAGAGGAAGGAAGGAAGGCTCTCTCTCTCTCTCACATACACACACACACCTCTTGTGACTGTGCTTCCATGCATCCAAACGTTGCTGCGCCTTGTCCTGGACCAACTGCAAATGCTACATTTTTCGAGGGTAAAGTGAGTTGCATTTCAGAATGCACTGGGGAGCTACAGGAGCATTTCACCACGCCAAAAAGCTCGTCCCTCCCAAGTCGATCTCTAGTAATTTCACCCAGGAACTGGCACCTTGAAAAATGCCTGTCTGTAAAATGGGTATTATTCCTGCAGCAGCAGCAGCAGCAGCCTTCGTGGGGACATGAGTGGAGAATCTCCCCGTCACTCACCTTTAAATTAAAACAAATCCCAGTCACTACAGCTTCCCCCTTTTCAGTTTACATATATGGGAAAAATAAACGTTGGCTTTGCCGGGAGCCAATCTGTTACCATCAGTTGACACACAAACCGGTTCTCTCTGTAATGCGTACAGCCAATCCCCGCCCGCTCTTCCATGTAACTGTGTTCAAAACTACCAGCTCTTGTTACGAAATGTCTGTCCTCCATTAATTCATTAGAAGCTGACAAAGGATCTTTGATCAGGTCTGTTTAAAGGCTTCTTGATGACACATAGCAGTAAACCTCCGTTCTCGTGCCGGAAATGTCGCCGTAACTCTTCCTACGAAATCTGGCGAAGGCAGGCCTCTCTGCTGGGCTCTTAATTGGCACTTACTGGAGTGCTCACACATGCTCTCCAGGCGCGATTTCGATCTGCTGTTTGAACTTCTGAGCTGGTTGAGGAACAGGAAATCTTGTGTTTGTTCCACGATGAGGAAAGCCAACACGTTGTTTTTTCATCATGCGAACCAAAGGTTTAGAGAAGGCGGCAGCAGCCGGCCCTGGTCTGGGCGTTTGCCAGGTGGCCAGCACAGGAATGTGGAGTGCCAGGCTGGCTTGGCAAGGGAGGTGGGTGGGTAGGGTGAGTGCTGCTTGTCAGTCTCAGGGCAGCCTTGGGAAAACATTCCGGCCACGTTTCTGGTGAAAGATGCAGAGTAGTGGCAGCAGAGAGCCGTAAGGAAACGTCCAAGACCTGAAGCCAGCCGGATGCCGGGGAGCAGCAGCACTAGCAGCCCCGTGGAGCAGTCCTCCTTCCTTCCCAGCATGTGCCCTGGAAGGCTGCTGGGTGGTGGTGGTGCTGCTGACCTTACAAAGGGAGGAACATGACACAGGTAAAGTAGTAGAAATCATTGCAACCAAATAGAACAATGAGCTGCAATGCAATCCTACGCATAGGGATTAAGGCCAAGCGAACACAGTGAGACTTACTTCTGAGTAAAGGTGCATTGCACTGTAATAGGACCTAGGGTTATACCTGGCGCCAAGAGGGACACCACCTCTCCCTTATATTTCCCCCCGCCCATATGCTCAGATCGTCATCCAAGCCCTGCTTCCTTCCGGTGCATGTGCAAGAAGCAGGTCGTGGCACCAGCCAGCCTACGGGAACGAGCGCTCCCCCCTTCTGCAGACTCTTTGGTGGCTCTCCCTCCGCGCTTGCTATGAGAGCCAGCTCTCGAGATGTTTTTCTTCCTTTTGTTTTGTTGCTGTGTTGCAACTTGCTACTGCTGCTTAGTTTGCATAACAGTTTGGTTATATTGATTATTTTTATCGTGTTGATTTGTAAGCTGATCATGTGTTTAATTTCTTGATTCTACTTTGTTGTACACCTCCTTGCATGCCTGGGGAGGCGGGAAGTATAAACATTTTTAAGAAGAAGTAGATAAACAAATAAAATACACACCATCGCACAGAATAGTAACTACAACAACAGGTTGCTTTGAAAGAGCAGCAGCCGGTCCATTTAGTGGTGCAAACATGCAGACGTCTCAATGCCTTCATTGTTGCCAGCCACACACGCCCCCCCCCCCCCATGCCTTGAACGCTGCATCCCGTCTCCACCACAGGCCCCCTGGAGGACCGACAATGAGTCGTTAAGTGTGCTGCAGAATACCTCCATTGTGCAACAGGGAAAGTGCCGGCCCTGTTTCCTTCCCACCCCGCCCATCCTGGACAAGTGAGGCCACAGCCCACGGCCCAGTGGGAGCGTGGATCCCAGCCCCTGCAGCTAAAGAAGGGTCTGGGGTGGCAGAGCTCTGGGGAGTGCCTGGGCGGCTAGACGGCCCAGCACTGGGACTCAGGACCAGACAGTCTATTCTTGAGGAAGAATCTACGGCCATCACCGTGCGCCCCCAATCTCAGCCGGAGGGGCCCGCTCCGTCTGGGGCTGGAGCACCTGCTGCCCTGGCTCCCGGGAGGAGGAAAGGTGGGCGGCTATAAGCCAACAGGCAGGCAGGCAGACTGGCTGGCTGCTGAACCCCCTTGACCCGCCACATCCCCCAGCCCCGCTGAACGGCTTGCCCTGGGCCTGGGGCCTCCCCGTTGCTGCTCCCCGCTTCCTAGGTGGGACGGCAGGCGGGGAGGCCGGCCAGGCCAGGCTGCTCCCAGGAAAAACCATCCGTCCCCATCGTAGGCCCTGAAGAGGAGCTGCTGCTGCTGCCCCACCCCCGACAAAGGGGAGCACAAGTCAGCTCGGAATGTCTGGAAAACGTCTTTCCTGCAGGCAGAAGGGGGGACTGGTGAGGAGGGGGCAGGGACGGCCCTGGCTGGCTGCAGACCTTTGCTCCGGAGTTGTTCCTCATCTGCCTTTGCAGCGGAAGCAGAGGCAGGCGGTGGCCGGCAGAGGTCACATGGTCTAACTAGAGTGCAGAAGAGAGAGGAGTCAACTGGCTCACAGGCTGACACCACTGGAAACGGTCCTGCAGTGCGTGGTAGCGACATGGGTGGGGGGTGCTTGGGTTCTGGTGACGAGCCTGGTGCTTCCGAAAGAAAGAGCTGCCAGGCAGCTCAGGGGAGAACCGAGAATCAATCAATCCCTTTAAACCATCCTGTGGAATAATCGCCAAGTCATTTCTGCGCTGGGAGCAAGAGACAGTTGTGTCCCTGGAAGAACTTGACCTGCTCAGTCTGGCGTGTTCCCTACAAGTGTGTAAAACCAGTTTGCATTCGCTCTGCTCTCATTTCCCACAAACTCCAGGCAGCATGCTGCTTTCTCCCCAGTTTTACTGCTGGATTAATCCAGTGGTAAACATTACATAAATGCCACAGCCCACTGCCTGATTCCCTGCATACCTGCCTGTCAGTGAACTATTGGCTGAGTTTCTGTGATGTCATGGAATGTTTGAAAACATTTCATATTGCTCTGAGGGAAGCTGTCAGCAACAGTCCACTAAGAAAAGTGCAGCTCCGTTGGAGTGCAATGTCCGTTTGGCCAGGAAACGACTCCCGTAGGGTGCATGGCCAGACTGTGAGCTGTGTAGATATGTGAAGAGAAGGAGGGTTGGGAAGATGAGTGGGCAGAGCAGCGGTACATCCAGGAAGTCAGAGTGCTAAGGAACCACTCTTCGGGAACTCGTATATATATCGTCCTGCTCTGAAGGGGGTTGCACTCCCTATAAAGGAGCAGGTCCGCAGCTTGGGGGTCCGCCTGGATCCGCAGCTGCTCCTGGATTCCCAGGTGGCGGCTGTGGCCAGGGGGGCCTTTGCCCAGCTTCGGCTGGTGCGCCAGCTGCGACCGTACTTGGATCGTGCAGACCTGACCACGGTGATCCATGCCACGGTGACGTCACGATTAGATTATTGTAACGCGCTCTACATGGGGCTGCCCTTGAAGACGGTTCGGAAACTGCAATTAGTGCAGAATGCGGCGGCCCGTATGGTTACTGGGGGTAGGCGGTTTGACTCTGTCGGACCGCTTCTTCAGCGGCTGCACTGGCTGCCGATTCATTTCCGGGCCCAATTCAAAGTGCTGGTTTTGACCTTTAAAGCCCTATACGGCCTGGGGCCAGGATATCTGAGAGACCGCCTACTTCCATATATTCCGGCTCGTCTCTGTAGGTCATCAGAGAAGGCCCTTTTGCGGGTACCATCACCCAGGGAGGTGCAAGGGGCGGCGGCCAGAAATAGGGCCTTCTCAGTAGTGGCACCAACCCTATGGAATTCCCTCCCTCTTGATTTACGTACTGCTCCCTCCCTGGAGACCTTCCGGCGAGGCCTGAAAACTTTCCTGTTTAAGGAGGCCTTCTGAGTCCTTGCCTTTTTTAACATCCTGCACAGGTGGAGTGCTGCTGCTTTTTTATGCTTTTCTATGCTTCTGTTTTAATTGTAATTTGATGTGTTTTTTATTAATTTTAGATGATGTTTTTACTAGCTTTTGTGGATTGTTTTTATTGTTTTAAATGTGATTATTTGTTGTATTTTTTGTATTTTGTATCCCATGTAAGCCGCCTTGGGTCCCTTTGGGGAGAAAGGCAGGGTAAAAATATTGTAAATAAATAAATAAATAAATAAATAAATAAATAAATAAATAAACTGCTATGATACAGCAGTTACAATCCAGCCTTCCAATGGAGCAAAGCATGCTGGGGGGGCAGGGCCCTGCTGGGGGGCTGGCGTGGAGGAAGGCAGGCAGGCAGGCAGGCAGGCAGGCTGCAGGTAAGGAGGTGGGGCTGTGCTGGCTGTGGGTCACTCACTCACTGTGCTCTCTTCTTCTTGGGATCCTGGACTCACATTCTGGCCTCCTGCTCCTTCAACCCCTACTGGCACCTTCAGTTTTGCCCTCCCTCTTCCACAAACAGCTCCTTGCCTGATTCTTTCCCCCTGTGGAATTCCTGGTGTGTGGTGGACTCATTAAATTCAGTCCCACCACGGGTTGCCCGAGAGAGATGCCATGTAGAATTCCGCCACAAGGTGGCGCTGTCCGGAAAGACAGGAAGGGGAGAGCCCCGTTTTCTGGCACAGAGCCCGGGCTTGGCTGTAGTAGGACGGGGGGGGGGGAGAGGAACCTTCCGCTAGCAGCTGGCGGAGTGCTGACGCTGCTGCTGCTGCTGCTGCCGCCGCCCTGGGCAAGTTGCCCCCGGGGGCCAGGGTGGGACACTGCTCTACTTCTTCCCTGGAACTGGAAGCAACCAGATTGAACCGGAAATGGAGGGTTGTTGGTTAAGGTTTGCATTTCATCAGGTTTTCCAGTTTCTCAACCGTACCTTGGACAGGTAGGTGCCTCTTGGTGGAGAGAAACACGAAACCGGCTGGAAACCTGCTCCTGGCCTCCTCAAGCACCCAGCAGACGTTGGTCGGAAACAGGAGTCATTCCGGGGGGGGGGGCTTTGTGCAACATCGAGGGGACTTGGGGGGCCGTGTCTGTGTAGAGTTCAGGCCCTGGAGGGAATGATGGCCGTGTCCAGGTGCCTGGAGAGGGGGGGGTCCTCCCCTTGCTTGGGGTAGTAGGACACGAGGTGCCAGGCGAGTATTGGGACATTCCGGCCATGTGACAGTAGCAGCAGCAGCAGCAGCAGCAAGGAGGCCTTCGTTGGTGGGGAGAAGCATCTGACTGTTCTCCCAGTCACCTTGTGTTGCTGCTGGTCCTGGCTGGGCACCACAGAGCCTGTCCTGACAAGTGAGCCGACATGCGGAGGGAGATGCGCCCGGCGATAACACAAACTCTTTCGGCTCCTGCCCACTCATGTGCAGTGCAGGCAGTGTGTGAAGACCTGCAGGTCGTCGTCTTCATACCTGAGAAGCAGCAGCATTGCACAAGATTGACGTACAGGGTATGGGGAGGGGGGGGGAGAGTTTCTTCATCCACCTTGCACAATCTCTGGCTTCTTCCTCCCAGCCTCAGACTGCAGATGTCACCAGGAGGGTTGCCAAGAAGAGTCACAGGAGGAGGCTCAGGTGGGGGAGACCCCAAAAAGGCAAACAGCGCAATGTGCAACTGGATTTAAGGCTGCAGTAACAAAACTCAACGTGACGGTGAACTCCAATGTGCAGAATTGGAGCCTGGCTCAGGACCAGCCCCAGGCTCCCAGCACCTGAGGTGGCCCCTTGCCTGGTGATGTGCTGCCAGCCGCTGTCTGGAAGAAGAGGGGGGGGGACGACAGGGAGGGGCCTGTGGAGGAGGGAGGGCTGCGGCAGACTCCTCTGCACCGCTTGTTCTCTCCCTCCTTCCCTTCCTTTTCCAATCGGGGGGGGGGGAAGAGCAGCAGCAGCGGAGGTGAGTGGGCGGATGGAGGTGAACGCCTCCCCCACCAGCCCCCACCTCAGCTGGCCTCATGGATGGGCCGGCCCTGCAGAATCCGTCTCACTGTCCACCCCTGAGGTTCAGATGGGGTAGCACTTCCAAAGAGAGCCTTTGAGTGAGTCCCATTCCTTGGGAGGGGCCACAGTGTTGTGGGACTGGGAGAGCACATGGTTTGCACTTAGAAGGTCTTAGATCAACCCCGGCAGCCTCTCCAGTGGAAGAGTCCGGCGGCAGGTGATGCTGGAGGAGACCCCCTCCTCCTCCTCTCTGCCCTCTGAGAGCCAGTCAGAGAAGACCGTCCCGGGCTCGGCCACGGACTCGGCTTATGGCCGTCCTCTCTACTCTTCAGAGAAGTATTTGTCGATGTTCAAAGAAAGGCCTCACTTTGTTTGCTTTTGTACAACCCCATCCTAGTGACCCAATGGTGCTAAATAATCTCTGGAATTCCGTGAAATGAGTCTGGTGGGCACCTGAAGGCTGAAAACAGCACCAGCAGAAGTGCGACTGGTCTGGCAAGGTGATGGCTTCTCGAGACTCAACACTGATGCTTCCGCTACAAGCGCTCTCTCTCTCTCTCTCTCTCTCTCTCTCTCTCTCTCTCGCTCTGTGCAGTCCTCCTCCTCTGAATGCTTATTCTGCGGAGCTCCCATTTCTGAGCAAGATGAAGTTGGTTGTTAAGAAGTTGGGGATAAGCAGCGAGGTGGCCAAGTTTGTGGATGACACTAAACAT
Organism: Plestiodon gilberti rubricaudatus; assembly: GCA_026170595.1. NCBI lineage: Eukaryota > Metazoa > Chordata > Lepidosauria > Squamata > Scincidae > Plestiodon > Plestiodon gilberti. Next base: position 1,071,992 of record JANXHW010000007.1, on the reverse strand, counting down.
TTCTGGGTGGTGAACACCAGAAGGGATTGTGAAGAGCTCTAGAAAGATCTATCCAAACTGGGAGAATGGGCAGCAAAATGGCAGATGCGCTTCAATGTAAGTAAGTGCAAAGTGATGCACATTGGGGCAAGAAACCAAAACTTCACATACACGCTCATGGGTTCTGAGCTGTCTGTGACGGATCAAGAGAGAGATCTTGGGGTGCTGGTGGACAGGTCGATAAAAGTGTCGACCCAGTGTGCGGCGGCTGTGAAGAAGGTCAATTCCATGCTCGGGATCATTAAAAAAGGGATTGAGAATAAAACGACCAATATCATTATGCCTTTGTACAAATCGATGGTAAGGCCGCATCTGGAGTATTGCGTCCAGTTCTGGTCACCACACCTCAAAAAGGATATAGTGGAACTGGAAAAGGTGCAGAAAAGAGAGACCAGAATGATTCGTGGGCTGGGGCATCTCCCTTATGAGGAAAGGCTACAGCGTTTGGGGCTCTTCAGTCTAGAAAAAAGGCGCTTGAGGGGGGACATGATTCAGACGTATAAAATTATGCATGGGATGGAGAGAGTGGATAGAGAGAAGTTCTTTTCCCTCTCACACAACACTAGAACTAGGGGACATCCACTCAAATTGTGTGGAGGGAGCATTAAAACAGACAAAAGAAAATATTTCTTTACCCAGCGCGTAATTGGTTTGTGGAACTCCTTGCCACAGGAGGTGGTGATGGCACCTGGCATGGATGCCTTTAAAAGGGGATTGGACAGATTTATGGAGGAAAAGTCCATCACAGCTTACAAGCCATGATGGGGATAAGCAACCTCCTGGTTGTAGGAGTAGGTTTTCTCTGTGCCAGGTGCAAGGGAGTGGCGACAGGAAACAGGTTATCTTGTTGTCTTGTGCTCCCTGAGGCATCTGGTGGGGCCACTGTGTGATACAGGAAGCTGGACTAGATGGGCCTTTGGCCTGATCCAGCAGGGCTCTTCTTATGTTCTTATGTTCTTATCTGACCGACCACTCAATAACGGCTTCCTCACCCAATCTCATGCTCAATAGTTTCTGTTTAGTTGGAGTGATTCATCAGTTATTTGGCTCGGAGATTGGTAAAGTAGGGGCAGAGTGACAATGAGACAAGCGTGTGTTTTGGAGAAGAATCAAGACAGACTTACTGGAAATATGAGTTGTTTATTGATTTGCACTAATAGCAACTCGGAAGTGGTGGAAGGATGTGGCTAATTAAAGAGCTGTCAGCCTCAGCCCTTGGAGAGCAGGGGTTCAGATGCTGCTTCTGCTGCAGAATGTCAGTCTGGCCTAGAAGGGATGGTGTCTGCATATCTTGGATGAAGGGGGTTGTGTGGTGCCTGGACTGGACTCGAGAGGCACTGTGGTGGAACGTCTCAGGGACCACAAGCGGGGGGGGGGGGGGGGTTGCACAGTAGCAGAGCATTCAGTCTGCCTACAGGAGGCCTCAGGCTCCACCCCCGTTGTTGCAAGAGTGAGAGGATGAGGCAGTAGGCGGTGGGGAAAAGATCCCTTTCCGTCTGAGGCAGGGACTGGGCTGAGCCCTCACAGAACTGTTTGGCCTGGTCAAGTCAAGCCGGCCGGGGCCCCGAGCGATACGTTGCAGCTCGCGATCACAGCACTGCCGTTGGTATTTCAAACCAGCTGGAAAATAGGCTCACCTGGTTCCTGTTGGCTCTTCCCTGGAATGTCATACAGTTTCAAGAGCTGTTGAATTAGGAACATTTGAAATGTCAAATGTCAGTGATTTCAAAGCTTGGTTTTTAATATTTTGATTCAGGCTATGCCTGTATAAATTTTGTTCCTAACAAAAGTAATTTGCACAGCTGGCTCAACTGAATATTTTGCAGTCTTCCTTTAAAAAAGAAACAAACCCCACAACTCTAAATTGAAGAATGCCCCTAACTGGGAATCTGGCAACACATTCACAAGAGGAGAATGTACTTGAGAACTATTTCTCCCAGAGCCCCAGTCTGGGAAGGATGTCTCCTGCGGACTTGCAGCTGCGAGGTCTGGGCAATACAGTCCACCCGCCTCGGGGCCTGGCAAGCACCCCCCCCCCCAACAAGTGCAAATGCCATCGAAGTGGATCGCACTCAAGGCAACTCACAAGGTGATGATGGTCTTGATTGCTGCGGTGAGTCGGCCTTAAGGGGGGCTGCTGCTGAAGGGAAATATCTGCTGGGGCTGATATTGCCCTTCATAGCACTGCCATTTCACTTCCCAAAATCTAACACAATGGGACAAAGCAACCCCCTCCCCCAATATACTTTGCCTTTTCCGCGTCCGCCAGTATTTTTTCTGGTGCGTGTGTGTGTACATGCACATTTGTGTTCAGCACACAGTGCAAAATCTCTTGTTATCTCACCACGAGCAAATTGCATTTTCCGCCTCAGAGAGTCTTTGCCTTTAATTGTTCCCCTGGGTTCTTTGCTCACCCCGCGCAACTGCAGCGTTTCTGACGGAGCCAAAGGTTCGAAAGGTTTTTTCCCCCACATTTCTCTGCTAAGACACGTCAGATAATTGGATCTTCTAAAGTTACAGCCCCGGCTGTAAGAGACTGTCGAGTGCTAATGAGACGCAGGCGCCGCGCACAAGCCTGGCTGCCGGATCTGCTGCTCCGATTCCCTCGCAACTCTGGCCGGGGCAGGCGGACGGCTGCGCTCCACGGCCATCAGAGCCGCCGGAACAGAGCCCTGCTGCTGGGTGAGGCCACGTGAGGTCCGCCAGGGTCAGGATTCCGGGGCAGCGAAGGGCCCAGTACGAAGACCAGTCTTTAAGAAGCCCCCCCGACCCCTCCACCCTTGCTAACAAACTACTGACCATTTCTAACTTGTTTATGGGAACACATGGTGGCAAGCTCAGACCCAGAGAGTCTTGGATGAAACTGGTTCTCTCTAGACTCATTTCGAGCTGGTTTCCAACTGGTTTCAGAACCGACGCTGCCGCCTTGGTCACTGTGGTGGGTGAGCCAGGAATTAGACGGGAGGGAGGGGAGGGGCTGCAGCGCTTAGCAGCATTCTTTCAGCGCCTTGCCCACGGTGGCAGTGGCGGCGGCGGCGGCACCCTTCTGGAGCACCTCTCGGGACTGGGCTGGTTTGGGGCCTGTCTCGCGGGGAGGGCACTGGAGGAGGCCCCGGAGTCTCACTCCTGGTCTGCACCTGCCTGGCAGCCCTGGCGCCTGCTGCAGCTCCACCTTTCTGTCCCTGGAAGTCTGCGGTGCTCAGGCTCTTTCGCTGCCCAGACATCGTTCGCCGCCATCGCAATCCATCATTCTTTGCGTTTCAGAGCAGACAGCGACCGAATTACGAAGCATCAGGAGTAACACTGTCTGGATCTCTGCACTGAGCACAGATATCAAGACAGGGAATTTTGTCCAAGCAGATGACAGTAGAATTGCCTTGCATCAGTGGCCCACGCGCACACTCTTTCCACGTTCGCTGTATTCACTCGTCAGTGTTGGAGACTGTTTTTCAAGGAAGGCTCTGTGTTGACTGTGCCCTGTTCTTGCTTTGCTGTCAAACCACCTTGATTTCCTCCTGCAGGGATTCATCGATGTTCATTTGCACGCATTTCCTGGTGTGACTCACCTTATTCGAAGCTTTGCAAAAGAGAAGGCCGTCTACAGAAAAATATAGGGGGTGGGTTGTTATTACTGCAGATCTCTGGATGCACCAAGAATGAAGCTCTTGAGCTGTGCCAAGACTTTGAAAGACAAACCACTGTGCAGGGCTTATTGACACTCCTGTCATACAACAGATTGAAAGGGCTGGAATAGGAGCCCACAATTTAGGCTTAGACTAATAAGACTTGTTTGTTCAGTCAGCTAATCTGTCAGGCAGGGACCTAAAGCAACAACCCTGCTTGTCTTCTGGGGGATTCCGAAAGACAAGTGTGGTGATGCCGTAAACATCTGCACTCTTCTACAGCCCCCCCTCCTTTCTTCTGCACTAGAACTCCATCAGCGTGTCCCCCCCCCCCCCATTTTGCCTGTTGGCGCGAGGAGGTGGTGAGCGGGAGAGGGCGAGAGCCTGCCAGTACCAGCAACACTCCTGAGCTGGGGGGGGGGGGCAGCGTGTGGCTCAAGGTGGAGGAGCCGGGGCTGTGTGGCACGCAGCAGGGGGACACACAGCACCACTGCACGACCCAGAAGGGGGGGGTCCCAGTCAGGCCAGCGCTTTGTGCAGTGGTACCTTGGTGGAGATGGCCCATGGCTGTCAACGCCCCCCCTACTCCTGGGGAGCAGCTCTACCTCCAGAGAGGCCTGGACAGCCGGGGGGGGGGGGGAGGTTCACAACAGGAAACCAGAGAAGCTTCTGGCCACCTTAGTTTAGGATTCATTGGGCAACAACTACAGCCAGGGGAAGGCGGCAGGGCCTCTTGAGGGGCCTCTCCCCCCCTCCTTCGCGATAGCCTTGAAGCAACCAGTCCGGTGGAGGCTCTCCTCCAGGGGCGTTGTCCAGGAGACGGCCTTCCGGGGTGGCGAAGAGGCCCAGACCCCTGCTGGCCCCAGCCTCACCCAGGTCTGGGGCAGGGCCAGGCTGGCTGCAGTGCCAGGACTGCTGCCCTCTGGCCGTCCCCGTGCCCGGAGGTGGCTCCGCTCCCACCAGCACCCTCTCTGCCAGGCCTCTCTTGGCCAGCCCTGTTCTTCTTCCCAGTCTTTGCAGCCCCGCCCCTCGATTCTCCTCCCCTCCCCTCCCCGGCTTTCTCCAAGTCCCCCCTAGTCCGTCTTCCACCCTCCTGAGCATCCACACACTCAGCTGCAATGGCCGCCCCCGTCCCTGCCTCCCCCCTCTCACGACATGTCCTCAGCTGCATTCTCTCAAGCTGGGCATGTCCCACACGACACCCGTGTCCTGGACTGGGGAAGAAGCCCTCTGTCAGCATGGCGCACTGGCGCCGCCCTGTTGGCCCATATCTTCCAGAAGCCAGAGCGATGGCCAAACAGGATCCAGACAACCCCGGTCAGCGCGTCAAATCTCCTCCGCCCCGTCCCCAAGCCGCAAGGCCCCAATCCAGGCTGGGACAGACTGCAGGCTTGCGAGATCTACAGGCCTTTGCATTGCTTGCTCTGTTTTTGTTTACTAAAGGCCACCAATGGGAGGTGGGGCCAGACAGAGGAGCCAGCTCCCTTCTGCCCCCCCCCCCCGCAAGCCAGTCTGCAGGATGAGCCAACCCCCCACCTGTGTGATGCTGGATCAGGGGTTCCCACACAGACCCCTCAGAGTGCCCAAAGGCAAGCAGAGATTGGACGTGTGGGGTGGAGCCAGTGCTGGCGTCCTCCTGGCCCAGGACTGTTGCCGACCTGGACAGGCCGCAGCTCTGTGGTCGTCTCGGGCTGCAAAGGTCCTCCAGTCACCGCTGCCTGGACCCTTAGCAAGACACCACAGGGACTGGAATGGGTTCCCTTGCATGACAAGCAGCTGCTGAGCCCCTCCCCAATTGCTCTGGGTGGACAGGTGAGGGAGGGGCACTGATGCTGAGAGGCAAAGGGCAGCCCACGGCCAGCCACGACGGAGCCTTTTGGAAACCGCCAATGTTTTCCAAAGAGGAGCCAGAAAGGTAGACAAGAGGGAGACAGCACTAGACACCCCTCCGCTGCCAGGGCTCTTCCTAGCCACGCCTCGTGATTTCGCGCTTGGGCCCAGTTTCAACCAGAGTTGTGTTCCTTGCAGGGAGCACAGACGGGTTCTCGTTCACTCCGCCAGCCACGACAACAACTTCTGCCACTCCTCGCTTTACTAAATTGCTGCCTTTATTTCTGCAATGTGTATATAATTATTCAGTGTTGCAAGAATTGTACCCAACAACCCTCTGCTTTTCACAGCATTGATTCCTCCTCCGTTCCTGTCAGCATTTTGATTTGTCTGGTTTTTTTAAAAGACGTTCTGTGTTTAATTCTGATCAAGGTGGAAAGCAATTTCTTGGCTACAGCAAACAAGAACCCAGCCACGTAAACCCCCCTCCCATTCCCCCAAATACTCTTGAAATGGTTCACAACCAGAGACAAGAAGAAGCGCTCTTTTTGGGGAGGGGGCCTTCCTTTCCCCTTGAAGCCAGGCCCCCCCCCCCGCCCTCCGCCATGCTATTGCACACAATTACTGGTGAGGCCTCGGCTTCCTTCCCCAGTTTAATTGCTCCGAGCTCTCGGCTGCCTGAGTCACTGTGTAATGTACCCGAGCAAGTGCCGGGTTTAATGAATCATGCTAACTCTGCACTCCAAGCAATTAGGTAAATCTAGCTGTTCGTTAGTGAGGCATAAAATAAATTTAATCTCTCTTCTAAAAAATCAATTATGGTGCTGTTATGTATAATTCAAGTTTGGTCACGCTACATAAATTTTCTGTTTTTAGTACATTTTAAAACTGGCTGTGTTATTAGATGCTGCCATTTCCGTGCCTGTGTGGGGGGATGGGACGGGGGGTGGGGACACACGTGCCGTGGAGCTGTGTATCCAGGCTGGGATGCGGCAGCTCTTTGTGGCCCCCTTCCTGGAAAGCATCGTCTTGCTTGTCACATCGGGCCCCTCTGGCTGAGAGGAACAAGTTGACGGAGTTGTAAATGGATCAGAGCAAGAAAAGACATCTGGAAGGCTGGTTAATTGAGGGAGCTGAAAGAGGCTTCCTGTGCCTGCTGCTCCCCAAATAACCTTCGTTTCCCAGATGCTCTGGCTGGAAAAGTGGAATGAGAGCTACCTGCAGTTGGTGCTTCCTCCGCCTTCGGCTATAAACGCAGAGCATCACAGGTGGCTGTTTTGAGCGCAGACTTTTAAACCACAATGACTTTTAAAAACAGGTCATTTCATGGAGCAGAGGGCTTTCCCTGGCTATTTACCATAAAAGCTGCTAGTGATGATGCATGGAGCTTCCTTGTTGAGAGGCAGTATACCTCTCATGATGGTTGGAAAGTATTATTATTATTATTATTATTATTATTATTATTATTAACGGTATTTATATACCGCTTTTCAACAAAAAGTTCCCAAAGTGGTTTACAGACAAAATCAAATGGTTAAATGGCTCCCTGTCCCAAAAGGGCTCACAATCTAAAGTAGGGACAACACCCCTTGCAGGGCACGGGGGGGGGGGCAGCCACAGGATGTGGTGATGGCACCTGGCCTAGATGCCTTTAAAAGGGGATTGGACAGATTCATGGAGGAAAAGACCATCACAGGTTACAAGCCATAAGCAACCTCCTGGCTTTGGAATTAGGTTTTCTCTGTGCCATGTGCAAGGGAGTGTCAACGGGAAACAGGTTATCTTGTTGTCTTGTGCTCCCTGAGGCATCTGGTGGGGCCACTGTGTGATACAGGAAGCTGGACTAGATGGGCTTTTGGCCTGATCCAGCAGGGCTCTTCTTATGTTCTTATGTTCTTATGTATTGTCCAGGAGGCAGATGACTCAAAGGCTACCTGTCAGGGACCTTTACTCTTGTCCTTTAGGGTCCTTTAGGACCTGTAGGGTGTGTCAGTCTCTCCACCCTTCCTTCCTTCCTTCCTTCCTTCCTTCCTTCCTTCCTCTCTGTCTGTCTGTCTGTCTGTCTCTCTCTCTCTCTCTCTCGCTCTCGCTCTCTCCTGACCTCCCAACGTACAGGGACCTCCCGCAAAAGGACTACGTACCTCTACGATTCCCTTTTCCAAAGTCTAGGACCTGTATGGTCAAAATATTTCACTTACAGTTCATGTCTATACATGCTTGTGAACTGTAAGTGAAATATTTTTTCTTTGAAACCTTTCTACTCTCTCTTATTGTTAGCAGCAAACTAGTGGGGGTTAGCGGGGAGCAATCGGAAAAAGGATCTTCCGCTATATGACTCTGCTTAATTTATATCCATAGACTCCCTTTTCCGGCGATGTTCAGCTGCAGGGGGCTAAGAGCAGAGGGAAGATGTTACCGTCATCTGTTATTTGGAAATCTCCTGGAAGCATCTAACAGACCAGAGTCTGGGGCAAACTGCTCTGAACGGAGTTTGTGCCAGCGTGACGGGGGAGTGTTTGGGCTGCCTCCATAGGGGCCCTCCTAGCCCCCAAGCACATGCCGTTATGTGCTGAAATGTCTGGCTGGCAAGCATCTCTGGGGTGCTTGATGTACATACTTCTCCACTTCAGTGCCATGTGTGCGTGTGCATGTGCGTGTGCGTGCGCACGCGCACTGTCTATGGACATGCTCTTGCAACATGTCCTGGAAACATCACAACATTTTAGAAGACGCTTGAAGAAGAGACTGAGATCCCGGATGGATATGCCTTTTTCCTGCACCCCTTTTTCCTTTGACACTCTGTCTGTTAGCAACAAACAAGGGATGACTTCAAATATGCTGTTTGCCCTGCATGGTTGTTGGGCTTTGGAGATTAACAGCAGTGGTGATTCGCCCCAGTCCAAATCAGCTTCATGTGTGGGAGACAGTATTCACGTTTTGTAGGTGCAGCATGTTCTGCCTTTCTGTTTTGCTTCTGAATTGCAGAGGTCTTTGGCTGCAAACAGCAAATGTATACACCCTGGGGCAGGGGAGTTATGTAACCCAAGGCGAACAAGGCTCAAGTTAAAAGGTGAACCAGGAAAACAGGACGATCTGTTCCGGCACCGAAACAGCAGGCGGGCCTCCCCGGCAGCACGTTCCACAAACGAGGAGTTCCTCTTCTCCTCCATTGCTGCTCAGCAACCCCATATGCTGGAGGCATTCGGAGGAGGGGTCTGCAGAGGACCAACGTGAGAGGAGCAAACTCTGCTGCCGTGGAGCGGCCTGGGCTTTCCGCCTCTCCTCACCCCGTCCGGAAATCAGCCTTGAGGGGGCAGAGCTGGCTGCAAATGTGGCCTGGCCCCTAAGCAGCTAATAGTAGCAGCTCCTAAGTCACTGTGCGCACACGGATGCTGCTGCTGCGTCGTTGTTCAGACTCTGGAGCGGTGCAGCCACGAAGCAGGTACCATGGACAGCACCTGGCCAGGTCAACAGCTGGCTCCCTTTCGGCTTGGACCTGCTGGGGAGATGCAGAAAGGAAAGTGTCCCATCATCTCACTCACTCTTTTATTATGTTATTGTTCACATTTTATGCCGCCCTTCCTCCAAGGAGCTCAGGGTGGTGTCCATGGCTTCGTCTGTCCTCACAACAACCCTGTGAGAAAGGTGAGGCTGGGAGACAGTGACTGGCCCAAGGTCACCAGGAAGCGTCATGACTTCTGTCTGTCTGTCTGTCTGTCTGTCTGTCTGTCTGTCTGTCTGTCTGTCTGTCTCTCAGCTGCAGACCCTCCCCAAAGAAAGAAGAAAGAAGAGGCCTGCAATTCTTGCCAACTTTTTAAAATCTATGGGCACATATTGAAGCCTCTTAATTTTTAACTGTCTAAATATACATCATGCACAGGCTTCATGCCAAATAATACACATTGCAGATTTCATAGTTAAGTGTTTGTTTTTTCCTGCAGCAGAGATCACAGAGAAATCCATGCTGCCTATTTGACAAGATGGTGGGAGACTTTTTTTAATTGAAAGAGGCTGCCAGTTTCCCAGCAGTGTGTCATATACAACGCGATTAAATTCCTTGTTAAAAGTAGTTTGTTGGTGACAAACAGCACAGGAGGAGGAATGATTCCTCTGTGTGTGTGTGTGTGTGAGTGTGCGTGCGTGCGTGCATGAAACGCCGCTTCAATTTTTTTGTGTCTCTGTGAGAGGAGAAGAAGATCAAGGGTTGTATTTAACAAAATGAGTTGCCCTTTATGTCCGCACCCAGCCGTCCCTCGTAGCAGTAATTGTAGAAGCGAGAACATCGTTAAGAAATAACAAATGGCCTTGCAAGGCTCATATCCAGAGCTCCGTGCTATAAAACCTAATTAGAAAGCGCAGATAATGATGGAAAGGCTCGAGTCCATTTACAGGGAACACCAGCCCACAGAAAATAGGGAGGCCATCCATTAGGCTTGTTAGCGGAAAATGCTTTTTCCGGTCAACCCAAGGCGGTCTTGGCAAGACTTTTGGCCGAGTGGCACCTGTGCCCCCCCCCAAAGGCGACTCGTCAAAGAGATTTCTGTTAAAAGCTTTGGAAGAAGGAGATCCTTTTCTTTGCTCTCTTAAATTTCAGACCAGCAGGTCTTCCTTGCCACGTCCTGTCTTTTGCAGTTACCAGGCGCGCTTTGGTCATGCAAAGGCGTCTGCTACCATTAAGGCTTGGCACTTCAGGTGTCTTGGCTGTTTTACTTTACTACCAGTGTTCATAGTTTTCCAATGCTATTAGTAGCATCGATGAACCCAAAAACAAAACCCAACTGAATCCACCAGGGGCCTTCAGTCCGATGAGTGGAATTGGTTCAGGGGTCTGGCTGTCTCTGGCTCAGTTTTCCAGTGGATCTAGTGCCAGGTCTACAACCAGGTGTACTCCATCTGCTATAGGATTTACATTGGACCAGCGGTAATTTGGTCCTAAACGACTTCTGGGCTGGACTAGATGGCCTCTGGGTACATCCCATCTCTGTATGACACTGTTTTGCTGAAGCAGAAGGCACGTTCAGTTGCTGTGGCTCTGCAAAACCAGAATCCAAAGCAAGCTTCATTCCCTCCCTCTCCCCTAGCACAGTTTAAATTCTCTGACAAGCAGCTCATCATTAATACTGTTTGCCTAATTAACACATTTCTTGAATGACAGCAAACATGTAAACAGGTTTCACCGAGCAAACGGCTGCCTGATTAAAACTCCAGCCTGAGCTAATTATATGGAAATTTCTTCATTAGTTTCCTTCTTCTGTTAATACTCCGGGAGGGAGCGAGCTGCTGCGTTTGGAGCCTCCCCCCCCCGTTCCCTTTTCCCCATTGTGAAGCTGCAATTAGCTTTGGGGGCCCAGCCGGGCCAGGAATGTCCCTGCAGCGCAGTGGGGAATATGGCGCTCCTCCTCGCGTGTAGAGGCAGCATGTGGGTCTCTTGGGGTCCTGCTGGAGAGAAGGAGACAGCTGAGGAGCGGGGGGGGGGGGCTGCCTGGCCCTGCAGAGCAGCGCAGGGGAACAAAGGAAGGCAACCAACCTGCCCAGGGCTTCCTACACAGCCCCGCTCCCAACCGGGCTAATGGTGGCAATGGCATGTCTACACCTCCAACTGGAACCACTTTCAACCCTGTTAAACCATCATGATGCTGCCCACCCCAGGAATCCTGGGAAGGGTAGTTCAAATGACCGTCTCTTGGAGTACTGGAAGAGCCCTGTTCTGGCGCCAAGCGTTGTCACTGTGCACAGACACACTGTTGCCATTATCAGTGAGGGGGGGGCTCCTTCTCTGGCTGGCCCTGAGCGTCCCCAAGTCCCCTTCTGCTCCCCCCCCCAACTGAAGAAAGAACCTGGAACCTGGACTGGGCCATTCACTTCCAGAGACCAGAACACATTTCTATATGCAATAATAATACCCCACCACCACCACCACCAGGTGCCCTTATTATCAGTCTCCTTCTGTGTCCATTTTACTGGGACGTGGCTTAGGGGGCTGACCTTGGATTAAAAGTGGGGTATAAAGATGAGAAAGAAATGCGCACCGATCGCAGTCAGTCGTGAGTGGATGTGCTGCTGTGCGCTGAGCGCGTTGACTCTGCTGCCGCTGCTGCCGTCTGCTGCCTGTTCTGGCTCCTGGAGCAGGTGGAGTTTGCCTGGCTGACTTTGAAAACAATCGACCGGCGGAGACGTGAAGCTCTCAGTGGGCCGGCTGCAGCTGACACATCCCAGAAGAGGCGCAGCTCAAAACATGCTCAGCAACAATCCAGGCAGCGGGGAGGGGGGGTGAGAGACGGCCGCTGGGGCTGGAGGAGAAGCTGCACACCGCCCGCATCTTGTGTGGACTAGAGACATCATCATTGCCCTTGTCCAGGGAGCAGAGACCAGGGGGCGGAAAAGAGAGGGGGACAGAGACTTGAGCGCAGTAGGTGTGTGTACAGAAGCACTTCTCCCGAAGGCCAGTGAGGGGCAAACAGGGCCAGAGAGAGCACTGAAACTCGAGGCTGGGAGTGGTGGTCAAGGAGTGTCCAGGGACAGGAAGACTGTATCTCACTCAGCCCTCCTCCTCCCGCAAACCACACTGCTCCAGGACGAAGGACAGTCCAACCGGCGTCAAACTGGGTTCCGTTTTCAATGGCGGCGTACCAAACCTAGCCTGGTCTCCCGGAAAGTGCATCTTCGGCCCCAGAGTTGGCCTTGGCGACAAGAGCCCTGCCGGGCCGGCCTGTCCCTGCCCTCTGCCTCCATCCTGGCTTGTCCTCTTGGGGTCTGCACTCCTCCCTAGTCGGAACGGTGCCCCTTCCATGGGCCTCGTCCTGTTGGGCAAGGAGGGGAAACCGGTCTCTCTGCCAGCAAGGTCTGGACGGGCGCAGGAGAGACGTGTGTTGGGTCTGGTTTGGTTTTCACGTCGGCAACTCTTCGGCTGCAGCACTGACGTCCAGTTGTGTGTCCAAAACGTGACCCTGGAGCCCAGGAAGTGGCCCATGATGACTCGAACCCTTCCTCCAATTAGAACACTTGGTCCTGGGCTGGTCAGAGTCTTCTTCTCTGCCCCCCCCCCTCCATTGCCTCCTGCTCTGTTTCATGCTTGTAGCGTTTTGGACGGAGCAAGTCTCGCTTGGTGAGACGACAGAGGCAGGAGGGGCCCACAGCATGCCTGGTGTAATGAGCTATAACGGCAGAGGAGGGCAACGGCAGCAGCCTTGTCGAGATCTGCCTGCCCAGGGTCATCAGAGGCACCTCATTACTTTACAGATTGTAAACGCTGTTGGCAGATGACGGGGATCCGGTTGGATTTTTTTTTTTAAGAAAACATAGGCAGCCTTTTGCAACAGTGGGTAATTCTAGATGATAAATGATAGCTGGCGGTTTGTAGCTAATTAGATCTTCCTTTGTCCGGTGGCAGATATGCAATGGATGGTAAATAGATAAACGGAAGCCAGGGAAATGACAGAGCGGGGGGGGGGGCACTGCAGGACTCCAAAGGGGCAGCTGAATTGACAGTGCCTCTTCTGATGGGCGGCCAGCCGGATCCTGCTGGCTGGGACCGTGACTGCCCCGGCGGTACTGGGCAGCTCCAGCAGGCTTGCAGCTGGCATGTTCTTCCTTACCGTAGGCCCCACACGACCTGACCTCTTGCTTTGCATTCATCACTTTGGAAGAACAAACCCAGCCCAGAAGCCTGCTGCTGCTCCCTTCTGAAGCATTTGTCTGATTTAAGCAACTTTAAGTAAGTTTCTTTTAAGCAACAGATTTTAAAACGAGACTTTTAAACGAGACGTGACCCTGAGAGGCTGTTCAATCATGTCCTGCTCTTGCCAGCCTTTCCATACAGGTTAGTCCTGGGCTCTTGGGGAGGAGTGGACCAGGCCCTGAAATGCGGGCCGGGGGGGGGGGGTTGGGGTGCTTGAGTGACTCAGCTGCGATGCTCGCCAAAGTCTAAGCAGCAGGAACGAGACAAGCGGCGGGGGTGGGGGGGTCATGAACTGCTACCAGCAGGGCGGGGCTCAAAACCCAACCTGAGATCAGGCCTCCGGCTCAGGCCGTTGGCCCATCTACGTCAGGGCTGCCAACCCAGTCTGGCAGCAGCGGCAGCAGCTCTATGGCTGAGCTCTAAGGCCTTCCCACTGCCGGCTGCCTGCCTGGGCCTTGCTTAGCCGAAGATGCACCAAGGCTTGAACCTGGGGCTCTCTGCATGCAAAGACCCTGCTCCATCCCTGGGCAGCTGCGGCCCTCCCCTGGCTCCAGGCTGTCTTGTGTGCCTCCCCCATGTCAGGCCTGCTGGCTGGCTGGCTGGCTGGCCCAAGCGTCACTCCATTCCTGGAGGCAGAGTGGGGGACTTGCCCTGAATGCCAGTGTTGGCCCCCCTGGGAGTGCAGCAGGCTGCAGGGACTGCCAGGCTGGGGGCACCACTCCCAGAGCCACAGCAAAACAGCCACGCCTCCCAGATACTGTCTTGTTGCCTGAGCTTCCGTGGTCGTAAGGAGCCCACGTCGTCATCAGACACAGCTAGACAGACTTGAAGACGACTTCCTGGGTGTCGTCCAGGCCTGGCCCACCCCAAGGCTCCATCCTGCCCACCTACCACACGCGCCGTGGAGGCTGCAGTTCTGCGCTTCCCCTCTGCCGCTGCACCTGAAGACGAAGAAGGGAGCTCTACAACCTGAGCAGGCACAGCTACCGGGGCCAGTTGGCCAGGCTTCTGCATCCCGGTCTTGCCTGGCAGCAAATTCCCTGTGGGTTCGGGGGCGTAGAGGCTGCTGCAGTGAGCCCCCAGGCCTGTGGTGAGCTTGATCTCCACATACCAAGCAAGACCAGATGTCCACTGCCACAACCTGCCTGGTGGCAAGATTCATGGCAGTGCAGAACAGAGGCAGGGGCTGCTGCCAGGGGTGGTGCCAGGGGCTGGCCAGGTTGGCATACACACCCCCATCGGAGGGAGGGCCCTCCTCCCAGGCCAGGCCCAGGACCCTCACCAGCGGCAGTGCTGGTGCCCAGTGCACAGGACTTAGTCCCAGGACCCTCCCCCAGCAGCCTGGTGCCAGCGCAGCACAGGGGTGGTGGTGCCCTGTGTTGGCTCAGAGAAGCTCATCCCAGACCAGAGAGATGATGATGAGCATCTCCAGTGAAGCAGCAGGTGCCAGAGGACTCAAAACAAAAGGCAAAACTCCCAGGCAGCCTGCTTCACGTGGCAGCCAGGCAACAGGAATCATTCCCTGTGGGGCTGTTGCTATTAGAGTTCACCCTGTGGCACTCGGAGGCCTCTTCTTCCTGCCAGGGCACTTGTAAACCTTGTGGTAGCAGCACGAGCCGTCCATCTCGGTGACCCCGATCTCATTTCTTGGCAGGAGAGAGAAAAGGAGAAGAAAACTCCCCCTTCTGCAGCTCTTGGTTGGGTTTTCACCCCCTTAGTTATTAGAGTCTCCTGAGGCTGCAGGTTGGAGTGTGCCGGGGTGGCGGGCGGGCGGGCGGGCGGGGGCTGTGCCCTGTGTTTGCTCAGCACTGTCAGCAGAACCTCTTCATGGCGGCCCAGAGGCCTGCTTCGTCCGCTGAGGCACCAACGCAATCGCCATCCCTCTCAGTCGACTTGGGACGTGTTCTGGCAAACGTGGCCCCCCTGGATTGCATGCAGTGTGTGTGTTCCTCTTGGAATGGACCGTTGGGCTCAGGGGACACATTTCCAGTTGAAATGCACGTGGCTGGAGTGAGTGGAGAGCCTGGCTTCTTGTGCAAGGTTATTCTTGGTGCTGGGTGACCAACAAGGCCTTGTGGAGCTGCTGGCTGCCCCCCCCCTGCATGCGCTCACCACAGGCCAGAGCATCACTGCCACCGAGCCGCCAGAGTGTCAAGGACCGTCGTGCAGAGACAAGTCACGACAGGGGCCATCATGCTTTGCGGAGTGTGCTTCATGCCAAGATCAGCTCAGGCCGCGGAAACAAGACATTCGTGTGCCCTCAAAGGCGTCCCAGCACCTGCCATCTGGTCTGCTGCGATGTGCCAACGGCTGCCACTCATTCTGAATGCGGGTTTTATGACAGAACTCTGCATCATGCCGGCCATGCGTGGCAAGGAAGATGCTTGATGCACTCCACACACCACACCACCCCAGAGACACACCACCCCCTTGCTTTAATTACCTGCCGTACATTAAAGGTGCCGCAGACCGTGCAAAGCCCCCCTTTGTCAGTACAGTGAGTGTTACTAAGGTTTGGCGTGTCTGGGGTGAGAACTCAAGGGCATCCCCCCCCCCCAGACCTCTACCCGTTCCAGACCATGCAGAATCCTTAGTCATGTTTTTATACTGTTACTCGTAAATCCAAATTCCTGTATATCACAGACTGTAATGGCGATAGTAGTGACATAAACCCTGTCAATCCCCTAAGAGACCCCAGCATTCAATGGGGGGGGCAACAACATCGAGCAGCCACCAAGCCGGCCACTGACTAGCTAGACTACCAGAACCCCCCGCTGTGTCTCCAGGCTCTGCCCACCTGCACAAACACCCCAACAGGTTGCTCCCTGACTTGGGGCAGTCAAATTGCTGACAGCGCCCCTGAAGCAGAGGATGCTGGGATACCGTGCTCAGGTGAGCATGGCAGATACTGGGGGCTACGCAGGCTTGGTTTGGCTTGGACTCTCCTCCTCTCCTCGTCTGGAGGAGGCTGAGGGTTCCAGCACATCTTGGTGCTCAAGCCCATGGGTTTGAGTGGAGGCAGGAGGCAGGCAGTGAGGGTGAGAAACGATGGCTCTTCCGTGTGGGGCGCCTCGTCCCAGCAGAACAGCTCTTGTGTGGTGCTCTCGTGGAAGGTGCAGCATCCTCATCGCTGATTTTCTTTGTCATGGGCAAAGAACTGGTCAAATGTTGACAAGAGGAAACTCATTTTTGTGGCCTTCAGTAGAACAAATGCTAAAGGGGTCAAGTGGTCGGATATTCAACAAACAGCCTTTGCTCCGGGTTTTTTTCTTCCCTCTTCGGTTTGCTTCTCCAGCAGGAACGTCTTCAGCTTCCCTCCACCCTGTTTCCTTTCTGCTCATCTCTCCTTCTCTGCGGATCTGCAAACAAAAGTCCAAGCCGAATCCTGTTTGCAGAGAGGATTTTTCACCAAGGGCAAAAAAACGACGCCCTCATCACTTTGCTCAGTAACCATCAGTGCAAACTGCAGTGAATGATTTGGCCTCCTCCGCTACGTTTGATCGCCGTCATCACTGCTGCCACACACAGATATTAAATTCATCTCTGCAGCTATTTATGGCTCCAGATAGCTGCTGGATTTGCATAGCATGTTCCTTGATACAACAAGACTCTCTGAGTCCCAAAGCTTTTGTGGAAAATTCCTCACCGTCTGTCCTGTTCGGTTGTTAAATATATTTACACAATTTGTTCTCCAAGCAGGAGGAATCCCTGCCGGGAGGGACTCTATAAATTCAGACAGCTAAAAATGATTCAGACAATTATTTTGATGTGGCGGTAACAGCACAGAGTAGAATCCACCGGAAAACTCTCTCCGGCACAAACCCTGTTGAAATACGTGGGAGATCTGCAAGAGATGATACAGTCTGACCGACAGTCCTGGGCTGGTTGTCGTTTTTCTGGCAGACGCGCTCAGCGTGACTGAAGGGGAGGAGACCTCGGGGCCAGAGAAGATCATTTATTGCCAATCTGTTTTGAAGATTGTGGCGTTAAGACAGGTCTTTCGAGAAGAGACCAGGACCTCTTCCATCACTGCGGTGGTCCAGAAGACCATGCTCACCTCTCCTGGAAAGGACTGAATTCGGTTTGACCCTAACACAGCCTCAAACACATTTGGCAGCAAGTCGTTATCTTTTTCTCTGCCCCTGGAGACCTTCTGCGCTCTGACTTCCTGCGTTCTTCCAGCAGCGTCGCGACGACGCGCGTCATCCCAGAGCAGGGGCGCGCGTCGCCCTTAAGGGGGAGGCTCCGCCCCCGCGCATGACGTCACGCGCAGGAGCAGAGCGCCCTCCCCGCTCCGTTTTCGGCTCATTTTGGAGCCAAACGGACACAAGGGAGGGCGAGCGGGCCCACCTTCACTTCAAAAAAGTACGTGGGGGGAATCGCGCGTCACCCCTGTACGCGCGACGCCCCCCGGCGGCCCGCCCCCCCGCTTCCCCCTGTCAACGCCAGTGCGTTCTTCCCTCTCAGGCTCACTCTGTGTGAGAGGAAGAAGACGTTCCACACGTGGCCTGGAGATGTATTGGTGCGGGAAGCAGAACCTCGTGGATTTCTGCCAATTGGAGAACTCCCCATGGGCCACCAAAAGCAGCAGAAGAGTAGCCGCAGGTGGAGATCGGCCCAAAGGCCCTCCTATTCTGAGACCACCCATTGCCCCCAAACCAGCGCTCCTCAGAGAACAAGACTTCCAGGGATGGGTGTGGGGGGCGACCAAGAAAAGGTGGACTCCATGGATGGCTCTACTACTACAGTCAATTATTTTGTAACCCACTTCATGCCGTTATTTTGCTGTAGCCTCCCTTCTCCACAGTGCCAGGATCGGTAAGGATGCACCGCTGTTGCTATGGGCTTGTGGAAGTGACTGAAATTCAAAGGGAGTTAGCAGTGGCTGGAGGGAGTCTTCACAGCTATAGTAAACACATGCTCTTTTGCCTCCCATGGGGCCTGGTAAAGCAGGTTTTTAAACAGTACCCAAAACCTGCAACACCTGTTCAGCAAAGGCGAAAGCAGGGTGAGTGCGCAAACCACAAGCAGCATTGCTGCCTCTTGCCAAGTAGGAACCTCGCCCCAAAAGCAATTGCCCCCCTCAAGCCGGAGGCCTCTCCAGCGCACCCTTTGCAGTTCAGGGAGCCATAGAATCTCCCGCCAACCCACCAACCTGTGCAGAGGTTGGCGCATAGCAACCCCCCCCCCAAGGGGTGGAACACGTCATTTCAGCTGCTCCCTGCACACAGAGGAGTGACCGACGACCAGTGCGACGGGGCTCCATGCCGCTTCTGCTGCAACAGAGACATCTGTTCTAGCTTACAGGAGCTCCTTGGGCAGGAGCCCAGGTCCCTCCTCCTGCTCCCACGCTGCCCGGCTGCTCCCCCAAGTAGACGGCGGCTCTTGGTTGGGACTGAGGGAGTTGCATGGGAACCAGCCTAG
Source organism: Plestiodon gilberti rubricaudatus (assembly GCA_026170595.1). NCBI lineage: Eukaryota > Metazoa > Chordata > Lepidosauria > Squamata > Scincidae > Plestiodon > Plestiodon gilberti. Next base: position 1,053,398 of record JANXHW010000007.1, on the reverse strand, counting down.
AAAGTCATCCCTGCAACATCTGAGAAGTGTTACAAGCCTTGAAGGGGACACTTCTTCATCCTCGGAAATCCAGCTCTCTGGACGCCAACTTCGGAGGCAACGGTTCAACGTGAGAAAGTTCACTCGGCTGCCAAAGAAGACTCAGACACACATTGATTTCAACGGGGCTCATGTTGTGAGGCTCATTTCTGGGCGCCAGTTCTCCGTCTCTTTCTTTATGGCCCAGTAAAAAGTGCCTGAACGTGGCTCGCATTTCTGCTGCCTGCCACGGAGGGCCATCAGGCAAGACAGCAACAGCCTCCTGCAGTAACTGCACATGATGTGGGAGACCCATGATGGGCCTCCTGACTCCCCCCCCCCAATGCAGCTACAGGGGTTTGGAACAGCAGGAGGGGAAAGGGGGGGTTCACTCTTTCCCCCAGGCCACTGTGCTAATGAGACTTTGTGCAAAGATTCCGATTACATCTCTTTCAACACGGCCTCTCTCTCTCTCTCTCTCTCTCTCTCTCTCTCTCTCTCTCTCTCTCTCTCTCTCTCTGTGTGTGTGTGTGTGTGTGTGTGTGTCCCTACACTTGCTTGTTCACTTGATCTTACTCAAAAACAGAGCAGGCCCTTTCCCTGTGGCTGCGAGGCATTTTCTTCTTTAATGCATGTCCACGGATTGTGGTTTAACACATGTCCACTGCCTCTCTCTTTGGGGAGGGGCCAGAGCTCGACATGGAGCTGTGGGCCGTGTGCTCCGGACCCTGTCCTAAGTGCCAAGAGAGATGTATTTTCTGGCCTCCCCGGGAGAGAAGCTGCTTAGTCTGCAACCCTGCACAGCCACAGCCAGTCAGTGAGTGACTCCCAGAGTGAGCGGGGGGGGGGGGGTTGTCAGGGTCTCTGCAGGACGCGGCGTCCTTGGTTCCCAAATCTGTATGCCAGAGGAGGCTCCTCTGTGCCTCGACATTGAACCCGTGTCTGATTCATTCCACCTCGTTTACTCTCGAGGCTCTTGCAAATTCTGTCCTAGAAATGTCTGCACCATTGCTTGCGTATTCTCTCGCAGGCAGACTCCAGGGAATGGCAAAAGCCAAGACATTGACACTGAAGAGACATCCTCTCCATGTCTGATGGCAAACCTGACTTGTGAGACAAGTGTTTGCGTGTAGACTCGCACTCGCTTCCGAGCAGAAACTGTGCCCAAACGAAGCATTTATCAACAACAAAAGGAAAGGACATTTTGGACCCTGTGGAGTGGAAGACATTTCACCAGCCAGGAGAAGGTGGTGGTGCCTGGTGCCTGGCTGGTCCTCCAGCAAAAAGGTGTGTTCGGTTCAAGGGAGGGGGCAGGTGACAGGTGAGCAGCTAAGGAGGCTGTGGGGGAGGGCAGGATGCCTGTGGGGGGGGGGTTCAGACCTATCACAGAGTGTCATCAGAACTTCTGCCTCCCCCCTTGCATTGCCTCTTTTTCTTTCTCTTGCCTTCAGTAAGTACTTTAACATCCTTTTTTCAAAATTAAAGGGGGAGGGTTGTGTTCGATAAGAGATAATTACTTGGCTTTGTCTCTGCCATTGATGTGAAAATAGGATTGGAATTACTCACTCTGGTTGAAAGGTTAGTTGAAGGTTATTACAGGAAAATTGTTATTCATATATTTTTTTCCCTCCCTGTGCTGCTGGATAGTCTAAAAGATTAAATTCACAGAGTGCATAATGACCCATCATGGCGGACAATGGGAGCGCAATCTCAAGAGACTCCAGATAACAGAAGAAGGGAGCCTGGCTGCAATATTCATCTCTGGGCCAACACTCGGCTAACAGATTACATGCTGCTGCCGCTTTCATTAGAAGGGGAGGGAGTCCATTTAAAGTTTCTTTTTTTTTTAAGTGGGTCTTTTGAATGGAAGTAGAATTACCAGAAGCGGTCTGCACAGTTTGTTTGTGCCTTAATAAAATTGCCCCCCCCCACCACCACCTTCATACCACCGGAGTGAAATCCAAAAAGAGAGGAAGGAGGAAGCCATTGTGGAGGAGATCAACCCTGGCCGCCTCTGTTCTAAGGGGCTGGTGCCTCCCCGAGAGGCAGGGGGGGGGGATGAGCTTCCGGGACGGAGGGAAGACACACAGAAATGCTCCTGCTTATTAAGACCCACAGGGAGCAACTCAAGGAATGGATGGTTGTTCTGACCTTCCGAGGGAGAAGGTGCTGAGCTCCCTCTGGATGACCTGGCCTCCAAGTCTGCTTCAGGCCGAACAGACGAAGGTGCTGCAACTGCTTAACCCAGTTACCTTGTAGGACCAGCCCGCGGTTTGCATGGAAGCCCCCCCTCCGCTGATTCAGGGGGAATGGGAGACGACGGGCAGCCCAACACGTCCCTACCGAACCTTCTGCCGGCGGTCGGTCCAGCAAGGCCAGGGCAGGGCAACGCTGGATCCTGAGCAGGAGACGGAAGCTGGGAGGTCACCTTGGGGGAAGGGAACTTTCGCAAAGCCCCAGCCCCCGCTACAGGTATCTTCGGATCTGCGCCCGCTTCTTTGGCGGCGGAAATCCAGGAGCCTCGTGTAGGGAAAACCGGACAGGTTTTCCTGTCCAGCATCACCAATCCTGACCCCTCCCAGGTCCAGTCCACCCACCCCTATTGCCGCCCTCCCCCATCCCATTACACCCTTCCCCACCTCCCCCGGCCCTCACCTCTAAAGGAGGCTGGGAAGAGGAGGAGGAGGAGGCTTGGTCATGGCTGATCTTCTTCTCTTGGACCACGGTGGCCGCGCCTGCATTGAAACCTGGAGCAGGACACGGTCCTCAGTGGTTCCGGCCAGACTCGGCCCGGATGGACTCTGGCACTGAGGGCCAGAAGGAGGCCTGAGCAAAGAAGGCCCTCCCTCCCTCAGCAACCATCAAAGCTCTGCTGGGCCCTGGGGAGGAAAGGGAAACGGCCCCCTCAGAGTCTGGGCTGGGGGGGAAACAGAGTTCTCTGACTATTCGGCCACCAAAGTCCCTTTTTTTTCCAGAGCTGGAGGAGAGCAGAACTGCAGGTGCTAACGGCACAGATGGAGATGGGGAAAGGTTGTTTCAGATTGAGACTCAGTGGAGTGAGTGAGGTTAGAAAACAAGGCCCTTGATTTACCAAACACTTCTCAACTGTTCCACAGGCAAACTAAATCATTTACTTCCAGTGGAACAGGTCCAGTTGCAGGATATTAAAGACTAATTGTTTGTCAAACACATGTTTGTGGAAGTTTAACAATGACCTGATCCATATCTATCCGTCCTTCATTGGCCCCAACAAATATGTCTTAAAGAACTAATCAGCAATTAGTCTGCTACAGGCAACGGTTTATCTCCTTACATCGAAATGGAACCCTAATTAAAGTCGCAGGATTCACAGCTCCAAAATCCAAAGGGATTATGTCGGCCAAGGCCAGTATATTGCAGCTTTGCGATGCAGATGAGTTAGTGGCGCTAGAGCTGCCTTCTTTTGCCGCCACATTGATGGATTATGTTGTTTGCTTCCAAAACTTGTCCCCAGCTTCACAGCCTTGGGAATTCCCAGCCAGGCAGCTCTTTGGGCAGAAAACACAACAGCCACGACTTTCCCCAATTCACAAGCAAGGAAATGGCTGCACAAGAAACGAGGGGGGACTTCACTGAGTCCGTTCTAGAGGTGAATCTCCACTCGAGTCCAGATGGATTTGGAGTTGACTGCCTTTCGTTTCAGATTTGTTTGTTTGTTTATTTTTCACACACTTTCTTTCCCACAAACTTGTTTGATTTTGTTTGGCACTGAAGTGAAAAAGGTCGTTTCCTGAACGTGCTGAAGGTGTTTCCTGACAGCTGCGCATTGCCTCACATTGCTGATCGAGCTCTGATTGTTTGCAGCAGCAGCCTTGGGAATCCATCGACCGTATAGACAACTGAGGACCTCGTTGGTTGCATTGCTGACAGATAGAGAGAGAGACATCCGAATTCATCTTGCTGTGAACTTTGGAGGGCTTCTAATTGAAACATGTTCTTCTATCATTGCAGGCAAGCTTTAAAGGGGTGCATTTTTCCTTGTCAGCATTCGACGCACACTGCCCAGCGCACTGTTTCTGAACTGCTGTGTTATGCCAAAGCTGCACAGTATGTTGTGTTTCACTGACATGTTGTTGAGTGTTGGGCTGCCTTCTTCTGGGGGCAAACGTGCACATGAGGACCATCTCTTCTCTCCCCCACAGCTGCTGGGCAGGTGCATTTCGGTACACGGCAGCATCCTATTTCTGGCTGCTAATGAGGCCGCACGGGGCACTCAGGTGTAGACACAAGGCCCTCCTCCTCCTCCTGCACCAGTTTCAGCCACACTGCTAGGCAACTGCAGGCAGGTAGGAAGGGGCGCCCGCTGATTGACAGGCCGATGGCCAGTTTCTGCTTATGAAAATGCTTGCGCAGGCACCGCGCACCACGCCCCATCACCCTGGACCCCCCTCCTGCTTGTTTGCAAACACTCACAGCAGCCCCCCCACCTGCAAATGCCTCTTGTGTTGGCCCCACGACAGGCTGGCGCTGAAACCTCCCAGCACTCCGGCCCAAACACAGGCCCAGTTGCACAGCACGGAATTGACAGGAGCGAGGAGGGCAAATGTGAAATGAGCCGCCGTTGTCTTCTGTCGATTGTTTTTTTTCTCTCTCTAAAAAGGCCACCAACCTTTCTTTCTTTGTCTTTTCATATATATTTTTTGCAGCGCCTGTCGTAATGAATCAGAGCTGAGCAGTCATCCTTCGTTAGAACCTTCAGCACTAATTGCTGGCAAGGAGCCACATGGTCTCTTTTTTCCACCCTCATTTTTACAAAACATTTATGCATGAAAGATTTAATGCCAGGTATCCAGCACATCATTGTAAATTTGCCACTAATTAAGGCTAATTAAAATAATTAAATGGCTGCCGAGTCACAATGCAAAATGGAGATCGCGTTCGCCTGGCTTTGTCACACAAGCTGTCCTGACTCAGACCTGCTGAGGCGCAAACATCTCCACCTCCCGACCAGGGACAGAAGGGATGGGCGGCTCTGCCTGAGAAGGGGAAGGTGCTATTGGAGCTGGCGTGGCTCTACTCTGGTGGCTCTGGGGTGGGGAGGCTCAGGCTCGCTCTCGCGCTGGATGAGGTGTGGGAAACGTGACCCTCCCTCCCTCGGAGGAGCCATTTGCTCCTGCATATTCATTACTCGCTGGAGTTTTAATCAAAGCCGCCGCCGACAGAGCCCTCGCTGGCACCGCCAAGATCTCCGCTATGAATAATGGATCCTCCGCTGCACTGAGGCCTCGGCTGCGATGGGCACAGTGATTGGTGGCCGCGGCCTGGCCGACCGTAGAGCCACATGGCACTTCCAGATGTTCCGGTTTCACATGTGCTCAGCAGCTCATCAGAGACAAGAACGACTGGCACCCACAGGCACCTCCTCTCCCTAGACGACCGGCCATCTGGCAGGTGACAGCAAACTCCATGTGTGGTGGGGACATGTGCTTCTGTTCCTGGCACCTAGGCAGGCTGCCAGCCTTAGTCTTCTCTTTCTTGCTCAGTAAATGCCTTCGGTTTGGGGCAGTGGCTGTGGGCAATGGTCGAGACGGGCAAGCTGAGGGCAGCTGTGTAAGGAAGGTGGACTGGTTTGCAGAAGAGCTGCGGAGAGGAGGCCAGGGCGTGTCTCAGTCTAGAGCACACGATCCGTCTAGATGCGCGTGCCAGCCAGGTTTGCAGGGCGTCATGGTGGCTGTGTGTGAACACAGACCAGCCCTCGCCTTTGGCCAACAAGAGAGAACCACTCGTCTGGCTTCCGGCACGTTTGGCTACTGGGACTGAGCCCCGACCGCCGAGGCTCCCCCAGAAGATGGCTTGAAACTCCCAGGTGTGTGACCTGGTCAGTCAGCTGGGATGGCAGAGGGAGGGGAGAGGGAGAGAGTCTGCAGGGCTCATCATCATAGCCGCCGCCGCTGCTGCTGGGCCTCTTGGAGTTTCCTCTGCTCAACGTCCGCTTGCATTCGTGCTTCGCCTGGTTTCTGTTTCCTCCTCCTCCAGCACCACGGATGATGGTGACACGTGTGGGTGATGGTGGTGGAGTCACTGTGCTGGGTCTTGCTCACCTTGGCCTGCTCCGACGCAGCACAGCAGTCTTTGCCTTGTTGCATGAGCCCTTTGCAGGTGGCAGACAGTGGGGAAACACGGACACCACGTGTGGGCACAGGGAGTGGCAGTGCAGGGGCCCGTGTCACACCAGCCGATGGGCAAAGTCTGAACAGTTCCTGCACGCAGAGGCGTGTCTTCGAGCAACCGGTCTCTGAAAAAGCCTGGCTCCTGGTCATGCGGGGGCAACTCCTACGCATGTGCGGTCTATTCAGGCAGCCAATGAATGCGCATCAGTTGCCTGCAGAGCCTGCTGCTGCTGCTGCTGCTGCTGCTGCTGTCGCCTGGCCCCTCCCACCACCTTCCCCGCACATTCATATTCCCGGTCTGCAGCCTGAACCTTAGAGCTTTCGTGTGCAGGGGGCTGGTTGGTTGATATGAATGCAAAAAGGTATGACCTGGGGTTGGAGACTGGAGTAACGGCTACCAACATCACAAGGACACGGACATCTCCATTATGTGACAAGAAGCCGTGCTGTTCCTCTGTGATGACGGAGAGCCACAGTGGGGGGGGGAGAGGATCCCCTTTCTTCCCGTAAGGAAAACCTCAGCGTAAGGCTGACTAGGAAAGAGGCTTCGTTCTTGGAGACACTTGGACACTGTCGCCAGGACAGAGAGACGGCCTAGATAGCCAGGCAGGTCTGCTGCTTTGTGTGTTGCTTGTCTCATAAGAACATAAGAACATCAGAAGAGCCCGGCTGCTGGATCAGGCCAAAGGAGGCCCCCTCTAGTCCAGCTTCCTGTATCACACACACTGTAGTGGCCCCACCAGATGCCTCAGGGAGCACACAAGACAACAAGAGACCTGTGTCCAGTCGCCACTCCCTTGCACCTGGCACAGAGAAAACCTACTCCTACAACCAGGAGGTTGCTTGCTCCTTCGCCTGGCATCCTGAGAACAAGAGCCAGGACAAGCGCTCGGCTGTCACTGTGTGTAAAGGGCCAGGCAAAGTGGTGAAGAAGACAAGGGCTTGCTGAAGGCCCCTCCATAGCTTCCTTTCCCCCCCCCCCGCACTGGCTCCTGGCCAGCTGCAGAGTTCCCCATCGCTGGTCAAGTGACCGAATGTCCTTCGTTGGAGCTCCTGCCCTTGACAATGTTTCCTGGGTGACGGGCGATGCCAGGAGCACCAGGATGGAAACTCACCCTTCCCTGGGTAAGGAGGGAGGGATGGATTTTGTTCCCTTGATCAATATTTCAAGGAGGGTTCCAGTTACTGAAAACACTTCAAAAACTCACCGGAAAGGTGACCTGTCCTCTTAGGCTTCACTGCTGCTTGTGACGTGCCCCCCCCCGGCTCTCCAGTGCCAGCACGGAATTGAAGACGGGGTTACCGGGAGGGGCTGGCACCTCCCCAAGAAGGAAGCTCGTGCGCTGGCAGGACCAATGCAAGCCAGCCCCAGTGTGGTGTCCGGGTCGGAGGGCCAAGGAGAGAGAGAGACGGAAGTGGCTTGGGGCCAAGTTGGGGCCAATCATTCCCTTGCTCAGCCGAATCTTTCCTCACAGGGTGGTTGTATGGCAAAAAATGTGATCAACCTCCAGGACACCACTCGGAGTTCCTTAGAGGGAAGTTGAAGTCCCAATCAAATAACCGACACGACATTACATGACCCTTGAATCCCCCCCCCTTCCTCCAAGACGCTCAGAGCAGCCGCACACACGGGCCGGCTCTACTCTTCATTTGTACTGCTCCCATTCCGCTCACTCTGCCTCCGTCAACCCCACCACACCGCTTGGTCCTATCGGCTGCATAGCACATGATCAGAACCCATCACAACATGGTCTCTCCCTGACTGACTGACTGACTGACTGACTGACTGGGCTCCTGCTGCACATGACAAACAGCGCAATCTGACCCAGCTCCTCCACCGGTGCAACTAGCGGGGGAGGGCAGAGTGGGAGTCTTTGGAGGGGAAAGAAAGAGGGTTTACATCTCCCTGGAATCCTCCTTTAGGGGGGATTTGGATCCTCTTTCCTTTCCAGGGCCTGCAGTTCTCGCTGCACCACTGGCTGCACTGGTGGAGGAGCAGGATAGAATTGCGCTGTGATTCAGGAGGAAAAAACTGCACCAAAACAAGATCCTTGATGATGAGGGAATCATCAGACCCCAAATTCTTGCCTTGTATTTGGATGGTATAATTAAATGCCGAGCAATTTCACCCTGAAACTTGAGAATACCCTGCACAGCCTTAATGACAAACCTGCTTCTACATTTCCAGTCTTGATGAGATGACAGACAGTTTATAACCATGATGACCCACAAAGCTCTGAGCCAACGGTATGACCTCAAGAGTGTGTTTTTCCCTTTTTTTCCCTCCTCCCTGCCTTCTCTCCCCAAGCCTTTTTTCTGGTTTGCTAGATTATAAATTGTGCTCTCTCAGTGCTGAGATGCTGCTGATAAGGACTCTGCAGACTCCCAAGCCTAAATTTACACAATAAATAATTAACTTTTTTGGCTAATCGCTTCTGGGTTTTGCCCACGGCCTGCCTTGTCATGGAGCTCTTCCCACTAAACACTGAAAGCCATGGAAAAATGCATGGCCCCGTCCGTCCGTCTGTGTGTCCCCCCCCCCAGCAGCTGTCAAATTGAACAGGGGGCAACACAAGAAGAACATGCACTCAACTTTGGATGAGACGAAACACATCCTGTCGCTTCTGGCCCCCGCTACGTTTACACTGAAGAAGAGCTTCTCTCTGTGTGTTCCAGCACGCAGCTGGTCAAGCCGGGGCTTGGTTAAATTTAAATACATTGCATCAGGTCCTCCTAAGATTTTTGAGAAGTCTCCAAATCTTTACACTAGCAAGAAGTCCGGTGCAATCCTTCCAAAGACCTTGTGGCTTTCAGACTGTTCAGAGATGTTTAATTGGCCTGAACAGTCGTCCCCCCCCCCAGTTCTTTGTTGCATTTGGCCTCTTCCCCCCACCCCCAGCATCGAGTCAAGTGCCCACTAACATCAGAAATGTTTTTGGGAGGCACACAAATAGCATCCCCACCCACCCACCCACCCACTCGCCCGCCGGCCGCTCTCCTCCTATTGGCTCTTCATTCTTCCCTCTTGTCGCGCATTCTCAACAGAGACAAAAATGCTTCCAACCGATTCAACGTATTTGGTTTTTCTGGGATTAGGTTCTTCTTCACCCTCTGTAAATATGAACCATTTTGCATTTCAAAAAATCCTTCAGCAAACAGGGCGGTTTGTCTTTTGTGTTTGCTAATTTAAAAACAAATATTTGCCTGCCAAGCCATACACTCTCTTAGGATGAGCTATTAATAGGATAATTAGGCAGCCAGTAATGAAAAGGATTGCTGGTAATTATGGCAAGATTTGTTTTGGCATTTGAAGACAGAAAAGGGAGGCTGGAGTGCGAAAATCTACCTTGGAGTTAATTAGCACAATTAGAAGATACCTGAAAGAAAAAGAGGCCAACTGCGGCCAGCCCTTCCTGCTTTGCTTTTAAAGAGACAGAGCAGGTGTTCACGGAAGGACAGGCGAGACCGTCTTGGTCTGCCAACCTGCACAGGCGTGTTGGTGCGCAACGAAGAGGAGGGGCCCTTCCTGACGCGCACGGAGTCAAACACAGCTGGCCGAGAAGGGACTTGGCAGGAGACCGGAGCCTGTTGGCTGGGAAAGGTTTCCCACCTGCTAGTCAATCGACTCGATGCCTATTATTATTATTATTATTATTATTATTATTATTATTAGTAGTAGTAGTAGTAGTAGTAGTAGTAGTAGTAGTAGTAGTAGTGTTGTTGTTGTTGTTGTTGTTAGCAGCAGCAGCAGCAGCAGCAACAACAACAATAATTCAAAACCTCATAGAACATAGTCAGATAGTGTCATTGACTGGTGTCATAAAAAAGTGGGTACAAGTTTCGACCTGAAACCTAAGTATCAACTAGGTATCGATGCAATATGGAAGATGTTCCTAACAGTGCTGGTTTTTTGCAATTTTTTGTTGTTACTTCAGTACATTGTAGCTGCCCAAAATTATTATTATTATTATTATTGGATTTATATCCTGCTTTTCTCCCTGTAGGGGGACTCTAAGCGACTACCCAAGCATTCCAGAGCCCCCCCCCACACCTCGTAAACACGCCCCGAGGCAGGTGGGCTCCAGCCCTTCCTCCTGCCCCAGCCAACCAAGGGACCGGACTTCTCCGGTCAATCTCTGAACCGCCTCACCCAGAAGAAGGTCATGAAAACAGTTGCAAGCTGTCCGTGTCGTCTCTCTCCCTGGCTGCTTATGCTGACACATCCAAAACTCTTTTGAACTCAAGCAGGAGGAGCCATTGCTCCGTGGAACGCACAGCCTTTGCAAGCAGAAGGCCTGGGCGCCGTTCCTGGCATCTCAGGGAGCAAGGCCAGGAAAGGCCTCTCTCTCCCCGCAGGCAGCAGCAGCCCTGGAGACACACTGCCAGTCAGAGAAGTCAACGTGCAGCTCCTCGGTGGGCCAAGGGTGGGGCTCGGTTGAAGGCGGCTCTGTGCAGCTGGAGCGGGCTAGGAGAGAGCCCACTTCCAGCTGCAAGGTGGAGCCCGACTTGCTGCACAGACACTACTCCTGAGCAAGCACCAGCAAAGAACTCAAAGGGCAACGCTTGGCCCTCGTCTTGCAAGAAGTGTGCAACCCTCTCCGCCTCTCTCGGGGCTCCAGGAAGCCCCGGGCAAGGGGGAGAGCAGCAGTTGGGGTGGCAGTGGCTGGGCAGTTCCTTGCCCGCTCCTGTGACTCCCTGGGGAAAGGGCTCAGAGTGTGTGACCCCTTCCAAGAGCTTCTTTCCTGGTGACACAGGGCTGCTCTGCTCCCTGATCTCTGCCCACTAGGAGTTCCTGCCTTATTATCTGTAGCTACATTTGCCTCACTCCCCAAATGCAGTGACTGGATCTGAAAATGATTAATTAGAAAATTACATTTATATAACCCTTTAATCTGCATTTATGGGTTGCCAAGGGCAGAAGGTGAGGTAGGGAATTACATCCAGATTAGCTTTGATCCCAAAGGAGCTGAGATCTGAGATTGTCTTCTTTGAAAACAGAAATTGTTGGAATGTGCAGATTTAGGATAGGGGAGACAAAATTAGGTTCCTCTTCTAACATGTCCAGACCCACAGAGGAAAAGAAAAAGATGCCCAGCCCAGCGAGCGACGGGTGCCAGAAAGCAACTAGGGGGAGGGAAGGCGGGAGGCGGGGGTTGCTAGCTGAGCACGGCCTTCCTCCATTTCCCAAACAAAATTGCTTTTGATTCTGCTCAACATGTGTTCGAAAAGATTAAAGAGCTGTAAGCCGGCCCGGCTTAGTAAGAGTCTGCGCTAGAAGAGAGTCCCGGAATGGCAGAGTCCACTCCAGTTTGCTGAGGATTTTAAAATTGTGTTTATTGAATTATAAAGAACCTTAAAGGATAAAGGATATTGAAGTGAGGATTTTTAATACTTTGTGGCATTTGATCACAACAATCATTTAGAAAGTGTTTTGCTTGCTTGCTTTTCCTTACCCCGTTCCAGAAAAGCCAATTAACAATTACTGGTACTAATTAAGGGAGGGTAGGGGGAGAGCCACTCTCCGGGTGACACCAGCCTGCTGCAGGCTGTCTCCAAAAAGGGACCGCAGCCCTCCAGACCCATCAGGAGTGACGCTGCAGGGACTGGCAGCAGAGCTGCTTCAGTTTCAACAGGCCAGCCTCCTTCCCCAAGAGTCCTTGTTGAACCAAGGAAGTCGGCCTGGAGACCCCATGGACGGCCTGTCCTGCTGCAGCGCTCCGAGGCGAAGCCAACTGTGCTAAGGACCCGTCGCTTGTCCTAGCGGAGACGTGAGAGAGACAACCCTCCACGCCCGTCCCCACAGTGTGATCCAGGGCAGGTTTATTCTGAAGTTAGCCACATGATGCCCAGTGGCTTGGCATTTACTCCCCCAGTGATGCAGCAACCCCTCCCTGCCCCAAACAGCCTCTACGGACTCAGTGTTCGCAGTGGCCAAAGAATGCGGCAGAAACAGCCGGACGTGGAGGTGGCAGCAGGGTTAGGGATGTCTGAGCCTCAAAGTGCTGGAGGGTGGGGAACCATCGGGGGGGGGGAGGTGCCACCCTGTGGTGCGGGATCCCCCTTGTTGTTACTCTAGCAGCTGGGAAGTGAGAGAAATCTGGCAATGTTGCCGCGGAAGAGTTCCATAAAGAGTTAAGACGTGTTCGGCCTCGATGGACCAGCAGGTGGATTTGTAGCTCCTAAACAGCCACATTCCCTGCGATAACGTATGCTGTTCTGCTCCGTAAGAGGATTGTGCAGATTAAATGAAATCATGAGACATGCTATGCAAATTACATCCCAAATCAGATTTTCCAGCAGAGGCCAGAGGTGCAGGGGGAAGAAACTGGGAACAGTCCATTGTGCTTCCTCCTCCTCCTCCTCCTCCTCCTCCAGGGTGCCCTTTCCAGCTGCAGGAGAGCCCAGGCTGCAAACTCAGATCTGCTTTCCTGTTCTCGGGAACTGTCCCCTCTTTGGAATGTGTGCTCTTTTCCAATTCCCTTCCAAATTGGCTGCCACTGCAAAGCTGGCGGGAAGCCAGCGGATGCCCATTTGGGCTCCGTGTTATGCAAGCGAGAGCTCAAAAAATTCTAATTACATCTGGGCTCTAGACCAAGACAGGGGACTTGCTTTTAACAGATTAATGCCGGTCTCGACTGCTTCACACATCTGGTGCGGAATTGCAGTGAGAGACTCCACGGGAGAACTCAACCTCTGCCCAGTGGCCTCACCTGCAAGTCCGGGGGGGCCCTGAGTGGCCTGACACCCCGTTTACTCTACATCCCTTTACGATTTCCAGCCCACCACAGACTGGTCTCATTTTGAGGCGTGCAGCACCTTCGTGCGGAACAGTTCCTTCCTGTGACTTTCCGACGTTCTTGCTCCGAGCTCAGTGAAATCATTTGGTCACCACCCGGAAAAACCAAGCCAACCACCTTGCACAGCAGTCGCTCCTAGTGGAGAGGTTCATTCTTGCAGCACATAAAGGAGGTGACCTCACCCCTCTGCCATGACCAAGGAAACGCCTGCCTGGCGCAATCGCTCCCTGCTGCCGAGTTGGGCAGACTTCAGGCAGGTGGTTTTGCTCCAGCTAAGCTGCCCGTGTCTGTTCATTTCATCTTCTGCAACGTCTTCCCCATCCTACCACTTTGCCCCAAAGTGGTTTCCAAACTACGGTTGTTGCCAGATCTGGGGGTTTCAGCCTGAGACTCCAGTTGCTGGATGCTGCTGGGTTTGGGAGGCCTGAGCCTTGAGTCGGGAAGGGCACCTCCATTGCCGCCTCCCCTTCCCTGCCAAATCCAGCTGGCACTGCTGGCCTGCCAGCCACACCACCTCTGCCTGGCAGCTGCAGGCGTAATTTAGCAGCACTCTTAACTGGCTGTGACGAGAAGATGCTTCCCAACCCAAGCCCTCTTTTAGCAGCAGCAGCAGCAGCAGCACCCCAGGGTCTCAGGCAGAGAAGAAGAGGGACCCTTCCCCGCATCTCCTTCCGGACACCGCCAGGGGTTGAGCAGAGCGTTCGCTGAGCTGAGGCCCCCTTGCCTTCTACCGAGTCAGACCACTGGCCATCCAGCCCAGTAGAGTCTGCAGTCTGGCTAGCAGGGGCGCTCTAGCAAGGAAGAGCCTTTCGCATCGCTGGCGACTCAGCCGTTTTAATGGAAGAGGCCAAGGGCTCTCTCCCAACGACCCTTGTTGCAGCATCTTCTCTGCTACTCAGCTGGCTCCAGCCCTGGGAAAGGGGGGGGGGCTGCTCCTCTGGGCCCAACAATGGCCTGAAAACACACACACAGTTGGACCTTTGCCCGTGAGAGGGAAGGAGGGAGCAAGTTTTGATCCTCAGAAGTGTTTCTCATACAAACCAGATTCCCCCTAAGGGAGAATGGTTATCTGGTTCAGAGAGCAATACAGAATCTCTCCTTTATTATCATGGCAGGAAACTTTGGCCTGGTGGGGTTTATCATGAAGACAGAGGAGGCTGGCTCTCTCTCTCTCTCACACACACACACACAGAAGCCGACCACTACCACTTGGGAGGTCTTGCAGCTCTGCAGTTGTACTGTTGATACAGATCTGCCTGGGGTTTATACTGACATTTAAATTACTCTGCCAACAACGAATCAATGTTTATGGATTCCTGGGCCAATAAGTTGGCCAAATGAGATGTTCAGGGATTCTGCCTTCCAGCAAACAGGCCAGGCAGGGTGAAGGTCAAGGCTTTGGCTAATGAGGAACAGTCTAGAGACCCCGTCAATGAACGGACTGTGTGTCCCCCAAGTCCGCCGGCCAGCATCACCTCTGGCGCTCTTGGGTCACCTTAATTCTGTGCGTGTTCCAACCGAGAGCTGCTTGCGAGAGAGAGACAGCTGGCTCTCAGGATGCCACAACAAAGCCACTCGCCTGTGCTAAGGAGACAGAGGGACGGGACTCTTGGCCTGCTCGTTTTTATTTTCAACAGTACAAAGGAGAATAAAAGTAGAAATTCAGCCCGCAGGACAGATCTGCAGCCGTCAAAACTACTAAAAGCCCAGGCAGAGTTATGTAACAACGCTGGGAAATAGGCTTCCTTGACCCAACGCATTCGCCTGACAACCTTCACTTTCAGAACAGGAGAAAGGGCCTGCTCAGAGCCCCGGCCAGCGCAGCAGAGCCCCCTCTTTCCCAGCCGTGGCCCAGCACTGACCCCAAGGGAGGGACGGACGCCCTTTTGCAGGCTGCTCTGTCTGAGTGCTGCTCGGCCTCGATCAGAGCTTCATCTTCGTGGGAGCTGAGACAGCCTTGCTTGGCTTTGAGGGCAGGACAGGAGCAAGAAGGACCCACTGGCAAAAATGGACACCTTAGAAAAATGAAGCCGCCGCCGCCGCTGCTGCCGGAGCTTCTGCGCAGACACAGCCGCTGGCAATGGAAAACCCACTTTGCCGAAGCCCCTTTGATTCTTTGAAAGCAGACCCGACCAAACTAGGTGCAGTGAAGTCGCTGCGGTTTTCCCTCCGGCCTGATTTTGTCACCTGTTTTGAATCTTTCCTGCACCTCAGAGACTTCTGTGATGCCTCGGCAGTATTCTGAACGCCTGCGGATTCCGTAGCCAGGATGGGTGCTGGTGGCTGTTGATTGTTGAGCATCATCTTCTTCTGCTTCCCTTCTTTGAGCAGCAAACAAGGAATTTGGCTCTGAGCCAGCCCAAATCCAGGACCTCCAGTTACTCTCCCCCCCCCATCCAACCCTTCAGCTAAAGCAGGGTTAATGCCCACAGGTTATAAGAAGCACCTGTGCCCAGGCTGCCAGGGCAGAAGCAGCGGAAGCCATGCCAAGTTTTCAGTCCTTGCCTTTTTCCATCCACGGCTTTGATTTTTCAGCCTGTTCATACATTTCTTTTGCTTCTGCGATTTGTCCTCCTGCTCTCAGCCCATGTGGGAAGGAGCGGCTGGTCCGGCTGGCAGCCTGTGCAAGTTCTGCTGGTGGCTGGTTTTAGGGGAACCTGGCTCTGTGGTCCGGGGGGGGGGGGAGAGGCTTCAGCCTGGCCTCCCGCCTGTTGGGTGATGATAGCAAACAATCTTTTCCCAGCTCACTCCCACTTTACCCCCAAAAAAGATGAAGCGGGGAGCGGGGGGGGGGTGTTGTCAACCACTAGGCACTGTATCCGTTTTGCCCCCCATTTCCCCTTATACTGTGTGTGGGCGATTTCTTGAGATCTACTTGCTGATCTAACCATAGCAAGCAAAACGGCATCCTCTGCCCTGGCCAGCGGGGGCGGGGGGTGGGTGGGCGGGCAGGATCCTTCCTCTCTCGGCCTTCCTGTTAGTCACCTGTGAACTGAGAGCAGGAGCCAGTTGCCTTTGGGTAGCTCTGCTCAGCAGTTTTGCCGCCCGACTCGGAACTGCTGCAGCAGTTAACCAACCCGGATGCAGATGCCACTTGTACATGCAGAATATTCCTGCCTGCAGCTCATAGGAGGCCGTGGGAAACGTGGTGGATGCAAAGAGTCCTACTAAAAATAAAATCGACCCTGCAAGCCTGCAGCCCACCCACCTCGCCTCTAAAAGGACACACACAACTACCACCAACTGGCAGAAATGACAGCTGTCCATCCCCCACCACCACCGACATGTTTTCTTCTCATGCCAGGGCCTGGCAGAATGTATGCCTGGCAGAATGAAGGGGCGCTGCTTTGCCTGGACAGAACCACTTCAGGTTGCCAGGCAAAGGGGGGCGCAGGCTTCATTTCCATAGCAGGGAGCATTCAAAGCGTGTGGCCAGGTCAAGAGGAGGCCATCAAAAACACAATATTCAAACAAGACACACCTCCCCTACCACTTTGATGCCGAAGTGGGACAGTCCAGGCAAGCTGTGCCACTTGGGGTCCGCAGCATGAAAGGATAATTCGCCTGTTGGTGGTACAGCCCCCCTGGCCTGGATCCCCCCTTCCTACAGGTGTGATGCAGGATCTAGGGGTCGCTTCTGGGATTACGTGAACTGGCCCACAGTGTTTCTGGGATTTAAAAATATAAAGGTAAAAAATAATAATGCTGGAACTACTCATAGGGACAAGACCGAGACCACCACCCTGGGCAGGTTGTTAAATCCTATGCTGGGGGAGCAGCAAAACCCTCACATTTCCCCAAGGTTGAAAACTGGGTAAAATAGACCAATTGGAGACTGCACGAAATGAGCTTTGCACTGTTACCACCTTTGCCAAGGGGGCTTCAGCAAATGCTGCCCCCAGCCTGCAAAGAGTGGCAGGTTCCCAGGCGCCCAGAGAAGGGCCGTTTTCGCTCTGTGCTACAAAGCACTGGCAACCTGCAGCCCACTCAGCAAAGCAGGAGTTTGCAAGATGGAGCGAGCATTTCTGTGTGGGGCTGCAGACAATGGCAAGGCGCAATCGTTCATTATAACTCAATTACAGTAATTAAAACTGGTGGGCTACAGCAGCAGAACAGATGGGGGGGCGCGCACACCATTTTACACTCCAGGCCATCATCAGCCGACAGCCCTTCTTCTTCAGGCCCCCTCCTGCCATCTGTTCGGAGAACCACGGCGGAGAAGACAGCATGAAGGTGCCACTGCAACAGAGCATATGGGGGGGGGCAAAAAGGGGGCATTAAAGGGTGCATAGAGTATCTCCTTCCTCGTAGGTAGGAAGCAGCGATCTGCACAGGCTCTGGAGTCTCTGCTGCACCCCGTCCAAAGCTCTCTTGGCTCCTGCACCCAGAAAGACAAAAGGGTGGGATTGAGCCCATCAGCATCATGGGAGGACCTGCCTTCCTCCTCCCCCCCCCCTTCAAAAAGCAAGGTGGCTCCTTGGGCTGGAAAGAATGCAGAAGGCCAGTGGCAGAAGGCGCCCCCTCCAGCCAGGGCTTGGCCCAGGCAAGGAACATTTCTGTGCTGCACAGGCTGCTGCTGCCGCTGCCGCCGCCACCCCCCATTCCTTGCTTTGTTTTTTCTTGCAGTCATCATAGCCCCTTTGGTGATTCTGATGTAGGATTTATGCCCTAGAGAATGAGGAGTTTCTAATGTAGGATCTATGTGTGTCCATACTACAGATAAGCAAGTTAATGCAGGTTTTCTTCCCTTCATCTTAGAGCAGCTTAAGTGGCTGCCTGGCTCAGCTGCCCGTCAATCAACCCCACCCCCAGTTCAAGGATGGGGGAACAGGCCTAGGAGGAGGGACTCTAGAAAGTGGCTGCCACGCAGAGCAGGCGAGATGGGGCTCAACAGGCCAAGGGGGTGACTCAGCCAGACAGCTCCCGATGGTGGGGGCTGCAGCTCAATCGCAAAGGCCCTGCTCCACTCGCGGAGCCCCAGATTCAGCCTTGAAGCAAAACTGGGAAAGACCCAAGAAAGCAACGCTGAGCTGGGTGTCCAATGGGTTAAGGCTGAAGCACACCAGCTGCGTTCTGTGTGAGTGCGGCCCGTTGCGGCCGGCTGCGTCTGTGTTCTTTCCAGCCGGAGGCAAGTCCCACTGAACGCCGGGAGCCGCAGAGAGGTCCGCTTGCGTTTGACGCTTCCCCTGGAGAATTCTCAACTTTGGCTGCGTTTCTCGCGCATCACACACCGCATGCAGAACACGGCCGGTGTGCTTCTGCCTTTAGAGCAGGCGTGGGGAACCTCCGCTCCGCGGGACAATCCGGTCCTGCCCGCGCGGGACCGGAGGCTCCGCCGCCGCGCGCCTACTCCTTTTAAAAGTGGCCTTCCTGGACCTGCGGAGAGCGCCACTGGTCGAGAGGGCCATCTCACCCTCATACCTGGATTTTCCTCGTCTTGAGAAAAAACCTTTGCAGGGCAATGGCAAGAAAACGTCAACTTCGCCTAAGACAATTAAGCCAGAAAATCGCCGAAGTCGAGCACTAAAGCCTGACGAAGATTCCACAATTGACGCCTGCGCCAGCATATTCTGATGATTGGGATAAAAGATTTATTTATTTAAAGGAAGACACACAAACACCCCTGCCGCCGACAGCAATACTGCAAGGGCGACTCAGGCTGAAGCAACTATGAAGCTGGAAGCACAAATAAGCTTTCAAAAACAGACTCACCCCCACGTGGCGTCTCCCCGCTTAGAACACAGCGTCGCAGCAGCAGCAAGAGCGCACCCTGTGTAACAGACTGGCACATCACTGCCCTGTCCAAAGGCTCAGGCGCCCGGAAGCACTGGGCGGTGACATCATCACATCACCGCCAATTACGTCTGGGTCTTCTGGAACTGGGGGGCGATGTAACGAGTCGCCACCGGCCCAGGCCTCCAAGGACCCAGCTATGCTACTGCATCTCGTTTGCCCCCCTTGCTTCTCAATCCCCACCCAAAACCCCCCAAAAACCTGGACCGGCGAATCTAGCAAGAGAAAAGGTCTTCACTCTTTTCTTCCTTTACGCACCAACATGGCCTTTAATAAAAACATTTCCACCGTTAAGCCGAAGGTTTTTTTACCAGATCAAAATCAAAAAAATTAAAAAATAATCCATAAAAATGTGGTATAAAAATTCTCTTCCATATGCTACATTACAGGGCAAGACCTTCTGCTACACAAATACGTAGATTTCCCGGGTTTAAATTTTATTTACTCCTTTAGTACAAAAAGGACAGAAGGGGTGGCCTGTCTCCCCCCCCACACACACAGGCTGAAAGAGAGAAGACTGCTAAAGCCCCCCCAAACCACCCATACACCAACCCTGCCCCCACCAGACAGAAACCATATTTGTTAGTAAACCTAAAAACCAACAACCTGTATTTAAATGTTATCTCTATTATTTTACTTTCATCGGAGTAAAAAACAAACAAACAAGAGAGAAAATTCTCACACAAGTTATTCTCTTCTTCTTGGCTCCCTGAGCGTATGGTTTAAACTTTGCTTTCCTGCCGTCCTTCTTCAGCGTTGAGGCCTGAAGGCTGTGAGGAACGCAGTCACGGCCCGCCAGGAGGAGGGCTCCGTCTGCTTCAAATGCACCAGTTTTTACAAAAAAAGTCCAATAAGAACACGACTGTTGTGCCGCCGCCCGTTGCCATAGTCAGGCAGCTGAAGATCCAACCACGGTCCAAAGATCCAGTCCACATGTGGCCGAGACCAGCACCGTGGGCAGTTCACATGAATGACAGTAGAAGCAGCTTGCTGAGGGCACAAGCTGCAGGTCACCAGAGCACCCCCCAAAGAATTCCGGGGATGGCCATCACCACCACACAAAAAGCAAAACCCCAGTGGGATATAGATACAGCCGACGACGAAAGAAAAAAATACACCCTAATAAACTCATCCGCTATTTACATTTCTCACAAGTCTTTTGGAAAGCAGAACCAGAACCGCTGTGGGGCGTTGCTGGACGCCAGTCCTTGAGGTTCGCTTCCCAATCACAGGCGTGATGAGAACCAAGAAGCGAGAACCCAGCCGAGGGCTCAGGAGACCTGTGGGGAATCCCCTGCAGCTGGACCAAGCGCCAAGGTTTCCATCCCCAGAGAGGCGCCAAGGTCATGCTGGCAGATGCGCGGAGGCCGCCTCACTCCAGACAGAGGGCGCTGGGACCGCTCCGCTGCTCCGCACTTGGTTTCCTGCCTTGCCAACTCACAAGGGCCCGTCTGAACGCAGCAGCAGCAGCAGCAGGCTCAGTAGATCACCTCGTAGACAGTGGCCTTCTTGTCCCCGGAGCCTGTGACGATGTATTTGTTGTCTGCCGAAATGTCACAACTTAAGACGGAGGACGATTCTTTTGACTGAAGGAACAAAAAGGAGACGGGAAATGCCAGTTTGCTTCCTTCCATTTAGTTCACAGCAGTATTTGAATTTTGTGCCCTCTCTTCCTAGAGGCAGACCAGTGCCAAGAGAGTACAGTAGGTAGGCAGGGTGCCATCTGCTCGCTCATCCCCAAGTACCCGTAAGGATCACCTGGACACCCCAAGGAAAACCACGTCGGCAGCCTTCTTCTGGCCCCTCTGCCGCCAGCAGACTCCCCCAGCCCCCCGTGCCTTCTCCAGACCATGTGCCATCCGCTAAGCTCACACTCGGGGGGGGGATCCTTTCCTGCATCCTCACCTCAGGCTCTCCAGACTCCCCAGCCTTAGCGCTGAGCCCCACTCCAAACTCAGGCCTCATTCAGGCAGTCTGTGGGGGCCACAATGAGCTTCCTCGCTCTTACCACCCAGTCCACCACAGCGGTGCAAACAAACAGACTCTCAACCCTCGGAGGACAGGCCTGTAGGGCCCCCCTCTCCCCCGAGACTGCCCTGCTCCAATCCAGAGGCTGCAGCTTACCTGGAATATGCTTGCTCCGTAAGGAGTCCTCCAGGCATTGAGGAGGTTGTCCTTCCCGGTGCTGACAAACCATTTTCCTAAAAGCCACAAGTCAAGAGGCCAACATGGTGACAAGACCCAAAGGAAAGACAGTCCAGCCTGAAATCCCCACCTCCAAGTGACAGCAGAGGGCCCTCTATTCCCTGGCTGCAACAGCAAGTCTGGGGGTCAGGGGCTGCGACTCTTCCGCCCCGGCCCCAGGCTAGGATTCTCCAGGCAGACCAGGTGTCCACTTCTCCCCACAGGGAGGTCAGAGGAGCCAAGATGATCACGCCACCTTTTCTACTTCGCACGGAGCAGGCCGACCACCGGTCCACCAGGTCAGGCCGCTCGGACTGGCAGCAGTTCTCCCCAATGTCTGGCAGGAGCCCTCCCCGTCTTGCTACTTGAGGCCCTGGGCCCTGCGGATGCCCGAGCCAGGGCCCTCCAGCCTGCCAGGGGCCACTTACCACAGTAGGCAAACTTCAGCGACAGGACGCAGCTCTCGTGCAGGTGCAGCTGGTACTTGTCCGGCTTGGTGTGGTGCAGCACCTCCACGTTGCTGCTCTCCATGCCCACTGCCAGCCACTCCCCTGTGGGGCAGTAGCCCAGCGAGAAGATCTGGGGAAGAACCAAGTCCTACCACTCACCAGGCAGCGGGGGGGGGGGGGGGGAAGGTGCTGCCCCTCCAAATGCTGCCTGGGAGCCCCTTCCAGGTGGGGCGTGTCCAGCCGAAAAAGCAGCTCCCCGGTCAAGGGGCCGTCGCTGCTTCTGGCCTGCTCGTCAGCCACCCCTCCCCTGGGATTGGGGGGGGGAAGAGTCTTGTGTGTCCAGTAGCTCGTCACAGGGCTGCTCTGAAAGCTCACTCCAAGGGACTTCATGGCCCCCTGCCTGAGTGGCCAAAGGCTTCTTGGGGACTTCGAGTTGGCACTGGCATTAAGCTCCCCTCCCGCCTGAAACATATTTGCCATGCCTCTGTGGGCAGTGGCGGCTCTCCCAGCACCGAGCCGGGTCCTGCTGGGCACAGAATGTGCCAGGAAGTGGCCCAACATCACGTCACGGGTCTCGTCCAAAGGGGAAAAGGCGGCAGCTGGCAGCAACGGGCCAAAGAGACCGCGCGGAAAGAGGGAAACCCCGCCAAACAGAACCAGAGCTGCTGCTACCAGTGGAGGTGCAAAGAGAAAAGGGGGGCTGCCCCCAAGACCCGAGAGAGCTGCTAGGCTGGGGTCGTGGCCAGTAGGTCTCCTCTCACTGCCAGGGAAGGCGAGGAGGGGAGAGAGTCTCTGAGGGGCTCACCTGGGAGGTGAAGTCGTGCTGCTGAAGCTGCCTGCCTTCCCGAAGGTCCCAGGACCGGACTGTGTTGTCCAAGCCCCCTGTCCACAGTTTGGTGCCATCATGGGATATATCTATGCAGCTGGCACCATCCGTGTGACCTTGGAATTGCCTGGAAACCAAACGGAAAGAAGGCTCGAACCCCGGATGCAGAAGACACAAGAACTCACCCCCCTTCTGCCTGCATGCTGAGGAGCCTTTTCTCTTTCCTTTCCATCAAGCACAGGAGCTGCCCTACCAGGGACTCCACCGTCACGACCACTGTGGGTAGGGAACTCTGACCCAAGCGTACGGAAGAAAACCGCGTCCCGACAGCCACGGCCTGCATCAAGCGCCGTCCTCAACAAAAGGGCTGGTGTGCGCGCGCAGAGGAGAGCCGGAGAACAGGCCGTGCAGACAGCCTTCCTCAAGCTTTGGCTCATTATAAAGTGCTGAGAGGCCCCCCCCCCCCCATTTGGCTGGTGCTTCTTGCACTACCCTAGTGGGCCAGCAGACCGTCAGCAAAACCTTCCGTCACGCACACGCACACGCACGCCCCCCCCCCCCGCTCCAGCGGGGCTCACCTGACCAGCGTTTGGTTGTGGAGATCCCAGACGGCGATGTTGCCGTCACTGCAGCAGGAGAAGCAGACTTTGGCGTCGGGGCTGATGGCCAAGGCGTAGCAGGCAGGCGCAGAGGAGGTCAGCTCAGCCTTGATCCGGGGGGTGGGGGAGGCCAGGTCCCAAATGGTGAGGGTGCTGGCTTCCCCGCCCACAATCAGCGTGCGCCCGTCCGGGAGGAGCTTGCAGGAGCGGATATAGTTGTCCCTGTTCTGGAGGCGGAACACGAAAGGTCAGCAACCCGCCCACCTCGCCACGCGGACCAGCAAAGCCCACGGCGTCCAGCCCCGTAGCAGCAAAATGTCTTACAATTCCAGACATGTGGAGTATTCTCTTGGCCAAAAAATGGGGGCGGGGGGGGGGGGGCTCTGGTTGCTCGGACACAGCTGGCTTGTCCCACAACACACTTGGGGGGGCAGAGCACAGACTGACCTATAGAGAACAGGAGGAGCTCCTTCTATAGGGGGCTTAACATCCGAGGGCCTTGTTGTCAGGGTCTATAAGAAAGCAGTGGCAACAGGTTGGTTGGGGAGGTGGGCACTTCCCCCTCCCCCGTCCAAATCTCTGCTCAACTAGGATGCTATTTTTCAGTGTAGCCTACTTTGCAGGGTTGTTTTGAGGGTGGGATAAAGTGCCGGCCCTTGGGAAGAGGGTTACCTGCGAGCCCAGCAGCGGTGGGAGGCTGCTTCTTAAGTGGGAGCTGTTCTCCTGAACTCGGCCCGGAGGCCGGCAGAGCGGAACAATCCCTAGCAAGACACTCGCGCCTCTGGCTTCCAACGAGTCATGAGCCGAGCATGGAAACCGGCCTGGGCTCAGAAGCAGGCGGGCTGGCCAGTGGCGCGGCGCCCATTCCGCTTACCAAGCAGTCCAGCTGGGAGATGGGGCTCTTCGTGCCTGGCTGGCTGATGTCCCAAATCTTCACACATCCTTTCCCACCCGTGTAGACGTGTCTGGTTGGGTCGCTAATCGTCACGGCACACACCACTTCGCCGTGACTCAGCGTGTTGATCTGGCGGGCGTGCCGGGGGATGCCAGGACCAGCAAGCGCATCATGCGGAAAGGGGACGGGCTGCATCTGCCCGTCAGCGCTCACGTGAAAGGAGTACGCGCTGCGGAGAGGACAACAAGGAGGGTGCCATCACACGGCTCCCCCAGCTCTCCCTGGCACTCCAGGGGCTCTCCAGGTCCGGGGCACGAGCCAGGAATACCAGGACGCACTGCAGCATTCACACAAGAACGGCCACCCACCACAGCAGGCAAACAGGAAGGCACACCACCCAATCCCAGCCTGTTCGCCTGTGGCGACTTTGATTCTGGCTTGGGAAACAGCCACGCTGTGCTCCGCCATGAATCCTCCACAGCTGGGAAGACAGTTGCCCTGGGGGCATCTTAAGGCCCAAGCAGCACCAAAGGTGCCACAAGAGCCCCGTCCCGTCCCCCTGAAGCATGAATGGTACATTTGGGGAGGGAGGGAGAAGGTTCAAGAGAGCGACTTACGGTTTGCCCCCAGGAATGGACGCCAAGCCTGCGGGCAGGACGGGGGTCCTCATGGGCGGATGTGGGTCAAAGCCAACCTGGAAAGCAAAACGTCGTCAGGCACCAGCAGCCAAGCAGACACCAAAGACACTTCACAGGCTCCAGCACAGCCAATGGGAAGAGGGGCAAGTCCCCAGCAGGGCCGTTTCGGAAAGAGGGCCCCCCCCACTACTCCTGTCTCAGGGTGCTTGCTGGAGCCCCCGCCTCTGCTGCCCCCTTTGCCCAGGGTGCTGCGGAGCCTCATTCAGCCTCCGGGGAGATCTGTCCCCCCAGCCCTACAATGCAAGGGGTCCAATGCTGGTCGGAAGGAGCTGGCAGGCACCAAGGACAGCTCCAGGACAGACAGAACTTGCCAGGAGGAGGGAGGGAAGGGACACACAAGCCGAGAGGGCTTCAGACATTCCCGCCCCCCCACGCCCAAACGCTTGCAGAACTCCCAGCACCAGCATCTGCTGGGAAGCCTGGAGGTGACTGTTGCTGGTATCGTTAGGAGTCTGTGCTGCTTCCCCCTCCCCTCCCCCCCATTTAAAAGAGGAGCTAAAAAGGGCTACGTACAGCTCCAAAGCTCACCATTGGAGACCGGCCATAGGCAGCGGCGGCGGCAGCAGCGGCGGCAGCCGTCATCTGTGGTGGGATGCTGTGGAGGCTTGCGTAGCCCCCCGGGCTGGTGAGGGAGCCG
Organism: Plestiodon gilberti rubricaudatus; assembly: GCA_026170595.1. Taxonomy (NCBI): domain Eukaryota; kingdom Metazoa; phylum Chordata; class Lepidosauria; order Squamata; family Scincidae; genus Plestiodon; species Plestiodon gilberti. The sequence continues at coordinate 1,028,353 of JANXHW010000007.1, read as the reverse complement.
TTCATTTCATGGTGCCCCATCATAGCGAAGGGGGTGGCGTAAGAGCCCGCGATCGAGATCGGCGTCCTCAGCGCAGACGCTGGGAAAAGAAGATCAAGGAAAGCGGGGGTGAGGGGGAAGAAGCGTCACCCATCACCGGGCAAGACCCTCGGAGGAGGAGGGGTTGCCCCTGCTTTGGGCTGGGCTTCTCAAGGCCCCCACTTCACCCCACGGGGGGGGGACGATTCTCTCCCTGGGCTGGGTTTTGGATCGAGCAGGTAACAGCAGCAGTTCGCCTCCACGCAAACCGCCAACACCAAGCGCCTCGTCAACAGGAGGCTACGTACCCAGGGGGTCCATGGCAGGAGGTTTCCCTGGGATTGGCCGAAGCCCTGGGGTCGTGCTGGTCCCAGGAGTGGGCGCATCGTTCCTGGGCGTGGGGGTGTTGGATTTCAGCCCTGGGGTGGAAGATTTGTCGTTCTAGTGCAAAGAAGTTGGGGAGATGGTTTGACATCAGAACGATGGCATTCTCAAGCACATTTCTTGGGGGGATTTTTATTAGGAATGAAACTAACTGGGGCCTTCCCATCTCGGGAGTCAAATTCCGAGGAGGTTTGCCTTCTCTAGGACGATGCTCGTTTTAGGAGACTAAAAAAACAGTGTCGGGGTTTTTATTTTGTGAATAAAAACGTTGCCATGAAGGATTGTCCCGGAAGCCGGGGCTTGCTCCACACTATTTAGCACTGTTGAAATAGGGACTGGGGAAAATTCAATTTTCCTCAACTCATTTCAAAACAAGGCGGAGGCTTCGAAATTGCCAACCGCGAACCATTTTCTATGTCAGCATGGCTTCTGCAAGGGGAAGTCTTGCCTCACAAACCTGTTAGAATTTTTTGAAAAGGTCAACAGGCATGTGGATGCGAGCGAACCCGTGGATATTATATATCTGGATTTTCAGAAGGCGTTTGACACGGTCCCTCATGAAAGGCTCCTGAGAAAACTCCACAGTCAGGGAATAAGAGGGCAGGTCCTCTTGTGGATTAGGAACTGGTTGAAGACCAGGAAACAGCGAGTGGGAGTCAATGGGCAATTTTCACAATGGCGAGAGGTGAAAAGCGGTGTGCCCCAAGGATCGGTCTTGGGACCGGTGCTTTTCAACTTATTCATAAATGACCTGGACTTGGGGATAGGCAGTGAGGTGGCCAAGTTTGCGGATGACACTAAACTTTTCCGGGTGGTGAAGACCAGCAGAGATTGTGAAGAGCTCCAGAAGGATCTCTCCAAACTGGGAGAATGGGCAGCAAAATGGCAGATGCGCTTCAATGTAAGTAAGTGCAAAGTGATGCACATTGGGGCAAGAAACCAAAATTTCACATATACGCTAATGGGTTCTGAGTTGTCTGTGACGGATCAAGAGAGAGATCTTGGGGTCCTGGTGGACAGGTCGATGAAAGTGTCGACCCAGTGTGCGGCGGCTGTGAAGAAGGCCAATTCCATGCTCGGGATCATTAAAAAGGGGATTGAGAATAAAACGGCCAATATCATTATGCCTTTGTACAAATCGATGGTAAGGCCACATCTGGAGTATTGTGTCCAGTTCTGGTCACCATACCTCAAAAAGGATATAGCTGAATTGGAAAAGGTGCAGAAAAGAGCGACCAGAATGATTAGTGGGCTGGAGCACCTCCCTTACGAGGAAAGGCTACAGCGTCTGGGGCTTTTCAGCCTAGAAAAAAGGCGCCTGAGGGGGGACATGATTGAGACTTATAAAATTATGCATGGGATGGAGAGAGTGGATAGAGGGAAATTCTTCTCCCTCTCGCACAACACCAGAACCAGGGGACACGCACTAAAATTGAGTGGAGGGAGAGTTAGAACAGACAAAAGAAAATATTTCTTTACCCAGCGTGTGATTCATCTGTGGAACTCCTTGCCACAGGATGTGGTGATGGCACCTGGCCTAGATGCCTTTAAAAGGGGTTTGGACAAATTCATGGAGGAAAAGACCATCACAGGTTACAAGCCATAAGCAACCTCCTGGTTTTAGAAGTGGGTTTTCTCTGTGCCAGGTGCAAGGGAGTGGCGACTGGACACAGGTATCTTGTTGTCTCGTGTGCTCCCTGAGGCATCTGGTGGGGCCACTGTGTGACACAGGAAGCTGGACTAGATGGGCTTTTGGCCTGATCCAGCAGGGCTCTTCTTATGTTCTTATGTTCTTATGTTATGCACACAGAAAATCAACATTCCCTTTGGCTTCTGTCTGAAGGAAGCTCTTCCTGAATGCCAAGGAGTCGCCAGAGGCGCTCACGCCAACAAGTCAGGCGGACACTTCTTGATGGCGACATGGTGCCCAACTCCTGCTGCTGGGAGGCAAAGACCCCCACCATCCGGAGCAGCTGCGCTGAGCCAGGACCGGTGGAGACCCTATGAGTGCGAACAGCCGCCCCCTTAACCACAGCCTCTTTCTGGGGGGTGAGGTCTGAGGCATCACAATCACGCACATCTGCTCACCCCCTTTTCCTCCTCGGGGGCACCCCTTTTGTGCTTTCCAAAGCCTGCCACTGGCGGGCACTCCCAGAAGGCGGGAGCAGCCGTGTGTCCCCCCCCCCCCGAGACCAGGCTTGCCGTCACTTACATGGCCGAGCTCTTTAGTCTTGGACGAGGGGGTGCTGCTGGATGAGGCGACAGAGGCAGGGCTGGGGGGGGCATCCTTCTTCAGAACCCGGGCTTTCTCGAGTCCGTTTTCAGGAGGGGAGTGGGCTGGGCTCACCCGAGGCGTAGCAGGATCCTGGGAAACAGACGGGAGCTGTGAGCAGTAGCAGCACGAGCCGGGGGTGTGGGTGTGGGTGTGGGTTTCAAGGCACTGTTGGAGGACACGCTGCCTTCGTGGAGGGAGGGGCAAGTGCCGGCTCCTTGGCAGCCCCCTAGAAGGGTTTGAAGCCAGCTCTGCACTGGGCCTGGCTGGGTTCCACCTCTGGGTCTCCACAGAGACCACGAAGGAGTAGCTCGGATTTTGCAGACTATGGAACCGAGAGAAACTAGACAAACATCCTTCACTTCCATCTGCTGCAACTCTGTCTCCCTTTTTCAAACGTGGGACTTTTCCGGAAACTGAGGAATTTTGTGCCAATGGCCGGGGGGAGGGGGGAGGCACAGCACCACCCAGCCTACCTCATTAGAGACGTCCACCACCAGGTCATCGCTCTTGTCGCCATCGCTGTCCTGAAACAAGAAGCCGTGCGACTCTGCTGAAATAGACAGCAAGGCACCGGCGCACCCCGGCAAAGGCCACTCCTCCTCCTCCTCCTGGGTCAGCGGCACCCGAAAGGGGATCCCCTCCCCCACCCGCAGCACGCACCACATTGGGACTGCAGATGAAATTCAGTTGTCCACATGAAAAACCACCCGGTCTGGACCGGAGGTTTCTAGGCTCAGAATGTGGCAAGACCGCTCTTGCCCAGAGCCTCTCACTTCGCTGCCAAGACTGGAGCTGCAGGCTGGAGCTCCAGTTCTGCACCCGAACACTAAGACCCAGGGTGCCTGTTCTCTTCCACTCCCAGGCACAAACCACCCACCTTTGCCTCGCAGCAGGGCAGAATGGCGAGTGCTCAGGGCCCGCCAGGAACTTACATAGCGGCTCAGGCCGTCTTTCTCCTCCGCCTTCCGCTTCTTGGAGTCGATGCTGTAGTCGGTGGAGCTCCTGTGCTTCTCGCTGGCTCGCAGACTCTCCGATGGGGAGATGGAATTATTCTGGAACAGCAAAAACAAAGGGAATCTGGAAAGTTGAAACGCTCCCCTTGCAGAAGACCTACACAACAGCAACAAATCTGTAGGACGGGGTGGAAAGGCGAGGACTGATCTCCATCTCTCGAGACCAAGCTTCCAATTCTACTCATGGCTGGCCTGCCATGGGCCCGCATCGAGGACCACCACCTCTTGGGTTAGACCCCTCTTGTTAGGGCTGTCAATGCTGCCTTGGTGCATGTGCGTACATGTGCACCCCCTCCCAAGATGGCCCTTTCCTCCCACTTGCACCCAGCTCTCAAAGGCCGTTTGCTTGCCTGTGTGCCACACACAGAAGAGGGCCAGTGATTTTGTCCCTGGAGCCGTGCCCCCCTCCAAGCCCAGGCTCCCCCAAAGCGAGCTGCTGGGGTGGAGGGAGGGGGATGTTCACAACAGCAGAGGCAGGGGCTGTTTTTCAAGGGGGGGCTGTTACCACCCGGTTCCCACACTTGCCGCAAAGGCTCAACATCCCCTTTGCTTTTCACGCCCAAAGCCAGGCTGAAGCCACCCAATCGAGAAGCAACAGTGCAGGCGGATCATGCCGGGGGGGAGGGAGGAGAGCCGCTGGAGACCCCGGGCCGCCCTCCTTGCAGCGGTTCGTGAACTGCCTGGCCTTCTGAGGCCTGCTAAAACGGCCCTTGGTAACGGAAGAGCTCCCGAAAATGAGACCGCGTTTGGGTTGTCTGTCGACGTTTTGCCTCGATGGCCCCAAACGGCGAGGAAGAGGAACGGAGGCCCCAAACGCAGCCAAATCCAAACAAAACACGCACTGAACGCAACACCCAGAACCCCCTTGGAGCTTGTAGGAATGTCTTTGTCCAGGGCAGGAGAATCGAGAGTCCGCTTTGACAAAACGCAAGTCAATGTTTAAGCACAACTGCGGTGAAGTCGGAGGGGAACAAGCAGGAACTTACTGTGCTGGAGTCACGATCTTCGCGGAAGGAGCCCAAGTCGCAGGAATTGGGAGGTTGGTGGGGGACGGGGGGGGAGAGAAAAAGAGAGTCTTAAAATAGAACGTCAGCCGAGCAGCTTTTTAGCACGCGAAAGCCATGCTGCCCTTTTCATCTTTGTTCCCCAGAAAGAATCTTGGCCCAGATAACAGCTCTCTTTCTTGGCCAACAAGTACATGACAAAACAAGTTGCTGCAAGGAAAAATGCACTGGAACACAAGGAGGGACAAAGGCAAACACGCAAACACACACACAGGAGCGGGCAAACTGTCTGCTGTCTAAACCTGGAAACTGACTTTCCCTCCTTGCTGGCCCTTCAGGCAGGGGACCTTCTTGGAAGACACTCAGGAATGGTTTGGGGGTCACCAGCAGATGGTCACTGCTCCCCCTAAGAGCCACTCACTAGCCAAGGCCTTCCTGTCCAGACCATCTTTGTGGACAGTGACGGTCAGAAGAGGGTCTCTTTGCAGCAACTGAAGCAAGCCGAGCGACAGCTTTTCAGAAAGGCTGTAAGACGCCCTTACACTTCAGCCTAGTTTCTCGTTTGTTTATGAGGCTGTTCCTGCTGCTGTGACAGAGACATTATTTTGTGGGTTCTGAAATCATTTTTGCCTGTTTATTGCAAATGACATTTTGGAAAAGCAACATAAAAATACACAGCGTCTCAAAAAATGTACACATTTTCATGAGCTCTAATTCATACATCCTTCCTTGTGGAAAACCTGCAACACTCGAACATCTCAGGGAAGCCATTGAAGAGCCATGTGGAGCCATCCCAGCACACGCGCTGGTGGACGTCTGAAGATCCCTTCGTCAACTATGTCAGCCGTATACAGAGACCAGTGGGGAACATTTCAAGCACTCGGTCTAATTCATTAACTAATTAACTGGGTCAAGCAACTGCTTCTGTGTACACCACATACTGCACGTGCGTGAATTCTAGCACAATAAATCTGACGCTATAAAGTGTGTGAACGTTTTCTTGAGACACCCTGTATTTATAGTCAATAAAGTAGTAAAATAGTGGAAACCTCATTTTTACTGGGGCCGGAGGATCCCACCCCCCTCTGGACAGATGAAGACAAAAGACCAGGACGCACGCACGCACAGGCCGATTCCTCCCCTGCAGACGCTTTCAGGATCCGTCCTAAACATCAGGAGGAGGAGGAGAAGCGAGCTTGTGCACACGCGCACGACCTCAGAAGGCCACCCAGAAGGAGCAGAGGCCTTTCCTCACCTCGGTGGTCCAGCAAATCGTGGTGGTTCTTTTCATCCTTCACCGCCAGGTGCGCTTGTCCGCTGAGGGCCCCGAGAGCCAACAGCCCGGAGCTGCTCCCTGTGCCTGGCGGGATCCCAGGGGGCTGAAGGCCGGACGGGTGCGGAGGCAGCTGCACGGGGGGCCCGTGAGCGGCGTGCGAGAGGTGCTGGGCCTGGAGCTGCTGCTGCTGCAATAAAGCCAACGGTCAGAAACGGCAGGCAGACCGACAAACCCGCTGCACACCATCCCACACGGTCACGTCGCATCAGGAAGAAGAAAAGTTGGCGCATTTGGGGAACTCGCACAGTCTCCTTGGCAAAAGCACACATGTTCAAAATAGCAGCACAAAGAGAAACACCTTGAACACAATTTAGGATGCCATGGAATTCGGGGGGCTAAAGGAAAAGCAGCACAAAGTTATTGATCTTGGGATATTCAGTTTACTCTTTGCAGTTTGAATCCTGCTCAATATTTTAAAAAACAAGCAGAGGCGTTGGCTGATGGGGAGCGGGGTGGGTGGGCGCCCAGGCGCAGGGCCCTGGGGGCAGGGCGGGGCTCCCTAAGTTTCGTTTATGTTTTCCCCATTTTTCGGGGTTTTTTTTACTGTTTTCATGTTTTTCCCCCACTTATCTTGTATCTCTGAGCCGATCGGAAGCTGATGCGACCGGCTTGAAAGCGCCCTGAGACTCCGGCAAGCGCCCAGAACTTCGTCGTTCTGCGCTTGCGCAAGTCTTCTACAGTTAGCGCAGGCGCAGAACGTCGATTGGAAACTTGTCATTCTACGCCTGCGCTAACTGTAGAAGACTTGCGCAAGCACAGAACGACAAAGTTCACACACACACAAAACACACACACACCCAGATACCACTAAAAAAAGCCCCGAAAACAGTAAAAAAAACAGGGAAAACGAAACTGAAACCTAAAATTTTATTGTTTTATTGGGGGGCACGGGGGGGCCGCCTCAACCTCGTGGGGGCGTAGGAACGCCTCTGACAAGAGACGCACAACATGTAGGTAGTGAAAATTCAAGACCATCCAGACTCCAATCAGAAAACCCCACAGAGATCACTGGACACAAGATTAAATTGGGCGTTTCGGTTCTAGACTTCTAGAGCGGGAAAGGGCAGGAGGGGGTCTGGCAGTCGTTCGGCAGTAAGTTGGCCAAAGACTGCAGCCCTCCTCCGCGCACGCTGCCTGGCTGGCCCACGAGAAGCCGTTCAGCACACAGGCCGGCTGCAACACAACCAGGACCCCTGGGAAGCAGCCTCTGCTGTGCCTGCAGAGGCCTCGTGCCTGGTCGGTCCTTAGGAGGAAGAGGTGACGGGCAGCAAACCACCACGGGCGCTTAGTCAAGATGGCATCACGCCAGTGTTTCACTCCAGCCCCCACCATCTCAATCAGGACACCGAAAATAGGGAGCGCTTCTCCCCTTCAGTGTCTGTTTAGCAGAATGACTGGTGGTGGTGGTGGGGTGTTAATCCACTTCAACGTGCAGCAAGTCCAGTTGGAAGGGAAAGAAGGGTGCCCATCCATGTCTCCCTCCCCCCATTAAACATGGCACATAAAGGACATGAATCTCGCAAGCTGACCAACACTGGGCACTGACCCCTTTTGTGCGCCTGCCAAAGTTCAGCTGTGACCCCAAGGCAGGCTGCGGGGGGAGGGGGGGAGAACGGGTGAAGTGGGGAACAAATAGGCTCCAGCATCACGACAGCAGCTTGAAATAGAGCACCCTGGCACCCCCCCCCCCCGATCCTCTCAGCAGATCACTTAACTGGGATCAGTTACCTTGCATAGCACATCGTAGGATCATGGTCAGGGCAAGGGGGGGGGGAGAACACACCCGAGTTTGCATTTGCGCTTCGTCTGAAAAACAACAACGAAACAGCCTCCAGTGCCAGGAGCTGGGCCGGCCTAGCAGTGGCACAGCACGATCCACGCGGCAAACCAAGGAGGTGCCAGGTTCAAATCTAACCTCAGCCCCTCACTGGAATATGGGGAATAGTATTGCCTGTCTGGGGGGGGGCTGCCCCAGAGCGCTTCCAACTCTCAGGCGACAAATGAGAAGCAATGCGAGTTATTCCACAATTGGAACTCCTGGCTTCTTTTTCAAAGAGCAGCTGTAAAAAGGAGGGTGTGAAGTGGAGGGGGAGGCGCTAAAGTCCTTGCCAGCTGCTGTTGGCAGTGGAGGACAGGACGGAAAGTTTCCCTCCTTAAAACTAGGCGAGGAAGTCACACAGAGAAGGGGTCATAAGAACACAAGAAGAGCCCGGCTGCTGGATCAGGCCCAAGGCCCTGGATCTAGTCCAGCTTCCTGTATCACACAGTGGCCCCACCAGATGCCTCAGGGAGCACACAGCCAACAAGATAACCTGTTTCCTGCTGCCACTCCCCTGCACCTGGCACAGAGAAAACCTACTTCCAAAGCCAGGAGGTTGCTTATGGCTTGTAACCTGTGATGGTCTTTTCCTCCATGAATCTGTCCAAACCCCGTTTAAAGGCATCTAGGCCAGGTGCCACCACCACATCCTGTGGCAAGGAGTTCCACAGATGAATTACACGCTGGGTAAAGACATATTTTCTTTTGTCCGTTCTAACTCTCCTTCCACTCAATTTTAGTGCATGTCCCCTGGTTCTGGTGTTGTGCGAGAGGGAGAAGAATTTCCCTCAGGGGTCAACTCCCCTGGCCCTAATCCCAATCCGGAGCAACGAGCAGCTACTTTTAAAGACCAGGCAGGCAGGTCGGATTTCCCTCCAGAAGAGCATTGCCCGTCCCAGGACATTTGCAGGGCGTTCAGGGAGTGCCGGTTTGGCGATCAAGGCATTGCCCACAACAGAGGACGCCTGGCCACACTGGCCCCCACTGGAGGGGGACTATTAGCCTCAGACCCAGGGCAGCAGAAGCACGTGGGGCATTGAGCAGGAGTTGGGAGGGAAGGGAGGCGGCTCCAGCAACACACACACACACACACACACACACACCCCGGCCTGGCAGAGGAGCCTCTGGGTGCGCCAAGGGGTCCTAATTGGATTAGGCACATCCTGCTTCACGGCTTTGTTAGCCAATTTAACGGTTCGCCACTTAAGAGTCCGCAGCCACTTGCATTACATTGAGTCAAGTCTTCGAATCATTTCCAGAGTTGCAAACAGAATCCAGGGCTCCATCTCACAGAAACCTGAAGCAAGATTGGGGCGGGAGGCTCGTGGCCTGAAGGCCCAACACTGACCACGCCTGACCCCAGGAACAGGCTGGGGAAGCAGATCTGGCCACCTGGCCCTCATGCCAGCGCTCTGCCTTGCAGCCTGGCAAACTGATGTCACCAGTCATGGGCACATGAGCTGCAGGTTCCCGAGTGCCACGGCAGGTGGGAAGGAAACACACAGTGTGGGGCAGCCCTGGCATACACCTCGCAACGCCCTGGAAGCAGGGGCCTGATTCTCTCTGAGGCGCTGCCACATACACTCCAAGAGGGCCATGCAGAACCCTCCCCCGGGCCAGAGGGCATGGGCTACACCTGCCCGACACCTCCCTAAAAGGTGCTCAAACCCCTGTAACATAGGAACATCAGAAGAGCCCGGCTGCTGGATCAGGCCCAAGGCCCTGGATCTAGTCCAGCTTCCTGTATCACACTGTAGTGGCCCCCACCAGATGCCTCAGGGAGCACGCAAGACAACAAGAGACCTGTGTCCAGTCGCCACTCCCTTGCACCTGGCACAGAGAAAACCTACTTCTGAAACCAGCACCCCACAAGGACCCGGTAGTCGCCAGATGACTACCTCCCCTACCACCACCAAGGGGAGTGAACCAGCGCTTCAGGGGCAGCAGGTCCAATCACTAACCCTGCAGGAAAACACACACACACCCCGCCCACCATTTGGTCTGGAGTCCTAATTCCTTGGTTCCAGAAGCCAGAAACTCTCCTAGAGATGGACCCAGGTGGACTCCGCCCCACAACACTGCAACCCCCTCTTGAAGAGACCACCACCACCACCCACGGCCTGCATGTCACCTTGCGGAGGGGGGGCAAGGGAGAGCTGGGGCCAAGCAGCTGTCAACAAGGATGCAACGGGTTCCCAGCCACCCAACGGGATGAGCGCCAGCTCAGCCAACATAAGGGCGAAGGCGCCAAACCCAGGAACGCAGTGTGGAAGCCGCAGCCCTCCACCAGCGCAACTTCCCTTCCCATCCTTGCCAGTGACGTTGCGATACAAAATCCTCAAAATCGCCCTTTATCGCCTTTTTTTCAATGGAGCCTTTGCGAGTGCAAAGGTGGTCATGAAAATATTCTGGCGACCCGCAGTGAAAGGGCTCTGCGTAGATTTTAAGTGACGCATACATTTGCACAACTTTTCAGCCAATAAAACGTGGCACTTGAGACAGATTTCCGTTTCTTCAAAGCGCAGGAACGCCAGAAGCGGCTTGGTAGCAGGCTCTCTAAACGACTGCCTTCTCCCACAGGGCTGCAGCTCAGTGCCAGCCCCCCCTCCCGCCCCAGGTTTGGTCCCTGGCAGCCTCTCAGGACAGGGCTGGCAAAGGCCAGTCTGAAGCCCCAGTGCAGAAGGCAGCCAGTGGCTGGAGAGACGATGCCCGTCGATTCTCTTGGATGCACATCCTGCCACCATCTGGAGCCAGACTGGCAGGGATCTGCCACAACATGCCCCTAGTTAGGCCTTGGAACTCCCTGCCCCAGGAAATTCAACAGGCCACTTTTCCATTTGGGTGCATACTGAAGACCTTCCTGTCCTGGCAAGCCTTTGGCCTGCTGCACGGTGAACGTCATCTTCTGTCCACACTCTGTTATGGTTGCCAGCTGCTGTCTTCGGCTTGATTTTAAGCGGTTTCAAAAATTGTTTTCACGCACACATCTTGGGTAATTGAGGCAGAAATGTAGGGTGTAAGTGATTTTCAGAGGACTAATAAAATCCAGAGAAAGCAGGAAAAAGTGATTCTGCCCAGACAGCCCTACCATCTCCTGGACATTTGTGAGTCGCTTCCTTTATTATCCTTTTTTTTTTAATTTACCAAGAAGAAAACCTGCCCTGGGTTTCATTCCACACAAACCAGCTGTGGAGCAGAGCCCCCCACCCCGCCCCAGTCCTTTCATTCCCCCTTCGCAAGCGTCTGTCTGCTGGGCCTCGGGACAGAAAGAGGGTCCCGCCCCATCTCACCCAGGAAGCCATTTCCTTGAAGATGGGGGGCGCAGGCCTCACTCCTTGACCCAAATTACATTCCAATCTCAGGCTGCTCCGAGCTGCCCTGTATCCTCCCAAATGCTGCTGAAAGAGAAGCCATCCAGCCAATCGCCTTCTTCCTTCCTGCGGGTCACACGTGGTCCAGCCAGTCACAAGAGGTCGTGCGGCAAGAAGGTCTTTGAGAGCAGAAGTCAGTTACTGGCCTGGCACTCAGAGGGCAGCCCAGGCTGCTCCAACACCAGCTGCCAGCACACAGGAGGCCTGTGAAGAGCACACAGCCAACTGGCGCAGAATGCTTCTGGCAACAAGCACCAGGAGGCCCTACGGCGAAGTGGGCGCCCCTGGAAGGCAGCTCCCCCAGGTTCCAAGCAACACCTTCGCCTTCCATGCCAAAGGGACAGGTGGTGACCTAGAAAGGGAGGCTGCTCCACAGAGGAGCAGGGGGGCACTCTTACCATGGAAGCCAAAAGGCCGGGCTGTGTGGGTGACTCGTGCCCAAGGTCTACTGTTCGGGACTCTGCAGCTGGGAGGAAAGCGTGTCCTCTGCAGCTGGGACAGGTCGCTTGGGAAGGGGGGGGGGGCCCTGCTCAGGTAGCCTTCTCATTGGTAAGAGATCCAGCAGCAGGGGGGGGGACAATCTTCTCTAGGACCCTGCGCCAAATGGAAGGCCTCTCCGCACAAACAAGGTGCCTGCAGGCTTTGTTCATGGCAAGGGCTCCCGGAAGCTCCAGCCGCAGAAGGCGCACGGCACATTCCTGCCCCCTTTAGTGCTTCCATATGGGGTCGCATTCCTTTGTCTGCACAAATGGCACACGAGCAACGCTTTGATCTGCACAGTAACACGACCCAGAGTCAAAAGCCAGTCACAAAAAGAGCCATTTGAAGAGCAAAACCTCGGGTCACAGTGGTAATTTTCATGGTTTGATTCCCTCAGGGGCGGGGGGGGGGGGGAGGAGAGAAGAGACAGACAGACAGAGAAGCTGAGGATGCAAGTTATTAAAGAGAAGCACCTGTCTCTTGTTAAACAAGGCGGGGGGGGGGGCGTTGCAGCAAAGGGGATGTTTTTGTGTCTACGATCATGTTGAAACTATTCAACCTCATTTTCTAAATAATACAATCACAAGCATATATTAGATTTTTAACACAAAAAAATCCTCCCAAAACAAAATTCTGTAGCAGAAGAATAAGGAAACTGTTCAAGAAAGGCTGCTTGATCAGTTCATTTTTGCAACATCTAGAGAAGTAGGGAAAACATCCATTATTAACACAGTGATCCGGACTAACGCATGCAGAGTTCATCCGTAGGCAGGCATCCTGCTATGCTGTTCCACCCCCCCCCCTTTACAAAGCAGGACCTGTTCTGGCCCCTGTCCTCTACACAAATAATCTAGAACACTGTTTGTCAGATAGTCAAGTACAATAATGGCAGCTCTGGACCAAAGGGTTGCCAGATATCGTAATTTTCTGGGTATTTGAAACTCGTTCTAATGCTGGTGTGGCACGGGGGGGGGGGGGGAGGAAGTTGTCGCCATCGCCACCTCCTCGTTTGCGGCCAAGTGGGCAGAAGGAGCAGGGAGGGACCAAAGTGCCGCCCTTCCTTGCCCCTCCCTGCTCACTCAGCTGCAGCAATGGCGGCATCCACAGCAGCGCTTCCCCCTCCCCTTCCCCCGCCAGCCGTGCTGGAAGGAGAACTGCCCGTTTCCCGCCAGGAGCGCCTTCTGCCTGCTCAGAGCGGCAAGTGGGCAGAGCTGGGCTGCTGGACCCAATGCGCCTCCAGTGAGATCCAACGTCAGCCTGTCAACCCTGCCGCCTTTCCCAGGGTGGGTCCATGCAAGGGAGGGAAACCCCCCCCCCAATTCTGTAGTACGTTTCAGTTCAACAATGAAACAGAGACAGACCTGGCTGCAGCAAGGCCGGGAGAAGGGCTGGCAAGTCTTCCTCAGGGCTTGAATGCTCAGAGTGGGAAGGCAAAACCCAGAGACTGTAAGCAAAACTTCCCAAGTTAGATCCCTGCTGAGCTGGCTGCAAACGGTGCCGGGAAGTGAACAACTCCTGACAATTTGAGGAACCCCCCAAAGCATTTTGCACGTGCTCCATTGTCCCCTGCAACAGCCCTTGGAGGGCAGGCTTCTGGTCACACCGACTACAGGACGGGCAGCAAAAGCAACGGAAGGCTAGGCCAGCCAGCAGGGCCAGACTCAAGCTTCCAAGGGCCAGCACTTTCCCCACTGGATCAGGGCAAGCCTCCTCCTCCCCCCCCCCAATCTGGGCACCAGTGGAAGGAGAGGGGCATCGCGAGAGGAGGACCCTGCGCCAAGAGTTGACCCTCAGCTCTGCCAGCAGGAAGACCTCTCTGCTTTTGCTCTCCGCCTTCCAAGGGGCTCCCGGGTCCCACTTTGTGTGCGAGAGAGAAGGCTGCACGTCCTCAAGAGCGCCTGCGCTGCCAAGAGCCACCGGGAACAGCTCTGAAATCCATCTTGCCCTGTGCACAGCCTAAGCTCATGAGGAGGCCTGCCTGACACCCCTGCACTGCAATAAGCTGCAGGCACGAGCACATCAGCATCGTGCCCAGTTTCTTCTCGGTCCTTCCCTTTATTGCTTTGTTTAACATCCAGCTTGAAGAAGTGTTCTGTGAAACCTGAAGGCTTGCTCACTATTGCGAGTCCTTTTAGTGGGTCCTAATGCACATTATGACCCTACAAGCGGCTCTGGGCTCCTTTGCAGTCAGCCGACATGGTGACCTCTGTTACAAGGGAGGACTCCCTCCCTCCCATAAATACACACACTTGTAGGCCAGTCCACCAATCACCGAGCAGGCCCGCAAGGCAGAGGTCTCGAAAATTTGGCCTCCCTTCTCTTAAAATCTGACACACAATAACAAATCTGAATGATCCGTCACAAGCTTTCCACGCAGAAGGTGTTCCATCCATGCAGCCTCCCCCCACCCACCCACCCCAAGACCCTGGAGAGCCACCGACAGGCAGGGCTGGACCCTAACAGAAGGCAGCTCCTTAGACCTGGCAACCCACCTCTGGCAGCCTCAGCTTCCGGCTGGGTGGGTGGGTGGGGTGAGGCCTGCAGTCCACAGGGACATTTCTCCTAGATCACCTCCTCGCGTCCAGACCAGACTCCATCTCATCATTTGAGTCATGTCTGAAAGAGTGGGCGCCCAGAAGGCAGCCTGGAATCTGGAGTCTTGTTTGGATGTGGGGAGACCCAAGGGAAGCAACTCTGGCCTGCAGGCCTCGCCCCCCAGCCAGCTAGCCAGAAGCCTGGGGCTCAAGGAGGCGGGTCAGGGGATTGGCACTCCTGGGGCTCACTCAGAACTGGTGTGCTCTGACTTGAGACCAGGGTCCCCAGAGGCCACTTGCACAGCTGCTCTGGGACATCTGACCCCCCGGGTATTTCTGCCGATGGCCCCCAGAGACACAGCGCCCTGGCTAACTGGGCCAAGATGCCGCCTCGCTCAGAGCAGCCGCCACCACCGCCCCGATTCAGCCAAGCATCTTTCCTGGTGACCTGTGCGCATGTCTGAAGACCGCAAGTCCTCTGGGGTCAGGAAACCACATCTTCCTTTATTTTGCGACACAAGTCACTTTGCGCACTCTATAGCTACTCATCGTCAGGTGAGGGGGAAATCCCAGGGTTTGCTAGCTGTGTGTCTGCTGAAAGAGCTGCCCTTCCCAGAAGCCATTGCAAGGCAGGTCTGTCTCTGTTTATGGAAAATGGTAGGAAGAAAGGGGTACACACGGCGAGAGGCAGACTGGGGGCGCCACGTACCCCGATGATGGCGTTCAGCTCCGTCATGGTGACCTGCTTGGCTCGCTCAACAGCCTGAGCCACTTGCTGCTGGTGCTGTGGAAACACACAGAAAAGGGGACACGGGGCTCAGACCGCTTCCTCGACAAGGCGCCACCCCAACAATATAGCCAGCACGGTTTCTGTCCAAGGCATTCTGGGAACTGTAACCTCGTGGGGCATCTCAGAAATCCTAGAGAACATTTCCAGCAGGCTCACAAAATCACAGTTCCCACAGGTCCTTGCAGGGAAGGGAATGAAACCAGTCTGAAACCAGAGAGAGAGTTTGCAGCATAGCCGTGTCCTTGGAGGCACACCAAAGCGGAGAGAAATTTGGGCACTTGGCAGAGCCACACTTTGCTTATCACCACATCTCTTGGTAGCTGCCCCAAGGAAGTCCTGGGGTTTCTCCTCTTTACTTGTAAATTGGCGGGCACAACAACACACCTTTTCTTTGGCCTTGAGGGGGGATGCCCAAGGTGCCCTGCCAGCCGTGGGACCCGCAAACCCCCCCCCCATGCCTTCTGTCCCTTTAAACTGCAGTCTTGCAACAGGCGCTGAAACCAGCCCTCCCCCGGGACAACACAAGGCCCTTAAAAAACGACAGAAGCATCTGAGGGAAGGAGGGAGCTACAGCAGGGGCTCTCAACCGGTGGTACGCGAGGTGGGTGTTGGTGGTATCCACGGACACTCACCTTGCGTCACGGAGGCCTCGGTGCGAGCCTGCAAAGGTCAGCGGGAGGCCCGGCACCCAGAGTTCCAGCGAGTAGGCTTCGTGCGCTGGGAAAAGCCCTCCCACCCGCCCAGAGCCTCTTCCCGATCTTTGCAGGCTCGCACCGAGGCCTCCAACCCGGAAGCAACTGGCCATGACAGTAACAGGGACCTTCATGCCGGTAAGTGGTACACCGGGCCAGTTGAGAACCCCTGATCTACATCTTTCCCGGAGGAATCAAGTTGCCTGGGGCCAAGACCTGCAGGTCCTTATGGGGGGGGGGGGAAGAGAAGGAGCAGCAGCAGGCATCAGGAGGGGGGAGAGGAAGTGAACATTACACAGGAGCATTGCAGGACTTCATGGAGACAAGTGCAAACCCCAAGGGCTTTAAAACCCACACACACTACACATCACTCTGAGGCCGGACGCACAGCGAGGACTCAACACAGCCATCCAGGGTCCGGCTGATTTTTCGTCTTCTACGGAAACAGTCGCTCAGCATTTCAACCATTTCTTACCTCTTGTGACAGAAAAGGCATGATCTGGGCTAGAATGGTGTTCAGCCTTTTAGCAATCTCCGTCTAAAAGGGAGAGAGAGGGGCCAATTAGAGACATTCAGTTACCATAATGCAGAAAAAACAAACCACCCCCCCAAACAGGAATTCAGACGCAGTCTTGATGGAGACTCCTGAATGATGCCCAACCACCCAAAGCTCAGGGCGGGGGCAGGCACCCTGGAGCCCAGAGGCTCAAGATGTGCCCAGTCCTGGAAGCCCCCCCACCCCACTGCTCTCCCGCGTGCATTCTGGGCCGGCATCTACCCACAGCACAGTCCTTCGGGGGTCCCGCGCCCAAAGAGCAGTGCTGCCATCCTCAGCCCATTGCCCCTGCCGGCCACACGGCGGCACAGCGCGCGTCTGCTGGGAGCAAGGCCATCGCAGCCACCGTGCCTTCCCAGGCCCTGCACTCCTGCAGAAGATGTGCTCCGCCCAACTCCTCTACCCAGCTTCTGGTCACCTTTGGCAGCACTTACTCAGCTATGGCTCGGCTGCCTTTGTAATTAGTAGTCCTGTGTGCTTGCTTTTTGTTTTGTCTTGTGAGCTGCTTGGACAGGCAAGATAGAAGCGCTTTTAGACGGGATGAATTCGGACTGTGTCTATCCCAGACAAGCCCATGCGATTTGGGGCAAATGAAAAGGGACAGACTCGCAGCACAACCCGCCATCCACCCAGAATCCCGCCGGATGGGCCGACCCACACTGCTTCCAGCTATAGCCCAGCCACCCCCCGCTGCTCTGTCCCCTGGAGCCAACCAGATCCCTCAGCAACGCTCCTACGCAGCAGGCAGGGAGACAACAGCCCCGCCCTCTGGCTTGTCTCCAGCATCTGGTCGCAGAGGGAGGTTTCGGAATAGCCATGGAACATGGCGCATTGCAATCATCTAACCTGGATGTGCCAAAAGCACGCACCCAAGACATGTGCATTTGTGTGTGCTCACGCCAAGCCTTTGTGCTACCTGCAGATTCAGAATCCATGGAGCCCTGTGCACTGCATTTGCAGAAGACAACCCGGCGTCAGACTGAGCCCAAAGGGTCAGACGGGCTGGGAAACGAGTGGGCCACGCTGAAGACAATTCCAGAGTTCGGGATTCCAGAGTTCTGGGCACTAGAGACCGCTCCTGCGGCTGCGTTCTGATCACAACGGGGACCAGCAGACAGCCTCTCTCCAAGGAGGGCAGCTGTTAAAACCGTTTGCGTTCCAACTTAAACAAGGTCCGACCATCAGGCAAGGATTCCAAAAATGGGACTAAGAATGAAGGCTGGTCACAAGCACACACGCTCCAGAAGGCCTTGCGACCTGCAGATCATTCGGAGCCGCTTGTCCTCAATCAAGCAAACCAAGACAAAAGCCATTCCACAGGTCAGCAGGCATTCCCCCCCCCAGCTGCAAACGCGGGCGATGGTTATTCCAGTGGCAACACACCACACCAGCTCCTCCCCCTCCGGGCAGGAAAGGGTATGGGAAGCGGAAGCAGGAGCCACACACTAGAAACCGCTGTTCCGACCTCCACTGGACTCGGAAAGTGGCACAGAGGCCAATGGCAGCGCCAGCAAGACAACACAAGGGCCACAGACCCAGACGCAGCAGCAATTAAAGACAAAAACCTCAACAACAGAAGGATCAGAAGAAGGAGGGTCTTCATCTGGCCCAAAAGGGCACCCGACTCGGCCCCAAGCAAGCGTCGCTATGGGTGGTGTCGCCAAGCCAGGGCGCGGCAACAGAAAAGGCTGTGCGCTCCTGATCACCACCCACTCACCGCTGAAACAGAGAGGGGAGATCTGGAGAAGGACCTCAGACAAAGATCTTCATGTTCTGACAGCCCCGTGGGGCTGGCAAAAAAAAAAAAAAAAAAACTCCCCCAAATGACACTTTCACAAGGTCCTGAACTCTAAACATCCACTTGTTTTTGGCGAGGATCTCGGAAGCAAACCAACTTTAAAAACAACACAGGGTAACATGGTCAGTAAAAAAAGAACACAACCACAGAAAAAGAAAACGGAGGAAAGTTTTGCTTTCTGAAGCATCGCACTCTGCCCAAGCTGCACTTCCTGCCTGCCACGCAAGAAGCCCCTTAAGAAAGAGGACTTGGCACGTGAAACATTGGCAACCCTAACTAAGGCTTCATGAAGGCCTGAGGACGGCAGGTGTGAGGCAAATCACCTTCCCAGTCACAGCCCCCCCCCATTTGTCACAGCAGCAGCATCCCGCACCAGGCCCCCCCATCTCCCACCGAGGCCCTCCATTCATCACCCTTCAGTTTCCACGGCAACCCCAACCACCTAATCCCCATTAGAACATTATGCAAATTACTCCTTTGCCTGACCGCAACTGGCTGTAAAATCACATGACCCTGCCAAGGCCGGTCATTCCCTGAATGCTGGGGCCGCCAATCAGCTCAGCTCTGCAAATTCACACTGGATCAAAACCACATATGGGTTTCGAGCCAGGGGAGAGGACCAGGCAGTGGCAGAGGCAGGCCGTGGGGGGGGGGGGCTGAAGGGAGAGGCCGTAAGCTTTTGCTTGGCACCTGGAAGCCCCCCCCCCGGTTCGGCCCCCAGCAGTTCAAGGAGGGAAGGTTGTCAGCGGTTGTGAGGAAGGAGGGCCTCCCCTGCCTGAGGCTCTGAAGAGCGGCTGCCAGTCCTAGCTGGCAACAGTGGTCTAGAGGAACCGATGCCCTGACTCAGCCCACAGCAGCTTCCAACGCTCATCAAGCAGGCTGAAGATGGCCCCCTATGACCAGCTGCTGTCCCAGGCCAACCTGGCCGCCGGGCACGCTTCCGTGTCCGAGGGGCTCAACTGGACTCTGCACAGAGTCACGGCAGACACCAGCAGGGCCCCTGCTCTGGACCACTCTGTGGAAAATGCGCAAAGTGGCCCGACGACGTTCTGAGGCACTCCACAGACGGCAGGCGTTGGCTACAGTCGAGGCCAGCAGCATTCGGAAGCTCGCAAAAGAGGAAGAGAAAGGCGCCTTCTGAGGGGCCCTTTCAAAGCAGCGCGCTGGACGTTCTCCAAGACGGAGCAAAACGCCCATTTCTTCTCCGCCAAGCACAACAGACTGCCTAGGTAAGGACACTTACAGTTACACAACCCGAGGCATGTCCACTCAGACGCAAGTCCCAAGGAGTTAAAAGGGGCTTACTCCCAGGGAAGTGTGCACAGGATTGCAGCCCTAGTTTTGCCAAGGGAGAACTGGGGCTCTGGAAGGCTGAAGGCAGCTCCAGCGCTCCAAGGCAGGTCCCCTCGCAGTCCTTCCAGGCGGGGTTGGGGGAGCCTCCTGGAGCAGCTTGGCGGCCGGGAGGGAGGAGAGGAGTCCCATTTTAGAATCTTTAGACTCGCACTCGCAGCAGCACCCCGGCCCTAGCTCACAGGATGGACCCGTGCTGAACACAGGCTCAGTGGCCAGGCTTCCTGGTCTGCCAGTGCCCAAACAGTCCCAGGCAGGCAGCAAAAACGGAGGTGTGCAGATCGCCTAGCGAGTGGCTGATGGAGGCCACTTGCCTGGTGGATCATTATGCCACCGGAGAGGCGTGGCAGAGGAGCAACGGAACCCGCGCCTTCTCTTGCCTCCTTCGGAAACAGCACTTCTTTGGAGACCTGCAGAATGCGACTGGATTTCTTCATACAGGTCAGGGAAGAGGAGGCTACTGCTACTGCATGACTGTATTCCCCCTCCAGCTCCCCAACAAGCCTGAAGGGGCAGGGAGAGGGGAGGAGAGAGAAATAAGGCCATCTCCCCAAGTGCTTCAAGCATTTGTTGAAAGCCGAATATTGTCTCTCTGAGCAGATGAAAATAAGGTCCTTGAGCCTTGCATTCTCACTCGGGGAGACAATTAGGGGCACTTCCAGCTGTCTAGCACTTGGCTCAAGTGCTCTCTTCAGCCAGACTCTCAACGGCATGTTGAAAGCTATTTGCGGCTGGAAATCACTATTAGCACGAATGGAGAGCGGGGCTGACGAGAATTGAATTCAGCTCCAGCCAGGGAGGGGCCTGCGTGGGGCAGAAGAACCAGTTATTACGGATTTGCCAACGGCACAAGGCAAAGGAGGCCAACCGACAAGATACAAGTAGGCGCCCCAAGCCATGACAGTCCGCAGGTGTGTGAACGCAGCAGGCCTCCTGCCCCCAACCAGAGGGGCCGAGCGCCCTGCGGTTCTGGGCAGGTGTCTTCAGAGGCGCCTGGAGCCAGCACCACGTCTGTCCGGCAGAGCTGCCGCCATCAAGATCCCGATGGCAGCTGCTTTCCAAGGGAGACGCCGGTTCCAGCACCCCACCCACCCCCGGTCTCCAGGCCTCGAAACCTTATAAGCAAGCATGTGCAGAGCGCTGCCTCCTCCTCCGCCAGTCTACACGCAGCACCTGCGCACCACTAGTCTAAGGGGCCACGCTCAGCGCAGAGGTGGCTAAAATGAATGTCTGCAAACGTTCTGGCCACCGGAGGAGCAGGAAGCCCCCAGCCCGGCTGGCTGGACGGTCCAGGGAGGAGTGAACCACACTGAGGCCCACTGGCCAGAAGGAGAAGCTACTGTCAGGTTGTAAAAAAATGTGTGCGAGAAGGAGACATGCGTCAATCTTTCGGCAGTCCAGACATACAAGCGCAGGAAGAGCACAGGGGCCCCCGAGTTCAGTCCTGCTTGCACCGGCTGGCAACAGCTCTGGGGGGGGGGGGGATGTGGCTTCCTAATTATGCAACACTGACCTTCCCTTGAAAGCTGGAGACAACCCCGCCCTCCGCCCCCATCCTTTGCCACTCCAAGACAAGCGTCCATCCCGGAAGGCCGGCCGGCCGCTTGGCTCCAGGGAGTTAGTCTGGAGGGCCCAAAAGGGCATGAATTATTCACGGGCTCCGTCTCCGATTCGACTGGGTCACCTGCGAGTCTGCTGGTTCCTTCAGAAGCTCTGCTCAGAGTCACAGGATTCACGCCAAAAGTGGCCGGGATTCACTGGGAGGAAACCTTGGCAAGGGGGGAGGACGGCCAGGGAGGGCCCTGTCATCAAGGCGGCCCGACCACTTTGAAACCCAGCCAAGCAGGGCCAGAGCAAAGCTTTCTTCAACCAGCTCCTATGTGGAACAGAGGCAGCTTCGGGAAGGAAGGAAGGAAGGAAGGAAGGAAGGAAGGAAGGAAGGGCTCCCATCTAGCTGCAACGTCAAACAGGACCTCTCTCTCTCTCAGATTCACAGCTAGCAAAACACCCCCCAACACACACTGAAACAGGGCAATTGAACCACACATGGCAGCATATACAATCATCGACGTTTTTCTCCTGGCACCCTGATCTGATCAAGAGAACACTTGGGCCAGTTCAGACATGACACTCCTGGCACAGAGATCAGGCGCAAGTCACAGTGACCTGACAAGCAATTAGGCACCACACACACTTTCTGCACACTTTACGGCTTGGGGCACTTTGCACACTTCAGGCATCGCAGCTGCACACCCAAAACTGTAAAGGCACCCAGTAGCCCTTTGCTTTGGAGGGGGAGGAAGAAAAAGCAGTGGGGGGGGCACCTTTCATGCGCTGCATGCACCCCGCTGGCTTTGCTCAGACAAGCCTGCCCTCAAGAGCAGGGTCCGGCAGCCTGCCTATTCTGTGGGTCAACACAACAAGCCCGTCCCTCTTCGTGGGGTGCTCCACACTCATGGCCTTGGACGTGAACAGCCCCCCCCCACTAACACTGAAAGGCCACCTACTTCCGACCCCCCCACAGAGGCACACAGACCTGCTCCAGCCCTCTCCGCTTTCCCAGCCACAGCCACCAGGACAGCCCAACACAGCTCGGGCCCCACCTGAAGCAGGTCCGGTTCGTGACGCCTTTAAAGGCCAGCCAAGAAACACACCGAAGACCCACCCGCCACGCAATTCCCCCAGGCAGGCCCAGCAAAACCAAGAGCTGCCCCCCCACGGCCAGCAGGAGGGTCGACCTCACAGCCTTGGCGGGAAGAGCACGTTATGGGCTGCTACTGAGCAGGGGCCACTCCCAATGGGGGCCCGCACCAAGCCCAGAAAGCACCATAGCAAGGCCCCACCCAAGGGGGGGGCAGTGCTAGGCACAGACACTTTGGCGCTTCAAAACGGCCATCTGCTGCTCCCCTGCAAGGAAAGGCACACGGTGCGTGGAGAAGTCTCACCCCCCTGAGCCAGGCACGACCGTCGGGTCCCAATCCTGCACAACTCCAGCTGAAGCCAGTGAGCCTTTGCTTCGATCCCAAATGCCAAGCAGCAGGTGCCCCACATCCGACCAGGCAGAACCTACCTGTGGGTCCACAGCAGCCGTGCACGAGCTGGGCTGCCAAGACACGGCTCTTCGCCAACATCATTCCCCACTCTCAATTATCCTCGTATTACAACAACATTTGTGAACCTTCCACTTGCAGAACAGTATTTCGAAACATGCTCAACAAGGGTACAGAGAGCAACGCTGCTTCTTGTTCAAGATAAACTGCGCCATTCAAGACAGTTCAGATGATGTTTTCTAGTTAGCATCTCCCCACAAAGACTGGCACGCTATACACACTTCCTTGGGAGTCGGTCCCATTAAACACACTCGGCTGGCTTCTGAGCAGAGCTGCATACTATTGCATCAAGTTCTCCCCAAGGCAAGTATTCCTGCCCCCCACCCCGCAACGGGATCTGGCACCAGGCCAAGGAGGCTTGTGGTGAGTCGGCCCATTCTCTGCTCTGCAATCCATTCACCTTCAGATCGGATCTTTTCCAAAAAGCCAAACACTCCTATTGGACAAGTGGGTGGATCTGGAAGGTGCAGAGCACAAGCTGGGAGCCTGAAGTTAGGGTGTGTTGAACTCACAAGGGCAAGAAAGCGAAGGGATTGCTCTGCACTTGGGTTTTCCTCGACTATTTGCAAGTCACAACAGTTCACTAAAATGCCACCTTCCTCAAAAGACAAGCCCCCCCTCGCCTGCCCACCCACCCACGTCTCTCCTGCAACTACCAGCAAGGGAACCAGATGTACATCAGAAGCAGTCCAGCCTCCAAAGAAATCCACCGGTGGGGGGGGGGAGAGGAGGAGAGTAAATTTTAGTAAATCAACAGTGAAAACAGAACGCCGCAGGCCGGCCAGCCAAACCACCGAGCCGGGGGTCAGTCACCTGGCCCTTTCAGCTCCCCAAAGCACTAAGCGGCAGCATATAATTTACAACTCTCTCCGGGGGCAAATTTGCAAACTAGCAAGTGAGCCCAGACCATTAAATCAAGTCAGGGACCCCATTTGGCTGCGACGATTCGGCTTTGTTCTGAAAGAAGACCCCCCCAAAGTTGGAGCAGGAAAGAGGGGGTCTTTCATGTGACTAAGAGACCCCCTTCTTAGGTCTTGTACAACTGCCTGGAAAGCTACTGATGGAGACAGTGGCCACAAGAAACAGTCCCCAAGGCCACTTCCCCCAACCCCAACATCTGCGCACTCTCTGGGGCCACGTTTACAGGCTTCCCTCTTTAGCCAGGCTTGTTCAGGTGACTGTGGTTCGAGGGGCAGCCTGGCAACTGCGGTTCGAGGGGCAGCCCGGCAACTGCGGTCCTCTCTGTGCAGCCTGGCCATTTCCAGCCCTGCCGAGGAGGAGAATCGCCTTTGAAAGACGGAGCAAAGCCAGCCAGGCAGCTCTGAGCTTCACCACCACCATCACTTAATTCCTTGACGCTTTGCCATCACGTGCGCAAGCCAGAGACACCTCCTTCCTCTCGCTTGAAGCTCACCAAGGAAACAAGCTCTGCTTGCTTTGCCCTTGGGACAAGGGAGCCATTAGGGAAGGTAGAAGTTGCCTCTTCACCAGACAAACAGGTGGAGCTGCAACAGTCACTAGATCTCTCCCCCAGGCAGGCTGCCCTAGCAAGGGTTAACTCTTTGCAAGCCTCTTGGAAAGGGCCAAAGCAGAGGTCGGTCGGGTGCACAGACGACGGGGAGAAATCCGGACGGAAAGAGCACTGCAGACTGACAGACAGCAGTACAAGACACCTGTTCTCTCCCTCACTCCCAGCCAACCCCCTGTGGGGCAGCACCCCCAGGTTAAAAATCTGCCTTGTCCAGTCCCGGGGTGACCAATGCAACATTCACAGGGCACCTGCCGGAAGCAGCACGGCGCAAACGGCAGGAGAAGCCAAGGAGGGTTTGACTTCAGCAGGCAAGACGTGGGAGGAGGCGGGGGGGGGGAGTGGCCAGCACCACGCCAGCGAAGAGGAGGAGGCGACTGCAAAACGCAGGTGTTCACCGAAAGAAGTCACAAGTCCTAAGTGCCACCGACGCCCACAGCCCCCAAAGGCCACCTGTGCCTCGAATCAAGCGTGGGGAGCCTCTTTCCGTGTCCCTCCTACCCCTGCTGCTGTTCTTGCACCCCAGTTTCATTGCAACGCAAGATACACTTGGCTTTGTCTTTGAAAAGAAAAGTAGGATATACACTTTTAAGAAAAAGAAGCATCAAAGCAAAGACGGAAGTCGTTGCAAAGGCCCCAGGCGTCTGTTCTGCCCACACAGCGTGCAACAGTCTGAATTCATTCCAAGCAGGCTCCGTTTCCAACCACGACCCCGGTTTTCATGCAAAGCTCCCCTGAAACAGGTTTTCAGTATTGACCCAGGCAATTGCTTTGTGACTCGTTTCCAGAGTAGCCACAGGGAGAAAGGAGACTGAGACACACGGGAACAAGGACTCACCTGTTTGTGCATTTCTATGTTCAAGCCGTAAGACATTTCGTAGTACTGAAAAACAAAAAGGGGGAAGCTCTTCAGTCGCCATCACGCACACAGCACGTATTAGGCAGCTCACATCCCCAATGTAGGGCCCGGTCTCTAGGGGGACAAAGACTCTGCTTGCTGAAGTGTCACGTTCACCAGAGGCTGCGATTGGGGGGCCGCAGCCACCGCATCCCTTGCGCTGCTGGACAGATGCGCAACTCGATGATGGCGCTTTGAAAACCCCACCTTCTCCCTGAAAGCATCTTAGGTGAGCTGGATGCGACTTATCCGTGCCTCGCCTACGGGACGCATCATGGCCCAGGCGCGCGCTGGCGCTTTCCCTGCAGGAGGCTCCGCACCAGAGCTGGGAGGCCCAGCAGGCCACAGGTGCAAAAGGCCGCCCACTTTCACACACGGACATACCCAGGCACCGCCTTCCACCGGAGCCAACCCTTTGGCTCCTCTAGCGCTACACGGATTGGACCTGCCCAGCCCCACCTGGAGATATCACAGCGCTGGCCTCTGCCCCCGAGAGATGGTCCTGTCCCCCGCCTCGTTCCAAGACAGCCCACTGGCCCTGTGTGGCCTCCTCTGGCTGGCAGTGGCTCCTCGAGGGCTTTCCGATCACCTGCTACCTGGCGAAGGGTGGAGACTCGGCACGCAACGCAGGTGCTCTCCTAACACCTTGGGGTTGTCCGAGTAGCAGCAGGGCTACAGAAGCCCTGGAGTCCAGGCTCCAGACCTATCATGGGCCACGTCAGGGATTATATTCTTCACACACTGAACTGATGAGGCGGCGCTATGCAGGAGCTAAGAACGGGGGCTGCGATTTGAACAGGGGTTCCCTCGCTCACATGACAGTCTCTCTCAGCATTCGCCTCTCGAGTCAAAATGGAGGTTCAAATACTACTGACACCACAGGCCTTACCAGGATCTTGCAAGAATGACAAGGCCTTCAAGGGCCACGTTATTGTGAACGCTGCTGCACGTGTGTCTGCAAGCACAAACACAGGGGCCTGGACGCAACACGTGGGGCAGTGCTCAGACCACAAGCCCAAGGAGGCGCCATCAGGCCGGGCCGGCTTACAGCAAGGACACACCAGAGAGCGAGAACCTCAGACCAGACCAGGCACAGAGTCGTCAGCCACAGCAGGGACGGCTGTGGCGATGGAGGGAGGAAGGCCTGCCCTGAGCCTAGGCGCAACCACACCCCACAGGGTGAAAGCACTTGCACCACCCCAGGCCTGCAGTGCCGCTCCACTGAGCCGGATGCGCAAGGGCGCCACCGAGCAGGCACTCAGCCAAAGCCAGCCGCCCTCCTGCGGTGCGTTTGCTGGGGGCTCCCTCCCTACCCCCACCCCCGGTGAGAAAAGCACGACTCCAGGGCTTGGGGGAAAAGGGCTTTCGGGGCTCAGAGGCACAGCAGACAAGGAGGAGCCTGTCCAGGAGGGGGACAAAACCCGTCTGCAGAAAAGCCGAAGGGCCAAACAGGCTGCAGAGGCCAGGAGCGGGGCAGGCCGAGAGGCGCGCAACAACACGGATGCGCAAAAGTGGGAAGACGCAGCACAGTGGTCAGGGATGGAAACCTCAAAAAAAAAAACCCGCCAACCTCAGCAAGTCAGCCTGTCAGGAGGCTGCACCAAACACCAGCTCTGCCCACACAGGAAGCTCCTCCACTTCCGAGGAGTCGTTGGGCTCCAAGACCTTCTGGGGTAGCAAGATGCGAGGCCCAAAGATCACAGCCACTGGCTGCCGGACCAAGGGGGCAGGAGTGGGCACTGCAATCTCAGAGGGGGGGGGGAACACCGGGCCCCAGTCAGCTGCTCGCTGCCAGGCGACCACCACATCGATGCAGATCGGGTCCAGCTTCGAGCCCAGATTTCCCAAGGGGCCGAGCACGTCCACACGACAGCAGCACCCCCCACAATTCGCAGCATCATCACCGCCACCCTCCACACACACTCCGGCCCTTTTGAGGCTCGGGTTTGACCCACGTGCACCGTGCAGAGAGCGCTCTTCAGGGTCTCTTACCATCACATAATGGCGCTGCATTTCGGTCTTTTCGTTAGCAAGCTTGTCGTACTCCACTTTGAGACTGAAAAGGAAAGGGGGAGGGGAACTCGTGAGAGGACATGCCAGCATCACAGCCCCCCCCCAGCTGCTAATTAGTTGTTTTCAAAGATGGCGAGAGAGGGAGAGGGAGGTCAAGTGTGCCTGGCAGCATTGGATCAAGAAACCTGCCTTTCTTTCCTTCCTTCCTTCCCCCTTCATTCCACATTCACACATGGTCAGACAAGCTCAATGGAAAAGAGAAGGCATTCAGATCATGCTCAGAGGCACTCTGTCTACACATTTTCCATAGAGGAGCTCTAGCATTCAAAACAAGCTCACAGGCTTAGTGGAGCAGGGCTCAAATTATGTCCTTGTTAGAAGAGATATGGGGCACTTGAGAGATTTTCAAATATCTGCCAAGTCTCACCCCAAATTCTGAGGATTCCATTCCACACAAACTGCTGGATTTGGAAAACTCTAAACTATTCTACAGGGAAAGGTGGCTCTAAGATCCATGAAATTAGGACTAATTTTTATTAGTGCGTTAAAAGCAAGGTGGTTGGTTGCAATTGTGAGCTGCTGCTTTGCGTCTTCCGAGTGTGCCCCACTGACATGACTATGAAGGTTTGCATCTGAGCATACAGAGAGTACTGATGCAGCAACACAAAGACTACACACTGCACACACAGTGTCAGCATCAAGCGTATACCTGGAAGTAAACCCCACTGGGGCACTTCAGTGCGCGCTATGCCCAAGATCATGCCCAACACCTTGACTAGGGACAATCACAAAACAAGGATGTTTCAGCCACTCCTACAAACAGGCATCATCGCCCTACGGTGGCGGCTTTCAGATTTCCCCCCACCTCAAATGGGCCAGCCCCATTACCTAGAATTTTGTTTATATTTCCAAGGAAACATGCTATAAGCTGTAAGACCCCTTAAGACGCTTGCCAGCCCCATTAACACCCCTCCTTCCTCAGGATATGGCTGGAGGGAGAACAAGACAGACAGGGAGGGGAACATTTTCCTCAAACTGAAAAGCTGCAGATACGAGATGGCCGACAGGAAATTAAGACCATGCCAAATTGGGGGGGGGGGGCGCACGTGTGCCCAGGCTCCTCTCTAGCGTGGCCAAGCCGAGAAGGACAACAGGAGTCCCAGGTGAGGAGGGGTCACCACCCAGCCAGGGCTGCTGGAAAGAAGGCCTGCTCTCCCCCTCCCTCTGGGCCAGGAGAAGGGAAGAAGGAGCCAGGACTGGGTGGGTTACCTGTGGTACTGAGCCTGCAGAAACTGGAACTCGTCCTTAATCCGGTCGCAGGATTCCGCAACGGTGAATTTGAAGCCTGGCTGGCCAGGCGGCTGGTGGGGTGCCTAGAGGGGAGAAAGCCCCCCCAGAGAGAAGGCCGTTAGGGAGAAGGCCATCTGCTGCTGCCCTTCCTCCTCCTCCACAGGCACCCGAGAATTCCTCCCACAGGAAGGAGGGAGGGAGGGGCGCCATTTAAACGTTTGCCTGCCCCCCAAGTCTCCACAGAGAAGTGTGGAAAGCAAAGAAAAACACAGGCAAACTCCAGCAGCAGCAGCAGCAGCAGCAGCCCGGGAGCTCCCCACAGACGTCAATGCTTAGCCCGGCCCCTCCTCCTCCTCCTCCTCCTCCTCCTCTCCAGAGACCGCCCATTTGCAAGGGGGAGCGAGATGGAAAGGGCAGCAGCTACACAATTAAACTGCCACAAATAGTCCCCCCCCCGCCACAAGTTTCTTTAGGGAACTAACTCCTTTAGGAAGTCCGAAGAACACAAACAGGTGGGGGGGGCTCCTGGTCAAGGTTTCTCCCTCCCTCCCTCCCCCCCCAACACACCCCAAGTAGAGCGAGTGGCTGGAGGCGCGGGGGCTAGAGGGTGGGGAAACGAAGGGGGGTCTTCAGAAGAGGTGGTCAGTTGCCCCCCCCGTAATTCCAGCGATGAACTTCCGGGGGCAGGGGGAGGGGTCCTGGTTTCGAGCCCCGAAGTGCCTCTCAGCTCTTTCTGAACCCGACTCGAAGCCCGAGGAGCCCCCGGCCCGCTACTCACCGGGTGCCGCCCTTGAGGATACATGGCCGGGCCGCGGCGCCGAGATCGGGCCGCGGAGTCCTCCGCCGGAGCCGGGACAAAGGAGGCTTCAGCAGCAGCAGCAGCCGCCAGCAGCCTGGCGCGCCTCCTCCGCTCCTTCCTCCTCCTCCTCCTGGCGCAGCGGCAGCGACAGCGACGACGGCCGGGCTTCTCCCGGGCGGGCGGCGGCGGCGGCGGGCAGGCTGGAGGAGCAGCCCCTCCCGGGCATCCTACCCCCGCAAGCTGCAAGAAGGGCTGCCGCTGCCCGAGCCCCGATCAGGACGAAGCCAGCGAGCCCCGAAGAGGCGCTTCTTCGTTTCCTCTCGATCAGGTTCCACCCGAGTAATCCGCTGCGGGAGGCTCGTTAGCAGATCCGCGAGAGCCAACCAGGGCGACACTCCCGCCCGGCGCCCCCCCCCCGCCCCCCGACGGTCCTCTCCGGGCAGAAGAGACGCGACAAGCCCCGACCTCCGGGCAGGAAACACTCCGCCGAGGCAGAAAGCAGAGGAAACCAACGCGGAAAGAAGCCTTCCTCCCAGGCTCTTGCAAGAAAGTGGCGGAGCCAGACCGGGCCGCAGCGGCGGCGGCGGCGGCGAGTCAGGCGCGGGTGGGGGTCGGTGCTTCAAAGGAGGAATCCTCAAAGGCGGCGGTGGCGGCGGCGGCGGCAGCAGCAGCACAAGCTCCCCCCGTGCAGGCCTCCTTCTCCGGCCGGGGCTCCGCGAGGCCGCCCACCGAAGCCAGGCGGCGGCGGCGCTGCTGCAACCCGAGAAGCCCTCGCTCCGCGTCGGACGCTCCAAGCAGGGGAGGCCGCGGAGCGGAACCGCAGGGACTCAGCCAGGCAGGCAGGCGAGAAACTGAATGGGGGAGGAGGCGCTGCTGGCGGGCTCCGCACCAATGGCGGCGCGCGGCTCCCACGTGGGGGACGAACAGCTTGCGCTCCGATTGGTCCCAGCCCGGGCGGGGACGTCATGGTGCCACCTAGCGGTCGACACCGGCAATGTCGAGGAAAGGGGCCAGCGCACACCCCGGGCGCGCGGGGGGCCGCTACCTCCCCCCCCCCGAAGCGTCGTTAGGTTGTTTCCTCCGCCGCCTGCCGGTCCTGTAGGTCTGCGCCTGGGGATTTGCTGCTGCTGCTGCTGTTTATTTGCAAAAATGTTGCTATCGGAGTGGACGGAGGCGAACGAGGCAGCTTCTGCTTTTGTTTTCTAATTGCGCTTCTCACCTCCGAAGTTTGTGAGCCGCCTCGTGTTTGTGATAAACAAAGGCGGGATATACAAATCGTGAAATAAATCCCTGTCGTTGGTGTTTCATTCATCGGGGCCTGCACGATGGCTAAAGTGTGTACCCAGAAATAAATCCCGCTGTGTGCAGGGTAGGATTGCAGATTAACTCTAGTCAGGATGCCAAGAATTGCAGCTTTAGCCACTAGGCCTGCAATCCTACAAGCATGCACTGGCACTGGGGAATAAGTTACAGTACCATTGCGGAGGTGGCCAAGGTTTACTCCTGAGTAAACGTGTGCCTAGTATCAGACTGGAAAGTAGGTGAGCTTTAGTGTACGCATTGGATAAGTATCATCATTGCTCCAAACTGCATCTACTCAGAAACAAGCAAGACCACTTGATTACAGCGGCTCTGCGTCTAAGCGCGCCGACAATGTCAGCCTAGAGTTCTCGTTTCACGGGTGGGAAACCGAGCTGAGAGACTGGGACCGCAAAATCGGAGAGACTGCCAGCCAGCAAAATCGGAAGTTCAGAACAAAAGTAAGTACCACTCTGTTCAGTGGGGCTTACTTGAGAGGAAGTTTGTGTATGACAACCAGAGCTACGATGGAGTTTGACCCCAGGCCTCTGTCCAAGGCTACCCGCAACCCCACCCGTGCATGTATGGAACTGCAGCCGCAGCCGCCTACTCCCGCCTGCCCCCTCCCTTCACCCCAGCGGGGCCCAACAACTGCTCACTCGCTCGTTCCAGCCCGTGTGAACCAGGGATTTGCCTCCTAATCTCCTTTGATCTGCGAAGCAGCCCCAATTAGAAGCTATAAAACAAACTGAATCACTTTTGTCACTCCATCCAGTGTTTTCACTTTGGAAGATGTAGGGCCGATAGAATGTGTGTGGGGGGAGGGGGGCTGGAAGGAAATACAGAAAAGGGAGGGAAACGAGCTCAGCTCTGCCGCGGAAGCAGGAAGACGGTGACAGAAATCTGGCCCGGCTGTGTTTGTGCCTCCCCCCCTTTGATATATAGGGGTGTTGCTTTGT
This sequence comes from Plestiodon gilberti rubricaudatus, assembly GCA_026170595.1. NCBI lineage: Eukaryota > Metazoa > Chordata > Lepidosauria > Squamata > Scincidae > Plestiodon > Plestiodon gilberti. The sequence continues at coordinate 997,037 of JANXHW010000007.1, read as the reverse complement.
GCAAATGGACCCCAGATGCCTGCCTTCTCCACACACACACTTTTCTTTTAAACAATCGGAGTAGGGGTGATGGAGAACAAAGGGAATTTCATTCAAGTTGCACAGCCTGCTACACTGATTTGCATTTCAATGCATTGTTGACAACCTCACTGTACTACAAAGTACGACTTGGACAGGACTCCTCGTCCGCAACACGTGAAAGAACCATCCAGCAGGCTGCCTCCGAATAACTGCAGGCAGGATGCTTTCCAGGGTAACCCCAACCAGGATTTTATCGATCGATTAATATCTCCGCCTTTCTCCCCGAAGAGCACCCAAGGCGGTTTACAACGATATCAAAACACACACACACACACACACTTTTCGGAGCTTTTATTCTTTCTAAAGATCTCACAAGTTGCCTTCCCAGTGTCGGAAAAGCAAGCTGAAGGAGGGTTTCGTGCTGCCGGGTAAAGAGGGATACTGCCTACCCGGGCCCAGGGCTGCCCTGCTGAGATTCGGACTGTGCAGGCTTCCACGGTGGGGAAAGGCCGCTGCTCAGAGGGAGGCATTGCTCGCCTGTGGTGCGGACAGGCCCACTTGCAGTCCCTGGCAGCGAGCGGTTGCCAGTCGGCAAAAACATGCCGGGACTCGGAGAAGCAGGACGAGGCTCTGACTCAAAGGCAGCTTCCTACGTCCCAGAACCCTCGACGGCAGCTCTGACCGTCCTCGAGTCGGGCATCCTCTCTCCTGTGTGCCACGCGACGACGCTCCAAGGCGAAGCCCGACGTGGGAACCGCCGCTTCCCGTGGCGGGGGCCAGAAGAACCCCAGCGATGCTCAGTTCATGCAGTTCCCAAAGAGCTCCCCCAAACGACGGGGGGGGGCGAGTTTAAAAAAGCGATCCATCCACTGGCCGTCTAAGCCAGATTCTTGGTGCCTCCCCACGCGGTCCCGTCCGTCTCGCGGCATGAAACGAGACCACCCGCCGAGGCTCCCTCTCCGCTCGACTAGTTGGCGAGCGCCCGGACGAGGCTTGGCCACGGGGCGCCTCCTCCTCCGCCAGCGCGGCCGAGGGCCGCGAAGCCTGGAGTCGCTCTGCCGAGCGCGCTCCCCCACGCGACAGGCGCATTCACACGCACACGCCCCTCCCAGGCAGCGCCTAGCGCGAAAAAGCTCTTCTCGCGCTCGCTTCCCTCAGACGTCACGCCCACGAAGCCCCTCCCCTCCTCTAGGCCCCACGTGGGGGCCTGTGACGCGGCAAGGGAAGGGGAGGAGGAGGAAAACCACACGGCCGGGTGAAAAAAAGTAGCTCGACCAATCCGAAACAGCAAATCCGTCTTTTTTCCCCCATTGGCCGAGAAGGCCCGTAGCTGCCACTCCAGCTCGGTTGCTGTCCATCAAAGCCACGAGGGGCTGCCGGGGCCGAGCGCTGACAAATAGGTTGCTTTTCTCAGGCTGGCGCTTGCAAATCCTGCTTGGAAGGGCTGCTTAATTAGCTTTGAATGGCTTCTCCTTCCAGCTCAAACAATCTGTCACTACCATGTGGTAAAAAGGAGCCCTGCATTTAAAAGAGAAAAAGGGAGAGGAGGAGGAGGAAGAAGAAGAAGAAGAAAGCGGCGAGGGCTAAATATCAATTTGATTCAAACTGATATCAAAGGGAAACATCCCTCCCCTCCCCATACATCTCCTCTCTAGCTCTTTCCCGAGGGAGGAATGGAACAGATCCATCTAAGTAAATAAAAGGTAGAGGAAAATCTTGTGTGCGTTTTAAATTAAATTAAATCAGGATATTCGCTCATTCTTCGCCTTCCTCTCGTTTGCGTCCGTTTTCCAGACTGTAGGCACCTGGGGGCAGGGACCTGCGCATAGCTGGTGATGGGGAATGACAAGTGGCAGAGCCAGGCTCCCAACTCCTGGACACTAGCAGCAAGAAGGGGTTGTCCTGTCCTGGGCCAGCTGTCTGTCTGTCTGTCTCTGCGCCTGGCTGGCCTGCCCCGTCCGTCTGCAGCACTTTATTCTCGAAAAAGATTTATATCCTATCCCGCCATCATTCTCCCTTCTGAGAAGGAACCAGGACAAAACATAAAAAACAATTAATACAATAAAAGCACAAGGCTCAGAAAACAACCAGAAGCGCGCGCGGGGGGGGGGGCGCTTTGTGCATCACTTGCTCCTCCTTCAAATCCGAATTTCTGCCCTGGCTGGTCACTTCCATCTCATCAGCCTTGGTGTTCCTTGCCTCTGAAATGGGAGAATTCAGGAGTGGGGGGGGATCCTGCCAGACTGACTTTTTTCTGCCTCTCCCTGCAGCTTAGTGAGAGTCTAGTGGAGGGCCGGATGAAGGCCAGCACAGCCCCGAAAGATCCAGGCCCAGGAGGACCGAGAGAAGCTGGACTCCTGGCTGCTGACTTCTTAAAGCCACATGGTATCTACTGAAACAATTTCAGGACAAAATTACATGCAGGTAGTAGCATAATCAAAACAAAAGAGACAAAAATAATAACATTGAGTCACCAAAATTCAGTTCAATGAAATACATTTGTATTGAGAAGACCTCTCTCTCTCTCTCTCTCTCTCTCTCTCTCTCTCTCTCTCTCTCTCTCTCGTGTGTGTGTGTGTGTGTGTGTGTGTGTGTGTGTGTGTGTGTGTGTGTGTGTGTGTTTCCAGATGGGAAAAGAAGGGAAACCAGACAGGGTGTGACCCACATTTTCAAGATTTCTCCTTGCTTTCATGAATCTGAAAAGCAAGTTTGGTCATAATAATAATTTCCTGGTTCTGGTAAAAAGGTGAAGCTAAATTTGTACATGTGCTTGCCTGCACAGTTCTGGAACCCCCTCCCCACCCCACCCCACAAAGTAAAACCTCTTAATGGACTGTCTGGTTCCAGGAAATGTCAGTTTTGTTTTTCTCATTCATAAGTGTTTTGTTCCCTCCACTTTGTCAGGAGACTCAAGGCGGCTTACAATGAAAATCAAGCATTGCCATGAAAGCAAAACAAAACTGACCATAAAAACTGAACAAACAGGCAGCCCAATCCAGTGTAGTATACGGCAGCTGACCTAAAGGGCTGGTCGCCGTATCCTATCGAGTTCCTGGGCTGCCTCGGGGCAGCCAGGGAACAACTCGGGAGAACAACTCCCCCGGTGTCAGCGGCGGTAGGCCCAGTGGGCCTACTCGCATGTGCGCGAGCTCTAGAGCTTGCGCACAGTAACGCCGACCGTGTTAGCGTACCTGGGGCCTGGAGGGAGCTTTGGATACCGGGGATCTCGGCCCCCAGTATCCCCACCCCCTCCAGGCCCCCCCTCCCTTGCCGCCCGGTCTGCCTGTAGGTCTTACCTGCTCTGGCCGGCGCAGGACCGGGGAGAGGGTGGAGCGAGCAGCGCAGGCTGCTTGCTTGCCGGGTGTCACGCAAGTGATTTACGGCACTTGCACGACACCCTGCGCCAGGGGAGCACACGCTCCCCCAGCGCAGTTTCTACACAGGATTGTGCCCTAATTCAAAGGCAGAAAAGCCACCCAACCCTAACGCCAAGCTTACCAGTGAGCAATCGCAGCAGGGCCGGCCGGCCGGCCCAGAGTGCTACCCCCAAAGGGCTGAGCCAGGGACAGAGGAGGGCTGTGGCCTAATCCAAGGAGGCTCATGACATTCCTTGCCATGGCTTCTTTTGCAACCTCTGTTCTGCTCTTGAAAGCAAGAGGAAGCAGAAGCAGCTGTGCAAGTGCTGCGGCCTTACCGAACTGAATGCCCAGCAGCGCCCCTTGCCAACCCTGAATCAGGACTGTCCTGGAGTCGCCTGGAGGAGCCTGGTGTTCATTCCTGGAGACGCCCTCCCAAAAGCAATCCTGGAGACGTCAACAGGGCCTCCAGGAATTTCCCACCTGACACCACTCTGGAAAAAACCCTGGGTCAGAGCTGGCAACCTACCTCTGCCACTGGAAGCCCTCCGGGCTGCTGGCTTGGAAGGAAGGAAAGTAGCGGCGGAGAAGGAGATTCTGTGGGTGCTGAAGGCAGCGTCGCTGGGGTTAGCGTCAGAGGGTGGCCACAGATTGAGGGTCCCATGCATGCTGACTATGGGCCCTCAGTAGCAGTGGCAGTGGTGCCCATGAGGGGGTAGGCACGGGGGGGGGGGCTTTGCCACCACTGAGCTGAGGAAGTGTGAAAGGCCAGGTGGGAAGAAGGGCTGAGCCAACGATGGTGGCGATTCCCTTTCAAGAGATCCCTACGGCACGACTCTTGAGAGCTGGCTCTTCCAGGCTGAGCTGCCTCCCTGGCCAGGACTCCCAAAATCAAGGGCCCGTTGGCAGGTCACAAGGCCCGGCGGGTCCAAAAAGTGGCCCAGGCAGGCTGCTCGACAAGCAGGCAGGCCAGCCGCTCCAGTCCCGCCCGTTGCAAGCCAAATAGAAAATGACAGGCCATCCCATTAATTGCAAAGCATGATAAACGACTGGCGAGATGATGAATGTTTCTATTTCTGCTCTAAGAGAGACCCATGCCGCCGCCTCAGCTTCGGGATTAGATGTGCAAGGAAAGGCCTTTGGCGCTGCTCTCCAAGTCAATCGGGATTTTACCCCCCTGGCTGAAATGACTCTACATTACAGGGCAGCTGCTGCAGCCTGAAAAGCCAGGCGAGAGGGAGGGCGGCTGACTGAGCGCCACCAGGCTTGTCTCCACCCCCCGGCCGGCATTGCCCTCGATTGACCACAGACCAGTCTGGGCAGCAGCCCAATTCCTCCCTCCTCCTTCCCGCCACCCCAAAACCACCCCAGCTGGAATCTGCTGGGCCCCACAGTTGTCTTCCAAACTGGTACACTTATGGCTAGATTGGACAGTGCTTGTTGTAGGTGTCCTTTGGGGACAGGTGTGGTTGGGTCATCCAGCCCAAACCCTCTGGGAAGCACGGCCGCACGTGCAAAGACAGCCAGGGCCCAGCACAGCAGGCCCGCCTCGAGGGCGGGCGGGCCGGACGGGGCAGGGCGGCTGCTTGGCCGCTTCACGGGTGATGTTGTCATTCAAAACAGCAGCAGCGGCAGGCAGGCAACAGAAGGCGGCGTCCCAGCAGAGGAGAGAGCGACTCCTGCAGCAGCAGCAGCGGCGGCGGAGGCGGCGGCGGCCCGGGCCGTCCTTCCTTCCTCCCCCCCAATGAGTCCTCAACGCTACGAATGATGATGTGCTGGGTTGGCGAAGAAGAGAGAGAGCATGGCTACACGATTGAAGCACACTGCCTTGCCTTCAACTGTGTTGTGCCTCCTCCTCTCTCTGCCTCCAGGTTGCGCAAATTCCCTTTCAGGTCCAAAGTAGCCGGAGCTTGCAAAGCAGGGCAGATTGCAGAGCTAATTGGCGCTGTGTGTGTGTGTGTGCGCGTGCGCGCGCGGACGTGCAAACCTGCGAGGCAGAGACCCAGCTCTGCCGCTCTCCCCCTCCTGCACAGTGTGCGCCCAGGCAGGGAGCAGAGGCGGCCGGGCCCTGCACCTGTCACTCCAGAGGAAGCACTGACGCGCGTCGCTCTCGACAAACAAGACTTTCCCCGTCTATGAAAGGAAAGATGTAAATACAAGTGTACCTGCAGCTTGTTAAACGCATTTAAGGTCACAGCGTGTTTGCTTATGATTAAACCTACAAAGGGAAGGAAGGGCCAACGCGATCGGTGCTCTGGGCCAACTTAGCAGCCTCTAGGTCCGCCCACCCGCTGCCGCCGGCTCTGGGGTGTGTTGCTCAAACTTCGTTCCCAAGAAAGAGAGCTCTTCTTCAGAGGCAGGAGGCGTGAGCAAGTGAGCAGCGAGGCCCAGGGATTGCTCGAGCATGCGGTCAATCAGGATGCTGCCTGCCTGTGCTGGATGGTGCGAAGAAGACTCCAGCAGCCGGTGTGGCATCCCCAGCAAGAGGCTGGCTGCCGTCCGGCCCCGGAGGGACAATAAGCCGGCCCAAGCTTGAATAACCAGCCTGGCCAGTTGGGGTTTCTCTAAACCAGTGCTCCCAGTCAATGGAGGAATTTTACAGCATAGGGGTTAAAGTTAACAATATGCGACTGGTCCCAGTTGGGGGCTCTATAACTGCTATTCACCCCTTCCCCCCAAAAAAAAACCCCATGCAGGGCCAAGCAACATGGTTAAAACCACCCCTTCCCTTGTTGTTGGCCCTTTCTGGCCTTTTAAAGGCATTTCCTGTGCTTCAAGAAGACAAGAGTGGCCTTTCTTCGCCTGTCCTGGTGTGAAGAGACTGTTTTCTCTGCTTCCATTCAGTCTCTGGGTAAACCTGCCCTGACTGTCAGCTGTCTTGGGCCTTTTGGAAGGGGGAGAAAACTCTTCTTATAAACAAAGCCCCAACTCAAATTTGTCCTGTGTTTATTGGGCATGATACACACACACACACACACACACACCCGTAGCTCAATCTTTAAAAGTTTTGGGAGGAGCAGAGAAAAAGGGGCAGGGAAGAACTCCTGGACCTCTGTTAGGCAAAGGGCAAAAACTCTGCCACGGGACGGAGGGAGGGTTTTCACGGACGCGGAAACATCCGTTCCTGCTATGTCATGTTGCTGGTTTATGATGTCTTTGTGTTCTGCTTTTCATAATGCTGCCAACAGAAAAACGTGAACAGTGATGATGGGCAAAGATGAGAGACCTGCTGCTGCTGCTGCTATGGGCTTCATTCATTCATATATCCAGCAAGCTCCACCCCATCGCCTTTGAGGCCGGCCGGGGGGAGGAGGGGTTTCAGCAGAGCATAATTTTCTGTTTCCTTGCAACCTATATTCTCACCAGACAGACTCACACACACACACACACACACACACACACACACACACACACACACACACACACACACACACACACACACCCTACTTTTGCTGAGCATTATGCCACAGTAAAATTAATCTTCAAGATTTACGTGGTGCTTGTAAGACCTTTTTCAGTACTTTTCAATAGTTAATTAAACCCAAAGGCTGCTTTGTGTGTAATGATGAATAGATTACAACCCAGTGTGTTTTACCAGGGCTTAATGTACTCATCCAACACCTCATTCGTTAGAAACTGAAACCCACAAGCAGCAGTACTGGGCGGTGACTGAAGCCAGGTCTGCCCCAGATCTGTTCGGCCAGAGGAGCCCTAGATTGCGAAGGTTCTGCTCGAATAGCTTCCAGGAGGCGCCGTCTCTTGGGAAAGGTCTAGAGAGCCAGGAGCCATGGAAAGATTCCCCCCCTTCCCCCCTCGGCATCGGCACAGTCACAGTGGCCCTGATCCAGCAAGGCTGTGGTCCCATCTGAGCTGCTGCTCTGGAGCTGGGGAGCAGGAGCTGTTGGGGGGGGGACTGACTGGAGTCAGAGGACAAGCTGAGATCAGGAGCCGGAGGGGGCTAAGAGTTGCGAGCAGCAAATGAAAAGCCCACCAGAGCCTGGAGCCTGTTGTGGTCCTGCCCAGTCCCAGCTGGAGCAGACGTCCTGCCCATAACTGTAGTCTTGCTGGTTTGCCACACAGAGTCGAGGAGGGGTCCTGCTGCTGCTGCCCCCCCCAGTGGAGCGTGACACCCACCCGTGTGCTCAAGGAGCAAACCAGCCTGGCTCTGGCACATAGTAGCTGTGTTGTTGCAGTGCTGCAGGGGGGCCCAGGCACACCTCTGGGGGGGGGGGACAGATACGCCATGCGGTGCACCTACTGGGACAACAAAGTGGGGGGTGGCCTTGTGCGAAACACCAACAAAGGGAGAAATACTTCTCCACTGGACAGTGTCTAGATGACAAAGCTGGGCTAGAAAGCTCCCCCCCCCCCAAAAAAAACCCTCTAAGGAATTAGCACCACAGTGTGCAAACGGTGCATTGACAGCACAGCTGCCATTTCTAGGAATGGCTGCACACAGTGCTGACACCCTTGTGTGTGTGTGTGTGTGTGTGTGTGTGTGTGTGTGTGACACCACTCATGGCCAAAATTGTAGAAACTTGTATTTATGCATAATACCATCATATATATTGAAATAAATAAAGTTCATGGGGTGACACCCTGAGTTACTGCACCGGGTGACGCCAACCCTAGTGATTCTTCCGACTGCACAGGGCTTTTTGCTCCTGCTGACTTCTGGCTGTTTCAGCCCCAGGGCCGAGGAGTCGCGTCTCCGTTGCAGAGATGAGGAATGAAAGGCGGGGGGGGGGGCTCCCAAGTGCTCATGTGTATTAACGGCCACCAGAGCTGCTGCACGAGGGGGTCCATGGCAGGAAGCGGCCAACAGTCACTGCAACCCGACAGGCAAATAAATAAACAAGAAAATAAACAGGAAAATAAACAAGAGCACAAACTGTGGCAAAAGAAATGTAAAAAGATGATACGGGAGGCCAAGAAAGACTTTGAGGAGCGTATGGCCAGAAACATTAAGGGGAATAATAAAAGCTTCTTCAAATATGTTAGAAGCAGGAAAACTGCCAGAGAAGCGGTTGGCCCACTGGACAGTGAGGGAGGGAAAGGGGTGATAAAAGGGGACTTGGAGGTTGCAGAGAAATTAAGAACATAAGAACATAAGAAGAGCTCTGCTGGATCAGGCCAAAAGCCCATCTAGTCCAGCTTCCTGTATCACACAGTGATATGAGTGAAATTAAATGAGTTCTTTGCATCTGTCTTCACGGCAGAAGACCTCGACAAATACCGCTGCCCGAACGGCCACTCCTGACTAAAGAATTAAGTAAAATAGAAGTTAAAAGAGAAGACATCTTAGACTTAATTGACAAATTAAAGATCAATAAGTCACCGGGCCCAGATGGCATTCACCCAAGAGTGCTTAAGGAACTCAAGAATGAAGTTGCTGACCTCTTGACCAAAATATGCAACTTGTCCCTTAAAACGGCCACTGTGCCAGAGGATTGGAGGATAGCTAATGTCACGCCAATCTTTAAAAAAGGAAGGAGGGGGGACCCGGGAAACTACAGGCCCGTCAGCCTAACATCTGTTCCAGGGAAGATGGTGGAAAGCCTCATCAAGGTTAAATCGGAAAACATATAGAAGAACAAGCTCTGCTGAGGGAGAGTCAGCATGGCTTCTGCAAGGGGAAGTCTTGCCTCACAAACCTGTTAGAATTTTTTGAAAAGGTCAACAGGCATGTGGATGCGAGCGAACCCGTGGATATTATATATCTGGATTTTCAGAAGGCATTTGACACGGTCCCTCATGAAAGGCTCCTGAGAAAACTCCACAGTCAGGGAATAAGAGGGCAGGTCCTCTTGTGGATTAGGAACTGGTTGAAGACCAGGAAACAGCGAGTGGGAGTCAATGGGCAATTTTCACAATGGCGAGAGGTGAAAAGCGGTGTGCCCCAAGGATCGGTCTTGGGACCGGTGCTTTTCAACTTATTCATAAATGACCTGGAGTCGGGGATAGGCAGTGAGGTGGCCAAGTTTGCAGATGACACTAAACGTTTCCGGGTGGTGAAGACCAGCAGGGATTGTGAAGAGCTCCAGAAGGACCTCTCCAAACTGGGAGAATGGGCAGCAAAATGGCAGATGCGCTTCAATGTAAGTAAGTGCAAAGTGATGCACATTGGGGCAAGAAATCAAAATTTCACATACACACTCATGGGTTCTGAGCTGTCTGTGATGGATCAGGAGAGAGATCTTGGGGTACTGGTGGACAGGTCGATGAAAGTGTCGACCCAGTGTACGACGGCTGTGAAGAAGGCCAATTAATCATTAAAAAAGGGATTGAGAATAAAACGGCCAATATCATTATGCCTTTGTACAAATCGATGGTAAGGCCGCATCTGGAGTATTGCGTCCAGTTCTGGTCACCACAGCTCAAAAAGGATATAGTTGAATTGGAAAAGGTGCAGAAAAGAGCGACCAGAATGATTCGTGGGCTGGAGCACCTCCCTTATGAGGAAAGGCTACAGCGTTTGGGGCTCTTCAGTCTAGAAAAAAAGCGGTTGAGGGGGGACAAGATTGAGATGTATATAATTATGCATGGGATGGAGAGAGTGGATAGAGAGAAGTTCTTTTCCCTCTCACACAACACTAGAACTAGGGGACATCCACTCAAATTGAGTGGAGGGAGTATTAAAACAGACAAAAGAAAATATTTCTTTACCCAGCGTGTAATTGGTTTGTGGAACTCCTTGCCACAGGAGGTGGTGATGGCACCTGGCCTGGATGCTTTTAAAAGGGGTTTGGACAGATTCATGGAGGAAAAGACCATCACAGGTTACAAGCCAAAAGTAACCTCCTGGTTTTAGAAGTGGGTTTCTCTGTGCCAGGTGCAAGGGAGTGTCAACGGGAAACAGGTTATCTTGTTGGCTGTGTGCTCCCTGAGGCATCTGGTGGGGCCACTGTGTGACACAGGAAGCTGGACTAGATGGGCTTTTGGCCTGATCCAGCAGGGCTCTTCTTATGTTCTTATGTTCTTAGGCACACTAGCGAGCGAGAACTGGGACGGCTGCCTGGAGAGCAGAGACGCCGCCTGCCTGCCTGCCTGCCTGCCGTGTGCTTCCTCGACCCGCTGAATGTCGCCCTCCTGGGGAGCGTTTTTTGCACATTCTGGCTGTAGCTGTATTAATTTTTTTTCTGGGATTGTCAACCAGTTTGAACACATGTTGGGAAAGCAGGATATACACATTTTAAATGAATAAACACGCTTCTTTGTACATCCATCTGCACATGTTTCTAGTTCTCATTGTAGGCTCCTTGTTACCTGTATTGTTGGTCTTTCGTGTGGGTACTTTTTGGGTGATGTTCTCCAGCCCTACAACACAAGGCTGGTGGTCTATGCCACAACCTTCCCCCGTTGAACCGTTGTGTTTGGCCAGCCTGCGTATTGTTTGCAGCTTAATTCGGAGCTCTTCGCCATCTTGCTGAGAGATCTTGATTCTGCATCTCCCACTGAATCAGAATGGGGAGGAGCAGGATGTGGACACCTCCCTTTCAATCCGCTGCACCCATGAAACGAGCAGAGTGTCTGCACACCTGCGCCAGGAGGGTGTGGATGAAATGTGGAGTAATGCGTTGGTGCTTGCAAGGGGCCGGCCAGCGCCAAGTGCTGTTGTGCAACGCTCTGCTTCAGCTCTGCCAACAATCACACATTGGCTCATGTGACTGTCAGAGCTGGCGACTGATGTGTTCATTGATTGCTGTGGCTGATTCTGTGGCATGCAAGGCAAAGCTGAGCAAAGGGTTCCCTCCTCGTCATGATTTCTAGATAATTGGGGCCCATTAGAGGCTGATGGTTACCAGGGTCCCAGTCCAGGAAAACCTCTGCTACAACCAAGGTGTTTTTCTTCCAGGTGTTACAAGATTCTCTGTTGGTTTTGGTGGGTGTATATCCAAAAGGAATGGGATCCGGAAGCAACAGAGCCTAGGAGACGTGAGTGGGCTGGGGGGGGAGGGTTCCTGGCCAGCCACTAGGTGGAATCCAGCTCAAGGGGGCCTGTTGGGGGGCAGTGCCAGGACCCAGACCGTGTGCACTTGCAGCCTGTGCCCCGCCCCTTCCGATGAAACTGGCTTCTTCTTGCCCCCGGCGTCAGGGGCCACGTTCCTGCTTGGAGTTGGGGTCCCGACATTCAAGGCATTCAGCCTCCTGCTCCTCTTAAAGTGTTGGGGCCTCTTCACACTAGGAGACACCTGTCAACCTCACGTCTGCTGCCTGAGCTGCCATGGCCGCTGCCAGCTGCGTGCAGCCTCCTTTGGCGCTGCTGCCAGGTCCACCTGTCAGGCTCACCTGGGGCGATCAGCCGGGATGTTGTTCTCCTTTCACCACCTCCTCCTCCCCCTTCCAAAAGAAAGGATTCCCTTGTGACTTTCCTCTCCTGAGCGTCATCAAAGCAGCTAAACCATGTCACCGTTGTCAGAACTGGCGCGCGTGCATTTCGACTGCAATGCACAGAGACAGTTAAGGAGGCCCTTAAGAACAAGGGGTCCCCCCCCATCAGGTGGATGTGGAGGCAGCTGAGCTTGCGTTGTGCCAGTGTTGCTGGTTTTGCAAAGAGAAGCGGGACATTCCTTCCACCGGCGTGGAAAAATTCACTCCCCAAGTTGTCCGGAATATCGGGAGCTGCCTTCCTCCAGATGAGGCCGTTTCGCTCAGCCTTCTCGACGAAGCTCTCCAGGACCTCAGGCGAAGAAGGGCCTTTCCTGGCTCTCCGACTTGGCGCAGAAGCCCGTCGTTGTCCCTTCTGTCACTGCTTGGCCAACATCTGGAGACGCTGACCCTGCTCGCCTTCTTTAGTCAGTGCTGCAGTGCTTGAAGTCTTGTGGCTGCCCGTCCCAGCGGCCTTCAGTCAGTCCTTCATAAAGCCCCTGCACAGCTGATCCGAATGTGTGTGCAACATGCCATGACTCAGGCAGGTAGCTCATCAAGGAAGTTTCGTTCCCTCACAGGGTGTGAAAATGCCTTTGAAAAGATGACACAGTCATTGGAAAGAGTTTGAGCCACATGCCTGGCTTGGCCCGAAGTTGCCCGCGTGCCAGCCTGCCAGCAGGTGATGATGATGCCGCTTGGAAGGCCAGGAATGGGCTGCTTCCCTGCACACCTCTGAAGCGCCCGGTTCCGGCCTTGGCAGCTTCTTCCTTCTTGCCTCGCCAGTGCCAGCAGCAGCAGTCAGACCAAAGCGTCCCAAAAGCGCTCCTCCTGGTGGGTTTGGGTCGGCCTGAGCCAGCGGGACTCTTCCCACCGCCTGCCCCTCTGCAGCTGCCCTCGTGACGGGCTCTCTACCCCACCACTGCAGCCACTCCGAGGTAGCAAGGGGGCAGGCGCCACCTCAGGAGCCTCTGCTGTCTGGGCAGCCAAAAGCCGGCAGTTGGAGAGACCCTGAAATGCAGACCTGGTTGCAACCGTTTCCCTAGCAGCTCTTTGGAAACTTTTTTTTTTTAAAAAGAGTTCTTGTTTCTTTAGCAATTTACATTCCTGCTTTCCACTGCCAAGGTTTTCAAGGCAGCTCACAAACCTATTTGAAGACGTTCTTTCCAGCTTCAGCCCCCAAAATGCCAGGAGCAGGGGAGCAACGGGGGGGGGGGGAGAAGGGCTGCCTTTCTCTCGTCCCAGGGGCATCTGGTGGGGGAGGACACCGAGCCCTGGCAGAGATGGGCCTTTGCCCTGATCCAGCAGAGCTTCTGCTCCGTCCTTCAGTGGGCTCCTCCTGCTTGTAGCAGCAGGCTGGTGCTGAAGTCTGGCCATCTGCGGCAAGCTGCCTTGGGTGAAGTTGACATGGATACTTACAATACATGTTTACAACGTTTTACAATATTTGTAATTAAACCACTGTACTCTATTACATTCCAAATATTCAGTGTATATTACAATGCACACAATTGACAGCCTTTCGACTCTTGACCATAAAGAAGCAAGGAGCATGCCGGAGGGTCAGGCTGGCTTGAGGGCAGGCTGGCAGCATCTCTACGGAGGTGCCCCCTCCCTCCCCCTCCCCTCTGCTGACCAGGCTAAGAGGCGCCTCTCTCTCGCCGCTCCAGGGAGCCAGGGAAGAGCAGCCCTCCCCCTGCACCCCAGCAGCAGAGCTGCCTTCTGCAAGGGCTCTTTGCTGGTGTCGCTTTTGCGTCTTTCGATTCGCCTGGGAGCCTCTCTGGACCGGCTCCTTTCAGGTTGCCATGTAATGTAAACCACTGCAGGAAGAAGTGTTGAAAAGCAGGACATAACTACTCTTAATATTAGCCAGAAGAAGAAGCAGCCGGCTCGCCGTGGCAGCTTCTTTTCTGGCAGAATCAGACTTCTGCCAGAGCTGAAGGTTCCCAGCGGTTTCAAATCGGAGCGGGGGGGAGAGTCCTTGTCATCCTCCGCCGCCGGCCGGGAAGTGGCTGTGGCCTGGCCTGTGGTTCTGCTCTGGGCTGCAAACGCCAGCAGCTCACCATGGCTCCCTTTTCTGGCTCAGGGAGGAGGAGGCGGCTTCTGCCTCTTTGGCACTCAACATTCAGCCGGTGTTCCGCCAGATACCTGGGAACCCGTTTTCGACTCCAGCAAGCCATTGTCTTTCAAAGCGAGCGGCGCTCGTCCGTCAGCATGTTTCCTTGGGCAAAGAAGAAGAACAGTCCGGGGGGAAGGAAAGAACGAAGGAGGTACAGGCAGAGCAGCAGAGCAGAGCATAACATCACCCAGAGGGGGAAGAAAGATGAGAAACACATCAAACAGACCCGGCTCGGGGGCCAGGAAGTGGGAACTGCTGAAGAAGAAATGCCCTCCTGGCTTGGAAGGAATGAGTGGGTCGGCGGGAGCCACGATGGCCGGCTGGAGACACCTGGCCGCCGTGGGGCCCGTCCAGGCCACAAGCACGCGTGCTGTTGCTGAGCAGTGGAAATCTGTCGCGGCCCAGAAGCTCAGGCCACTGGGCCATGGAGGACGCTGCCTGCCGTTGTCCTGGGGTCAGCAAAACCCAGAGCCCCTGCCCCGCCGAGGAGCAGTTCTGGTGGAGTCTTCTTTCCTGCCTCTTTGCTGAAGGTTTCGATCTGATGGGGTAATTACTAATTAGATGCTCTCTGGCATATATTGGGAGGTGCGTTCCCACTTATTAGCAGAGTTCCCTCCTCCACCCAGGCAGACTGCTTTGCTTAGCTAAATGAATACACAGGAGGCATTGCTTTGTAGTTGCAAAAAGAAGAAGAAGAGTTTACTCACAGTTTAGCTTGCATATATACACAGCGTCTGACCATCAATCAGAGGTACATCCTAGACTTAAGATAGAACCCCCCTAGAGCTGGGGCTCCCTGCATGGGGTTAGGCTGCAAGATGGCCGCTGGGCTGCAGGAGCAGCGATGGCATCATCTTGCTCGGTGGGCATCAAGAGAAGAAGAGACTGAGTGAGGGGCAAGAAGGAGGAAATAAGGGCCACACCCCTTCCTGGAATACAGAGGGATTAGAGTAGGAGGTATTTACATGTGACCAGGCAGTACACCACACCCCCAGTGTCCAGCAGCTAAACGCTGCCCATCCTCCAACACGATCCACCCCAAAGCAGATGCTTTAAAAAGTTAAGTAGGTAGCCCCCAAGACAACAACCCCCCCCCCCGCTTTCCACCCCCCAATGTGCCTTTCAAGGCACTCGCAGGTGTTGTTGGAATTCCCTTAGGGGGGGTAGCTATTCGTCGCTCCGTTCCCCTCTCCCTTACTCTGTTTTTACTCCCCACCCACGTGGCAGACTTGCTTAGCTTTACTTGGCTAGAGAAAACACACTAGGCATAGCTGATTGAAGTTGCAAAAAGAAGTTTACTTACAGTTTTCATTCATATCTACAACGTCTGATTCACATCAGAGGATACACTAAACTTGAAAGGACAGAACCCTCCTAATGCTAGGGCTCTCTGCATGGAGGCATGCTGGAAAGATGGCGCTGGGCTGCTGGAGGGCAGCTTGCCACGTCTTCCCTGGTCAGTGGTCAGATGCAGAAGAAGGATTGTGAGAAGGGTGAAGAAGAAGGAAACTAGGTCTGGGGCCACACCCCTTCCTTAAGACAATGAGGGGTCAAAGACAAGAGGGTCTACCTAGGTGATCATATAACATGCATACACCCCCCAGTGTCCAGCATACAGAATTTGCCCATTATTTCCAACACCCCTTCTCAAATTTTGGATGCTGGAGTCCGCGATATTCATCTTTGCTCACAGACTCTGGATTCAGCTTCTTGCTCGAAGATTCTTCATGGTTCTGGCGCTCTCGGGCCCCTTCTGTTTTGTGTTGTGCAGTGTCTTTCCACTTACTTGACTCTCGCCGCAACGACGACCTTGCGAGGTTGCACACTTCAAATCGTGCAGGTGGTACGCCTTTGTTCTCTCTGGGTGAACGTCTGAGGTGCTGATCTGGAACCTGGTCTGCATCACTGGTGACGTCTGGCTCCGGCAGCTCGTCCTCAGCTTTGTCCCCTTCTGCTGGTGTGCTGATCTCTGGGTAGTAATCTTGCACATACATTAGTTTATCATTTATCACTGGTGATTTCTCTGTGAAGCTTTGGCTCTTGTTAGTCTTTTTATGCTCTTCAAAGTAGAGCCCATGACGAACTGACACCTGTCCAGTCTTTAAGTCCATTATTTTATAGCCAGTGGATCCTTTTGGGTAGCCAATAAAGATCCCTTCTTATGCTCTGAGGTCTAGTTTGGATCTCTTTTCTTTTGGCACATAAGCATAAACCTTCCACCCAAAAACTCTGAAATGTTTGGTGCTTGGTGCCTTCCCATGCCATAGTTCATATGGGGTCTTTCCTGCATCTTTAGTGGGCAGTCTGTTCTGCATATAGTTAGCTGTATCTTTCTCTCTGCCACCCCACTCTGTTGTGAGGTACATGGAGCTGTTGGTGTGTGAGTTATACCTTGTTGGTCAAGGTATTTGCGTGTCTGGTTTGACATGTACTCACCACGCTGATTACCGTTGCAAGTCCTCAGCTGTTGAGGCTTCTTTCCAAACCTGTTGCTCACAGCGGCCACGTATTGCTTGATCTTGCCAAGAATTTCACTTTTGTCCTTCAGTAAGTAAATCATACTATAATTTGAAAAGTCATCAGTAAAAGTCAATATGAATCTGTTCCCACCAACCAGTGGCGTTTTAATTGGGCCATATAATTCAGTGTGAATATGTTCTAACACACTGCTGGTACTGCACTTCTCTGGTACATACACTTTTCTGGATGGTTGCTGCAGCGCTTTACCTGTGGTCCTTCTGCCAGGTCTCTCCTCTGCAGGTCCAGTATGCCACTGATGTCTGTGTGTCCACATTTTCTGTGATACAGGTGAGCACATTCATTTCTGCATTGTTGTTGGGCAGACATCACTTTCTCTCCATGCTGTTTGGGCATATCTAGAAAATAAACTCCATCCTGCATAGATCCTTGTGCAATTAATTCAGTATTTTTCAAAATATTACATCTGCCCCCCTCAAATTCAACAATTAATCCTTTTCTGGTTATAGCTGACACGCTTAACATGTTATGTTGTATCTCTGGGGCATAAGTCACATTGTTTGCTATGAGTTCATTTATTTTACCATTTGCAAAGCATTGTAGTTTTACTTTACCTCTTCCACATATGCGCAATTTTTCACCATTTGCCACTGTTATTTCACCTGAAAAATCTCGGTTTAGCTCTTGGAAAAACTGAACATGCGGACTCATGTGCGTTGTACAACCAGAGTCCAGAATCCAGCCAGAACTTGAGTTCTGATTCTGATGTGAAAACATGGCTTTTTGCTTTTCTGTTGTTCAGTCGTTAAGTCGTGTCCGACCCTTCGTGATCCCATGAACCATATCCCGCCAGGCCTTCCTATCCTCCACTATCTTCCTGAGTTCGCTCATTTTCATGTTCGTTGCATCGGTGATGCTGTCTAACCATCTCATCCTTGGCCTTCCCCTTCTCCTTTTGCCTTCAGTCTTTCCCAGCATCAGAGTCTTCTCCAGAGAGTCCTCTCTTCGCATTAGGTGGCCAAAATATTTGAGTTTCAGCCTTAGTACCTGTCCTTCCAGGGAACAGTCAGGGTTGATTTCATTTAGGATTGACTGATTTGATCTCCTAGCAGTCCAAGGGACTCTCAGGAGTCTTCTCCAGCACCACAGTTCAAAAGCATCTATTCTTCGGCGCTCAGCCTTCCTTATGGTCCAGCTCTCGCAACCATACATTGCTACTGGGAACACCATCGCCCTGACTATACGAACTTTTGTTGGTATGGTGATATCTCTGCTTTTTATTATGCTATCTAAATTTGCCATAGCTTTCCTTCCAAGGAGTAAGCGTCTTTTAATTTCATGGCTGCTGTCTCCGTCTGCAGTGATCTTGGAACCCAAAAAAGTAAAATCTGTTACTGCTTCCATTTCTGCCCCTTCTATTTGCCAGGAATTGATGGGACCAGATGCCATGATCTTAGTTTTATTAATGTTGAGTTTCAAGCCAACTTTTGCACTCTCCTCTTTCACTCTCATCAAGAGGCTCTTTAGTTCTTCTTCACTTTCTGCCATTAGAGTGGTATCGTCTGCATATCTGAGGTTGTTGATGTTTCTCCCGGCAATCTTGATTCCGGCTTGCGATTCATTCAGCCCTGCATTTCTCATAATGTACTCTGCATATAAGTTAAATAGGCAGGGTGACAATATACAGCCTTGCCGTACTCCCTTCCCAATTTTGAACCAATCAGTTGTTCCATGGCCGGTTCGAACTGTTGCTTCTTGACCCGCATACAGGTTTCTCAGGAGACAGGTAAGGTGGTCTGGTATCCCCATCTCTTTAAGAACTTGCCACAGCTTGTTGTGATCCACACAATCAAAGGCTTTTGCGTAGTCAATGAAGCAGAAGTAGGTGTTTTTTTGGAACTCTCGTGCTTTCTCCATGATCCAGCGCATGTTGGCAATTTGATCTCTAGTTCCTCTGCCTCTTCGAAACCCAGCTTGTACATCCGGTAGTTCTCGGTCCACGTACTGCTGAAGCCTAGCTTGTAGAATTTTGAGCATAACCTTGCTAGCATGTGAAATGAGTGCAATTGTGCGATAGTTTGAACACTCTTTGGCACTGCCCTTCTTTGGAATTGGAACGTAAACTGACCTTTTCCAATCCTTTGGCCACTGCTGAGTTTTCCAAATTTGTTGGCATATTGAGTGCAGCACTTTCACAGCATCATCATTTAGGATTTTAAGTAGCTCAGCTGGGATATTATCATCTCCGCTAGCTTTGTTGTTAGTAATGCTATCTAAGGCCCACTTGACTTCGCTCTCTAGGATGTCTGGCTCTGGGTCAGTGACCACACCAGCGTGGTCATCAGGAACATTAAGATCTTTCTTGTATAGTTCTTCTGTGTATTCTTGCCATCTCTTCTTAATCTCTTCTGCTTCTGTTAGGTCTCTGCCTTTTTTATCCTTTATCATGCCCATCTTTGCACAAAATGTTCCCTTGATATCTCCAATTTTCTTGAAGAGATCTCTAGTCCTCCCCATTCTGTTGTTTTCCTCGATTTCCTTGCATTGTTCATTTAAGAAGGCCTTCTTATCTCTCCTTGCTATTCTCTGGAAATCTGCATTCAGTTGTTTATATCTTTCCCTTTCACCTTTGCTTTTCGCATTCCTTCTTTCCACAGCTATTTGTAAAGCCTCATCTGACAGCCACTTTGCTTTCTTGCATTTCTTTTTCTTTGGGATGGTTTTAGTTGCTGCCTCCTGTACAATGTTACGAACTTCCGTCCATAGTTCTTCAGGCACTCTGTCTACCAGGTCTAGTGCCCTAAACCTATTCTTCACCTCCACTGTATACTCATAAGGGATATCGTTTAGGTCATATCTGACTGGTCTAGTGGTGTTCCCTACATTCTTCAATTTAAGCCTGAATTTTGCAATAAGAAGCTCATGATCTGAGCCACAGTCAGCTCCAGGTCTTGTTTTTACTGATTGTATAGAGCTTCTCCATCTTTGGCTGCAAAGCACATAATCTATCTGGTTTCGGTATTGACCATCTGGTGATGTCCATGTGTAGAGTCGCCTCTTGTGTTGTTGGAAAAGAGTGTTTGCTATGACCAGCGTGTTCTCTTGACAGAACTCCGTTAGCCTTTGCCCTGCTTCATTTTGCGCTCCAAGGCCAAACTTGCCTGTTGTTCCGTTTATTTCTTGATTTCCTACTTTAGCATTCCAGTCTCCTATGATGTAAAGGACATCTTTTTTGGGTGCTAGTTCTAGAAGGTGTTGTAGGTCTTCATAGAACCGGTCAACTTCATCTTCTTCGGCATCAGTGGTTGGGGCATACACTTGGATTACTGTAATGTTGAATGGTTTGCCTTGGATTCGAACTGAAATCATTCTGTCGTTTTTGAGGTTGCACCCCAGTACTGCCTTTCCCACTCTTTTATTGACTATGAGGGCTACTCCATTTCTTCTAAGGGATTCATGCCCACAGTAGTAGATATGATGGTCACCTGAATTAAATTCGCCCATGCCCGTCCATTTTAGTTCGCTGATTCCCAAGATGTCAATGTTCAATCTTATCATCTCATCTTTGACCACATCCAGCTTGCCTTGACTCATAGACCTCACATTCCATGTTCCTAAGCAATATTGCTCCTTGCAGCATTGGATTTTCCTTTCAACCTCAGACACATCCACAGCTGGACGTCCTATTGGCTTTGGCCCAGCCGCTTCACTCTTTCTGGGTCTACTTGGAATAGTCCTCCGCTCTTCCTCAGTAGCATATTGGACACCTTCCGACCTGAGGGGCTCATCTTCCGGCGTCATATCTTGTAGCCTTTTGGAACTGTTCATGGGATTTTCTTGGCAAGGTTACTGGAGTGGGTTGCCATTTCCTTCTCCAGTGGATCACTTTTAGTCAGAACTCTCTGCTACGACCTGTCCGTCTTGGGTGTCCCTGCACGGCATAGCTCATGGCTTCATTGAGTTACGCAAGCCCCTTCGCCACGACAAGGCAATGATCCATGAAGGGATCATTTGCTTTTCTACCAGGTACATATTGAAACTCTTTCCTTGACTGTGACTCTCTCCTGAGGAATGCTGTGGGCACCTTCCCCCTTCCTTATAATCTCTTCTTTTGTTTTCGGCAGGGCTAGCTCGGGAGAGGTGTGAATGGTCCTTATCTGATTGACAATGTTTGGCAATGTGATTCTCCAATCCACATCTGAAGCAAGTGACGGGGCTTCCTCGTCTGGTCTGTCTAGGGGGCTGCTTTCCACTCTGAAATTTGTCTCAACGTGCTCTCTTGAAGAAATACAATCATTTGCTAGTTCTATTAAAACTTTCGAGTATTCCTTTTTCTCCCTTCCTCGAACTGAACTTTTGAAAGGGGAGAATATTTTATCTTCTAATGAACCCCCCAAAAATGCAACCCTTTGTTCATCAAATTTTAAACCTGTCGTGGCGAAATCGTTAAAGATCTGCATTAGCTTGCTGCAGTGGGACTCATAGCCTTCTTTGCTCCGCAGTTTGAGTTTACACAGGTTATCAATCAAAATACATTGACTCTTTTCAGCCACATTTTCATAACGTTGTCTGAGACACTCCCACATTTCTTTTGCACTTTTTGCTTCTTCTGCATAGGGTCTTGCTTCATCGTCTAATGTACGAAAAATGAGATGTTGTGCTGCATAATCAGCAAAACTCCACCTCTCCTTCTCTTCCTCAGAGCTCCCTTCTCCTGGGCGATCCTCACTCAGCACAAAATAGACCTTTTTCATTCTCAATTCACCTTCCATCATCCTCTTCCATACCCTGAATGCCTTCGGGTCCAATTTCATTGTTGGGATATCTGCTGCTAATAGCCTGGCTGTAGCCATTGTCTCTAGCCTCTAGGCAAGTCTGACCAAAAACAATTGGTGTGGGGGGGAAAAAAACTCACTCTCTCTCTCTCTCTGAATAGAGCTGATTCTCTTCACGCAGCAGTTTGCGTTAACTGGGCCCATAACCTGTTGGAATTCCCTTAGGGGGGGTAGCTATTCGTCGCTCCATTTCCCTCTCCCTTACTCTGTTTTTACTCCCCACCCACGTGGCAGACTTGCTTAGCTTTACTTGGCTAGAGAAAACACACTAGGCATAGTTGATTGAAGTTGCAAAAAGAAGTTTACTTACAGTTTTCATTCATATCTACAACGTCTGATTCACATCAGAGGATACACTAAACTTGAAAGGACAGAACCCTCCTAATGCTAGGGCTCTCTGCATGGAGGCATGCTGGAAAGATGGCGCTGGGCTGCTGGAGGGCAGCTTGCCACGTCTTCCCTGGTCAGTGGTCAGATGCAGAAGAAGGATTGTGAGAAGGGTGAAGAAGAAGGAAACTGGGTCTGGGGCCACACCTCTTCCTTAAGACAATGAGGGGTCAAAGACAAGAGGGTCTACCTAGGTGATCATATAACATGCATACACCCCCCAGTGTCCAGCATACGGAATTTGCCCATTATTTCCGACAGGTGTGACCCAGGGTGGCTCGCTATGGGCGGTTTGGTGCTTCCACAGCAAAGCAGGTTTTCCTCCTGCTCCAAAACAAAGAAGCCAGACTAGCAACTGACAGGTGAGTGGTGGTGCCTCTGTTTGGCAGCCTTTCCCAAGGCAGGTTGACTCCAGTGGGGGGATGGGGGGGACGTGAGCCACGGCAAGGGAGGCTGACTGTCTGCTGCGTTGCATAGGACACCAGGCAGGCAAAGTCCAAACATCCACAGGAGCGAGGAGCAGCAGGACGTGTTGAAATGAAACACAAACACAAACACAGCGTGCATGTGCACACACACACACACACACACGCTCCTTGCGTGGCGCAAATACTCAGCCTACTCAGCACCAGCTGCCAAGGATGCCATGCTGCCGGGCACCTGTTCCTGGTGGCACCCAACCTGGGGGTTTCTCCCGCCAGCCTGGTGCATCTGCAAATAGCCCCAGGATAGGCAGCTGGACCCTAAGAGACTTGTGTTGCTTCCAGCACGACAAGCCCCCCAAACACAGACAAAGCTTACTGGAGTGCGCAGTGCAAAGTCTTGTGAGAGCTCTGGGACAGGTTCCAATGAGCCTGAGATGGGGCTCGACACTGATGCCGTGGAAACAAGCAGAGGCCCCCAATGGAGAGGCTCTTCAGGGAAACCAGGGTGGCAGGCAGGCAGGCAGGCAGGCGGGCTGCTCGGGCTGCTCTCACGGACCCCATTCAAGCCCAGCAGAGCCTTCCTTCCTTCCCCCCTTCCGCCACACCGTCGTGTGCCTTACTTTCAAGGGTTGCTGTCCTTTTCTTCCTTGCAGGGCTCCTGTGCTTTTACCAGAAACGGGAATGGCCTCCCATTGTGACCCCCCTGCTCAAGAGTTCCATAATCCTGACTCAAGTGGCTCTAGACAAGCTCATTATCCTACTCGTTATGCTGTGTTTTTATTTCATATTCCACAAACCAGATGTTAATTATTATGCTCATTTGCAGAATATAAAATGAGACCCCAAAGCAACTCATGCAGCGAGCCAAGAGCAGCAGAGGGAAGGTGACAAGCCGCTTCCTGGCTAAAGTGCAGAGAGGACTCTCCCGGTTTCCAGGTGGATTCCTCTGCGGTTGTGTGAGGGGGACAGAAGTCGCTCTGGGGAGGCAGTGCAGCTGCAGCCGCTCCACAATGTTTAGGAGATACTGCAAGAGGTCTCAGGTGGCCCAAGGAGAAAGCGAGAGGTGGAGAGCATCCCACTGGAAAGGGGGTGGCTCAGAGTGACCTCGCCTGGAGCCTTCCAGTGATCACTGGGCTGCCTGAGGAACCGCTGCTACTCCGCACAACCCAGGACTTAGTCCTTGTCCTGCCCACCGTCATGATGCCCATTTTACAGAAGCGACATTGATGGGTCTTTAGAAACCATTGGGTCCACTGCCACAAAGCCAAAGTTGCCACCCGCCATCACCTCAACGAAGAAGACGCGCCACCAAGGCTTCCTGTCTTGCGGTTGTGGCTCTGGTGCCCACTGCTGGCAGGGAGGTCAGTGCTGAGTGCGAAAGCAGCCCAAGGGTCACACAGAACTAGTGGTCTGCGTTTCATGGGGAGCAAATCCCACTGAGAGCCAAAGCACTTGGCTCCAGAGACGCTTGGGAGACGCTCAGGACCAGGCAGCCGGATCCTCCCAAGCAAGCAAGCAAGCCTGGCTGATGGGCTCGGCTCTTCTCTGCCTTCCTTCCTCTCTTTGCCTGCCTGGACCCTTCCCTGCCTGCCACAGGTGGAAAGTGGCTTCCAAGGGCAGGGCAGGCCAGGGACAGCCACGTGACTGACCGCTCCGCTCGGAGCTGTCCGGGCGGGGGGGGGGAGGCAGGCTGTGAACTGGGGCTTCCTTTCCTTCCTCTTCCGCATCATTCTGGGGAGCCAACGATGAACATGTGAAAAAAGACAGGCCTTGGGAGGACTGTACGGGGCGGCGCTCTTTTGGCACACGTACTTCCAACAAAAGCGGCCCTTCCCGGCTTCCCCGGCTCCTGAATGACCCTCCACCTCGAAAGAAACCTGTTTCTTGTGGCTGTGATTCACACCAACGCTTCTCTGAGGGTTTGTTCCCAGGAGGCGGCAAACCATCGTCCAAAGAAAGCTCCAGGGAACTCCTGCATCCAGCTTGCCCCCAAAATGTTTCCAGGATCTTACCCCCCGAGGGTGTCTCTTTGAGCTTCAGGCAAACTGCCCACAAAAACAGGAGGCAGCAGGGCCTCCTGATTAAAATGATCAAACGTCTGTTGCCCCCCCCCCAGCACTGGTTTTGATTCATGTCTCTGGCCGAGTCCCCTTATGGAGGGCTTCAAATCCCCATAAACGTCGTCGCACTCAAAAAAATAACATGAAAAAGTTGGTCTTCACTGAATTGTGCCCATTGAAATGGATGGAAACAATGAATCAAAATGGAAAGAAAGCAGGCCAACAGAATCGGACAGGAAGGGACAACGGCACTAGTTGAAACGGGCCAAGAAAACCCATTGGGCCCCCCAAGAGGGAGGGTGGCATCTTTCCCCACCTCCCTGCAGGGCGTTCCATGCTCCGGGTGGTCCGAGGTAGACCACCACCTCGCGAGCACAGTGGCCTTCTGGGAGCTCGCTGGCCTTGGCTGCCTGGAATGACTCCTGGGGGCCTCTGCTGGTGGCTCGAGGTCAGCCCCCCCAGGCCCTGCACACAGCACTCGGCTGCAGACCCTTGAGTTTCCTCCACTGAACGAGTGAGCAAGCCAGAGATGTCAGCCAGTGCAGGAGCCATCCGAGGGCAGCAGGACGACGAGCCACTGGCTTCAAGCTTCGTCGTCTCGGCCGGGGCGAATGGTGCCCATTGTCAGTCACCGCTCCTCTCACTTCGAAGCGCGTGACAAATTGGGACCCTCTTTGTGGAACGTCCTGGGGCATGCAGGAGGATCCCGACAGTGCGGCTACCAAGGAGCCCCCACCCTAGACACATCTCCGATAACGTTGTCAGAGAAGGTGGACTGCAGGTGCCAGGCCAGCCTGCTGCGGTTCTGCTCCAACACGACCACTGCGCACAGTCGCCGCTCAGCCCTTGGGAGACATCTGCAAACAAGGAAAGCGAACGAGGGGAAGGATTCACACCCTGCCAGCCTGACAGCTGTCATTTAAGTCTGCGGCCGCATGTGCCAACTTGGGGGCCGTGTGTCAGGCTCCGTCCCTCACTCCCTTCGCACAGGGCGGTGGCTGGGGGGGGGGAATCTTGAGCAATTGCAGCCTAGATGAACTGCTCCCCACATTTGCAAATTCTATGCATGTCACCGCTTGCAAAATGATTTGTTTGTAGGGAGGCAGCAGGAGGGGGAAATAAATGATTCCGACGCAAGTCCCAGTTTTTCTTTGCCAACCCCAAATGTGCTTCAAGACACTTGGTGGTAATTACAGGAGTGTTGATGGGCGGGTGGCTTGCTTGGCAGGAGCAGGGGGGGCTCTGAAGTGGGGGTGCCTATTTATAGGGGGCAGGCAGGAGGGGCTTGTGTGAGCGTCTGACGGGAACAGATGGGCCACCGACTGACGGTAGGCGAAGGAACGGCAAGCCTCCGGCTCCTGGCCCGAATCCTGCCCTTGGCCATGGTCTGCCCAGCCAGCCCCCTTGGTGGGTGCTGGGAGGCATCCTCTGCAGACTGGTGGGCTCAGGGTGGGGGGCAGGCGGCGGTTTTTCTCTGTTGCCAAGGCCTGTGAAGTCCGGCCAGATCCTGCCTTTGCCTCTTCTACAGGTAGAAACAGCTTTTGTGCTGCTGCTGCTGGTATCTGACATCCACGGAACTCCAGAGCAGGACGGCACCCTTAGAGGCCGCACCTCCCACAGAGTAGAGCAGCCCCCTGTCTGGGGCTGTGCCACTCCAGACTGAAGCGTGCATGTGGGAACACGCCCTCCGGACCAGCTGGGCAGCAGGCTGCTCCTGACTCTGAGGCCCAGTCAGACCCTTGGTCCAGCTACCCCCGTTTGGGGGGCCTGCTGCTGGTTCTAGCAGCCGCTCCCCAAGACCTCAGGCAGGGAAGAGCCTCTCCCAGCCCTGCTGCCCCCTGGCGCGTGCGCGCTTGCGTGCGTGCAAGAGGCAGGCTTCCTCTCCTTCCAAGTGCTTCCCCTTCCCCACCCAGCAGAAGGAGCCTCTCTTCGAAGGGCTGGTCGGACCTGGAGCCGGGGACCGCACCCCCTGACGGCTGCCTCTCCCGCACCACCAGCAAGCCTGCCTGGCTGCCACCCTGGAGATTTTATTTATTTATTTATTTTTAAAAAATTATATCCCGCCTTACCCTATGCCGAAGGCAAATGCCCAAAGCGGCTTATAACGAAAATTAAAATACATAGTTTAATACAGAAAATAAGTTTAAACAACACATAACTAAGTTTATCTGTGGGCCACGTGATCTGTGGACCACGTGAGTCTTCTGAATAGGCTCTTCCCTTGGGAGATGTCTCAGGGGGGGGCACTTCTCCAAGTGCTCACGGTGGCTTTGCTGAGGGAAACTCCCTCCCACACACGGTGCTAAATAGGTACCGGAGCCCAAGAGACCTCCTGCTGCTGCTGCTGCATTGTGTGTGCCAGATGGCATGACAGGGGAGGGGGGGTTCACAAGTGAGTTTCACGTCCCGCCCAGCCTTTGTCCACTTGTGCATTCATCACTCTCCAAATCAGTGTGAGGCTCCACCCCCCCTCGCCCCTGCCAGAGGAAGGCCATCGACATGCCATTAAGAAACGCACTTGGCGATAAAGCGCAGCAGAGCCAGTCCTCTCCGAGGAGACAGCAGGTGCTGGTCCCAGGCTCAGCGCCATCCCTCACCGTTCGTTCAGCCTAAGTGCTTCCCTGCCCTCTTCAGGCAAAAGGCCCTTGACGAAACGCACACCCTGTCACTGAGGGCATCATTAGCCTTCCGTTTTTAAATAATATTTATTGAGCAGCCCGCGGCCTCAGCAGAGCAGCTCTCAGCTGCTGTCTGGTCATTTTCAGGGCTCTTGTTGGCAGAGTTCAAGCTGTGGGGCAGCCAGGAGCCCCCTTTGCCAGGGAGAGGGAGAGAGCTTTCCAAGCAGCTGCAGGGGCCCGTCAGCAGGGCCGGGGGGGGGGGGGGCAGGCAGGCTCCTCGCTGGTCTTGCGCAGCAACACAGCTGGTGAAAGTGCTTCTTGCTGGCCAACCAGACTGAGTACAAGACGGAACCACAAACCCTGCTCAGCGCCACCCACCGACCGCCACTGAGGTGCTGCGGGGCCTGCTTCCCTCCCTCCCTTCCTGCTGCAGGTGGACTGTCAAGCCACACCTCCCTCTTGTTGGAGATGGGCAGCGTTCGGCTGCTGGACGGGGGGGTCAGTGTGTCGTCTGGTCACCTGAAAGACCTTGACCTCTCTGTGTTCCAAGGAAGGGGCGTGGCTCCCTGACTCTATTTCCTCCTTCTCCTACCCTCCTTCGCTCTCTTCTTCTCCTGACTCCAAGGTGGAAGGACGTGCCATGCTGGGCTAGAGCCCAGCGGCCGTCTTCCAAGCATACCTCATGCAGGGGGCACCAGCTACTGTATAGGGGTGTTCCATCCTAAGTTAGAGTGAACCTCTGGCCTTCAGCCAGATGCTGTATATATGAACTGAACCGTGAGTAAACTTTCTCTTTTGCAACTTCACTCAGCCTATGCCTCGTGTGTTTATTTAGCTAAGTATAGCAGTCTGCCTGGGTGTAAGAGGGAACAAAATCTCCAAAACAAAACCCAATACCTGTTGGGTTTTCAGAGGCAAGGACCCCCCTCTTTAGATGGAAAAACAGCAGCCTGTACGTGGAAGTGAATAAAAAACCCACTCCCCTCTAACTAATTCTTCTTTCTATCACCCCTCTCTTCTCTCTCCCTGCCATTGAGATCAACGTTGCTAGACTTGGAGATGCAGCCCTGTTGTATGCAAGGGACCCCTCCCCAAATATTTTTGTATCATAGAGCACCCTCCCCTGACCCCCCCCTGCCTTTTACCCCATCCAAATCCGTCAGGGAATCACTGTGATACAGCCATTTAAAGCAACCGCATTAAGAATTCGGCTTCTTTTCTGGTTTGCGCGCACTCTGAGGGCCGGCACGTGCCAGCTGGGGGCAAGAGTTCACCGGCACGCGCCTACCACAAGCCTTCCCGAGCCCCTAGAGAAGCAGCAAGCAGCAAAGTTCACTCTGTACCCACTTAATCCTTTAAGCCACTTAACTCTCTACGCCTTTAATCCTCTTTCTGGGCGCGCAGCCAAGAACCGCTAGACGGAGTGTGCCGCTTGTTAAGAGGATTACTGACCTGGCTCCGAACCTCTGCCTTCCCATTCTGAACCCTCACTTTCTCTCCACTGACAGCTTTAAAGGGCCAGTAACCTAATTCTTGGAAATATGGTTTTTCTGGGGAATTGTTGTGATTTTGGGGTTCCCCTGGGAGTTATGTGTCCAGATCCTCACTGGAGATCATCGGGGTCTCCCCAGGGACGGGTCCCTACACAGAAGGGCCCCGATCCTCCCGCTAAACTGAGGCTAGTCTCATGGTGTGCGGAGAGGCTCCTGGCAGCAGCACAATAGGTTTGCAGCTCGTAAAAGGCCTGGTTAGAGTCCAGGCATCCTACTTGGGGTCCCGGAGAAGCCCGTGGTGAGTGCGGTGAGAGTCCCTTCACCCCCTTTGGCCCGGACACAAGAGGTTAAACGTAGGAGACACCGGGGGTGCACCTCCTGCCATAATCTGTGCTGCAGGGAGTAGGGGAACAACCATTTTAACAACATAACTCGAGCCAGTTAGTAACGGCTCCTATTCTGTGCTGGTCTCAGATGGCTGCCTTCTACCTGGGGAGCCAGCTGGGGGCAGGGAAACCGGGGAATTCCTGAAGCACAGTGAGGACTCAGATTGCTACCATTTCCTGGATTTCAGAAACCTATTTCTTTGTGTGCCTTCTCTTTCAATCACCACCATCTCCCCACCCTGGAATCATTGTTTCTGTCTGACCCTGTCACAATAATTCAAATGTCTCTCAACTATCTATCTCGGGATACATGGTGCCATGGGGCAGGGACCCATTGTCTGGCACCCATGGGCTATCTAACTGGAAATCATTGCTTTTGTGTCAAGCAGGCTTCACAAAAGCTCCCATCCATAACTACAGGAAAACCTCACTTCACCTTAGACAGGATGTCTAATCCAATTACCTCTGCCACACAATACCCCAGACCCACCAACCCCATTGGTTCCCAGTAACACAAAGCATCACACATTTCATTGGTTCCTTAATAACGTCTGTCTTTTTATTGGTTTGCTGTTTACAAATGTTGCTGCTGCATCTCATTGGTGTAAAAACTTGAATCCATCATCTTATTGGCTGTATCAAAGTGTAACTTCTTGGATCCTGCTTCGTATTGGTGCCTCTTTCTTATGTATTCTTTAGACAATGTACTCCATGGTTCTCACTGTAATAATGAAATGTATATAAACTTTTGTATTGATTATGTATGTACACATTGTGCCCTGCATTCTGTGTCCTTTGCTAGCAAAGTAATGATTTTCTTTTTGCCCCAGCGCTGGTCTGTCAGAGCTCTATTTTTGGAGCCTCCGCAAAACGCAGATCTCTCTATTTTTCTTTCTCACTCTCTTTCTTTCTCTTGGGTGCTTCCTCCTGCCTTGGAGCTTGGTGTCTGCTCACCAGACCAAAACGAGCTGAAATCACTTGCACCCCTGGGCGCTTACAACAGCCCAGGAACGTCGAATGTGGCTGATTTATAAGCTAACAGAAAGTTTGCTAGACCAGAGCTGTGCAGGGGAAAGAAAGGAGGCACCTTGCAGACTTTCTCTGATTCTGCCGACGGCCCCACTCTGGTCACGGGCACTTTGCGTCCAGAAAAATGCACACAGGGTTGTGGCCTCTAGGATTTGGTCTCCAGAGCACATGCAGCAGGACTGTATTTCATTCTCGGTTTTCTTTGAGGCATCAGATCAAGATCGGTGGACATGTGGAGGGCAGGATTTCAAGGGGGAAATGAGACGGAGCAGAATGATTCTGCTGTTTGGATTCCGCAGGTTGCTGGCAGGTGTGCTGCTGATCTGAGAGCGGGGAAGAGGAGGGCGCCCCACAGCCTTGCACCTCAGGTTAGGCCAGGGCGTCTCCCCCGTTAGTCGTCTTCCCCCCCCCCCATTGTGCAGGCTGCTTCCTAGGGCAAACTGCAGGGAAATCCACTAGCAACAAGTTATCTTGAGGAGCAGACCGACCGTGTCTCCGTTCTATTCAGATCTGATTTGTTGCATCTAGAGAATATCATTAGAAAACTGAAACCCAGTCCCAGGCCAGGAGTCTTGTTCCATCGATGCCACCACCACGCATCCATGGCGAGCACGTCGTGGCCGATAAAATGCAGGGGCCGCCTCCTCCCTCCCTCCCTCCCTCCTGGGTCAGCTGATAGCCACTCCCCACTGCTTTCAGGGCCGGCAGGTGCTGCCAGCTCAAAGCCTTTCCTTCCACGGGAGTGACGGGAAGGGAGCCCCCCCCCCCCCGGCAGCCCTCTCTGCTCCAGCCAGGGCCTCCCTCCCCTGTGAACAAGATCCTTCCATGGTAATGAGTTACAAGTAACTCTGTGACTGCAAAAGTCCTTCCTTTCCGGTATTAAAGAAAAGTTTCACCTCTTTTGCTATTAAAAAAAGAAAAAGAGAAAAATGTGAGAGGAGACTAGTAATTAACTCATCCCCTCCCCCAGGAATGGGGGTGATTGAGGGGGACTATTCAAGGGGCAGGCCAGCGGATGGCGCAGCAGACACGACTGGACTTAATTGTCAGGGGATACCTTTACCTTATTCAAGGGACAGTTAAGAGTCTATTCATCTCTAATTTCTCAGCTTCAATCTGCAGGAAGCAACAGAACAGGGGGGGATCTGCAGACAGGAACTGTTAGTTTGTGAAGACACAGACCACCGCCCCCCCCCCAGGAGCCCCAATAATGTGTGGCCTGGATGGACTGGTGCTGCAATTCTACTCAAAGTCCGAAGAATGGCAACAAGCCAGACACCGACTCCGGGCCTCCTTCCTCCTCCCATTCTCTGCAAATCACCTTGCGCACAGATGGCGCCATTATGGCGAACATGGCGCTGCCTGTTTTATGAGGCATCCATTTTCACAGAACCAAGAACTCAACGGAACGCGAGAGGAAGTACCCAAGCTGTCAGAATGCTTTCTGGGAGAAGCGGAGTGGACATTAGCGGGTGTGGACACGTTTGAAGACTGCTGGAAGCTGCGTTCCCATTAAGATGATCACTCAGCACTGATGGGGCCGCAGCAGCTCAGGGGCAGAGGACGTGCTACGCATGATGCAGAAAGTCAGTCCAGCCGCCGGCCGGCAGCATCTCTACTGCGGGCTGGAAAGACCATCTTCTAAAAGCCCGGTCAGAGCTGATACTCCAGAGCTGGGTGGGCCAAGATGGGTAGCTTCACAGGGTGGTGGCACCACTGCAGAAATGGGGCCCCCCAGTCCTGACCGATTTCTGGGCCTGGAGACGCTGGGCCAGCACTGCAAACGCTTCTGGTGTGTTGCCCCAGAGCAGACACTGGGGTGGCTCAACCCTGGATGCGGCCAGACACAGGGGGGGGGGGGCGGGCAGCACTTCTGGTTTGCTTTCATCAAGGGGCCGTATGAGCCGCAAAGGAGCTCCGTGGCGCACACAGTCAGCCCCTGCAAACAAAGCCAGAAGGCGGCATTGCGGAAGCCACGCGAGGAACACGGCAAGAAGGCTGCTGAGCCGCCTCCCCGTCGAATAAGAGGGAAGTGGGTCGATGCTGCGGCTTGTTCCATGGCGGGCTGCAGGGAAGCAGCAGCAGACGCGGGGTGAAGAAGGAAGGGCACCCGAATCCCCTGCTCCACCACCTGCCCCCTGCTGCTGCCCGGATCCTGGCCACATCTCATGGTTCGGCCACCCGGTAGTCACTACCTGCTTACTCGGAAAAGTAAGCAGTCGCTAGCTGCTTACTCGATAGTCACTAGCTGCTTACTCGAGCCAGGGCCGAAGTACTTGAGCTGAAGCAGAGAGGGGGCTCAGGGGGACATCTCCCCCCCCTTGTTGCTATCAGTCCTCTGGACAGGCAAGTTTGCGTCTTCCCAGCTGGACTTGGCTCTGCCTTACAAACGGGGGGAAAAGAAAAGAGTGTGCAGTTCATGGTGGGAAAGCCATGCCCCAGCTGTGCTAAGGGCTGTCATGTGCAAGCACCTATAGAAAACAATATATATATATATATATATATATATATATATATATATATATATATATATATATATATATATATATATATACTAAAAATAGTCTATTTTAATGGGTTTTAAATGAATTAATCACAGTTCTATTTGAAACATCCGGCGCCATAAACATGTAAAATGAACATGTTTGAAAAAACATCAGCATTAACAAAACTAGGAAATGCAACAGCAGAGATTTCACACACCTGCATCGCCACCAAACTTGGATTCAAAACCCCAGGCAAGTGCTACAACCATCACAGAACACTCACAATTACTCAGGCGCAGCTTGGGGGGCTTCCGGTATTGGATATGAGCAGTATTTGGCTGCTAGGACCTGGGAGGGTAGTGTGTGTTCCGGTCACCTGCAAGGACCTTCACCTGGCCCCTCCTGTCTGACCTGGAAGGGGCGTGACCCTGACCTTTCCCAACATCCTCTCTCTGACCACATGGGTTCTCTCTCTTCGCATCTGACTCTACATGGGGAAGGACGTGCTTTTCTGGGCTCCTTGCCTGGAAGCCATTTTCCCCACATGGGTGTGCCAGCTATAGGGGCACACTGTCTGCTTATGTATAGAGTACCTCTGGTCATAACCAGATGAATGTAAACTATAAATGCTGATCTGTAAGTAAAACTACTTTTCTTTTTACTATACAAGCCTCAGACTCCGTGTCTCATTTCAATGGTAATGATAGCTAGCTAGCCTGGGTGCTGGGATAATTCTACTGGTTAAATAAATATAAGGTCTTCTTCCGTTTGCAAACTCTGCATATTTGAACCCCCTAAGGTTTATGAAATAATATAATAACCCCCAACATCCGTGGGGCAGGGCTGCCTCTCAGTCCTGCGGGCATGAGGCCCCTGCCTGCCCCAACAAGCCCCAACTCTCACAGAGAGGGAACCTGGAGCAGCAAGGGCACGCACTCCTGCTGCCAGTCTCAGCGGTGCGGGGGCCGAGACACACAGAACCCGTCCTGACAGCCGAGGGAACACATGAGTTTGCCTGGATGCATCAAGAAGCGAAGAGAGACAGTGGCCCGCCCGAGAGTACACCCCCACAGACAGGCCGAGGAGGAGTGGAAACACTCCGCAACCCACCGGCCTTCGGTTTCCTCCAGTGTGCTAGTTGTGCCGACCACACAGGACTTCTTCCGTTCCATTTCCTGCTTTCTCACAGCTGAGGCACCCTTTTGTGACCCGCTGCAGCTGCAGTGCTGACGTGGCCTGACCTCGTGCTGCTGCTGCCACGGAACGGCCTCTCGCCGCTGCTCTGAGTCCCTTGACAAGGGTCTCCAGTCCTACCAGACCTGCCTGCTCCTTTGGAGAGCTGTCAGCAGATGTTGCCCAACTGCTTGGACTGTGGGCTGCTTCCACCACAGAGCCACAGCTGGGAGGGACGTTGCTGGAAACAGAACTGAAATGGTGGCACCACTCAGCACCCCTGATAGTGTGATGCTGCTGGCCAGTAATGCCCTTCCCCCTTGGCCAAGTTCTGAAATGGCAAATGCCCATTTCCACAAAGGGCAGCCTAACTCAGAGGGAGGGCTCGAGAGGGACCTTTTTCGGATCCGCACATGAGGGGACTTTGCGCCCCGCATGCTGTGGGACGTCCCTCGGGGCGCGTGCAGATGAGGAGATCACCCTTGTGCCTTGTGCTAATGAGCCATTGACAGCGGTTCATCGCTCCAGCAGCGGAGCTGCACGGTCTGGAAACATGCAGAAGCCACAAGAAAGTGTTGGCGTTCGACACGGCAAAGATCCCCAGGAAACTGTTACACGGTCCAAAGTTTTGGGGTGACACGTATCTGATGTAATCAGCGCATTGGTTAAAGGCCAGAGGAGTCATCATCGCATCCGCAGACAGGTGGGAAAGGGAAGAGTTTGTCAGAGACTGGCAGGCAGCTCGCGGGAGGCATCATCATCGCTTCCCAAGAGTGTTCAGAGACGTGGTTTTGTCCACCTGTCAAGCCGGACTCAGCCGGCGGAGAGCCCCAGAGCAGGACTTCTGGTGTGGATTAGGATTTGTTGGTTTAAAATATTCCTATCCTGCAACCTTCCATCCCAGTTAAGGGACCATCAGGGTGGTTAACACGCAATATAGACAAACTGTATATTTAATTAAAAGGCAGCAAACTGGAATACAAAGCACTGGGAGCATAAACTAAAAGAGACGATAAAAAGAAAGGTGGGGGGGCGAACAAGTGCATTTTTACTGAAGGCTGGTAGCGATTGCACCAGCCGGACCTCCCAGGGAGAGACTTCCATGAGCTGGAGCCACTACGGAGAAAGCCCTGCCCCACGTCCCCATCCACCCTATATCGGCAGGCGGTGGGATGCGGAGCGTGGCCTCTGAGGACCAACACAGTCGATGGGCCAGTTCACAGACTCTAGGTTAAACTTCAGCTGGTACAGAATGCGGAGCCGGTACACTGCTGCTTTTTCATCTGCACTGCATCTGCTTTGTATGCAGAGAAGGCCAACGTCCGTCCCTGGCAGGCAGCATCTCAAGAGCGGGCCAGTTAAGACCCCAGAACACAAAACTGTGAAAAGTTGCTGCCAGCCTGTGCAAACAATGTTGAGCTGGGTGGACCAAGGGTCTGACTCAGCAAAAGGCAGCTTTGTGTGTGCAGTAGGAACCTGGAAGTGACGGTCAAGCCCCAGCTCATTCTCCTCTAAGGGAAACAAAACTCCATCTTTTTCATTTTCCCCATCCCATATTGTCCCCCATGTGTAAAATCCTGAGATTATCTGTTTCTGTCTCACAGACCCTGCCTAAACGTTTTGACTGCAGCAAGAAAAAGCAACGGGTTTGAAGGCTGCTGCATTGCCTTACAAAAAAGCAAAAAAACAGGAACGGAGAAAAGTGAGAGATCCTGAAGCCAGTTGCATTTTCTCTTTTGACACTAGCTCTGAGAACATTTGGTCCTGGCTTCCCAAACAAGTTTTAGCAGCTCAGGAATGTGATGTTCTCAACACATCGTCATCTCTGGAAATATTTAGCACCATTTTGCAAAAAATGTCATCAGCCAGTTGCTTCCTGTACAAAATCTGCTAAGAACCAAACGGTGCATTTCTTCTGTAACTAGGCACAAATAGCTCAAAACACACAATCACCCCCAAAGTGTTGTTCATGTCAGCTGCCGATGGATGACAAGCTCCATGAGGCTCCCAAAAAATTCATATTTTAGCAACGGGGACGTGGAAAGGTGTTATATTCAGCAGCACAGAGGCCGAAGGAAGTGATTTTGTTTGGCAGATTGAAATGAATCCATTCATTTATTTATTTTCTGTATTTATATACCACCTTTCTCGTCATCAGGTTTCTCATCAGATGTATTCAAGGCGGCTTACATAGGCAGGCTATCTTTAGACCTGATCAGGGTCTTTACAATATTGTTCTATTCCCATGTAGAACCGTCCATACTCGAGATGTTTTCCCTTCCGCGTGCAGCCCTCCTTCTGGCTTGTGCTTTGCACTTCCGAGCTTCACAGTTCACCGCAGTTCACCCTCGGACGGTTGTCTTAGATGTTCTCTCTCTAGCTGACTCCTCCGCATTCCACCCTCTCACGATGCCTCCTCACTCAGTGTCTTTGAGAGGTTTGTCAGCAGCTTCTGTCTCCCATCCAAGTGGGAACCAAGGTCGACCCTACTTAGCTTCTTCAGGCAGGGCACCAGCTCAAACCTCCAGGCCACACCTCCTGCCTCACTGTCATCTGTCAGAATACTTTAGGGAGCACAGGAGGGAGAGAGAGGAGAGGTGGGATAAAAATGTGCTACAAACTTGGTGGTTGGAAGTACAGTGAGCACATGAGGGGTGGAAGTCTTATCTCATGGCCGTCAAAGCTTGGGCCACAATAAATGTGCTCATCTTGAAGCAGACAGTGGGCACTGCGTTGTCCTTCCTGGGCGCATGGATTTCCTCCCCACTCGTATCTTTCCCTGCCCCCCTCCCCAATCCTCTTCTCTCTTTTCCCTTCAGTCTGTACCCAGCCTCTTGGGAGACATAAACTCATCACCAACGGTTCCTCAAGGATGAGAGCAGAGGAAACGCAACAAATGTCCACTTGCCATTTTGGGCGCGCAGTTGGAGAATGCCAGGCCGTGTGCCAAGGTCTGCAGTACAGGGGAGTGCGCCCCATCTCCGTCGCAAAACGAGGGCACGACTCAGGCTTTCGTCTTTCAGCTCTGGAGCACGGAAAGAATGGGGAGGTAAGAGAGCATGAAAGCGCCCTGCTTGGCTCATGGTGCGCAGCGAGGGGCAGAATCCTTTCCAGGCTGGTCCAGCTCACACAGCTCTGGTTTTCTTCTCCATGACTGGTAACATCCAGCTGCTTCACTGGGTGAGGCTGAAGGCAAAGAAGGGCTAACAAGAAGCCAAAGTGACGCCCACACGAAGACGCCTCCCCACAGAATGAGGCCCAGCTGGTCAAGCCTAAACATTTCAACAGGAGAAGGAAAGACAGTCACGATAGAGCATGCATTGTTTGTAGCTGCCAGTGTAGGCCATGACCTTCGATGACCATTTTGTTGTGCCCCCGTCCAAGTTGTGCCTGGGACATGCATGTGCCCCATTGCATTGCCCCATCTTGGTCTCCCCCCCCATCACTGATTGTGCTCAGGTGGGCTATTGCACTGTCCTCAATGGCAAGTCTATACCGTGCCCTTGGGGCCCACTTCCAGCAGCCAACTGGAGCAGGCCTCAGCAGGATGGCCTCAAACGCTTTGGTGTCCGAGGCGTTGGGCAGCTTTCTTGGGCCCTCTGGTGAGCAGCCCAGTCATCGGTCCCTGCGGGCGTCTTTCCCCTCAGCTCCTCCTCCACGCCAAACGGTGAGCAGCTGTGCTGCTCATTGGCCTGGAATGAGGAGGAGGAGGAGCCAGGCCTCTTGGTCAGTCAAGCTGTCTGTCACCCATGTGACTTCAGCAAGCCCCGCCTCCTGAATCTCAGGTCTGGAGACACCTGTGCCTCGCAACTCTCCCAGAAGAATCCTCTCCCGGTTCCTTGGTCATCATCAGGCTTAGCAAGAGGTAAAACCCAGGGGAACGGCAGCACCCCCAGCCCCACGCCGCCTCCCCACCGCCATCTGCTGTCCAGCGCTGTGCATCTCGGCGCCTTGCAAGCAGCCCAGCTCCTGTCCTGCACACGACGATCGCCATAAAAGCACATGCAGCAGCAGCAGCAGAGCTGCAGCCAGAGGCCGGCTTGCTAATGTGCCCGTCTAATTAATATGAATGGCATCTCCATAAATGTAGCATCGTGTCATTAAATTCTTTCACACCTCAGCGACCCTGGAAAGGTTACTCAGAATTAAATGTAAATCACATATTTACTGGAATGAAACAGATCCGTGTGTCGTTTCTTTGAGAAACATCATCTAATTTAATGCTTCTCCTGCCACTCCCTAGATTGGAGAAGGAAGCAGAGGTGGAGCCGGAGAGGATGGACGGAAGAGAGGAGGGCCTTCCTTCCTCCTCCACACGTCGGTCTGTCTGCCTCTGGAGGCGCTGGCAGGGGCTGAACCTGCTGGGACCTTCCTCACGCAAGCTGGTGGGGCTCTGAGCCGGGGGGGGGGGCAGACTCAACACCGGAAGACACCAGCGCTGGGCTGAATGGCGACTGCTGCAAATTCAGCCAGGCTCCCTGCTTGGTTGCAAGATGATCCCAGGGAGGCAATCATAGCTTTGCTCCAAAACTGGCTGAGTCAAGAACGGGTCGGCCGGCGGCCTGCTGCCCTGCTTTGCTTGCCTGAGCTCCCGGTTTGGTGGTCCTGGCAGCATCTCCAGGTGGGGCTGGGACAGGGAAAGGCCTCTGCCTGCGTCCCTGGCAGGTATGGGGAGCTGACTCGGTCTTCAAGGTGGCTGTTTCAGGCTTGTGGTCAAAACTCCATGTTGCACTTGGGCACAAAATGCAGTTAGCAGAAATGCTTCCTCTCAAACCAGAGGTTTCCTCCATCGCAGGACTTCCTCTAAAGTCGAGTGCCTCGTTCCTACGGTGGAGGACATCATTCAGACAGTGCCCCTCAGATGGTTGTGTTTGTTTTTTCCTAAGTGGCAGCCAGGCAGACGAGGCGCCCTTCTCCACGCAGCCCCTGGGGTCTCCTCAGCTCTGAAAAGATTGAAATGATGTCTCTTTCTCTGCAGCAGGATATTGCTGCTTCCTTATTTATTCTAGTTGGAAAGCCCTGATCGTATTTCCCCAATATAATTGGGTAAAGAAGAAGAAGAAGAAGAAGAAGAAGAAGAAGAAGAAGAAGAAGAAGAAGAAGAAGAACAACAACAACAACAACAACAACAACAACAACAACAACAACAACAACAACAACAACAGAGGGCCATGATGACTGATTAATGCGTGGATCTGCAATGGGACGTCCTTGGGCTGCTTCATGTCCTAACCCTAATCCAGTGGTTCCCAAACTTACCTGCAGCGTGACGCTCTTCTCCCGCTGGCGCTGGTCGTGGAGCCTGGAAGTGCTGATGACGTGTGACGCAAATGATGTCATCGGCACTTGCTTCCAGGTTCCACGGCCTACGAAGACCCTAAAAATAGTGTAAAAAAGGTGAGGCCGGGCAGAAGGGCCTGGAAACCCATAGCAAAACTATGCGCACGACGGAGCGGAGCCTCTGCTCCGCGATCTGCTGCAGTCCAGCCCTGCGACCCTCGGAGACGGAGATGCCGAGGACTGAGCTCAGCCCCTGACTGCCGCGTGTAGAGTGGGGAGGGGGCTCTACCACAGGGCTCTGGCTTCTCCCCACCGAAAGAGCATGCCAATTCCCACGTTCGCACCATCACTGCCTCTCGCAGCAGGGCAGCCCTGAGCTCCGCCGGCAAGGCACCTTTCCTGGAGTCCAGGCTGGCAGGCACCCTGGCACATTGGGTGTGTTGAGGGCGGTGTGAAGACGACCACTCTCCAATGTAGCCCCGTCGTGTGCCACATGTTCTGTCCTGGCGTGCCACGTGCCAAACCTTCTTCGCTAGCCACACAGGGCCCAGCAGGCCCAGCAACTAATGCAGTGGGAAGAGGAAGCCACCCTCTGGACCGAGCAGGGAGGCAACAACGTCTCGCGGTGGTGGTGCCTCCCTGGAGAAGAGGAGGGCCAGATTCCGCTGGAGGAGGGAGGGCCAGTTATTCCTCCATCCTTCGTGCTGTACAAGAGGCACGTCGAGTTTCCCCCTTACTGCTGGCTCTCTCTAGACCATCTCCTCCTGCTGGGGATCAGCACAACCATGTCCCAGCTGCCTCCACTCCCGACTTCCCACATCCGCCCCGGTCCCTCTGGAGCCCACGCCGCCCTCTACCATAGGGCTGCCAACTCGCAAGTATTTGGTCGGTGGTTTTAAGCCCGAGGACACCCCAGCAACATTCCACCCTCCGAAAGGGCAGCAGCCAAACTTCTGTTTTAGGAAAGAGAAAAATCCTCCCCAGCACTTTTCAGCGCAGCTCATTAATCATTTAGAGAGAAGCGTACAATTACTTGAGTCCAATTACAGAAAATGTGCAACTCCTTGAAGCCACATTAGGAAATGCCAAGAATCTGAGGCAAGGCGAGGGCTGCCAGCTCTCTCAAGACATTAAAAGAAAATACAAGTGGCTTTTCGAAAAAAAGAGACCCTCAGCATTTATTTACACACAAACACGACTAACTGCAGCTGACAATGTGGGGCATCTTTTCGGATCAGCTGGAACTCGGCCGTCTCGATTCCAGGCTCCCCCAAGGAACTGTCGTCGCTGCCTCAATTAAAAGGAGGCCTGAACTTGCTTCAACCTCCCAATTTCTTGCTGGTGAGAAGCTGCTGTGATTTTTCCGGAGGGCTTCTAATTACCCCACAAGCCTCTCTGTGGGGTGCATCTGCGATCTCCCAGCATACCACTTCATCAGGACGAACGATGATCGTGCTGGAAAATCTCATCTGCCTACTGGTCCAGCCCAGGGTGATTGACGGCTGAGATCTTGACTGATGAACTGGCGATGACGGTTGCAAAAACACAGCAATCCAAACAGAGAAACAAGGGAGAAGTCGCAGGTTCTGCAGGGATGAATCCACCAGCAGATTGACCCCCCCCAAGCCTGCTTGCTCCTTCCTTCCTGCCTCCGCACAGCGGGTGTGTAAAATGTGCCTCTGTTTCACAGATGTGTATGGTGCCACCACTGTTAACCATTGTGAGCAGCGCAAGCGCACATCATGCATTTAGATGGCTGCAGAAGAAACAGACGCCAAGGCATTGCAACCCAACCCTTTTTGCACGCAGCATGTAGGCAGCTGCCTTCTGCTCAGGCAGACCTGCCATGCTCCCTCTAGCTCAAGATGGTCTCTGCTGACTAGTGGAGGCTCTCTTTCCAGGTCCTACCACAGCTGCAGCCGGGGCGGGGAGGGAGAGTGGTCTCTGTCTTGAACACCTGGGGGAGGTTGGGCTATAATGTTGGTAGACTGCTGTCGGACTTCTCTCTACTGCGCTGGGTTTTTATATGGTGTGCGTCATTATTATTTATTGATTTAAATTGTATTGCTTGCTACTGTTTACCTATTTATTGTGCTTGTTTTATGCATTTTTACTAAGCTATGTATTTTACTATGTTTTAAATTTTTATATTATTTTATTTATTTTGTTATTGTAAGACGCTTTGACTTTTTTTTTTTTTTAGAAAAAGCAGGATATAAATATTTTAGATGAACCTAAATAAAATAAATAAAATTGCCTGAATGGTCACCTTTGCATAAGAACAGAAGACTCCTCTGGCTGGGTGAGATAATAAGCTTTGTTTCTAGGCAGCTGCTGCTCCTGAGACCCTCACAGGCTGGGCAAAGACCACATCCCCCCCCACACACACACACACTGTTTGCCCCCAGAGGCCAGCAGCACCCAGAGGTCTCCTGCCTTTGGAAGAGATTTGCCTGTGCAAATGGCTTTTCCTATGCAAATGATGCTTAATACATTCAGCACTGCAGTAACAAGCATTAGAAGACGGATTTGTGGACTGACAACCCCGGGTTTCTGTGCTCAAATGTGGTTTCTAGATGCCTCTTATTTAGGTCACAACCATGTCTACTAAACAACAGCCTGTGTTTGGAGGAGCGACAACTCACCGGGTTTATTAGGAATTAAAGGGAGGTTTGCTGGGCTTGAGCAGGGGGGCGGCAGCAGAGGGGGGAGCCCTCCTCCCCATTTGGGACCTCACCCCCTGCAGCAGGGCTCAGCAGCATAACCAGCTCTGAGGGGTGTTTGGGGTGTTTTAAAAGAGGAATCTGACGCGATCAAGCTTAAGAAGGTGAATTAATGTACTGGGGCTTTGTACTTCAATCCAGCAGTGAAAATCCTTTCTAAAAGTCTAATTTCCTTCGTTGTTATTCATGATTACAAAATAATAAGATTGCTGGAGAGAGAGAAAAAATCCAATCGAGGAGTGGATGTCAATATTGGGCAGCGCAGACTCAGCTCAGCAGGACATTTAATTGCAAACTGTGTGCCAGTTAAATAGTCTCTGCTCTCATCTTGGCTTTTCTTAAATTTTAATTAGGATAAATTTACTAATCTTTCAGGCATACAAAGGGAGGTTTGCCAAGAGGGGCCCACAATTGATCTGAGCAAGATTGCTTTCCTCAAAAAGTCTTTTGCCCTGACCGCTACAGCCATGCCAAGAGCAGGGCCTTCCCTCCCCCCCCCCTTTTTGGCACAATGATGGTCCAGATGTTTCTTGTTGGAGAGCAAATTGACGTGTTAAAATTACACTGTGCAAGCAGACAGCAAGGGCAGGCCTGGGCAAACAGGGAAGGACACGTCCTTCGGTTTTATTATGGGTCACAGTAACATTGTTGGAATTTAACAAATTTGCACCTCACTGCAAGAGTTATGATGATGAATTCCAAGAGAAGAGACGATTCCGGGACAGTCACAGTCTGCTGCTGGAGCCTGAGCAGGAGAACAGGTCCTGTTCAAAAAAGGGACAGGCCTGCAGAGAGCCAGGAGACCAGGCTTCCTCCCTCAGGAGCAGCAGCAGCAGCAGCAGCAGGGATCTTGGCTTCTTGGCATGGGCGTGGCCGCCTTCCGAAGACAATCCTGTTCGGTCTCCTCATCGTCATGCACTTCCCAGGCCTCTGGAAACCGCCACAGCCTGCACGGGATTGCTCAATGGCTCCAGCCGTCTGCGCCCCTTGGTGATGCCGGCATGCCTTGGAGGTGCATTTCAGCAGCAACAAAGCACGCATGAATGCTACAAGCTGCCTGGGCAATTGCGTGCAGAAATCCCACCCAGCTTCAGGGCACGTGCCTGAAATCAAGCCGAGGTCCCTCCCTCCATACGCGTGTCTGGCAGTGCTGATCACATCACCCGGGGGGGGGTCAATGCACTTTCGCACCTGGAGAGCTCCCAGACTTGTGGCATCACTTGGCAAAGGGTCAGGTAGCTGGAGCTCAAAGGGTGCTGGGAATCAGCCCAAGGAAGGACAAGAAGGTGCGGCCTGGCAGTCAGTGACGGCCCTGGGTACTGCGGGCTACAGGAGGCCCACTGCCGAGACGGACACACCAGTCACCCATCCGTCACGCTGGACCCAAGCAAGCCGCCCCTCTCCCCTTCCACCCTGACTGACTGAGGGCTCCAACTCTTTTTTTTTCCAATATATATTTAATTTTATTAATAAACTACTAAACAAAACAAAACAAAACAATACAACATATACTACGAAAGATTACAGCAAGCGCGAAGCAGTAAATCCTACTTGTATACTATTATATATTTTCTACTTATAATATCTAACTAAGCCTATATCTCTAATATACTATTCATTAAATCCACATTTCATCACTTCTTCTCTCTCACTCTCTCTCTCTTAAAGAATCTATAAGTGGTATCCAAATATTCACAATGGTGAATATTCAGCTCCAACTCTTGAAGGTAAAGGTCTCGGTTAGGTTAGGTGGGGGTTTGGTCCTGGGGTGCATCCTCAGGGGTTCCCTCCTGGTCCTGGTCCTGGTCCACACTCCAGCCCACAAAGGGATCTGCCAACTGTGGGTATTGGCAGGTCCTAGAAGGCAGCTGGTGGCCACTATTGGAAATGGGGCAGCTATCGGCTGCTTGGACACTGGGGGGCAGTGTGTTCTACTGGTCACCTGAAAGGGTTTTTACCTTGACCTCTCTGTGGTCCAAGGAAGGGGCGTGGTTCCTTGACCTTATTTCCTCCTTCTCCTACCCTGTCTCTCTCTCTTACCTCTACTGACCTGCAAGGAAGGAAGACGTGCCATGCTGGTTCTGATGCCTGGCGGCCATCTTCCACCACACCTCACGCAGGCTGTGCCAGCTGTAGGGGCATGGCATCACTAAGTTAGGATGAACCTCTGGTCGTTAACCAGACGCTGTATATATGAACTGAACCGTGAGTAAATTTTTCTTTTTTCAATTTCAATCAGCTTATGCCTCGTGTCTTTATTTAGCTAAGCAAAGCAGTCTGCCTGGGTGTAAGAGGGAACTCTGCTAATAAGTGGGAACAAACCTCCCCAAATATATACCAAACCCCCAATAGCCAGGAGAGGTTGGGGGAAAACTGGATGTCCCCACCAGTTTTCTAAAAGGTTTGGAAAGCAGAAGGTAAATCAACATCCATTAAAAATCTCATCATCATGTAACGACTAAGCAAGCCCTTCTCATCACATTTTTGCAGGCCTCGTTCTGGATTTTCGAGAAATTGGAGGTGGAAACTTTGCACTTGGCCATAAAGACCCAACGTGCAAACACCTGGGCAGGCAACTCTGCTCCGTTCCATGCCCCCTTCTACTGTTGGAGCACACAGAGAAGTTCGCAGCAGCAGCAGCAGCAGCAGAGTCCGTAAGTACTGCTAGTTCGCCACGATATAATTCACTTTAATCTTTTAAGCATTTGACAGTAT
This sequence comes from Plestiodon gilberti rubricaudatus, assembly GCA_026170595.1. Taxonomy (NCBI): domain Eukaryota; kingdom Metazoa; phylum Chordata; class Lepidosauria; order Squamata; family Scincidae; genus Plestiodon; species Plestiodon gilberti. Next base: position 953,086 of record JANXHW010000007.1, on the reverse strand, counting down.
TTGCTTGAAAGAAGGAGCAACAAGTACATAATTATTGCACTAATTAAGCTGCCAAAACACACTCCTGCCGCATGGAGCACCTTTGAAACAGTAAGCCCTCGATTCATTAGCATCTGCTGTAAGCTTATTAATCACCTAACAGGCAATTAGCAAGCTGTTACTGTTTGAGACTGGTGTGTAAATAAATTCTTGGGTTAATTTCTTCCTCTGATAATAAAGAAAACATTATGAAAATTAGCTAAGCGACAATGTAAATGATCTTGACTGTTAATTATATGATGCTGTTACATGTGCGGCAGCCGCACATTGGATAGGCACGTATCCCTCTCTTGGTGCACCGTTTTAAACCTGAAATCGTTGACACAGGTAAGGGAGAGCCATTGCGCGGTGAAGGTGCCTGCTTCTTTCTTCATACCAAAGGCGGAATGTGGGTAGATTCAGACAACACCAGTTTTCTCCAGTGGAGGGGAAAGGAGGTCTGGCTCAAGGCAGGAGGTCTGGCTCAGTTGGTAGAGTTGCCACCTCGTAAGCCTGAAGATCGGTGAACGGCAGTTCGAGACACGCCGCTGACAAAAAGCCTCAGAAGAGGCTTTGGGGTAATTGAACTCCTCTCCAAAGCCTCTTCCAATAAAACAGAACCACCAGCAATTGATCGCACCAAAGGGTCCTTCGGGTGCAAGTGGATGGAGGAGGGCCAGGGAGCACCAGCTCATCCACCATCTTCTTCATTTCAACTCCTCTTTCTATCACCTTCTCTTTGAAAGACAGAATATTTCATCATTACAGCTGCCCAGCGAAAGATGCAAACTAACAGCAGGGGGGGGGGGCTCACTTCCAAGGAAAAAACAGAGTAAGATCCATCCATCCTCCCCAACCAGGGAGCAAAAGCCTTCAATGGAGACAGTGGACAGACAGCTGGTGAAAAGCACTTGCAGATCTTGCAGACAGAAACAGGAATACCATCAACTGACGCAGGAGAGGCAGCGGGCATCATCCTGACACATGCAGAGTGCTGAGGCTGGGAAATGGGGGGGGCGCTCACATGCAAGGAGGCTGTTTTGAGAGCTGAGCCAATGGTGGTGGTGGTGCTGTCAAACTGCGGTGGAGCGGCCATGTCCAAAGAGGCACTCGGATGTGTTTGGAAATCACAATCCAAATAGAAACAGCAGAAGAATCTGTTGGCTCAGAGCCAAATACTTTCCCATTCAGAAACGTAACGTTTCTATTTGAAACAAACAAAAAACCTCATACAGAGACAAGGGGGACCATATCATTTCTGAGAGGTGGGAGCGTCACCTGCATGTCCCGTCCCATCCCCCCCCACATATGTGGGTCTCTGAATTTTGCACCCAGTTTTATTCAGACATGTGATTTGCTGTGGGTTTTTTTTATACGGTGAATGCCAGATTCCGCCAGCACGTCTTGGAGAAGTCGGTGCCGGTCCCAGCGGCCCCCCATCTACCCGGCCAGGCTGCAGTTGGTGCTTCTGCTCGCTCACCCCCTCCCCTCCTCCATGGCAAATCAGAGGCTGTGGCCATTGGGGCAAATTGGTTCACCTCCACTGATGAGTTCCAGGGGGAGGTTAGCCAAGCAAAAGGGGGTGCCTGCCTTGAAAAGCAGCAGACTGGCTAGGACATATTGACTAGGAGCAGAACAGCTTTGTGGGTAGCTATAAAAAAAAAAGTCGTCGTCGTTCCCCACATAGCCCCAGGGACTGCAGCGCAGCTGAGCAAAGTTCAGCTCTGTTTCTCCAAATGAAGCTGTCCTGTGAGATGACCAGAAAATATTGGCAGAGCAAAATGGATTCCTGATGTGAAAAGTTGTGCTATTGATCACCAGGTGGCTGAGATGATTAAAACTGACCTTGTCCGTAGACGCTTCTGCAGACCAAAAGGTCACTCCAAGCAAGCAGCTCCCTAATGACCAGAGAGGTTTATAGTGGAGCCAGAAGACACCTGTAAATCTATCTGCGGAAGAAAAGCCAATTCACGCAAAAGATGCTGTGTTGGGAGGGACACCCTCGGAGGCTACAGGCAGGAAACAGAGAGACATGAGCCTCCAGCTGCAGGCGGAGCAGCCACACAAGCGAGCGCGACGGAGGGGCGGAGGAGAGAAGGCAGCACAGAGAGACTCAGGCCGCTTGGCCCACTCGAGGAGGCCCCCAGGCTCCTGGCCGCGACTCTGGCCTAATTTGACCGTCCTCTCTGCCTTCTCTTGGAGAAGGGCTGGCAGGCAAGATGTGGCTTCTCCTCCGGTGTCCCCTTGACCCCAAATTGGCGGAACTTGCACAGCAGCTCCGGCTGCAGTCCGTGGCATGGGGGGCATCTCCCCCACCCTATGGTACAAGCAAGGAGTGCTCCGCAGAGGACAAGTGCCAGGCCCTCGGAGGAGGCGGAGCTGGCCTCAGCCTGGGGCAGCAGGGGTGCTCCAGTGGAAACAAAAGCCCCAGGATGCCCACTAGCCGGAAGAGAAGGCGCTCGCTCCGGGCAAGCAGGGCCAAGTGTGCCAGGGGAAGAGGACTGCCCCAGCCCTGGAGCAGCAGCTCTCCCCGGCATCACGCGACCCACAAGGTTGTTGAGAGGAGGCCCCAGTGTCGGTGGTCGGCCACATCCCTGGCAGAATTAACTTGGGAGTCTTAACAGCCACAGCCTCAGGGGGTCTTCTGTATGAAGACGGCGTGGAAGCAAGCAGCCTCCGACGGCGGAGGTTGCGCGGTGCCATCACCGTCACCAGCAGCCAGCGGCAGACAGTCCCTTCTTCGCCACAAACGTCCCCTTTGGAAGCCACCAGAGCTGGTGGCCGACGCCACACCAGGCGGGAGCTGCAGCCGTGCACTCGGCCCTGTGCAGAGCAGTCCGGCCTCTTCTCCCCGGCCGTCCATCCCGCTGAACGGCTGGATTCCAGCCTGCGAGAGGGAGGACCGGACGGCTTCTCTCGCGGTCCTGTCTGCACCGCAGGCGTCATGCGACAAGCCTCTGCCTGGCTCCCCTTGGAGTCAAAGGTGATGTGACTTGCGCCGTGTCATTGGCCTTGGCACACTTCTTTATTTCTGCAAATAGCATGCGGGGAAGGGGGGTATTTACAGAAAAAAACAAGCACACTGGGGCCAAGGAGGTGATTACAATGCTGCCTAGTAGTTAGGCCCTTAGCGGTCACCTTTTTTCTGGCCTAAAAAGCAGCCCCTTCTAGTCTTCCCTTGTAGGGACTACAGTGTTGTTGTTTTTAATTTACTTCTGACTTGGTTTGCAACGTAGATGTTCCTGGCTGGCAGCGACGCCAAGCCCACCACCAGCCGTGCTCTGCTTGGGGCTCCTGCTGCCTTGGATCACATGAGGTCCAGCATTCGACCAGCCCTGGAGAAGGCTTGGAAGGGAGACAGCAACCATCTCCTTATAAATAATGGACTCCTGCAGGAATAAAATATCGCGGGGGGGGGGGGGGTTCCGTTCCGTCACAGCAAAGCTGTTCTTACCGAGGGAGGGTGCAAAGGAGGGTCCCCAACCCCTGCCTCCTCGTCTTGACCAGCCACGTTATGAAGTGCGATCGTTCTTTATCCCCTGTAATAACCTTCAGCTAAGCTTTAAGCAGGAGTGAATAATTCAAATCTGATTTTCATATCAATGGCAGAGTCAAGCCAAGCAATTATCTTTTATCCGTATATTCTGTCATAAGAGCAAAGGCATAATAAAGTTCTCCCGACTCCCGAGTGGGCAGAACAAGAGGGGGGGGGGAAGCAAAGGAGGGAGATGGTATCCGAAGGAATTAGCGAACAATGAATTATTCAGTCGTGAGCAGGAGCCTGGCGTGGAAAAAGACACAAACAAAGCAGCCACTGCGCTTTCCCTGCTCATCTGGAGCAGAGAAGAATGGCACACACATGCCCCTGGCCGCCCCACACCGGCCTGCTTTCTGGAGGAGGCCACAGGCAGGCAAGCTGGCAGCAGGCGGCGGCGGGAGGCGCCCTTTGCTCCGTTCGATGGGCCACCGGCGCTCTGACAGGACACCCCTCTTTTGCACAAGACGAGTGATCTCCAGCTACAAGTAAAGAAATAAAGGACGGAGGCGGGGGGAGAGGAGAGAGGAGAAAAGACAGCCGCGCAGACAAGGAACCAGTGCTTAGAATTCCTCACAGTTCCCATTAAAATTCTGCCAAGGAAGATCCTTTCCCGGAATCCCACTGGATTAGTTATGATCGTTTTTATTAATTCATAAAATGATACATCCGTCCGTGATGGAGGCGGGTGATTATAGGAGCAGACAAACACCCAGCCAAGGCTGGTGAAAAACGGCATCTCTGGTAGCAGCAAGAGTCCAAACAGAGAGGCAGGAGCAGGGCATGAAATATTCATCCTTCCTCCTCGCCTGGAGCAGAGAGAAGGCAAGAAAGATCAAAGTCACCGTCTGGCCCTCGGCTTCCGGGATCTGACTGCAGGAGGCTCTGGGGAAAGTCTCGGCTCACCAGATCAAAGTCATCTGGGCACAAACGCCACTCTCGGGCCAAGCCCACATCCGGCCCTGGAGGAGACAGGCTCCGGGGGGGGGGTCGGCCTCTGGAGCGCAGGCAGTGGGGGGCGCCTGCCTGGGGTCCCACCCAGCCAAGGACGGGCCAGCCTGCCCTGGACTTCCGCTGCAAACGGGGGGGGGGCAAAATACCTGGGAGGGACCCAACTGTCGCACACCTGCCTGCCCAAGAGCTCACAAGCGCCTCCCTGGGCCCAAGTCCCTAGAGGAGCACTGCAGAGCCAACATGTGCTTGATGGACCAGGGGTCAGACTCCAGATAAGGCTGCCACGTGCGCCTGGTTTCTTTTGCTGTGTAAACTGCTGGGTGAACTGTTTGGTTGGCAAAGAAAAGCAGTCTCTAAACAGGTTATCATTCGAGTAGCAATGCTGGGGGCCCACTGGGGCCCACAGAAGGTCGCAGGCCTGCACCCCAGTGACCGGGCGATGGGAAAAGCCCTGCTCCACCCGAGCCGGGCCGACTCCATCACAAGCAGAAACTCGCGTGAGCCGGTTCCATGGGTTGGGGCCCCGGGAGGGACTCTGGTGCCCAATCACTGCCCCCGCAAGAGGGTCTCTGGCAGCCCCACCAGGAGATGCTGCCGGCTGGGAGTCACCTGGGGCCTTCTGCTGGCAACGTGTCCCCACAGCAGGAAGCAGGCCTTTGTCAGCACTCCGCTAGAAGCCCGGGCTGCAACTCCTCCTCCTCGCTTCCTGCGGTCAAATGTGGAAATGCTCTTCCAGCTCACCAGAGGCCGCTGCAGAACCCCCCAGCCGGCTTCCAGCAGTGAGGAACAGCAGCCCCCCCCCCGGCAAGACAGCCCCAGCCTCAGCTTCTTCCAGCGAGCGAGCGAGCGAGCGAGCGAGCAGCTGCGACTCCTGCACGCTCCTGCTCTCTTTCGACTTAAGCCAGTGATTAAAAAAAAGATTAAGCCAATAATTAGACAAATGAAGATTAATGAAACAAGGAAGGTAATCAAACCTTTATGGTGGAAACAAACAGATGATTCCCAAGCAAAATGGGGACAAGTGGCGTGAAACTAATTGTGTGCGCGCTGCTGCACTTGTCTAAACAGCACTGGTTCGTTCGTGTTCATCACAATATTTGCTCCACCAGGATGGGACCAATCCGACATGGCTCTGGGTGCTCCACGGCTCCCCCTGTTGGCCAAATCGCTCTTTGCGAGGCTGCAGGTGAGCAGAATTCCACCCCAGCTGGCAATGCAGCTGCACTCCCAGGTCTCCGTCACCTCGCGCATGGGGGGCTGCACCCTGCTCTGCATGGGGTTGCCGCAAAGACATCTGGAAACTTCAGCGGGTGCCAAATGTGGCGGCTCAGGTGCCAACGGGCGCCACTGCTGTGCATGTGTAACAGCCTTGCTGGCACCCCCAGCGGCACTGGTTGGCAGTGCGCTTCCAGGGGGGCAGGTCAAGGTGCTGCAAAGCTCGATATGGCTGCTTTGGGCCAAAGCATCTCACGGACCACCTGCCCTCCCTGTAGGCCCGTTTAGGGAGACCCTCGCTCTGGTGGATTCTGCCTCCTCTTGAGGTGCGGCTGGCACTACCCCGCAAGAGGGCGTTCTCTGTGGTGACCCCGCCCCCCTGTGGCATCCCCTACTCTGCAAGGGGCAGCTGCTGCCCTGCCGGCAGTTGGTCAAGACCCCTTTCTTCTGGCAGGCCTTTCTTGGACCTGCCACAATCCTGCCTGGGGCAGCGACCCATTCACCGGGCCTCTGGCTCTTACTGCCCCGGGTCTTGAAGCCGTTCCTGGGGGTTTCTTTTCAGAGATGGTTCGGTTTTTAACTGCTCCGACTGCAAGGTGCCCTGAATCTTGGGAAAGGGTGGGAAGGGCATCCACGTTTTAAATGCGTGGTATGTGTTCATCTTTTTACACATCGGTTTCATGAAAAGCTATAAGCCCATTCATCCTGCCCCCTACATGAGAGCCCTGGCAAAGCTGGACTCCAGCTTTTGGCGAGATTTCCAGCCTTGTCTCTCAGAGACTTCTCCCTGCATTGCTACCAACTGGTGAATCAACCTTACCCCTTCTGCAGACCTCTGGGGACACAAGGGTGGCCACGAGGGGGTCTGAATGTTCAGGCCTTAATTCATTTATTTATTTATTTATTTATTTATTTTATTTACAATATTTCTATCCCGCCTTTCTTCCCAAAAGGACCCAAGGCGGCTTGCCCCACGCTGCAACCCCCAAAGTTTTCTTGAAGGAAGGAAGGGCAGAGTTAGAGTGCTGTAACAAAACAGACCTAAGGGTGAAACTAGACAGGACAAGAAAGAAACGTCGCGTGCCAAACGGGGCCCCCAGCCGCTGGTATCTGGGAGGGGAGAATGACTTGCGTCAATCAAGGGTCCCATTGGGCTCATAGCAGTTGAGGGGTGCAGGGGGGTTGCCCTGGCCCCCTGAACCAACGCTGCTCCAAGGCTGTGGAGCCCCTCCCCTGCTCAGCGCCTGCTTGGCCGCCTCCGGCTCCACGCCAGGAACAGCGCTTGAGCCCCCACCTGCCCGGCTGGGATGATGCCTTCTGCGGGCAGCAGAGTGGGCAGGCGAGGTGGGCGCCCTGCTGGCAGCCTCCTTGGCTCTTCACCACGTGCAGTGCCTGCTCCGTATCCCCCCATGCCGATTTGTATTCACGAGCTGTGAGCGAACAATGCAAGCGGCCCCTGCCGTGCCAGGAATCCCCCCTGCGGAGCCAGGACAGCCAGGCCCAGCGCCTGGCGCTCTGCCGCCTTTTGCGTCGAGGCCATCTCTTCGTCCCTGGAGCTCATGACGATATTGCGGGTATTCTGCAGCCCCAGCGGCCCCCTCCGCCACTGCATTTGCCTCTGTCATTGATGTGGGCGAAGACGAGCCGGGCTGATTGGCATGGAGACCATTGCTGACGCCCTCCTGCAGAAAGCTCAGCCAGCCTGGTGGGTGTCTGCAGTTCAGAGCACCCATTAATTGGCGGCAGCGTTTCTTAAGCAGCTGCTTTTTGTGCGTGGTGATGCGAAGGGTGGAAAGAGTGCAGTTATGAGAGGGGGGCTGGCAACGCACATTCGGATGTGCAGGACAGGCTGGGGCTGGACAGCCAGGCCGTCTTCTTCGGGGGGTCGGAGGCCGACCACAGTGCAGAGAAGAGCTCCCCAGGCAGGGAAGGCCTCCCTGGGACTGTCCACACTCTGCAGGCAGAAGGCCCCCTCCCACCCAGGGCAGGTGGCCAGGCAGCACCAGCGCATCTGGCTTCTGAGTGGAGACCTGGAATCAAGAGGCCAACAGGGTCTGTCTGTGGAGCAAAGCGAACCCTCCAGCTACAGAGGCAGTATACCTCTGGCTACCAGATACAGAGTGACGCGGGGGAGGCTGCTGGGGGGAGAGGAGGCTGCAGCCCCTCTCTCCCAGGAAGAGCCCCATGGCAAGGGGGAGGCCTGTCTGTCTCAGCCCCCTCCCCACTCTCCCCTTGCTCCTCCCATTCCCTGGGCTGAAAAGGGAAGAGGGAGATGGAGTGGAAGAGGAAGTGTGGAGGAGGAGGAGAAGAGAAGAATGGCATGCCCGCCGTTCCTCCCGAGGATTCCTCCCATTTGCTGCCTGAGGCAATTGCCTCAGTTGACCTCCTGAATGGACCAGCCCTGGTTGCTGCGGCACTTCTGCTTCCTAGGGGTCGCTTTCCTTGGTCCCCCATCTGGCCAAGCGCTGTCCACTGACTGGCAGCTGCTCTCCATGGTATCTCTCTCCATGCTATCCATCCAGCACCAGCAAATGAACAGGGCCACAGCAATGCTCTCCATTACCAGCGGAAGATGCTCGCCAGCCCAGAAGCAGCAACAATTACTGATTAATAAAGCAGCAGGCGACATCTAATTACACCCCTGTCGGATCCTGCCAGTAATAAAACAACTGCCGCCATCGACTTCTCCGGCAGACTCCGGGGCCCTCCTGACCCTGGCGGTGCAGCACTTGGCCCATCCATCAGTCCTCAGCCCATCGCCTGCCCCCCCCCGGTGCTGCCAGCAGTGGGGTCAGGGGTCAGCGCCTGCCCTCGATGCCTCGGAGCAAGCATTGGAAGTCTCATTAGCCCGCTAAGCGCACATTTAACTGACAAGGGGCGCGAGCTGCAGCGACTGATGCTAGAATGAAAGATTAATAGGAGGAAGCGAAAAGGAAGAGCGTGGACAGAGCCCCCCCTCCGCCCCTCGAGAAGCCTGACAGGCTCGTTCATCGGGGGAGCTGTACTCCAGCCTCTGCGGGCAAAACAGTCTTGTCTTTCCCTTTCCAAAGCGAGCCTTGGGGGTTTCCCTACCCCATGGAAACGGCGGGGCTGAGGGGCTGCGAGCACGTTGCTCCTGCAGCACTGCTGGAAGAGTTGTGAGTGGGGCTGGGAGACGGGGCCAGGCGCGCCAAAGGCGGCCTCCGAGCCGGGAAAGTGCTACCTGCCTGGGCCGCAGCTGTTTATCAGAGAGCAGCAGCTCTCCCGGCAGCGCTGGCCTATTAATAACAACGGTACAGATCAATGCCCGTATTAATTTTAATCGAGGGCTACGCCATGGCCCTGGTGAGGTTTTTCCCTCATTCCGGATTCTGTTTACATTTTTACAAGAAAGATTCCTCAGCAACACCGACCCACAGAAAAAACAGACTTCTTTGGAGACAGAAATTTTTCCCAAATGTTCTTTTTATTCTGCTCTCCCCACTCCCTCCCTCCCGACTCTCCTTTGATCACAAATCAATGTCCTTTTCAGAAGTTGCACCAGAACGAAATACTTTTCAGGCAGGCTCCTCTCAAATTTGTCCCCCCGAGACAAAAGAAAAACCAGCAGGTTTGACTGTGTGTTCTTTATATCATGGGTGTGAAGATGGCAGAGTGGGGTGGGGGTGCTGTGGAGCTCTGGCCCCTTTTGCAAAGGGCAACTATCCCCTGGCTGGTCCTGTATTCTACTGCTAGGTGGGCCAAGGCTGCATTCCAAGGACAGGGTTCCTACAGTGGCCAGCCGGGGCTTGCTGGCAACGAGCAGGGGTCTCCTCAGCCTCTGCCTGGACCCCAAACCCAGCGAGACCTTCTCCAAAGATAGGGAGGAGGTCCCTGCTGCTGCTACTGCCCTTGCCAGTCCTGCCGCCCCCACAACACCCTGCCTGCCTGCCTGCCTGCTGCAGAGGCTGCAATCTTGAGGGACCACTTAGTGCCCCCACATGCTCCAGAGCGACCCTTGGAGGGGCTGTTTAGCAGCCAGAGGCTTCCCCTCCAGCAGAGGTGGCACGCACCCCAGCACCCCAGACCAAAGGCCCAGGAAACTGGCTGCATCACGGACTGAGAGTGGGACCAACCAAACTGCGCAAAGGTGTGGGCAAGCTTTTGAGTGTGGCAGGAGGCGAGAGCCGGCTGGAAGGTCATCAAAGCAACAGGAGGGGAGAAGGGAGGCCGGCCGGCCAGCCGGCAGAAAAGCCCCAACAAGGTCGCCTTGTGCTGAAGTGCAGGAGGCTCTGCACATGCAACCCCCAAACAGCCTTGCGGATTAACTTGTGGGAGCTTCCCGGTTGCACCCAGGGCTATAGCGGCAAAGAAGCAACAGCAGCTCTCCCCCCCCCCCCAAGTATAAAAGCTAGCAGAACCAGGACCCACTAGCGCTTATACGTTAGGTTGCTTCTTTGCCCCAGAACGCAAGCTGCGCGAGGCAGAGAGCAGAAGGGGAGCCCGGCCTACTGGCAAAGCTGGCGTGCGGTTTTAAGTGGGCCATTGAGAGGAACCACACCGGGTACCCTTAACTCTCGTTTTGTGCATCACTGCGTCATTTATACGTTTTCTGAGAACTGTGCAGCTCGCCAGAACCCAGAGCCAGGGAAGCGCAGCAGGAGCCCGAGGTAGAGAGCAGAGGCAGAGCGGCAGCAGCAGCAAGCAGAGCCGGCCAGGAAGCGACAGAGAGCAGAATGCCGCAGGGGCTCTGCCACCACCTGCTGCAGCCGGCCTGCTGCCTACCTGTGCGTGAGGCGATTGTCTGGCTGGAGAAGGAAACGGCCCCTGGGAGGCCCACCTCGGCTTCGCCATTTCCGTGCCAGTCCCGCTCTGCGGGCTTCAGAAGTGCTGAGGCCTGCGATACGTGTAGGGACCAAGAGGGAGTTCTTCCTTCGCCCGGGGCGCCCTGCCTCCTGCCTCCTAGAGCCCAGTTTGTCCCTGCCCTTGGGACCAAGAACCCCACAGACCCAGGCAGGATCTTCCCTTTGCCTCTACCCTTGTGTGGGTCTCACCTGACCCCCACCCCCACCCCCGTCTTTTCCGCCCAGCACATTGCAGAGGCCGTCTCTTTCGCCTCAGTCCCAAACATTGCTGTGCCTGAACCGGTCTGGAAGGGCTTACAGCAGAGGCAAACCCCCCCCCCCTCGGTCTTTTTTCACGTCTTCACACAATATCTGAATCCATCACGTATGACGAAGATGGCCGAAGCCATGGTTGATCTGCCTGTTAGAAATATAAGCATGGAAAAATGACCGCCAACCAAGAAGGCCAAGCAAGAGGACAGCGGCTGTTGACCAGCCACCGGAGAAACACTCAAGAGCTTCCCTACACTAAAAAATATCAAACAGCATGGAAAAAACCCATTTCAATAATTCATAATGGCACGTACCCATAGAGGAAGCCGAGCTGGAGAATTAATTTCGTTTCCCAGGCTAAATCTGCCAATGCGGCTGATTATTCAAAGGATCAAAAGAGGAGAGAAGGCATGGAAAAGACAACTGGGGTTCTGTTTTTAAACTAAAACTTAACATAGAGATTCATTTCTAATGGCATTAGAACTACATATACTGTATCTCGTAATGGCAGCAGCCACGGTTTGAAAAGCAGCTCGTTGGATGAAAAGGTCCACTGAGAAGATAGAAAGTTGTTGTCCCTCTCACACACCACCAGAACCAGGGGACATCCACTAAAAGTGAGTGGCAGGAGAATTAGAACAGACAAAAGAAAGATGCTTCTTGACCCAACGTGCATTTTGATCTGTGGAACTCCTTGCCACAGGATGTGGTGATGGCACCTGGCCTAGATGCCTTTTTAAAAGGGGATTGGACATGATTTATGGGGGGAAAGTCCATCACAGGTTACGAGCCATGATAGGGATAAGCAACCTCCTGGTTTTAGTAGTGGGCTACCTCTTAATGGCAGATACAAAGGAGTGGTGACAAGATGCAGGTCTCTTGTGGTCTTGTGTGCTCCCTGAGGCAGCTGGTGGGGCCACTGTGTGATACAGGAAGCTGGACTAGATGGGCCTTTGGTCCGATCCAGCAGCCGGGCTCTTCTTATGTCCTCCCTCTTCCGCAAAACTCTGCATTGTGATGACTGAAGGACCACAGGCTGGCAGAGAAGGAGGCACCCTCTTGGCATCGGCACATAGGAGTGGCGAATGATTTTACATGCAGACGAACTTCTCTAAAGCTGCAATTTAAGTTGACAATTACATCGTATTCAACTAACATACAGGCTTTGGCAGACTTCCCAGAAACCTGACAGCACCCACCTAATTTGTTGCAAAAAACATAAGAAAACGAGGGGAACTCCGCCCCCCTTCACAGTGGCATTTTAGAAGGCTGATTGGGCCTTTGCGCTATAATTTTCAGGGGGGGGGTTAGGAGAGATGGTGAAATTTACCCTGCTATTTCGGGAGCCTGTTGCGCCTGCAGAGTTGGCAGGAGAGTGAAGTGTGTGCCGCTACACAGAAAGGCCTAAGGCAGGAAAGAGAGAGGCAGGTAGCTGATGAAAACCCAACCTGGGCTCCTGTTGCTGGAAGCAAAAGTTGACGTGGTCCAGACCCCCACTCCACAAAACCAGAAGAGAGCGAGGCGGCAGCCAGTCGGTGGTCCACGAAGCAAGAAAGCCAACGTGCAGGCTGCCCCAGGCGATGCAAGTACGTGCCTAAGGGAGAAGGGGGTGCCAGCCACGGACCGGGAGGCCCCACCTGTGCCACTCCACAGCACCGCCCAGCACCAGGCCATCGCAACGGGCCGCCTTTCTTGCCCTTCCGGAGGCCTAGGGGGAACCAGGGGAGGAGGAAGAAGAGGCTGGACCCTCAACTCTTCCTCGGCGCAGGAGTCGCTTCTCGCCATAACTCCTGGCTGTCTTTTTTTCATAAAGATATACTTAGATGGCTTTTGCAAGATAAAGAATTGTGCTTTTCCCTTGTCTTTGTGGTGGGTCTGTTAAAGGAACAGGCAGGTCTCTGGGACAGGACTTGGCAATCCTAAAGGGTCTGAGGCCAACGCCCCGTGTGCCCTGCCCTGCCCGCCTGAAGCGGGGATGGGCTGCGCTTGGCTGGCTGGCTGGCTCTCCGTGGCTTGTTGTGGGCTCAGTGGAGGAGGAACTTCAGTGGCTTCCTTCTTTAACCGTCTGGTCTGGGATTCGCTCACCAGCACTGCAGACCGTGAACACAGTTGTGAGCACTGGGGGTTGATCACGGCCTCTGGCTCTCGGCCCCCCAGCCGCAGCCTGGATGTGGCTTGGGCTGTGGGGCAACACGCAGCGGTGGTGCTGCCAGAGCGAGCAGAAAGCGCATCTTGTGCCGAGTGGCACTTCCAGCCCCACACGCTCTCAAGAGAGCTCACACACGTTTCCTTAGGGTCTCAATTCGCCCAATGGCACATGGCAAGAGCCCAACTCTTGGCCTGAAGGCACACCCTCAAATGCCCCCCCCCAAACATTCAGGGAACGAAAAGGCTGCAGGGCTGGTGCTGCTGCTTCTTAAAAACTGGAGGGGGGGGGGAAGAGAGAGAAAAAAATCCTGGGGGAGAAGAAAACTCCCTGGTAACAAAGCTAGGAGAGAGAAACATCAAAATGCGAAGCTGAAGGACAGCGACTGAAATCCTTGCCGTGAAATGGCTTAAACTTTCAAACAGTGAACACTCCAGGGGGCTGCAGAAAGCGAGAGGGAAGTGGGCGGGGGCCTGGGAGGAGCAGGGGCACTTGGGCTGCTCAGGGGTTTACGGGGGGGGGGTTTCCCCGAGGACGGCTGCTGCTTCCTCCTGGTCTGCCACAGGCCTCTTCCCTTCTTCCTGTCCATGTAGGAAGGCTGCCCCCTGCCGTCCGCCTGCGGGGTTGGTGGACTCCTCCATTCATTCACTCATTCAGCTGCTTGGTTTTGCAATCCTGCTTCCTCCAGAGACCACCTCCTCTTCTCAGCACCTTTCCTCCGCTGCGCTTCGCAGGCGGCCAGGGGCTGGGAAAACAAGGGAGTCCGCACAGGAATCCGACAAGAGGCAGAGAAGAGCCGCACGGTGTCCACGCCGGCAGTTGAGCAGCCGAGGTGGAAAAAGCCAACGTGAACCACACAGCCTCTTCCAGACAAATGGCTCAATTCAGGCTCCCTTGAAGCTAGTTGCCCGACAACACCGAGCACCCCCCTCCCCCCTCCCCACACACCGGGGGGGGGCTAGTTACACCCTTGCCTTCCATCCCACCCAAGGAATTGCCCATTCCAACTTCCAAAGCAGGTATTTCCTTTTGTTCTCCACCCCCCCCCCCAAAAAAAAGGCCACCCACATTCTCAGCAAAACAGGGAACACACCCAGCAACAACATGGAAGATAAAACTTTATTGAGATACGTAGTGTGGGGGAGAGAAAATAAAAATACACAAAAAGTCTCCCAGAGTAAGGAAAATCACAATACCCCAAAGTGTCAGTATTAGTATATCAAACCTTTCAGTAACTGTCCAGTTATAAAATATGCTGCTAAGAAGAACACTTGGCAAGTTGGTTTCCCACCAGATCCTCTTCGGGAAGAGGCAGTGGCCAGCTCTGGAGGCGGGAGGGAAGGTGCTTTTGCTGGAAGGCCGCCTTGGGAGGGAGGCCCTCGGTCCCCGTCCGGCACATGGCCAGTTTGGCTGCAAGGAGGGCAGGACCCCACTGCAGGACCGTACAGTAGTCAAGGCTTTGGTTCACACTCGCAGGTCTGGAAGCCGAACACCCTGGTGCTTGGGAGGTGGGAGAGGCAAGGGGGGGCCTCCCTCCAGGGGCGGGGCAGGGAGGGAGTGGAGCACCGTCTGCACAGGCGCACTTGGGTTCGGATCTGTGGAAATGCGCCTGTGCGCACCCTGCCAGAACGGCACCTTTAGTTCTGCACACTAAAATGAATAAACCGCCCCCTTTTCATACTCTCATTTAAGAATGTTGCTTCTTTCCAGAAAGGCAGGATTCAACACTTATTGCACGCCTGCAGAAAAGTGAAATAGCAAGCACCGTATCATACCAGACACACGCTAAACTGGAGTCAATTTGCTCACCATGTCTACCTGCATAAATAAAAGCCATTGTAGTGGACTGTAGTACATCATTCTCTAAAACCAACAAAGGCATTTTAAGCGCCTGCTGTTGGCCAGTTGACAGCTCTCACTCATGCGAAGGCTTCTTGGGCGATACTGGAACCAACTAGGCCCTGTTTTCTACATACTCTCAGGCCACAACCTCCCACCATCCTCCTGCACAGGTCCATCAAAATAAATGGACAAGCCTCTGCAGGCCTTCTTGTACAAAGCATCTCAACAAGGCTTGTGCAGGAGATATTCTGTGGGCCTGCACCCTAGAAACACACTGCCCTCTGCACTAGACCCTGAAAGCCACATGCACCTTCTTTTCAGCCGGGACAAGAGCACCTTCCTTTCCCACCCATCGATACAAGGCTGGGGACCACACAAACGTCCTGCCAGGAGGGCCTCTCAAGAAGCCACTGCTACGGGCACAGGTGGTGGTGGTCTTTCCTTCTGCAAAGATTTTCTATAGGATCGGTTTTGGTTTTGGACAAGCAGTTCCAACTGCTGCTTTTAGGCTAAAATAAAAGCTTTTTTCCTGCTTTAAAACCAAACAAAATCATCTTCTCACACAACATTTTAATTTGCTGCATTTTGAGATAAGCCGGCAATAGCTTTTTGCATGTGACTATCCCAGCCCTGCTGTTCCTGAAAGTAAACCAGAGTAGCAACAAATCTGTGAAAAAATATCTCTCATAAAAAAAAAAACACACAGCACAGTTAGTGTCCAACGGATCTCTCTCATGTAAACAAGAATAAAAAGGCGGTTGAAATTTAAAAGGCGCAACTTGGCCAGCCAAGCCACAACAAAACAGACGGTTTGACACTAGCAGCTGCCCTCGGTTGCCGCTGGCCTGACACAGCTACAGACACACCATCAGCTTGAGAAAGTCACGCTGAAAACGCCGCCTCGCAGAATTCACTCTGAACCAAGAAGAGCAGAGGGCTCCGGCTTTTGGCCGGGCGTGGGGTGGGGTGTGTCTGGTCAATCCGACAGTCGGAAGAACTGGGCTTTTGTCATCGTTCTGACTTCCTGTCGTCAAAAGCCACAGACTGCTGCCTTTCAAAGAGGCCAGGCACAAGTTGGGTAGGCAAACAATTAATAGCCCCCTCCCCCCCCCCCCGTTTGCTGTGCTGCATGCGGGTGGATATAATGTTTCCGCACTCTGGACATAAGTAGGAAAGGAGGAGTGTTTTCACAATTGCAGCCCAAAAGTCTGACAAGCAAGAAGCAGCCCTGAAAAGTTAGTACTTGCTACTTTCGTCCCCAGAGTCCGCCAAGAGCCTCTGCCCCCCACTAGCAAACCAGCCCCTGCCGCATGCGGACGATCTGGAGGAGGGCTGCCTGGACATCTTCATCCATGTGACCCTGCAAAACGAAGAGAGCCCCCTTCAAGACATGCTCTCTGCCCAGAGGCCTCCGGCCAGCCCAGCCCTGCCCAACCGACGCAGCAACCCAAGGCTGCACTCAAACCCCTGCAGCACCACCAAGCTCCTCTCGACTGGCTCTCCCTCCGCACACGCATGCTGGACTTGGTAAAGCCGTGCGGTGTCCCAGGTAGAACACATTTAAGAGAACAGGACAAACTACTAGGGCAGGGAAATGCGTGTGTGAGATCAGTGCTGAGCCAGTTTGTCCCCGTCTTGAATACAGCACTGTTAAAATAAAGCAGCCAGCACTCGCACGCTCACTCAACCCCCCCCCAGCAGACACGGCACTCTTCCCAACAGAAAGAGCAGCTGCAATGGTACAAGCAGGCAAGACCTGGCCATGCCTACGTGAAGCAGAGAGGGGTGCATAAACGCTGAAAACATTAAAAAAGATGACCCTGCAGAGAGGCGGTCACGTTCCTTTTGGTCCCCGAACAGTCCGCAGATTTACCTGAACAGCGCTCAGAAGGTGGGTCCGATAGATCGAGACGACCTCCTGGTGCTGCCTCTCGGTATCCTAGGAGATAGAGCGCACTCTGCTCATTCCACAGGGACAACACGGTCAAGCCTCCTCAACTGGGAGGGCACAGTAGTAGTGCCCCCTCCAGCAACCCCCGGGCCCCCAGATTTCACGTGGGGCACTGCCACACAGGAGGGACTAGGAAGCTTCTTTTCTTAAAAATGAAAGCAGAGTTACTTTGAGGAACTCGGGATATAACATATATGGAGAAACGCACACATTTGGTTAGGTTTTGTGAAAATAAGGGAAAGTTTAAACATGAATCGATTTTTGTTGTACTGGAACAAACAAAACAGCAGAATATTCGGGTAGAAATATTCGGGTAGAAATATAGAAAAAACGGGTAGAATATTCTGATCCGTTCATACTATTAACTTCCATTAAAATTATGTTCATCTTTAGGCTTTTTTGTGGTCTGCAAATACTTTCGGAATCATCATTTGTTTTGTACCAAGTTGTAAGCAAACACAAAGAAAGCAACAAAACCAAACGCAACACAGGAAGTGAAAGCAGCACACGGACGGTACCGGACTTCTGCTCCGCAAGAGCTGTGTGTGCGCAGCGCTCTCTCCGTGCGACAGCCAACCCGCACAGCCATGCCCCCTGCTCCCCCCCCCCGCAGCTCATTACTTACAGCCAGCTGCTGCTGCAGGGTCTTCACCTGGCTCTGGAGCCCCTCGACCTGCTGGCTCTGCCTCTTCGCTGGGAGGCCACTGCTGCAGGTGAGCCGAGACAGACCGCCCAGGGCCTGCTTGAGCCGCTCCACGTCGGTCAGCAGCTCGGTGATCTTCAAGACAGACAGTGCAGGCGGTCAAGACGGAAGCCGCCTTCCTCCTCCTCCATTGGTTCAGTACTCCCTACTGAGACCGCTCTGGGGGCTTGTGGACATCTCAACACGAGGAGGAATGTAATGCTTGGATTCCTTCCATTGCGAGTGGTGTGAATGCAACCGCAACCAAAGCCGCCAGGGTGTTTGGCCTCACTCCAGTGGGCCTTTTGGGGGGGAAGGAATGAGGGGAAAGGCAACCGTATGCAACACCAGGCGTTCCCAAGCGTCAACTGCACAGGGCCAAGTAAACAGGCAGAGAGCTGACATCAGATGCATGCACTTGGCAATGGTCTGGAGCAAACCATGCGCTTACTCACTTGGGAAGAACAGGATGTGCATCTATTTCACTCCAACCAAGAGAGTCAAAGTGGCTGCATGCAAGAGGATGCAGTCAAAGATACGCTGCCCACCCACCCCCTGCACAGTGAAGAGGGGGGGGGCTTCTTTTCAAAGCCGTCAAGGGCTGAGAAACAGATTTGGAAGAGATCCAACAGGTACTGGAAGCTGTAAGCCAAACCACATCTGGGAGAAAAGCTGGTCGCCTGGATCCACTCCGAGACTATGGAAGGGAGGCGGCCTGGCCCTGTCCGACGGATAATCAAGCAGCATTTTGCTCCCAGGCAGCTAATGCAGCATCCCAATAGGACAGGGCTTCTCAAAACGGTGGGTCGCCAGTTGGGCCCAGGCCTGGAGCCAACCAGAAGCCACTTCTGGGGCGCGACTCACCTTGTCCTACTACTTCTGCATTGCGCCGAGCCTGGGACAGCCTCTGGAGGGGACTTCCGGGTCACTCCCGGTCACGTCCAGAGGTCTTTCTGAGGCCCAGAGGCTGTCCCAGGCCCGGCTCAATGCGGGAGCAGCAGGACAAGGTGTGGCTTTGAGAATGGCTGCACTAGATTTGTCTGCCCCCTGGCCCATTTCAGAAGGTGGCTCATCCGAGAGGGAACTCCCCCCCCCTTCCACCTTTCCTCTGCCTTCTTTAGCCCAGGAGAACCTTCAGAGGCGCCCTGCCCAGCTCGCCTCCAGCCTGCACAGCCCCCCCCCACCGCCCGACCTGCTCACCTTGTTATCTTTGGCTTCCACCTGCTTTGCAGACTCCTGGATCCTTTTCTGCAGCTCCGCGATGGTGGTCAGAGACTTGTCGCATCTCTCTTTCTGCTCCTTGATCTCCTGCTCAATGCCAATGCTCCGCGACTGAAGCAGCTCCTTCTCATCCTTCATGGACAGCTCCTCCAGTTTTGCCTGCACTGCCTCCTCCCGCACGGCCTCCAACCGCTGGGTCAGCTCTGCCAGCTCCTCCGCCATGCTGCTCACCTGGCCCTCCAGCTGGCTTTTCGCGGCCTGGTGCTCAGACAGCAGAACCACCTCTCTGCTTTCCAGCTCCTGCCACTGGCGCTTGGTGCGTTGGAGTTCAGCCCGCAGCTCGGTGATCTCCGCGCTTCTGGCCTGGCTTTCTCCCTCCTTCTGGCGCAGGGCGGATGCCAAGGCTTCGGTGGCACGCGTGTGCTCTGCCACGGGCACCGAGGTGGCCGCCACCTGGGCCAATTCCTGCTGCAGGGCCTGGGCTCTCTGGAGCTCCTGCTGCCAGCTGGCCGTCTTGCAGCTCAGCTCCTGCAGGGTGCTGCTGAGGGTTCCCTTCAGGGCTTCCAGCTGCTCCAGGGGCACGGACTGAGCCTGCAGGCGGCTCTGCGCCTCGAGGGCCTCCGCGTGCTGTCGAGCGCTCTCCTCCTGGAGCCGGTCTTTCTCCACCCTCAGCGCTGCAAACCTTTGCTGCAGGTCCCGCAGCTGCGCCGTCAGGTTGCCCACTTGACTCGCAAACTCTCTCTCCATCTTGTGCGACTTCTCAGCCAGGATATAGTTTTGCTGCAGGTCGCTGCGAACGGCCAGAATCTCGCTCTGCAGCTTCTCGTTCTCCTGGCAGCACTGCCTGATCTCGTCCTCTTTGGCTCTGCGCTGCTTCCCTTCCTCCAGCAGCTGGCTTCTCAGCTCCTTCAGGGCCGCCTCAAAGCGACGCTCCTTCTCCTCCAAGCTGGCCAGGGGGGCATATTTGGACTGAATGCATTCCTGAATCATGTCAAGCTCCTGTTTCTGGGCTTCGATCTCCGCATGCAGCTGGACCACCTCCTCTTGCTTCTTCTGAGAGTTTGCCAGCGCGTCCGAATGCTTCTCTCGCAGCTCCTGGAGGTTCTTATTCAGAGCAGCCACCTGATTCTGGTGCTCCCTTGTGCTGGCCGATTCCGCCTGCAGCTGGTTCTGCGCGGCCCGCAGCTTCCTTTTCAGCGCTCCGTTCTCTTCACTGACTCTCACAAACTCCTGCTCGACGCCATCCATTTTCCCCTTCAGAGCCGACAGCTCTTGGCCCATTTTTTCCAGCCTGCTGTTCAACACAGCCTTGGTCTCCTCATGAGTTGCAACTGGCACATACTGCTCTTTCAAGAGCTCTTGCAGACCTGCCGTTTTGGATGCAAGTTCACGCGACTTGGCCCGCTCCTCCTCGTATTTTTGGCTGCACTCAGCAAGCTGTCTTTTCAGATCAGCGATGGTGGATTTTAAAGCCCCCAGCTCCTTGTCTGGCTTTTCGGCAGAGACCTTTTCGGCGCTCCCCCTCCCGCAGCCCTGGTCCGCATCTGCTCGGTGCCTGCGAGGCTTCTCAGCGACGTCCGCAAGCTCTCTGCTTGGCTGCCCGACCGCCACGTTGCCGCCCTTCCTCCCCTCTGGGCTGCCCTGCAGAGGCACCGGCTGCTGCCTTTCCCTCTGGCTCCGGAGTGCGTCCAGTTGCTGCTTGAGCAGCCCCTTGTCTGCCCCGGCTCGGTCCACCTCCCTCTGCAAGGCCTGCATCTTCTGCTCCAGCTCCTTGATCCTCTGCTCGCACCTGTTCTTCATGTGCTGATGCTCCTCTGGCCTCACGCAGTGCGCCAACTGAGCTTTCTGGCTCTCTAGGGCGGTCCTTAGCAGCCGGGTCTCCGCCTGCATCTTCTCGCGTTCCTTCTCCGCCTCCGCCAACTTCCAGGCCTTTTCCTCCACGTCACTGGATAACGAGCTCTTCATTTTGTCAAACTTGTCCGCCAGCTTCGCCACCGTCTCCCTCAGCTGCGCTTCCGCCTCGGAGACCCTCTTCTCCCGCCTCTCCCGCTCCGCCTTCAACATGCCGAGTTCTTTCTGCAGCGCTTTGCTCTCCTCCACCAGCCGCCCTTCGTCCCTCCGGAACTCCTCCACCAGCCGCTCGTTCTGCTTCAGCTGGTTCCGCAGCTTGCCCACTTCGGCAGAGGCCCCCTCGTACTTGGCCTTCATGTCTTGCAGCTGCTCCTTCAGCTCCTCCGTCACCTGACTGCTCCCCACAGCGGCTTCGCTGGTCAGGTGATCCTTCAAGGCCAGGAAGTGGGTCTGCATCTGGCGGACTTTGCCTTCTGAATCCAACATCCTCTTCTGCACATCCTTCAACGCATCCTCCAGCTGCCTGACCTGCTGCTCAGATTCCTGCTTGCTTCGCTCGCACTCCGCTGCCAGGGCGTGGCACTCCGTGGCCTTGTGGGACAGCTCCAGCTGAAGCCGGCTGACTTCCCCCCTGGCCACCTCGTAGCAGTGCCTCATGTTGCTCAGGTCTCGCTTAAGAGCTGCTTCCGTCTCCGACGGACTGGGACTCGAGAGCTCCAGGGGTCGCACCAGGGACCTGCTCTGCAGGTTTGTTGGCACTGAAGCAGAGACATGCTGCGGACAGAGCAAAAACACGGAGCCAATTAATTCGGAGACAGTCATGTCTAGCCCCAAAGCGCCTTCAAATGCCTCCACAGGTCCGTGGCAGAGCATGTGCCTTGCATGAAAGGGGTCCCGGGTTCAATCCCCAGCGCATGCGCTTTTAAAAGCAATCTCAGGTAGCAGAGTGTGGGAAGATGCGCATTGTGAAGAACCATAAACAGGACTGGATGGATGTGACTGTGTCAAGGTAGCTCTTAAGAGCCTCTCCATCATCTCACACACCCCACACCTAGTTAACTGAAACCACTTAGCTGCATAACTTGGGTTGGAAGCCAAGTTTCATTTCACTAACTGGGCTAATGCCACAACTCCCCCCCCTCCACCCCCAAGGCACCTACCCCCATCCAAACAAGGTTAGCATTTGGGGTACCGTATACAGCTCGTTCTACCGCATGACAGACTCTGGCCCACACGTCGTTTGTGTGTGGAACATTGTCATTGAGATGTTCCCTGTGGGGCCCCCCCATTCCACCCTGTTCTCAGAATTGCACAACAGGAAAACCGGATGTCCTGGAGCCTCAAGAGGGCACCATGCGACCACCGCCAGTGATACACCTCGACAACCAGTACTGCCAAGACAGGCGGTGCGAGCGAGCGAGCAACACCAGCAGCAGTGCTGTGGCTATGCTAGTGTTCAACAATGCATGAATCCAATTACCTGGGACTCTGCAGAATACAGCGAACCCTGTTTCAGCAGCACATCTTCTTTCCCTTCAGAAAGGTAAAATGGACAAACTCACCGTCTAATTGGACAAGAGCACCAGCTAGCTAGCTATGCAAAACCGTTCCTGCCTCTTCTAACTCTGCCAGGCCCAAGAGGCTCTGCAGCCGACCGGCTGTCCTAGCACAGATTCCCGCACATCCCACCGAGGGGGGCAAAGAGCCTCAAGACCACAGGTACAGCGTGTCAGTCACAAGAACACAGAGAGGCGGCAAGGGAACTGTGGAGACAGGCAGCTTGAAGAGGGGAGGAAGGGAGAGAGGGCTGCAATCTGAACCCACCAAGCAAACCCTCAGGTCTCGACTCCGAGTAAGAACATGGAACAGGGGATCGGGCCCACTCCAGTTCTGGATGGTTCTTCTAAGCAAAGATACTCACTACTGCCAAAACTGCTTCCAGATCCTGTGTGGTCACCCTAGAATTTGGAGAGAGAGAGAGAGAATCACCGTTTTCAAATAAACGAGACAATTGACCAGTCAGATGAATGGAAAGATAAAGAACTGGCGTGTGGGGGCTTTTTCAATGCATTCAACTCTCACGTTTCATTCGTCATCACTGCAGATGCAGCATACCGAGAGCGTCACCCAAGGTAGTGCCTGTTCACAGGGCCACAGACATGATTCATAGCAGCAAACGGGAGTCATGCAAGGGGGGCAAATTCTGGGTGGGCAGGACTACAACTCCACCCTGTCGGAGGGTTCCAGGGCCCTTTCAGCTCTGTGTAGGATGGCCGGGGGGGGGGCTGGCTTCCCCACTGGAGGGTGGGGCGCACCTCGAAGAATCGTAGCTTGGACTTCAGAGCTTCAAGCGTCCGCACGCTTTCTTCCTGCTGCTTTTCCTTCTCGGTCAAAAGCCTCCGGAGCTCGTCCTTCTGGAAAATGGAACATGGGAGCAAATGAGCGTCACTGCAGGACGTCGCCAGCAACCTTCACACCCCCAGGAAGAGTCCCCTGCTAGCTAACAGGCCAAAGAGGCACTTTCAGAGGGGGGGTGTGTGTGTGCGCGCGCGCGCGTGCAGCAGTGAGGGAGGGAGCAACTGTCCCTCTTCACCCAGCCCCCCATGTCTCTTCTAGTTGCCGTTTGCTAGAGTTTTAGATTGTGAGCCCCTAAGTTATTTGATTTTCTCTGTAAACCACTTTATGAATTTTTTAAAATGAAAAGTAGCATATTAATTAATCCTCCTCCTCCTGCAGGACAGGACTACAGAGCCAGAGACTCCTATACCACATTGTAGCACCTGTATAGATCCGACCCCCAGAGAGTCCAAGGAAACCCAGTTCTTGGCCAGCAGCCCAACCCCATAGTGACTGCAGGATTGCCAGCAGTCAGTCGGTCCCATGATGTTCAAGGGGACTTACTCCCAGGTCAGTGTGCACAAGACGAGAAGCTGGGCAGGGGTGACAGGGAACACAGTCAACGCTCACCAGACTAGAACTGGTCCAGGAAAAATCCGCCCATCATACTTGACAATCTCAAACCCAACGTGAAGGAGTTGGCTACGAAGGTGAAGGAATACCCATCCCCCCAGGTTCCGAAAAAATCGTGGGAATGGGGGGGGGGGATGGACGGAATTTTTTCTCCTTACCTCACGTTCAAGATCATCAGCAACCATTTGCTCCTGCAACACAGAATACAAACACAATTACTTCCAACACAAAACGTTTTCATGCAATTTTGGACAATCTCTCCATTTGTCAAAGATCCTGGAAGTCCAAATCTGCACTTTGTTCCTCATCCTACATTTTAAATTTTTATTTCACTTCCATCCTGCCCCCCCCCCCCCGGAGCTCAGGGTGACATACATGACTCTCCTTTGCCCCATTTTATCTTCACAACAACCCTGTGAGGTCGATTAGGCTGAAAGAGAGCGACTGGGCCAAGCTCACCTAGCGTGTTTCGGGGCCGTGCTGGGATTCGAACTCGGCTCTTCCCAGTTGTAGCCTGACACTTTAAACCACACCACCACACTGGTTCCTTTCTGCCCAATTCTCTCCCGTTTTGCCTGCATACATGCAGAGTGGCCCACAGAGCCGCCAAAGCCTCCATTGCTCTGTGCCTGGTGCGCCAACCGCCCTGGAGGCTAAACACGCAACTCCGCAACTCCACACGCTTTACCTCATTCAGCTGCAGCTGCAGCCCGCTGATCCTCTCCAGCAGGATGCGATGCTCTTGCTGGATCTCCCTCAGTCTGCCTTTCAAGTCTTCGTTCTCTCTCGCCAATTCCTGAGAACAAGGAGAGGCGCCTTAGGGCCTGGGTCTCCCCCCACCCCACAGAAGCAAACACCTGCGCTGGCCCACCGGCAGCAACGGCCCCTTTTCCTTATCCACACATCCTTATCCTTTTCCTGAAGCGGACCCCCACTCCCTGCTCTTGGGGGTCCTCAGCAGGAGCTGCTGCTTGGCATCAGGGGAGGACAAGGGCCTGCGAATAATCCCAGCGCCAGGAACCCCGCCCCCCCCCCCACACTGTTGCTCCTTCCTGCAACGCTACAGTGAGCATCTTTTGCAGGGCATCCCAACAGCCTCTGAGCAACAAAGCAACACCTAATTCCCGATTCCTTCTTCAGGCCAAGACCCACCCCCTTCACCTGGACATCCCAATGCTCCTTCTGGAACAGTTTCAGGTTTGCTTCTTCCAAGGCATGTGGTGGGCTCCATTTGGGCAGCACACTGGTCACCTGTGGGGCAGCACCCAAAACACAGACCTGTCAACCTGCGCAGGTTCCTCTCCAGCCAGCTGGGACACGAGGAGGCATTCAACTCTCGCGTCAGAAGGAGCAGCACAAAAAAGCCCCTCACATTACTCAAGGCTCGTCTCAGGCAGCTGCCGAACCCTGCAGGAGGCAGTCACGAGATGCTGACCCAAGGGGCCGGCCACAACCCTCGGAGACCCCCAGGGCTGGTCTTCCCTCGAGGGCAGCACCCCCACTTGCGACGGAGTCTGGCAACACAAACAATCCCTACCTTTTGTCCAGGCTGCCCTTTCTTCATGACTTCATAGCCTGCTGAAAAAGCCCAGAACACACCGTTTGTTCAGACATTCGACTTAAGTTCACTTATTTCCAACAGTACGACAAGACGGCTTCCAGGTTGCATCGCTGCCGATTAACACTCGACACACGGCAATAAAACCAAAACACAACCCCAGAGACTTGAGGAAGGGAACTGGGAGGAAAGTCAACAGTGACTCACCTAAAACAACCTGGCCAACTAAACCAAAAGAAAATCTCTGTTTGATTTCCTTTTCAGAATTATAAAAAAAATTAAGTCACATAGGTATCAAGGAGGGAGGAGCATCACTCCACGGTGTGATGGTCGCCTCCCCAAGCCCTTGGGATGTGGTGGGATGCAGACAGCACAAGGCAGGGCTCCAGCAGGAGGGCGCCAGCCTACCAGAGAGGGACACTCGCAGGGCGCAGCCCCCCCACACCAAGATCCAGACCCAGCTCTGTCGGGAAGGGCAGTGGCAGCGCCATCCCTGCTTGGCAGGCAGACTCGCCAGTCAGTGCAGGCAACACGGAGACTGGAGGGTCCAGCTCATGGCCCCCAACGTGTGCAGCAGTTCCTTTTATTTATTATTTACCATATTTCTATCCCGCCTTTCTCCCCACGGGACCCCCCCCCGGGGCAAGGAAAGCCGACGTACCTTTGCTGGACTCCTCAAGGGCAGCCTTGATCAGAGCCAAGATCTCCACGCTGTCGCCAATCCGTGCGTAGTACGAACAGTCGTGGCCCAGGGCGTCCAGCAGGGAGACGTCCGCACCGTTTCTGAGCAAGACCTCCACAGCCTCCTTGCAGCCGTACTCACAACCCAACATCAGAGCACTTCTGAAGGTGAAAGAAGAAACCACAGGAGCCCGTCAGGTACCCAAAGAGACAGCAAGACACGCAACACCGTCTTTTAAAAAAAACATTCTGCTGCACTGAAGGCGGTGGGACTGCCCCCCCCCCCCACTGCAGGACTCTCTCCAAATCTTGCAAAACTGCTGGCAAAAGGACACTGGATCAGCAAAGGGGTGTAACTGAAGAGCCCAACCAAAGCAGAGCCTCTCCAACGGATCCCACCTCTTAGGGGAGCAGGTTCCATGTGCACATGTTTCTCAGCGGGTGCAACATAAAGTTGCTCAATCATGCTGGCAGGAGGCATTGCACATTCAATGCTGAGGGTGAGCCCCCCCCCGCCTCTCTTTCAAGACACGCAATTCCAGCCTTGAAGAATTTCCTGCCAAAATGCTGCTACCTACTGTATATGCCCCACTGACAAAGAAGGCAGGCAGGCAGAGGGCATCCCAGGAGCTTTAGCTGATTCAATGAAGCCGTCAGAATTTTGCAAGTCCGAAGCATTCCATGTGATCATGGAATCGTGAAGTCATTCCATGTGATCCAACACATCTCCTCCCCCCCCCTTGCTTGAAAGCCCCCAGAACATTGCAGAGACTTGATCCCCGGGGCCAGGTGGGGGCAGCATTACCGGTTCTGTTTGTCTCTAGCGTTGACGTCAGCGCCCCTGTCGAGCAGAAGCTGACATATCTTTGGACGGCACATCTGAGTGGCCAGCACCAGTGGCGTCCTTCCGTCCTGGAGAGGAGCGAAAAGGCGAGATAAACTAAGGCAAAGTGCAGGAGGGACTGGACTGAAGCAGGGAGAGGAGGGCAGGGTGGGACTTACGGCATCTTTGGCATTCACCAGAGCTCCGTGGTCACAAAGCAACTGTATGCTGGATGAGCAGTCGGACATGGCTGGGGAAACAGGAGAAGGGCAAACGGTCAGCCGGGGGGGGGGGGGCTAAGGGAACGGCAGAGCTGCACGACTCGAGCCGTGGCGGCTTCAAAGATGCTTCGGTATTTCTAACACATGCTGACCTGAGACGCAGCACTTTTAACAAAACAGCAGTACAAATAAGCTGCTGTATCAACTGCAACAAGCACCTTGACACCAGCCTTTAAAAAAAGAGGGCAATGCAAGCCGTGGCCCCAGAAAGTCGCCTGTCTATCTACCGAAGCTGTCAGTCACTTGAGGCACAGAGAGAAGCTTCTCTGACTATCCGAGACCAGTGAAGCCTGCTCACAATTCGAATGCGAAGCAAATTCACAAGCCGGCCTCGACCCTGCTGCTTTCAGGGCGTTAAGACCAATTGCCGCAGTGGGGGGGGGGGGTGTCATCTCTTACCTGCATCGTGAAGAGCAGTTCGGCCCTGCAGGTCCACGTTCTCGGTGGGGCAGTTGTACTATCGGAACAGCCAAAGACATGGGGTGTCATCGCTGGGGCCCAGACAGAACAAGCAGCAGCAGCTGCCGCATTTATTGACAGACTGCTTAAATGCGATTCAGCTTCCAAACGTTATGCACGGCATGCGACTGAGCACATCAAAGAGCCAGAAATCTCTGCTGTTTTCTGCAGCGTCGATCACTCTCTCCCCTCTGCGGTTTAGGTTTCAGCGACTCAGCCCTCAAACGGTTCTCTTCCTACCTGTCCCACCGTTCTCTCCAGGCTTCTTCCTCCCCCCGTTTCCCTCTCTCGTTGGGGTGTCACAGGGCTCTGTTCCTGGCCCCTCACTATTGTCCTACAGGATGCCCCTGGGCGACCTCATCATGGCTTTCAGTACCACCTGCACACAGACGACACCCAGCTCTCTCCCTTCACCAAAACGTTCCTGCTGGGCTGAATCTTCATGGCCATCTCAAGCTCAGCATGTCCAAGACTGAACTCCTCCTCTTCCTCTCCTCGCACTCTCCCTATTTGTGGACAATGTCATCACCCACCTCGAGGCGAAGCTCAGAGCCTTGGCACCACCTTGAACTCCTTCCTCCACCCCACCCCACCCCCATGCAGCAGCAGCTGCCGCATTTGGTCTACACAGGTCTTCTGCTCCCGGTCTTCCCTGCATGCTTGGAACGCCCTCCTGGACCCAACCGCTTGCTTTCCATCAAGTCTTCTTCAAACCCAACTTTTCCTCCCAGGAACCCTCGGGCTCCAGGCCTTCAGCTTAGCTAACAGTAGGACAGACAACCAAGTCCGTGCAACTGAAACCACTAAAACTGTTTTTCCGTTTCTCCTCCCCTTTTCCCTGGTGTTTCTCTAGGCTGTACACCCCTCACAGCAGGGGCCTGCATGACATGGACAAGATTACACAGCAGCTTTACAGCAATCCAATATTGCGGCAACCCTCCCTCTCCGCTTGGCAGACACAAGTACTGACTGGACTGATGCACACAAGAGAGGCATCATCACCCCGCAATGACAACTTTGGGGTTCTTGACTATCCTTGTTTTAAAATAAGGCTGAGGGTGGTCAGAAGCCGAAGCGACTTGGTTCTTGGGAGTTCTCCTTCTAGACCCACGTAGGCACCCCTAACTGCACCAGGCTCCCACCACCACCACACACAGAAGAGCGTTTTCCTATCATGCTGTACCAGACTAAGGAGGACCTCCTGCACTTGAGAGGAGGCCACACTATGGTGGGCTGAGCCTCCCCCAGGAGCAGGGCCTGCACTCTAGAACATCCTTCCTGTCGGAGGAGTCCTGTTGATTCCTCCTTGCTCTCTTTCCAGGGGCGGGAGAAAACCTTTCCAAGACCCTTCAGAAGCTGCGATTGGCTGCCCACTCTGCTTGTCGGAGACTGCTGCTCTTTTAGCTGTCTGCCACACGCTGCTTTACTGTTTTGTTCTAGAGTTGATTCTATATTGTAAACCACTTTGAAACTCTCTATGAAACAGCCAAATATAAATGGTTTTAAAGTGATAATTATACATTTTAACCTCCTTCATGGATCATTGCCTTGTTGTGGCGAAGGGGCTTGCGTAACTCAATGAAGCCATGAGCTATGCCGTGCAGGGACACCCAAGACGGACAGGTCGTAGCAGAGAGTTCTGACTAAAAGTGATCCACTGGAGAAGGAAATGGCAACCCACTCCAGTAACCTTGCCAAGAAAATCCCATGAACAGTACCAAAAGGCTAAAAGATATGACGCCGGAAGATGAGACCCTCAGGTCGGAAGGTGTCCAATATGCTACTGAGGAAGAGCGGAGGACTATTCCAAGTAGACCCAGAAAGAATGAAGCGGTTGGGCC
Organism: Plestiodon gilberti rubricaudatus; assembly: GCA_026170595.1. Taxonomy (NCBI): domain Eukaryota; kingdom Metazoa; phylum Chordata; class Lepidosauria; order Squamata; family Scincidae; genus Plestiodon; species Plestiodon gilberti. Next base: position 923,983 of record JANXHW010000007.1, on the reverse strand, counting down.
AAAGCCAATAGGACGTCCAGCTGTGGATGTGTCTGAGGTTGAAAGGAAAATCCAATGCTGCAAGGAGCAATACTGCTTAGAACATGGAATGTGAGGTCTATGAATCAAGGCAAGCTGGATGTGGTCAAAAATGAGATGATAAGATTGAACATTGACATCTTGGGAATCAGCGAACTAAAATGGACGGGCATGGGCGAATTTAAGTCAGGTGACCATCATATCTACTACTGTGGGCATGAATCCCTTAGAAGAAATGGAGTAGCCCTCATAGTCAATAATAGAGTGGGAAAGGCAGTACTAGGGTGCAACCTCAAAAACGACAGAATGATTTCAGTTCGAATCCAAGGCAAACCATTCAACATCACAGTAATCCAAGTGTATGCCCCAACCACTGATGCCGAAGAAGATGAAGTTGACCGGTTCTATGAAGACCTACAACACCTTCTAGAACTAGCACCCAAAAAAGATGTCCTTTACCTCATAGGAGACTGGAATGCTAAAGTAGGAAATCAAGAAATAAACGGAACAGGCGGCAAGTTTGGCCTTGGAGCGCAAAATGAAGCAGGGCAAAGGCTAACGGAGTTCTGTCAAGAGAACACGCTGGTCATAGCAAACACTCTTTTCCAACAACACAAGAGGCGACTCTACACATGGACATCACCAGATGGTCAATACCGAAACCAGATAGATTATGTGCTTTGCAGCCAAAGATGGAGAAGCTCTATACAATCAGTAAAAACAAGACCTGGAGCTGACTGTGGCTCAGATCATGAGCTTCTTATTGCAAAATTCAGGCTTAAACTGAAGAATGTAGGGAACACCACTAGACCAGTCAGATATGACCTAAACCATATTCCTTATGAGTATACAGTGGAGGTGAAGAATAGATTTAGGGCATTAGACCTGGTAGACAGAGTGCCTGAAGAACTATGGACGGAAGTTCGTAACATTGTACAGGAGGCAGCAACTAAAACCATCCCAAAGAAAAAGAAATGCAAGAAAGCAAAGTGGCTGTCAGATGAGGCTTTACAAATAGCTGTAGAAAGAAGGAATGCGAAAAGCAAGGGTGAAAGGGAAAGATATAAACAACTGAATTCAGATTTCCAGAGAATAGCAAGGAGAGATAAGAAGGCCTTCTTAAATGAACTATGCAAGGAAATTGAGGAAAACAACAGAATGGGGAGGACTAGAGATCTCTTCAAGAAAATTGGAGATATCAAGGGAACGTTTTGTGCAAAGATGGGCATGATAAAGGACAAAAAAGGCAGAGACCTAACAGAAGCAGAAGAGATTAAGAAGAGATGGCAAGAATACACAGAAGAACTATACAAGAAAGATCTTAATGTTCCTGATGACCACGCTGGTGTGGTCACTGACCCAGAGCCTGACATCCTAGAGAGTGAAGTCAAGTGGGCCTTAGGTAGCATTACTAACAACAAAGCTAGCGGAGATGATAATATCCCAGCTGAGCTACTTAAAATCCTAAATGATGATGCTGTGAAAGTGCTGCACTCAATATGCCAACAAATTTGGAAAACTCAGCAGTGGCCAAAGGATTGGAAAAGGTCAGTTTACGTTCCAATTCCAAAGAAGGGCAGTGCCAAAGAGTGCTCAAACTACCGCACAATTGCACTCATTTCACATGCTAGCAAGGTTTTGCTCAAAATCCTACAAGTTAGGCTTCAGCAGTACGTGGACCGAGAACTACCGGACGTACAAGCTGGGTTTCGAAGAGGCAGAGGAACTAGAGATCAAATTGCCAACATGCGCTGGATCATGGAGAAAGCACGAGAGTTCCAAAAACACACCTACTTCTGCTTCATTGACTACGCAAAAGCCTTTGATTGTGTGGATCACAACAAACTGTGGCAAATTCTTAAAGAGATGGGGGTACCAGACCACCTTACCTGTCTCCTGAGAAACCTGTATGCGGGTCAAGAAGCAACAGTTCAAACCGGCCATGGAACAACTGATTGGTTCAAAATTGGGAAGGGAGTACGGCAAGGCTGTATATTGTCACCCTGCTTATTTAACTTATATGCAGAGTACATTATGAGAAATGCAGGGCTGAATGAATCGCAAGCCGGAATCAAGATTGCCGGGAGAAACATCAACAACCTCAGATATGCAGACGACACCACCCTAATGGCAGAAAGTGAAGAAGAACTAAAGAGCCTCTTGATGAGAGTGAAAGAGGAGAGTGCAAAAGTTGGCTTGAAACTCAACATTAATAAAACTAAGATCATGGCATCTGGTCCCATCAATTCCTGGCAAATAGAAGGGGCAGAAATGGAAGCAGTAACAGATTTTACTTTTTTGGGTTCCAAGATCACTGCAGACGGAGACAGCAGCCATGAAATTAAAAGACGCTTACTCCTTGGAAGGAAAGCTATGGCAAACTTAGACAGCATAATAAAAAGCAGAGATATCACCATGCCAACAAAAGTTCGCATAGTCAGGGCCATGGTGTTCCCAGTAGCAATGTATGGTTGCGAGAGTTGGACCATAAGGAAGGCTGAGCGCCGAAGAATAGATGCTTTCGAACTGTGGTGCTGGAGAAGACTCCTGAGAGTCCCTTGGACTGCTAGGAGATCAAATCAGTCAATCCTAAATGAAATCAACCCTGACTGTTCCCTGGAAGGACAGGTACTGAGGCTGAAGCTCAAATATTTTGGCCACCTAATGCGAAGAGAGGACTCTCTGGAGAAGACTCTGATGCTGGGAAAAATTGAAGGCAAAAGGAGAAGGGGAAGGCAAAGGATGAGATGGTTAGACAGCATCACCGATGCAACGAACATGAAAATGAGCGAAGTCAGGAAGATAGTGGAGGACAGGAAGGCCTGGCGGGATATGGTTCATGGGATCACGAAGGGTCGGACACGACTTAACGACTGAACAACAACATACATTTTAACACTTAACAAGTACCTGCAAGAGTTTCTGTAGACAGAGTGCGTGTCCATACTTTGCAGCAAGGTGTAGCGCATTCCTTCCTAGAAAGGAGAAAACGCAAGAAAGAAAAAAACACTGAATAAAGCCACGCCATGCAATAAATACACACAACGTTGTGCACCGAACAATATTGCAGGTCAACGTAAGAACCAACCCTTCAACTGTCAGCGATACGCTATTCTGGTTTCATTTCCTCCCAGCCCACAGGTGTACGCATTTAAGTCCTGTGGCGTAGATACACCACCCTTGGGTCAAGAGGTCTTAATCTTGCCACCACCTCCTTCCTCGTTTCTGTACCAAGCCTTCTTCTTACCATGTACTTGTTGCAAGAAGAAGAGTCGGAACCCAAGCAGCAGAAGAGCTATCGGGAGCCCAGCAGGATGACAGGGGCCAAAGGCACACAGACCACACCCGACCAGCTTTTCAGAAACTTCCTTCCATCCATGACTTGGGGGCCTGGTCAACCTCAAGGGCAAGGGTCAGAACGGGAGGGACCCGTTCCGGGGCGGCAGCCTGGGCAGGCAGGAGATGCCAGGTTTCATCCCTGGCTCTCCAGCTAAGAGACCTGCAGCCACGGGAGGCTGTGGCAGGCAGTCCACGCGGACGGGACGAGGCACCCTCCTGCGGCGCTCACTCCTGCCACTGTCTCTCAAGCTCCTCCCCAAACGAACCCCAAAGTTCTCCTGCTCTCCACAGATAGAAGGACGGGGACCGGAGAGGCTGCAGCTCAGTGAGAGAGACTGGAATGTGCAGAACCAACCACTGCAACGCTCAACGGACGGACCAAGGGCCCAACTTAGTCCAAAGCAGCTTGAGATGTTCCTGTGCTCGGAGAGGGAGTGCGAGCACACTCTGACCCCATCTCCTGCCCAGCCCCACGCTGGATACCTTGACGAACCTTCTCGTTGGCCCAGACCTTCCAGCGTGGCATTTGGGATCCTGCTGGTCTTCTGTCTCCCCACTTTCACAGTTTCTGCTGATACCAGCTTTTATTTTTGTAAAATAAAATATTATTTTTATGCCCCTTTTAAGCTGCCCTGAGAGTTCTGCAAACAGAAGGGCAGCATAGCACACATTTTTCACACACCTCGGGGGCTCTCTCACATGATCCTTCCATTTTAAGCAAGGAGCTGTACCTGCCACGTCAGTAGCGACGATGTCCACCCCGTGGACGAGAATGGTGCTCAAGCAATCGAGGTTCCCCTTTGAGGCGATAACATGGAACCTAAACAACAAAGATGGTGTTACTGGGCGTCCGAGACAGGGCAGCTCGTTCCATTGAGAACTTCTATTAACAAGAGACTCTGGCAGAGAAGGGCCAGGGAGAGCAGCCGTTGAACGTGCCAGAGGAATGGCGGCTAAACCCCAGTTTCAGTCTTCAGCTGCAACAAGTTTCGATCCTGGAATTCATGCAAGCCTCCAACAGCCCTGTAAGGCAGGCCGCTTTCATCTTCATATGACAAGTGTCCGCTTGCCCGCGACTGGCCAGTCCACAGCTACCTTAAGAAGCCCCATCTGCTAGCTCTGGAGCACTTGCCGAGAGTCTCCCACAGCTGGCTTGACGCTCAGCCTCCCTGAAGCTCATAACGCCCAGAATGTCTCCACTCCAGGACAAGCCAACTCAAAACGCTCTGCAGCCTGTAGTCAGGAAGGCAGTCAGCCGACACGGTGCACTAGGGGGCAGCGGGCGCGCAAGGAAGAGCCACCCAAACCGAGTCACCCACCTCACCGACGATGGCTTAAGACAGAAAAACGACCCTGCACAGAAACCCGACTGCTATTCAAAACGTCTTCGCGTTGGGTCATTAAAAGGTCCAGCAGTTACTACAAATATCTCCCCTCTTGCCACATGCAAGGCCATGACTTCAGATAGCGAAACAAAAAGGGACTTGGAAAAACAGACACCACACAAGTTATATGAAACACATGGGAAAGGAGTCTTTTCTTCTTGACCCCAACAAGCCCAAGCAACCCCCCACCCACCCAAACACACACACACTAATCCAGAAAGGATTTTTTTTTTTAGCAACCCAGGAAAAGACCACCCAATTCCTTGTTTTTGGGTTTGCTGGACATTACTATGGAAACAAAGAATGCGATCTATTCATATCAACTCCACCCCACCCCTCACACACATTCAAGCCTGCAAGTAGAAAAACGCCCTGAAAATATCCAGGGAAGATCCTTTCCACAAGGATAGCCGTGCAAAAACGCCTCCGCGTTCTGAAGGCTTTGCAGGAGAACTGGGGTGCAGCGACTAGGAGACCGCAAAGAAATCCTAGGAGCAAGCTTCACCCCAGCTATCACCCACGCTGGCAGGAGGGAGACGGGAAGCCGGGGGCATGCATGGAGAATGCCTCGCGGTTCCGCTCAACCTCTCAGGGCGACGCATTCTTCTGCAGCTTCCACAGAACACTGGTGTTGGGCACGAGGCCGAGGCCTGCAGTTAATCTTGGCCGCGCATTCCACAGGTGCTGCAAAAGACACGCGACTTTTCTATGCTGTCCGACACAGTGTGACCGTCAGTGACACTGGTCAGAAGAGGGCCTGTCACAGGCAGGGTATACGCAAAGATAAAACACTCTCCCTTGGAATACAGTCACTCAAAACTTCATTTAACAGTTCACGTTTCCGTGTCTTTGCTTGCTAGCCTTCTGAGCACTGGAAAGGCAAGAGTTAAAACAAATTACCGCACGCCATGAAACCCAACCAGAGTGACCATGTCCCTCTGAAAAACCTAAGGTGACCAGCTGGCCAGAGACGTTCCTTACAACCCTCCCACAGGCTTCGGGGGGGGGGGGGAGATCAAGGCTTCTACTCACGCAGATCTTCCTTCGACATCCAATTTGGTAGGGTTCACGCCCTTTTTCGCAAGGACAGCCGAGATCTTGTCCACATCACCCCTTTCAGCTGCTTTCATCAACCGATCATCGTATTTGCTCCAGTCTGCAGTCAGCTGTTGAAGGAACACATTTCTTTAAGTGTCCAGTGGCAGAAAACAGAAAATGATGCATTTCCCACATTAGGGTCGCTCTTTCTTCCTGCCTGGATGAAAAAAGGGCATTCATACATGACAAAGTGTCTGCTTCTTCTTGGCAATTCACCCTACGTTAGGGGAGCCATTGCATCATTTGATTTTGTCTTTGTGAACTTTGTTGAAGGGGTCTTTGAGAAATGTGGACGCTCTGCACACAGATAAACAGCACCACTGTCAAAAGCACATTCAAAAGGAGACCCACCGAGATGACTGCTGCAAGCAGTCGAACTACCACAGATGAGAGTTACAGACGACAGCAGCAGCAAAGAGGAGGTTTCCAACAGTCAGGAGCTCGGCCCCGACTCCCCCTCTGCCCCAAGAGCGTCCATCACGTCCATTCACCCACCATGTGCTACACAGGGCAGGCCACGAAGCGACAGGAACGGTCAAAGATTCAGTCATGCAAGCACTGTGGCTGCGGACCGGCATGGCTATTTGGCTCCCGCCAGGAAGGGGCACATCGAGGCAAAGACGCCGTCATGGGCACCAGGCTTTGCGGCCACATGTGCAATACCTACCGTGTTCTTAGCAGCACAGGAAAACCAGCACCTCATCCTAGAGCCCCCAAGTCCTTGCTGCCAAGAACCACGGGCCCCACATTCAGTCACAAGAGGGGACGCAGCCAGCCAGGCAGAGGGCAAGAGGGACCCTCTTCCGTAGCCATCGCAGGCAGGCTGTCCTCCTCTTAGCAGGGATCCCCAGGCAGGCTCTCTCCGTCTTCGGGGTCTTCTTCAGAGAGAGGCATAACTCGGAGAGCACCCAACAGCCTCTGCCAGGCACCACCGTCCCTCCCTGTGCGCCGGGCCAACTGCTTCGGCTGCCCCTGCTGCCCGGCCCTCGAGAAGGAACCCTCACGCCAACATGGCTTTTGTTCCTGCTGCTTAGGCACCAACGACGGCCTCCGCAACTCAGACACGGTAAATATTGCCCAGCTCCAAAATATCCTGTAAACAATATGCAGACAGTCTCACACCAGCCCAGAGCTATTTTCTGATGCGCCTGGTACTTGATAGCCGAGAGATCGAAAGAAAATAGCTAATAATACATTCAGTGCATGCTCATCCCGTGAGTAATACACGTTCTGGTTCCTGGTGGCTGACAGGGCAAGCACAGTATGCAGGAAACCGACCCGACCACCAGCAGGCGACACGCTGCGGACTGGACCCATCAGCTGCCTCCAAGGGGAAGAGATGCTGCCCCCGCTTCGCTTTGCGCCGACACGGACCAAGGGGGCCTCCAAGCCGCTGTGAAACGGGACCATTCTCAATGCTGGCAGGAACCAGCAGGGCAACCTGTACGTGCCGTGGCTGCGCAGTCCTGTGACTGCGTCCAGCAAGAGCCGGCTGCACGGCCAGAGGAATGCAAGCGTCTATTTTGACGACAGCGTCTCAGATGCTAATTTAGAAGATATGCGTGCCTTGACTTTAAAAAAAAATAAAATAAAAAGAAACTCCTTTTACAAGCCTCATTCTGAAGCAGGCCGGTTTCAGCTTACGTCTGCTGCCAGGCTGTCTCCCCGCAGGCCAGCCGAGAAGCCCCAGGGGCTCGTCAAAACCTTACGGAGACAACGTCAGGGTTCCCGGCACGCTGGAGGTACAGGGTCTCCTTCCCTCTTTCCAAGCGGACCCCAGACTCTTCCATGCCATCTTTAGCAGGCTCGGAGGACACCACCTTTGACTTGGGAGTACTTGGGGCAGGAGCAGCCAGCCCAACAAAACAGACCAGCTCCACCCCCCACCCCGGACTGTTTAGACATCAGACTAGGGAACTGCTCCGATGAGATGACTCCGTTCAAGGAACTCCCAGGGGCCATTCAGGGCTCTCAAGGGAGGAGTGGCCGACTGCAGTGAACAGCCCCCTCCCTCCACCCCAAACAGACTCCTCATGGGGAACAACATGAAAGGCAGAAGCCCCCCTTTGCTCTCCCCCAGCCACAGCAGGCATGCCGAAATATGGGCCTGCACTGCTTCCGCTCTGGCACCCAGGGGAGCTCCAGGCAGGGAACAGCCCCCACCAAGGCCTCTTGGGTTGGCCTCACCGCTCGGCAACCCAAAGAAACCATTCCAGAGGCTGCAGCGGGACTCGGAGACAGGTGGGTGGGTCGGTCTCCAGGCTTGGCGCACTGGCCTGTGCAGTCTAGCTCGTTTCACCTGGGCATGTGCCACTGTCCAAACACTGGCATTACTGTCTCCCTCCTTAGTGGGTGTGCACACTGCGCAAAAGTGAACACACTGGAGACACAGAGGACCCGTTGGCAGAAGTGCCGGCTGATCCAAAGAGCCACGGTGGCCTCTCCGCCTCCCTCCTGGAAGGCAGGAGCTACGGCCTGCCCGCAAGGGCAGCACATCAAGCTTCTCCACCACTCCGAAAGCAGCAGGCTCATGTCTTCCTGCACATCAAAGCCCGATTTCACATGGGAGTGAACTTTCTCTGACAAAGCAGGCATTTCCGGAAGCCAGCTGCTGCCCGAGAAAAACATTCCAGTGAAAACAAAACCAGAACGCTCAGAGGACTTCCAGCCAGCCAGCTGGACCTGCTGCAATCATTTCTGCAACTACAAAAGAACCCAGACTTCTACTATTGGAAGTTCAGACAAAAACGAAACTCGCTCCAAGAATGTTAAAAATGTGTTTTTCTTGGACAGGTCTGGAGTGATGCACCCCGATTCCTCCTGCCTACAGCAAGTGCCGCCAGCTGAGTCTCACATCCAGCTTCAATAGATTGAAAATATTCCACTCAAGTACTTCTACGCATCACTGAAACGCCTGGGTGGCTGGCTGGGAGAGACTTCTTGTACGCTCTGCCCATTCCCAACTGAAGCATCCAAGCCGGCCATCGCTGCCAGCCATGGGCCTCAACAGGTGTCTACTCTTCCGGCAGGACGCTGACAACCAAGAGCGGGGGGGGGGGGCACAAGGCTGCTAGCCAGGGTTCAGGGCCTTCAAGGATGCAGGAACAGACTGAGGGCTCAACCATCATTTTCAGCGGTTACCGACTACTGGAAATTTTGCACCCTGCCTATAGCTTACTAGAACCTCAATCGTCCATAGACTTATTCCATTTTATTCCTCCTGGAAAGAATTTTTAAGTGCAGGGAATCCCAATATTTTCCTGTATGCAGTTTATTCAGAACACAAGGCATCCTATGACAAAGAGGTGAATGTTTTTATTTACTAGAAAAATGATCATCATTAAGACAGAGGGTGGCAGGCTTTTCAATTGAAATGACATCCGAAGGGAGGGCAGAGGGTGTGGGAGTGTGCAAACAAGTGTCAAAACTGCCTAGACTGGTTTTTAAAAAGTGTTTAAATTATAGCATGATGCTTAACTCTCAACTCCAGTCCTTGTCTGTACACCAAATCCCCCAAAGTCATCTTGAAGGCAGATTACACAGTTTTGCAAAACACGATATTACATCAAATGCACCAGCACTGAGCAACAAAAATGCTGGTTATTCTGAGATCTATCTTTCAACATGCCTCACCCGACAATAAGAGCAGGTTGACATTCCTGGTAGTACCAAGAACACGGATCCCTCTTGCAGATCAGCGTCACACAAGGCAGGATGCTCTTCAATTACTAGAGACAGTGGAAAGGACACCGGACGGCTGCAAATGCCAGGACTGCTGGGTGCTTCCAGCAGAGAGAGAGAAGAAGGTTCTTTCTAGCTGGACTTCGGCAGCAAGTGCCAAGACCAGAGCTGGCTGGACGATCAGGACAAATTCCTCCTCCAAATTCTGCAGACGTCAAGGTCTGCTAAGACACCCTACAACTGCTGAACAACATTTGGACCAAAGAAAAACAGTCCTCAGCCTCGGGGAAGACAGCAGGACCCTCCCTCCATGCTGTCAGCGCTCATTTCAAGACTAGAAATCCACCGAGATTAACTGGAATAAATCTGGGCATTAAAGCCTCCTGTAACCCTCCCTTTCTGAAGGGGCCTTGGACAGGTGTGGCAAAAGCCCTGGACAAAGCCGGCCACACACGTTTCTGGCCCACCCCTTACAGTGCCAAGTTCAAGCTTCCAACTGCAGGAGGAGACCCAGCGAGAGAGGGGCTCCCCCCCCCTTTCCACTTACTCTTTCAAGCTTTTTAACCACAGGGAACCACTATATTCACCTGCCAAAACAGTGCTCAGAACCAGCATACTTCAGAACCAGCACCCAACACTTCCTACAGTTTTTCTCACATGCCATGAGTGTAACACACACACACACGGCGCATTTTTTGCCTGCTGGCTTTGCCAGAGACTTTCTTGCCCCCCCCCCCGAAAGGCAGGTCCAGGTTTTCAACCAAGCAGCAACCTTTATTCTGAACGCTGGCATCTGCCCGAGCAGCTGGCATCCAACGCAGCTGCCTTCAGCGCTTATTCGTGACAGCGTTTGTCCCAGCGTGACTGACAGCCACTCCACCCAATGGCAGTGGTGTGCCCTGGGCCAATCAGCACCCATTTCCTGCCTATTGAATTAACATGTGTCCCGTAGCGCAGTTTCGCACCACCGCACTCTACTTGCGGGGAAGGCACCCCTTGCGTTCTTGGAAGGGTTGCCATGCAACATCTCCAGCTCCCTGGCGCGATCATTGCTCTGCTATCTATCAGTAAGACCCAGCCAACTAAATGTCTCACACAGACAGGACAGCCTTTTCCCAGGCAGCTGCTTTGGAGAACCCTGCGCCTGCCCACCCCCTGAAGAGGCCATCAGCTCCAGCCCCTTCCGAGGCGCCACGAGCCACACGCGCAGAACGCCACAACGCCACAACACGAACCTTCCCTCTCGCAGGCGAAGCACAAGTGCAAACAGCAAAGCGAGAAGCAAGAACAAACAAATCACTAGTCAAAGGGGGGGGGCGGCAGCCATCAGATCCTGAAAAAGAAGCAACACACTCCAGGCACGTTTTTGTAAAGGGCCAGGTGGGTTTTCTTGGAATACAAAAGTTTATGTCACCCAGCTTACGGCAGCCCCCCCCCCCCCGCAAGTATTTGGGCACTGGTGTTTTCCTGAGCCCGGAACTAGGATGAGCATTCCAGAAGATTCACACATCGCTGCAGAACTGGGCCCTGCCCTGCTCCGCGTGGGAGGGGGGGAACCGACCGCAGCCAGCCTGGCACTTCCCCATCAGCAGGTTCTGGGGTTTGCCAACAGCAGCCTCTCTGCCTGGACAGTGCCTGTTCCTGATCCCTCCCTCCTGGCCTGAAAAGTCAGTGACAAAGAGAGGGCTTCTCCTGGGCAGCCTGAATCCCAAGGAAACGCCCAGGGAATGGTTTCACACACTCCGACTCCACCACAGGAAAAGGGAGTTGGGAGGTTTATGCAATACTCTGTGTGTGTTGGCAGTTACCCTCGGTTTGCAAAAAGAGACCCACCCACCCACCCCTCGCATCCCCAAGCCTATACACACCCTAAACATGCAAATTACACCCAGCTTGCACTAACAAGCTCTTTCTGTTTATAAGTTAAGAAGATAAAAAAACAGAACTCTCTCTTTCCACAGGAAAACTGGCAGAGCTCAGCTGACTGATTTGGACATTTTGCCCAGGCTGGAAAGCTTCCTGCTTCCAAAACCGCTGCTAACTTGGAGACAAAGAGACACCTTTCAAAATGGTGGCTCTCCTCTGTTTAGCGGGGGGGGGGGCGCAACTGCCCCCTCTCACCCCCAACGCAGAACCTCCTCTCCCAGTGGCCCTGCTGGGGGGGGGGGCTTTTGCTTCTGTTTAGATTTTGAGTCCTTTCAGGACACGGCACCGTTTGTTTGTTTGTGTTTGTTGATACTTTGCAAACCACTTTGCGAGCTCCTTTTTGGTTGAAGAGTGGTACTGTAACAACAGCACCACAACCAGGGCAGAATCACAGTCCTGAGGCTGCAGGGGTCCACCGAGAAAACTGGAAGCGGCCTCAAGTCCAAGGCAGTGGCGATGACAGGGAGCCAGACACACACACGCACGCACACACACACAGCTGGGCTTCTCAACCCACCCTGCCTGCCGTCCCCATGTCCCAGCCTGAACCCAGGGGGGTGGAATCACTGCCACCGGAGACGGGATTCAGGCTCCGTCCCCAGCCTTCCCTCCCGCCCGGAGAGAGCCCACCTATTCACCCTGGGCGGCATTCCCCTGCGCCGAAGGGCTGCCCAGCTCTGCTGCACACATGTACGCAGCCCTTGGAGCATTCGGTCTGGCAGAGAGCGAGAGGCCAGCACTCAGAGCTCTTGTTGGCAGGAGACAGGCAGGGGCTCTCTCAAAAACAGGAGACGGTTTACTGAAGAGGCCAAGCAAAGGACATCCAAACCAAGGCTACTACAACAGCAAGAGGCGCTCTCTGGACAGGCTGAAGATCCCTGGCCGGAGCAGGACGGCCTGGGCAGTGGTCACCTGCACTGGCCGGGACAGACAGGCCACCCTTGGCATGGTCTGTGGGGGCTCAGCCTTCTTCACTGGTCAGCCTGGAAGCAGGAAAGCCCCCCCCCCTCAGGCGCCGGCCCGCGAGTCAGACGTCTCGCCCCAGGCGGCGCAAACCCTCGCAACGCCTCTGGACAGACCTGTCCGACAGACAGGAGCAAGCAAGCCAAACCCAGCAGGGTTCCAGTGGGTCTTTCCTGGCTCCAGTGTCAGTTGCTGAAAGTCCGAGGACAGGAGGCAGACAGAGATGCAACAGCCAGCCTCAGCAGCCCACCTCCACATTAAACACCCCTCTGAGCCTAAGACAAACTGCAATTGCTGGGGGTGGTGCCTGCAACCAAACTCCGCGATGCATGGTCGACCACTGAGCAACGGCCTGCCACCAGCAAGGGAGCAATACCTCGACACTGCCAAACAGCAGGCTTCCCATTTAATCCTCCACCCTGTAATTAAGACAGAGACACGTCTCAACTCATCTCGCTGTTCAGAGCGGTTCATTTAAGGCACACACGTTTCGCCACAGATGGGAGTTCCATACCACTCACCCCCTGCCTGAAAGGAACACAGCCCAGTGAGGGACACGATTCTGAAAAGCCACCACTCATTTACCAAAGAGCAACATTAAGGGCACCCCTGCACCCGCCCCCTCGGGAAGAGCACGAGAGGAGGCAGGCCACACACTCAGCCCCTCCTTGTGCAACTGAGGGGAGCAAAGTCGACCCCACCCGACACCGCAGGTGCACCAAAGCTCCGAGTCGCCAAGGGCGCTGTGGGCTGACCCCAAAGACGCCACAATGCAGGAAACAGCCAGTTGCAGACTGGGAGGCTGCAAACACACACACACACACACCCCAAAAATGTGCAACCAGCAGCAGCATACCGATTCTACGCGAAGGACAGGCAGCGCTTGAGGCCAGGGCAGCACGGCCTGCTCACCTAACCATCGCATTGGCAGGACCCACATGCAGCGTATGCAAAGACACTCCATGCAAAGACCTCCAAACACCAACAGCAGCGCTGTCCCGTCTCTGGACAATTCAAACAAGAAGCTGCAGGCACTCGTTTTGGGTGAACATATGGAATGGTGAAGGATTCAACAGCCTCCTAGCAAAAAAAGATGGACTGACGCATTGTTTTAATGAAACAAATGAGCTGCATCTCCAACAGCAGCTAAGACCACCTGTGACGGAGCAAGAGGCCAGCCGAAGAGGGTGCCAACGGTGACCGGAGAGACAGCTGCAGGAAACGCCCGGCCCTCAACAGAACCACCTCAGAATGCACAAATGCCAAGGATGCCTCACATCTGTCTGCCAACCAAGAAGAGCAGGTTTGGCAAGGAAGGAAAAGCCAGGCCAGGCCAGGCCGCCCGTTTGCCCTGTGCTTCCAGAAGGGCCGCCTTTTCCCACCACCCAACACATTAAGGGCAGCAGTCTCTACAGACCTGTCTGTATTCAACAGAGTAAAACCAAGCCGGGAAACCACCCATTTACCCCGTGTCCTAAATGAACCTCACAGCCCCCAACCAGGCTGTACTGCAGACACAACCACCAGCCACGCGGAGAGAGACCCGCAAGGAGCCTTAATGCAAAGTTAATGTATTGGGGGCGGGCAGAATCCCAGGACAAGTACCAGCTCCCATTCCAGCTTGTCCTTGCTAGGGATGAGAAGTCTGTGTGCTCTGAGAAGCCCGAGGCCTCTGGAGGGGCCGCTGTGAGATACAGGAAGCTGGACTAGAGGGGCCTTTGACCTGATCCAGCAGCCGGGTTCTTCGGATGTCATGGAAGCACAACTGCAAATCCACCACCAGTGACGCAGCTTCCATTCGACAGGCAGCCGCCGCCAAATGGGAGGAGCCCAAACATGCAGAAGTGCAGCAAGGAGCATCCTGGCTTCCAGAGAGGTGAGCAGCCGCTGCAGGCCGGGCTTTGCATTTCCCACCGCTGCAGCCTGCACCAGCCCGCTAGGGAGAGAGAGAGAGAGAGACGCCTCCAAAATTCAGCTGTAGATCGACTGTACACACAGGGTTGTCTCACCCTTAAGCACAAGTGCAAGCTGGCTCCCGGTGCATGCGAGGGCTGAGAAGAGGATGGCAGAGCCTACAGGCCAGAGCCTAACCCACGAAGCAGCAGCAGCAGCAGCCCCTTCTGAGACTTGCAAAGGCAACAGCAGATTCTGCTTTCTGGGACCTCACACAGAAACCTCCTCCGAAGCAACGTTCTCTCCGAGACGGAACCCAGCAGAAGCTGTTGACAAACTGCTCAGAAATGAAAGCGGGTATCTGTCGTTAGACCAAAGTTCAACAACTGCCAAAGTTCAACAACTCTGTATTACAGACACAGAGCCAGCACTTCTTACCAAGTACAACGACAATAACGAAGCCCCACTCGCTTTGCCATTGGTAGAAACTCACCGAGGAGCCTGTCCTCGCTTGAATTTGTTCTAAGACACATTGTGTTTTCCACTTCTGTCCTAATTTCACATCACATGTCCAACATCAACATTCCCAAGTATTCCTTTAGTTTTACACAGGTTTGATTTTGGAAGAATGCACTTGTTTAATTAATACCAAAACCTAAATTTACACATGTGAATTTTTGAAATAACGCAGTCAAACGTCCCGCATGCTCCCATATATCTGGCTGTGAAACTCTGTTTCACTCATCAGCCATGTCTGGAACACACCTACCTACCTTGTTTGGGAAGCCTAAGGCTAAAAAGGCACCAAAAAAGCAACCACACCCGATGTGACAATATTACATGAGATCAACCACCTGCAGAGAGAGAGGAGAGGGTGTACTGGACACTGGCCGGCCGCAGGCTTGGTTTAAGCGGGAGCACTGGTCATACCATTCAAGACAGTGCTGAGAAGATAAAGTGCCCAGTCAGGGGGGGGGCATCTACTGCAAGTGCAAAGAAAACCTCTTATGCTCAGGATTTCTGCAATGGAACCCATAGAGTGGATTCCCGTAACCTGCACCATTTACATACACTCTTATGGTAAAAATATTTTTAATTTATGTGTTTGAGATACACGCTGCTTTTCAAGAACACAACCCCCATGCAAAACAAGCGGTGCATGCAGACTTCCAGTGCTCCCTTCTCAATGGAGAAGCTCTGAATTCCATACAAATAAAATCTCAAAGGCATCATTAGCCCTGCCAAAGAAAAGCCCCAGTCATTTTGCTTACGCTTCATCAGTTGAATGGCTCCATCTGTCATGGGTGCTGCAACCTACCCCGACTCCTTGACTTACAGCTCTAGCCCCTACTGTGCTACAATCCCTAACAGGCTGAAAATGCTGCTCAGCAACTCCTGAAATAAGCAGAATCACTTGAGGGATACGACTCCCACTATTTCCTCACTATCTCACACCTCCCATGCTACGCATTTAGCTTATCAATTATCAGGGGTTAAACCCTTCCCCGCCTCACCCCACCATCTCATCTTCAAGATAGGCACACATGAGCAGATGGCTGCTGCAGGGTCCCCTCAAGATGTTCCTTCTCATTCCTCGCTTGCCACTTCCATCAAAATAGCACATTTCAGCCTTGGAGAAATGCGGAGACATCATCTCAGTCACGGCAGCTGTAGCACAAACATGTCGCAGCCACCTGCCTACTCGGCCGTGGTGAGCAGCGGCCATCTCCAGGTGAGCAGCCAAGAAGCTCTCGCAGGTTAGAACAGAACTCAGTCTTCTTCCTGTTGCTTATGATACCATGAATGACTGACAAATACACCTAGGATTGGGGGGGGAGAGAAAGTAACTTCTCTGAAACACTGCTATGGAAGCAGAAATGCTTGATCATTTCTCCCCCCATGAGTGACCGTGTCGGTTCATCTGGGGAGACTTGACCACAGATGTCACCCCTACTAAAGATTGAGTAGGCAGCAATTTACAAAAAGACCTCCTGTTCTGGTGTCCCAGCGGGGGGAATTAGTCTCCGCCAGTTGAGATTAGGGCTGCACCCTCATTACTGGTGTTTTGGTGGAGGAGTGTAACACTTTGCTGTTTATTTTCACAAGTCTTCCACCGAGTCGCTTTGCTTTGCTTTCTACTCTGGGATTATACAAGTTGTTTGTTGTTTTTGCTGCTTTCAGACTTTTGTTTAGCTGCTATGGCAACTTATTGTTGTAATCTTATTTTCTACTTTGCCTTGATTCATGATATTTGCGATCCACCTTGAGCTTTCCGTTTTGGTTAAGAAAGATGGGATCATTTTATACAAATGAAATGAAACGAAACAAAAGTGACCTCTTGTCTCTAGACGGCACCGACCGGGTGAAGAAGCCGGAGTGATTCGCAGCTGGTCTACACCCAGCGCGGGTTTCGAAGTGCCAGGAGGACCTCATCCCCCCACCGTCCGGCATACTTGGCTCCCGCTTCCCCAGCCCGTGGTGGTCTCTGAGAGGCGGGCCAGGCAGCAGCCCTTCCACGCGGGCTTCTCCGCCCGCCCAGCCGAACTTTCCCCGCACAGCTACTTTCCGCCGGGGCCGATGCGAGTAGGTGCCCCCCGCCTGACCCGTCCAAAGTCCCGGCTGGGCTGCCGGCAGCGACGAGCGCGGTCCAAGGCGGCGCATCTCCTACCCAGCAGGACCCGGGACCCCTACACGGCGTCTCCCCTCGCGCGCGGCCCCCGGGGGCTCCAGCCCTGCAGCGCCCGCGGACGGGGAGGGACCCGCCTTCGCAGCCGGCCCGCGCCTCCCTCCCCGGGCGGCTTTGGGGAGGGGGGCTGGGCGGGGCCTGTCAGGACCTCCCGGGGTGGGGGGGGTCAGTCGGTCGCTGGCTGCTCCCACCCGCCTGTCTGCCCTGCCAGCCTCTCGGGGCTGCTGCTGCCGCCCGCCCACACGCCCCGTCTCACCGCCGTTGTCCCCCCGCCGCCGCCGCCGCCCCCCGGGGCCACTTCCTGCTTCCTCAGGCGGTACTTGAGGCTCTTCATGGCCCTCCGCTCCGCTCCGCGCCTCTCCTCTCCGCGTAGACTCCGCCGCGGGACCGAACTCCGGAGCGCCGCTTCGGCTTCGGCCACCAGCAGGCGCCCCGCCCCACCCGCTAGCCAATCGGAAGCCTCCGGCCCTCCACTGCCGCCAATAGAGCTGGACCGTGGCGGGAAGGGCGGGACTTCCTTCGCCTCCCCTCGGGCTTTCCTTTCCTCCGGCTCGGATTCCACACCTGCGTGGGTAGGAGGAGCCAAGAATCCACCCCGCCCCGCCCTCAGGTGGTCCGGGGAGGAGGGCGGTGGGCGGAACCCCGTCCCCTGCGCAGCCCCCGGGCGTAGCTGGGCTCCATGCGGTGCACGTGCAGCACACAGGCTGTTGCGGCGCCGACTGGCGACTGCTCCGGACCACAGACGCTCCACGACCTGTGGTCACCGCGCGGGAAGCCCAGGACAGGAAGCACCAACCCTCTCCTTCTTCTTTGATATGTAGAGGTAGACTTCCTTTGAACATGGAGGGTCCATGTAGCCATTGTTCTCCTCCTCACCTATTCGAGCTTTCTAAGGGAGTGATCGGCACCACATCTTTTGGCACAGAATTCCACAGACAAATTGCATGACACACGTGAAGGATCTAACCCTGTCTCATTTTATCAGATCTCTCTTCCTCCCACTCACTCACACATTCTCACACACACATTAAACTCTCTCACCACACCACATATCCTTTGATATTTTGATTTCATGTATGCCACTCCAGGGCAGCCACATAAATGGAGGACAGGCCAGGTATATATCGTGTTTCCCCGAAAATAAGACAGTGTCTTATTAATTATGGCTCCAAAAATGCAGTAGGTCTTATTTTCCCAACCTGTGGCGTTACACACACACACTCCCCCGGCACTTACTTTGACCGATTAAAGCTTCATTCTTTCCGGGGGGGGGGGGGGGGTTGTGTGTGCAAGGCTCTACAAGGCTTGGAAGGCCTGCACTGGAGTCCTCCACCATAGAAACGACGTGCTAGAAAGGCCTGCAAGGAGACTGCAACCTTGCAGAGTCTTTCTAGCACTTCGTCTCCATGGTGGAGGACTCGAGTGCAGGCCTTTCAGAGCCTTGCACCCTTGGGAAAGAATGAAGCTTAAATCGGTCAAAGTAAGTGCCGGGGGGGGGGGGGGTCGTATCCGTCTGGCTAATGATCCTAGATAGGTCTTACTTTCGGGGAGGACTTATATTGACAATTGCCAGCAAAAATCATGCAGAAATGACAATAGGTCTTACTTTCAGGAGGGGGGGTCTTCTTTTCGGGAAAACGGTATATATTTCTCCTGAATACAGCCACACTTCCTACAACTTGATACTTGTTACATCAAGGTTATTTACCAGGGGAAATAAAATCAAATATTCCACACTATGGTAAAATACCAGTTCCTTGCATACAGAATTGCAACTGGAAGAATCACAAAGATGAAGATGTAAGACAAGGACCCAAGATATTGCAGAGATGCAGATCCAAAGAACAGGCAAATCTTTATAATTTAAAGAAAAATGGGAGAGGCAGAGAAAACTATGGTTGTTGTTTCTGTAGCCTCAGTGCAACCTTTTGCACCTGGCAGAGGCAAATCACATTAAGGCTGCCTAACACCACCTGAAGACCATTTCAGATGGTACATCTGTCACATCCAAATTGGCGTCCCCCACCACACTTTTTGGGGTGGGGGTGACGTTTGCTTACCCTCCCAGCTGGAAGAGGAGTGCCCCAGAGAACTCCAGGTTGCTCCCTACTGTGACAATTCGCTGAACAACACGGCGACCTGTGGTTTCTGTATGCCAAGGTAAGGCCTTCCTTTCCCCTCCAAGCGCAGCCAGCCCAGGGCTGGGATTCCGCCCCAGCTGTTTCTCCACAAGAGAAGCAGCTAGAGACCTGCCGACAGAGGTGGCTGTTCAACAGGCTGGAGCAATGAAAACCCCACATAGCGCTGCTAGCTAAAACGTGCCCACCTTCTGCCGTGCCAGTGCCTCACTTATTTAGACCCTAGTGCAGATCACACTGAAGCCTTGCGTTGCAGCAGGCAGCCTGCAGGAGATGCCCTCGGGAATAATAAGCCCTCGGTTGTACTCACTTCCAAGTGAACGTGTTTTAGGGCTGTGCTACTGGACGTTTCAGTTTCAAGAGTCTTTAGCCAGGTTAGCAGGTTCTCCTGTGACAGGGGAAGGGGACAGCATAGAGCACTCCTGTGTCAGCAACGGAGCCATTGCTGCAGATCCCATGAAGGTGACATCCTCTCAGTTAACTACCACCACCACCACCACCACCACCCCGTTGCTACCAGGGTTTCCTAGTCCTCCTGGCACGTGAAGGATGACTTACTCCAGGGGGCTGCAGTCCCATCATGCCTTCCACCACCGCTAACTGTTCTGGACAGAGGGACACTTCATTCCAGTATACTACACGAGATGCTATATAAACCAAGATAACAAGGCACAACCAGGCAAAGGTTGCACAGGCTGTTTATTTGTACAAGAATGAGACGACTGCGCTGCTGGCAATAGGAGGGGAGGCGTCTAGACGAGGCTCAGCGTGCATTATTAGCTCAGCCTGATAAACCCGCAGAGCAACAAAGCTCCTTGCTGAAGCACAGGGAAAGAATCTTGCATTCCACAAGAAGGCGGCTACTTCCTGTTCCCACTTCTTTGCAGCCAGCTGATGGAACCTTTGCTTGGTATCTAATTCAGCGGGGGGGGGGGGGTGCAGCTTAGGGGATGTTTTGTAGCTTATTATTGCACGGCAGGCAGGCAGGTCGAACAGGTCCAAGCAGCTCACCGGCTCACAGCATTCGGCAGGCAATAAGGAGGGCAGGCAGCAATGCTGGAAAGCGCTCGATACCCAGAAAGGCAGCACTGGGCCAGGTCAGGGGGACTAATGGGCTGCTGGCTGGGGGGGGAGGGAGTGTCAGGCGCAGGCCAGAGCAGACCATCTGCTTCCAGCTCCGGAGAAGCTGCAAAGCTCTTTCTCTAGCTGCAACCTAAGAGCGTCTGTGAGCGCTGACTGCACCCACCTATTAACAAAAGAGAGCCAGTATGGGGTGGTGGTGGTTCTGGAGCTGGACTTAGACCTGGAGGATCCAGGTTCAAGTTCCCACTCAGCCACAAAACATCCTGGCTGGGTGACCTTGGGCCAGTCACTCACTCTCTCTCTCTCTCAACCTCACCGGGTTGTTGTGAGGACAAAAGGGGGGAAGGAACTATGTACACCACCCTGAGCTCCTTGGAGGAACGGTGGTATAAAAATGTGAAAGATAATATAGTAGATGGGACCACCCTCTGTTGCAGGGCAGCTGCCCAGTCTGGGGCCAGCCAACCCATGAAGTGAGGCAGGGGTGGCTGCCAGGCTGGGGGGGGGTACCCTTCACCTCACATCCCCCCAGCCTGTTGCAGACTGGGCCACATCAACCCACTTCCCTACCCCACCACTCACTGCAAATTGAAAGGACCTGCAAGCATGAGGAAGTAAGTGGGTCACTGGTGCCACGCTGGAAAAAGCCACAGGGAGCCACTGCTCACCTTGCCTGTTCCTCACACAGCCTTCTAGGCGACCACAGGAGGAACAACTCGGGGGGGGGGGGGGAGAAGAGTAGCCACTTCCCTGGCTCTTAATGAAATAGAATGAAATAGTTCAATGAAATGGAAAGTGCGACAAACACCGGAGTTCCCAGCATGACCCACACTTTGTGTTGTCTGAAAGGATCCTGCTGGAAGGAGCTGCAGTAAGTAGCTGCCTTTTTTGGTCACCCCGGCTTCAGCTCACCAGTCTAGCCTCACACAGATGCCCCTACTTCCACACTCACCACATGTGCAGCGGCTATGGGCAGGATGCACGGGATATACAGCAGCCAGTTCCCAATTTGGTGCCTTCCCTCCTTCAGCCACAGGGAGGTGGTGGAGCACAACTTGTTTTCTGAAGGATCTGCCGCTGGCCTGCCTCCTCCAGCCCCCTTCTTTCCCCATCTTTGCTTGTTGGCTTTTTCCTCTCGTCCTGCTCCCCCATTTCACTCTCCGCATCCTCAGTCATATACTGCAGTCCCCAGCTAGATCCCTACTCCTGAAGCTTATTTTCCTACTCCCCAACACGCTCGGACTTGCCTTTCCTTTTCCATTTCGGTCCTATGGCTCCCACTTCCTCTCCCCTCTCTGTATTCTTCCCTTTTCCCCATCCAGTTTTCCCCCTACTTCCTATTACTTTGTCTCCGTCTCTCCCCATGTCTCTTATAATAATCCATCACTCTTTTAAGAACAGCATTTACACCCAGGGCAATTTTATATTTTATTTATTTAATCAAATTTTTATACCACCCTTCCTCCCAGAAGCTCAGGGTGGTGTACATGGTTCCTTCCCTCCTTTTGTCCTCACAACAACCCTGTGAGGTAGGTGGGGCTGAGAGATAGTGACTGGCCCAAGGTCACCCAGGAAGCTTCGTGGCTAAGCGGGGATTTGAACCTGGATCTTCTATCTAGGTCAAAGTCCAACTCCCAAACCACTATGCTTTATTATAAACATTGCTTCACTACATCACAAGTGCATCTAGTCCAGGAGCAGCCCGTTAAATGTCATGGGGAAGGGAGGGAGGCTATAAACGGGGGGGGGGGCATGATGGTAGTGCTGTTTGTGCCCAGCCCATGGTGTGCAGGGGTATAGTGGCTCCCTCCATGGAGGTTCTACGTCTTGATCATTGTTCATGGCCACTCATAGGCCAGACCCATTCATTTTTCAGAAGTATCTGAGCTACATCTAAGTGCTTGAGACAAAATGCATGTGAACACCAAGGATGCTACCCTATACTTTCCTGAGAGTAAGCCCTATTGAACACAAGGGGACTTACTTCCAAGTAGACTTGCACAGGATTACAGTGTAAGGCCCCATGCTGTATATAGCCCTGCCAGCATGGGAAACAGCCATCTTATTTTGAATTATTGGAGAACATGATAATCCAGAACTCAGTAGCCATGTGGTTATCACTACCGGTGAATTTTGGATCAGAATCTTAGCTCAGCATAATTGACTAATATTTTGAAACACAACTAAGTTGTGTTTCATGGGGACCTAGTAACTGGCACTGGTTGGGGGAGATCACCCACCTAGCCCTTTGCCTCTGGCAGCTTTAAACACATGTATGCGCATGCACACACCCAGAGAGTAGGGCTGCCACCACTCCCCCCCCCCCACCCACGCAATGGCCACCTGGCTCTGCAAGAAGAAGGGCACTACGCATTCCTTCTCTTTAACTCTGCCAACGCTGCAAGTCTCTGTAAAGGTGCTTGCCTCCTCCCTCCCTCCCCCCACAAGTCATCCTACTACATGCTTCCTCACAAACGTTGAACTTTTCTGGGTCAACTGCTATCACCCCACGTGTTATTTTAAGAGGCCTGTCCCCCATTTAGCAGCCAATGAGACGAGTACGAGCTCCAGTCTACGCCTGCATGGAGCTACTGCCATTTGGAACAAAGCCTCGTGTTATTCCTGCACGCAAGGAATGCACACTCCATGCCTGTGGGGGACCTAAAATTACAGTAGGTTGCAGACAGGATGGTTATCCTTTTAAAAGCAGCCCCACGTGCCGCCCCTCTGGCCTATTTGCAGCCTGGGACAGGAGGAGGGCACCCAGGAAGATACCAGACAGGGCTCCCGTCTCTCGCCTGGGTTGTTTTTCCTTGTCCAAGATGTGGTTTCACTACTGAGCAGATACAAATAAGGCGCTGCCTGATGCAACCCAACCTGCCTGGTGACAGACATGTGCAAGAATCCGTGGCACGTCACACTGCCCGAGGGCTGCCTGTAAACGAGAGATGTAACTAACCCAGCATGCAGCTCTGCTCAAGGTAGGAAATGGGCAGGGAAGGTGGAAGGGAAGATGCTAGACTGGGCCTGGGGAGGAAATGCTCTTCTGGTGTGGGCCTGGAGGAGGCTGGCACTGAGGCCGTTGCCCCTGAGCTCTCTCTGCAAGAACAAGCAGCAAGCACTTAGCCAGCCCTCGCGAGCCCTCTTTGCAAGGTCAGCGTGTGAGGCAGACCCTGGCACGCAACTGGCCACCAGCCCCTCCACAGACAAGGCTGCCTCCCGCCAGACAGGCCCTCCAGCACCAGGTCGCCTCCCAGACTGGCAGCAACTCTGTGTGCTCAGCCAGGAAAGCGTCTTTCCCGGCTGCCAAGGACCGGAGCCAAAGCAGGGAGAGCTCCGTGGTACAGGGCGGAGTTCAGAACAGGCAGGACGGACACACCGCCAGCCTTCCTAGGCGGGGGAAATGGGAACCGGCTCAGGTCGTTGTCCTACTCATAACACCATACAAATCACCAGCCCCAGCTTGGATTTGCCAGGTACATGTGAAAAGGAACCTTGCATGAGCCACAGAGCTGAGCAAGTTCTTGAAGACCCAAGCCCTGGCGTGGGGGGCAGCACCTGCACAGGTGAGTCAGGAAGCCAAGAGGCAACTGGCTGGTGCCAGAGGAGTTTCCAAGCTACTGCCGAGGCCCCCCGAGTTTGCTTCTCCCGTCGCTCCTGTTCTGCTTGCATGTTCAGCGTCAAGCCTGCGCCAGTGCTAGTGGGACCCCAGGCTTGCCCACCCCAAAGCTTTTGCACCGTGACTCCTCACTCGTTGTCCTCACTTGAATGTATCCTTGTTCACATGCCCAATTTAGTCCAGGAAAGCTTCTGGCGAGAAAAACTGCTTGGCCTCGACCATTGTTGCTTTTTCAGCAACAGGCTAACAGGGCTGCTGCCGCCCTTCAGGAAGTTGTTCCAAAACCAAGTTCGGTGGATGTTTTGACACTTATCAAAACCTGGGATATTCCAAACCACTGGTGCTTCAACACACTTTCAGAAGGCCTGCATCCTCACCATGCAAGAGGAAAAAGAAGGCCAGACTGTTACGAGATTCACATTTCAGTCCTCACCCATTTCCTCTCACCTCTTTCCCCCCCCCCCCGACCTCCAAATCCAACTTGCTTAGGCAGACAGACATCACATTTACAACCATATTTAAGCTCAGCAAAGGACCACCCAGAGGCGTCTGGTCAAGCCAAAGTGCGATGCCTAGAAAAAGGCTGCAGCCCTGGAGATGCCCCCATTTTAAACCCAGGTGTGGCCACTGTGAAAAAGCTCCATTACAAGGCTGCTACTTCCCACACGCACTGGGATGTACGTGATGTGACATCACCCACTGTCTGTCCAGGGTAGAGTTCAGATGCGTCGATGCCCATCATCAGCCACGCCAGAACCTCCAGGCAAATTTTCTGCCAGGTTTGTACTCAAACTGGGAGAGGGTCTGCGCATGCAGTTGCGCATGGGAAATGCCTGGGATTGCATCACTGAAGAAATGTATTCTTGCATATGCAAGCATCCTTGCATCAAGCTGATTTTAAGAGTATCGTGACTCTGCCTGACAACACGGAAGTCCCGACGGTCGTTTCTGGGACAGGCTGCCCAGCTGAGAGGCATTTCTGTGGAACAGGCTATCTGAAGGCTTTTGCCATTCACCATTCCAAGCCCAGCAGCAGCGGCTAAACTGCGCAGGTACATAAAGCCAGCTAGACAGTTGTTCAGGTTTGCTGTATCAGCAAAGATTGTTGCAGTAAGAGTGAAAACAAGGCAAGTTTAAAGAGGTCATATTCAAGCAGCCAATATTTATAACCCCCAGCTCTTGGAGATCAAGGCGCCCATACCCAGGAAGTGTGGCACACCAACCTAGAAGGGCAAGGACCTTCTCCCAACAGACACGGAGAGAGAAGGCAGCGGAGACACCAGAACACCGCAGCAAACCAAGGACGGAGGGCAGCCTCACCCCAAAAGATGCCATCTTGGAGCTGTGCTGAACGCCAAGGAGGGCCCGTGCCGCAGCCCTTGAACGGACGAGGCGGTCCCGCTGCCAGCCTCCTGCAGCCTGGGCTGTGGGCGCATCAGCTTCAACCAGCCCACCCAACGGCGATGAGTGGCAAACAGCGGGCGTCTCTGCACGGAAACTGCAGAGCAGGACTGTGGCAAGCCAACTCTCCTCCCCTGCCCGGCTCCCCAGCCACCATGGAAAAGGCCGAGCACTTGATTTATTGCAATACAATTAGAGTGGGGAAAGGAACAGGCAAGGCAGGAAGCTAGAAATCAGATTGCGGGGGGGGGGGGAGGGAGGAGGAAGGAAGGAAAGGCTGGGCCACCACTTTGCACACAATGGAGCCGCTGGGGAAGACGGCCCTGAAAAAGCACCACAGCCAAGCGTGCGTCTCACACACCTGGACAGAAGCAGTTGAGGAACAGCCTGGACACACAGAGGGCCGAAAGGTTAGGAACCAACAGCGGATGCAGAGCACCTGGGCGCACCAAGTCCCTCCCCTTTGCCCTCCTCCCAAGGCGCTTATGCCACCACGGAAGTCTCTGATCGCCCCAAGCACCACCTCCACCGCAGGGCCCATTTAGCCCCTGCTTAGCGGAAGCCACCAACAGAGGCTGTTTCAGGCAACAAGCAGCAGCTCCTTCCACGTACCGGAGGCGGAACTTTCTCCACTTAGGCAAGAGGCTGCCAACAGCACAGAGAGGCGGGTGCAGCATTTCTACAGAGCAGAGGTGGATCAAGAACCAAGCGCCTCCTCCCTCTCTTGAGCCCTCAAACGGTGCTGGAGTCAAGGGGGTCCCTTCCACTCAAGTGCAGCAGCTCCTCCATCCTGATGCCCCTGAAAATGGGGGCGCCTGTTTGAGTATGCCCCGAAAGTGCAGGCCACACTAGCGAGGGCTCCGATGCCAAAGCAGCTGTAGCTCTGTGCCACACACACACACACACACACACACACACACACACACCCACCCCCCTCTGCCTGGGGGTCACACAGCATCTAGCACATCTCACAACAGCAAAGCATTTCCCTGAGAAGAAAGGCGTGTTGCTGTTCTTTATACTAGCTGTTTCCTCCTAGATTTTACAGAGATGGCTGGTCCGGCTGTGGGATCTCCACAGCAAAGGGGTTTCTCCTCACTGGAAGAAGACGGGGCTGCTTGCCGAACTTGAAGTCCCAACGGGAACCAGCGAGCCGGCCACTCTTCTCCGTTCCGTGGGCAGGAGAGACTGCTGCTGGGGGGGGGGGCTGGCAGGCAACTGGGCTGGGAGCCCCACTGGGCGACCATGGCCAGTCACACTCTCAGCTTAACCCACCCCCCCAAGCGGAAGAGACCCACGAGCTTCTTGGACAAAGCGATAGAAGGATTCCGAGGGGCAGGACAGACAAAAAGCTGTTAAGGATATACAGGACTGGTTTGAGGGGCAGTCTAAAGTCAACCTTTGTGGCCAAAGTACAGTTGACACAGGGAAAGAAACAAGGGTTCCCACCCTTGGGGAGAGGGAGGGAAGGGGGGGCTGGCGAAGACAGACATCGCTGCTGCTACCACCACCCCTGCAGGCATCTTGACTATGGGAAAAGAAGAGAGCTGCCCCCCACCCCAGAAGGCTTGCTGAACACAGAGGGAGGTGCCTGCTCCTTCTGGCTGGTTGATTGGCACTCCATTGGTTGAAAAAG
This sequence comes from Plestiodon gilberti rubricaudatus, assembly GCA_026170595.1. NCBI lineage: Eukaryota > Metazoa > Chordata > Lepidosauria > Squamata > Scincidae > Plestiodon > Plestiodon gilberti. Next base: position 897,117 of record JANXHW010000007.1, on the reverse strand, counting down.
GAACCAACGGGACTCCAATACATCTGTCCAGTACAGGCATCCTTGGCGCATTGCGCTGAGCAGTGAAGGGGCCAAAGGCTTCCGAAGAAACGAAGGCGGCAGGTCTCTGAACCATGTCAAGGGCTGCAGTTGCAAGCGCAGCAGCCAGAGCCTTGCGTGAGGCAGGGGAAGGTGACTTGCACACCGGGGAAGATATTCCTGCCCAGCCTGGTCCCTGCTGCTTTACGGTTGCCGACTTCAAAGACGCGATCCTTTCCCCCCCTGCAGCCTGGAAGGGTACTGAGCAACCCACCACCACCTCCTGCTGCTGCTGCTGTATGTGCAGCCCCCTCTCAGGAGTACAGAGGCCCAGCGACACCCAAGTGCGGAGGAGGTTCTCTGCTCCCTCCCACCAGAGTCATTTTTCACTCCAGCACTTGCCAGAAACAGTCCTCGGCAGCTACAAGGTTGAAAAACCCCGTATGTGTGGGGGGGGGGGAAGAGAAGGAGAGGAGGTTGCTTCCAGAAAACCAGTTTCTCTCCCCTCTGAGGAGCTGCGACGTGGAAAGAGCCAGGAGCCAGTGAAAGCAGGTTATCTGCCCAGGCCCACTTGCCAGGCCATCAGTTTTGGCAAGCTGGGGTTTGCAGTTGGTTACAGAAAAGCACACATGTACATAGACACACACACCCTGCTGCCGCCGCCTTATGCATTGGGGGGATAGCTTCATCCCTAGCCACAACTCATTCTGTCTACCTACACTCATCTGTGCCCCACATTCTGCCCACACAGCCACCCCCCCCCAGCACCTGCTTCTGACTAGATGGTCCCCCTCCCCTTCTTGCCCTCTCCACAGCTGTATGCACAGGACAAGAATGCCGACCTGTTCAAGATTAAAATGGCTGCTCCACGGATCGGGGCCTTTCAACAGTTGAAATAGAAAAGTTTATTTGGGGAACTGTAAACATCCCCTCTAAACAACAACAACGTTTCAGGAAACACAAGGGACACAATGGTGAACTTGTCCTATGTTAGAAGGTGCATTCAGACCGGATGACAAAAGTCCCCCCCCCTTCACTACGCAGACAGGGAGCACACAGACCAGAGACCCTTTCCCCTCCCAACCTCAAGGAGCCAGGACCCCACCCGCTCGCCAGAGTTGCAAGGACTGCTCTGTGCTTGGTCCTTCCCCACTTCGCTGGCAGTAAGACTTGGGGGGGGGGATGACGAGGCATCACCCAACGTCTTCTTCATCGAGGCAATGCCTGGGTTCAAGAATGGTGGCCCTAGAAGCATGCAGGAGCGCAGACTATGAAATGTTTATGTTTCCAGCAACACCAAACTGCTTGCAAGGAAGCACTCCAGAGGACTCGCCTTCGCAAAGGGGCCCATTCCAGAACGGAAACCCTTTGGGGACTTGGGTGTTGGCAGTTCCATCTGAAGACACAACACTATTCACTTGTGCAGAGAGACGGTGGACAGCCGTTGGGCAGAACGGCAGCAGAGATCTGGGGGTCCCTTCCAGTGACAGACACACAAACATGCACCGCTGGCAAGACGCTTACACAGCTTTCCGATGATACTCTGGAGGCGCAACCTCATAGTCACTTGCGCTGAACAACGCAGAAGAGTTCTTTGCAAGATACCTGCACGGAGGGATGGAGAGAAAAGCCACAGCCTTGGGTCTCACGTGGAGGGGGGTGGGGTCGGCTGGGTCAGCCTCCAAGGACAGACACAATAGAGTCACTCAAAGTGTGTGCCCCCCCCAGCACGCTGCCAGTCAGAGCGCTGGACTCCACAGCTGGCCCTTGCGTTCGCTTGGCTCCAGCACCACATGCTTCCTCCCCTCTGCCCCATAACCACCTATCCCCCCCCGACTTCACTGTTTTCATAGAAGGAGAAGGACCAAAGCAGAGAGAATCTGCCCTACGTACTTGAGAAAGTCGTGCAAGTAGTTCAACAGCAAGGCCAGACTCTTCTCATCCAGGGGCGTGTAAGCAAGCATGGCTCCAATCCGGACTGTTTCAAAGGGAGACATTAAGGAAAACCATTCACACACGTGCACCTCCTCTTTCTGCCTGCCTGAGCCCTGGGCGTGAATAGAGGTGAATCAATACCGATTTACTCCTACAGTTACGTTTGCCACATTGAGGGAGGGATCTCAAGGTGACGGAGCACACGTGAAGGAACAGGACGAGCCACTGAGCAGGTCTGCCAGAGAAGCCAGGGCTTGAGTGGAGAACCTGCAAAGAGGGCAGCTTCACACACAACCGATGGCCTCCCCAAATTTGAGACACGTGCGGCGCTAGTGAAAGAGGCACTTTGAAAAAGAGGCAGGAAACCTTGCCGCCTTCTGCCCCCACTGCGTACGTACCAAACAGCCGCAAGAGGTGGGGCGCTCCGTACACCTGCGACATTGGCGCATCCGGATGGTCTGCCAGGATCTCGGCGTACTGCGGCCTCTCAAACTTGTACAGCAGCTGAGTGCCCAGCATGACATTGAAGTACTCTTTGATGCCTGCCACTACTTCGTTAACAGCGTATTCTCTGGAGCAGAAAGAGAAGCAGCACCGGAAAGCCGGTGGTTTTGCGAGAGAGGCTGGGACAGGGTCGAGGCACAGCTCCGTCAAGGGAGGCCCACAGCGCCTTGAGGGAGGCCCTCTGCCTCTGCAGCCAACCCACATCTTGAGCTACGCATGCCTGTATCCTTGCTCCCAGATCAGCGTGTGGGGGACAAGTGCCGCTGGTGAGGTTCCCCCCCCCCCGGGCAGGGCAAAGGGCATCCCTGAAGTCAACAGAAGGCCAGCCCTCGGGCTCCTGGGGAGGGAAGCTGGTGTTTGTCTGCTGCCTTCTGCTGCTGTTAAAGTCCAGGCCAGTGGCCAGTAGAATACAGAACAGCTACAAAGCCAGCCTGGCGGCTACTGGAGACCTGGCAAGACGGTGGGCTAGCAACAGCTTGCCCGGTTGCAACCCTGCGGGGTCAGCAACTCCTCTGTGGGAAGGGAGGGAGCATCACTTTTGCTCTTCTGCAGGCAGTTTCCTTGCACAAGTACCCTAAGAAACCAACAGCCTCATATGCCCCCTCACTTGTTATCGGTGTTTCCTCGCGACTTCTTGTAGTTGGCATAGTCCTCCAAAATGGAGTCAACGTTCTTCTTGGCAGGAAGATAAAAGAGCTGCAGAAGAAAACGAGACACCTTGGTGACCCAAATAGACGCAGGGCACTGGGGGAGAAGCAACCCGACTACAAGGAAATCCACCAGGACACCGAAATGGCCAAGTCCCACCTCAATCCACCAACGGTCACTTCAGGTGCATCGGTAAAGAACGCATCAGACCAGGAGTTCTCAGTGTATTCAGCGTGGTGTATCACCTACATCGCCACCACCGCGCCGAGTACCACCAGAAGCAAGCGGCACCGACATCATTGTTGCCGACTTCCAGGTTCTCAGCACAGGAGGCTGGTAAGGGGCTCTGGGTGGGCTGTTTTCTGCGCTCCCAAAAGGCTCGGAGCAAAAACATGGCACCAAAAGCGCTGCGTTTTCATGGGGTTTCGGGGGTCCCGGTGGGCTTCAGGACTTCCATGGTCCGGGTACCACCAGAGGTACCCCAAGGTACCACTGGTAGTAGTACACATACCACCGGTTGAGAGCCCCTGTATTAGCCGCCCATTTTGGCGACATGATTCCAGAGCTACCTGCTTTTGCCTGGTGATCAGGTCCCAGTCGTCGACGAGCCACGGTTTGAGCTCTTCCGGTATTTTTACCTTGACTTCAACTCTGTTCATAAATGTTTCTTCCTGAATAAGAGAGGAGAGTAGTCATACTCCTGTAGTTGGATGCAGGAGTGTCCTAGAGCACCTCTCATCCTCTCTCTCCATTTCTAACACACGTACAGCTTCATCAGGTCAGCAGCACCAACACTACCTGTCAGACTGGGTGGTCTCAAAGCCTTAATGAGCGTCTTTTCAGGCAACGACGACGATCCTGGGAAAGGCCACCTTTAGCGTTAAAGAGTTAAACATAGGGAAGTATGTTGCCGAGTTGCCTTGTCTTCATCTTTTAAGAGTATACCAATGAAAATAATCTTCCAGTGTGTTTGAAGTGATGTTTAAATGTTCTTCACTTCTATCCGTGGCTACTAGTTATGCCAACTCTGTGCCAGCTCCAGCAGCAGCAGCAGGCGGCCTCCAAGTGCCCGCTGCGAGGCGCCATGGTGGGCAGGGTGATGCCTCTCTCCCCTGCTTGTGAGCCTCCCAGAGGCAACCTGTGGGCCACTCTGGCCAGAAGTGCTCTTGCACCCAGGGCATCTCTCCCCCTAGTCAAGTATTTCCATTCAACCACCTTTTCGACCGTTGCATGAAAATTTCTAACACAAATGTCAACATAAGGTTGGATTAAATACAAGCTTGCCACATTAACATTAAAAAGCAAACATGCTAAATCAATCTATTTAGGGTATCAAAAGATTCTGAGGAGCACATTGCTGCCCAGAACTGACTGGTTATTTTTATGTACCAGTATTCGTGCCAGTCAATGCAGGACATACTGTGCCGTCTTTGGCACAACCACTACTAGGGAGATCTGCAGGAGCCCAAAGGAGGGAGGGCTGCAGCTACAGTCTCCAGCACCACTGGGCAAGTGGAGGGGCCCTCGACCCTTCGGCAGCACCGGCCATGACAGCCGGGCTCAGCGGGAAGGGGCCCCCAGCAACAGGACAGCATTCAAGCCATCTGTTGCAGCCCCAGGCAGCCTCTGCTCTGCCATTTTAGGTTTACCACGTTTCAGAGATCTGCATGGTATGTTCTCTGCCAACTAGTCCAGATAATCGCAGCTTGGAGGAAGAATGACAAGTATAATCTGTTACGCTGTTTTTGTTCCAAGGACCCACAATTTAGCAAGGCCACCCTCCTTGCAAAGTTACCCAAGACAGAGCCCAACACAAAAATCAAAACTCTGTTCTGTTTCCAGGAAGAGGAATGTATGAATCTCTTGGGCCTCGACAGAGAGGGCCAGGAGAAGCCAACGTAATCTCCTTGAGATAGAATGAGATTTGGGGAAGAGCCCCACCCAAACATCGTCATCGTTGCGTACTGACTGCAATGGCACAAGAGTTGCAAACTGCTTACACTTTCCACAGTGGGATCGACACGAGCCCTTTTCTTCCTGGGAGGCTGAGGGTTCTCGCTGGTGCTGCTGCTTTCCCCAATGCCAGGAGCTGACAAGACAGGCAAGAGAATCACCACTGTATGTTTTTTAGCCAAACAGCTTGCCTAGATGGATGGACTTCCCTCCCAAGAGGCATAGTGGGTAGAACAAAAACTCAAAGACAGCAGCATCCCTCAGTGTTGGCTACCCCTTTAAAACCGACAGGCACAGTGCAAAGCCCTGCTTCCCCTTGTCGAGAGCCACTTCAGGTGCAGTCTGGAGGCCCGTGAGGCTTCAGCAATTGACAGGTTGCACAGACCACCTCTGGCCAGCTAAAAGTGGCGCTTTTTCAAAGGCAATTAAGTACTGTACTACTGCAGATGGCAGGTTCCATCCTGGAAAAGAACAGAGGGACCCATAACAAGGTTTCCCCACCTCACATCTGTCAGCAAGGGTACAGAGAGAAGGGTCTCCAATGTAGCACACGTCCCCAGGATGATGTCCACAAAAACTTGTACATTTAGTCAGAGAAATGTCCTTTAGCTGGACAACAGTCCAAGTGACTTTGATTATTAAAAATAATTCACTTTAGAAAAAGTAGGACCTCAGGCTGCAGTAGCAGGGAAGACATGGCAATGCTCTTGACCAACGTATCAAGGCTACCTCCTGATGTTGGCTAGCATTCCTGTAGCATGACCTTGAAGGGTGCACTCCCACATGCCGTTACCTGGAAGTAAACCCCACAGGTCTCGTTTCTGAGCGAGTGCACCCCACCCCTGGTGGACTGTGCTGTGGGGAAAGTGTTCCTTCAGAAGAGAGCAGCACACAGAAATGGCCCCTCCAGTTCCACCTGCCTCATTTGTGCAGCTCTTATGTACCTGGGCCAAGGCAGAGAGGCAGAGGGCAGCCCACAGTCAGTGACCAAATTACACAAGGCTGCATTTTGATCAGTAGTGTGTTTACATGTATCTCTTGCGGTGGCATCCCCCAAGCCAACCCTAAGCAGGGCTGCCAGAAAAGGTTCTAGAGCAGCTTCAATCCCACCCATTGCGCTTGGGGCGAGAATCTCCAAGATCCACCACATGTAAAGCTTTTACAGGTGGGATCAAGGCACTGGACAGGGTCACAGTCCTCACACCAAAGGTCTGGGTCATGGGCTTGGGAGAAACTCTACAACGGAGCAACAAGTTACTCTTCTGCACAAGCTTCCTTGTGAATTTAGGAAAGTTTTCCCATATGTATCGCACTGTTTGCCACAACAACCCTAACAGTTTCCTCTGCTTGCAGCTAAATTCTGCTTGCCTGCGGAACCAGGCTTGTAGCTTTAATTCGTGAGCAGGGCAAGCTGGTAACAGCCTTGCGTGTTTTCCCAAATGCTTCTTCCCGTTACAGAAGCATAGTGCATATAGTGGGTGGACAAATCTCAAAGCACACACATTAAAACGAACAGCTTAAGAACAGGTGCTTACTTTTCTGTTTGTTCTTTTTGGTTTTCCTGACAAAAGGGGAGGGGGGGGGAGAGAGAGAGAGAGATGTTACTACAGATACATTGCAAACGCCATAATAGTACTGTACTTTAAACCATGTTCCCATTTCATGCCTTGATCAAGCCACTCCAGAGCCATGTCCAAGACTCCCCAAGTCCCTCGGCTACTTGGGCCACATATTTAAAGGGCTGCCAGCCGAGGGTGAACAACAAGTTGAACTCTCAGCATTTACTAGAAGCCAGCAAGACCTCCTCCAGAAGGCTGCCCTGCTGTCCCCGTGACCTGCAGAGACACAGAAGTGAGGCACTAGCAACCCCAGAACAGCCGATTGCAGACGCTGCCTCCCCTTTCATCCCCCCTCACAGAGTGTGGCAGGCCAGCCCACTACCTCCCACTGCTTGACAGAGGGAGAAGCCACAATCTCCAGCCTACACCAGAACACTCCAAGGCCATGCTGGAGCTATACTCCAGTCATGCAGCCCAAAGCATCACCCACAATCTGGCCAGGCTCTATCCTACAGACAGACAAAGCTGAACAGGCCCCTTGACAGCGGCCTGAGGGTCACAGAGACCAGCAGGGCACGGGCAGCATCCCAAGGACAGCTCAAGGCAGAGCCTGGCTGCAGGACCACTTGCTCAGCATGCAGCATCTGGGAATCAGTCAGCACACCAAGAACTACTACAGGGAGGACAACCTACAGAGATGCAGTCCCTCAGTTACCTTACCATGAAGAACCCTTTAGAGCCAATCTGAGGCTTCAAGAAATGAAAAATGTGTTCTCTACCAGCTGTCTCCAGGAGGGACATGCTGGTAATCCTTTTACAACCATAACATATTTCAGAAAGAGGAGAGCTTGAGACTATGGAAACAGCGACCTAAAGCAAGGACATTGGGGTTTCAGGACAACGATCCTGGTGTGCCAATCCATCCTTAACTCACCGTGTTGATACTGCAGGGGTCTCCAAACTGCAAACTGCATGGGCTCCATCTCGTCGGAAAAATCTAGGCACAAAGGAGAGTGCGTCAGACCCAATACCTTGGAGAGAAGGCAGTTCAGTTTCAAACAAAAAGCGACACAGCCTTCGAAGAAGAGACAGTCCCGGAAACGCTCGAAGGTGAAAGGCCTACCTGGACCAACGTTTGCCCTCCCCGTTAATATGGTTTTGGAGGCCCACAAAGCCTGACTTGCGAGTTCGTGTCTCCTATCCATGACCCCAAGCTAAAGTCAAGACATTCTTTCCTCAGGGGCCAGTCCGTCAGAAACCCCACCCTCGAGGACGAGATACTGCAATCAGCCAGCCAGCCCCCTCCGAGAGGGAAAGAGGTGTACAGCCACTGGCCAACTCCAACAGTGCTGCACAGCAAGAAACCCTGCAGTATTCTAGAAGCAGCAGCAGCAGCAGCAGCATCTAAATGGAGGTCTATGCCCACTCGTCTCCTGGACATTGGGCGTGACCAGGTTTTTCCCCCTTCCGGTCAGGTTTTGAAACGCAAGACTCACTTGGCCTAAGTCAATCCCGCAGATTCAGGCTTGAAAGAGGGGCTTCGAATTTCAGGCCAGGCTGCTGCCCCCTCTTACTCTGTGGCTCAGAGGAGAAGGGAGCAAGTCTTGCAAGGTCACTGGCATCTAAGGAAGGACTCCCTCCCAGTGACCACCGTCTTGCACAGAGCTGGGCTGAAGTGTAGACGGGAAGCCTAGATTGCACCAACCCCACGAATCTAAGCTTCAGGGCAAGAGCAGCAGGGTTTGCGGTGTTGACTGGCAGAACCACTCATTAAAGTTTATTCTGCGGTTACCCAGATCTTCACCAATTCTCCCTGCAAAACTGTAAGAGTGAACAAACTTGTGCTGCGAATGCATCAGTTTGTATCCGGCTTATGTTTCCCAAGTGGCAACGTTGGCAGAGAAGGGGAGCGAAGTCGTGCTGCCCAAAGCAACGTTCCACATGTGCAATCATCAACCCCACTGCAAGCCTCAAAAGTGTCCTTCTGAGGACCTTCGAGAGCAAAGCTTCCAAGACGACGCCTTCGGGAGAAAGGAGAAGCCAGCAGGTACGCCAAGCATCTTACACTTCTACGTTTTTCTGCTGGAGACCAGACGTTTTCTTGCCTGGCGCAGCACCTCTCATCTTTCCTTCTGCATACTGTTCCCTTTAAAAAGACATGCAGCAAAAAAGAAGACGGTTCAATCAGAGGTGCATCCAGGCTTCCGAGAACATATGGCTCTCCTCCTGCCCTGCCCAGCCCAGCCCCATCAGGGCAGAGAGCTCTTCGTAGCATTCAAGGAGTTGGGTTTGTTCCCTTCAGACTTGCACTCCACCTTTTCAATGAAACTTCAAGGCAGCCAACAAGACAGGCACAAGGTCAACTGGTACACACAGAACTAAGGGCAGCATGCAGAGAAACCTGCTGTTCGGTTGTTGAGCAACACTTACTGATTAGCCTTCTGAAGTTCTTTTTGCTTCTGCAGATTGGTGTCGACGTATTTGAGCACTCTGCTCTCGGGAACCCATTCATCCCAGCTGAAAGGGAAAGGAACAGTGGTCCCAAACGGAAACAGCCCCCCTCCCCACATGACAGCAGCGGCTTCACAGAACACCGACAACTGCGATTGCCTTGCCGTTGCAAGTCGCCCCGCATACCACAAGAGCAACTAGCCTCTCACCCCCAGAGATGTGCATGCTCACTAAATGCATTAACTGTTTCTTTAGCAACAGGTGACAAATTCAAAGCCTGCGTGACCTGTCAAGTTGCACTGCACACATGCTTTGCCCCAAGCCTTTCGGATGACCGGGAGCACATAGCCTTACCTGGAAGTCAGACCAGGGGTCTACCTAAACCAGGGCCACCTAACTCTCATGGGCAACAGTCCTGCAGGCAACAGTCTCAGCAGGCAGGTTCCCAGCTCTGCTGCAGGATCCCTTGAAACCAGAGATGCTCAAGACTGAACCCAGGATGTGCCGCACGCAAAGCTCCCCCACGCAGGACCACCAGTTTGCTACTGAAGCCAATGTAAATGTCTCAGGTGCCAGGGAAAGGGAAGACTTAAAAAAACCCACATTCCATAAAAAATACTCACTTCTTATTCCAGCCACTGTAATGTATGAAGTATTTCACTTGTTTGTCTTTGATAGCAACCTTTACACACTAGAATAAAGGAGGAAATACACTCAGCAGCTATACACTCAGCAGCTATACCAGTACGTAAAAGCTTTCATTCTACTTCCGGCTTGGATTAACCATTGTATTAAGTAGGCGACAGCACACGATGGTCCCAGGCAAACTGGGTCCCTTGCTGTGGCAGTGGCCACAAGTTTCCCAGCATGGGACGAGTGGCCACCCTGCCTGCCCCTTGAGCACCCCTTGCAGCTGAGAATATGGGGGCTGCCCAGTGGGCACCAGGTCCCCCGTTCCTTGCGAGTGTAAGCAATACAATACCATCCACACTGCAGAAGACTTCACCAAGAAGGCGGCAGGACGGGGCGGACTAGAGAAGGCAGCCAGCCTGGGTGCTTGTGGCTGCAGCACAGGCTTGCTTCTGTGCCAGAACACGGGCAGAGGGGCGCAGGCTGTGTGGAACCAGACACGTGCAGTCGAGCCCTGGCCTGGCGCGGCGGCGGCGGCGGGGGGCGGGAATCCCCGGTTGGCTGGGGCACACGCGGCCAACCCACCCGCCTCCGCCCCTGCCTGCCGCAGCAGTAGCCAGGCTGCAGTCCTCCAGCCCCTGGCAGTCGACGACGTACCTTTGCTTCGTACAGGAGAGGGCCATGGAAGCACAGCACCCGCTCACCTGCAAGGGGGGAGGAGGAGGAGGGAGAGCGCCGGTTAGCGGCGGGTAGCGCAGCGCAGCGCAGCGCGCAGCAGCGAGCGGGGCTGGCAGCCGCGGAGACGGAGACGGAGACAGACACGAGGCCCCACCGACCGACCGACCGACCGCCCCCCCAGACCCGCGGACGAGGAGGCCCCGCTCTCTTCCGCTGCTGCTCGGCCGGCCCCTCTGCGGCGGGAGGCGAAGGCCCCGCCAGGCTGCCCGCTCCGGAGAGGCCTCGGACTCGGTCGGTCGGTCCCACCCCCCGCGCCCCCTCCTCACCCTCTTGGAATTTGGGCCTGGGGTCCTGCTTGGGCGCCATTTATGAGCGACTCTCCCCCCTCCCTCCCCGCGGGGGCCCCTCAGCTGCGCCGCCGCATTATGGCTCGGCGGAGAGGCCTCGCGCATGCGTGAGAGCGCCGCCCCGCCTCGGCCTTCGCGGAGCACCCTGGGGCTTGTGGTCTTTTGCTTTTCGAACACTAGCCTCAAAAGCCGCTAGACTGACTCCAGAGACTCCACTTACGGGTCTTCGGTTCCCTCCCCCCCCCCGAAAGACTTCGGTGGAGAAATTCAGGACTTTGGCGTCGCTGTGATGGGGCAGGAAGCAGCAGCGCCGCGTCCATCGCACCTCCCCCCGCTGCTCCTCCTCTCATCTCCGCCCCGGGAAGATTCAAAGGAACCTTGGAACAGAGTCGCCGAACTTGCCCCCTTTCGTGGCCCGGGACTGGTCGCTTCGGGACGGGTCCGGGGGGGGGGGCGCCCTCCTCTGCCCCGCGCAGCTCCAAGAGCGTCGGGAAGTCCGAGCCGGAGCTGCTCCTGCAGGTCTGGGAGGCCCGTTCCGGCTGCCACGGGGAGCCCCCCCCCCCCTCTTCACGGGACGAGCTCTTGCCGGCTAAGTGGCCCCGCCGTGCTGCTGCTGTTGTCCTTCTTCCTGGAGCGTTCCAGGTCCCGCGTGCGTGGGCCAGGCAGCAGCAGGGTGCTTCAAATGCTGCCATCCGTCCGTCTGGTCCGGGAGAGCAAGGAGGCCCTTCCCCGTCTGCCTGCAACTTTTGCTGCCCCACTGCAGTCAGTCAAGAGTCTTGCAGGGGAAAAGCGCACAAGACTCTTCCGGCTCCTGGCAGGTGATGGCCAAGCAGGAGGTCCCGAGGAGAGCTGCCAGGGGCTGCCCCACGACAAAGACGCCAGGCCACAGAAGCGGCCCCTCCGGAAAGTGGGGGCGGGGGAGGGGTTGGCTGGCTGCGCGCAAAAGGGTTCCCGGCATAGGCAGGTGATGTGCGGCGAGGGGGGGGGAGTGTGCGCGTGTGGAGGCAGGCAGGGGCTAAGCTGGTTTAGCCACCTTCTCAACTCTCTCCACCCACCCAGCAGCGACTGCAGTTTGGGCTGCTCACCTCAGTCACCTGTTCCTCCGGAGTAGCCCCCCCCCTTCGGCTGTTCTGGGCAAGCGCTCCCTCCCTCTTGGGCCTCCCTTACCTGGGGGCTTCGGCGCTCCCGAACCAACCCCCTCCCCCCCGGACGGAGCTGTCCGTGGTGCTGATCCTGACGCGGCCACTGGGCAAGCACGGCGCGGCGAGAGGCAGGCGGCACATCAGGGAGCTGAGACAGGGCAGAAGTGCCGCAACGGGAGCGAAGCTTCCTCCAGTGTGGCAGCCAGTAGATAGAGGAGGGGGCTGCCTGCCTGCCAGTCCCGGACAGGCGGGTGTCGCCCCAGACCACGCCGCCAGCCGCTGACCGGACCTAATCCGAGGCGTCCCTGCCTCTCCTAGCAGAGGTCCCCCCCCCCCCCGCAGGGCCATTCAGAAGAATTTTATCAGGGGGTACAAAGTTTCTTTTGGGCCCCTTCCCTACATATGAATTTGGCTCCTGGGCCCCCCTTTTTTGCTCCAGGGCCCCCTTTTTGACCCATTTTTCACCCTGGGCCCGGGTACAAATTACCCCCTTAACCCCCCTCTCAGAGGCCCTGCCCCCCGTGCCAAGGTGGAGTCCGCGGAGAAGCGTCGCCAGCGCAGCCCAAGGGTCGGCCCCAGCCGCGTCCATGCGTCCCAGCCTCGCTGGCCAGGCGACTCCGGAGGGAGGGGGCTCCCGAGCGGACGGAGGCGAGGACGACGGTCGCACCCAGGCGCCAGCACACGGGCCTCTTGGCGTGACCCCTTTATTCGTTTCGTGCCGCTTTGGTGAGGGCTTCCTTCTGTGCTCGCCCCCGGCGCTACACAGGGAGACACGCCTCGACTGCCGACCCGCGCATCAATCCCCGGTTGTCGCCTCGCCTGTGCCGCGGATTTGAGGCTGCGGTCTGCACGACTTGCCCCCTCGGAAGCCGCGGGCCAGCTCGTCCCACTCCTCTCGCCTTCCGCCGGCCTCCAGCAGGGGGCGCCCGCGCACTGCGCGGCCGTCGGGTGGCTGGAGGGGCGGGCGGCGGGAGAAGGGATGGGCCGGCAAGAGCGGCGGGATCGGGCCAGCCCTGCAGCCTCCAGCCGGGGGAGCGGCGGCGCGACTTGCCTGCCTGGCGGAGCGCGAGCCTTGCGGCGTGGCGGCGGACCCGGAGACGCCGGCATGGAGCAGCTGCTGGGGGCGGGCGCCGCAGCGAAGAGCCGGGCGGCAGCAGTGCCGGAGCCGCCAGCGCCCTGAGGACCCCCGACCGACCGACCGACCACCCCGTCCACGTCCAGCATGCCGCCGCTGCTGGTGTTATTTCTGGCCGCCATCCTGTGCCGGGGCGGCTGCAGGGAAACCAGAGGTGGGTGATGACGAGAGGCTGGGCTGGGGGGGCTGGCTGGCTCCAAGTTTGGCACGGGGGCGGGGGGGGGGTGTTTCTTGGGATCGGATCACCCAGGGCGATCTTCTCTTTTCCAGCCCACCTCTTTTCTACAACAGGCCTCCTGGAGCAGCAAAGTAAGCTTAAAAAAAGAGGCTCTGAGCATGTACAGAGCTCCTGCAAGGGAGGCAGGGGGAAGGCGTATTCATTTCAATTATTTCTTTCCAAACATTCATCTACTGCCTGTTCATTGTGTGGGAGGGACTCAGGTGGGACTTGGGCCTAGGAGGATTCGGAGCCCCAGCAGGAGTCGGCGGTTCAGGCATCTCCTTCAGATGATACCTTGCCTGGACTTTTGCTATGTTGACCAGCCAAAGACTCCGCATTCTCTCCACGCCTGTCCTTAGTTTCCGCCTCTGTTGTGGGCCTGGACGGCCTCACTTGGCAACAGCCTGCCTGGAAATATTTGTGGTGTGGTTGTCATTGCTGCTGCTGCTGCCGCCGCCAAGCAGATTCTCCCCTTTCTGGCACCCAGCCTGTTTCCCTGCAGCCATGACAATGGCTCCGTGACACGCAGGCCGTTCTCTCCGAGGAGAGCCCCCTGCGTGGTGAAGGGCAACGATGCCACCTTCCGGAGTCCAAAGCCTTCGCCAGCAAGAGCCAGCAGCCTAAGCGGGCAGGGCCAAGAAGCCTCCCCAAGGAACGCAGCCACCCTAACCCAGCTGGCCCCCAAGTTCTTTGCCTTGGGGCAACTTGGCTACTTGTCATTGGCTGAGAAGGCAAAGGACCCAGCAAGCCCGCCTCTTGGGCACTCGAGTTGCCCCCCCTGGAGCGGTCGTGGTGGGGGGATCCAGACTGGGACCACAGAAAGTAAAGGGTTAAGGCTTCCCCCACCCACAGCCCCAATCTGGCTGCTGTTTGGTTAAGAAGAAGACAAAACAAAGTATGTCTGTGTGCAGAATGTGCTGAAGGCGACCTGTGGTTTGGCACATGGCGCCAGCGGAGCAAAGGTTCAAGGGGGGGGGGTCTGGGCCATTCTGTTTCCGGGGGCTGCAGCCATGGGCTGGGGAGGAGCTGACCCCTCCGCTTGTCCCAAACAGCGGCCCCCTCCCTCCCTCCCTCTTGCCCGCAGTGAGTGCAAATACCCCAACCCTTTCTGAGACGGTCCGTCGGAAGAAAGACGCCTCGTGACCCTGCAGCTGAACAAGCAGCAGCAGAAGCAGTTCCAGGAGTCCCAGCTCAGCATTTGGGAATTTCTGGTCACAGCGGTGCTCTGCCCTGACCTCTGTTTGAAGTGCGATGTCTTTGTCATTATTTCCTTGGGCCCTGAATCACCCTCCATTTGTGGCCGATCACCTGGATCGAATATGTCTTGCCTGCCTCTCCGCCAGGGATGTTGCAGGCTGTTGCAGAATGCCGGGGGTGGGGGGTGAGGGGGGGCTATCTCCTCCTGCTTTCTCTTCCCTACTGATCCTTGCAAAGGTGTCGTTGCAGGTCTTGGGCCTGTTCTCACACAGGACGCTGCTGCTGGGTCCGACATTGTCCACCCAGTCAAGGTCGACGAGAGGGGCGTCTTCCTCTCCTACAACCTCTCCCACCGCTTGCTCTACAAAAGGGCCGTCACCTCCCAGAGCCGCCCCCTCGCCTTCTACACGCTGGACCACCGAGGGCAGCAGCTGCGGTTCAACCTGAGCCTCAACAGCCACCTCTTGGCTCCTGGTTTTGTGAGCGAGAGACGATTCGGAGGCATTGCGCACGCCAAGATCCAGGCTTCCGGCCAGAACGCCTGTCACATGATTGGGTCCGTTCAGAACCAAGAGCAGGAAGAGGGATTGGCTGCGCTTAGCACATGTGATGGGCTGGTAAGTGGGGGGGTCTTTGGCCACATGTGCTGCCCGCCTGCTCGCTTGCAGGAGGCCCGTTTCTTGGCCTTGACCCTTCGCTGACTCGGAAGGAATCTGCGCCTCTGAGAAGATCGAGGGCTGGAACATTCCTCCCTTATCAGGGTTTCTTTTTTACAACATCTGGCGCAGCAGTTGTTGTTCTGTGCAGGGGGGGGGTCATGATACATTTCAAGGCCTTGACAGATTTTTTCCATAAACACACGTTTCATTCTAAGACTCTCTGTTTAACAAACAAACCAGATTACCACACAGATGGTCTGGGTTTCCTTGAGAGCAAATGCTGCGTGATGCAGAGATGCGATTCCGTTATCATAGGCATAGCTGTTGGAGGTGGCACCGACTTGCGTGCCACCAACGGCCTGGCGCATTGTCGCAGCAAGGAGAAGCAGTGCGGGCCCTGGAAAGATGTGCTGCAGCCAGAACTGCTGCTCAGCCAGAACCGCTGGACTGGTCGAGTTGGGGTGGGGGCGGTTGCCTCCTCAGCAGGCTGTAGACCCCCAGGTAGCCAGCTGGTTCTGGCAGCGTGACCAGTCCCTGTCTGCAGGGACAGGCGGCCGTGCAGGCAATGCGCTGCTGCGTGGGTGGCGCAGGGTGGTTCCTTTTTTCCCTTGCTCTGCTCCTGTGCCTGGAACAGCAGCCTG
Source organism: Plestiodon gilberti rubricaudatus (assembly GCA_026170595.1). Classification (NCBI taxonomy): domain Eukaryota; kingdom Metazoa; phylum Chordata; class Lepidosauria; order Squamata; family Scincidae; genus Plestiodon; species Plestiodon gilberti. The sequence goes on along the minus strand of JANXHW010000007.1, from coordinate 881,400 downwards.
GAACCAGAAACCTCTCCCTCCCCCACCCCCTCCACTGCTTAGAACTGCAGAAGCTTCTACCGGGACGGACGGAGGGTGTAGGCAGCCAGCCCTGGGCTGCCTGGACCGAGAGGCTTGCTGTAGAGAAGGCGGAGGCTGCCTTCCCCTGTTCCCCCAGCCAGGGCCAGCTGGCTCCAGGGGGGCAGGCAGGCACTTCTGCCTTCTTCCCGTGCCTTTTGCCGCCTGACTGCTGCTCTTCCATTCCTTCTCCTCTTGTGGAGCAAAGAGGCTGTCTGCTATCGCTGGGGGAGCATTGTCTGTCGTTGAGCAACAGTCGCTCGCTGCAGCCTCCTATTGCAAAGGACCTGTGTGCACAGGTTGCTTTCTTCTCCTCCTCTCCAGAAAGGAGTGTTTCGACTGGCCAATGAAGACTTCTTTATTGAGCCGCTGGCTGCAAAGTACAAATCCAGGGAGACTCCAGCCCACCCCCACAGGATATACAAGCGCCACCTTCCAGTGTACGAGGAGGCTGAAGAGTTTATCACAGTGGGGAGCACAAAGCGAGGCAGGAAACAGCCTGTCGTCAGGACATGTGGTGTGCACGGTAATTCTTCTCCCGGTTTGCAAAGACTGGGAGTTGTTCTACAACATTTGTAGGCTGAAGAACTGTGCAAGTTTCCTACAGTTAATTCACATCTCCCTGTGGATTGAAACCAGGACTTTTTGTTCAGTCCTCAGCAGATAAAGTGAGACACTGTTGTCTTCTCTGGCTTTAGGATTTGACAAATGGCTGCCTTCTGTGTCTCCCTTCATCCAAATAGGCCCGGTTCCTTCCTCCTTGCAAATCTGAAATAAAGGCAGCAGCACACTAGATTTGATCCCAGCAGGGCTGCCTGGCTAGGGTCTAGGCTGCAATTCTGCAGGAACGTGGAGATTCCTCAGGGGCTGCTGCTGCTGCTGCTGCTGCCCATAAGGTGGCCCCCCTGTTCTCCCAGTATCCATCCCAGCATCTAGCTGCTCTTGTCGGAAGATGAATATGCAGGATGATGAGTCTCTGTCAGGGAGGCAGCACAGAGAAGCGGAGTCCTGGGAAGAGCACAGGAGACATTCCAGCAGCAGGTGGGCAGAACTGCACCTGGGCAGGTGGTGGGCAAAACGAGGCAGGAGGAGGAAGAAGAAGAGAGCAGGTTGTGAAGACTGTGCCAGCCTGAAGGGTCTGTTTTCCTGACCAACTTGTTGCCACAGTATTTTTCATGGCGGAGACTTTAGGCTGCAATCCTAGACACACTTAGAGCAAGTCCCATTAAACTCAGTGGGACTTTCCATTCTTCTGCGTAGACATGCATAGGATCGTGTTTTTACATTACTTGGCCCCTAGCATCCCCATCCTAACTAACTTTCCAGTGTCAATGGGGTATGTGCTGCATCCTGCACTGGGGGGGGGGCAGTCACGGAGGCCTCCTCAAGGTCAGGGAATGTTCCCTCCCTCCCCTCAGAGCTGCATTGCGGCTGCATTGGCGCTGGGCTGTTAATGTGCTATATACTAGTTTGCACCCTAGCCTGGTCTTCTTTGTGGAAGTATCGTGGGCCCACTGCTCCAGGATTGCAAACCCTCCCTCACCAGGGACCACCTGAACCTCTGGACAGGAGTCCAGAAAAAAGCCTGTTCAACACTCCTGAGGAAGTCTGGTTTTTTTAAAAGTTCTGCTTTCAGCTTACCCTTCGCCTTCTCCCCCACCCAGGGCCCCGAGGGAGGGCGGCAGGCAGGCTGTGTCCAGGCGGTCCCAGCAGCGGACTCCCAGTCAGACCAGCTCTCCTGGCACAGTGGCCGTCACCTCCTAGGCAACTGTGGTTGGAAGGGCTGGACTAGATCGGGTGGCACTTGGCCCCTTGCCCTGCCTGGCAGTGCCCGCAGGGTAGAATCCACACCAGGTCAAGACCCTGATCAGAAGCTAGCGCTTCATCAAAAGCAACAGCATTTCTGCATGTAAAAACTAGACGCTGTTCTTTTCCCCCCTCAAAACAAGATTTCCAAAGCTTTTCCTCTCTCCCCTGGCTATTTGAGGGTGTTCACAGCGTTGGTGATCAATCAGGAGGTTGTTCCCCCCCCCCAATGTCTGTTCCCACATACACCTGAGTCCACACAAGGGGCAAAGTGTCCGTTCCAGTAGGCCGAAGGGTGGAAGTTCCAAGTTCAGCAGCCCTGCAGGGGATTTGAAACTTTGGGTGCAGACGGAGGGGAGGGAGAAGAAAAGAGCTGGGATCCCCATTCTGGAGTAGGAGGAAGGAAGGAAGGAAGGAAGGAAGGAAGGAAGGAAGGAAGGGCGGCCTCAGTAGACACCCCCCCCCCTCCGGTCCCCTGCCTTGAAGGCACCCAAAGGCTTCCAGATTGGCCCTGATGGAGCTGTGAGGGCATCCCTCATCATCCCCTCACATCTTTCTCCTCCTCCTCCAACCCCAAGAAAGCCTGGAGAAGTCTGAGAAACGGAGAGAGAGGTGGGAAGAGAAGCAGCCCAGGAAGCGGCGGCGGGTCAGCCAGCGCTCCGTCAGCCAGGAGAAGTGGGTGGAGACCCTGGTGGTGGCCGACCCCAAGATGGTGGAGTACCACGGCAGCGAGAACGTCGAGAAGTATGTCCTGACGGTCATGAACATGGTGAGTGCCGCCGGAGGGGGCGGGTTGTGGTCCTGGTGGTTTTGCAGCAGCAGGGCTGACGCTGCAACCCTTGTCCCGTCTGCAGCAGCAGCACGAAGGGCCAGCCTGAGAGGGTTCCAATCCAGCTCCTGATTCCTCTCCATTTTATTTCCGTTGAATTATCCCCCGTTTCTGCAAATGCAGCCAGGATGGCAGGCAAAGGTCAAAACAATACAACACCCGTCTGAAAGGAATTAAAAAAGGCCATCTTAAAAAACACAGCCACCGAGCATTCAGCAGGCTAAAGCCAGGGGAAAACCATGGTTTATTTTAAAACATTTGTATCTCACCTTTTCCTATGAACATATGCCCAAGGCAGTAACAGCAGCAGTTAAAGTCACAGCAATACAATAGCAAAGTAGAAGAACATGAATAAGGGGACAGCATTTGATAATGAAACAGCGGAACAGTCAGGCCCCAAACGCCTATGGAAAGAAAAGGGGTTTCAGAGCCTCCCCCCCCCCCCGAAGCAGACCCAGGTCTCCCGACAGAGGGAAGTCCGTCACTGCTGCTCAGCACCAGGAAGGGCCGGCCCCTGACCCTCACCTGCTGACGCTGCGGGAGGGACAGACCAGAGAGCAGGGCCTCCGAACCAGACCTTAGGGCCAGGCGTGTCCGTGGGCTATTGAGCCTTCAAGTAGCGTGGTCCCGTGAGGGGGCACGAGGAGAAGCAAGGGGCGGTTGGTCCCCCCTCTTGTCAACACGTTTCCTCTGGTTTGTCTGTTCTGTGCAGGTGGCTGGTTTGTTCCACGACGCCAGCATTGGGAACCCTGTCCATATTTCCATTGTGCGTTTCATCTTCCTGGAAGACGAGGAGGTAAAAAGAAGAACGAGCGGCCAGCACTCCTTCTGCTCATGCCAGAACTGTGGCGGGCAGCGTGCAGGACACGAAAGGGGGGACCGAGTCTCTGCGCAGAATGGTGGAGGCCTGCTGTTGCCCCTCCCTCTGACCGAGGGGGGGCGGCTGCTGCAGGGCCTCCAGGAGGAGCTGGGCCTTCTCAGCTCTGGTGCCGCCAGCTTGGTGAAATGCCCCAGCCCAGGGAAGGCCCAGCTGGCCCCACACTTCATGTTCTGAGGCCTCAGGGGAAGCTAGCTAGACCTTTTCAGAATGGCTTTTGCTGTGCGGTGACTATTTTTTTCCTTTCGGTCTGTTGCTGCTGCTGTTATGGGTGTTTGCTCTTTTCAGTGTCCATTGTGCTGCTGTGTCTAGATTGTGTGCCCCTCAGGGCAGGGACCTGTCCTCTCATTCTCTGTCAAGCATCGTAGGCAGAGATGGTGCCATAAATGACAAAGGCGGCATTTGCAAACTGCGGGGCTCCTAACCTCCGTCTCTGTAGGAGGATCTGAAAATCACCCACCATGCAGACAACACCTTGCGCAGTTTTTGCAAGTGGCAGAAAGCCGTCAATATGAAGGGGGACGCACACCCACTGCACCACGATGTGGCCGTCCTGCTCACAAGGTATCTCCTGCTTGTGCCCCCTACACGCGAGAGGCTCCTCACCACTAGCCTTGGAATGGAGCTTGCCTAGGAGACCTTCTGATGGAGCGTGTGTCCATGCACCAGATCATGTTGAAAGCATGGCGCTATCATGGCCTCTCGCCTCTGGAGTTGTCCTGTTGGGGTTCTTCCGCCCTCCCTCCCTCAGAGGGAGCTCCGGTTCTCAAAGAGAAGCCACCGACAGAGGCCAAGCAGGTCCGCTGCTGCTCGGTAGCACCCCCTTTCCCCGGGTTCTGGAGCTGCTCCTTCCTCTTCCTTCCAAAGCGACCAGAACATGCTGGCAGCAATGTCACCGTCTCTTTGTTCTGTGTTTCTCCCTGATGGGGCCAGGAAGGACATCTGTGCCGCCATGAACCGTCCCTGCGAGACGCTGGGCCTCTCTCACGTGTCCGGCATGTGCCAGCCACACAGGAGCTGTAACATCAACGAGGACACGGGACTCCCCCTGGCCTTCACGGTGGCCCACGAACTTGGACACAGGTAAGGAGGGGCTTTGCTGCTGCTTTCTTGACGGGAACCTTGGCAAGGGCAAGGGCTGTGAAGGGCGTCCCAGCTGTTTGCCATGCCCAGCACACACGGACCGTGGGGCACAGCCCTCTGCTCCGGAGGCAGGCCAGGGTGGGTCGTTCCCCCTCCCCGGTTCAGGATGTCTCCCCCAGGTGGCACTGGCTCTCCAGGGCTTCAGGCAGAGAGGGGGGGCCTGCCCCAGCCCTGCTCGCCAGTGCAACCAGGATGGACCCTGGGGCCACAAACGCCAGGCGCATGCAGAGCTGACCCCCAACGCCTTTCACACAGCCAAAGCAGGATGACGTCATCCGAGTCATTCCTGTGTTTTCTTTGACGTTTTCCCCCATTTCGCCCGTTTGCGTCTCTCTGGCTGCATGTCCTGTTCTGTCCCACCGTGGGCTTCGGCTTGGAGAGGCTCGCAGTGTGTTTCCCGTCTGTCCCCAGAGGCAGCAGACATGCAAGCTGTCAGCTACTGAGATACTCTCATTTTTCTTGTCACCAAAATCTTTTATTTTGCCTCTGGGAATTTTCAAGTTAGGGGAAAAGAGAAATATTCAGAACCAGGAAGTATTTTGGCTCTCAGAAGTTGGTGTGTGAGAGAAAGAGAGAATGTGCAAGAGAGCTCCCTCTCTGGAAGACCCTCCCTCGCCTAATGAATACCAGACGCCGGTGCCTGTTCTCAGCTGGCCCTGGAAAAGAGCCAGCCGCACCCTCCGCAGGCGCAGCTCCCCCCCTCCCCAAGCAAAGCCACAGCCACCTTCCAACCTCAGTCCCATCATCTGTCCTATGGGTATGATGGTGCGGAGAATGCAGGGCCAGCCCAACACCTCCTGACTTCCGAGGCGGCCGTCAAATGCCGCCCTCCCCCCCCCCCCGTTACATAGCGATGTGTGAGCCTCTGCCCATCCCACTCCCTGGGTTGGAGGAGGAAAAGGGGGTCGTGTGGAGGAGAGGAGAGCCTCCGAATGGCTCCTGCTCCAGATGTCCTCCTCCTCCTCCTCCTCCTCGGCTTTGCTCCCCTTTTCCTTGTCCAGTCCAGGGAGGGGGATGGGCAGAGGAGCAGTTGCCGGGTGACGTGGCTGAGGGAGGTGGGGGGGGCTGCCTGAGGTACCTGCCGCATCGCCTGGCTAGATAGGCAAGCCCCCCGAAAGAGCCTCTGGAGGTGTCGCGGGAAGGGCCTGGAGACGGCGCTTGCCAGGGGCTCGGTGTTGACCTTCCCGGCCGGGGACACTTCCTGAACCGCCTGTGGAAGCCGTCTGGGCGCTGCTGGTGCCTCAAGAGCTGCGAAGGGAGCCCGGTGGGTGGCGGTGGTACGTGCATTTGGGTTTCTGCCCAGGCCCTCGGGCCGCCAGCTGAAACTCCTGTTGCAGATGTGTCTGGGTGCATGGCTCACCCCCCCTCTGGGGGACTGTGCTCTTACAGTTTTGGCATTCAGCATGACGGGAGCGGCAATGACTGTGAGCCAGTGGGGAAAAGACCTTTCGTCATGTCTCCACAGCTCCTGTACGACACGTCGCCTCTCACCTGGTCTCGCTGCAGCAGGGAATACATCACTCGCTTCCTTGAGTAAGTCCGGGGGGCCCCTTCCCATGGCACACACACACACACAAACACAGCTGTGGCCACTGCAAGGCTCATGGCTCACTGCATGTGGACGTTGGGAGGGAACTGGGCGTTGGGGGCCGAGAGGTGCAGCTACTGCTGGGGGTCGGATCCTGCCGAGTCTGACCGGGACGCGTCACTCAGAGCTGAATGGCAGTGACTCTCCAAGGCTTTGGGCCGAGACGGGTCTTTTCCAGCCCTCCCCCCCCCCGGGCCCTTCTGCATGCAAAGCATGTGGCTCTGCCACGGAACTGCTGCCACCCCGTGTCCTTGTTGGGCTCAGAATGGGCTGGGCTTCCTCCATGGTTCCAGGATACCAGACTGTGGGGAAGGCAGGTGATCTGGCAAGGGGGACTCCTCCCTCCCCATTGGCTGCAATAGAGGCTGAGCATGGGCAGGATGAGTCCTCTGGGTGGCCACACTCCCATGACGTGCACCCGCATCCATCCATCCCTGCCTGAGGGGTCGTCATGGGTCCTTGGGGCAGCCCCCCCCCCCGTCCGAGACCAGCCGCAGAACTGTGATGTTAGAGGAGGCGGTGGCAGCTCCTACTATTTATTTACCACCTTCCTTAGGGCCAAGCCGGATGTGGGGTCTTTGTCCTCTTGCTCATGTTTATTTTCAAATAGCAGCCGTGGTGGGGGAGGGTCTATACCAGGACTACAGCATGGGGGGAGGTGGTCTAACTCTTCCCCACCTGCACGGTGGTGTGTTTATTTATTGAATAGCTATACTGTATATCCTGCCTTTCCATAAAAGCTCGAGGTGGCTAACAAAATTCACCATATTAAATATAATAACAGAACCAATCATAAAACCATCCACTTTACAAATTCAAAATTACAATAGCAATAAGAATACGACAACATTTCACCCAATACAGTGCCATCCAGTGGAAGTCCCCTGCCAGGGCTGATCTTTACTCCAGGAAGGAGCCTGCTGCTGTGTCCGCCTCATGCCAGTCTGCCTCGCAGGCCAAACAGCCCCCCACTTGCAAACCATCCCCCCCCCCCATGTTGGCTTTTTCCCTCTCCAGCAGGTGAGCCGGATGGAGCACCTGGAGCAGGGCAGGGGAAGAGAAGCAGGAGGGACGCTGGAGTGTGAGGCGGGGCGAGGTGGTCCTGGGGTGGTTTGCAGCAGAACAGGGGGGCGGAAGGAAGGGGGTTAAGCAAACGCAGCCCTGCAATATGGGGAAGGAGCCGCGAGGGCCTGAGCCACAGCCAGTGCCCAGGTGCCTGGGAGGGATCGGGGCCGAAGGTGGCCAGGCAGGGCTGCACCCTGGCTGTTTCTCGGGCTCGAACAAGCACTGCAAAGGCCTCCTAGAGCCCCCAGTCCCGAATAGTGCCCAGCCACACCCAGCAGCTTAACAGGAATTGCAGGAATGAGAGGAGGCAACACAGGGTTCAGTCTCTCAGAACAAAGGCTTTACTCTCTCTCGGCACCAGCCAGTTCTCGGGGGGGGGGGGGGGACACAACAAGTAGGGAATTCATGTTCTGTGCAGGCCGCCTTGGTGAGACCGTGCTCCGTCCCAATGCCACCAACCAGCCCCCCAGCCGTCCCCAGCCAGCGGGGCTCTTGCCGGACAAAAGCAACGATGACCCAAGTTGGAAAGGCGGAGCCAAATGCTTGCAGGCGCCTGGCTGTTTGGAGTGTGCTGCTGCTTCTGACTCCTGGCTGGGCGCTTGAGAAGAGTGCTGGTCGTGTGCAGCCGTTAGCTGGGCCTCCCCCCCCCCCCCGCCAGCTCCTATAGAACAAAAGAGGCTCATTTTGTTTTGGTCATGTTGTTGCTCCTTGAGTTGAATGAGAGAGAGAGAGAGAGAGAGAGAGAGAGAGAGAGAGAGAGAGGTGGGCAGGGCCAATGGAAGACGGGGGTCTGTGGCTGGGCTCAGGCCTGGCATGTTTGTTTAGCTGCAAAGCCATGACCTCCTGGGTTCCCGCTGGAGCCTGAGCTGGGAAACTGCAAACTGCGGCTTGTTTGGGGCTGACAGACCAGGATCGGAAATGACAGTGTGTCACTGGGTTGCAAACCACAGCTTGTGGCTTCCTGTGGTGTCTGGATTCAGAGACCGCTGGCAAACCACAGTCAGGGTTGTGGCTGCAGCACTTATGTTCTTATGTTCACTTCTGAAGCGGAGTCTTGACCTGCCGGGATACAGAAGCCAACGAGCAGCTCTCAGCTGCGTCCCATCCCCCGGGAGGAGCCCACCCTGTGGCCTGGACTCTTCACAACGGGCAGCAGCAGCAGCAGCAGCAGCAGCAGCAGCACAAACGGTGGCTGAAGCTAGAAGCCTGTGTCTCTGCAGTCAGAACTCAGCCCCCCTCCCACCCCACGCATGGACTGAGTCATGCAGTGACCCACAACAAGAGGTCACTTGTGTGGCTCTACCAAGCGGAGTGCCTTGAGAGCAAGCGCTCCTCTTGCTCTTCCCTGATCCCCGGAGCTCCAGCTGTGGCTTTGGGCTTTGGAAAGCCGAGAGGGAGCCGAGGCAGCTCTGCTCTGCTCGGCCTCCTCCCTGCCAAGAAGGGAGGTCTTGGTTGCGGCCTGTGACATGATCGCGCTGCAAGTCGAGCTGGAGATGAGGGTTCCCAGACCTGGGTTCAGAAGACAATTCATGGAAACAGACCCCAGCCTTGGAATCATCCTCGCTTAGCTGTACCCGGGGCAGGAAATGTCCTGCGGTGACATTCCTCCTTGGGGCTGGGCCCACCCGCAAATACTGATTGTGCTCTGGCCAGCCCTGGAGGGAGGGAGGGAGGGATACACCCCACCCACCCCGGCTGCAGATCATGGGATGCTCCTGCGAGAGATGCCCTCCCAAAGGCCGTTGGAGCGGCTAATCCTGGGACATCATCCGGCCAAGGAGCAGGGCTGAAAATAACCCGCCTGGTCTCTCCCTTTGTCCCTGCCAGCCAGGCACCTGGCCTCCCTGACGTCAACCTCAGCAGAGACGTCCTTCCATTTCTGCCAGCCATGGAGTCTTCGGCTCTCTCCTGCCGGGACTCTTGGACGTTCAGGCTTCCTGCCTGCCTGGGTCTCAAGGCAAGGGCTGCTGCCTGTCGCACCTGCCTTGCATGCAGAAGGAGGTCCTGGGAGGTCCAGTTTCTGAGCTCTCCAGGGCTGGAAGAAGCCCCTGCCTGCCTGGAAGCTGGTGTGGGCGAGGCTGGGCGAGGCAGGCCAGCGGGAAGCAGTGGCCTCTCGGCTTCCGAAGGGCAGCGGTGCTGCTGCTGACCACCGGCCCTCTCTTCCGCTCAGCAGGTGGTCTTCTTTCCGCAGGGCGGATGTCAACCTGTTGATTCCTCCTGCCCAGAATAAACACGGCTCCTGTCGTAGTCATCCTTGCACAGAGGAGCTGCAATGTGTGTGTGCACCTCGCTGAGCAGGGAAGGGGCTCGCAAGCAGCAGGGTTGCTTTGAGCGGGGGAGGAACGGCTGGCTCTTCTCTAGCACGCAAGGACCCCACCTCCTGCCCCCTCTGTGGGAGCAGACACAACTCGCTTGGCCCCCACGGAGGTGGTGTGCTCCTCCTCGGACACCTGGGCTCCCCGTCCTTTTGCGCTGGCCAGCCGGCCTCCTGGAGAAGCCCCCCCTCCATTGTGGCGGTGTTGTGCCGCAAGCACAGCGGTCCCTGCCCTGCCCATCACAGCTCACCCTGTTTCTTCTGCAGCCGCGGCTGGGGGCTCTGCCTGGACGACCCACCGGCCAAGGAGGCCATCGACTACCCAACCGTCCCACCAGGGGTCCTCTACGATGTCAGCCACCAGTGCCGGCTTCAGTACGGAACGTCCTCCACCTACTGCGACGACATGGATGTAAGGAAGGGCCGGCCGGGCGGCTCCCCACTGCCTCGGGAGGAGGAGGAAGCCTGGGAGGGGTTGTCGCGGGCATGAGAGGCAGGGCAGGGTGGCTCTCGGTCGGCACCACTGGGGTGGAGCTGGGGCCCGTTCAAGCAAGACTGGGGTAGGCACACACAGCCAGCGGGTGGGGGGCCTTGCTTTGGGGGCGAAGGAGAGCGCCACCACCCAGCCACAGCGTCACGGAGCCCGTTAGGCAGCCTTCCCCCCCCCCCCCGCTGCTCCTGCTCGTCTGCTCGGTCTTTTCTAGAAGGTGTTTTCTGCTCCTGCCGAGCCAATCAGGCTCTCATAGCAGCTGACAAACCTCACTGAACATCCGTGTAATAAAATGACGCTATAAAGCAGAGCACAAGTACAACCAGCAGCTGGGGGCAAACATCACTTAAACCCCCCCCCTTCCTGAGTGCTTCCCCTGCTGACGATTCAGCAGCAGATGCCTTTGTGAAAGGGGAAGTCGTGCCCCCCCCCACCTGGCAGGGCTGTCCTCTGCCCCCACCTTGCTCTTCCCTTCCCGTGGATCTCCTGTGCCGCCGCCTCCTCTCTCCCTCCGCTCTGTTGCCTCTCAGATGCTTGGAATGTAGGTGGCAAATTCCTGCGGACCCCAGATACACTGGTGGTGCTCATAGTCAGGAATGCCGGTGGCCTCCCCCCCCGCCCCGGACTTGCGGCCCCTTTCCTGGCACATGCAGCAGCAGGCCTCTCTCTCCTCATTGCACAGACAGGCTGTCTGAAGAGCGGGGACCTGGAGGAGCCCAGCCACCGAGGCACCCCTCCCCCTCCTCCTCGTCTCCCTCCAGCCCTGGGCCGCAACAGGGTGCTTTCCAAGCAGGGAGCAGGGCTGGTCTAGGTGCTCCGGGGTGGGGGGTGGGGTGGGGTTCTGAACCGAATGAGTCAAGGTGGATGCTGAGAACCAAGGCCATTTCCCCCCCCCTTTTCCTGCAGAGCGTCTGCCACACCCTCTGGTGCTCTGTGGGGAGCACTTGCCACTCCAAGCTGGATGCAGCTGTCGATGGCACCAAGTGCGAGGAGAACAAGGTGATGCCTCCTGGCCCGCTGGGCACGACTGCCGGAGTAGGAGCCTGGGGGGCTGCTGGGGGCAAACCTGGGGGCTGCTCTGGGCCCAGCTGTCTCTGTCTGAGGGCCGAGCTCGGCCACGTGGCATGGGAGTTCTGCTGCCACTGGAATGCCCTCCTAGCCTTGTTTGCTGAAAAAGCAGCCGGGGAGGGAGACGCCTGGGCCCCCGGGCTGCAGCGCCTGTGCAGGGACCTCAGGTAGGCTCCTGTGACTCCCCACAGTGGTGCTTCAACGGAGAGTGTGTGCGCGTGGGATATCGCCCCGAGTCCATCAACGGCGGCTGGACGGCCTGGAGTTCCTGGGTAGCCTGCTCTCGGACCTGCGGCATTGGAGTGCAGAGCGCCGAGCGGTACTGCAACAGACCCACGTGAGTGGCCAGCCCGGCGGGGGCAGTGGCAGAAGGCGCGGTCCTGCCCACCTCAGACCTGCAAGCCCCCCCCCCCGCAGTCTGAAGCGGCACCTCCCCCTCGTGCTGCTGCTGTCGCAGGGCCAGAGTAGACATGATGACCCTAAGCGCAAGGTTTGACCCTACTTGTTCTTGCTGGCCAATAGCTGCGGGTGCCGCAGTCCCGATGGGGACTGCAACATGGGGAGGGACGTTTGCCCTTCCCCACCTCACTCCCTGTCAGTCACACACACACACATCCCCCAGCCCATTCCCACCTCCCCCCCCCCCCACTCTGGAGGGTTGGGTCTGAGTCCTGCAGCAGCTTCTTCTTCGCCCTTTTGGGTGCCCAGGACTGGTCCAGGCCCTTGCAGGCGTCCAGAGCGGGGGGGGGGGGGGCTCTGCTGAAGCAGGCTGCTGTTTCTCCTTTTCACTTGGCCTGAGGCTCATTTCTACGCCAGAGCCAGACGCGCTTCGCTTGGGCCACTTGGTGGCAAATCTGTTTCAAGATGAGCAGGGGGCTTTGTCTGGAGAAGAGTGAAAGAGCGTAGAAGCCCCACCTTTCCTTTCCCAACCAGCCAGCTGAGCAAACATTCCCTGTTTTGATTTGGGGGAACGGCACCCTCCACTCCCTCCTGCACCCCCTGCAACGCGCAACAGGGCCTCCTCCAGTGCAGCGGCAGGGTTGCCCAGGCCCACCACCCGTTGCCTGCGGAAAGGACCCCTTCTTCTCTCCTGCTGTTTCCCTGAGAAGCTCAGAGCTGCTGGCCCTGGACTGTCCTTCTCTGCGGCCCTCTCCTGTCTGGCCACTGCTTCTTCGCTTTGGCGGGAGAACTGCACGCCAGACGACCCACCCGCCGCTGGCCTGTCTCTTGCTCTGAGGCAGAGAGAGCTTCTTCTAGTGCAGGCGTAAGAACAACTTCCCCACGAGTTGGCGTGCTTCTCTCTTCCAACTACAGGCCAAAGTATGGCGGGAAATATTGCTTGGGGGAACGGAAGCGCTACAGGGTCTGCAGCACGAAGCCCTGCCCCACAGACAGGCCCTCTTTCCGGCACACGCAGTGCAGCCGCTTCGATGCCAGGCCCTACAAAGGCAAGCTGTATCAGTGGGTCCCCGTCCCTAACAACGGTGAGTCTCGCACAAGAGGATGCAGCAGCATCAAGGCTTCTTGGGTTTACCAGGGTGTCGGGTTTGGGGCACTGGATCATGTGACCTGTCTGAGTTTAGCCAGGCATTTCGAAAGCATAGTCAGGTTCTTGAAGGAGCAACAGCAGTAAAAATATTGGCAGCCTTGATGCTAATGCTGATTGCAAAAGGAACTTAGTTCACTGCTATTTTGAAACAATGAAAGTACCTTGTTTAAAAAAAATCTGTGCTTTATGGCACATTTGCGACGCTTTATAACAGCAGAGTGCGCATTCTGCCGCTCTAAAGTTTAGCGAGGATTGCGCCCTATAACTTGTAATCATGTTAGATCAGGTTTCTGTATATGTGAATGGTTCATGGAACAGTTCCTCTCTGGCTTTTATCCTGGAATGTCAGGGTCAAGCTACATGTGTGGCTTTAAAAAAATGACATTAATGCAGAAAGAAAGCAAAATATCAGCAACTTCTAAAAACATATGAAGACGCCAGGGTGACAGTCATTTAAGCATCATCAGCACAATTGCTTTGTGAAACATTTGACTAGTGTGTCAGCCCGGGTTTGACAGGACTGTTCCTGCAGTGGTTGTGTTTGAGACGATCGGAGGCGGGTGAATTCTTCCTCTGCCAAACACAGCTGGCTGGAGCTGCCTGGAAACCGTTGCTTGTAGGCCGGGCCGGCTGAGGCTGTTGGGCGATCGGAGGGAGGCGGGCCACCCGCAGCACACGTGCTGGGAAAGGGGAGGGAGCAATCCCAGCATGCTCCTCGTCTTGACTGTCCTTTCTGGCATCCACAGCCAACCCTTGCGAACTGCACTGTCGTCCAGAGAATGAGCACTTTGCAGAAAAGCTGCGTGACGCCGTCCTCGATGGGACCCCCTGCTACCCAGGGAACTCCAGTCGGGACCTGTGCATTAATGGGATCTGTAAGGTAGGCAGAGGCGTTGGCCTCCCGCCCAAGGTCTGGGTATCGTCAGCAAGGCCAGGAGAAGAGGGTGGCCTTGGGTTGAGGGCTCCTGAATCCAATTCTCTCGTAAAGGGAAGGAACGGTGTACGTGCTGCTGTGAGGAGGAGGTAGACCGGTGATGGCCTGTCGCTTGATGCTGCAGCCGCCTTGTGGACTACAGGCATGCATTCACCAGCCCTGTGTGTGTGTGTGTGTGTGTGTGTGTGTGTGTGTGTGTGTGTGTGTGTGTGTGTGGAAAGACCTTAGTTATCCGCAGAATGGTGCCAGCATGCCCTCTGAGTGCCATTCTGCATGGCTGGGTCCACGCTTGAGGTGGCAGAACCGGTAGTGCCGTGTCCAGCTGCTGGCAGGGGGCAAACAGTCCTTTTGCGTGCTCCTCTCTCAGGCAGAACTCCCTGGAACGCAGAACCAGCTGCGCTGGGGTTTGATTTGCAGGGCGTTTCAGCTGGAGGGGCAGCATTCCGAAACGCAGTCCCTCGCCTGCGGCCTGAAGCAGCACAGTCCGTGCTACTGTTGCATTCTGGTCCCGTCCACCAGAATGACTGGAGTGGTAGCATTTGGGGTTGCGCTACTGCAGGTGGGAGCAGCAGGTCCTATTTCGGGGTGCTTGGCCCACGCCAGTGGCTCCCTGTAGAAAACGGGTAGATCGGGGAGAGCAGAAAGCAAAACCCTCTCTCACCTGCAAACACCCCCCTTCTGTCTGAGTGGTGCAGCCCAGAATTATTCTAACCCAGCACTTTGCAGAATGTGCAGAATGAGTTGGAGACCTTCCCAGAAAGGTCACTGTGCTTGGAAAGACTGAGTATGAGTGAGACGTTCCTTGCAAGCATTTCTGGCCAAGGTTGTTCACGGAACTTCCTAAATCGGGGGGGGGGACCCCACGTTCTGCTGCCAGGTCCATCCTGGATTAAAGTAGCGGACAGGCTGGCTGACCCTGGCGGGTGCCGAGGCCACAGACAGTGACACAAGGGGAGGGAGGCTTTGCAGCCCCCTGCAGGGGACAGGTTGACTCCTTGCACAACAGTAACTGGGGCGGGGGGGGGGGGTGAGGAAAGCCAGAGAACTGAAGCAACGGCAAGGCTGCAGCAAGCTCCCCCCCCCCCAGTTGCAGAGCAGTTTAGAAACTCGCTGGGAGACCCTGGAATAATGGGGAGCGAATCCCCCTGGCCAATCCAGGGGGTGGAGTCAGGGGTGGTGCCTGGCTGTCCCTGCTGGAGTGGCAGAACGGCGCATGTATCCCACAGCCGCTGGAATGGCCAGCAAGGGCTCGAGCCAGAAGCCCCCCTGGGGGGGCCCTGATTGCCCTTCTCGCTTTCAGAACATTGGCTGCGACTATGAAATCAACTCCTATGCCGTTGAGGACCAGTGCGGTGTGTGCCGTGGGGACGGATCGACCTGCCAGACAGTGAAGAAAACCTTTGAGGAGCGCGAGGGGCTGGGTGAGGCTGTTTGGTCACATTTGTTGTGGGGGGGGCTGTTTCTGAACTCAGCCCTCTCTGGCCTGCAAATCCCAAACGTCTCAGCACGTGGGGGGGGGGGCCTTCCGGTTCTCTGGCTGTGAGCAAGACGCCTGTTTCTAGCAGATGACTGGAGGAGGGGGCGCGTCCTTGGAAAGGACTGTTTCAAAAGGCATTGGGGAGGCTAGAGCTCCTGCGAGCCCCTCCCTCCGCCATGGCTTGTTCACTGTCCCATCCCCCCCCCCACAAATGCACCTCCTCTCCCCCTTGGCCAAGTCAGCCTTGCTTTCCGAACCTCGTATGCAGACGTCACGCAAGTCTGTTCCAGAACTCTCTCCTCCTCGGTGTGACGGTTGCTGTTGTACTGATCCTGGGGGGGGGGGGGGAGGCACTCGATGTGACCCCTAACGTGCAGGAGAGGGGGAGATCTTCTTCCTCCGTTGCTCCCTCCTGTCACTGCAGCTGAGAAGCAGATCAATCCTCTGAACAGGTTATGTCGATGTGGGGCTGATCCCTGCCGGTGCGCGAGAGATTCACATCGCGGAGGTGGCCGAGGCCGAGAACTTCCTGGCTTTGAGAAGTGAGGTTGATCCAGAGAGATACTTCCTGAACGGCGGCTGGACCATCCAGTGGGACGGGGATTACCCCGTGGCTGGGACAACCTTCACCTACACCAGGACAGGCAACTGGGAGAGCCTCACCTCTCCAGGCCCCACGGAGGAGCCGGTGTGGATTCAGGTACTGGAGGGAGGGAGGGCTGGCGTTGCCTCGCTGACGGGGGGCGGGGGGGCTTTGCACGGGGAGTCCTGCATTCTGTCCCATGGGCTCACTGGTGCAGATGTGGGCAAGTTTCTCCCTGCCTCAGTTCCCCACCTGTGAAAAGGAAGAACGACTTGTGACCCGCCACCTGACAGGGTGGTTGTTGGGTCCAGCGCAGGGAAGCTTGTTGGGCTGGAATCCAGCCTTTCTTTAAACCACTTCCTTCCCAGCGCTTTTCTCTGGCCCACGTTGACAGAGCTCCTGGTGGGAAGTGATTTCACTGTCCTCAAAGCCTTCAGGTGCTCACAAAAAGGTGGAACCAGCTCCACGCTCCAGCAGGCGGTGCTCCTCCACGTTTTCTTGCTGTGGCTGAGAAGCAGAAGAAGCCTGTCCACACAGCAAGGGTGTCTTGAGTTGTCATCTCCCCCCCCCCCAGCCATGAAGCAGTCCATCTGTGGACACCCCTTCACACCCTTTGCAGCTGCTGAGGGGGCTTCTGTGCAGGCAAGCTGCACCCCCCCCTCCTCTCCCTCTCCAGGCTGGAAACTGGAGCAGACCGACCTTCTGAGTCATTTGTGCAGCTCGTTGCTGCGCTTGTGGCAGCCAGCGGGTTCCTGCTGCCAGCTTTGGGAGGGTGGAGCTGTCCTCTGTCCTGCTCAGCTGAAACGGATCTGCTTGGCGGCCTTCCTCAAAGCGACGTTGACTCGGGAAAAGCAGGCTGACTTCCTGCCCAGGCTTTTCTTGGGCCTTGCACTGAGCGCCGGGGTTTGGGGAGGGAGGGCTCTGCCATTGCCAGATGATGAGCCGCTTGCGGAGGAGCCATCCTGCAGGCACTTGATTGACTGTGCTGGCAAACAGCCCACTATGGCGCCAAGCCAAGGAGTTCCAGCACACAGCCACTTGGGCTGGGATCTCAGCCCCAACCAGAGAGGATGTGGCGCCTCCAGCACAAAGGGTGGCGTGCTCAGGGCCAGGCCAGGCCGTGGTGCAGCTCTCACCCACCCACCCACCCCCGCAGGAGCTGCTCTGCTGCACAGTGACTTGGAGGGTTGGGCCCAGCTGTGGCCCCGTCTCCGGGGCCTGTGAAAGCACGGCACCGGCAGCACGGTGGTCCACGTCCGGCGGACAGAGTGGCTGAAGTCTCCGCCAGACCCACGCCTGCCTGCTTGCAGCCCACGGCCACTCCTGGCACTGCGCCACCAGAAGTGGGAGCGGGCCGTTGTCCTGCCCTGCTTGCATCTGGGGAGTCACTGTGGTCAGCAGCGGGGGGGGGGGGTGCTGGGCTGTGCACCCCCTTTGCTCGGACCCGGTAGGGTCCTTCTGAAGTCTTTGTGTGCCTGGAAAACGATGGAGCTTCTTGAAGGTGGTGCAATGATTTGTGCAAACCTAATTTCCAGTGGTTGCTATTCATAGCAGAGCCCCCCCCCCCCCCGCCCTGCTCAGTCAATAATACCGGTTTCCAATTCCATCTCCCACTCATGGGCTCCTTTTCGACCCCTCTGTAGAAGGGGGGCGCGTAAGCCTTCCTTCCTTCCGGTGGGTCATTTCTCTCTCTTGGGGGAGGCCACGTTCAGGGTTTGTGTGTTCTCGTGGCAGGGGAGGTGTTTGCTTTCCCGCTCCCCCTCCCTGCCAGCTTGGCCAGGAATGGCATTCCTTTCCCTTTCTGACCTCCCCCCCCCCCGCTCTTCTTTCCTGAGGGTGGGTGAGAAGCCCGCTCTGCTCGCCTGCCTCCAGCTGCTGCTGCTTGGGAGTTCTGCAGCAAGAGGCCTGGCGGGCAGGTGGAGGGACCCTCCTCTCCCACCCGAGAAGCCCTTCTGCCAGGAGGGAGGCCCTTTGGACGGGGCGGAGCGCTGGAGCTTCAGTGCCGCTTTAGCAGAAAGCGGGCAGGAAACGCCACTGTGCCCAGGGTTCAGGTCATTGCAGCCTCAAGCTCTTTGGTGGGACAGCCTGGGACGTCCTGACTAGAGGCAAAGAGCTCTGAAACAACGGAGGGGACACACAGCTCAGCCACGTGCCCCTTCCGTTCCGTGGCTTGTTCCTAGCAGCACAGTGTCAGGCTAGGGCTGCAGAGACCTGGGGTCAAATCTTGCGCCTCCTCTGAGCCTCGCCTGCCTCACAGGGTTGTCTGGAGGATAAATGCGGCGGGGAGGAGAAAGGGAAACGGGAGATGGGGAGCACAGGCAGGGGACTGTGTTGCTCGCCCTGCCTTCTGCCAGGCAAAGCAGAAGGGGACCCTCCCCCTCCCCCGGGCTCTGTCTTGCGCATGCTCCCCTCCCCTTTGCTGCCCTGTCAGAGGCCCCCTGGCGAGGCCGGGGGGGGGCGCTCTCCGCACCAGTGCAGGGTTTTGTCCTGGGGAGAGAAGCCTGGAGCAATTGCTGGCCACACCTCAGCTCAGCAGCTCTGTCGAGGGGCTGGAGGGACCGTGGTGCAGCGTGAGAATCCACCCGCCAGGCCCGCTGTCCCGCCAGTTTGCCTGCTCTGCTGGGTCAGAAAGAGAACTTGGCCAAAACTGTTGCCATATAGCCAACTTTGCCTAGCCAGTAGTGGGCAGGCGTGTGTGAAGGCAAGGAACAGGAGAGAGAGGGGCAAGTCGCGTCTTGTGCCTGAGAAAGATGGTCCTGTTGCCTTGTTGACGCTAACAGCTTGGAATGACTGGCACTGAATAATCCCTGGGAAGAAGCTCCCTGGGATTTGTAACTTAATCCTACAACCTCTTTACAAAAGAGAAATAGATCAAAAGAAGTCATAGTCGCTTGTTGGGAGAGCCATGCAGAGCTCTGGGGAGCGATGCCCACCTGCTTTCACAACAAGCTTTCAGCAATAGTGAGCGCAGAAACACGTTCGGGGCAGGTGCCTTTGCTGGAGCTCCTCAGACTGACATGTGAGCCAATCGAGAAGGAGCCCGTGTTAGAGCACCTGCCCGCTCCAGACTGGGTTCGCTCTCCCCCCCTGCCCCGCCCAGACATTTGCGGCCTCCACGTCTTCCCTGCACAGACTCACTCCTCCCAGAGGTCCTGCTGGCCCAGCAGCCCTGGCTGAAACTGGTGCCCAGACCATGCCACCCTTCAGTGGCAGAACACGGTTGGCATTTCAGCTGGGGTGCAAAGCATTCATAGTGGGCTGTTTGCCAGCACAGTCAAGCAAGACTGTTCCGCCTCCAGCCTGAGTGGCTCAGGGGCCAAGTTCATTCCTTGCCTGGCTCTGTAACCACAGGTGCACCGTTAAGTCTCGAGGCGGAATGGGAGGAGACCTCAGGCCCCGCACCCGGGCCAAAGCCCTGGCCCTACAGAAGGTGCCTGGTGAAGCCCTCCGGAACCCCAGGCAACAGAGCTTTCGAGTGAAGGCCTCTCTAGCCACTTGCAGTCAGCGGGGGGGGGGGGGCTGCCTGCCCTCTGCTGCAGGCAGGGGGGTTCCAGTGCCTGTCCTCTGCGTAGCACTTTGGTTGGCTGAACGTTGCGTTTTCTCCGCTGCTTCGCCCCCGCGTGGTTCCCTTTTACGTGGAATGCTCTTCAGCAGGTATCCTGGCTGAGCTCTGTGGTCATTCTCAGTTCTTCCCCTCAGCTCTTATTCCAGGAGAAGAATCCGGGGATCCGCTATCAGTACACCATCCAGCGGGAATCCGATCGGAACAATGAGATCACTCCAGCTGAGTTCTTCTGGCAATATGGATCCTGGACCAAGTGTACTGTCACCTGTGGGACAGGTAAAAATGTTGCCTTCCGGTCGTGTGGATCATGCCCCCCAGCTGGCTCCTCTGGAAGCCCACAAGCTAGAGAGGAAGGCGAGATGACAACCCCCCCCACCACCACCCACTGCTCCCTTGCAGCTAGATTCAGGGGCAGACTGCCTTTCAGCCTGGAGGTTGGCACGGCCACAACAATTTGTTTCCAGGTCATCACATTGCATTTGATGCTCACACACAGAGAGGAGACTATACAGTATTTGAGATTGAACTGGATCTGAGGTACTGAAAGCCTCTTTCCGCTTAAAACGGAGGGGCCCATTTACTGTGGAAACGATGGTCTTGTTCAGATCCATGGCATGGGCGAGTGAAGAAAAGATGGAGATGGCCTTTCGCCACTTTCCAGTCCAGATGCCAGGTTTGCTTTCTCATGAGATCCCACCGAATCTTCCCTGTAAAAAGCCAGACTCCGTTGCCTGCCCGGAATTCAAGGGCCTCAGAGAATTCGTGTTTCCTCAGAGCAATCACTTCAAATAGTAGGAACGCGCTCAGAGTTCTGGATAGTTAATTAATCTGCAGAGGAAGGGGTGGAGGGAGAGGCCACAAGGTTCTCTGAAGCAGATACTTCTCGGATTGATGATGACTTGGTGGGTGGTTCTGCTCAGCCTCAAGCAGGATTTCGCTTGGTTTGGCAGAGGACCGCGGTTGCCATTTTGAAAGCAATTTTCCCAGGTCTGGGGAGGGCGCAGGGACCCCTTCCCTTGGAGTGTGCGGCTGGACTAGCTTTTGCATCTGGAACAACTCCACTGAATCGGGGGACGGGGGACGGCACGGCAGTTGGACTGGCAAGCTATGGGGGGGGCACCACCTCCACACCACAGGGCCCGCAAACAAGCTCATTGCCAGTGAGGGCTGAAAGACAAGAGGAAGGTTGTGCCGGACTCCAGTCCGGAGTGAATTTTCTCCCACCCAGGAGAACAGCTTCTGGGGCCAGAAAGTGACCCACCTTGACACAGTGGCTGCAGTGGTGAGCATCGTCGTGGCCCGTGGGGGATTTGAGCCTGGGTCTCTCAGGGGCTTGTTCTCCGTGCAGCAAGCGTGGAGCCCAGTTGTGCAAGACATGTGGCGCCTTGCTGGTCTCAGGAACAGCCTTCCACAGCCTTCCAAGGCAACCTTTGAACATGCTCTGGGAGGGGAGGAGGGGGACAATCCAAGCACAAAGGTGACAATCCCACTGCTTTTTTGCTGGTCAGGGAGGGAGGGAGGGAGGCTGATTTCTTCATTAAGCTGGTTGGGAGAGAACGTTTGCCAGCCAGGCTATTTCTTCGTTCCCTGCCAGAATGCCAGGCTGCCAAAAGCTTCTCAGATCCTGGCTAGCGGCCTGCCCAGCCGCCGGAATCTCTTCCCGTGTGCCCGCCTGGCATCCTGCTCCCCTCGGTGTGTGAGCAGCACTTTCCCCTTGGCTGTGCCGAGCATTGGCCCACTTGCCTCCTTCCTTCCTTCCTTCCCGGCAAGCGTGCGCACGGCGCTTGGATCCCCTGGGAGAGACTGAAGGACGACGCCGGGGGCCTGGTCCTTGTTTCTCCACCCAGCGCGGCTGGGAGATGGGAAGAAATCGCAGCAGCAGCACAACTCCTGGCAGGAGCAGTGGGGAGAGCGGGCCGTTGCAGACCTGTGGGGCGTGCCTGGCGCTGCGGAGGGGCCAGCCTGTGATGATGAGAGACCGTGGAGCTGGCTGCTGGGGTGCCAGGCCGTGGGGCAGCAGCAGGCGGCAGAGTCTTCGCTTCTGGGACAGGGGGCCCAGGCAGCAGCAGCAGCAGCACAGGAGAGCAAGACGAGAGGTGGGAGGGAGGGATCCATGTGCAGGCGGCCAGGAGCTGGCTGGGGCAGCAGCTGCGGAGCAGCCGCCCCATGGCCACAAAAAGCCCGGCCCCATTGGAAGCAGCGGAAGGAGGCTCTGCTGCGCCCCTGCCAGGCTCGGCAGAAACAAAGTATGTGTCGGCTTGTCAGTGTGGGGAGCATTAGTTACGTAAAGCTGGCAGCCAAAAAATCAGGACTGAGCCGCTGGAAGACTTGCAGCAGTAGCTGCTGGAGGACATGAATTTCTGATCCACCAGAAAGGTGAGCGCTGCGCTGGGATGTGGTTCGCTCGCCCGCTCGCCAGCAGGAAGCGCAACGCTGGCGCAGGAGGCAAACTGCAGCAGGATAGTCGGGCTGGAAGCGGCCCGCGGGGATTGTGCTGTTCTTGGACTCAGCAGTGAGTCACAGCGAGGGCCCCTACTTCTGCCCCCCCTTCCCACTTGGAAGACAGCTTCTGAGTTTGTTTGCTGACATTTTTGAAAACAGCCAGTTTATCAGGTGCTTCATTTCCTGGGAGGAGGGCTGAGGGCGTCAGCAGGGCGTCCCCCCTTCTCCATTCCTAGCTGCTGAAAGGACGCCTCAGTCCGGGGGTGGGTGGGGGGTGGGAGGTCGGTTCCTGGGCCCCTTTCCCAGCCCCGCCTCCGAGAGCCTCTCAGTCCGTGGACTGGCTCTGCTGCTTCCGGCACAAGGGGGCTGCTGTTCCTGCAGACAGGCGGCTGGCTGGTCCCCAGGGCCTGCTCAGCAGCAGAGTGCCCCCCCCCAGGAGTCCCATTCAGGGAGCATCAACGAGGAGGAGGGGGGAGGAGGAGGCAACCTGGATGACGCAGGACAGACAGATGAAGACTTTTCTTGTCCGCATCCAAGGAGAGGCGGCCTTGTCAAAAGATCAGATTCCACCGTTTGGACATCTGGGCGTTTTTGGTGGCTGGGAGAGCTCCGGGGTCAAGGCAACAGGAGGGCAAGCAAGACCATCAACCTGTAAAATGGGAACAGCGTTCCTTCTTCGGGTACTGCTTGAAAGGGGCTTTTTGTGGTAGGGATTCCTCGTACTCCTCCCCCACAGCCAGCATTCTTAGCCGTGATTTGCATGCAATTCCAGCCCAGCCCAGCCTGGGACAGTTTTAAAAGAGGGAGCTGCGTGCCGGCCAAGGGCGAAGGCAGACAAAGAAGCCTCTTGTTGGAGATTTCAGAGGGGGGGGGGGGTTTGCATGCGTGCGCCTCTTGGCATGCTGCAGCTCAAATCTGACACTTGCTGGCCTTCGCCCCCCCCCCCCCCACCACTGCATTCTTGGTTACTTAATTCCAGCATTCCAGACCCCGTCTCCCCCTCCCTCCCTCGCTCCCTCCTTAACCTGGCAGGGGTACTCTGAGTCAAAGCAGTTCACAGACAGACAGGTTCAGCGCTCAGGCCCCCCTCCCTCGTAGTCAGCAGGCAGATCATGCTGCTTTGGGAGGGGGCCAAGTCTTCTCCAGGCATTCACCCCCAGAAGGTCGGCTAGCAACAACCATTCCATGTGTGTGCTTCAGGCTTTAGGACCTAGTGATAACCTCCCCCCCCCCCATAGCTCTTGGGAAATCAGGGCCCTTGAAGGGTTCCCACCCATCTGGCCTTTGAGGAGTCACTGCTCAGGGGTGGAATGAAAACTCTGTCGGAACAGGGAGGCTCCAGTGGGTTGGAGGTGTGGGGCATTCTTCAGATTTTCCTGCACCTGCGCCGGGTGGGGCAGCAGTCCTGGGAGAGGTAGCTGCTGAAACCTATCTACCCCTCCGTGCCTCCTTGGTTCCTGGCATGCCAACGTGCTGCCCTGCCTGATGTGCCACTTGGTCTCCTCAGGTGTCCAGAGGCAAACCGTGCACTGTGTCGAGAGGCTGGCAGGGATTGTGGACGAGCTGCTCTGCGATGTGCTGAGCCGGCCTGACGACCAGCAGAGGAGCTGCAGTGAGGAGCCCTGTCCAGCCAGGTCAGCTTCCCGCTTCCCAGAGCGGGGTGCACGGGGGGGCCCTCCCTGGGACAAAACCCTCCGCTGCCTTTGCTGTGTTGCAACAGGGGACACAACGCGCATGCCCTCTTCCCCCGTGAGGTGTGCCCCGCATCTCCTGCCCACGGCATGATGGCCCTCCTGCTGCTTTGGGTGCCCAAGGCTCCGAGTTCGGTTCTCATCCCCTGCAGCTCCCCACGTTTTGCCTTGCAGGGCCGGTCAGGGCAGGCGGTGCTGGCCTTGCTGGACCAGGGCCTGATCCGCCATCCAGCAGCTTGGGAGGTCTACCCTGAGGCGGAGCAGTGCAGTCCCTGAGGCGGCAGCACAGTAGACCTGACCTGAGTCTGGGTCCCGGAGGGTTAAATCCTGGG
Source organism: Plestiodon gilberti rubricaudatus (assembly GCA_026170595.1). Taxonomy (NCBI): domain Eukaryota; kingdom Metazoa; phylum Chordata; class Lepidosauria; order Squamata; family Scincidae; genus Plestiodon; species Plestiodon gilberti. The sequence continues at coordinate 857,590 of JANXHW010000007.1, read as the reverse complement.
TCTGGGGCAGGGCTCTCCAACCTTCTTGGTGAGTGCTGCTGTTCCGGGTCCCGCTGCCCCAGAAAGGGCTGCTGGGTGCAGACGTGGGTACTGCCTGCACCCCATAAGAACCTAAGAACCTAAGAAGAGCCCTGCTGGATCAGGTCAAAAGCCCATCTAGTCCAGCTGCTTCCTGTATCACACAGTGGCCCCACCAGATGCCTCAGGGAGCACACAGCCAACGAGATAACCTGTTTCCCGTTGACACTCCCTTGCACCTGGCACAGAGAAAAAGTTGTCCTTGCAGCAAGGAAGAGGCTCCTCCGCCCGACCCAGAGCTCTTTGGGCGGCTGGGCTGGGCTGTCCCAGCCACCCCTGCTTCTGGCAGGGTCGGGCCAGGTGGAGAAGTGTCATGTGCCCCCCTGTGGCAGGGAGGCCAAGGACTCCCCCGTCGTGCTGTCAGGCAGCACCCCAAGGGGAACTCCTGCCGTCTGATGCTGTGACTCCTGCTGCTCCCTGCAGGTGGTGGGCTGGCGAGTGGCAGTCGTGTTCCACGACGTGTGGCGACGCGGGGCTGATGAAGCGGACCGTCCTCTGTATCCAGAGCGTGGCCCTCGACGAGCAGCAAGCCCTGCAGCCCAGCAAATGCCAGCATCTCTCCAAGCCGGACCCCGCAGCCCCCTGCAACCGAGAGGTCTTCTGCCCAGCCCGGTGGGTTACAGGCAACTGGTCTGAGGTGAGCGACTCCAAGGGCCACCAAGGGTCATGCCAGTCCTGGCGCTTGAAGGGGCAGGAAGGCAGAGCAGGCAGGAGGAATGGGGGGGGGGGAATCTCCACCGCTGGGTAAGTCACGGCTGGGGCTGGTTGGTACTCTCTCAAATGGAAGGATGCTTTCTGGATGGAGACAGCAAATAGAGAAGGCTGTTCAGAGGGGGAGCAGGAGCCCTGCTCGTCTGTTGCAGCAAAGAGTCTAGTGTGTGCGTGTGTGTGCGCGCATTATGCAGTTGAAAACACAGGAGCCAAATGGTCAGGAAATGCCAGGAGTCCAGCCTGTGACAACCATTCTGTGTACAACTCAAAGGTGCCCCAAACAGGCCCAGCGACCCTTCGCCTGGCTGGCGGTCTTCGGGGAGAGCAGTGTGCCCTGTCCCACCCTGAGGGGGGTTGTCTCCTCCTCGGCCCCCAGCTGCCCATGCCCTGCTGCTTCCCCCCCCCCCCGCGTAGTCATCATGCCCTCCTTGCTTTCTCTTGTCGTTCTCCAGTGCTCAGTGTCGTGTGGGAACGGGACACGCCAGCGCCGGGTGGACTGCCCCAGGGGCGCCAGAGCAGGCTGTGATGTGATGCAGAGACCCGCCTCTGCAATGCCCTGTTCGCGGCCGCCATGCGGGCACAGGGCAGAAAGCACAGCCTCCGACTGGTCTGGGAGCGGCTCGTCCAGCCAGGAGCTGTTGAACGAAATCGACTTTGTCCCCAGCCACTACATCCCCAAAGTCAGCCCTGTGGCACCCAAAGCAGAAGACCTCAATGCTATCGTGGAGGAAGATTTTTCACCCAGCATCAATAAAAAGGGAAACGTCTTTGTGGATGACTTTTACTATGATTATAACTTCATCAACTTCCACGAAGATCTGGCATATGACCCGGTCAATGGCGGCAAGGACAGCGAGGGAGAGGACTCGAGACCAGGTGCTGGGGGGGCAAAGACTGCGAAGGGGGCCCAGGAGGGCTCGACAGAAATGCCTCCCAGCTCTCTCCCTGCCATGGAACCCGCGGGCAGCTCAACAGCCTTTCCTGCTGTTGGGCAAAAGGAGGAGGAGGAGGGGAACCCTGGTGAGGCTCCAGGCAACGACTCCCTGCTCCATCTGCAGCAGGCTGCTGGGGTGACGGTCCCCTTTTCGGGGACCCCCTCCACTGTGCTGCTCGGCGGGGAGGGCGTCCAGCCATCGCTTCTGGAGGATCCTCCACCTACTCCGGCAGTGGCAATGAGCCGTGTTCCTGCTAGCAACCGCGGTGGTGGGTCTGTTGCTGACACCCGAGAAGACCCCGTGCCAGAGGAGGGCAGGGCCGTCACCGTTTCGTCCGCGACCAGTCCGCCCCCCACCTCCCCTTTGGAGAAGGGCAGTGAGCCCGGCAGTCCTGAGAGCGCTCAGCAGCAGGACCCCGGAAACCTGGGGGGGACCAAACACAAGGACTTACTTGGCGCCTCACAAGGTGGCAGCAGCACACGCCGCCAGGCTGTCCTAACTGATGCTAGCACCGTCCAGGTCAGCACAGTCGCCACGGCAGCTGCCAGGACAAGCGCACTGCCACTGCCCGCGCACCTCCCTCCCCTGCCGCCGCCACCGCCTCGTCTTGCTGATGCCACCCCTGCTCAGGAAGTGGAGAGTGGCAGGCGGCCTTCTGACTTCCGGAGCGCAGAGCAGCGCCCAGAAAGTGGCAAGAAGAGCCACCCAGAGGCTGCCCAGGACCACCGGCCCTCTCCCAGCAGTGCCATCCTCCTCCAGGATGCCGGGTCTCCTGCCGGCGACTCTCCAGCAGTGGGGGCCACACCCTCCTCTGTGCTCCAGGCGTCCCCTCCTCCTGCGAGCAGGACCCCGGTGGCCTCTCCGAAGGCAGACTGGCCAGCATCTCCCTTCTCCGCCGGACGAGTGCGCTGGGAGCAGAGCACGGCCTCCCCTGGCTCTTGGCCTTCCGGGCTGCCCCCACCTCAGCAGCAGGAGCCGGGGGCCAGGCGGGGCCTCAACAGCAATGCGCTCCCAGGCAAAGGCTCGCCCCTTGGAGTTGACTGGAGACGTGCCCCCGGCGGAGGCACTCTTGGGCCCAGCCCCACGACTGCAGAGCCCCAGGAAGCGGAGAGGAATGAGGCGGCAGCAGCCCCCACAGCTCCTGCTGCTGCCGGCTGGGAAACGGGAAGCTGGAGTGAGGCAAGTGCAGCAGAGAGCAGGTGTCACCCCCAAAGGGGCAGGTCCTGGTCTGGGAAATCCGGGTCGCTGCCCGTTCCGCAGAAGCCTGCCTGTGCCTGGGCTCCTGGAGGCGTCTGAAGGCAGAGCTCCTGCTTGCTTCTGCTCACGGTTGAGGATTCATGGTCTCTCTTGCTCCTAGTGCTCCACCACCTGTGGCCTGGGGGCTGTTTGGAGGACGGTGAGCTGCAACGCCAGCAAGGAGGACGCCTGTAACCCTGCCAGAAGGCCCATCCCTGCCCGCAGGTGCTACTTGAGGCCCTGCTCCACCTGGCGTGTTGGAGCCTGGAGCAAGGTAGGTGGCCGCAGTCCCAGGCAAAGCCCTGGAGGCCCCGCCCCCTGCTGGCCCACCTGGGCTCCCCTCCAGGGTCGGTCAGTGACCAGAGCGGTGGCCCTCCTCCCCCAGGGTTCATGGAAAAGGCCAAGGGGACAGGAGCAGTTTCAAAAACATGGCAGCAGGAGGCTTTCAAAGGACTCCTTTTTTGAGGGGTGGGGTGGATGGAGCCCCCTGCTTTGCAAGCAGACGGTCCCAGTAGGTTTGGTCCCTGGCAGCAGAGCGTCTCCAGGGAGGGCTGGGAAAGACCTGGAGAGCTGCTGCCAGTCAGAGCTGGAGTCTGATGGAGCTGCCGATTGTGGGCTGCCTTGATTGGACGCAGCTGCCCAGCCCCCCCCCCTCTAGCTACGCCACTGCAGCTGCCTCCACTCACAGATGCCGTCTGACGTTGCGTTGTTTTCTGCCCAGTGCCTGGGAACCTGTGGAGGTGGAGTGAAGGTCCGGGACATCCATTGTGTCGATTCCCGAGACCAACGGCCTCTTCGCCCCTTCCACTGCCAGGCTGTCCGGGACAAGCCGCCCACGCAAGCGCTCTGCCAGGTGCAGCCCTGCCTTGACTGGTACACATCGTCCTGGAGAGAGGTGAGCAGCAGGCTGCAGCTGGGAGGGAGGGAGGGAGGGAGGAAGGGTGCCACCGCGGCCGCCTGGGAGCTTGGCCCAAAGTTCCCCAGGACGGGCGGGTGGGCGCCTGTCAGTCATCGTCGGCACCCCCAGCGCTCCTTGTTGGTTCGATGTGGGCAGGCAGGATCTTTGTGTCATTTGGCGTTGGATTCCCAGCGAGAGTGGGCTGCTGTGTGGGGCAGGCAAGGGTGCCAATGCAGGACAATGCCAGTGCCGTCGCCACTGACGGCAGCAGGATGTCTGTCTCGGGGCAGCAAACGGTCTGCCTTGGGCTTCCTTGCTGGCTCCCGACTGTTGACTGAATATGGCCCCTCTCCCTCCCTCCCTCCCTCCCTCCCTCTGGTCAGTGCTCTGAGCTGTGTGGAGGAGGAGAGCAAGAACGTCTGGTTACCTGCCCGGAATTGGGAAGGTGCGACAACGCGCTCCGGCCAAATAACACCAGACCTTGCAACGTCCAGCCATGCACCAAGTGGACCGTGGGATTCTGGGGGCAGGTGAGCATCCCTCTCTCCTGCAATCTCGCTGGGAATTCATCCGGGGCCCAGTCCAGTCCCTAGAGGGCTTTGGCCGTTGCTTGGGGACAGGAAGCGGCCCTCGGAGCCTGGCTTGGTGCTCAGAGCTCTCCTCTTCTTCTCCGCAGTGCACAGCGACCTGTGGGGGGGGCGTCCAGAGGAGGCAAGTGAAGTGCGTCAACACCAAGACCGGCGAGGCCGAGGTGGACAGGAGCCTGTGTGACCACGAAGAGTGGCCGGAGGACACCCAGAAGTGCAACACCCAGGACTGTGACCAGAGCGAGTCAGGCACGTTGCACGTGTGCGTGCGTGTGTGTGTGGCCCCTCTGCTGTGTGGTTTGCTTTCCGGGCAGCATCACCTGCTGGGGTTGCACGCTCAGGGCGGTGGTGCACAGCTGCCTTTCCCCGGCGGTGCCGCTCTCTGGCCTGGATGGGGCAGGGGCAGGGCCAGCCGGCCGCTTGGGGTGCCCAGGAAAGGCGCTCCTGGGACACGCGAGACGAGAGGGGCGGTCTTGCTGAAGACCCCTTGGGTGAGGTTGTCAGGGATGTGCAACGTCCTCCCTGCCTAATCCTCCTTGAAGCCTGCAGGCAGGGCAGCATCTCGGAAAGCCCCCGGGGGGGCTGGTTCTTTTGTGACCCCCTGCCCTGTCCCCAAAAGGTCTGACCGAGGGGGGGGGAGGCCGTCTTTCAACGGGGTCAGTCAGTCCCGGGGAAGAGCCTGTGGCCGGGCTGATGCTGCTGCTCCGGCTGCCAGGAGGGTCCCTGCTGCTACCCGAGGCCTCCCTTGCTGTCCAGCGCAAGGCAGCTTCCTGGGGCCTGGAAGGTCTTGGGTGGGGCCCCGGGGGGAGGGACTTCAGGGCTTGTAACCAGAACCCCTCTCCTGCCTGTCCCAGGAAACAGTTCTGGGCTAGAAGTGTCCACCGTCTGACTCAGGTTTTGCTGACGTCTGACTCTGCTGCCAAAGGCTTTTTTCCCGAGCCAGACCCTAGTCTGCCTAGGTCGCCAGGGTCTCGGGGGCAGAGGGGCTTTTCCCAGCCACCCTGCAGAGGCTCTGGAACCGCTTGCAGGCCAAGCAGGCGCTCAGGCCTGGGGCCAGGACCCCTCCCTGCCGGAGGAGCGATGTGGTCGTTGTTCACCAAGAACAGAGCAGCTCAGAGAGACAGATGCGTGTCCTGGCCACCACCGGCAGTGGTCATGGACAGGCAAGAGTCCTGGTGGTACGTGGCCCATGGTTTTTCCCAGCTAAATATTGGCTGGCAGGGGTGGGGGGGGGGAGTGCTAACATGCTGGCTTGAAAAACAGCCTATCTGGCTGAACGGCAAAAGGCAGGAAGCACAACATTTCCTGCAGCCTCCCTGGCTGGCGTTAGCGATGGAGCACCTGGAGGTGTTGGGTCCCCTCCTCCCCCCCTGCCCAGACCCCCTGGAGGCTGCACAGGCTGGCTGGTTTTCCCTGGAGGGCTGAGAGGACAATGGTCTGGAAAACGACCTCCGGACAGGAGATGATCATAACCACCCTTGGGGGTGGGGCGGGGGAGGCTCCTTCCTGGCTTGCTCCGTGTCTGGGCTTCCTGGCTGCGGGGTCCTAGGCACTGTGCTTCCTCCCTGGAGGAATGTGCATGGAAACATTTGGGCACAAGGCAAAATCAATCCAAGTGACTGGAGAGGGCGGGGTGGTGGGGAGTCAGTTCTGTCTTTGTGGAAGCCCAGCCCAGCCCAGCAGCACCCCCTTGCTCAGGGGCTGAGCAAGGAGCAAATCCCCACTCTCTTGCCCGAGACCCACTGCTTCAGGAGAGCAGGTCGTTCCTCCCTCGGAAGCACTCCACCCCCCCCCCACCTCCAGCGTTGTTTTTCTTTCGAAATGTACAGTGTTATTATTTTCCTTCCGTCACAAGGGTGCAAAAGCAGGTCTTGCGTCGTGGCTGAGCCAGAGGCATTCCGCCGGCGCAAACGAAATGAGGCCCCTCTCCCTCCACCTCTGCTTTTGCCCCCCCAGGCTCAGGTGCCAGAAGGCTCCGCACAGTCCAGGGTTCCCCCTTAAGCTACGTTTGCTCCCTATACAATGCTTGTGGCTACCAGGCACTTTGAAAAGAACCTGCCCAGAACAGGCTCCATGACGCAGAAACGTCGTCCTCCTTTTGAAGCTGGAAAAGCACAATGCAGCTTTTTGCAGTGTTTTTTGCAGGGGTGACCCACACGGCCACTTTGTGTTTGGTCACCCATGAGCTTCAAACAGTGGAGAAAATCAACTGCCTCCTGGGTCGGTTTTGCTATTTCTTAAGAGACAACCCCCCCCCCCCCAGAATGAACTTTCTCTCTGCCCCACCATTGCCATACAGAAGACCCCCAGCCGAATGGGCCACAGAGCTCATTGGCGCCAAGCACGCTAGGCACGGATGGAGCCGCGCATTCACCCTCGCTTGTGTCTTGCAGCGATCCGCACAGACCTCGGATTGTGAGGTGCATTTTGTGCAACGCAGCTGGTGTGGAGTCGAGCTCCCTCTCATTTTCTGCTCCGTCACCCTTCATACAACCCTTTGGTGCCCCAGGATTTTTATGCCAGGAAGTTTGTTTTTCTCCAGTGCCTGCCCCTGGCCAAACTGATGGATGGTGCAGAGGAAGACAGTGCCGGGGTGTGTGTGTGTGTGTCAGTGTGTGTGTGTGTGTGTGTGTGTGTGTCAGAGAGAAACCGAGAGGCCAGACCACCTGCTTAAGCCGGAGTCTTACGAAGGGGTGGCCAACGACGTTGTCTTTTTGCTGCAGACTTGGTGTGCGAGCGGGACCGGCTCTCGTTCAGCTTCTGCCAGACGCTGCTCTTTCTGGGAAGGTGTCACCTGCCCACCGTCAACGGCCAGTGCTGCCGGACCTGCCGCCAACATGGCCCTGGAGGCCCCCGGGATCGTGGGAACGAGCGAGCCTCGCGGAGGTGAACACTGCTGTTCCCGGGGGGGGGGGGGCGCCGGCCTGCAGAGGAAGAGCCGGGAGGCGTCAAGAAGCCCCTTGCCGGCCGCTGCCTGCAGCTGCTCTTTCTAGCGACGTCCTGCTCCTGACTGCTCCAATGGCCTCCGTCCTGCCATCCAGCCCTGGCTGCGGGAGAGAGACGCGGGGCTGCCTGTCTGTGGAGCGCTCGGGGGGCTGAGCCACAGTCCTCTCCCTAACCCGCATGCAAGGCTACCTTGGAGGCCTCTCCCACCGTCTAGCACACAACGGAGGAGTCTCATTTGCTGCGGGAAGGTCTCCCGTCACCCACTGCTCGGGAGCGTGTGAGGGCAGAAGCCGCAAAGCTACACAGGTGCCCCCCCGAGGGCTCCTGCCAGTGTCTCTGGTGCTACTGTCGTGCGACATGCTCAGGTGCCCTCCGTGTTGGCAGGACCAACACGTGACTCTTCCCTGAGCAGCTCTTCTTGTTTTTTAAGCTCAACAGTTATTTTTATACTTCAAACACGAACGTTGAGCCTTCCCAAGGGTGCATGCTAACTAGTTTCCTTATTGTTGATATGTGGGATTTAAAGCAGGCAGTTGACAAATCCAAGTTGAAATCTGGGTGGGGAAGACCAGCTACTGTTTTCCCCGCAGCCCCGTGACCTGGGCAGGGGTCGTTCCTGGCTGCATTGCCCACCTTTGGAGTTCGGAGCAAATCTCCACGTGAGCAAGAAGCCAACTCTGACCTCCCGGTGGCTGTTTGGCGTTCACAGGGCACCGATGACGGCACCTGTGGAGTGTGCTGCGTGACCCAACAACTCCTTTGGATCTAAAGTCTGCCTAACAGCACGACAGCGGGCTGGGTTTCCTCCTCAGGCCAGAATTGGGAGCGAGCGCTCACCAGTGGAGGCGGCCGTTGGCCTTGCCTGGAACCCAGGAGATCCTGCAGCCGCTTCTGCTTCATTGGGCAGTTCCTCCCTCTGGAAGTTGCATTGCTCCCAAATCTTGTAAAAGTGCCATTTATGCCAGGTTGGGAAAGCTGCCCTTCAGCACCAAAGCCACCTGACTGACAGCCCCACCCTAACCAACCTTCCAGCACTGATGCAGCCGTGCCAACGAGGTACATGCTGCATTCTGCGGTGGGGGGGGGGGGAGAGACATGGAGGCCTCCTCAAGGGAAGGGAATGTTTGTTCCCTCACCTCGGGGCTGCGCTGGAGCTGGAGCGTTGGCTAGGGTCGGGCTGCCACCACTGCAGCCAGGTGCTCTTCTGATTTGTCAGCTCTGTCATGTGACTTCCCTCGCACCTCTCACCCAAGGGGATTAGAATAAAACTGCTTCCAAGGAGATGCTCAAGAAGAGTATCTTTGCCATTTTTATTTTTTGTACTGACTTTAGCTCTCAAGTGTGTTAAATTAAATTGCTCTGATGACCAAGGAAGACCTGGGCCCCTTTTTCTCACGCCACCTGCTCGCAGCCTCTCTGGGGCTGGCTCGTCTCAGCACAGCTAAGCTGCCACCTGCAGAAGAGGCAGCCGTGGGGGGCCGCAGCATGAGCCCTCATTGCCATTTGCTGCCCCACGAGGTGGGGGGGGAGGAAGATCAGCCCATGCCCCGCTCTCAGTGCCTGAGTCTGCTGGCTTCATCCAGCCCTCCGAGGCATCTCTCCCTTCCTCATCGTGCTTTGCTGCAGCACCTTCAAGGGGTTTACACACACACACACACACACACACACACACACACACACACACACACACACACACACACACACAGCAGCATTTGCGTTGGCCCGATATCGTCGTCCTCTCATTCAAAAACCTCCTGGCTGTGCTGGAGCCCTTCCTAGTCCTCCAAGCCCTTCACCCGGCCCCCGGGGTCCCTCATCTACTCAGCATTTTCCAGCAGCTTCGGCTGCAGTTTTAGCTCCACCTTCTGCTATTGATTTAGCAGATGTTTTCTCTTCCGGGGCACATCATCAGAATTAAAACCAGGGGGGCTCTCTAGTCAAAACTAAAAGTAGATCCCGCAAGCCTACAGTTTGCTCTCCTCCCCCCACCCCGGAGGCCCCCTCCACAACGCAAGACCCAGAGGCACAGAGAGACACCCCCTCATCTGCACAGTCTTTCCAGGCTGCTCCTCAGTTGGGCTCTAACTTTCTCCTGGTTGTGCAAGTGGAAACCTGCTCAGGCCTTCAAGGCTGGCTTATTATAAAACGATTATAAACCCTCGAAACCCCCAACAGATGGTTGCTTTATATTGGAAAGCTCTGCAAGGGCGACAGAGTGTTCCCTGCTGCCCATCCTTATGGAGCGGATCTGTTTCTCAAACCCCGAAGAGCATCCTATCAAACGCACACGGGAATAACCTGCGGCCTGCTCCGCCCTTGGCACTCGTGACTACAGCCAGGACTGAGCAGAAGAAAACATCATGGTGTGAATTAACAGCAAATCTACTGGCTGAACTGTTGCCTTGGAAAAGGCGCTAGAGAGGAGAGCCGTGGCGGCCAGGCCACACCCTGCCACCAAGAGTCCTCCGTGGAAGCACACAGGATCCGTCTCTGCAGACTGCGGTGCTGAGCGACTCAGGGCAAGATCGGCACAGGGCGAGGGGGGGCAGTCGGGCAATGGCTTTTGCTAGTACAGACCCATTCACAACTCAGCCTACCTGCCAACAAAAGCTGCTGGGAGTGGTCTGAAGGGGGGCACGATATAGGCCACTATATCCCCCTTTCCTGGTTATTGATGAGATAATATTCCCCTCCCCCCGTAATAACAATTCTCTTCAAGGTTTTGTTCTTTCTCTGCCCCAATGTCACCATCAGGGTTCCGCAGTTGTAGGAAAACCATCTCTGCGATCCACCCCACATTAGCCACACACTCGGAGAGAGCTGCTCACTGAGGTGACCAGGGGTCAGGACTGATGAGAAGGCGCCGCCTATGTGCTTAGCAGCACATGGAACGAGAGGACAGGCGCATGCAACCCTTCTTTCCTAGACTCCCCCCCCCCTTCCTGCACACAGCCACCCCGTTCTCAGGAATATAGCCCTGCAACCCCCAGGCCTCCTGCCTGCACTCCTCTCCACACCCTTCCCTGGGAGCAGGCCCCACTAAACACAATGCGGCTTACTGCCAAGTAGACACCTAGACGAGGATTGCACTGCATAGCAATCCTTTCTAGTGGCCATTTGCTTCTGCATCTTATGTTAAAACTGTGAGCCCCTTTGCGATGGGGAGCCTGCAATTTATGGATGTTGCCATGTGAACTGCTTGTGAAGGTCTGCCTGTTTAAAAGCAATACATACATATTCTCAATATATTCTATATGGATGATGATCCCCCCCCCCACACTCCAAAAGTTGTTAGCAATTAAACCACAGTAGTTAGGAGACATGGCGCCTGGATGCTAACGGAGCGCCAGCAAGTGCAGGAGCGCCCTCTGTGGGCACTCCAGGGAACAGCCACAAAGGTTAATGATACCCTTTGCCTTGGTTTTCATAACAGAGCATGAGCACATTTGTCCTGCTGAAGGAGGAATTGAGTGACATCTGTATCTGTCTTACAGGCCAGGTCTCCCCATTCCCCTTAAATAAGGGAAGTTTGTGTTCTGTGCTGCATCATGAGCCTAGCAGGCTTTCTGCCGGCATGCAGTGGTCTTGAGGCAACGGGGAGCCTCAGGCTGGCAGGATTTGTGCATCACTCTCCAGCGGGGCTTTTGTTTCCTTCTACCTACACAGAAGCAGTCATGCTAGTAAAGACGACTGATTTTAAGAACTGGGTTTTATTAATATTTCACAACCTAATTGTTCAGAGACACTCCACCAGAGCAAAGTGCAAAAATTAACCTTCACATCCGTTTTCTTTGAATTTTATTACAATGCATACGCATGAGGTGACGACAGAACTAGTTCCTAATCTTTCTATACAATCTCTTTTCACCAGAGACAACGAGTTCTTCGCAACCCCTTACAACATATGCAAGCTTGATCGAAATGCTGCTCGTTACCCTCTCCAGATTTTAAATGGATTTTTATAAAGCGATTCTTTCAAAAATATGCAGGAGGGAAAATCACTCTCCCATACAAAACGCAAAGCCTCCAAAGTGGGTACAAAGACATGAATGCGAACTGTGCCAGAATGAGCCCAGCGCCCTGCCGCTAGTCCGGTTCCAGGACACACTGCTCCACCACCTCCCGCAAGGCAGGGTTCTCCATGGCGGCCGCCACTCGCTCCTTATCGTTTATTTGCTTGTTGACTACAAACACACAGGAAAAACAATCAGGCAACCTTGGCTAAGGACTTCAACAGAAAGGGTGTGTGTGTGTGTGTGTGTGTGTGTGTGTGTGTGTGTGTTTGCTGGGGAAGCAAAGGCTGAGCAGGAACAGCTTCCCGAAGGCCGCCTAGCGAGAAATCATGGCCAAGGTAAGATCCAGATTAGGGAAGTCCTGATTTCCAGCTCAGTCTCCTGGCTGCTGCGCTACACCAACACATGCTTGCCCTTGGCGCACGCTCCCTCTCCCACCCACCCAGTTCAATTGAACAAAAAAACTGGGACTGCCACCCCATCGAGCTTAACGACTACTAATCACCCTGGCAGGGTGCTGCATCCAGGCTGCACGAGAGCAATGGTGGGGGAGGGGCATTTGCATTCACCTCCGGGTGGCTTCCCAGAGGCCACTGCTGGGCCCCTGAGGGAAACAGGGTGCTGGACTACAGGGGCCCCTTGGGCTGGTCCAGCAGCCAGGCTCTTCTGAACTGTTGTTTGCTACCTCCCAAAAGCGATTGCTGGAGGCCTTTAACTTTCCTCTACATGGAAAATGACAGTAGGTGTTCCAAGGAGTTCACCTTATAAGCACAACTTCCTACTTGATGGTAGATGTTGAAGACTCAACATCAGGCAATCAGCCCTAGAGAAGATTTAAACCAAGTTTGTCACTAGGAGGGAACCAGCAGTGATTCAAAGCTGCCCCCTCCAAATGATAGACAATTCAGAGCCCCTGGGTTGCAGGACGCTCTACGGCAGACGGAAACCTTTAAAAATACAGCAAACACTACCGAACACTGCAAACTACTGGACTTGCAACCTGAGAGCTTCCTGCAAGCCTCTTTCACAAAAAGCTCGGTTTGGACCCTTTCCCAATGAACTCACATCAACCTGCTAGTTGTCTGCACTGCGAGGAGCTCGCGGTTGCCTTCCTTCACCCTTCTCTTATGCTAAGTCACAGGGAAGGTCTACAGTGAGATTTTGCCTTTGCAGAAGCTGCACCAAACCCCTCTAGCTGCCATATGAAAGCAATTTCCTCTCCATGCATTTGAGGGCTCTGCAAGATGGACCAGGGTTCCTCCATGAGTAAAACAAGCCCTTTACTAATGGCTCCGAGACAATCCGTTACCTCCCGCTTTCTTGAGCTGGAAGCAAAAAAACAGGTTTGGCTCGTGTTCTAGCAAACCCTGGAGCAGATTATGGGGAATGGAGAGACAAGGTCAGGGACGTGCAGCGAGGTCCAAGCCTGGGGAGGCAGACTGGGAAGTGTAGTGTGTAACGTAGGAGCAGAAGTAGCAGGAAGCAAACCCCCCCCACACACACCGCTCCAAGATTCCTCCCTGCCTGTCCGCTGCCCAAATTATACAAGGAGTAACTATCTCTCTATAGCACCATTGCAAGACCAACACAACCCGTGTGCCGTTTGCTCCTCATGTTTTCCAGCTCCCACTGCATGACTGCCAGAGGAGGCTTTAAGCAGCCACGCCTACTCCACTGGCTCAGCTGGGACCAGGGGCAGCTTGGCTCCTCAGAGGCCAGTGCACCCACAGACATTACAACAATGCCGTTAACTTTATGGCAGAACAGGAATGAGAATTTGCTTGCTTTCCCTCTTTCTTCCCCACCCATCCCTTTTTTCTTTTGAGTTATGCTTACAAGGTCTGGCACTTTATCAAGATAGGCGCAACTAATCCCAAAGCATACTTACTGTCCTCCTCGGTGGAATGTGCTCCCTCCGATATGTAGATCTCCAACTAGATGAAAGAGAGAAAATGTTTTCTTAGAAATGTTTTGTTCCTATAGCGCAGGAATTGATCTGCGCAGGATGCAATGCTTATTTGGACCACTCACTCCCTAAAACAAGTGCATGTCTCCAAATACACAATTACTCTGTGGAACTCCTTGCCACAGGATGCGGTGATGGCACCTGGCCTGGATGCCTTTAAAAGGGGGGGGGGTTGGACAGAGATATGGAGGAAAAGCCCACCACAGGTTACAAGCTATGATGGGTATATGCAGCCTCCTGGTTTGAGAAGTAGGCTCTCTCTGAATGCCAGGGGTAAGGGAGTGGCGACAGGACACAGGGTATCTTGCTGCTTTCTGTGCTTCCTGAGGCATCTGGTGGGACCACTGTGAGATCCAGGAAGCTGGACTAGATCCAGGGCCTTTGGCCTGATCCAGCAGCCGGGTTCTCCGGATGTTCTACATAGGACCTGTCCATTCCACCCTGCTCTGCAACATAATCCCCAAACCTAGTCTAGGATGCTTCTGCTTAGTTCTCAGGTCAGATACTATGAGGGAGCCTCTTGCCACCGTAAGCAATCCAAGTCAGACCGCCTCTCATCAGCTCTCTCTCCACTTTCTCCAGGTCTTGGGTTCAAGCTCACATTCTGTACGAGCAGCAGAAAACAGGCAGGGCCTACGAGTTGGGGGCATTTACCAGGCACTGCTCTACAACAGTCTCCCCTTTTCTTAAGAAGTCACAGTGGGTGGTGCGGAGGGGGCGGAAGAACCCTCGTGTGTGTGTGTGTGTGTGTGTGTGTGTGTGTGTGTGTGTGTGTGCGTTCCCAGAGGCCAATGTTGTCGCAGTACAAACAGCATACCTTGTGCTTAAAAGGCAAACATCTCTGAAGTTTGATCCTCAAACACAATCCTACATTTTGAAGAAAAACATGTTACTTTTCTCTCTGTACATAAAACTCCCATCAACAACCTCTTTGTGGCATTCTTTGGTGACAAGGGGTTATGCCCAAACCATTTTCAGGTCAGTCTCCTAAACCACTCTTGGTTCTCAAGGTATTTTCTGACCTGTGACAAAGGCTCAGAATGACAGTCAACAGGAACAATTTTCAAAAGTGCCGTTTTAGCAGAGCAGGCAAGCCCAACAGGAAGCTGTTGAGCACACTGTGCGAGCTTGTTCTCTTGTCTGGGCCTTTGGAACTGCCAGGCGATGGAAGCAGAGAATTTGCCAAAGCCATCTTGCCAGTGCCCACAATCAGGCACTCTTGAAATACAGCCCGCAAGCCTAAGTTTCTTAGGTGGTGCAGATGCCAATGTGCAGCCACTGCCGGTAGTGAGCCCAGTGACCAAGACACACATGGTAGCGCTTGGAGAACTCTGTCTGCAGCCCCACCGACCCCTACCAAGCGGTGCTCATAGAAACAGGAGGTCCCTGCCAGAAGGATGAGCGAGGGTCCCCCCCCCCCCCCGTGATTCCCCGGCCTTGTTTGATCTGCGGGGCAGCCTCCTCGCCAGCTGGAAGGCGCAGTGCTTCCAAGCAACATCCCCCAGCAGGCCTCCTGCCGCCGGACCCTCCCTCCTGGCGCCTCAGCGAGGAGGCTGTGGAACAAGCGGCCTGGGGCGGGCTGGCCGGGCGCTGCGGGAGGAGCACCCCCCCCACCCACCGATGAGCGTGGCCAGGGAGCAGTGCGGCACGGTGGGCCTGAAGCGGATGGTGACCAGGGCCGCGTCGTCGTCCTCGCCGCCCTCCAGCACCTGCACGCAGCTCTCCGTCACCACCTCCAGCTCCTCCAGCGTGCGCGGCTTCTCCGGGTCGCGGATCGTCCGGATGATGTCTGGAGAGGCAGAGAAAGAGAGAGAAACAGAGATGGCCGTTGTGCTGGCCCGAGAGCGGCGACCTGGCGGGGCGGGGGGGGGGGCGCTGAGCCCGGCAGCACTAACCGTACACCTCGAGCGCCCGCTCCGTCTCCATGACGACGGCCCAGGCCCCCCCGCTGTGGCTGCGCCGCTCGGCCGCCGGCTCATGGCCCCCCTCGCCGGGGAGGAGGCGCCACCGCAGCGCCCGCCAGAGTAGCGACAGCGACAACATCACGGCCGCGCCCGGCAGCCGCCATCGGCCAGGCACCGCCCACTTCCGGGGCGGGCGGGGGCTGCACCAATAGGAAGGCTGTTTGGCTGTAAAGGACCGTGGGAGATGTAGTGCGAGGGGACAGGAAATCGGAGCGGTCTTTTGGTAGGGGACAGCAGGGGCTTATTATGTCTACAGGATATTCATTCAAAAAAACTAAGGTGGCTTGGAGCAACACTTTGTCAACTTCAGATTCTGCATCCAGCTCTTGTAAATAAATACTGTATTTAATGTCGCAACAAACAAACAAACCCTAAAGGAAAACGCCACCTTGCTGTTTTTAATGAATCAGCCAGCACGCTAGTTAGAGCCCTAGAGGCATACCAGAAACGCCACTTCCTCCTCTTCTCTATTAGAAAAACGAATGCAACGCAGCCTACAATTCCCGCCACTCCACGCGCCGTCGGGAAACTATTCGTCCCGGCCTGTGATGAAGCTTTCTGGGAAATGTAGTGCCAAACATACTTCCTGCTGGGGCCGAGGCTTCTGCTCCAAGATGGCGGCGGCCGGCGACGGAGCCCTCTGAGGCGACTGGTTGACGGAGGATGGCCGCGGCGGCGCCTTTGCGAGTGCTGCTCTCGCCTGTCCGGCCCCCGCCGGGGGAAATAACGCAGGCCAGGCTCAGTCGGGGCCGGGAAGCCCTGGGGGCCCTCGCCGCCGGCGGGGAGCTGCACCTGACGGGGCTGGCCTGCGACGGGAGCCGAGACGGCCCCAGCGGCGCCTCCCTCCCGGGCGCCTGGCAAGAGTAAGTGGGCGCCTCGCTGCGCGCCGGCTGTTCCGCCCCCCTTTATCCGCTCAGGTGTCACTCACTAATCATCCGGTTTTATCCTGAGTGCGTGCAAGTCGTCCTGAGCCTGGAAAGGCGGCTCCTGAATGCCCCCAGAGACAGTTCCCAAGTAGTCGTGTGTCCCCCGCCCGCCCCGCTCTTCCAAAGGCATCGTCTGGGGGCCATGAACAGCCAGCCGGGTTGTGCGAACTGGCCCGCGACTTGCGCCTGTCCCACAGCAGCCTGGTGTGGGCGGCAGCCAGCCAGCCTCCCTCCCTGCCGGGCGTCCAGAGTGCGGGAAGGGGCTGCCTGCCTGCCTGCCTGCCTTTGCTTCCTAACCCCTGTGCTTCTGGGAAGCCGCCCTACAGGTCGTCGTCGCTTGCGTTTGCCGCCTCCTCTGAAGCAACAGTAGTAGCTCGCTACTTCTTGTTAGAAGAACTGGCAAAATATGGTACGGGGGTGGTGAACTAAGGTCTCACCAGGCAGGTCTCGCCCTGCTGCTGCACACATTTCCTCCGAGGTGAGCCCTGCTTGGCTTATATTGGGACTGGCTCCCAGACAGAGGGGGGGGGGTGCGTGTGCAAGTGTGCGCGCACACAGGGCACTGCAGGATTCGTTGTCCTATTCGGCCCTTGTGCGTCTTGTTCTTGCTCTGTGGTCGCTTGATGTCACTCAGCGTTTTAATGCCATTATGAGCATCGGCGTTCAAGGCCACGCTTTGCTTAACAGTGCAAAAAGAGAGCAGTTGCCGAGAAGGGGTTGTATAGATTAAATCTTGTTTTCCTAGCTTCCTGTGGGAGAGCGTGGAAGAAAACGACTCTTCAGCAGGCGGCCTCAGGCTACTGGCGCTCAGTAAGACCTATGAGCTTTGCATATATGAAGTCACTCCAGAGGTTGGGAAATGTGAGACAACACTTTTGCACAGCTGCAGTGGAGAGAGACTGCAGAAGCTGCTCAAACCCAAAGGTACTATGGAGTATATGATCTTTAACGTTCATTCCAAACGTAAGGCATTAGGGTATTTAGGGGCATCCTTCTGCAGTAGCTAGGAAAATAAAGACATTTTACAGGTTTGCACGTAGCAACCTTGGGGGTGACAGGTGAGTTGATGTAGAAGGTGTCCGTTGTAAAAGGCTGGTGGGGCTCTGTCAGACATGCCCCATGGACGGTGGCTTCTGCCCCTTGTGAAGGGGGGGTGAGCCGCCTGCCTGTCTTTGCGAGTCTGTGGCTGGCGCTGGTTCATTGCACGTGTTGCTGTTGCTCCTGGGCATGTGCAAGGAGCCCTAAGTTCTGCTGACTTCTGCAGGGCTGCCTTTGGTCCTTTCTTTGAGGCTGCTGTCATTTCAAAATGGCCGCGCTTTGCTGCTGCTCAACCACTGCTTTGTGGCACGTCTGGCGTTTCCTGGAGGAGAAGTGGAGGCAGAGGAAAACGACAGCTTCCTTCTTGATCTGCCACCGCCAGCTTTGGAAAGAATAGTCGATGTTGCCTTTTGCCGAGGTATTCTCTTCTTGTTGGATGAGTCTGGATGGATGTGTATCCTTTAAAGTGGAGATGGTGTCCTTAACGGGGGGGGGATCTGAATTTGGGGGGGAGAGGGTGTACCTAACAGATCGTTTGGTTTAAAGAAATATATTTTCAAGATTAAATGCAAGTCTCTTTAAGGTACAGTATTTCAGTCCTCGTTTAAGGCTTGATCCAAAGCATACTTTGTTGGGAGTAAGCTGCATTGAACTCTGTGAGACTTTGTTTCAAGTAAACAGAACTGAAATTTGGTTTTAAAAATTTGGCCGGCGGGTGAGAGGGGCACACTGCCCCAAGCGAGCTTTGGAGGTCGAGGTGGAGATCCTTCCTGGGGCCCCGCTGGTCTTCTCTGCCCTGGAGAGGCTGTCTGGTAGCTCTCCCTCCCCCCTCCCCCCCAGCTCCCTTCTGGCCATTGGAAGCTGTGTTGCTCCCTGCCTCTTCTGCCTGGCCCCCTGCTGGTCCCTTGCCTTCTGACTTCTCTAAGGGGATGGCGCCCCTTGCTGGCCGTCAGGAGGAAAGCACCTCCTGTCGCATCTTGTGACAGCAGTCTTGTGAAGCTGTACCCTCACCTGTGGCAGCTTCAGCAGGCTAAAGCCCGACACACGCCGCACGAGCTCTGACGCGGAGCGGAGGCGAGCGAGCGTAGGTACCTGGTCGCTCGCCTCCGCGCACTGACCTCGTCTCCACTAGTATCTCCCAGCGAATAGTCGCTCCTGTTGTCCCGCCTTCTTAGAAAGCGCAGCAGTGATTCGCTAAGCACAAATGCGAGAGAAGAGAGAGAGGGGCAGGAAGGAGAGAAAACTAACAAAACGATTTGTGCCGGGAATAGAATTCATCTTGCTAACTTTTGTGAGAAGGAGAAATGGATCCAAGAGAAATTGGAGACTCAAGTGAATTCCGATTGATTGACAACCCCTTTCATCCCGCCCTCTCATCTGATTGGTGGCTGCAGTAGCTCTGCGTACCCGCCCCCTCAAAGATGGGCAACAAACAATTTTGCTCGTGCCAGAACTCGGGAGAGCGGAGCTCTCCCGCATTCAGCTACTCTCTTCCGGAATGGTGACCACACAGCTCCGCGCGCATCTGGGACGCACATCTGGGACGCACCGGAAATCGTGCGGTGTGGGTCGGCCTTAAAGGCCTCCCCCCCCCCCCGCATGGCCCTGCCCTTAGCATCGGCTGGGCCCTGTGCAAGAATGTGTGTGGCAGGCTCCTTGCGGGAGCCTGTCTTGGCTTGGGCGGTGCAGCTGGATGGGCCTGAGCAAGGTGATGGGCAGTTACTCTTTGCCTCTGAGCGCATCGGAGCAGAAAAGGCTAATTTAATTTTATCTGCTGCTTTTAATTTTTATTATACTTAATATTTTTCAGATTTTTTGGGTACATTTTTGTGTTATCTGTTTCTGTGACCTTGTTGGGGAAGGCATGATATAAATCTGTTAAATAAATATGCTGGGGGGGCGGGGACAGGGGCGACATGTTTTCGTGATGTGTTCTTTGACATCGTTGCCAAGATATCTTTGATGCCAGAGACCCACGTTGCCTGGCCCACGTTGGTGTCTCTCTCTACCAAGCAGAGAGGCAAGATGAGAAGAACCCGGATCTCCCGCTTCCACTCAGATCAGTCAACGTCTCTCATGATCTCAGCATCGCTGTGATCACCAGCCGCTCCAGCTGTGCCATGGCTGTGGATCTCAACTTGTACTTCAAGTAGGTTGGCTGCCGTGTTCCAGAGGGTGGCGCTGGGCAGGCAGGCAGGCAGGCAGGCAGGCAGGCAAGGGTTCTGCTCCATGCTTCCGATCCAGCAGTGCCAAGACTGGACCCAAGGGCTTCCGCTGCCTGGGCTCCTGATGCCCAGCGGCCCCTTTCAGTCTGCCTGTGTGGAGTGTTTCCTGACACACCCCGTGCAGTGGCATGTGGCAGGCTGCCAGAGAACCTGCAGGAATTGTGACCAATTTGGCAACCTCCTGTGATCATGCTTGCCATTCTGTCTCCGTATTTGGCATGGCAGCAGAGAAGTGCTTGGGGTGGGCTGTAGTTTGTCCAAAGCAACACCAATGCAGGGTGGTGCAAAATAGGGCACAAAGTGCTGCTTTTGTGTTTCAGGAACCTTCTGTGGTGCTGATGTCAGGCTTCATTGGTCGCGTAAAACGTAGGATTTTGTCTCTGGGACTGTGCCATAGAAATCCTGCTCTTAGTTTAAGATGGAGCAGCAGTCCTCGTCCATACTTGGTTTTGTGTTTAAGGGTTCATACAGTTTTAGGAGAAAGTAGCCTACTGAGGATTGGAATATATCTCTTTGACTGCAGAGAATATCCTGACCACTTACTGCGTAAGAGACATTTGGGCCATCTTCCTGTTGAAGAACTGGAGGGGATCGATGAAGATGACCTGAGACATTCCAACTGCAGCATGGCACTTGTGAAGCCTGCGTTTCGGACAGACAGGTCTGTAAGCCAAGCTGCTGCCTGCCACGTGCCTCTCGGGGTGAGAGACGGGTCTCTTTGTTCAGCCCTCCTTGCAAGAAGGTGAGCTGACACGAGGAGCGTCCGTTCCTGAGAGAGACGCGCTCGTGTCCAAGCGGCTTCATCCTAGAGAAACCCCCAGGAGTACACTGTAGCTGTTTTAATAGCCAGTTGTGATGGCTGCTCTTTTACTTTTGTCGTGCTTCTTCCACTTGGGTCGCAGAGAGAGACGGTGTTGCTCTGATTTGTCTCTCGGAGGTCCAGGTTCACGTCTCTGGCAACTTCAGTTTAGATGAGGGAGGCAGACTCTCAAGCAACAGCAAAGCCTCTGCCACATGCTACATGGGTGGGTGGGTGGGTAGGCCAATGGCCTGACTCGGCATGGCAGCTTCCTGTGTTTTCAGTCCTATTTTGTCCATGTCTGTTTCATAGACATTTGTAGTGTCGCTGATTAAAACGTTGGGATGTTTTTCCTGCAGGTCCTGGAAGGCACACCTGTCCTCCTTGGCTGATGCAACAAAAGCACTTTCTTCTCCAGCTCTGGTCACTGCTGCTGACTTGCCCTGGTATCCGTCTCTTCTGCATCTAGAGCAGCATGACTGTGAGCGACAGGAGCCTTCGGAGAGCTCCCTTCTTGACAATGCTGCAGATCTCCTGCATAAACACGCAAGCAAAGGAGAGAGACGATGGAAGGACATGCATGGAGGAGGGGCAGAAGCCTATGTGGAGCTGGACTGTAAATCTGTGA
The DNA here is from genome assembly GCA_026170595.1 of Plestiodon gilberti rubricaudatus. Taxonomy (NCBI): domain Eukaryota; kingdom Metazoa; phylum Chordata; class Lepidosauria; order Squamata; family Scincidae; genus Plestiodon; species Plestiodon gilberti. The sequence continues at coordinate 836,640 of JANXHW010000007.1, read as the reverse complement.
CAGGTTTTAGTGCAGTGCTCACAGTCTCAAGTGAGAGTGAAGGACTGGTTCTTGCTTTCTGGGATTTGGAGACCCAAGATGTGACGTATTCTTGTGTGGGCAAAAACGCCTTTTTTGTGGAATGTAACCGAGAGGAGCAGCTGTGTCTCGTCCTTTCAGGTGAGCATCTGTGGTTGCGGCTGAAAACTGAAGCCTGCAGTAGAGAACCCTCTTAAGCCAGAAGAATGCTTACAGCCCAGTCCTAACCAACTTTCCAGTGCTGAGGCAGCCATGTCAGTGGGGCGCACACTGCATTCGCGGGGGGGGGGGGGTCACCGAGGCCTCTTCAAGGTCAGGGAACCTTCCTTCCTTCCTTCCTTCCCTTGGGGCTGCATTGCAGCTGCATCGGTGCTGGAACGTGGGTTAAAATGGGGCTATAAGTCTCTCAGTATCACCACTGAAAACAACACAAGGAAGTTGTGCTCATTTCATAAAGCATCACAAAGTTGACAGTGTATGATAGATACATGGGTCACCTCTCTTTTTATTGTACATTTTAGAACCCGGCCTTTCCTTGGTCCTGTTTGGTTTGACTCAAGAAGATTTTTTGGCTAGACTGATCATTCACGGAAGTGCCGGCACTGTAGATACTCTTTGCCAACTCAATGGGTGGGGAAGATGCTCCATTCCCATACATGCTTTGGAGGTAAATGAAAAATGTGGGACGAGACCCTGCTCTGCATCCTGAGGACTGGTGAAAACTTGCCGTTCCAGGGGACCTTTTTGGACAGCTCTAAATGTCTACCCAGAGCTTACCTACTCCAGAGCAGCGCTTCCCAAACCTGATGTGTGGTAGGGCGCACAGTTGGGCCCAGCCTTCCCTCCCACCCTTGCCTCCAAATCGGAGACCTCCGGCCACTTCTGGCTCACAACGTACCTTGGGAAGCCAGCCCTGCCACAGCCTCTGGAGGCCGGATGCTGCTGGAGCCACGCAGCTGGTGTAAAAATGGGGCACCAGGATAGGCTTCTACAGCCACTTCCTGCAAAGTCTCCCTCGAATCCTCGGGATTCTCTTCTCTCTCATCACATTGGTGCGAGGATTTTTAACTGTCGCTTTTTTGTATGTTTGTTAGGCTGGTTTAGAGAACCGTCAATTGGACACTGTGGGCTTCTTTTTGAAGAACAAGGAGAATCTCTTCAGCCTTCCCTCCCCTTGCTGCCTCCGGGATCAGCCTGCAAGATCAGTCGCATCAGAGCTTTGCCTGAAGGGTCAGTGAAAGGGCCTGGCTGTCGGATGGCCGCTGCTCAGCGCCAGACCTGTTCCAAGCGTCACACGAGCCGCCTTGAACCCAACGGGAGCGGTACCAGGCGCAGGAGACCTCCAGTGGAGCTTGCTCAGGAGAGGGGGCTGGGGTGGGTTGTGATGGATGAATTGCAGAGAGCAGGGGTCTCCAAAATGGCCGGCCACGTGTGCCAGAATCACCGGCCTGGTCGCCACAATGCACTGTTGAAGCCTTACCGTTCTCCCTCCCCCACTTTCTTAGGCCCCAATCTTGGCACAAACTTGCACTGTTCAGCTGCTTCCGCAGCGCGTTGCCCCCACAGCCTCTGTGCCCCAATTTGCCTGGGGGAAGCGGTTGCCCGGCATGAGTTTGCGCAAAAATCGGGGCTGAAGATAGCCGGGGGGGGGGGGGGGGGAGAGAACGGTAAGGCTTCCCCACCTCCGTGCAGTGCCCAGACCTGTTTCTCCAAGGCGCCGGATCTGGCCCACTCGCCAGGGTTTGGAGGCCCCTGGCATAGAGAGAGGGGACCACCTGTGTTTCTGTTCTGAAGCTGCTTTTCTTTTGCTGCGTGACGTGATCTTCCGCTTGTGTGTTTCCGCTTCCTCTTGCAGGCGTGGAGGAGCTGAGGCCAGCCTTGGACTTGCTTTGCTTGGCGATCCAAGAAAACGATTTGGAAGCACACAGCAAACACTTCTCTGAGCAGCTGCTGAACCTCACCTTGTCTTTCCTGAACCAAGAACTCCGTCAGCTTGTCAGCCACGGGGCAGGCAAGTGGCTTTGGGCTCGTTTTAGTGACTGGTTTTTTTTTTAATCGATCCACTTCCTCCCAGGACTCAAGGCAGCATACGTGGGGTTTTTTCACATGTTACCTGGCAACAAATCTCTACAGTAGGTTAGGCTGCAAGACTTGTCCCAGATTGCCAGCTCTCCCCCCATCCGAGTCTAGCCCTGTGCCCACCACGCTGGCTCCCAGTCACGGTTGCAGTTTTGCACCCATATAAGCAGAATCAGGCCGGGGGGGGGGGGGACGTCTGTGGATTGCTGTGAGTGTTGCTGCTCTTCCATCCTGCCTCCCCTCTCTGCCTGCACCTGATGTTGTGACAAAAAGGAGATGACGTGTCTGGTGGGTTCATCAGTTCATTGTCTCCTTGTTTCTCTTTATAGAACTGGATGAAAATCTGGACAGATGTGTGGATATTTTAACCAACTGCATCACTAAACTTAGGACGTTTATGATAAAGTTCCCTCGCAAGCCACCCAACGCTCAAAGTGTACCCTGTGATCTTGACGACGACGACGACGACGACGTGCCCCAAATGAAACACAGTCGGATGTGGGAGGAGAAGTTCCATGCAGAGGTAAACGGAGCATCAGTGAAAACCCCTCGGGTACAGTTGAGGGACTGTCATCACAAACTTCACGCCCCAACTTCTAAATGATTTTGTTCTTACGAAAATAAACACACTGGAGCTCCATTTAAAGGACAGTCCAGCCAAAGTGAAGCATTTGAAAGTGCTGTAGATGTAAATGGGAGAGAGCCAAAACGACATGCGTCCTCTCTCCTGTGGAAATGAGAAGGGACCTGCCAGCGCCGGCCTTCTTGTTCCCAGTCGCCACATCCTCGTTCCTCCATTCTCCCTACTGTAGCTCCATGAACGTCCAGGGTCACGCCTGGTTAGGAGCCCAGAAGCGAGGCAGCCGCAGAGCACAGCTCTCCATGGCAGCCACCTTCCTTCCGCCTTTTTTATTTACTTGCCTGCAAGTAAATGTCGGAGCACCGCGGAGGGACGGGAGTGCCTGTCGCCGTTCTTGGCTGCCGGGAATAGTGGCTGGAGAGTGGGGTAGATGTGCCGCTGCTGCCTCAGTGATGCAGAGGGAAGAGGGCCTCCCCCTCCCTCCCTCCCTCCCTCCCTCCCTCCCCACTCTTGCCGTCCCAGACAGACCCCCAGCAGGCCTTGCCCTGGGGCTCCTCACTGCCTGGGGCCCTCCGAGGGACCCGTCTCAACCACGTCTTTGCCCTTCCAGCAAACGGTTGCTGAGGCCATTTTAAGCAACAAGCTGCCAGAGGCGCAGACCTTTTTCCGAAGGACTGGTCACCCTGCCCAGAATCTAGCGGAGCTGACCCAAATAGGCCTGGGTCTGGTTTACAAAAGCCTCCTGCAGGAGGACAGCGACAAAGCCTGCAGGCTCTTAAAAAACCTGGTGAGTGATGCCTCTTTCCGTGTCTTTCCCTCTCCACCAGCTGCTCCTGGCCATAGAGCACCTGGTTGACCTGCAGACGTCCGGGGATCTGAGGGCTGCTGCCGGTTCTGGGCTCTGCCTTGTTGCTAGGCAGCCTCATCTGGGAGCCGCCTTCTGTTCTGTCACCGCTTTACATTGCCACTCTTTCCCCTCGGACAGGGCTTCCATGTGGCGGAAGAGCTGCACAAAATGTGTTTCTTCGGATCGGATCGGAACGTCCGCGACTTCTTGGTGAGAGCAAAGAGGACTGTGTGTGTGATTCTGTTGGCCAGAGGCTGTCACAGTTACATGTCCTTGTCATACGCTTATTGCCTTGTTTTTCCGGTGTGCTTCATATGCGACTTCCCTAACTTCACCTGCAGTCGCCCTGCATCTTACTTGCCCGAATTCAACTGCGCGTGCTCAGAAAACAAGTAAAAAAACCTTGTTTCAAAGTTCCGTGCCTGAGAGTGAGCGCGAGGTCGGAGAAGGGCGCTGCTGTTCCTGTGGTCAGTTTTGATTCCTGCCTGCCTCTTGTAACTTTTAAAGAGATAGTACATGTTTTCTGATGTCAGGGATTTTGAAAATATTTTGAGTATATGTGATTTTTAGCTTTACGTGCTGACTTGGAATGTAGCCCTTGTGTAAGATGCAGGCCGTGACTGTATGTAATTCTTAAAAACACTAAACAAACATATTAAACTAATGGTTCCCAAACATACAGCGGTCATGGAACCCTTCTTGCGCAGCGCCCTGTCGCGGTGGCACCCTTGCCCGGCTCTCCCAGGTGCCACCATCTTGAATCATGCGAGATCTCGTGCGGTTCAAGATGGTGGCGCCCAGGAGAGCCGGTAAGGCCACTGGGACATCCCGCAGGGCCCCTGTGAGTTTGCTGCAGCACACAGGGAACCGCTGCATTCAACGATCACAGCAACCTCAAAGCATCCGTTGAGTAAAATGTGCACGTTTTGAAGAGTGTCTGCTGCATTCCTTCGGTGCTGCCCCGTGACGGACACACCCACACCACACACACGGTGCGAGTCCCAGATTAGGCTGAGCTTTCCTGTTGTTTCTTGGCAACTGATAGCCCGTGGTGTGTTGACACCCTTGTCTGCCGTCACTGTGTACGCACCCTTCCAGCCTCTCTGCCTTTCTTCCCCAATCACATGTGTGAATGGACAGCCAGGTACTTTTGAACAGTTGCATTTCTGCTGGCCTGATGTTGTTATAACACAAAATACTTTGATAGTCAACGTTTTGATTTGACTCCCAAGGTGAAAGTGCTGCAAGAAGAAAACTGTTTTTCTGAAACGGAGAAGGAAATGATAGACTTTGTGCATCAGGTGGAAAATGTTTATTCAAGAGCCTCCCAGAAGGACGACCAGGCGGGGGGCCAGGCCAGGTAATGCATCTCCAGCCGCTTGTTTGAACCTCCTGCCAACTTTAAGGCGGGTGAAACAACGTTAAGCCTTTCCATCCTGCAAGCTTTCCTGGCGATTGGCTATTCCAGTTCCAAGCAAATGTTCAAGCTGAACAACAGTGCCGTTTGGCAGCCTCCGAGTTGTCAACTGTAAGCTTGCAGTGTGGGTTGTCTTTGAAGGGTCCATCCTGTGGTGTTCCGTTTTTGAGCTTAGAATCAGTTGTGTTGGGAACAAGCGGATTCCTTTGGGAGGAGTCTGTGAACAAACAATTCTGTTCTCCTTGTCAGGCACTGGCGAGAAGAGCGAGATCTTCCGTCACGCAAGACTGCTGTGGATGAGTTCTTGAGCGGCAGCAGTGAAGACCGAGCTTATCATGGGGAGCACAGAATAATGTTCAACTGGGCTCGGTGGTGGGATAAAGTTACACAAGAGATGGTTCTTCTCCCTGCCCGGTCCCCTAAAGGCAGGTATTCTGGAATGAACAGGTGGAGCTCAGAGAGCTTTGTGAACTCCTTGCCACAGGATGTGGTGAGGGCACCTGGCCTGGTTGCCTTTCGGGGGACTGGACACATTTCTGGAGGAAAATCCGGTCGCAGGTTACAAGTCAGGATGAGTGTATGGGAGCCTGTCTTGTTTGTTCTTTCCAAAATCCATGCCTTCATCCAGTTCTAGCTGGAGCTCATCCAACCGTTACTGAATTGCCCTAGGAGTAGGAGTCAGGTTAAACCATACAAAAACAAACCCCTTAACGTGACACCTGTCTCTGAATGCCAGGTGCCAGGGAGTGGCAATGACAGGATACAGGTCTCTTGTTGTCTTGTGTGCCCCCTGAGGCATCGGGGGGGGGGGGCACGGTGAGATGCAGGAAGCTGGACTAGAGGGGCCTGATCCAGCAGGGCACGTGTCTCTCTGGATGTGCTTTTGGAATTGGCATGGGCCGTGATGCTGAGGGAAGAGAGTCTCCTGCACCAGGGAGTCTTTGCAGATGTTTTAAGGAAGAAAGCGCAATGAGTTTTGCTTTCTTTTTCCGACCCTCCAGGTCACTCTTCACAGAGTTTTGACCCTCATGGATCCGCGCATGCGTCCTTCCCTACACCAAGCATGGTCGTTTTGTTTTGCCCTGACAGCAAGATGCCAGCCCTATAGATGTGCGCAGCTACAACCCTCCGCACCGCTATTGGCATTGACGACTGTGAATTCTTCTTCTTCTTCTTTTAAAATCTAGAATTCAGGTCATGTCATCCAGAGGCTCTTTGGATGCACTTGACATCTTGGCACGACTGGCTGAATATTCATGCCTGGCTTGCAGAGTCTCCGCCACAGACTGTGAGCACAAACTGGCCACGACTGGCTGTGGAGGCCATTGATCAAAGGACATTGTGTAGCAGTTACATGCAGAATGAAATCTTGGACCACTTGGCCAGGTTTGTGCCTTTCCGTGTGGATGATCAGCTTTGACTAATCGGCCGACTTGAAACAGTGGAACCCAAGTCCTTTGAATCCCTTTGGAAGGTCACTGCTTGCTCTCCTTACAGCTACTGCTTTGTTTTTCTCCCTAGAATTGGGACTTTTGTACCATCCGAGCTAAAAGACTTTGAAAGCCTTCTCCAAAGACTGGCGTTTGTTGGGGGGGTGATGCAGACCCCTCGTCCTGCCCCAGAGCAGGCGGTGGCTGCTGCTGGCGGCGGCTCAGACTTCCACAGTCGCTTTATCCTTTATGGTGTCGAACGTGGGCTGGATCACCTCCTCTACACCTATTTAGACCATTATAGGTAACATATCTTGTATGTTATATATATTAAAACGTATACGGTGTTATAGGTATGTTCCAGAATCACTTCTGGGCAGGCAACCCAGCAAGGCACGATCTGTGAGCTCTAATGCACATAGGTCTTGCTAGCTTCCTGTTCAGCAGGTGTGTACTTGAACCCAAGACCTCTTTGGTGGGCTTGGGCAGGTATTTCACAGCTTTCCTCCCATCCCAACTGCAGTGCTTTCTCTAAGCTAAGCATACTCTTTTCCTTTCTCCTTTCCCTCATGGGGGCAGCAGAACTGTTCCTGATCCCTCCGACTGTGTCCTGCCTTTCTGTCTGAGCTGGCCTAGTATCCTAACTTAAAGATGGGGGGGGGGATGCAAGTGTTTGCCTAACGGAGCAGTGCTTGGCTTTTGAAATGGCCTAGGGCCTGGATAGCTGAGGGACCACCTGCCCAGGTCATGGAGAAGGGAAGACCCCAGCTCCATTTAGAACACACCACCACCCCTTCCTCGGTCTCTCTACTGCAGCTGCTTTCTCACCATGCCACTGATTCTCCAACTCCCCATGGTTCCCAGGCAATGCCCTATATTTTTTTTGGGGGGGGAGTACTTTTCCTTTTTACATTGTGTGAAATGGATGTGATCTTGATTTTTCAGTTTATTTTCTTCAAACTGTCCCATTTTGGATGATAAGGTACTCCATGAAGCTCACCCTTGGTTTGAATTTCTCCTGCAATGTCGAGGTGTTGCCAGCAGCCACGGAGGTAAGAACCACTTCTGGACAACTCTCTGTGCGTGCTTGCGTGCATGCACTTGGCCTTTGAAAGTCCTAACTGACCGGGACCTGGAGAGCTGAGGGGCTCCTGCTGTCGGAAAGGATGCAGGTGGCTCCTACGAACAGGTCCTCCTCTTTGGTGGCACCTCGTCTCTGGAACCCGCTGCCTGGGAAAGCCAGGCGAGTGCTGTTCCCTCCCTCCCTCCCTCCTGCAGGGAGAGGCGAAATTGATTGAACCGCCAGCCACCGCCTTATTGCTGGTCCTGTGAAGTCTGTAGAGAGAAATGTCTTGCTAATAGTTCTTAAACTCTCCTTCCTGCCATTTTTAGGTTTTGCTGCTGTTCTTGGGATTTGTGGTCAACCACTTAGTGTGTGTTAGGCAGAAAGGTGGCGTATCAATGTTTAAAATAGTACTGTAGTTGTTTGGAAAAGGAAATTCAGTTGTCCTTTCCTCTCTTCTTCTTCTCCCCCCCCCCCCCCCCCCCCCCCCCCCCAGATGCAGAGAGGATTTTTCAGGCTAGCCTGGCCAACGCTCAGATCTTGATTCCCAGCAGCCAGGCCGGCGTGAGCACGATGCTCCTGGAGGGACGGACGCTTCTCGCCCTCGCCACCACCATGTACGCCCCTGGAGGTGTTGACCAGGTGTGTTCTGGGGTTCTTGCAAGATGAAACGTCCCTGGTGGTTGCAGCGGCGGGAGACCTGCAGGGATCCTGGGCAGGGGACAGACCTCCTTGCTGGCTCTGCTGGACACACACGGACATGGACACACACACACTCACACACACACTCACTCACACTCACACTCACACTCACACACACCCGCCGCCATTAAGCACGTGATGCTCCTGGACCGCCTGGCTGCAAGGAGACGGGTCGCCTAGGAGGCCTTTGAGCTGCAGGATCGAAGGCAGCCGTCCGTCCTTTCAGTTGCCTCAGAGCTGTGGGCGCAGAGGGTCTTCAGCAGCAGCCCCCAGTCCCACTTCCTTGGAAAGCTGTCTGGCTCCTGCTTTCTTGTAGGTTCTTCACCATGGAGCTGGAGGCGAGAAGGTGGACGTGCAGCTCTTCAGGGTGGCCCTCGCCCCGTACCCCAGGCTCAGGGCAGCCCTCTTCCCCCAGCATGCCTCGCATGGGCTCTTGCCTTCCGACATCTCTCTCTACCACCTTGCTCAGGTGCGTCTCGGACACGAGTACCACAATGCAGCAGTCCAGATAAGAGGGCAGCACTGGCCTAAGTGGTTGAAATCCTGATCTTTCTCAGCAGCCACGTGGAAAGCATGACAATAGCCAGGGGGAGGAGAGACCGGATGGCGCAACCACCACATGCTCTGGTCATGAATTCCGCCTTGCTCTGGGTGCCCTGTCCGGCGCAACAGGCCTCCATCAGGAGCAGGGCCTTTTCGTTGGTGGCACCAACCCTGTGGAATGCCTTCCCCTTTGAGGTTCACTTGGCCCCTGCTGTGCACTGCTTCAGGAGATTGGCCAGAACCTTGCTTTTTTGCTCAGCTTTGGGTGGGGGATGAGGGTGGTGGTGCTGGGATGACCATCAGTGTTGATTCTCCCCCCCCCCCCCACGGGTAAATTTTTATGGATGCGTGTGTTTTGCGTTGTCAGCCATCTTAGGTTTCCCTTGGCGAGGAAGGCATGATAGAACTGTTTTAAAAGGATAGGCCACCTTAGTCGCGCCCATGGCGTCCTTTGCAGTGGGAGGCAGAAGCCGTGGGCTGCATCCTTCACCTGCCCTCGCTGTATTTGCTCTCCTTTCAGGCTCACCACAGTCTTACTCATGTGCTTGTAGTTCTGTGGGGACAGAGTGATCTCGCCCCCTGCCCCCTCTAGTGTGGCAGAGTGGGGTGTCTGGGGTTCCCCACCAAGTCGGTCTTCAGTGAAAACCTGTCTGTTCTTGTTGGCTTGGCTAGTTCCAGCTGTTGGAGGAGGCGAGGCCAGGACTCCAGCTCCGCTGCCAGGCCCCTCCTTGGCCGCCAGTCTTCCCTCTGAGGACATCGAATACTAATGAATGGTGTTTGTGAGACAGACAGGGCTGTGCGTAGTTCCACCACTCGCGCTGCCTCGAAGGAATGGCTGCTGGCAGAGGCCGCTCAGGGTGGCACCGATGTCGGGGATTTAGTGGCGATTTCAGTCAAGAATAAGGTTTTGCACCCCAGGTGTAGCTTGGTTTGGAGCACAGTGGGGGGGGGGCTCCCTTTCCCACAAATCACCTCCTGTCAGAACAATAATTTGAAACAACTTTATCATACATACCAGAAGGGGAGACCTGAAATGTATCTGAGAGGCTGAGCCCTTTGGAGGAAGGGGGTTCTCTGCCCCTCAGGCTGGCTCAATGTCCTGACCCTTGAGCTGCAGTCTGCTCTGTGGGGTCTTTGCAGGTGAGATGAGGCTGGAGCTGGCTGAGGAGGAGTCTTGGGAGCCGCCACCTCTTCTTCAGGAAGCTGCTGCCCAAGGTGTCTTCCTGCCCCAGCTTAGAGCAACCTGCTGGTGTGGCTTTAAACGGTCTCTGACATTTCCGTTTTGTGTTCTGGTTTTTCAGTCATTGGTTCCATTTGACCCCGCGAAATTGTTTGGCTGGCAGTCATCAAATACCCTTGCCCTACCTGGTAAGTAGTTTTCAAGTGTCTTGGTATCCTGTAAAATCTAAATTGGATACATTTATATTATACTGCTCGGTCAATATTTCTTAGGAAAGTGACATGGAAAGGTGCCGACAGGTTTAGTTTTGAGCAAAGTCATCGATACCAACTGGTTGTTGGATGGGTAAAGTGAGATGCTGCAAATTATTGCAAGGGCAATTTGCTATTTAACCCACCCCCCCCCCCCGTACCTGCACTCTTCTCCTGATGACTGGCTGTGGGCCTTGTCTGCTGCCTGTCCCTGTGCTGCGGCAGTCTGCAGTCCCGTCCCCCCCCCCCCCGGTACTTCCCAGTGTGGTTTTTGCTGAGATTTGCAGTTGTCTCTTGAGTTGGCACCTGAGGGATGCAACCATCTCTCCACTTAACGGAATACGATGCTTTTCTCAGATGACGGGGGGCCCTTCTGCAGTCCGCTCTTACGAGTGACTTTGATCCCAGAGCAATGTCTGGCCGGCTGTGCCTGAAGGGGAGCTCTCTGTTTTGAGCACAAGACGGGCCTAGAGCCGGCGGGTGCCCGTTGGCCTGCTGGGCCTGCTCTTGGCTCAGTCCAGAGAGTTTTTTCATTCCCTTGCGACCGACTCTCCTCTCCGCTCCCCCCAGAGGTTTGTGGCGCCCTTCCTCACTTCTCGTGTCCCGGTCTTGTCAACAAGTATGCTGTCCTGGAGCGCCTGGACTTCTCCTACTACTTGCGCCACCAGCGGCCCTCGTTTGCCTTTGGGACCTTTCTGGTCCAGCAGCTGGCCAGGAGCAAGACCCCGCTGCAGCTGTGAGTAGTGTGGAAGGCAAGCAGAGATCTGGAAGGAGGAGGGCGTGTCATGGCGGTCTTGGTGTGCAAAGCCCTCCCAGTGTGCTGTGGACAAGCCTCCTCCTGCCACTGGCCACAACCCAGGCCCAGCCTGCAGCCCCCAGGAGCAAAGGCCTGGGGGCGGGCAGGCAGGCAGGCAGGCAGGCAGGCGCTTCCTCCTCCTCCGCAAGTCCTGTTGGTAGAGCGCCTGCTATGCATGGGGCCGGGAGCAGGTGGCGAGGAAGACCTGCTCCCAGGCAGAGCAGGCAGCAGCACCGAGCTCGTTGTCTCATTCAGCGGCAGCTGCTTGCCCTGGTGTGCTGGTCCCCTGCTCTCTGCTTTTTCAAATGCCGCTTCCTCCTCCTAGGATTCAGCAAGCTGGCAACGAAGCCCACGCCTTGGCCCTCTCGCTCTTCTACGTGCCTTCTGTGGCTGCCGCCTGCATCTGTTTTTTGGAGTTGCTGGGCCTGGACAGTCTCCATCTCAGGGTGGACGTGAAGGCTGCCAACGTGATTTTGAGCTTCATGTCCCGGAGAGAGGAGCCTCAGCACAGCTCCATCAGGGAGTCTTTGGGTACCGCCTCTTTCTCCCTGGCTGGCACTGCTGTCGGAAGGCAGCTGGGCGTTGCACGGAAGCAGCAGCAGTAGTAGTTCAGGAGGGCAGGCAGTCCAGCTGCCGCCTCTGTCCAAAGTGCACATTGCAGTGAAGGGGGAATCGGTGCAGGATGCGACCTTGAACCAGGGTTCTGTGGAGGAATTTGTAAGGGATGAAATGACCATGTTTTAAAAGCAAATATGTCATTACCACCATACAAGATGGGGGGGAGGATCTTTCTGTAGACAGGATTGTAATGGTGCTGCCTCCGCGTGAAGGAGAAATCTCAGCAAAATGCTTTGCCTGTTCTGTTTTTCAGTGGAAAAGCTCATGGAGCTGGCTGGGGGCGATCAGAGAGCAGCAGAAGAGCTCCTTGTCTGCTTGGAGGAAGCCGTGTGGGATAAGATGGAGCATCAAGAGATGAAGAAGTGCGTCAGTCCTGCGGCTCAGTTTGTCTGGCCCCCAGAGCATTCCAAGTCCCGGGGGGGGGGGGAGTGTTCTGTCCAGGACATCAGGTGGAACACTTGCTGTGGCAGCATGGCTCATGTCAGCATGGCGTGTCCAGCTGGCAGGAATTGGCCCTGGGCTATGTTCATGAAGGCCAAGGACTCGAATGGCTGAGCGTTGTGTTGGCATGTTTGTGGGTCTGCTGAGCTCTGTACTGAGTCTTCTGCTGGCGGCTTTTTGGAGCAACAGGTGTTTACTAATGGATTTGTAGAAAACCGAATGGCCAAGTCTTCTGCCTGCGGAGACCTGCTCCAAAATGTCTCCTGGGGAAGACTTGGCAAATAGGGTTTCTTGCCTCGGTAGTCCATGGTCATTCTCTGGTTGCATCAGAGGGGATAACGCACTCGTTCTGTCTAGGACCTCCAGTGATGCGAGGAAGCAATGGTCTTTGGTGGTCCAGTTTTGCAGGCGCCACAACATCAAGCTAAGTACGTCCTACTTGAAGGAGTGCGCGAGGTCCAGTGAATGGTTGCAGTTTATCATCGAAGCCCAGATGTACGACTACCAGCCAGCTGAGGTGAGGTGATGGTGGATTATCTTTTTTTTTATGTTTACAGTCAATCCTTATTACCTGCGCACTCCATTCCCACAGATTCACTTATCCATGGGGAACAAGAGTGCAACTTGGCTCACGCCATGTGCAGTCTGTTCTTGGCTATCCGCAGCCATTCTGAAGCTACCCACAGCGGCCATTTTAAAGCTATCCGCGGCCATTACCAGTGATGTGCAAATGCACCAGTGGTACAAGGTGGGTTCTGCGGCCATTTTAAAGCTTATCCATGGCCATTCTGAAGCGATCTGCTGCCATTCTGACGGTATTCTGAAGGGCTGGGGTCATCATGACAAAAAGGATTGCCAATTTGATTTTCCCCCAACCCCATTTTCCCATAGGGAACAATAATTTGGTATCCACTGGGTTTTCCAGGAACCTAACCCCCGCGGATACCAAGAATTGACTGTATTAGCCTTAAGGTGGATGTCTTTTTGCAACCTGTGGAAGCAAAAGTCCTTTTGAGCAGAAGATCAAGTTAAGAGATCAGTAAGAGAGAATGTAATTTTGTCAACCTTTGCGATGGAAAAGCCAAGGCAAATCTCTCTGGATGCTCAGTGGCAGAATATTTGTGTTTATCCTTGGTATTTGGGGTGTAAGTATGTGTGTTCTATTTTCATTCTGCCTCTGGAGGTCAGAACAAGAAGCCATTGCTCAGTCGTGGCTTTGGGCTCACGTGTCTCTTTTTCTTGTCGATGCCTGGACTGTCCTTTCCCTTTCCCAGGTCCTCCTCGTTCTCCAGGACTTCCCCCCTCCTCTGCAGGATCACTTGAGACTGGCTTTTGAGAGTTTGCGGGCCGCAGACCCTCCTCTGAAAGGTCAGGGCGACGCCCCCCACCTGCTGAGGCAGGAGCAAAAGCCGAGCGGCTGCCCCCACAACCTTTTCCACATTCTGCTCCGGTGCCAGGAGCAGCAGCACCCTTGGCGCTACCTCCTGCGGGAAGCGGTGAAGCATCGTGCGCGCCTCCTGAGTTTGCTCGCTGCCTGCTTCCAGGTACAGCTGGCGCTTCAGTGGGACTTGGCGAGGGAGCTCTCGGGGTGGCATGTGGAAAGGTGCGTTCCTCCGTGTCTCTCTCTGAACTCTTTTCACACACACACCCTTTCCGCGTGTTCAGGGCGCCAGCGTTCTCCATTGCCTCTGCGTTTGGATCATGGCTTCCTTGGACGACGTCACTGCTGCGGAAGTGACAGAGCACCTGGAGGGCTCGGTGGAAGCCCACGACTGGGACCTTTCCGACTTGTCCACCCTTTGGCAGATTCTCTTAAGGAGGCAGAAAATGAGGACTCTTCTGAATGGCTTTCGGTTCTTTCTGAAGGTAACCACTTCAATGTTCCCGGTTGGTATTTTATGAGGGGATTGGTTGTGCTTGCTGGGAACGTATCCTGTGTGCAGCTCCCACTTGTTCCAGTGGGCCCCACATCCTGCCTGGCCCACTGGGTTTCCATCTCAATTTCCATTCTCTCTCTGAGTGAAATGGCATATTCTAATGGGGGGGGGGGGACACACTCTGTGGGGGAAGAGGGAGTTCTGCAAATTGAAAGCTGAAAGAAAGAAAGGGGGCTTGCCAACAGAGCAGCTCCATGTATCCTCTTCCCTCCCCCCCCCCATTTCCTCCCAGCCCACAGGTGTGCGCATTGAACTCCTGTTGTGTCCATATCTCTTTGGGTACAAATGCCTTACGGAAGGGACTCTGGTCCCACCTTTGGGGGCCTTCAGAGCTGGGCTGGGGGATGTTCCGCACGAACAGTGCAGCTTGTGTGGGTCACAGGTTCGATATCAACGTGTGTGTTGTTTTCAGGATTCTCCTTTGTTGACGATGCTGGAAGTGTATGAATTGTGCCTGGACTATAAAAACTACACTGAAGCAAAAGCCAAAATCCTTCATTTCCAGGCCGGTCTTTCCAGTGTAAGCAGAAACTTGATTTGCCTGATGAGGCTTTTTTGAAAACAGAATCTTCAAGTACAGAGGCACAGTCTAGGCCTCTCGCTCTCGTGTGCATGTGTGTGTCCCGTCGTTCCCAGTTTCCTCTCCGAACCTGTGGCTGCAGGTGGAAGTTGATTTGCTTTGTGCTGGAGGGGAGAGGAGAGCTGCGTTTTTGAGGCTCTGGCTGACGTGTCACCTGTCTTCACGCAGCTCCGAGCCAGGGGTGAAGAGCCGCCTCCCCCCCCTCTGCCCGCCTCCTGGCTGGAGCCACAGGCCGCCTTCCTTCTGGGGCGGATGCTGCAGGAGTGCAGGACGCAGTACGAGTTGGGAAAGCTCCTGCAGCTCTTTGCGGACACTGGCACTGCTCTGCCGCACGGTAAGATAGGTGAGGGGACTTGCTTGCGTTTGGGCTCTGTGGCCCAGCACAGGCGGCGGAGCAGCAGCAGCAGCAGCCGCCGCCGCCTCTCTTTGTGCTTCCCTTGGGCGTAGGGCCAGACATGAAGAAGCTGAGTGCCCTCAGCCGGCTCTTGCAGGGCTCCTCCGTCGCCATGGACCGGACTCTCTTGAGCGCCTACACTGCTGAGAATTTCCAGGAGGAATGCAGAAGAATTTTGGAGCTGTTGCAGGAGAGGGGCTCTTTCTCCACGGCCCGGGCAGTGGCAGAGTTGGCAGAGCTCCCTGTGGACAACGTCCTTGTTCAAGAGGTGCGGTGTGGCCCCTGGGCGCTGTGCAGGGCTGCTGGGGTGGCAGAAGGAGCCCAGTGTCCCCCCTGCACCGGTGTCCCGTCTGAAAGCGTTCTTGTTTCCACAGGCGTTTGACCTGCCCATCATGGGGGTCGCTCTGCCTGACTCTTAATGACGTTGTGTGAGTTGATTTGGGGCATAATGATGGCCTTTCTGAATCTGTACCAGCCACCCTGTCGCAGAGGTCACGTGGCCTTCTGATAGTGCGAGTGCACGTTCTGCCCCCATCAGGGAACCCACGGCCTGTCGCCACCTGTTGGGTGGCACTAAGAGGGGGAGCGCCCCATGGCAGGCAGGCAACTGAGCAGGAGCAGGGCTCTGGTTGTCCTGTGTGCGCAGGGCACATCCGTGCCCTTGACCTGTGCCCGCCCTCCCTTTTCCAGCAGCGGTGTCTTTCTTGGGGGGGAAAGAGGCTGAGGCATCATTGTTCCTTTTGCTCTTCTGTGTGCCCCGTAGGTGCTTCAGAACCTGCAGCTCTTGAAGGAGGTGGGCCACTGGCCTCGGAAGCGGACAAGAGCGGAGTTCTGGCGGAAGTGTCAGGAGACCTTTGTGCGCAACGCCGTCTCCAGTCAAGCGGCCTCTGCTTTCTTCTTGTCTCGGGCAGCGTCTGACTCCCTGGACGCCGAGAGCCTTCCGGAGAGGCAGCTCCTGCTGACCTTGGCTGGTCACTGGCTGGCCCAAAGCGACCCTGTTCCACTTGAGCAGCTTGAGGGGATCGAGAGAGACCTTTGGCTTTGCCGCATCAGGCAGCAGACTCTGAGCCAAGACAGGGAGCAGAGGAAGCACCGCTTCTCTCCCCAGAGGTCCCTGAGTGGCCATGAGCTGTCCTTCGACTCCCTAGCCAAGGACTTCTCCTTCTCCAAGCTAGCTGCTTTGTGCACACCCAAGTACTTGCAGCTCGAGGGTTTGCCTTCCCAGGATGCACCGCAAGCCAAGCTCCTGGGTGCCGAGGTGGAAGCGCTGAGCGTGTTGGTTGGGCGCCTGCTGGACGAGGGCAGCGTGCACGAAGCCAGTCGCGCTTGCCGCTACTTCCACGTCTACAGTCGAGACGTCTCGCTGGTCTTGCATTGTAGAGCCCTGGCCTCTGAAGAGCCCCCTCCAGGGGGGTTTCACGCCGAGATGCGAGCCATCCTTGCAAGAAGAGAAAAGGAGAGAAAGGAGGACATGGAGGAGGACGAGGAGGAGAAGAAGTCTCCAAAGACACAACTGCACAGCAGTAAGTAGCAAGCGCGTGACTTTGGCAAGTGCCGGAACAGACGGGGAAAGTGCTTCTGCTCGCTGAGGGATGAGCAGTTGGCCACTCTGACTGGCGTCGAGGTTTCCCTCACGGCGCTCCTCCTCCAGGCCTGAGGATCGTATGTTACTTTAAAAATGTGTTGCGATTGGGGGGTGGGGGGGTGGGGGGAATGGCTGATCAG
Organism: Plestiodon gilberti rubricaudatus; assembly: GCA_026170595.1. Lineage (NCBI taxonomy): Eukaryota > Metazoa > Chordata > Lepidosauria > Squamata > Scincidae > Plestiodon > Plestiodon gilberti. Next base: position 820,039 of record JANXHW010000007.1, on the reverse strand, counting down.
CAGTTAAACGTCTCTGAACGTTTCAGGCGGCTTGGCAAAAGGAGCTGGTTTGTCCCATCCATGGTCAGTCTTCTGCTGTAAATAATGGCTTGTGGTTCCTGAAGGGCTGTTAGGGTGAGCCTGTCGTTAGCCTCACCTTTTTAAAATGATAACCCCCCCCCCCCCGCCCGACATGCACATGCCTTCCTCTCCAGAGTCGTGGTTCTGATTTCAGCCTCCAGCCTGGAGCCCCGGTCCTTTGTGGAGGGCCCCCATCCGCACGCTGAGGTCGTGGGCAACCTGCAGGCTCTGGCGGCAGAGTGCGTGCGTGGGCGGAACTACTGCCGACAGATCCTCTGCCTGTACGAACTGTCCAAGGTGGGTCCGTGCGGGTCTGGCGGTGGGCAAGAGCAAGGAGGCAGAGCGCTGGGAGAGGCCAAGGACGGGCCTGGCCGGTTGGCGCTCTCCAGGGACTGCTTCCGTCTCGCCCTCACAGGAGCTGGGCTGCTCCTTCAGCGAGATCTCTTCCCATGATGCGGAGAGGGTGCTTCGGGTGATCCTGTCTTCTCAGCAGCCAGGCAGATGCCGCAAAGCCCAGGCCTTCATCACCGCCCAGGGCCTGGATCCGGAGACCGTGGCGGAGCTTGTAGCCGAAGAAGTCACCCGGGAGCTTCTGGCTCCATCGCCAGGAAAAGGCAGGGAGTCTGGCTCTTGCTTCCTGCTTGTGCAGGCGGTTCACAAGCCTGTCGGTTCAGCCCCACCACCCTGTGGGGCCTGTGGGGCCTGTCGCACCGTGTGCCTTTTTTGCTTCCGCCTCCTGTTCAGGCTTTTTCAGCCCTGCTGCCGCCATGGCAAGAGCTGGTTGGGGAAAAGCATTTGGAGAGGGAGGGAGCTGTGGTAGGGTACTCACCTGTCGTCCTCCTCCTCCTCCTCCTGTGTGCATTTGGCTGTACAGGGCAGAAACACACCCTGAATCCTGCGGAGGAAAGCCGAGCCTTCCTGCAGCTGGCCAGGTTGTGCCCGGACCACACTCTGGTCGGCATGAAGCTACTGGATAAAATTTCTTCAGTGCCAACCGGGGAGCTTGCATGTAGTAAGTTGGGGTGGGTGGGTGGGCACACCGGGGGTCCTTAGTGGGGTGTTGCGGAATGGGCTTGCAGGGGCCGAGTCGCCCCCGTGACCCAGGCTGCCTTTCTAGGCACACTTGCTCAGCAGCAAATCTCGTCCTGCCTCCAAGGAAACCGTGCTCAGGGTTGGCCTGTCTGCTGGCCCTCTTTGCATGAGCCACACCTGGAAAAGATGCGTTTGTGCTCACAAGAATCGCAGCCAGGAAGCTAGAGCAGTTTTGTGGAAGGCTCAGCTCGCATGTCACAGTTCTTGATACACGGGTGTCGTGGGAGCAGTTGGGGGTCATCGCTGAAGAGCTCTGTTGTCACATCCTTGCCACAGGAGGTGGTGATGGCACCTGGCCTGGATGCCTTTAAAAGGGGACTGGACAGATTGATGGAGGAAACGTCCATCACAGGTTCCGAGCCAGGATGGGGATAAGCAACCTCCTGGTCTTGGTAATAGGCTCTCTCTGAATGCCAAGTGCAGGGGAGTGGCGGCAGGATACAGGTCTCTTGTGGTCTTGTGTGCTCCCTGTGAGAGACAGGAAGCTGGACTAGAGGGGCCTTGGGCCTGATCCAGCAGCAGCCAGGTGCTTCTGATGCTTCCAGGGAAGGAGGAGTGGTTTGGATGGGAGTGGGAACTGCGGAGGCAGCCAGGAGTCTTGTCAGTGACCCACTGAATCTCTGAGGAGCAGTGGCACTTCTGGAGGCCCTCCCAGCTTCGTGTTCTAGTTGAGGAACTGAATCCAACTGCCCCACAGTCTGTGGGGCAAAGAGGGGCATCCCCGATCCAGCCTCTGTCCGTCTTGATTTGAAAGCGCCTGTAACCATGCCCCCCCCCTCTCCTTCTCTAGCTACCGAGCTCCTGATTCTGGCCCATCACTGCTTCAGCTTAACGTGTCACATGGAAGGCATCACTCGTGTCCTGCAAGCCGCCCGGCTGCTCACAGATGAACACTTGGCCCCCGGCGAAGAGTACGGCCTCGTGGTAGGTCACTGCAGCTCTTGCCCCCCACCTGAGTCTTGCTTGCAGCCCCCTCTTATGCCCCGAAGTTTGCGGCGGTGTCGTCGTGCCTCTCTTCCCTCCTCCCCCCCCCAAGTGCAAGACAGGGGGTCCTGAGCCTTTTTCCTCTCTTCAAAGGTTCGGCTTCTCACTGGCATCAGCAGATACAATGAGATGACCTACATCTTCGACCTGCTGCACGAGAAACATTACTTTGAAGTGCTAATGAGGAAGAAGTTGGATCCGGTGAGTGAAAGAGACCAGTCCGCCTGTCCCCAGTGCTCAGACTCCAGCACACTGGTGGGTGGGTGGGGGGGCACACTTGGGGTCATCCTCGGGAAGGGTGACAGATGCCACAGCCTCCTTGAGCGCGGAGTCGTTGCTGGCTGCTGCTGCTCGTCGGTTGCGCAAAGCTCTTAGCCGACAGCAGCTCCGCGCCCTGGCACCCTTCCTTCCCCAGTGCCCAGCCTGAGTTCCCGCATGGCTCCGCGCTCAACCCTGAGCAGCACTGGGCTCCGGTTTGCAGGCTCCCTCCTTGCCCTCAGGTGTTCCGTTCTCAGAGGTTTCACTTCAAGAGATCTTGGCAAGGGGTTGACCCCATAACAGCTTGCTTATGTGTTTACTTCTGCAAGATTTTTATCCCACCCTTGCTAATTGTGAGGCTTGCTGTCAATGCTTGCAGCGTGCACTACTCAAATTTTAACTAGGCATCCTCAGACAAGATGAAGAATTGGGACAAAACAGGCACTGTCCCTGGCCAATTGGGGCAGCGGATTTGCTGTTGCCATTTCCTTTTCCTTACTCCTAGTACTGCCTCGTCTTATCGTCGCAGTCGTAGTTCTGGCCACGAGGAGCAGTGCTGGGCTTGTGCTGGCCTCCGGAAAAGAGCGCTTTGTTCCTCTGCCTCTCCAGCACTAGGAGGAAAAACTGTGCCGGGAGCCCCAGGGCTCCTTGGGAAAGAGAGTTTTCTCCAGATTGCAAACGACTTCTAAGCCTTCCAAGCCCCTCTTTCCGCGGTCCCTGTGCCTGCTTGCCCAGGCCAGCTTTGCTTCGGCTTGAGGGCTGGGCGTTCTGCTCCCTCCCCACAGAGGCTCTCTTGCCAGAGAGTCGCCAGTGGCAGGGAACCCTTCTGCATTTCCCTCTCTCCTCCTGGGCAGAGCGGGACCCTCAAGACAGCCCTGCTGGACTACATCAAGCGCTGCCGGCCCGGAGACAGCGAGAAGCACAACATGATTGCGCTCTGCTTCAGCATGTGCCGAGAGATCGGGGAGAATCACGAGGCGGCAGCCAATGTCCAGCTGAAGCTCATTGAGTCGCAGCCTTGGGGTACGCAGTGGAGAAAGGGGGGTTAGCTGAAGCGCCTTTTCCCTCGGGTAGAGGAGGGAGGTCGTCCAGGGTTGAAGGGGTCCCTCCCACCCCAGGACTTGTCGAGGCATCCCCGTTTCCTCAGCAGGAGTTGCCCCCTCAGGGGTGTGTGTGTGTGTGTGTGTGTGTGTGTGTGTGTGTGTGTGTGTGTGTGTGTGTGTCCCGAGGCAGAACCAAGTGTCTCTCGTCCCGGTTTCTTCTCTGCAATAGCCAGCAAAAGGGGTTAACCCTACCAGTGGAAGTCTGGCCTCCACAGGCGAACCCTATTTGACCCTGCGGCAGCAGCAGCATTTGCTATCTGGCCGTGTTTCACCCACAGGCTCCAGTCTTCTAAGCTTGGGACGTTTTAAGGCTGAAGCACACCGGGCGCATTCGGCACGACAAACGCGGCAAAAGCTGGGAATTGCCCAAGGGAGGAGTCAATGGGAACATTCCTCCTGGCGGCTCTTGGCGTTCTGGCCGGAGGCAAGTCCTATTAAAAGACCGCAGGGGCAGCCGGCCACAACGTGCTGGATGCACGCGAGACGCGCCCAGTGTGCTTCGGCAGTCTAGGGGTGTGCTGGCTGCCAGTGCTCAATAACTCTTCGTCAGGTGAAGTGCGACAAGAAACTCTGCAGCCCTGGAAAATCTGCCTTGCTCTAGAGCAGCACCCTCCGTTGTTCTCAGGAGACCGTTTCACCCATGGGCAGCAAAAGCAGGCTGCGCCAGATCCTGTCCAGGGTTGGGCCGGCGCAGGCGGGGCCTCCTCCAGGTGTTCGTCCCTTTGCTCTGAGTAATGGCCCAGCCGCCCTAATGGGTCTCTCTGGATGTGCATCAGCAAAATGGCTCGTGGAATGCCGGCCAGGCCCGGGAAGGGGGATAGGATTTGGCAGAGCATGCTGCCAAAGGTCCCTTCCCCTTTCCCGGCCCCGACCACCCAACCCCCCCCCCCCCGTTCCACCCTCCCCACACAATCCGGTCGCACGGCACAGTCCTTTCCTGCGTCTAGCAGTGAGTGAGCTGCACCAGCGCCGCTTACTCTCCGGGTGTCAAACATGTGCCATACAGCACCCGGCGCCAGCGGACCGATCGTTCCGCCAGCCCTGTCTCAGCCAGGATTGCGCTGTTAGTCTCTCCGCATTGTGGGTCTTCCTGAAGGCCCAAAGTGTTTTGGTCACATCCTGCTTCCCCCCCCCTTAAGCGGTTGGCCACCCTGGGCATAGCACAGGCAGCAGCCCCTCTCTCTGTGCCCTCGTCGAGCCTTCTCTCCTTTCCAGAGGCCTGCCTGCAGGATGTGCCCAACCTGAAGAAGCTCCTGATGAAAGCTCTGACCCTCTTCATCGATGCTGCGGAGAGCTATTCCAAGGTCAGCTGGGAAGGGGCCGGAAGGCAGGCTGCAGAGATGGGCCTGTGCTTGCTGTCCAGTTGTAGCACTGGGGGTGTGAAGACTGGGGTAAACCCCCCCCCCATCCTGGATCCGTTTTTCATCCCATACATATCAAGGCTAACATGGAGGAGGAGTGTTCCGTTTGAGCAAGCCACAAGCCCCCGATGGCAACATTTAGTTGGCAGCAGAGGGACCGGCCGAAGGGCCAAGCCAAAGGCCTCTGTCTCGATCCGGCGCCCCCCGCGTCCAGGCGTTTGTCCAGAAAGGAAGCAGTGGGGCAGCCAGGGCTGTCCTTGCTTGCCTGACACCTTCCTGCCCTCTCTCTTTCTCTCCCCCCCCCCCCAGGACTTCTGTGTGCGCCAGTCCTTGCGCTGCAGCCGGCTGACCAAGCTCATCACCCTGCAGCTCCACTTCCTGACCACCGGCCACAGCACTCAGTTGATCAACCTGAGCCAGCAGAACTTGCTGGACTGTGTCATGTCTTTGCCCAGGTTCTACCAGGTGAGGAGCGGTGGCAGAGGTGACTTGGGCATCGCCTCGCAGCGAGTCTGGGCGACTTCTCCCTAGGATCTAGCTTAGTAGGGAGCCTGAGGGATGCAGGGCCTGCTGCTGCAAGCAGGAGATAAATATTCTGCTGCTTCCTGCCAAGTGACCTTCTCTTTCCAAGAACCTGGCTGCACGATGTGTTCAGCATGTGAAAAATAGCTGGGCTCTGGAGTCCATCGCGTAGCCAGTGGGCTTGCTTCCCTTCAGGCCGCTGTAGCTGTCCAGCTGGGCATCGGTGCCCCTGGCTCGAGTCTGTCATGGACTCACTAGAGCAGTGATTTTCAACTAGTGTGTCGCAAATGATCTGCAGGGGTGTTGGGGGGGGGGGGGTCATTATGGGATGTGAGCCCTGAAGACTCATTTGTGTTCATTTGCTCTTTCAGGATATGTTAAAAACTTTCAGTTGCTTTGGGTTATGGCTCTCCCTTTGTGGTGTTTCTTTATGGCCTCCCTTTCTGCAGTTTTGTTGCAAGCCTGCAGGCATGAGGCAGGATAAAAATCTTTTTAATACGTGTGACGTGATTTGAACACTTGAAAGCTATATAAATGCTACATATCATCATCATCATCATCATCATCCCATTCAGCTAGTTTCCCCTGCTTCTCAATTGCTTGGGGAAATTAGCGGAGTGAGAGAACAAGATGAATCCCTGGCGGTCAGCCGCATTGCCTCTCTCTGCGCGTGATGTCATCACAGCAAGCTTTGCGTGGAGCGTCAGTTGAGCAGAAGGCGCTTTCAGGACGTGCCCAGGCTCTCAAGGGGATTGGCCTCATCCCGCCCCAGTAGTGGGAAATGGGTGGCAGCCGTGCATTCCCCCCCCCCCCCCGTGTGCTCAGGCTGGCTGGTGTCTCTTCTCCTTCCCCTCCCCCCTAGGCGGCAGTTGTGGCTGAAGCCTACGACTTTGTCCCAGACTGGGCTGAAGTCCTGTATCAGCACGTGGTTGTGAAGGGTGACTTCAACTACTTGGAGGAGTACAAGCAGCGCGGCCTGCTGAAGACCAGCACCTTTGAGGAAATTGCCCGAAAGTGAGTCGTCCTTGCTGCCAAATTCGGCTTCCATCAGTCAGGTTTCTTGTAGAGTTGGGGCAGCAACTAGGTGCCTTTAGCATCCACGCTGCAAGGAGGTGGCTGTTTTGGGTGCCTTCTGCCAGGCTTGAAGGGCACCATCTCTTTTCTCTCCTGTTGCAGCTCAAGTGCTACCTGGAAGTTTGGGGGGGGGGGGAGGAGAGGAGGCAAGAGGGTAGAAGCAGAACCCATCAGGGAGAGGATGGAGACCCTTTCCCCCCCTTTCTTCTCTTCCAGGTTCAAGCAGCACCCAGGCAGTGAGCCTGCTCTGAAAAACCTGAAGAAGCTCTTGACCTATTGCGACGACATCTATGTGTATTACAAGCTGGCTTATGACCATCGGCTCTATGATGTGGTGAACATGCTTCTGAAGGATGCCCAGACCGGCTGTTGCCTGAAGGACCTGCTGGCAAACTAGCCGAGCTGGAGCGGATGGGTGCTGTAGGAGGCGCAACGCTGACTGGACATGCGTTGGTTTTCGTAGCTGAAATGTATGATAAAAGCACATGACAGTATAGCATTTCTTTCCGATCTTTGTCGATCACACTAACTGAACAGTGACTGAGGTGTCGGGGGCTGACTTCAGAATTCTAGGTTACAAAACAGTACGGGGGCTAGTCGCTAGCAACTCGTGTTTCCCTTGCAATGGAATAGCGTGGGACAGAGGACCATTTGCGGTAGAAAGATGTCAGTGTATTAAAGTATTATTACCTTTGTTGTACTGCTTTTCCTCTGGAATTTTTCAGAAACTCAGTAGCGAGTCTGCTCACCCTTTTTAAAATCTGCAGTTCCTAGTGAAATGTTAAACAGCAGGGCCTGCATCTGTTGTGTTTGAGGTGATAAAAAGGTGGTGTGTGCCACTGCGGGGATCCCTTGGCAATGTCATTGCCTGTCACTTCTGGGCATCAGCTGCCAGTGGAGCTCAGGCTTGGAGTAGCCAGGAGAGCCTTTTTCAGTGCACAAAATTCACACGCTTCACCTCTGCTTGCCAGCCAAACCTCTTCCCGGCATTTTCCTGAGCTCTGTTGGGGAAGGGGGGTGGGGTTCAGATAGGCCACATTCCACCAGATGTACCCCAAAATACCACATGTGTGCCACCAGTTGAGAACCCCTACGCTAAGCTCAGCGAATGCTGCTGAAAAGGGAAACCTTTCCACGAGGCTACCGTTACGGTGAGGGGCAAGATGCTCCCCATTACTTGGAAAAGGAGTGTGATTGGAGGGGGGGGCATGCCAGTTCTGCGCTTGGCAAACAGCCCCTGCTGTGGTTTTGCCCCCTCTCAGCAAGAGTACCTGCCCAACATGAGACGCACAGCCAAACCAGAGCTCAGTCCTCACAGTAGTGATTTTATTAAATTAGTTTAATGTTTTATAAAACATTGCAGATGTCATAATTGTTAACGTAACAATTTGCCCAACTGTCGTAACTTTTGCAGTTGCTAAGCAGGATTTCTGTAAATGAAAGAAAAACCAGCAACGTCCTGTGAGCTCAGCCACCAAAACTAGAGGGCAGGAAACAGGGAAGCCCAACAGTTGGGACTGGCTCCACTTTTGCCCCTCAATGCAACAGAACGGTCCCCTGCTCTGACCCAAAGAAGTGTCTGACTTGCTGCTTTCAAAGCATCAGAGGCAGGAGTTTCACAGGTGCATTTGAGTATAGCATCTCTTCTCTCCCCCCCCCCCCAATCAACCTATTGAAATGCCTCAAGTTCTAATGTGACAGAAAGCTTTTTTAAAAATTATAATATGACTCACACCACACCATGCCCTCGCTGCAAACTGCCTTTGATGCCTGGAAAGTGTCAGCTGAAAAGGGACCGTTAAGGCTGCTGGGAATAATACCATTGTGGCCTTGCTGAAATTCATTTTCCAATTTAGTGCTGCTGCTGCTATGAAGTCACACATTATTAGAGTTCTGTTATTTCCTATGATTGAATAAGCAATTGAGCCTCATAATTTTATTCCCTGGGCATCCCACCCCATAGCAGCCAAGTATCAACAGCACAAAAGATACAGCTCTTTTCAATGGTAGCATTTCGCAGAATTTAAGAGGAAAGAAGTTGTGCTACACACTTAAGGGATTGTGGGCCACAGACAACCGCAGGGAGCAAGAACGTCACATGAAGTCTTCAAAGTCTTGTACGTAGCCACCATCATAGCCGCCGTAATCTGCAAGGTCATCTTTCATAGTTGCTTTCAAGCCTCCACCAGGCACCACCCCTTTCTTCTTTTTTTTGGCTTTATTTTGCTGGAAGAAACACACACAAGGCCAGCATTAGGGAAGGACTCAAAACCAACAGGTGGAAACAACAGGATGGTGTAGTGGCTTGGGAGTCAGACTTAGACCTGGAAGATCCAGGTTCAAATCCCCGCTCAGCCACAAAGCTTCCTGGGTGACCTTGGGCCAGTCACTATCTCTCAGCCCCACCTACCTCACAGGGTTGTTGTGAGGACAAAAAGGAGGGGAGGAAATATGTACACCACTCTGAGCTCCTTGGAGGAAGGGCGGTATAAAAATGTGAAAAATAAATAAATAAAGTTAAAAATCCACCCTGGCAACGTGACAAGTATGCTCAACATTGTAGAGGTTTACAGGGTACCTTGTTTATACTATACTCAGCTGTAGGATCAGAAACAAGTTCAGTATCTCTTCTGTTGCACATACCGTAAAAATCCAAGAAAAGGAGGCTAGCTCTCGTTTTGAAGGAGCACAGCACTATCCCCCCCCCCGACTGCTGCTCCCAGCTGCCTTTAGATACACACACACACACACACACACACACACACACACACACACAGCACTGTGTGCCCCAAACCCACCTTCTCTTGTTTTTGCTTTTCGCTGCATAGGACTGTCAAGGAATTTGTGATCTTTTTCAAGTCATCAACTTCCACTAAATTGGGAATAAAAGAGAAAACATCATTTGCAGGGCTTTCCAACAACCCTTCAAATATTCAAGTATTTTTTGAGTCAAGACAAATGTCCTAATTTGCCAAAGATGGCTTGGCAGCTAAAATCCATCAATGTCAGTTCAGATCTTCACAGGAAACCAACGGAGAGACCACTGCAAAGTACTTTTAAGAAAACAACAACAACATCCGGCTGAATCAAAAGGAAGCAAGAGGGAGGGACATCAACGGATGTCAGGCACAGAGGCTGAAAGGCCGCTGCCTGGATGTGAACCACTGCTGCCAGGCAGGACAAGAGAGCATTGGCCTAAGCAAGGAGACGGGGACGCAGCTCCAAAGACAACCCCTTTGCCCTGGCCCGGCACATCTCCCAGGAGACTGAGCCGCAAACCAGGACGGCCCTTGTGCGAGTTCTCTGTCATCACTCCCCCTCGTCCTTTCAGTCTTCAGAGGGGGGTGATAATACTGCCTCGCCTGACAGCCTTGTCCTAAGGATCTCAACATGAAGAGCGATGCAAATGTTTAGTAGTGGCAATATCGACGCTTTGGTCACACTTTCATCAAAAGCTACTACATATACTGAACTGTTTCACATATACATGTGTGAGGTGCGAAGGCCAGAGAAGAGACATCTCAAACAAGCAAACCCATCACAAGCCCTCCACAGGATCGGATCTCCTACAGAAACCCACCAGGTCTCGTGAGGTTGCCCTGCTGCTGTGAACAAAACGTCTCTTCACTGGAGAAGCAAAGGGTACGATGTCACCCTAGCTAGCCAGGTCACCTTCACCCACAGCTTTAAGGCCAGCGTGACACATTGCATGCGACGTAAAGCAAAGAGCAGGGAAGCAGCTCCTCGCGGATGTGCGCCTACAGTGTACCCTGGACAAACCTTTCCCGTGTGGCTGCTTGCGTGAGCTGGCGCAGCCCTGCGACAGGAGATGAAAAAATTGAACTTCGACCAATCAGCACGCACGTACAATAAGGTGTGGCAGGACGCAAAGGAAGTGAGCAGCCAATAGAAACAAATGTTTCATAGACCTGGAAAATGGCGGAGATTCAACCGTTGGGTGGGAGTCCAATACTGAATTTGTGCGAGCGACCTTTGTCGACGAATCCATGAACTAGCGCAGCTCCTGCTACAACATGGACAGGACGCAGCACGGAGCCAAGGTTGCCATGTTCTCTTTGTTTGCTTTGCACCGCCACTCTTCGCGCCGCGTGCAGTGTGTCACGGCCTTTGCTACGTCACCCTCTGCACAATTTACAACAGGAACCAAGCAAAAAAGTGTTCTACTGAGATGTACTTACATGAAATACATACATCTCGAACTAATGTTTCCAAAAAGCCAGCATAATATAGGGATTTCTCATACTGAGTTATTTTCTCTTTTAACAATTTGCCAAATTCCGTGAAGTCCTCTTTTGAAGATGGATTCATGACATCTATTCCGCATGTATTATTTACACCTTAGAAGAAAGACCAGAGAGCAAGAATAAATAGTTGTGGTCAATGCTTTTGTCAGACATTTATTTGGTCCTTGAAGGGAAGGGGATACTTGGAGAGACAGGCAACCAGCTGTCCTTTTCTACACTTCTTGTTTCAAATATTATTCCACACCCCACCCTCTTTGACTGCAGCGGGCTGTACATTCGTGCCCAGCACAGCAGATCCATGGCTCAATGCCACAACCTTCATGCTCACCAAAGGTTTCTTTTGCTAACTCCAGGTCTGCCTCCTCTTGCAACTTCTGCAGCCGTAATTTGTCTGCTAACTGTTCTTCTGGCGTAAGATCTTTCGTTTCTTCTGATGCCTCTAACTTCAAAGAGGATATAAAGCCAGGTTTAATGACATGCAACAACAACCTGTGCTGAATGCTGAAGACAAAAACCAACACAACAATCAGAAGCTTCAAATTTACATAGAGGGACAACAATGGACATTTTGCATCTTTTACTCTAAAGTTCTTACATAAACAGCATCTTCCAAAAGATTTTCCACCTCCAAGTTAAGAAACATGCAGAAGTTCCACCAATATATGCCAGATTTAACTCTTAGGCTAATTTAGTCAGAAAGAGCAATATAAACCCCCAAAGCAGGATTACTAAGGGCCTCCCCTGGAGGAATGAGACTCAAGAAGTCCAAGAACACCTCTCTGATCTAACCTCAACCCAGGGTCTGCGTACAAATACAAGGGGCTGACAGCTGGGGCAGCTATGCAACAGCAATCTACTCAGGTCTGCAGGACTGGAATTATGTTGCCTATGTTGCCACACTATGTTGCAAACCCAAGAAATCCAGACAAAGACAAACTGGCCTTACGGAGGCTGTCTGGACAAAGCCAACCTTCAGAAACCATGAACTGGGCAGCGGCAGCAGCAGTAGCCGCCTCTCCCCCTCCCCCCCCCGGGAACCGGCTCCACTCCCTGGTTTGCAGGGCTGGTTTCCTTGGGTGGCACAAAGCAGAAGCCGCCTGCCTGCCTGCCCGCCTGCCTCCTCTAGGAAGAGCCTTACCCTTTTTTTAATCTCCTCTTGCTTTTTCTTCTGCAGTTTTTCCCTCTCTTTTATTTTTTCTGCTATTTTCTTCTTTTCTGAAACTTTGGGTTCTGTGAACAGTGCACAACATAATTTTTTTTTTTTAATTTGTAAGTGCTTCAAAACAAGAGCCACTACTAAGCCACATGCCTGAAGGTCCTGGCCACTGCCCACCCAAGGCAGGCCCAACGGGGCACCTCTGACTCCCAAGTTCCTCCAGGCCCGCAACCAACAGTCTCCTGCTCTACAAGGGGATTTCCTCCTCCTCCTCCTCCCCCCGTACTTCTCACCTGGTTTTACCTCTGCCTCCTTCTCTTCTTCTTCCTCATCCTCATCATCCCAGTTATCCTAGTAGAAAGATAGACAAGCAGCACCAGTCATCAGCACGCAAGTACCAGGCAAGACTCAGCTGCCAGGGCCTGGCCTCACACCCAGAATCCTCCTGCCACCCCTCCCCAATCAGAAAAGGGTGGCTCAGAACTGAGGCCCAGTTTGGTCCCCTTTACAACACACACATTGGGGTCGGCGCAAGAAAGTGCCTTGCACTTGAGCCACCACCAAATGTAGAGAGATGGAAAATCAGAAACTTCCCCACAATGCAACCCGTGCAGAACCCACCCACCTGCACGCTAAGGCCAGCCAGAAGCTACTCAGCTATGCCAACAGCTGCTACAGCTGCTGTTGAGCACTGCAGGAGATGAGCACCTGGCAGCAGCCAGGATCAGGCCAGGCTCTCCCAACCACAAGTCCTAAAAAGGCAACCAAGCACCAGACTGACTTAATTACTAACGCCAGCCAGGCAAGCAACCCACTGTAATCATCACTCCCAGCGTGAGCTCAACTGCCAAGACAAGCCAGCTGCAGACACCTCGACTCATCACGCTTTCCCCAACTCCACGAGTACACTGACTGGCTCATCTGCCCACATACACGAACACATGTCAGGCAGGTATCCAGAGTCGACCAGCTTCCCTGCCTGGCAGTTCTTACCGCCGGCACCCAAAGCAGTTTACTAGCCTAACCCCCCAGTTCCAAAGGCCCCGTCCTGGGGTCTCTCCAGTCGCTCATTTCCAATATTACCACCCCTCCTAAGCAACGGCTGTCACCAATTAAAGGTGCTCCTCTTGGTATTCTTGCAGGCCTGTTCAGAGACTGAGCTCCCTGGGTGGAATGGCGGCGGGGGGGGGGGCATTTGTAACACCGACGCTTTGCGACATACAACTGCTGCTACCACCGCCAGGAGTCCAGGAACGTGGCAAGCCGGAGCCCCCCGCGCGCCCCGCTCAGCCTGTCCTCCCACAGCAGCAGAAGCCACGAGCTCGGAAGCCTCGAGCCACCAGCCTCTCCCGGGGACGGGACGGGCCCGGCCAGCTCTTCCGGCTCGAGCACGTGTCCCGCCCCGCCCCGGAGCCCGCACGAGGAGAGTGCAGAAGCGGCCGGGGAGCCGCCCGGGCCCGCCTGTCACCGCCGGCCGCGGCCTCGCCCCGGACGCCGCCCGCCGGGAGCTGCTGCCCGAGGGCTGAGCCGGGACCGGCCGCGCGCGCGCGCGCCCACCTTGACCTCCTCCTCCTCGTCCTCGCCGGCCCAGCGGTCCACCAGGCCCGGCGCGGGCAGCAGCAGCGCGCACAGAGGATCCGCCAACGCCGCCGCCGACGCGGCCTTCGTCGTCCCGGGCTCGGCGGCCTCGAAGGTGTCGGCGTCTGGGGGGGGGGAGAGAGAGAGAGAGAGACGGGGGCTGAGCGCGCGGGCGGCGGCGAGGGGGCCGGGCGGGGGCGCCACCCCGGGACCTACCCCAGGAGTCCGCCTCGGCCGCCATCTTGCTCGCGCCGCTCCCTCGCCGCTCGGGCAGCCGCGCGGGGCCTGCCGGGATAGGGGGCGGGGCTTGCCTGACGCGCGCGGTTCCGCCCCCAGCCACACAGACCGCGGAAAGGCCAGAGTGACGAGGCGCAGGAGCCTCCTCCGAGCTCCGCCTCCGCATTCCTCCAGCCGGAGCTACACTCTCCGCGTCGCGTGTTCGTCTGGTGTCCCGCCCCCAGGTCAAACAACGGCTCTGATTGGCCGGACGTAGCGCGGACGCAGCAAAAGTCGACGCTCTACGACGGGGTCTCGGTTTTGTCAACGGTTGCAGCTCAATCCTGTGCGGTGTATGCATGAGGAGGCCGCGGCCGGCCCATCCGTGAGGCCAACTGAAGCAGTTGCCTCAGGCAGCAGATTGAGGGGGGGGCGCCCATCTTTGTCTGCCCTCTTGCCTTCACTGCTCTTCTCCTCCTCACATTCCCTGGGGTTGGGAAAGAGGAAATGTGGAGGGGAGTGCTGAGCTGGAACACAGGAAAGTGGGAGGCTGGCTCATTAGGTAAGGGGGGCAGCATGGGCAGGCTGCCTCTGGCATATTTAGACTTGCATTCGATGTCTGACAGGGTGGGCTGACTTTTAACAAATGGCTTTTAACAAATGTAAATATAGGTGACCCACTGGGGTTGTTTGTTTTTAACTATTTACTTTAATGTATATGTTATTTTCATGTTGTAAGCCGCCCTGAGTGCCCTTGCTGGGAGAAAGGCGGGATACAAATTCTTCAAATAAATAGGATAAAAATAAATCAGGAGGTCTTTGGCCGGCCTTGGGTGAGGCTGCCACAGCCCACCATACAGTGAGGGGGGGGGAGAGAGGTATGCAGCCCATGCTTCTTCCCATACCCCCAGCTGTGGCACCAGGGTCGCTAGCACCAGGAAGCAGGCTGGCATTGCTTTCAGAGTGGCACTATTGGCGGCCAAACTAAAGCTAAGGGCAAACAGGCAGGCCCATCCAGTGAGCATGAAGCTCCATGGGCCTCGTGTGTCGCCTCTGCCTGTGGAATGTCGTGCCTGGTGCAGCCCACACCAGTTGCAACCCCATAGTGACTCCTCTGCATACACCCCAGGAAGGTAGGAACCATCCCCCAAAGGGGTGTCTGCTGCCTTCACAGAGAAGACCCTTCCACAGCCCACCTCCCATTTGGGGGGAGCCCGATTACCAGGATTCCCTCAGCACGGAAGTCAGCGCATAGACAAACCACCCAGGAAGCCAGCTGAGCTGGCGGGCCCCATCCCTGTGTGCCTACGGATGTCCCAAGCAGCATGACCATGAGTGAGTTGCCAGGGAGCAAGGGGCAAGAGGCTGGTCAGAAAGAAACAGGCAAGCAACGTTTACTGGCTAATCCAGATCAGAAACCAGCCTAGACCCCCCCCTGGACGTGTGAGCAGCAAGCCTCCATCAGGCCAGTTCTTCTGCCAAGCTGGCACCACTAGTCCACTCGACGGGTGACGGAGGTCCAAACAGTCCAAGCTGACCCATCCAAGTCAGCGCCAGGTGACACTCCGGTCCCTAGTCTAAGGTGTGCAGCTGCACCCGTTGCAGCCAAGCCTTGCCGAGCTCAGCTCTTCGGAAGTTTGATGATGATGCACAACATCATTGCTGAACATCCAGAGGACCCACCCTGCTGTAGCACAGCAGCGGGGATGCGAATGCCAAGGTGAAGGCCTCCCTGTTCACCACCACATGTTTACACAGGAGCGTAAAGCGCAGGTGAACGTGAGGCTTCAGCTGGACTCTATTCCTGTGATTTTGTAACCATCTTTGTACCAGCTAGAGAAAAGCAGCTTGATTAGCTGGGAGGAAAAGAAGGTTCAAGCTGATCTGCCTTTGGGATTGCCTGTTACTCATAAGGCAGGGGTTCTCAGCCCCTCCCCGGCCGCATACTACCTCCGGCGCCACTCTCCTGCCGCGTACCACTCAAAGTATCTGGCACTGACCTCCTCGCCAGTTACTTCAGGGGTTTTTGGAGGCCAGAAAAGACAAGCAACAGACTCTGGGCAGGCCCTTCTTAGCGTTCCCGAGAGGCTCGGCCAAAGGCAGGAGCCTCTCGGGCACAAAAACGCAGCACCAAAAACAGCACGGCGTCGGAGCAGGGTTCCGGCAGTCCGCATACTACCAGCGCTCAGCCAAAGTACCACTGGCAGTACGTGTACCACAGGTTGGGAATCTCTGTTGTGAGGTATAAAGGAGTTCTTCCGTTGGTGGCCTTTTTCTTCATTCCCTTATGGGTGCTTGGATGAGGGAGTAAGCGTAGGCTCACATTAGATACAAAAAGGGAGACTATCTTCTTACTCATTAAACACAACCCCCGTTTCAGTTTCAAGCTCCAGGACACATTTGCAACCACCACACAAGCATGTTTGCATTTTCACTGAAAAGCACAATGGAAATTAAAAATCAGACTTGCAGTAAATTACAAAATGATTCTTTAATATGTATTTACAGAGCAGCAGCCTGCACCAGTCAATTTAATTGTCCACGGAAGGACTGTAGATTTCCCTACATTTCTGATCAGGTTGTATGTAAGAGCTCACATTCTCGCTTTTCTTCCGTCTTTTCAGTGATCAGACCTCACAGAACAGGTAGGTTTGACATATGCAATGCATCAGCTTAACTAAAAGCAGCGATTTTTCCATCGGTTGATGAAAATGCACAGATGCTTAAAAAAGGTATTCTAAGACGACGCTGTACAGCTTTTCCTTTTGAGTCACAGAGAAATGTCCACCAGTTATTTTATGCAGGGTGGGGCCTGCTACACTGGATTTACTGGTGTGTGAACTGCAGAAAACAATGTCTTAATGCAGCACAGCAAACTATCCTGGTAACATAGAAGTTCGCTGGCTGGCTCTGCATTCGCATTTCACTGTCAAGGCAGAACTCCTATTGTGGCTCTTGCTATCACACAGCTCTCCCTCCTCCATTCCACAGTGGAGACACTCGGCGTGGGAAAACGCATGCAGCCTCCTGCCCTGGGCCTACATGTCTGCGCTCAAAGACGCGAACGGAGACCGATCTTTCCCCTGGAGGCTGCCAAGGAGAAAGCTGTGGGCTGTCGGCCACAAGGGCTATTCGTGGCTATTACTTGGCTTAATTTTGGTTTCTAATTTAAAAAGAAATCAAAGATTGATGAGGGAGCTTTCCAACGTAACATTTTAAAATCAAACACATATCTATCCCTGTTCTTAGCAAAACAGGAGGGAGTGGTTACAGGAGTCACTTTTTTGCACGCACACGCACGCACGCACGCACACACTCTTACATTATATATAATATAATATATATATAATGTAATGTAACATTATGTACATTTTATTTCAGTAAAGACGTTAAGACAAACAGCGTAAAGATGCCCTAAAGATAAATACATTTCAACGATTCTCATTAAAATGAACCTGCAGCATTTTTCTGCAAGCAAAAGACCTGCCTTTCAATACAAAAGTCAGCATTCTGGACAGGAAATGCTTTTCACCGTTTTTTTCTTTGCAGAAAATCCGCCATGATTTTGTTTCAAATGAATAATGATTTTCCACAAAGCAGGCTTGCTCTACATGCTAACTTTTTTTTCCTTTTAAACAGTTCAGTGACACAATGTGCTACATATACAACAGATAATATAGTAAGAAAACACTCAACCTGATGAAAAGTTAAAATCTTCATTAATACATTGGAAAAAGTTGACATAACTCATGCCTTTTAAAATCAAAAAATACAAAAATTAAATGTTTTCCTAAAAAGATTTTCCTTATTTTAAGGACTTATTTGAAAATGAAGCTGCGTGTAATTTGTACAATAAAATTGTACAAGTAAACAGGTAATATACATAAAAAATTAATTGACATACTTCTCAATTATCAGTTGTCCACCTTTAATTTCCAATACTGTACTTTCTTTAACAAGCATACAAAATATCAAACTTCTCTTTAGAAAAAGTGCCATTTCTGCAACATCCTTTACACAAAAACAGCCCGAGCCTGTGGCCTGTTAATGCAGTTTAGAGGCAAAGCTTACTAACTTTTACAAATTTTTCCCTTCCATAAAAAGCCTCCTAAAAAGGAGATTACACTGACTCCATTAAAAAAATATCAACCTCTTACACAAGCTGCATTAGAGAACCAAGGCTTGAAAACCATTTCCATACAGCCTAGAAAACCACTCTGATAGCTGCACATCAGCTGCTGCACTGGCGGCAACAGGACTGGTGCCCTGGACTGCAGGGTCGCGCATCGTGGCGGCGGCGGCGGCGGCCCTGCTACGCAAGACTTAGAATTGATTGCAATAGCCTGCACAGTGGAGGCACCACCAGCCTAGGCCAGCAGCAAGGCCGCTTCCAGCCCTGAATTGCTCCCCACAATACTTCATATTCTTGGAGGGCGCTGAACTAGGCAGCAGTCACTGACTACCCCCCCCCCCCCAGAACAAGCCCAGCTCTCCTCAAGGACTCAGAGGCACAGTAGACGCCGAGGAGGTATTGATCCTGGTCTGTCAGCCACGCGGACCACCGCAAGAGATCGTCGGCTGTTCAGAGTACATGCCATCACAATGGTTTAAATATTCTGAATATTAGTAATTCTTATATTTCTTCTTATCTAGCCAGTCTCTTGATTTTTTTTGAAGAGATTTCCACTACAGTAGAATATTACAGAAACAAAAAATATATATATAAACACAGATTTCTAAATGAAACTTACATGGAATAAAACTAGATAATATTTTTAAACAAATATACAGTATGCAGGCAGACAAAGCAGGAAAACGGCCATTCAATTGTATAATAAAAAACTAATAAAATTTGGCTATTCCCAGAAAAATTATGAAGCCGCCTCAACTAAAAGGAATGCATAATGAAATTCTAAAATCTAATACAGGTCAGAAATGTAAAAAGGTTAGAAACCTTAACAGGAAAATCTGGAAAAAAAACCCCACCCCCCTTTACTGGCCATTCCTGTTGAAATGAGACTCTTAAAAGTAACAAAGTGGCTTCAAAAACCCACTTAAGAGAGCACCAAACAGAGAGAAACAAGAGTCCATTTTCAATCTCTGTTATTTCAGAAAATCCTGTGTGTGTGTGTGTGTGTGTGTGTGTGTGTGTGTGTGTGTGTGTGTGTGTGTGTGTGTGTGTGTGTGTGTGTGTGTGTGTGTGTGTGTGTGTGTGTGTGTGTGTGTCAGGTCAAACTGCTGGTGGCAGAAACAGAATTCTTTAAAAACGGCAGATGCCCTGTACATAAAAAAAACAAAATAAAATATATAGACTGGAGTTGCACTAGTTCTAAAGACGCTTCTGTCCTAGCCTTCCTACTGTATTGTACTGTATATATTCCATTTGGCGATATATAAAGTCCTTCTGTAACCCTTGATTATTGTTGGGCACCAGAGATAAGAAAAGTGAGACAGGGTACAAAACTGCAAAAATTTCAACAGTAATGGCAATGTTCTTGTTTTAGTCCAAAAAGAAGGAAAAAAGGGTCCTGCATTTTCTTCCCCTTCGGTCAAGCTGACCAAGGCTTGGTGTTTAGTCGGGGGGTAATAAGTCGTGCAAACGAAATCTGTCTCTGATGTGAGGTCGAACGTCTTCATTCTGGAGCAGGGGAAACAAACAAAACATGGTGACTTCCATCCTCACACAGGCCAGGATAGATGCAAGGTCAGAACCACCCCTGTCTGCGCAACTGATCCTGTTTTCAACATACTCTATAACCAGAGCCTGCAAAGTCACTACGCTTTCTTCTGCAGAAGGAAAAAGAGGGAGACAGGCACTGCCTGGGTTAGGCCCGGAACAAAGAATCAATATTCTGCACTCCTGGCCTCCCAGACTCCCTTGGGTTGGGGCTTCTTAATTCATGTCCTGCCACCCCACTCCTATGATGCAGAGGCTGCATGCACAAGGCATTCTGCCTTCCCATAGAAAAGCCAACCAGCAATTTGGATTTCGAGTTCATTCCTGATCCCATGCCACAGGTTCATGGCAGCGTTGAGAAACTAAGCACTTCCACGTGCGCACAGAGTGTCTATGTCATTGGCCCCATGCGCCGAGAGCCCCTCTCCTTCCACCCTGCACAGTCCCCGCGCTCAGCCCAGCCGGGGCTTCGACAGGCGGTGCTGGCTTCTCCTGGCCTGAAACGTCCGAGGACAGCTTTCTGCAGTTCCTTTCTGATGGGATCGTGAGAAGGGAGAGACGCCTTCTCTCTAAAGGCAAAGGGGCAGCTGGCCACCATCCTAGGAATAGCACTGGACTCGGGGGCAACTGACTTCCTTCTCACCCTGTCATCAAGAGGACCTATTTGGTTTAAAAAGTCAACACCAGTATCCTGAACTGTGCCCAGAAAGCAACAGAGGTCCAGGGGAGACAGAACCCTATGCAGAAAAAAATGCATACTGAAAGGTTCATCACCGAAATACATACCAGTTCTACAAGTTTCTCCAGAAAAGGAATCAATTTTAGGAGTTCATTGTCATTTTTATCCATGAACCAGCTCTCTATAGGAATTCCATTTGAAAGCTAAAATGAAAAAGAAAATCAAATCAGAGGCGAGTTAAATTTTATACTAGAATTTTTGGGAAAAGAAATCAGCAGGATGGCGATGTGGGCCGCCCTCCAGAAATACGCGCCTAACAGATCTACCCTGACACCCTTCTGTGGCTTTCCTTTTTCGCAGCTCCCTGAAGAGCCCACTGCTCTTTAAACTCTCCCCAAGCGTGCAAAGCAGCAGTCGTGGGATGGGAAGACCAGCTGGAAGCTTCCTTGCCCTACTACACTCTAGACTGCGGCCACAATCCACGTAGCACAAGTTCGACTCACGCCAACGACACAGCGAACATCATGTCCATTCTAGACATTTCACGCCGAGTGACACAGCACAATGACAACTTTACAAACACAAATTTGTATTAAGCTTTGATTCAATCACCTCATTTGTCAGCATTTATCATGAAATATTCTGGAAACAAAATACAGGCACCTCTCACAACGTATGTGGGAGTTATATGTTCTCAGATCAGCACATATATTAAAATGCATAAATTAAAACTACTTTCCCCATAGGAACCAATGTAAATGGCATAAGTTAGGGGAAAGGTCACCAAATGGCGACTTCTGCTTGCCCAAGATGGTGCATGCAAGACAACTCACAGCAGGGAGAGCGGCACAAACTCACCACCCAACGCCCCCCCACCCCACTGCAAGCAGCGTGCAGAGGCATGGGCAAGCCAATCACAAAGCAGGGAATAAAACGTCACGGGGAAGAACTACGGAGGAAGAAAGCATGGGAGGGGGCTCAGGTGGACCAGGCAGAGGCGCGTATGGGAGGGGAAGGTGGCTTTTGAGGCTCGATTGGTGAAGGGGAATTTCCAGGACGGGCTAAGGAGGGAGGCTACCAGGAGCAGGGAGTGGTGACTGAGGTCAACGACTGAGAATTGGCCAGATTGATGGAGGAAATGTCCATCGCAGGTGACAAGCCATGATGGGGATAAGCAACCTCCTGGTTTTAGTAGTGGGCTCTCTCTTAATGCCAGGTGCAAGGGAGTGGCGACAGGATACAGGTCTCTTGTCTTGTGTACTCCCGGAGGCCTCTGGTGGGGGGGGGGGGGACTGAGAGAGGCAGGAAGCTGGACTAGATTCAGGGCCTTTGGCCTGATCCAGCAGCCGGGCTCTTCTTGTGTTCTTAGGAGAAAACAACGGAAACAAAGATGCTGGGAAGAAAACCAAGTGACAGCTCTGCCAACGCATTTTCTTTCCCTACTATCATCAGGCTTTCGAGGACCCTCCCCTCCCTTCGCTAGCCACTAAGCAGCAAACTGACTGTGTTATTTCAAAAACTGCCAGTGTAAATTAGACTTCCACTACTAATTTGCAAACCACACTACAGCAACCACACTTGCTGTCCGTGGGGGATCCATTCTGGACCACTCCGCAGATAGTGAGGATCCGTGGATACAGGAGTCCAGCACTCAATGGCCCATTTTCCGTTCCACATCGGCGCCAGCCTGGAAAAGCATGCAGAGGCCTCTAGTTTGACCAGAAGGAAATGAGGAATTGGGCCATTGGGTGCTGGAGTCCAGCACCCCATTATTCGGGGGCTGCTTCCGCAGATACTGGAATCCGCAGAAGCCAAACCCACGAATTAATGAGGCCCCACTGTATTGTGAAAACGTGTAACTGAAGAGGTGCCTGTAATCTGCTCTCTGCAATCCAGAATACATACGTTAAATAGTTTCTGGTGATTATGAGCTAGAGAGACTGGCCTTCCCCCTGCATAGGCCACATTTTGACGTATATTTTGTCTTTCTATTTTTGCTTTTTACTTCTTGGTCCCAGGGTATCGTTTGAGGGCTACTGATGCAGCCCCCTTGCTGAAGCGAAGCAGATCTAGGTCTGGTCAGCACCTGCAAACCCCATGAATGTCGCTGTAAGTTTCAACTTGGAAGGAAGGTAGGATATAAAATGTAACAAATAAATCAAATTGAGATTTGAAAAAGCAACTGCAGAAAACACACTCACCTGATAGGCAAAGGCTTGTGGTGAATTGTCAATAATGATCGTTTTGGAGAGATCTCTACCAAGTATATTTAAATCCTTTATGTAATTTCCTTGTACACAAACACAATGCTCACGGAAAAGCCGATGCCTGTGGTTAGTTAAAAACAAACACATGTTCAGATTACACACAGAGACACAGGTAGAAGGAACGGGCAGCTTTTAAGGAAGGCTTCCTCCATTCGGATGGGCTCGTTTTTAAAAAAGTTAAAAGGGAAGCCTTATTTTTTCCTTTTGTTCTAGTGCCACCACAATGCAGAAGTAAAACTTGTGGTTTAGTCTTACTATGTCTTAGCAAAAGGAAATGTTTGATTGTTGACAAGTGCAATTTCAACGCTCCACAGTGCACTCAATACATCCAGTTGATTATCTCCAGAAAACACAACTCAGACACGGCATCTGGGTGTCGTAACTGTAATAACGAAGACACATGTATAACGAATGTATGCCTTTAATTAACTTGACCAGGAGGTGGAGCCCTGCACTGTTACTATGGAAGAAAATCAGGCCACAGCAAAACAGTTTTATATATAGACTGCAAGTCACGTGTGCAGAGTGCCCAACATGCTGGTCTACAGAATGACGTCCAAGCGAACCGAGCTCCCGGGAGGGGGGGAGGATCTGTGGTCCAAGCCCAGAGCCAACAGCTACAAAGCTCACATGCCGGTGTGACACTGTCCGTGAAAAAATGCCAGTCCGTGGCTTCACAGGAGGTGTTGAAACCAGGCCTGTTGCCTGCTACACACTTGTGGGTGTTCAGACTTCATGGGTCACAAAGGGAAGGTTTCCAGAGCGGCCTGGTATCAAAATGAAACCATGATGTGGTCTATTCTATTGCAACGCCACGTGTGGCCTTCCGAGTCAACAGCAGACACTCTTTCAGTGGCTTGTGGTCAGCCTTACCTGACCAGTTGCTTTTTAGGGTCTAGTATGTTGAGTAACTTGTCTGCATACACCTTCTTAGAAGCAGTAAAAAGAATGATCTGCAAAGGAAGGGAGGAGAGGGTTAGGGTCTGTCCCGCCACTAAGGCAAAGGTCCTGAAGAGCCACACAAGACCTGGGCGAGGCACATTACCTCGTAGATCTGGGACATGCGCTCCAAGAATTCTCTGAAGAAGGGTCTTAACCGCACATAAACCTAGAACAACAAGAAAGCAACGGCCATCTCAGTACACAGAAGAGTCACTGGGCGACATTGTTCTATAAATACAGGGAATAAGAATTTACACCATACTACTTATGGAGAGATTAGGACTGACCATTCAGATACCCTAACAATGGACGTTTATAAAATTCTGCAACTATTTGCTGGTATAAACAGAATGGCAATAATTTGTTGTATCTTTTATGGCAACCAGAACAGTGGCAACCATCTCAGGCAACGTCCTCTCCAAAGCAAGGTCTCCTCCCCCTTCTGCTCTGACTGGCCACTCTGTGAGGGTTGCCGCCTGAGAGAGCAAGAGCAGGTCAGCACTAAGCCAGATGCCATTTGTACAAATGCAAGCTTCAAGAGGGGTCTCTGCTCTCGCCATTGAGTATGCGTCTCTCAGCCCAGCACTGCTAATTCAAGCACAAGGAAGCACTCAAAAGTCAGTGCATGCAGCATTTTCTGACAGACACTCTGCAAAGGTTCACCCACTGACATGCCTCTGGCGGGCACAGAAAACCATGTGCCCAACAGTCTTCTACACCACATAGCTGTAGACATCTATCTATTCGTACTTCATGTGTCTTGCCCCAAATAAGAAATCATACTGTCGGTTTCCCCAGCGTTCCTCGTACTCTGCTTCTTTCATCAGCAGCGACACTTTCAAAATGCGCCACCAATGGTTTTGTTGTTGTTCAGTCGTTAAGTCGTGTCCGACCCTTCGTGATCCCATGAACCATATCCCGCCAGGCCTTCCTGTCCTCCACTATCTTCCTGAGTTCGCTCATTTTCATGTTTGTTGCATCGGTGATGCTGTCTAACCATCTCATCCTTGGCCTTCCCCTTCTCCTTTTGCCTTCAATTTTTCCCAGCATCAGAGTCTTCTCCAGAGAGTCCTCTCTTCGCATTAGGTGGCCAAAATATTTGAGTTTCAGCCTTAATACCTGTCCTTCCAGGGAACAGTCAGGCTTGATTTCATTTAGAATTGACTGATTTGATCTCCTAGCAGTCCAAGGGACTCTCAGGAGTCTTCTCCAGCACCACAGTTCAAAACCAATGGTTTAACTGAGAGGAATTCTCATTCTCCAAGAGCTGGGGGGGGGGGGGTGTCTGCCGTGCCCCCTCTCTGAAGTAGCTGCCAAGCCACAAGTTGGCATGACCCTTCCTTGGCTCTCCAGGCAGCCCTTCTCTCCCCAATGGACGGATGGCGCTTCAAGCAGGGCACGAATGGCGGCAGCCCACCTGGACGGGGTGGGACTGTGGGAGGCTGGGCTGCCATTCGCTAGCAAGGCGGCAGGGATCCCATTAAGCACCACTGATGGGAATCTAACGAGATGAGTGTCCTTCACCCAGACCTTTGCAAGTGCCTTTCCAAGTTACTTGCATCCCAGTGGGTACTAAACGGTTGTTTCTATTCCAAGGAACAAACAAGGCATTATTTAGTTGCAAGTGCGAAGCACGCAAAACTCTCGTCCAAGGACACTTCCCTCATGTAATCGACAAAAGTTTTGTTACAGATGCAATCACGCTCGAGAATTTATTTAAGGCAAGCTCCTGTTAGCAGAAAAGAGAGTGGTGGTAAGACAACACCATAAAAATCCTTGCAACATTTAGACTTAAATTTAACTGAAAGAAAAAACCACAAATACTAAAGAAACCAGTAAGGCATTTAATAAAAAAACAAACAAACCCTCAACTGTAGACCACTGCTGTCACCAGGTTGCTGGGGTTATTTATTTAAATTAAATTAAGCAGTAAAAATGGTAAAAAGACAAAACAAACCACCACAAAGTAACACAGAGCAGCAGCAAGCACTTAATAAAAACAATAAAAGGCCTTATAAAACAGCAACAAGAATACAACAAACAGCCATACAAGAACTAAAAGCTGACAACTGAAAACACCTGAAGAGCAAGGTTGGTAAAACCTAGGGTGGGAAAGCTGGAAGGAAAACACCGAGGGCACAGATCGTTGTTCAAATAGGTGGGGGGGGGGGGCATTCCAAAGTTGTGACCTGGCCACAAGGAAGCCCGACCCCTTGTGGCTGCCAGCCAGGCCTCAGCCAAGAACACCACACATGGGGAGGGCTCAGATGACCGGGGGGGGGGGGGAAGCTGATAGGGAAGGAGGTGGTCCCTTAGACCCCCTGATCCGCAGCCGTAATGGCTTTAAGAATCAAAACCAGCACCCTGAGCGGGACGTGAACCAGCAGCAAGCGCAGTTGCGGAGCAGTGGCCCACCCGACAGAGTCGAGCCTCTGCAACCAGACGGGCTGCCTCTTTCTGCACCATCTCCAAGGGCAGCCCCATGTACAGCTCGCTACAACAGCGGAGTTCCGATGTCACCAGGGCTGTTCCGCTGCGGTGAGGTCCAATCAACTCAGGCAAGCAAAGAGCCAGAAGACCCCCAAGCCGCAAGCCAACCCCACTCAGAGCAGGGCGAGGACTTCAGCACCTTCATGAGAGATCCATGAATCCCCCTCCCTGTCCACTTCCCTGCCTGTTCCCCGGGCAGAGTGAAGGAGCCATGCCAGACGAGAGTTGGGAAGAAGGCAGGTGGCTTGCAAAGGAGCCTGTCCACCTCCTCAGGCTGAACAAGCTGAAAACCATGCAGAGCAGGAAGACCAACATGGGCTGTGGGAACGTCATCCGGACCCATCAAGGCGAAGTCCAGGTTGCGGCGGCAGATGTAAACGGTTTTATCCACAAATTGGGCTTAGCAAATTGGTCACAGCAAGGAGCCAAGCTGTTACCCTCCCCACCACCCATGAAGCCAGCCTCCGACTGGGACCGGCTCAAGCTGAACTGTTCTCTGCAGACGCAACGGTGGCCGAGGAAAAAAGCCTTCTTTCTTCGCGGCCATCACAGTCGCAGTGCTGGGCCTAACGTAAGTTTTAACCTGTGTTTGGCTGGACTCTTCACGAGTTTCCCACCACCATCGCTCAAGGCATCTGCCCTGGAAAACCAGGAAGCCATCTAAGCTTTTTGTCAATCATGGCCCTGGACACATCCTCATTCCAGAGGTTGCCCAGGAGTACAGACAGATGAGTCATTGGCTCCAGTTGCAAGAAAATCGACAGAGCCATCAAGAATCCTGCTGGATCCGTCAGCCTCCATACAAGTCCGTCTCCCACCCACAATGGCACCTTGAGCATGAACACGGCCTGTGGGGCAGAGGCTCTGGTGGGCAGCCCTCAGTCAATGCCCACCTGGCCAACACCTATGCGAGACAGACAGACAGACAGACAGCTGAAACATGACGAGGACCCTCAAGGCCGCAAAGCTCCCAGATCAGAACGGATGTTCAGGCACATTCTTTATGCATGTGACAGAAAACAACAGATTTTAGTTTTCAATTGTTACTGCAGCTTCTGCTAACAGGATAACAGAGCAGCAACCAGGATAGCCAGGGTCCTCGTCCCCTCAGCTGAGCCAGCATTTCTACAGCACTTTGAAGAACCCAACTTGCTGCTTGAAAACCTGCTCCCTTGCCTTCACAGCAACCGGTAAAACGCTTGGCAACTTCCCAAAGCCTCGTGGCTGAGAATTTGTACCCAACACTGTGCTGCCTAGATGCAGGACCCGCATCCTGGCCCTTACCAGAAAGGTAGGTAAGGGCCAGGATGCGCGGCAGCAGAACTCAGCCCTGTCACCATCATCACTGCTAGGACTGATTTGTACCAAACACATTCTAACGACACGATGCAGCAAATGAAGCGGGCTCAAGTCCATGACGGCTCACGCTTCAAGAAGAGCGCTGGCCTTTAAGGTACCAGAAGTGTCGTGGCGGGTTTTGGCCTGCTTCTTCTAACACTCGGGAGCCTCTCTAGTATGCAGGCTGCTCGCCTGCTCAGTCCTAGAAGCCAGCATGCTGGCTTATAGCATTTTTGTAAAGAAAGATGTGCTTGCTTGGTACCAGCACTGGAAGCCCAACTAAGGTAATGGGCAGGGGGCCCCACAGGCAATAGCGTTCCCCCCCTATCCACAGATTCCCGGTATCCGCGGGGGGGTGTGTGTGTGTGTCCAGGAACCTATTCCCCGCAGATACGGGGGTCATACTGTACAGGTCAGCAGAAAAACAAGGACAGTTTAAGGGAGATGCTGGTGAGCAGAGGACGTGTGCACTGACGTGCTGAAATTCAGCTAGGCCTCTGTCAGGAGAGACAAATGCATTTCTATTGTACAGCATCACTTTCCAGAACGAGATGAAAGGCCACTTCTGGGTGGCAGGAGTGAGCTTCTTCAGAGACCACCTCTGTTTCTGTCTACAGCCTTGAAACGATGGCACTTGCAACTCTAAGAACACATCCTTGGATGCTGGTTCTGCTGAGAACAACGGGACTTACTGGCCTTCCCAGAATGTGTGTTTAGGCTTGGGATCCAATATGCATATTAGGGTTGGTTCTAGAACATTCACAGCTGCAGTGATCAACTGACTTCCTCTAGAGACGCTTGAGCAAGAGGTCAAGGACTGCAGGGCACGAGACTCTCAGCTAAACGTCCCTAAGCTTGCAAAATCTAAGCTTGATGAAGCGCCAGACTCCATATTTGACAGACACCAAGAGAAGGAACAGCTGGCAAAACACTGAGAAATTGCCTACTTTAGGCAATACAGAGACTGTTTGGGGGCCTGTCAAAATACCCCAACAAATCAAACATCCTGGATCACTTACAGATTGTTTTAACATTTACATTATTTCCATAAAGACTCATCACAAGCATTTGCCACTCAGCCACCTTAATCACAGAAAAATTACCCCAGAAACACAGGCGGAAAGGTAGCATCGTCCATTTCTCAGCCTCTGCTTTTGCTACCCAAAACAGCCAGCTGTTTGTTTCCAACTCATCCAATCTAATAGGAAACCTCACATGGTCATGACCAAATAGGAGAGAAGAAACCCATTGTTTGTTAGATCTCATGTTAAGCCTCAACGTTTGAAGGATTCTAAACAAACAAAAAGACAAAAGACAAGGTTTAAAATACCTGGACAAGTGTCCGTTTAAGGTGCCTGATGTCATTCTCCAAAGAGACCACAGAGAGGTCCAATATCGTGCGAACTACATGGAGGGAAGCTGTTGCTACTCCCAGGTACATCACACAATAGGGACCTGAGAACAACAGCCGGGGGTCAGTGCAGCATCTTTGGCAGTTGCTGGAACACACCTCCTCCTCCTCCTCCGCCTCCTCCTTCCCCTGCTTCTTTGTTGAGAGAGTTGTTGAACACACAATAGGCAACAGCTAAGAATATGTTGTGAAGCACAACCAACAGCTAGCCATCTGGCAGTCTCAATCCACAGCAACACCTCTGGCCACAAAAGCAGCACCTGGCTAGGAACGAAGGGGGGCATCTGCTTCTGAAAGCTACTGACCCCCAGGTCTGAAGCGATTTGGGGGTGGGGTGGGGTCAACATGAAGTGCTAAGCCAGCATCCATTAGTTTCCCCATGCCGGGAACAAAAACAAGCTCTTCTTTGGGATAATGACAACCATTGCAACTCCCACGTTCCTGCCTCTGCCTGCTGCCAAGGAAGACGTTTGGCTGAGAGGAAGCCCTCTGGCTCCCAAACCAAGGAGCTCTTTGCAGCTCAAGACGGCAGTGCAACCGACACAGTCATAAGCAGTGTGCTTCTAATACCTGATGACTTCGCCAGACAGCCTTTCACAGAATGTAACCCATACCACTAACTGCCAATGCTTCGGGAGGGCAAGAAGATACCAGGTGCACAATAAGCTTTTGCCCATTAAGCAGGTTCATAGTTCTCTGCAGACGCAACGGTGGCCGAGGAAAAAAGCCTTCTTTCTTCGCGGCCATCACAGTCGCAGTGCTGGGCCTAACGTAAGTTTTAACCTGTGTTTGGCTGGACTCTTCACGAGTTTCCCACCACCATCGCTCAAGGCATCTGCCCTGGAAAACCAGGAAGCCATCTAAGCTTTTTGTCAATCATGGCCCTGGACACATCCTCATTCCAGAGGTTGCCCAGGAGTACAGACAGATGAGTCATTGGCTCCAGTTGCAAGAAAATCGACAGAGCCATCAAGAGCATGCTGGCTTATAGCTTTTTGTAAAGAAAGATGTGCTTGCTTGGTACCAGCACTGGAAGCCTAACTAAGGTAATGGGCAGGGGGCCCCACAGGCAATAGCGTTCCCCCCCTATCCACAGATTCCCGGTATCCGCGGGGGTGTGTGTGTGTGTGTCCAGGAACCTATTCCCCGCAGATACGGGGGTCATACTGTACAGGTCAGCAGAAAAACGAGGACAGTTTAAGGGAGATGCTGGTGAGCAGAGGACGTGTGCACTGACGTGCTGAAATTCAGCTAGGCCTCTGTCAGGAGAGACAAATGCATTTCTATTGTACAGCATCACTTTCCAGAACGAGATGAAAGGCCACTTCTGGGTGGCAGGAGTGAGCTTCTTCAGAGACCACCTCTGTTTCTGTCTACAGCCTTGAAACGATGGCACTTGCAACTCTAAGAACACATCCTTGGATGCTGGTTCTGCTGAGAACAACGGGACTTACTGGCCTTCCCAGAATGTGTGTTTAGGCTTGGGATCCAATATGCATATTAGGGTTGGTTCTAGAACATTCACAGCTGCAGTGATCAACTGACTTCCTCTAGAGACGCTTGAGCAAGAGGTCAAGGACTGCAGGGCACGAGACTCTCAGCTAAACGTCCCTAAGCTTGCAAAATCTAAGCTTGATGAAGCGCCAGACTCCATATTTGACAGACACCAAGAGAAGGAACAGCTGGCAAAACACTGAGAAATTGCCTACTTTAGGCAATACAGAGACTGTTTGGGGGCCTGTCAAAATACCCCAACAAATCAAACATCCTGGATCACTTACAGATTGTTTTAACATTTACATTATTTCCATAAAGACTCATCACAAGCATTTGCCACTCTGCCACCTTAATCACAGAAAAATTACCCCAGAAACACAGGCGGAAAGGTAGCATCGTCCATTTCTCAGCCTCTGCTTTTGCTACCCAAAACAGCCAGCTGTTTGTTTCCTACTCATCCAATCTAATAGGAAACCTCACATGGTCATGACCAAATAGGAGAGAAGAAACCCATTGTTTGTTAGATCTCATGTTAAGCCTCAACGTTTGAAGGATTCTAAACAAACAAAAAGACAAAAGACAAGGTTTAAAATACCTGGACAAGTGTCCGTTTAAGGTGCCTGATGTCATTCTCCAAAGAGACTACAGAGAGGTCCAATATCGTGCGAACTACATGGAGGGAAGCTGTTGCTACTCCCAGGTACATCACACAATAGGGACCTGAGAACAACAGCCGGGGGTCAGTGCAGCATCTTTGGCAGTTGCTGGAACACACCTCCTCCTCCTCCTCCGCCTCCTCCTTCCCCTGCTTCTTTGTTGAGAGAGTTGTTGAACACACAATAGGCAACAGCTAAGAATATGTTGTGAAGCACAACCAACAGCTAGCCATCTGGCAGTCTCAATCCACAGCAACACCTCTGGCCACAAAAGCAGCACCTGGCTAGGAACGAAGGGGGGCATCTGCTTCTGAAAGCTACTGACCCCCAGGTCTGAAGCGATTTGGGGGTGGGGTGGGGTCAACATGAAGTGCTAAGCCAGCATCCATTAGTTTCCCCATGCCGGGAACAAAAACAAGCTCTTCTTTGGGATAATGACAACCATTGCAACTCCCACGTTCCTGCCTCTGCCTGCTGCCAAGGAAGACGTTTGGCTGAGAGGAAGCCCTCTGGCTCCCAAACCAAGGAGCTCTTTGCAGCTCAAGACGGCAGTGCAACCGACACAGTCATAAGCAGTGTGCTTCTAATACCTGATGACTTTGCCTGACAGCCTTTCACAGAATGTAACCCATACCACTAACTGCCAATGCTTCGGGAGGGCAAGAAGATACCAGGTGCACAATAAGCTTTTGCCCATTAAGCAGGTTCATAGTTCACCCCCCTGCCCCCCATGCAGCTTTCATTACCTGGTAAATGACATCTTGGAAAAGGACTGGAAATGTGAGTGCAGCGTCTTCCAGTTCATTTAGACTACAGTGGACTAATGTTTCATCCTACAAAGAATGACGAAAGTGAGGCAGCTTTGCAAGCGAGGAAGCAAGGCTGAAAAAATACATCTTCTCCAGAAGGAGGGTCTCCTCCCATCCCAATGTGTGCATCAGACAACCAGCACAACTGATGGTTCACTTTTTCATCAACAACAACGCTGGCTGCCAGGTTTTCCTTACCAAGTCTAGAACTAAAGAGAATTCTGGTGTGCTTCTCGTCTTGAGGGGAAGAGCAGGCTTCCGATTAAGTTGTTCTTCTGTTAGTGGTGGAACATGCTTGATAAAGTAGTACCTGGGAGGGAGACAGGCCAAGACACTGATTATTCACTCCCAACTCCTGTTCTGCTTCTGGGGTCCCATTGCTGAGCAAGTGGACAAGGTCAGGACGCGTGTGAAGGAGCTGGAGAGCTACACCAGCACAACAAACTGACCAGGCTTGTAAGAGGAACCCGGGGCGCCACAAGACATAAACACACACAAAACTGGGGAACTGCTTCTGGGGCCCCCGGAAAACATTCCTGATAGGGGTTGGGAGGGCATTTGAATCTGCTGGGACTGAGTGAGGTTATGTCAAGATACTTTAACAATATGACTGCTCTGGCTTCTCAATTGTGGCACTAAGGACGACTATGCAGCATTCAACTCTCAGAAGTAGTGTGTACTTGTGGCCTTTAATACTATCTGACCTCCTCTCATCACCAACACACAGCAACTTCCAGGAAATGATTTATTTTGTTTTTTTAAAATACAATGTCTGGAAAATACAAACTGAGTTCAAATATGAACACATACGGATCAAAGACTTCCCAGTCTTCTTCATAGGTGGCTTCTGCGTGAGCGGATGAATAGCCGCTGTCTGGCGACACTGGTGCTAAGAAGACACAAAAGTTCCTGGTTGGCTCAGTTGAAAGTTCCTGCTGGGCTTTCACTTTCAGTTCACCCTCTTCAGGAAAGCTCCACAAGCCTGAAGTCAGGTCTTGAAGATTTTAAAGAGCCTCAACTCAAAGGATACTTCTTCAGTACATAGATGCTTCACCCATAAAGAAGAACTGTCATCAATTTTCAGCCTTATAATTGGTCTGCCTAAATGCTTGCCCAAGTGGAAGACACTAAAAAGGTTAGACACACTTGCAAATGGTCAGTTGCAAGACTGAGCTATTATTTCATAGGCACGTTGCGGCAGAGGAAAGTTACTGATATGGTAAAACCAACCAAATCATTTGACAGATTTGAACAGCTGACAGAAAATATAGTCCGTTCCAAATGTTAAATTCCGATCATGACAGCAGGACTTTATTCCCACAGTTCGGAGCTGGGGTCTACTGGAATATCCAGCATCCCAAGGAAGGGACGTTTGGGACCACACTAAGCATGGAAGGTCCACCAAGGACCACTAAAGCACCTGTGCCCTGGAGCTGCTGAGGAGCACAAGGCTTTCCCCACCCGAGAGTCGTGTGCAGCACAGGCCCTGGCGGAAAGCCTGTGCAACACATGCATGGCCCCTACCAGTCAGAGGCGGCAGGTCGTGATCCGTCACATCCGCGACTTCTTCCAAGCCGTTGTTGATGGACCGGACTTGCACTGCTTGGCTAGCATAGGATGCCCCATTGGCTGAGGCCGCAGTGCTGGTGATGATCTCGTCCACTTGCTCCATGTCAAGCTGCTTCACAATCTCTTCCGCTTCCACCGCCTGCCCAGGGGAGTCGGAGCCAGCGGTCCCTGGAATGAGACCTCAGTTCACAGGCTGCCCTGGCAGGTCGCGCCAACCGGCAGTCACCTTTTCAGTGTGAGAGTCAGCTTTCTAAGAAAGCCTGAATCATCATCACACTTGCCCACCATCCAGACAGAAGACAACGGTCTCAGGAGAGCCATGCTTATGTTTAAGTATATAAAACACGTAATTGCTGCTTTGCGGAATACTTGCCATTTTTATTTGCTGGAGAAAAAAAATTGAAGACAGGAGAAAATATTGTCCCCAGTAACGTTGTCCGTGGGGGGCTGCCAGCAGTGGGATTATCTTCCAGCTTCCCATTTTGCCTAAGATGCTGGTTTGTCATGTCGTAGTTCCCAGCTTCTGGAATACACACACCACACTTGTGCTACACAACTTTCTACATTCACAGGTTTCTGGCATCATTGTCACTGCATTGGCTGGAGTGACAATGCTACAAAATGCCATCACATTCACCTCAGCCTCAAACATCTATAAGTGATGTGCACCTGCCTGGAGTGCCTCAGCCTGCTGGTTTGTCTGAGCAGCAGCAGCAGAGTTAGTTTGCCCCTTGTAAAGATGTCAATTTTTTTTTAAAGTCTGCACAAACACATCCTTAGTTCAATGCACACTTATTTCAGGAGTCAAACCTCTGGAGTTGTTTCCAGTAAAAACATCGTCCAACCCAGCCTAGAAAAACTGCTTGCTGCCTGGCACAGCCAAGAGGGCTGATGAGAGTACGGTCACCATCGTGCACGACCCAAAGGGCCTGCTTGGCACCGGAGGCCCCCACCTCTCCTCTCGCACAGAATCTGTGCCGGAAGACCAAAGGCCCCAGAGAAGTCGCTGAAACGGGATGTTTACAAACCTCCATTCACTTGACTTTTTCGTCTCACGCGAGAGATCTGCTTGTTGGGCTTCTCTCCCGTTCGAGGGGTGGACGAGATCAGGTTGTCATCTATGTCGCGTTCAATTCTACTTCTCTTGGCAGGATGTTCTCGTTCATCCTTAGGAGAGAAAGCAGAACCAAAACTGTAACTGGAAATTTATTGAGGTTATTCCTGAACCTCCTAGGCCCAATTCTTACACATCCTCACTTTTACGACAATTAGGGTGCAACTGGCAGCGCCCACCTCATTTTTATTGCCACATCTCTTGTTCCCCAACGGGGTCTCATAAAAAGCTGAAATGAAGATCAAAACAAGTGTACCTGTACATGAACCACCACTAACCAAAATGTATGGTTTTATTTATTTATTTAAAAACATCTTATCCCACCTTTCCTCCCAAATGAATGGGATGTCCAAGGTGGCTCACCATAATGAATTGAAATAGTTTCATAATAAAATGCAAATATAAACAATTAAGAACAAGCAGCAAATAAAACACTCATAACAGCAGGAGGCAGTAGAAGCAAGGAAAGCACCATGAAAATGATCAGACAGCAGCAGTCAGGACAACACAGACAGAAGCGATTCAGCATCAACACTACCGAAGAAAAACCTATGGTGGGAAAGCCAGGCAGAGCAGAAAGATCTTAAGTCCCCACCAGAAGGTTAACGAGGGGGGGGGGGAGAGAGAGACAGATTTCAAGTCAAAATGGAGGGCATTCCAACACTGAGGAACCCCCCTTCAGCCTGGTGCACACAGGTGGTGCACATATGCGCACGCAGGCACCAGCCTTAGCTGGGCAAAGCCATCCCCCCCCCCCGCCATCCCCATAACCTGGTGATCCAGGAAAAACAAGAATACAGGAGACTCCCCAAGCTGCAACCCCAATTCAGAGCAGGCCGATAGTCCAATACCTGCATCATAGGTCTCTAAACTAAGAGGACCTCTGTTTTGACCGGATTGAACTCCAGCTTGCTAGCCCTCATCCAGACCCCAACCGCCTCCAGGCAGCGCTCCAGATCTTCAATAGCCTCCACGGGATTAGATGACACACAGAGATAGAGCTGGGTGTCATCTGCTGATTGATAACACTCAACTCCAAAACTGGATGATCTCCCCCAGTGGTCTCATCATGTAGATGCTAAACAGTAAAGGGAACAAAATACATCCCAAAGGCCAGGATGCCGAGCAAGTGGCAGTAACTCCCTCTGGAGTCTGTCAGCAAGGAAGAACCTGAACCATTGCAAAACAGAGCCTCCCAAAGGGGCGAACTGACCCAAGGGGAGACCAAGTGCAACGGTGTCCAAGGCTCCTAACAGACGCAGGAGGACCAGCAGGGCTGCACTCCCATCCAATACCCAGCGTAGATGATCCACCAGGATGATCAAGGCTGCTTCCATCCCAAAGCCTGGTCTGACTGAAAGGGGTCCAGGTAATCTGCTTCATCCAGAGCCCCCTGGAGCTGAGACACCACCCAAAAACACTAAGCTTAGGGTCCACAGAAAGCCTGTGGAGAAGATGTGTTTTAGGTGGCCACCTGAACAGTTAAACAGAAAACGACTGGTGTTTCTCCCTTGGGAGGAACCGAGTTCCCCAGAACAGATGCCACCACTGAGAGTGGGGAGAGGCACCACTCTCACTGCACACAGTGAATTCTGGTCCCCATCATACAGAGGTTAGGGCCAATTTCTTCCATGGAAGAAGCCCTTTGATGGGAAGAAAGCTAGAAAGCTATCTACCCTGCTAGGGTGAGAAATGACACAAACACAACTTGCTCCTTTGGCTTCATAGTGCCTAACTATCAAACAAGAAGCTCAGTGTATCTCCGCAAAATACACAGAATTGTTGATCATCTACACACCCTCTTCTCAGTTAAACACACCGTCAATTTTGTTAGCCCAATCCAATTATCACCCAGACTTGCATCTCTTGCATGAATAGGAGCAATGCCTACTGGGTTACATGGGGAGCTGGCGACACACATTTTCAAGATGCCACATCTCACTTTCTCAATCTCTCTTTCATCTCTTCCCCCCCCCTCCATATTTTTTGTTCACACTGTGGAGACTGCAGCCTCCTAAAGAACAAGCACTTTTCACCGTTTCATGTGGCTGCATTCAAGACCTCATGCCAAGCTATGGTTTGAGGAATGAGTCTCAGACGCTGTCGTCCCTCATTCTGTTCTGCGCACTGCGATTAGAAACTTCTGGCCCTGACTTACTGCAAGCCATAGTTTGCTGTTGCTCTGGAACAAAAACAACAGTTTGCAATTGCCTGCAACAAGTTTCAAACCCTAGTTTCCAGCAATCACAAGCCACAATTTCTCTATTTGGGTGCAGCGGCAAACTATGATTTGCAGTAAGTGAGGATCCGAAGTTTCTTTCTCCACGTGCAAAAAGAAGAGGGTACACACGAGTGTGAAACTCTTGCTTACTTGTTCTTGTAACACAAACCATAATATACAGCTGTGGAATGACAGGAAGACCTCAGAAAGAGCTGCTGAGTACTCACCTTTGGGGTGCTTCCTTTAATGAACTTTTTGATTGAAGACAATAAGCCAGTTTCATTTTTCTGTGGTTTTCCTCCCCCAACAGGTAAGCTCCCTTCCACCTCTGAGTATTTCCTCTTGACCCTTAACGCACGCTGTGTGTGGTTTTGATTTGACTGCTGAGAAGCTTTCCGCGTTCTCAGCCTCATTTTTGTGGGTATCACATGTAAACTGAAAAAGAACACAAACAGAAAAAGCACTACATCTCAAACCTACTAATTCTCCACAGTTATACAGTATTCACAAGAATTACGGTAATTCAA
Organism: Plestiodon gilberti rubricaudatus; assembly: GCA_026170595.1. NCBI lineage: Eukaryota > Metazoa > Chordata > Lepidosauria > Squamata > Scincidae > Plestiodon > Plestiodon gilberti. The sequence goes on along the minus strand of JANXHW010000007.1, from coordinate 783,173 downwards.
AGCAGGGGAGGGGAGGGCCTTTTTCCCACTCAAGAAATATTTTATTTAAGAAAACCACCACTGCAGATTCTATGCATTAAAACCCATTTCCTCCCAGCCCACAGGTGTACACACTTCACTTCTGTTGTGTATATACAGCCTGCAGTGAAAGCAATCACCGCTTTCCCAGCTGGATGCTGGCTGGAGGTGAGCAGCTCGAAAGCGGAGGAAGTCGGCCACCTTTGGCCAAAGAACATGCAGTCGACTCTAGTCTCAAACACTCATCAGACCCAAGAACAAGAGGCAAACACAGACTCCAGGCCGATTCAAACAATCCAACTAGCCACGGTTGAGATTAGCTCCCAGTTTCATATCCTGGTTTGTACACAACAGTTAGAGCACCACTTCTGGGTTCAAAGATTCCAGGGCATGCGAGGTGGGGAGGAAAGGAAGAGTGGAGAGGCTCAGATCTACCCACTTACCCCTCCCCCCGCACGCGACTATTTGTCCAAGGGCAACTCTGGCTCCCACCCAGGAAGGCTGAGTACTATCCCCAAGGCCAAGGGCAGCCTGCCTCCGAGCCCCAGCTGCAGAGGGCCCATGGTGGGACAGACGCCCGCCTGTCTCTCCAGTTTGTGGCCTCCTACAGGCAGCTGATGGGTCACTGTGGGAAGCCGAATGCTGGCCGTGGGCCGCACCCAACAGGGCTGTTCTTAGGTTCATATCCCAACCGTGTCCCAGAAATCAGCCCTTTCATTCATTACTGCACAGAATAACACGCAGACCTGTAGGGTGAACTAAAGCAGTACAAGCTGGCCACGCTTCCCTCCCACCAGTCCTTGTGCACAGGGGACTGCCAAGGAAGCCCCACAGACGGACTGGTGCATCACCTCCGGGCCTCTCTGGTCTCTTTCCCATTAGTAGCTCAGCCAAACATGAGGAGAGAACTGGATTATGACACCCTAATTTATTGCAGGCCAACAAGTTAAATTATATATATATATATATATACACACACACACACACACACACACACACATTATATATATATACACACACACACACACACACATATATATATACACACATACACACATACACACACATATACACACACACACACACACACACACACACACACCTCCCCAAGATGGGGCCTGTGCGCACACACGGAGGTGTCTGGGGCACGCTCCTGCCCACCTAGCTTCCGCCCCGCCCACTCTGAAAGACGAGGCATGCTGAGCGGAGAAGACTGGAGGCAGCGTGCCCCCCCCCCGCCTCTGCACGGCATCTTCCGTTCCCTCCCCTTGAAGCAGAGCTTCAAAGAGCAACGCGGCATCAGTCAGGGCAGGTGAAGAGGCCGCGTGGCAGGCAAAAGGTGCCTGGATGGAAGGTGCATGCATGTGTGTGGTTGCATTGGATGCCTTGCCTGGCCCTGCGCCCTGGGGGGCCCTTTTGTGGTAGGCCTCATCAGCCCTTGGCAGCCATTTCGTGACTGCACCCATTACCCCTTCTCAGACTAGGTGACCTCTAAGGTCCTTTCTAACTCTTCATATTTTACGATTCTAAAACAAGCAGATCATTCTACTGCAAACCTGTTACCAATTACAAGCGCAACTCAAGCATTCGTATTAGGTTAATAAAGCATTTTGGACAAAGTTAAGCATCTTGATATACCACTGATTTCAGAGCCAGTTAAGCATGAGCTCAAAGTACCAGCTAACACCCAAAAATACTTCTGAGGGTTTAATTTTAGTTGTATTGTACTAGTTGTATTGTACTCCTAGTTCTTCCATTTTTCTTAGGAAAAGATTACCAACATCCTGTCCCAAACTATTTTTGGTCAGAAAGTTGTTAATCCTCATTTGCATAAGTATCTGTAAAACTCTGCCCAGTGAAGATCAAAGCCTAAGTTGTCAAAGACACACATTCCAGAGGGATCGCAGCCATGCAAGTTGAGTTTTGCTGCAAGAGACTGGGATCCGTTCCGGACATGGACACGGACACAGCAAAGATCCGCGGATACTGGGGTCCACCTTCAAAAGTCCGTAAAAAGGAAAAAAGCTCCCCATCCCCGTTTCTACTTTTAAACGTTGAAACCATGCTGTTTTCAAGCCTCCCCGGGGCTTCTGCAAACTTAAAGACCCACTTCCAGGTCGCCTGAATGCTCTTCCCTCCTCCCAAGCCTTGTCCCAGAATGTATCCTGGGACAAGGCTGAGAGGAGAGCCTTCCCGGCGTAACCAAAGTGGGTCGTTGAGCTTGCAGAAGCCCCAGGGAGGCTTGAAAACAGCACGGTTTAAGGTAGAAGCGGAGGTGGGGGGGTCTTTTCCCCCTTTTTACAGAGTTTTGAAGGTGGACCCCACGGATCTGGAACCCACAGATAGAAAGGGTCCACTGTACTGCCACACTTAAGAAGCCGAGCACATTTACTGTGGGAAACTTAAGTGCAACTTCATCAAAAACCACAATACACAAACACGCAAACTCTCTGAAGGTGCCCTGTTCAAGTACCAGTGATGCTGCTTTCTACACAAGGGATATATCAGGCAGGCTGCACACTGACAATTTTCTGAATGGAGACTAGATCTAGAGAGAGAGAGAGCGCACTTGCATGCGAGGGTTACCCTCTGAGTCACTGCTCACTTAACTATGTCATATGCTACTGCCAGAGTCCCCTTGGCTTAGTTCACATCCTGGCTATCGAGCCTCAGTTATAAATACCCTTCATGGTCTTAGCAACAGTTCCCTACAACCCTCCTGATGACAGAACTTTGCTTTCCCAAGTCTTGCTGCTGCTTGAGAACATAGTGGTGCTGTCAATTGCCTTACTTCATGAGATTTTTTTGAAGACAAGACCACCAGCCAAGCGGAATGCACATTTATTTATCTATTTTATTTTCACATGTTTATACCGCCCTTCCTCCAAGGAGCTCAGGGAGGTGTACATAGTTCCTCCTCTCCTTTTTGTCCTCACAACAACCCTGTGAGGTAGGTGGGGCTGAGAGATAGTGACTGGCCCAAGGTCACCCAGGAAGCTTCGTGGCTGAGCGGGGATTTGAACCTGGATCTTCCAGGTCTGAGTCCGACTCCCAAACCACTACACTATCCTGGCTACGTTAGGACACAGACATCACACTGGCAGTCCGTTTCACTGGGATCTGACAGAGGATCTGTCCCTTTAAAAGTCACATGACAGGCATAACCTCTGCAGGTGCAGCCGTCCCCTTCACAGCAAAAAGTATGGCTATTCAGAGATACCTACAGTACTGTAGGTAATAATTTATTTTATTTATTTAAATTATTTATATCCTGCCTTTCTCTCCAAATAAAAAAGAGCACTCAAGGCAATGTACGATAAAGAGAACAAAAGTAAATCCAAACATGAGAAAAATATAAAAGGCAATCATCATAATAGTCAGTAAAATAAAACAGTAAAACAAAATCCAGAATACAACCCCAAAGCAACCAAGAAGAGAAGGTTACATCACAGGTTACAAGCCGTAAGCAACCTCCTGGTTTTAGAAGTAGGTTCTCTCTGTGCCAGGTGCAAAGGAGTGACAACAGGAAACAGGTCTCTTGTTGTCTGAGGCATCTGGTGGGGCCACTGTGAGATACAGGACTAGATGGGCCTTTGGCCTGAGCCAGCAGCCGGGCTCTTCTTATGTTCTTAAGGTTGGGGAAAAGAAAAGTGTCCAGCCCTCGCTGAAAGGCTAATGGGGAGGGGGCAGTTCTTAATCCCACTGGGAGGGAGGGCTATGCTTTTTGCTGCTGCCAATCGGGTCTCTGCCAGAGGTGGAACATGCAATTGTCTACAGCCATGCATATTTAGGCTTGGATTTTGGACCAATGGAAGGCCAAACCTCCTTGCCAAACTACCTGCTAACACAAGAAAAGCCCAGCTATGGGATCAGGCCCAAGGGGGCCCACCTACTCCGGCATCCTGCTTTCACTGTGGCCCAACAGCTGCCTCTAGGAGTCCAATTCACAAGCAGGAGAGAAAGGCATCATGCAGCTGGATCTGGAGGTAGCCATGGAGAGGAGCGGCCCCCCAAGGAGCCGTGGAAACCAGCCAGGGGAGCCGGACTCCTCTTGGAAAACAGTGCAATGCCAGTTGGCAGGCACCAACATGTCATGAGGAGTCACAACCAATGGTCACCAATGGTCAAGGGAGCCGCAGGTCAAAAACGTTTTGGAAACACTGTAGCACATCGCCTCAGGACTAGTAGCCACTGAATACCTGTCCTCCGTGACTTCATCCAATCCCCTTTTAAAGCCAACCAGACAGCAGCCCTCACTGTGGGGGGGGCACTATGGGGGGGGAAGTGGTGGTGCTGAGACTGAAAGATATTTGTTTTTTTTCTTATTTCTGCAACAGAGAATGAAGGAAACAATATCGAAGAAAGACAGTCTTTCCCTCTATGAATGACTGGAAAGACACGACATTCTAATTTTCCCCATATTTTCTTCAGCATTCTCATATAGAGGTAAGTTGTAACATCCAAAATTTAAATAAATGTTAATCTACTGACATCAAGAGGATTATCCAAATTTTTAAAAGCCTTTAGATCAGTAGTTAATATGATTACATTAAAAAAAATGTTATGAAGCCAAACTGGCTGGGGTGCCAGTTTTCATGTGTTCTCCCCCACATAGAGAAAATCTTACTAGATTTTCCCCCCAGTAATTTTCAGGTGTTGATTTGACAAGGCAGAAAACAGAGACATTCCAGCAGAACCCCTGTGCAGGTCCTGTTCGAGTCTGTAACAAAACAGCTACTATTCTTGGAGACATTGAACTCTCTGGATTTATCATCCATGACACACAGATGCCTGTTTTGGGGAATCCCTTTCCTCTGGCTACAGAACTGGTGCAGTATATAGACAAACTGCTCAAAGCTTCCTGAACGAGTCTTCAAAGGCTTCCCATAGAAAGTCATGACCTCAAATAATAATTTTATTGCCATTTTTGAATCATTCACCTCAGGCATATTCGTAACTTTAAATAAATTAAGTGCTGGTAAATAATTACAAGTTCCAGAAGACATTTTACTGACTTGATCTTTTATTGTTCCTGGGCACTTATACAAACTGACATTTTCCACACCATGAGCTAGTAATTATTTTTGCCTACTCTTTAACACTTAATACTTGCCAACAATGAGATTGGTCTCTACAAAAACACACAGGTGATGAGAAAGTTCCTGTTCAGGTAAGTACCTAAGGCACTTCAAAAAGCAGTAATGAAAGCGAAAACTCGCTTAAGGTTGCACTGTTTTCCGACAAGCTGTATGATGCTAATGTGATTTCACCTTCTAGAGGCCTGGATAAGAAATTGCTGGTTTTGCAAATTAAAGAAGCATATTTAAACCAGAAATACTTCCAAATCCTACATTGCCAGTACCCAAATTTGCAGCATGAAACGACAAAAGTTCTAAACCCAAGTAACAAATGTGCAAAGGCAGGAAGGACAAGGTCCCAGCTCCTGAGCCCTGGAAATCCACAGCCTGCTTTCCCCCTATTCCAGGGGTCTCTAGCAAAGCCAGTACATCACACCAGCACATCACAGAAGCAAAGCGCTTCCACGTAACAACAGATGGTTTCAGTGACAGATAACTTTAGTGAGGCTGGCTAGACAGTGTTCTGCTGCTATGTTTTTCTGCCAAAATGTTCAACTGTTTCATAAAATTAATTCCTAACATAATGAATGGATACAATCCCAGTCAAACGTGACAGTTACAAAGTTAGAATTTTTTTTTACCCCCAGACCCTGAGAAAGCAGGCACGCATAAATAAATAAATAGTTCTTAGTATTAGCAGTTCTCAGCACATTCTTTTCTTAAAATGTAAATAAGTATATGGAAGAATATGCTTTTCAATTTCCATCTCTTAGCACACCTAGAAATATTCCAATAAAACAATTTCCAAGTAACCCTTTGAATTAATTTTTGACTTAACTAATTGTTTGAGTTGAATTAATTTGAATATAACATTGAAATCAAGTTAAGTGAATTTCACTGATTTTTTTTCCTAATCAAATATTTCCATTCAAATAATGCTGCGTGTCGGAAAATTCTTTTGAGCTCATTATACATAATGCAAAACTAACATGGCGTCCTTTATCCATTTGGAAATATACATCAAATAAGTCAGACGTAAGATCCCAGTCAATTTAGGGCACTGAAACATTTTCCTGAAGTTTTTAGAAAACCCGCCAAGAAGAGCGGAGGGCAAGCGAGAGCCACTAGAACGAAGAGCTGCCACTCCTGGTGCCTCCGGGTCAGTGGCCTCCTCGAATCATCCACCGACCAAGTCCAGGAGCAGGCAAGACCGCAGTGCAGCAGGAGAAGGCCCACAGGAGGCCCTGCTCCAATGCAGAACGGGTGCCACGTTCGAGTAGTGAGGGATTCCAAGAGACCACGTGCTGTGCTCTCTAGCCTGAGAACGAGCGTGCAGGGGTCCAGAATTTCTGCTGACTGCAACTTCACCACCAGAGGAAATCCTCCGTGTCCACGTTTGGAAAATAATTTCTATCTAGAATTATGACTGGCCAGAATATTACAAATCTGTCCCTCCTTCAGGGAGATGAACACCTGAAAACCTTCCCAACCGATCCAACTCTTGTTCTGTGACAGCCTAATTAAATCTTTACCACCAACAGCAAGCTTACCTATCTCTTAAAAACTAACAAAGCCACCCTTTACTGCAGGAAAGAAAGAAAAAAACAGGCTTATCTTCTGGGGACACTTGCTTATACCCACTGGAGGCAGAATTTGCTCTTCTCCTGCAAGAGGAGAGGCAGCCAACACAGGAATGAAGCAACACAGGTGTCACGATCACTGCAATCTCAGGAGAACCAACAAGGCGGCTTGTGGCACCCTAAAGACCAACAGACTTACGATGGCATGGCCCTGCAGAGACAAGAGCCCCTTTTGCCAGAGACATTCAGTTGGGGAGGAAGAGAGCGTTTTTGTTCTTACACACACACAAAATGCATAAATGGGAGGGGGCTGTAAAAGGCCCCCCAAATATTAAATGTTTACAAAATAAGCCCAGCAGCCCTTCACAACAGCAGTGATCCCAGAAGTGAGTAGTGGATGGGATGAGCTACAGACACCAAACAAACTGAAGGAAAAAAAATGGCTACGCCAGCCAATGAAACCTGGCTTAGGGCATTGCCTCTGCCCCCTCCACCACATTCTATTCTAACCATTCTCAACAAGTATTCAAAAAAAGATAGAAAGAAGAATATGCAAATATCAGGTCAAAGCATACTGAAAGGCCAGTATAAAGATTATTATTATTAATGAATTCGGAGATAATATAAAGCACATACACCAAGACTGGACCAAAGAGAGCTGGGTTCCCATTTATACTTAATGAGGAACGTTTTGGATGGCCTTGGATAAACCACTCTCAGCCTCAATTTCCCATATGCAAAATGGGAATATTAATTACCCACCTCAATGACATAATTATATATAAAACACCAGCTAGGGAAGATCTCTGCAGACTGTAGTGTCCATCTTCCATGAAGAGTAGCAGTTCTTAAGTTACACCTCTCTCTCCTTGATCACAAATCATGATCAAGGGAGATACAGAAGAATGACAAGACTAGGCTCTGTTCAGACGCTGTGGCAGTGGAAGGACACACACCACGGTTTTTCCTGTGTGATATCGTCACCTTACATTCTTCAAGGTTAAGGTCCTGGCTTGACACTGTCTAGCACACACGGCTCTTTACCGTTCTAACTACTCTGCAGAAGAGTGAAAGAAAGCTATGCTGGTTTTTGCAACACATCAACACTGCAATGAGCGCGCTACATGGCACCCACCACGAGAGAAGCGCAGCACAAGAACAAGCCTCAAGGGCCAGAGAAGTGGAGCCCAAGATGTGCCCAAGAAGATCCCAACGCAGATCCATGACGGTGCAGCTCTTCTGGCTCCTGCTCATATTTTCTGCAGATTGTGAGTTCTGGCACTAAATATACCCTTTTCTGGAAAACTAAGTCAAGCTGAAATGACTTCTAAGTTCCCCCTATGAAAGCAATTCACCTATCCTAAAAATGCCTTTACTTGAAAGAAAGTCACACCCATTTCACTGGCATTTGCTTCCAATTGCAGCCTAAGTATCAAAAGCTTATGCAAACACGTACTGATTGCATTGTAACAATGTTCTAACACCTAAAATATTCCTCCTTTGTATTCGTGTGTCCATAGTGGACAAGTAAAACTTTCAAATGCTGCAAAGAAAAGAACAACTTTAAAGAAAAATGAATGTATACAAGCACACACACACCCTTCTGGCACGACAAGATCCCAATCGAAGTTATCTTCTTTTCCCAGCAGACACACAAAGGGAAACTTCCATTCTTCTTCCCCAGCACCCCTTGTTGTCGCACACAGGACATCACAGCTTGCCCAAAAAGGAAACAAAAAACTATCACCATGTTATTCTTCAGGCTCAACTGGATTAAATGTCTGAGAAACACATTTCGGGATAAATTTGTTCCCCATTTAAATCTACAAGGGTGTTTCTATCATCCATTCAATAGTAGAATAATGTACTACTGGACTACACAAAATACTGGGTGTCATTGAGAAGCAGTCCTCCTCACAACTCAGGTCAAGAGGGAGGATACAGCCTGTTGTGAGGGCTCAAGAGGACGTCCCTCTCTTGGAGTCGGCCTGGCCCTGACCATCTTGCTGAGAACGCTCTGGAAGCGACCTGCGCAAGGAGTCAGACCCTAGGCCCATCGCGCTCAGCACTGTCAGCTCTAGTGGAGGGAGGGAGAGCAGCTCTCCACGGTCTCAGAGCGGAACTTCGCTCTGCCAGGGATTGCGGGGGGGGGGGGGGAGACACACCTTCTGCAGGGCAACAGCAGGGGCGCCGCCACTGAGCCACGGCTTGCCCCTCCCCCTTGCAGGGCCCTGCTTGGCCACTCAGCTGTGGCGGGTGCCACGTTTTGTCTGTGTTAAGCAAAGGCTGATGGGCCAGCAACCCTGTCTCTGCCCAGTGACAGAGGCCCCTGTTCAGCCCCTTCCCCAGTGTGAATGGCAGGCGTCTTCTCCGCACGCATGCGCTGGCTGGGCAAAAGGCTCTCTTGCCTCTTGCTTGCCATGTGAACTGCAGCAAAGGTTCCCCTCTTATACACTGCAGGAGTGGGCAGCTGACAGGCACACTGCGTGGAGAACACTTGGGAGTGGGGCTACACTGGGGCCCAGAGAAACAGATGGGGACCCCAAGCCATCCTTTTCTTCTTACCATAGGCAAGAAGGGGGTGTTCAAAGCCAGCGCACAGCAAGAGCCATCACACGAGCGGAGGGGAAGGGGGAGAGAAAAAGGGCCCGTCCCAAAGCCATACATCTGGAAGAACAACTTTGAGATCTCACACACAGGTCCAGTTTATTTAACAGGAGTAATAGGAAACGCAGGCCAGCGGATGGCGCAGCGGGTTAAACCGCTGAACCATAAGCTGTCGATCAAAAGGTCGGCAGTTCGATTCCCGCGACGGGGTGAGCGCTCGTTGCTTGGCCAGCTCCTGCCAACCTAGCAGTTCCAAAGCATGTCAATGCGAGTAGATAAATAGGTACCAATTGCGGGAAGGTAAACAGCGCTCCGTGTTCCAGCCGCATGCTACGCGCTGCGGCAAGGAGAGTCATGCCGGCCACATGACCACGGAGGCGTCTTCGGACAATGCTGGCTCTTCGGCTTTGAAATGGAGATGAGCACCACACCCTCGAGTTGGACACGACTGGACTTAATTGTCAGGGGATACCTTTACCTTTAATAGGAAACGCAGTTCCTCATTTCTGAGTTTCTGCCTGTCTTCCTCCAACAAAAAAATCAGTTCGCCTTCCAGATTACAACCACCTGAAATGATTTGCTCTCTGTGCCATGTGTGAGAGAGCCATTCGACAATGCCGGGCACGATTCTGAGGAGAACCTTGTTTGTACTTCCTTCCCTTCCCACTCAGCCAGCCCTCATTCAACATGGGAACCTCCAGAACAGGCCTGGAAAAGAACCTAACTGGTGAAATATCCCATGCTCAGCAAACTCTGATGCTGCTCCAGGGGAAAGCAAAGATGATGTTGCTTGGAGACATGAAGAATGCAGAAATGTACGGATGCAGAACACATAAGAAGATAAAGAGGAGGCCAGGAATGCACAAATGAGCATTACCCATAGCAAATTGATAGTTTATCAATTAATATTGCAGGCATACCTCCACGTGAACTCTTGAAATAGAAATGTCCTTGCTTTAGTCATCCAATAGGCCCCATTTCAAGCATACTGTATAGCCTTGTTCTCCCAAGCATTTACAGTATTTCATTTATGATTCTGTATCTATCGTAGAAAGAGACTTTCATAAACTAGCTGGATTTGATGCTACAACACTTAGGCAACAATCCTATGCACGCTTTTCTGGGAGTAAGCCCCATTGAACACAGTGGGATTTACTCCTGAGTAAACCTGCCCAGGATTGCAGAGTTAACGTAATTAAATCCTAGGTAAAGCTAAAAAAGTCATCTAAATCTTTGCAAATAAGTAATCAACAGTAAATTGAAGGCTGTTTTGGGCACAGCAGCCCTGCTGATTATAAGGTTTGGCACTACAGCTGCGGTACTGTGGACTACAACAACTTTCTTTGAAAATCACTATCACTTGCAAGCAGAACCCCGTATCACTGCACAGAACTGGACTCTGAGGATGGAAAGCTACCTCTGATTTTAAAAATTGACATCTTAAAAAAGGATCTGCAATGATTTACCAAGGAAAATGGGATATAGCCTGGGATGGGGCTATAGATATGATTCAGATAGATTTAAAGCAAACACTTCTGCATGTCCTAACAACAATCAGGCTCAGCACCTCCCAAAAGATTCCCAACTGTTTTCCAAACAGCCACGGCTCAGCATTTTCCCAAGCTCTGTTTTTCACTCTACTGCAAGTTATTCTACGACTGTATACCGAAACGTTACATATAAACTTAAATAAATACACATGGGAAGCAATCAACTCCCCCAGAACCTTTGAGAGAGAGAGACAGAGGTTGGAGTTCCTGATTACAGTAGACTCAGGCTGGCAGGCAGTGAGATGGCACAGAAAGAGCAGGTACCACCAGCAAGTGTGGGCAGCAGGGGAAATGTGGAATTTATAGGGCCACCAGCAGCGGCATTCTGCAGACATACAGAAGCGCTCCGCTACTCTGTCTACCACAGAAGTCATGGGTAGGGGGGCATGGATGGGCATGAAACCCAGAAGGGAACTGTATGAATTTAGGCGGGTCCAACGATAGTTGAACTGCTGTCGCAACAGGAAAACACAGCGCAGAATGATCCGATTGCGCTCTGCGCACATTTGCTCACCAACACAATGTGATCTTTCCTACTACATGGAGAAACTGATGGGTTTCATATAGTATGACCTCCAATCCTCTAGAGTCCCTTAAAACATATACTGTACTGGCATACTTATCATCACCTGCGATAACACTTCAACCCACAACAAATTATGGACTATTATTATTACTATTATTATTACTATTATTATCTTCTTGAGCCCAGCACGTTTATGATAGAAATACCGAGGCATTAAAGACCCTTGACAGAAATGTTGCCTTGTTCCATCTACCGCTATATGCCTGGTAGAGAAAGACACACTGACAGCGCAATCCTAACCAACTTTCCAGCGCCGGTGTAGCTGTGCCAACAGGGCATTTTGCAGTGCAGGGGCAGTCATGGAGGCCTCTTCAAGGTGAGGGAACATTTGTTCCCTTACCTCAACAAGGCTGCATTGTAGCTGCACTGGGCACTGGAAAGTTGGTTAGGACTGCGCTGTCAAAGTGCCATGAATGCCCAAACCCAAAACGGGTACCTGGTGACCAGGATGAGCTGTGAAAGTTTCACCCAGCCCTGGAAAAGTGATACTGGCACCCGTTCATCCCTCTTTCTCCAGCCTCAACTCATGTCACAAGTAATTACAGACCAACAACAAAATATGCTGAGCAGTTACACTGGGGAGCTCATCATCACTCAGTGAGGACAAAGGACAGCAGAAGCCTACAAGTGCAATACAGTACAGTACTACTCTGTATTTCGTAGGGCACTCCGGGTCCGGGTGCTTGGTGACCAGTTCAATTCTGAGTCAACTAGCACATCAGAGTCAGTCCCCTGTTCAGTCACAAAGATGCCCTTGGGCCATTTCACATCTTAGTCTAACCTATCTCACAGGGTTGTTGTGAGGGCAGAAGGGGTGGACCATGTGCGCTGCCCTTGCAAGAAACAGCAGGATAAAAAGGCAAAACAAGGAAACCCTTGACCTGAAGAGTGCTTTAGTTCTCATCGGCATGTCAGTGTTCCAGCAGCCAGACAACCAACCGCTGCCCAAAGCAGGGCTCCCTAATACCGCAGCATCAAGCGCTCAGGTGCTGACATTGTCCAAGGCTTGGCGCAGATTTTAAATGCCTCACATTAATAAATAAAATTACAGCTTGAGAGAAAAATAGGAAAAGCTCTCTTGTAACCTTATAACACCAGACCCTACCCTTGCCAACTGCCAGGCACAAGAGACAAGAGTCCCCTGCAAATGCTGCTGACTGAGTGCAAGCAACAGGAGGGCTGCCTGCCCTGGGGCTGTCATTGGGAAGAGGAAGGAAGGCTGGCTCTCGTCCGTCCCCCCCAATCCACACAAACACACTCCCGATCCTGGGGAGGAGGCGGTCCTCGCCCAGGAGCAAGAAGCGGCGGGGCAGGAAAGCAACAGCCCAGCGCCCCTGTTGCTCCTCCGCAGCTGGCACTCAGTCCGACTGCTTCTGAGGCTGGAGGCTCGACGCGGCCCGAGACACCCCCTCCCCCCCATTGTCTCCACGTGGGACGGGCCCCTGCCGCGGCGGCCGGGCGCCCCGGGGGCCGGTCCCAGCCGCCTCCTGGCCCCAAACAACCCGCGCTCGGCGGGAGCGCGCGCGGGGCTGGAAACGCCCCCTGGCCGCCGGGCGCCCCGAGGCCTGCAGGCAGGCCCCACCGAGGCGGGGGCGAGGGCGGTGGGCTAGCTGGACTGACGGAGCAGGCCTCCCCCGCGGGCGGCGCCGTTACCTGCTCGAGGCGCGGGGGGGCGGCGGCGGCGGCGGGGCAGGCGGGGGCCGTCCGTCCTTGGCTCGCTGGCGTCGCTGCGCCTCCCTCGCTCGCTCGCTCGCTCGGCCGTCCGCCGGTCGCTGGCTGGGTCGCGGGGAAGGCCGCGCTGCGGACTGGGCTGGGCTCCGCGGCGGCAGAGCCGGGCCCGGCGCGGCCTCCACGAAGCGCCGCCGCCGGGGGGCTCCGGTCGCCGCTCAGCAGCCCCGGCAGCGGCCAGTCGCCATTTCCCGCCTACCGACCTGCTGCACCGCACGAAAGACCCGGATGAGGATGGCAGCAGCGGCGGCGGCGGCGGCAGGGGGAGGGAGGGGGGAGGGAGCGCGCCAGCCCCGCCTGCGCCTGCTGGGCCGGAGGCGCCACTGCGCAGGCGCCAGGGCGGGCGGGCTGCTGCCTTCTTCCTGAGGCGAAGCTTCGCGGGCGGCACGAGCCCTGGCCGGAGCAGCCCGAGGGCGCAGCCGCCTCCCACCAGCCTGCGGGGCCAGCCAGACTCCCGCCTCCCCCGCGGCTGCAAGTCCCACCTGGGTTGGCTCGCTCTTGGAGGAGCCTCGGCCGCCTCCCGGCCTGGACCCGAGACCCGCAGCAGCCGGAAGAGCCTCCCAGCCCCGGCTCGTCTCCTGTCGTGTCCGCATCCTCCTCGGGGCAGAGACTTGACTTTCCATGCTGAGGGCACTGAGGAGGCTGCAGCTGTTTGATACAGCAGAGGTCGCAAGTGCAACATGATGAGAGTCAACCCCTTGGCAGCCCCATTGATTTGTCGCAGACCCGTTGCCAAAAGAAATCCTTTCGGGCGATGTCGCCGGCTGTGTGATGTGTGTGCCCCCTCCCAACTTGCTCAGACTCCCATCCAGCAGAAGGATGTCCCCATTACTAACCCCTGATTTGATCACGGTGGGAAAAAACCTGGGCTGCTCCACCCTCGGGTGGCACCTAATGAGGGGAGGCAGCTTCCTTAGCGCTGCTGCTGTCCCTGCCTTGAGCTGGAGCCTGCCTGCCTGCAGCTTCTCACTCTCCCACCTTGGGAAGGTTTTCCAGCAGTATTGCTGGCAGAGGGGAGGAGGGTCTTTGGTGGTCTCCTGCTCACATTGAGCTCGAGGGGCTGGCAGGTGTGAGCAGATTCCAAGGGAACAAGCAGGGCAAAGCTACCTTAATGCCATGCCTGGAGGCGACGACTCTTCGCCACACTTCTGAGGCTGCTGCATTCTGATTGTTCCGATAAATGCTGCTGGTGAGAGAAAACAGGTTATGCTCATGAAGCGGCAGAATAGGGAGCCAGCGTGTTGGGATCAGCCCTGTGGTTTTTGCAGCCTCATGTCTTGTTCTAACTGTCAAGTTCGTAGAAGGTAACCGTCCTCCTTGGGTTCTGGTCAGCCTGCTACAGGGATTCCATTACGGACACATTAGTGTTCAGTGCGCTGTAGGTTGGTGGGTTAGTTGACCCAACCTGAATATCTGACCTTGAGGCAGCAGGCCTCTACTTCCTAGGATTAGATCCTCAAAGTCCATGCACAAGATAATGGCGCATACAGATGCCTTTGTCCGGGAAGGATATTTGGATAATTAGGAGTGCTGTTTACATAACCTTACACTGAAGCAAAGTGAGTTGGTATCATCACCACAAATTGCGATGATATACCCACCCAGAATGCTTGTTGGTTTCCTCTTGCACTATAGAACCAGGACACCCACAGTTCTTGTACCCAATCAAAAGGGCTTGTCCAGTAGAGAGACAACTGCATCCAGGCAGAGGCTGGGTCCTAGCCAGGAGTATCCTTGGTGCGCCCTGGAACCACATTAGGCAGTCTTCCACTGAGGATCCTGGAAGCCAACCCTCCCCTTCTGCTGCCCAAGCCTCTACACAGCCAGCATGGAAAGGACACACTGCTGCTGCCAGACTGATGAGAAGAGGCTACACCTGTTGGCGTTGGTAGGGTGCAAGAAAAGCCAGTGCAACTCTTCCCTGGCCAGGAGCAGCAACTGTCTCAGCTCAGCCCTCTTCCCATTTTCACCATGGCTACAAAATCCACCACCCAAAATTTTGCAAACCTTTGCGGAGTGCAAGTTACCTTTGCATCGAGATTACTCATAAGAACATAAGAGCCCGGCTGCTGGATCAGGCCCAAGGCCCTGGATCTAGTCCAGCTTCCTGTATCTCACAGTGGCCCCACCAGATGCCTCAGGGAGCACACAAGACCACAAGAGACCTGCATCTTGTCACCACTCCTTTGTATCTGCCATTAAGAGGTAGCCCACTACTAAAACCAGGAGGTTGCTTATCCCCATCATGGCTCGTAACCTGTGATGGACTTTCCCCCCATAAATCATGTCCAATCCCCTTTTAAAAAGGCATCTAGGCCAGGTGCCATCACCACATCCTGTGGCAAGGAGTTCATGCACTCCATGCAATGATATTTATAACAAAATTTATTTGGGTTCTGACTACCAAGCAGTACCAGACTCAGACTCTTATGATGCAGAATTAGACCTGGACAACATGCCTTTTTTAAAAAAAAAGTTGCTGCACCTCAGGGTTCAAATCAAGATATTGCTCCAAAGGCAAGCTACTGATGGACTGGGAGTACTGTATCTCTAGAACACAACGTTGTTCATGATGAACTGGTAACTGTTTCCATGGCAATGGCATCACATAGCTTGGTAGATATGCAAGCCACCCATTTGGAAAACAGTGCCCTGCCAAACCTGCAATACTTGCATGATTTGTTCTGAAGGAAAGAAGTAGAGCCTTTTAAACTAATAGCCGTTCCATCTCATGTGCGTGAAACCAAGTCCAGAGGAGACTCTCTGGTCAACTATCCAGCAGAGATTACAGGGCAGAGGTAGGGTACTTATCATAATCATTCCAATGGCCACAGCTTACTTCCCCCGATTAAGCCCACTGTCATTCCACACAGCAAACGCCCTCAAGCCAGCAGTTTGAGAATGGCTGTTCCACTCCTGTCGGGTTAAGTGCCAAGAAGTGCTTGAATTGATGGTTTTAGCCAGAGCCTCAGCTTCTTGCTTCCTTGCCCTTAACAGCTCAGTTGCCTCTTTCCCAGCAAAGCTGACCATTTTTACCCAAGACCAGTTTGTATTTGAAACTTTTGCTTCAGACGTTCTCATTGAGCAGTGAAAAGCCAATTCCATTTCCCAGAACACTGAGCTTCCATCCCCTGCAGGCTGCTTCACGCAAGGTGGCTCACAGTGTCAGAGGTTGCCATCACCTCCCTGAAGGAAGTCCTAAACATTCCCTGGAAACTAAGGGACATAACTCATCCTGATCTCTTCACTGGCTTCTATCTTCCTCTCTGCAGTTGTAATTGTAATTCTCCCATGTAATTGCATCACAGATGGGCAGCTATAAAAACTCAGCGGGGGGGGGGGGGGGAGAAGAGGCACTTCCCTTTGAATCAGTTACTACCTTGCCAGGGTGGTGGTGGTGACTTTCCAAGTGGGAAGCTGCTGGCACAGTGTGCTCGCTGTACTGGGCTGCCTTAAGCTGGCAGCACCCTTGACATGGTTTGCCAGTCTTGTGTCCGTGACCGCCACTGATCTTGTGTGTCTATTTGCCAATGAGTTTTGCTATAGGAAAGGCTTGCAGGTACACATGTACGTGATAAAGTTGGAATATATACCTGCTTCAAACATGACTACGCCAAGTGGACCTTACTCTTATCACCTGAACCCTTGAGTCCCTTGTGTCTCTGCCAATTTTGACTGAATACATAATTATACCCCCCTAAGTTTTAGTTATTAACTTTAAACACAATCTTAATATTCACTTCTTAAATTATTAATATATTCTTAAAAACGGACGGTGTGCCTTGATAATTTCCACACGTTGTGTGCCGGGGGATGAAAGTTGAAAATCGCTGATGTAGAGGGAAGATTTCTAACATGTGTCACTCTCCTTGCAGGTAACAGGCAGGACAGGAAAAAACTTTCACCTCCACTGAAAGAACATCAGTTGTGCAAAACAGAAAGAAGGTCAGATTATGATTGCACATACACACTGAACGATCTGTTCTATGCAGATGGCTAACCGTAACCCAGGGCACACATACTCCTTAGTAAGCCCCAGGGAATCCAGTGGAACATATTCTCAGGGGTATGTGCTTATGGCAACATTTTGTTGCAAGACCCCTTTGTGAAGTGTTTCAAAGCATTGTGTAAAGTCCTCCCAAGGACAGCCTCTGAGACATTGCCAAGGTTTTGCAGAAGACCCAGGCTCACTTGTGGTTAATCCTGTTCCCCAAATCCAGTGGCTGAAGGGCACAAGGACAAGTGCTAAAACTGTATTAACTTTTATTAGAACCTATTAAATTTTGAATTTCAACAGCAGGATCTTCATAAAGTTACACCTAGTTTGGGGAACACACATGTTGGCCGACTCACAAAAGGTACAATATCAAAGACTGATGGAGATATCGGAGGTGTTAGGAGACGCCCACCGACCCAAAACAGGTGCAGGCTCGGATCCATGCATAAAACCCTGCAAGTTCCCTCTGGAAATAAGACGACAGCTGGAAGAACAGTTGCCTTTTGTAAGGAGTAAGAGTTCTGCGATGCACACTTCTCAAGTAGTTGCTCACAAATGTACTACCATTTCTGCCGCCAGAAAGCAAACACTTTCCTAGGAAGAGCCTTCAACATATCTATTAAGTTACCACAAATGAACCTTAACTTACCCAAGCGAACTTTAACCTGAGTACAGAAATAGTGAAGTACAATCAACCCTGTCACAGGACCTATAAATTCTATTCACAGTAGCCCTTGTGGATCATTCATGAGGGTTAACATGACACTGCCACTCACTGAACAGTATCTGTGGACATACCATTTCCGTGAACTTCAGAAAGTGCTTAACGCCAGAAAAAACATACAACCTACACAAAAAAAGAAACACAAGAACACGTAACATGCCCAATAGTTTGAGCAGTCCATTATTACAGCATTGGCATGGAAAAGAAACTGACCATGGCTGGACACTCTAGCAGGACAGGAATGAGATTCCTCTATTATTGCCTATGGCTAAAACCATTGCTGCAACCACACAGATTTGCCTCCAACGCTCCAATGTTCTGGAAATACTGATTGTAGTTTTAGTCAGTTTAAACACATAGGATAATTTAGCCAGTGGTCATTTTAAATGGTTGCCAAATTCCTATACTGGAAAATTTTAGCTTAGAGTTAGCTATCTTGTCTCACATAGGATTAATGCTTCACTGTCAGACCTTCCTTGGGCGGTACACATTAAGGAAAGAATCTTCATAAACACATCTAACAAGTTTTCAGGCAACTCTCTCAAATGACATATTACCTGTAAAATACCAATCACAGCAGCAAGAGAAAATAGTTTTGCTTGTATGGACTGAATACATTGCTCTATCAAAAGGTGTCCCATCTGTACACCTATTCCCATAATGAAGTAGTTAATATATGTACGATACAAACTGTACAATTTCTCCCGTTTACAAAGTGGCTTCTTTTCAGAAACAGATTAGCCTAAGTTATTTGGCAATGTCAGTTAATTCAGGGGTTATGGAACAGGTATGGTCTTGTAGCCCAAATCTATGAAGCATTTGTTACGCCTAGCTCTGCATAGGATTGGACTCTCAACTGCCTTGCTGTGGAAGAACAAATCATCTCCAATTCCAACAATACAATTTGCAAAGTACAACTATAAACATATGTACAGCCTTTTACCTTTTCCTTCCATTGCTTAACGTTAAATAGTTGTAGTGTATGTTGTTTGTCGTCACTTTTCAAGGTCTTGTGCAGTAAATACTGAAAAAACAAAACTGGTTCAGATTTGTTTTTCTTGTGGTAGGATTCCTCAGATGAAGGTAGTGTAGGGTTAGAGCACATTGTCGAAGTGTGGCTTTCCATAGTCTGCAAGATCCATTTGAAGCTCCCTTTCCTCATCATCTGAAATTGAAGGAGACACACCAAAATCATCCCAAGTGAGCTGTGCAGAACTCCAGCACCACTTCAGGACGCTGAAGACACAGACAGAACTCACTGCTTTCCTGTATCATCCGACTGGAAGGAAGTTGTGGACGGGTGTGTATCCAGCATTACTCTATACAAATACTTTGCTGGGCAGAGGAACATTTTACTGAAAGGGCTAGATTTCAGCCATCTTTCTGCTGCTTCCCTTCCCAATGACCTGGGCATAATCGTTCCAAATGGTTCCGTTTTCAAATTCACAAGAGCTTGCGAACAAGTGCTGCCCACTCGCCTGGCGAGAATGAGCAACAGTTACTTTGCTGTACTGGTTCTGCATATCCAATTAGAATTCTATCAAAATACTAAGTAAAATTGGAACAGGAACTTGACCGTGGACATCTTATACACATACATTATGCACAACACCCATTTTAAAGCTTTGCTGCCAGACATACGAAGACAACAAGACCAACCAGAAGCAACTCCATCACAACAGCCAGTTGCTGGGTTCAGACAATCTTCCAAGCCATGGTTAAGAGACGACCTGCACAGCAGGTATACTGTAATAGGAGTTTACACACAAGATACCTTATGTATTGAAGAACTTCACCCAATGCTCATAAATCAAGGGGTTCCGGTAAAGATGCGTTTAGAGATGGCAAAAGTGAGAACACAATTTTGAGCAGATTTATCCTGGACATAATTATGTTTACAGCTCTGTGTTAACTCCAGAATAAGTTCAACTTCATAGCATGTTAGTTCTATCACTGACAGTGTGGCATTCCTACCAGGCAGCAAGGAATACGGCTGGTTTCCCTAGCATCTGAAAGATGCCAGGCGTACTCCATGCCAAAAGGCAATTAAGTGTTGTGACAGAAGTTTGCATTTGTTTCAAGATCAGGAAGTTAAC
The DNA here is from genome assembly GCA_026170595.1 of Plestiodon gilberti rubricaudatus. Lineage (NCBI taxonomy): Eukaryota > Metazoa > Chordata > Lepidosauria > Squamata > Scincidae > Plestiodon > Plestiodon gilberti. Next base: position 763,209 of record JANXHW010000007.1, on the reverse strand, counting down.
CTAAAAAACTTTCAACTGACCATGATGACTGGAACAACAGTCAAGAATGAGACTTTAGAAAATTGGTAGCCTGGAACATATAATACAAATGTGTATCTCAAAGCAAGTTCCGGAAAGTGTCTCTAGAACTTCCATGCTCATCAGGGACAGAATCCATAGGAAAGAAGCCCTACTCAAGTGGGCCAAAGGCACACCCAGTCCAGATTCCCACAGCAACCAGCACAGATGCAGCTGCACAAGAATACAGATATTCTCCTAACATGGGGTTCAGTGTGTTTAGAAGGCAGGACTTTGGAAGTTATTTCTTGCCACTTAGTAAAGCCTCTTTCTGCAGAAAAAAAAGTACATTTGTAACTTTGTTCGGGAAGTTGCAAGATGGAGAAGTTGCAAGATTGGACCTGGAAAATTCCATATCATGCATATGAAGTGCTGGAACCAGAAAGCGAATGCGAAGTGATACTTTGAGGTACATGGAAAAGTGAAAGCAGCGAGCATGCGCATGGAGGACGCAGGCGTTGGAAGCAGCACGCCTGCACGAAGGAGGAGGACTAGTGAATCTGCATAGGAGTGAGGCGTAAGTGATCAGTTTCTTCAAGTCAGCCAGTGCAGAGAACTCAACAGTGCTGCAGATCACCAAGAGACACATCCGGGTGTTGCACATCTGCCGCTCTACCACCGAAATTGTGTGCATTCGTAACAGTGAGACACACACACTCTCCGAGGACCCTCTGAACAGCAGCCACGTTCGTCTTTAGCAGCAGGGAGAGGGGCAGGCACTGCACCCCCTGCAGGCTAGCTGGGATGTCCTGGCGAGCACGTCCACATGCAAGAGCCTGCCTGCTGCACCGCCACAGCAGCCCCCACCTTCTCCAGCTTCCCAGTGTTCTTGAATGCGTAACAAAGACATCATCCAGCAGAGGCAGCTGCTTCAAGTGTCAGCCAACCAGCTCTTCTACATGCTAAGCTGCTGCAAAACGAGCTTGGTGCTGCGAATACTCCCAAGTGGCAAAATACTGCCAAGTCCATCCCCCCCGGCCCCACACACACACAGTTCTCAAGTAAGGGAATTATGTGAATGGGATGGAGACCAGGCCCAAGCTCACCTTGGACGTCTTCTTCACCACCATCACCATCCTCTTCCTCATTGTAAGCCAGCTCAGCCTGCTTGTCTGCCTCATACTCACCCACGTTCCCATCATCCCCATTATAATCCGCCAGTTTGGAGCCCTGCTGCGGATCAACGGGGGACTCATTCTCATCAAAGAACCGGCCTGTGAAGTAGGCAAAGGACTTCGTCAGAAGCAAGGAGGAAGGAACACAACATTTTGGGTTTCAAATGGTTAACCCTTGAAACTCTGATGAATGGTGAACACAAGTGCACAGTTTTGCAAGGCCCTCGTTCCTGAAGTCCATCAGCCTGTAACGTCAGAGAGCTTTGGTTGTCCCCTCCGGCCCCTGAAGATAAGATACCCGAAGCGCACACAGAAGCAGAAAGAAATTCTCAACACTCTTTAATTGCTCTCGTCTACTGAAAGACAAACATTCCAGTTATGAAGATCTGTCTCTGGCTAAGAACCCAAACGCCCTCCCTCCAGAGGAGGCACGTTTCCAACCTGGAGGATCTGAATGCCCAAGGCGGCACACCTTGGCTTCCGTCGGTCAAATATGACCCAGAGATTCTGGCTGCTCTGGACAAAAGGAGCAGCCCAGCTGCTGGATCAGGCCGAAGGGGCCCGTCTAGGCCAACACCTTCCTTCCCACAGTGGCCCACCAGCTGCACCACAGGAAGCCCAGAAGCAGAAGAGAAAGCCCCCCCCCCCCACACACACACACACACCTCTGCTTCCCTACAGCTGCCCCTGGAAGCGACACATACCGACTTGGGTTGGTGAGAGCTGAGCTTCGTGGCAGTTAAGATGCAGAAGTGTCTAGGATTTAAGACTGCAATCCTAGACACGCTTACCCTGGCATACGCCCCATTGAATTCAGTGGAACCTGCTTCTGAATCAACATGCTTAGGATGGCGCTGTTAGAAACTTAAAAGTGGGTAAGTGTGGTTCTACACAGGGAAAGCACAACACACAAAACACATGAACAGAGAGTATAGATGAATGTCCTATGCGAAGAGCAGATGAGTCGGGCTAGGCCAGGGTCTGTGTGCCATCTGTCAGATGTACGGAAGTTGGGAAGCCTTCCGTGTTGCCAAGAGCGGCCTTTACAAACTGGATGCGACAGCTAAGACAGGCAGTTCTCACTCTCTCTCACTATAGGAAAGAGCAGTTATAGACAGGCAGTTCTCACTCTCTCTCACTATAGGAAAGAGCAGTTATAGACATTTAACAATAAGCTGCACGCAAAGCATGCTCAATGAAGTTTGCTTTTACTACGTATGACCAAGTGGAAAATGTTCCCTTCATTATTTCCTGCGTGTTCCCTTCTAGGAACAGCTCTACAACTCTTGTTATCTGTTTTCTTAAGCCTGAAGAGTTACAGTCAAGAATGGGTATACAGCAAAGAATGCCAAGCTCCGTGAAAAGGGAATAGTTTATAAGTTTGTTTCATCAGTACCTGTCCAACAGCACAAATCTGGAAAATGAAGAATCTGCATATTTTTCGTTTCTGAAGCCACAGCAAATCTACGAAGTCCTAATAAATCAGCTTGAGAATTCTCTACAAGTTGGAAGACTACTTTTGACAGAAATCAGGATTTACTCACAGACCTACATACACGGACAGAAATCTCATGCTCACCCGTAAAGTGCTTTACCCCAAGGTTGCTGGCTGTCCCTTAAATGCCCCCCCCCCATTCCAGAACATTTTGCTTTGTTTTTGCTTATGCCCTTTCTCCAGAATTCTCCCATTGCCATTTAGCTGTGCTGGAGAACTCTGAAGTGTCACTCACACCTCTAAACGCTTAACCATTCCTAGAAGTTAAATATCAAAGCTGGATGCTTTCAGAATACTGCGCAGAGGCACTATCAGAATCCCTCATAGTCCTGCAGGGACTGGGAAATAGACACAAAATTCACAGCAGGTTTGGGTGGCCTTTACAGCCTCAATACTGAGAATGTTTTGAAAAGTTAAAAAACAAGCTGCTGCTGGAAGCAGAATAATTTCAATGATACTTTAAGCATATATTGCTTCAGTTATCCATGTGTTAGTTGCTAGTCTACTATAATGCACTTTGCATGGAGCTGCCCTTGAGAACTGTCCAGAAATTTCAGCTGCTGCAAAACGGAGCAATCAAGTTCCCGACACGTATGTGGCACTCACAGTACATCCCGCCCGTCTTGTAAACTGCATTGGCTGCCAGCTCATTTCCAGGCTAAGACAAGGTGCAGGTATTAGATTTAAAGTCCCACATGGTCTGGGGCCATGCTGCTTACAGGACTGCCGTGGCCCACAAGAGCCTACCTGGGCTCTGAAGTCATCTTTGCGGTTCCTGCTCTTCAGCCTGCCAACTAGGTTAAGGACAGCCAGAGACAGGACCTATTCGGTGCCAACACTGTGCCTGTGGAGGTCTGCTAGGCCTGCACACTGCCGACCCTTTAAGGGTTCCCAAGACATCCGTTTTGCCTGGCTCTTCATGGACTCACCTGATGTTTTATTGAATACAGAGCTTTTATTGTTGGCGGTGTTTTCTTGTTTTAGCTCACACACATTAATTTTAACCAATATCAAGGCTTTATACTGCTGGGATATCTTTTTGTTTGCTTATTTATACTGTTTCACGTTTTTATGGTGAACTGCTTTGTGCAGATTTTAATTTGAAAAAGCAATATATAAATTAAATAAGCACACTAGCTTTTCACTGTATAAGTCTACAAGTATGAGAAAGATTTTTTTCTTCCCTTAAACTTTGTTCTATAAACTGTGACAATCTGAAGTAGCGACCCTCAGACTCCTCCTGCTGTATATTTATATACTGCTTTTCATCACCATCTGCTGCTCTAAAGAGATTGAGACACTGGTAAATGTCATGGATTGTTCCTTCTCTGTCAACAGAACACATCTTCAAAACTTCTATGGCTCTGGATAGGCTTTGTAAAGCATCAGCTGAAACTCGGGTGAAGCAAAAAGTCAATTTAAGTGAGACGTATCTGGTGTTAGACTTACAACTAAATCTAGACCATATTTCATAGTAAACCCTTCCGCATTCATGAAAGCTACAATGGCCTAACGATAAGCCCATTTAAGCACACTTCCTAGCTCAACTGTAAATGGCTGTTTGCTAGGACTGTGACTTTGAACTCTGACCATCATCTAGCATGGCTTAGAGAAAGCACCATTTACATTTACCATTCAGACACACAGATAAGTCCGGTGAGTTCAACTGATGCAAACCTGCGTGTGGATGCTCTTAAACTGGCTTCAATTCACACCCTACAATCCATGCAGTTCAACTTTCCTGTTTGATAAGATTAAAGAAAACCTGAAGTTAGAAGAAAAACAAAGAACTCATTAAGCTACACTTCCATGTGTGCCTCAAATTCAAAGTCTCACTCCAATTCCTGCTAGAAACATGAAGCCTAGAGGGGTCATTTTTGCCACTTGGTCTGTCCATCCAAGACCAATGGGGCCCAAGACACTTTTTGCCCAGAAGGCCCCCGTTTCCTGTCCCTCCAGACATACATCTAGCATCTACAACTGCTCCAATTTATAGCCAACATGAATGGTTAGAAGGTCATATGCTTTAAGCCAGGGCTTCAGAATGAAAGTGATCCAAACAGCAACTGGATCTCCTTTTCTCAGATCTCACCAGGTAGGCGCCCCAAGCCAGATTCCCCCACACTTAAATTTTATTGCAATGTCCCTGAACTTTACACATTCACATCAAAGCATTAAGAACATGCATGAAATGAGTTATCGATGACAACCTGGTCAAACTTACTTTGCTTCATCCTCTGGAAACCTCTGTCCTTTGAAGCTTGTTTTACAAATTCTCTTTCAGCTTTCTGATTATCCATCATTTGATCAGGAATTAGCTGCTGAAGAGGATTTGCTGGCAACTGCTTTACCAGATCAGCCTTTCCATCATGGTTCATGCTAACACCTACAGCACACAGATGCAAGAAGTAAAAAAAAAAAATGCTCCGGTGGGTTTGCACTATACAGGTACCAAGTGTATGAAGAACCTTTGGAAAGGCAGGCTGTCAAAATTCCCATGCTGAACATGCTACTTAACGCTTCCTTAGGGTTGTGTGTTCTACCAAGCTGGCTTGCAGGCCAGAATGGCCGGTCGGTCAGTCGGACACACACACCCATGCCCAGACACCCTGCGCTCAACACTACAAGAACTCCGTTCAGCTGCTTCTATTTCGGTCATCACTTTTCTTCAAGAAGCCTGGGTAGAATTCCTTTACGCTGCCTCAACCATGCCAAGCTTTTCCTGTGCCAAGAGATGGCCTTCTCAGAGCCTCGTGGCCACCTGACCAGCTTTTGCTTCAAGCCATCACGTGGGAACCCTGGAAGGGAACATGCCTGGGGATGCCAAAGCGCCAACCTTGCCCTGTGGGCAGACATGGCAAGGCTCTTCTCACCGTCTGCTCCACCCTGCCTTCAGAAAGCCCAGCACTCTCCACCCAGGGAGAGCATTTCATCAGAATTCCCATTTTGAAATGTACTCATTTTACCTTGAGCCAGATTTGGAGCATGGGGTTGTTCTGTGGGAAGATTGTCACTGGGCTGATGCTGTTCATTTTGAGAAGCTGAAACAAGTGGCTTCTTCAACGCTAAACAAAAGACATTGACGTTGTAATTCGTTCATCCGTAGATACAACCAACTGTAGCATTTTAGCATATTTAGCATTCTCTTCAAAGAGACGGAGAACTCGAGGTTCTCCTAAGGCAGATTTCTTGTGACTGCACAAATCCAGTACAGATGCAGCTTTAGCTGTGGGCACCTCTTCAGATGGTCGCCAAGTTTGCCAATGTAGTATCTTTATAGAGTTTGTGCGCTATACAGAATTAAGTGCAATTTCACCAGCTGGTAAGAGAGACTTTGCCATTTTTATTTTGAGAACGAACCAATGGCAACTAATTTATGAGGAATCCCGAGAGTGTTTGGCCATCCTCCTTTTGAAAGATTAGCCAGACCTCCAGGCTCCTCTTGTATTACAAATATATTTCACTGCAGATCTAAAAATCGCTTCAGACAACCATATTCAGCACTTCTCTTTTCTCCTAGAAATTGTCTTTTAAACTTCCTGGGTCATGAGAAACTAATGTGGCTCATTAAAGTAGTAATTTTAATCTAAGAAACCGTTTATTTAAAATTAGTATGATTATTTTTATTTATATATGGCATTTCAACACGAGTAGTTCACAAACCAGTTTACATAGTAAAAATGTTTTAGAAATAAAAAAATATAGTGTTGCTAACCAGTGAGAGTATCTTCACCTTTAGCAGGGTCATTCTCTTCTATCCCAGGCATGCCTGCATCATCTCCTGGTTTAATTTTCTCTGTCAAAAAAAACACACACACACCACCACAGAACATTTCTCCTTATCGCCACTTACATTAAAATCCTAAACAGACGTAGGTGCTGTTCCAGGGTCTGGACTAGTGGCCGCCCGCCCACCCAATTCACCCCACTATGCTGGAGGGAGACCACTCTCCAACGTCTTTATTGGCCTAGGAGCACAATGGCACCAGATTAGTTCCTAGTCAGCTATTCTGTGTCCTTCTCAAGGAACTACGGAGACAGTGATTTCGCCACATCTTACCACAGTTGCACTAGACAACAGACCTTTGCCATCCAAGAAACCGTTGACTGAAGGTGCTTCATCCTTCTCAGCCAATTCTTGAGCCAGCCTCAGTATGGTCGGATCATTGCCCAGGCCTGCCTCAGCATCTTGATTCCACTGGCCCCTGTGGGCAACCTGTTGTGAAAGCGTTCAGAACACCCATTTCAGAAGGGTGGCATTCCGTTGTCTTTGAATCAGACATCTGACCCATTTTTCATTCTTGACTTTTGGGAGCCTTGGGCCCGTTCTAAATGGAAAGCTACTGGCAGAAAATAAAGCCTTCTTGCTTTCACCGTCACCTAACCTGAATTTCACAATTAGGAGAAAAGGGTACGAACACAGGAAGCTGCTCAATACAGAGTCAGACCCTTGGCCCATTTAGCCAAGTACACCAACCGGCAGCACCAGCTCTCCAGGGTTGCAGGCAGAGAAGAGCCCTTCCTAGGAATTGAACCCGGGCGGGACCACCCTCCCCATCCGATGCTGCAACCGACAGTATCACTTACCATAGGAAAACAATGTTATTACTTAGATCATGACAACAGGATGGCAGAAATTCTGCTCCTCCTCCTGTGTCCATCCTGGAACTTTGCAGTGAACCAGGAAAGGCAGAGGGCATTGCAACACAAAGGTAGATCTATCCCCAAGTGAAGCCATGACTGGCCTGGCCTCTCTTTTATTACAAATAGAAAGTAGCGTCTCAAACTGCTTCAAGCATTCATCAAACTCTTAAACAACTGGAATTTCAGAAGACTGTACAGTACACGTACCTTTTGGTCTTGTATAACTTGGTCCTCCAACTTTTTCATATCTTCTTCATGCTGCACTCTCAATTCCTTGATCTGATGTCCACACTGAAAACTGAAGTAGACCAAACACAGGCAGAGGTGTTTGTTTTCATCAATAGTGATATAAAGCAATTTTTAAAAATGCAAACTTGGCCTGGCAGCAGCTCCCCAAACTCTCAGGCAGAGCAAGGTCTTCCCCAGCTCTCAGACGCAAGGCCTTTTCCATGGAGGGTGCCAGGAATTGGGTCCTTTCACATCAAACTCTATGCTCTGCCACCGAGCCATGGGCAGCATTCCTCAAGACCACCACCAACGCCAGGCAGGGCTGCTCAGCTCTGCGCCAGCTGCCAGCCAGCATCATCCATCACAGCTGCACTAGTACAGAAACTGAGCATCTCCCACCCTCCACCCTGCAAAAACTGGATGTGTACTCAACAGGCAGATCTCACTCAGTTACTATTAAGTATCCCGACAGCCTCCGAATGTCTGCCTTCGTCAAGCCTAATCCTCGCTGGGCATGGAGGCAACCTTCCACAGAATCCAGAGGGAGCTTTTTCTTCTCAATTAATGGCCAACACAAGCAGGAGAGCACAGATTCATGCCCGAGCCCCAACCCCTTCCATGAATCTTTGCAAACAGCCAACTGTCAGAACCGAGTCTGCCTAGACTCTGTGTTTACTGGTTACATCTAGGAAGGCTTTGACGACGTGCTCAGATGCGACAGGGTTCCAGGAGCAATTGATGCTGTTGCTGCAGCTGCCGCCAAACAAGATGAGCTGCCCTGCAGGACACCTACAAGATGCATTCTCACTCACTTCTTGCAAACCCCTTCTCAAAACCCACCCTTTTTTGTGAAACCTCTGGCCCCACTACTATAACCAAGCTTAGGACTGCAGAATGGAAACCATTGCACCGGCTTCCTGTTGCCCCACCTCCGCCTGCCATCTCCCTGGTATCACCATCTGGATTGCAAGGTCCCCCAGGACAGGGAACTGCAGCCTTGTCACTCGATGTAAAGCGCCAGCCACATGGAGGGCACTATAGAAATAATATAAAGAGAACACCTAAAGAGCCCCCTTCTCTCCTTCCATATAAAGAAGCTATGAGGGTCATTCCATGTCAAATCAACCAATAAAAAATCCATTTTGGAACTTGATGTCACGGATTTTGCTCATTTTTGGTACATTTGTACCTTACCATGAGATGTTTAAAAATTATTTTTTTCAGATTTTTTTGTCCATCCGTTTTTGAGATATTGAATGTTCAAAATTGCCAAAAAAGGCCAAAATTCACTTGTCACCATACCTTCAAACGCCAGTTACAGATAACGATGAACGCTACAGACATGGGACAGGTGTCATTTTAAAGCTTATGAATAGGGCTTTCATTTGATATAGAACATGACAAAATTGTAAAATTTCAAGAAATTCAAAAAATTCAAATATTAATTTTGAAATTTTGGAAAATTGAACTTTTTTAAAATTTTCAAAAAAATCACACTTAAAAGGTATATGCCTTGTAGTCAATCAGTCAAAATTTCAAGATGGTATCTCAATGGTATCATACAAAAATTAAATTTTCTTGTTGGCAGTGACCAGGAATTAAACCCCTCAAGTCCATTTTTCTACAGTTTACATTGATAAAATTATGTGGTAAACTGAAATGAATCCAAAAATCTATAACAGGACTTATAGAGATAGTTTTACCAAAAAGCTGATCCTGTAAAAGAATAGAAAGTGAATTCATTCTCTATAAATCTATCAACATCATGAGCTTTTTACTTCTGTTCGTAGTTTTAAATTTTTCCTTTAGTTGCTGAATAATTTCTGAATCAGCACAGTGACATTTTTCCTCATCTAAATCATCTTCAGAAGTAAAATAATAATTCTTTGTAGGTCCTTTTAATCTTCCCCATCTTTTCTTTGCACTTAAGATACTTTCTTCTTGACTCACCAAGGGAGGTCAAAGAGGCATTTAAGTGGCTTATCAGGGTCCAAATACTCAGACTCCTTTATATGACTAAGACCAGGAATCTCATAATTCTCAGGAGGAATTTCCTTTTCAAGTATATTGTTTTCCATCTGACAAGGCTTCTATTCATGTGTGGTTCGATTTCACTATTTAGTGAAACCATCCAATCAGTTACATTCCTCAAGTCTTTACTAACCCAGTGCCCCCTTTTTTTTAAAAGGGCTCCAACAGTTTTTTGACCACTTATTCTCCTCCATATTTCAAATCATGTAATTATCAAACAGTTAATGAATTAAACTTAAGACTAATAAAGCAGCTTCACAACAAAAATGTCCTAGAAAGCTTCACTAAAAACACACTGTCCAAACCCACTTAAATGCCTCTTTGACCTCCCTTGGTGAGTCTCCGCTGTGCAAGAAGAAAGTATCTAAAGTGCAAAGAAAAGATGGGGAAGATTAAAAGGACCTACAAAGAATTATTTTTTTTACTTCTGAAAATCTGAATTTTTTTTTAAACATCTCATGGTAAGGTACAAATGTACCGAAAATGAACAAAATCCATGACATCAAGGATTTTTCATTGGTTGATTTGACACGGAATGACCCATACAGGCCCCAGCCTGGCCCTAGAAGGTGCCTCCCTTCTCCAACACAGCCACTACAGAGCAGCAGGGGCGTGAGGAGGAAGGTCTACTCTCCTTCGGTAGCAATGAAGGGGAGCACAGCTGACTTCTAAGCCACGACAATGTTGCTTGTTTACGAGTATCAGTCCAGGGGTCACATCATGCAGAAATCTTCTGACACTCACCTTTCATACTCCAGCCTTTTAATGAGCTGCGTATTGTTCCTCTTCTGATCATTAAGCTGGTCCTCCTGACGAATGAATGCTTGACGCAACTCTGCAAGTTGTTCTAAGTCAAGGTGCAAAAACAAACAAACAAACAAACAGGACAGGGTGCTTAAAAGAGTTCCTTCGCAGCTTACATTTGATTTCTTTTACCAGGGGTGTGGGGAGGGGAGTGCCCATTTTCCAGCCTGAATCACATTTATAACAGAATCTTTATAGAAGCCAATATATAAGGCCAGCAGACCTGAAACCAGAAAACTGGGTAGGATCTTCATCCCCAAGTTACTCTGTACTATATTTTTATATTCCACCTTCCATTTCCACAGGGACCATCTGAGCAGGCTTACAACGTTCTTAAAAGACAATCCACATCCAGTGAAGAGGGGAGGGGAGGGAGACAGACAGAGTGTCTAACAGCAAAGTCATTTCATCAGTACCACTAAGGGGGTAAAAGATTTGTCACTCTCTTTCCAAGACCCACTTCCAAAGCAGTGCTGCCTGCAGCACATGCATCTCAACGCCTGGTCTGGAGGCCAGACTTCCAGAAGAGTGGGCACTGGGTCTCAACGACTTGCGAATTTGCCAGTTTTAACATCTTGCACTTTAAGAAAGCACATGCACAGACCAAAAAAAGATAACGCCACGCCCCCCCAAAAAACATACACCTTACAATCCAGGTACCAGAGCACTCCTCTCACATGCTCCTGTCATTTACACACCAGAGCCTCTTATAGACGAACAAACAAGCACCACTAGCAATAAATGCAAAACTATCTTATTTCTTTCACATTGCTTATGCTTTTTAAGGACTTTATGGAAAGTCCCAATTCCACTTGACAGCAGTATGCCAAGATTACCAGTGCCAACTGGGAGGTAAGGATGGGAGGGATTTGTTTAAGGACACTGCAATAAACTCATTCACATTGAAGTCATGAGTTGCTGCTTCGCTGTTATGATAGGCTCTCTTACCACATCCAGAATTACCAGGTTTTATTGCTGCATGTTACTCCTTTCATTTTAGCTCTCGGGACCACTTACCCTTTAAACTATGTATGTCTGCCATTTGGTACGATACGTTGTTCTGAAGCCTGACCTGAAAAGGGGAAACAGGTTTTAAAGGCTATGCAGATTAGTAAACCTGCTAAGAGATTAAACTAACCCACCCACCAACTGTTAAGAAAAAATAATTCCAGGCAGCCAGACTCTGGTGAAATGACTAGGTAGCCAGCAGTTTCTACCAAAGCTTTCAAAAATCTGTCTATTTTACTTCCTTCAAAATGCTGTACATAATCCATTTATGTTTCTTTAAACAAAAGACATTTTGGAGGGGTGGGAGAAAAGTTTGCCATTTCCATCCTAGATTTAAAACTCTAATTAGCTGCATTAATAGAACACAAGCCTTCTTCTGGGACAGAACACAAGATGAATCTGCCATCTTGATGTGTTTTTCATGAAGTCAGAACAACTTGCCAGAACTTTATTTATTTATTTATTTACCATATTTCTATCCCGCCTTTCTCCCCACGGGAGAAAGAAACTTCTGAAGGGCCATGCAATTTTGCATGAGATGAGTACCCTAACAAGTTTGCACAAACAGGAGAGGAGAGACAGGAAGATTTGTTCCAAAACCCATTGTAACTTTCCACACAAAAGTTTACTTTTTGTGTTCTAGAGAGAGCAAAACCACTGGAATATCACACTTTGCCAGGATAGACCCTTTCTTGGACTTTCCCTCCACCTTCAGACACACTCAGGAGACCTGTGCTCCTTCCTTCTACTGCCATGGAACAAGACAAGACACAAGTGTCTTCAAACCATCAACCCCACCCCCTTGGAAGCAGCATGTTTAGCCAGTCACATGTAAAAATGAATTAGAAAATACCAGCTAGCCCAATGGGACAAGCTCAGACAAGCTCCCAGCTATTTACACAAGAAGACACCGCCACCTCACCCTGCTCTCCTCACACTTCCTAATATGGCTGTCCTTGGCTTGCAGCTGGCTGCTCAGATGGCTGTGGTCTACTTCCTTCTGCTCCAGCTGTTTCTTGTGAGATTCCGCCTGGAGAAGGAGCTCAGAGTTCCTCTTCTCCAAGCGCCCACGGGCCACATCGCTGCGCTTGGCCTGGCCCTGCAGCTCAGCCACCTCCTCCTGCAGGGCGCTTTGGTGGGTTGCGATGTTCCAGTAGTTGAAAGCAAGAACAGCAATGACAAGCAGCAAGGCTACAAAGAGGAATGAAGGGAGACGGCCTCCCCTCCGGTTGGCCCCAAACCCCACCATGGGGGAGGCTGGGGAGAGAGAGGGGACGCCGCGTCACCTTCTCACCACACCTGGCAGGACAGAAGAACGTGCAGGCAGGTGCGCAGGGTGGGAAGGAACTGCGCGACGCCGGGAGGGGCTCGGGCAGCTCTTCTTCTGGCAAACAGAAGCCCGGCCAACGGGACGGGGCTGAGCACGGCGGCGCCGTGTGAGCGCCCGCCAGGCGAGACGAGGCCTGTCCAGAGAGCGGCGCGCACCTGGCTGACTTCCGCACGGGCCCGAAGAGACGGCCTCCCCCCCGACACCTGCTGGGAGGGAGGGAGGGAGGGAGGGAGGCGGAGGACCGGGCTCGGCCGGCTCGTGACCCACCGGGGCCTACCCGCCCTCCAGGCCTGGCTGGGCCCGTCTCGCCCTCAACCACCCGAAGCGCCGCTACTTCCGCATTCGCGGTCCCGTCGCCCCTCGCGAGAATTCGAGCTGGCACAGCGGCCCTCCTCCCCGTCACTCACGCAACAAGCCCCGCCCTCGAGAGGGAAGGGGAGCGGAAACGCGCCTCTGAAAGGACCGGCCCGAGCATCGCATGCGCAGCAGCTGCATTTCCTTCCTCTTGTAGTCTACGCGCTTCACACTGAAGGCTGTGATTCACACTAGCCACTACGTGCGCGTTTTGCCTCTTTTTCTTCCGTTTTTTCAATGCTGCGTCTGACGCAGCATGAGCTGCCGACGCGGCCAGGAGAGTTGGCTCCTGTGGATCTTTTTGAAGCGCTCGCTTTTCAGCTAACGTTTGTGCTAGCGGTGCTACGGCAGCCCACCAATCAGTTGGGAGGGGGAGGAGAGTGGTGGCATGCCAATCACAGCCACCTCCAATCATCGTGGGTGTTTCTTTCAAGGGTTCATTCCAGGTTTCTCAGCGGAAGTCTCGCAAAACAGAGGGCAACAACGAGGATCTTCTTGTAATTGTAACGAGGATCTTTGTTTTAAACAGGAATGGCGGGAGGCAAAGGAAAAAGTGCAAAAATCCAACTGGGAGAGGGGAAGGGTCAAAGAAGGGTCGCTTTTTTGGCCAATCGGAGCGCAGTTCTGTTCAACGAATCACAGCTGCGCTTTCTTCAGGAAGGCGGGACAGAAGGAGGGACAACAGGCGGCAATCAGCCCCCTGTTTCAACGAAACGGCAGGACAAGCGTTCCGTCAGAAGGCTAGTGAATCCTTGAAGGCTCTGTTCCGTGCGCGTTTTGGCTTCTTTTCGTGCGTTTTTCATGCTTGCGTCTGACGCAGCCTGAGCTCACGACGCAGCCAGGAGAGATGGTTTCGGTTTATCTTTTTGCTGCGCTCGCGTTTAAGCTAGCGTTTATGCTCCCGGTACTAGGCAGCCCACCAATCAGAGAAGCGCATTTTTCTTCACCCAATCACAGCTGCGCTTTCTTCAAGAAGGCGGGCAAACGTTCAGAGAACTGCTAGACGCACGTACAGACGCTAGAGTAGAGCAAACGTGCACGGAAGGGCTAGTGTGAATCAGCCTGAGGAAGCGATACGCTTGGGTTCTGTGTGTTGAGTTTGCTGGCCGTGACGAGGGCACCGCAGTCTCGGGGAAGGAAGGAAGGAAGGACATCCCGCTGGTTCGTCTAGTGTTTCGGCTTCGGTCACCCACCCAGCCGGCCGCTTATAGAGCGCTGTCCGGGGGAGAGCGGACGCTGCTGATGGCTCGCTCGCACAAGCCCTTCCGTGCCCACCTGGGACGAGCTGTGCTCCATGTCCGGCCGTGGCGGCGTAGGCGTTTGCTCTTGTTTCATGTCCTCCCAGCCAGCCCGCAGCGTACGCATTTAACTCCTGTTGCGTAAATACACCCTTGAGTAAAAGTGCCTTAAAGCAGGGGAAACAAACAAACCCGCCCTTTGCAAAACAGAAATCGGCCTTATTGCTGCCGCCGCCACCACCACCCCAACCGGGCCGGCCTTGCGCCCCCGCCGTCTGCGGGCCCTGGGGTGTGCGTGCTGACCTCGAAGTTTTGTTCAGCTCGACTAGCCCCTCTTCGCCTGCGCGCTGAGCACTTTGTACTCGCGGAACTGGCCTCTGCTGCAGTGGTTGACCGCCGACTTTGCACTTCTCTTCTGCGTGCAGAGAGGGGCACATGTTCTTATGCACGCCCCGGAAAGACCAGGCCCATCTGGACGGCCAGCATTCGGAGAGAGACGAGGCTGCGCGCCGCGTCCGTTCCAGTCTCCAGCGCCGAGCGGCGCTGGCCACTGCCGTGAGCGTCCCCGGTGCATTCGCGCCACCTGAAGAAGCTCCGCTTTTCATCTTTATTGAACAGAAATGCCACAGTACACAATAAGGCATAGATGATGCGACGCTCAGTTAAACATAGCGATGAGGATTCGGCCCGCGCACACTGAGGAGTTGCGTGTTTAGTCTGGTATAGCAGAAGCCGGGGCTGGCCTGAGGCGGGGTGGGAGGGGGCTAAAGTCGGGATGCAGAAAGGGGTGCAGGCCTGGAGTGTAATATGGATAGATGATGATGGACAAACGTGAAGGCTTTTGCCCATCGCACAGTCTCCTTCTCAGCCAACCCCTTCTTGAATGAGGACGAGGGCAGCAGACTGAGTGAGTGGTCGCTTAAACTGCGGCGGGGTGTGTCTTAACCCTTGTGTAAGATCTTATAGGTAGTTAACAGCCCAATCCTAGGCATGTCTACTCAGACGTAAGTTCCATTAGTCCATGGGGCTTACTCCCCGGTAAGAATGGATAGGATTGCAGCCTAAGGGCATCTTCCTTCCATGAGGTGGCAAACATGAGCCCGCAGGCACAGGAAGAGTTGTTTGCCACGATCCGGGTTTTATCTCGTTTTTCTTTTTAAATTGTGGAAGGGTTGCTCCACAATGGCTGATGGCGCTTCTGGCGGCAACTGCTGGGCCTGGCGACAGAGGGACAGCCGGCGACAGGCCATCGGATGCTGGCCATCTCTCCCAACACCACTTTGGTCTTCAGGGTGGCTCAGCAGCTGCTTGGAATTGATCCCGCTGCTTCAGCAGGCTCTGCGGCCTTCTCCTCCCTCTGCGTGTGCTGACTGCCACTCTGGAGCGCCACGTGGCTCGGGGGCAGCCAGAACCTTCAGGGGGGGCGCGGCTCTCCTCCCCCACCCACGCCTTGCCAGCAGCCACGCAGATCCCGGTGGCCAGAGCATGTCTGCTGATGGCTTCATTCTCAGGCAGACAGACAGACCTGGGAATAACGGAGAAAATGTCACGGTGAACAAATGCCCATTTCCAGGTGTTTTTTCCCTGAGCAACTGGCTGCAAAATATCAAAGTGACCGTCCAGCTTCCAGCTGGCAGCAGGACTTCAAAATGGCCAGAGTGCGAACTCCAGGGCCTGTCCAGTTTCCTGGTGGCAGAGGGGCCTCTTTTCAGCTCAGGGGCCAGAGGGTCTGTCTCTCCTGGAATCATGACGTGATCTCTAGATTGGTTCCGGCAAACTAGATGTTGCTTCCGGCTGTGCTTGGGCAGCCAGGCCTTTGGCCACTCGGCCTACCTGCACAGCTGGTGTTGTTCGTTCGCCCCTGGGTGGTCCTGGGGCTTTAGAAGTTGAAAGACCTGTGGCACCCTGCTGGTTCAGTGCAGACTGTCTGTCTGCAGAGTCACTCACTCCTCCCAGGAGGGGGCTTGCTGGAGTTGCCCCCTTCCTCACGGATGTCAATGACCTGGAGGAGGCGGAGAAAAACGGGGAGACAATTTGCTTTTGCCAGCAGTTCCAAGTTCTGCTGCCCCCAGTCCCAAGGCATGCTGCTCAGGGGGAGAGGTGGGGGTGTGTGGAGCAGCTTACGAAGCCTCAGAAGTCCCTCTTGCTACTTAGAAGAAACTCCGGTGGGTTCTGACCTTCTCCACAGCCCAGCGCAGATGGGATAACCCTGCACAGGATTGGTGGACAACACCTGGTTCTGCTCCACTTGGTCTCAGCCTCCGGTCCTTGCAAGATGGCTAAGCTGCAGTCCTCAGTCTAGACAACGACTTGGGCGTCTGGATCATGCTCCTGGCAGGGGGGGGGGACACATAGGGTTGCACTGTCCCTCGTGGATACCAGCTGGGAGGGGACATTTTGCTTGGCAGTGCTGGAGCAGGCCCTTCTTCCTCTTCCTCCTCGTATTTCTGCAGAAGTCCTGTCACTTTTCAGCCGCCTTTTCCTCCTCGTTGCTTCTTAAGGGTTTTAGCCACGTGCTGCTTAATGGCTGGGTGGCAGAGCCCCTGCTTGACATGCAGAGTCTCAGCTTCAGTCCCAGGCAGGCAAGCAAGCAGGGCTGGGATGTCCTCGTCTAGGAGAGCTGCTGCCAGTCAGTGCTGGCAAGGTTGACCTAGCTGGACTAATGACTTGACTCTAATCTAAGGCAGCTTGAGGGGGGGGGGCAGTGGTCGCCTTTGCCATGGCTGGTCTGTGAGCATCAGTCCTCAGGTGACTCTCTGAGATGTTCGCAGAGGAGGAGACCACGGGCGGCCGGCTACAGTGTGCAGGTTCCGGTAGGAAGAGGCTTCTAAGCCATGCTGTGCTGGAGTAGAGCATCTTCATTGTGTGGGTGTTCTGCTCACCATTCAGACAAACCCTGCCATTCACCACCTGGTGGTTAGCCTGAGCAGCCACCCCAAGTGAGGGCCAGATTAGCGGAGGCAGGTGCAGGTCTGCTTGCCCAGTATCAGCGCTGCCATCGTTATGGGGAGGGGCTTTTAAGTTATGTATTTTAACTTCTGTTGTAAGCTGCCTTGGACATTTGCCTTGGCATGGGAAAGGCAGGATATAATTTTTTTAAATAAACAAATTGTTGTTCTCTCGCCCCTCTCTCAGTCTTGCCTGACCCCCATTCGCGCTTGCGTTGCTGCTTCACTCCCCTTCTCCAGCAGCTCAGGCCCATGGCTCACAGATCCAGGCAGCAATCCTGTACACACCTCCCTGAGAGTAAGCCCCCCTGTCCACAGCGAGACTGACGTGTGAGCAGACACCTATCAGACTGCACTGGAAGAGCATGGAAAGAAAGCAGCAAGCCGGGGGGGGGGGGGGTGTCCCTTCCTTAAGGTGGCCAAAGGCATCATTTGGAAGAACTGGACCTGACTGGCCGGCTGTCGAGGGCTCCATGCAGTGGGGGGGGGCCTGCCGAAGTGGGGCTTGGCAGCGGCAATGTCGTTGGGCGGGATTTCCCCAGACGAGCAAACAGGCAGAAAGGGCCCGCACCATGCCCCATTCTCCCAGCTTCCCTGAAACCCCAGCAGTTGGCCCCATGGTTTCATGGCCGCAGCCCTGCCTTGTCCCTGCCCGTTCCTACGTTGCCCTGCAGTGCCTCTGCCTCCCCCTGGGCACCTGGTCATGAAGTGGCCAGGGCTGGAGCAGCAGCACTTACCAGGAGCTCCTGCTGCAAGGAGGAGAGACACTGGATTTTCTAACACGCAGAACAAAATGGACAAAACAGAAACAAATGCAAATCAAATGAGTGAAAGGGAGGGAAAGACCCTGCCCAGGTGAAAGCAGCAGCACTCAGCAGCACTGAAAGCAGCAGCAGCAGCAGCAGCAGCAGCAGCAGCAGCAGCAGCAGCACTCTTCCCGCTCCTTCCAGCGGCTCTGGCTGGCTCATCACTTTAGTTCCAGGTCGAAACATGATGGCACCAAGTAGCCAGTCGCCCCTTTGCTTCCGAGAGAAGGCTGTGCTCAGGGATGCTTCCGAAAGAATGATACGGAGGCCTCTGCCTAAATGCCTCCCTCTCTTCCCATTGCTGGAAAACACGACAGATGCCAGAGTTTCGGAGCCAGGACTTATCTCTCCTGGCTGAGACGCAAGCTGAGACGTAAGCATGAAAAACGCTCGGAAAGACCCAACGCAGAGCCACAACGAGCCGGGAAAAGGCTAGTGTGAATCAGCCTTAAGAGGCAGTTGAGCGAGACCAAGTTCTTTCTCTGCTTGCTGGGACAACCCTTGAGACCTCTGTCATCGACTCCAGTTCTTGGTTCCAGAGCCCCACACAGAGAGCTGCCTGCCTCCAAGCAGTCCTGTCTCCCTTTCCCCTCCTGGGTGGCCTGAGCTTAGCAAAACAGCTGTGTCACGTGCGCCTCCATCTCCAAGTGTCTGGGCTGCATGCTAAGCAGCCTGCTTCCTAAAAGCAAGGGCAATTAGTAGTACGGGATGGATGGTGTCCCTCCTGGTTCATTTTTAAATGGTGCGGCATTCACGTTTGCTTTGGCCTTTCAGGTTTCAAATGAAACGCATCTGAGAATGCAAAGCAGAAAAAGGTGGAGGGGGGGGTTCATCCTTGACAGAAGTAGAGCTCCCCTGTTCCTTTGCAGTGAGTGAGTGAGGATGGAGAGTGCTGTCTTTGAAAAGGGCATGCCGGCTGGCTGCAAGCATGGAAAGCTTTGCGAGAGCTCTTGACCACCAGCCTGGGAGCAGTAGGTGGACGGCCTTGGACAACGGCTGGGTGGGAAAGATGCCTTGTTCTCCTTGGATGCTCACTGGTTGAGAATTGCCTTCCAAATATCTGGAACAAAAGCTCTGAGGCTGCCAGCTAACTGCGGAGTCCCTGCCCTGCCCCAACGAAGGGGAAAGAAATGCCCTCCTGCTTTGCAAATGACCGTCGTTTCCACAACTGCTGGTTCATTGTCCAGGAAGGTCAGTTGATGTTTCCTGACAGGCGCTGACTGTCAGGAGGTAGCTGCTCGAACAGGAAAGCTGTCCAAACTGGAGGACCACAAGAGTCTGCAGCACCTGCTAGAGCGGAAAGCCAGGGGTCACTTTTGCCGCAGGCAGAGATGGAGGCAGAGAGAATGAGTGGTGACTTGAAGGCTGAAGGCTCCTGACCACAAGTGTGCCTGCCTGGAGACCTGGTGTGGGCGAGTGGGTCAGCGGCCTGGTCAGAGAGCACCTGTGGGCCCCTCTCCTCATTCATTCATTCTCTTCTTGCATATTGGTAAGCAAAGCAGCGACTGTACAGGCACCTGAAGTCTCCAGTGTTCTCTCCTTCAAGGGCAACTCCCCAGGCAGGCAGCATTGCCCCCGGGAAACGCCTCACTGCTCAGGGAGGGGCAGAGGGCACAACGTTCTAGATGCTCCGCTCTAGGGAAGACTTGCTAATGCAGCGATGGAACTGCCACCATCCATCGGGGAGAAGGTTCATGTGGCTGGCCTGTGTCCCAGCAAAGGCCGGTATGCTTGGGAGCAAAGGAAGTCGTGGTCCACAGGTCGTACCAAAGGATCCGGCCACTTCCAAGGTGCAGTGAAACAGTCGGAGTAGATGACACAAGGGGGGGGCTTCATGGAAACGACATTCGAGGTGCTGGAGACTGTCGTCAAACTCTGCTCATCTGGTCTGCAGCATCAGACTGGATAAGCGTCTAATGCGCTTAAGAAAGTGGCATATTTTGGGCAAATATCTCTCTCTCTCTCTCTCTCTCTCTCTCTCTCTCACACACACACACACACACACACACACACACACACACACACACACACACACACACACACAACCCCGACACCTTGGTTTTGTTTTTATCTTTCCAGCCTGAGTGTGTGAAAACTGTGTAGCACGCGTCACAGAAAATACACAGCCCCATTGGGGGTTGGCGTATAAAGAAGGTGGGAACGAACAAGGGGGGGAGGGGAGATGCACAGGAAGGCCACCGCAGGGACTTACTGGGATACCAACCACTTTTCTCTTTCCAGGGCATTCTCCAATTCACAAAGTGAATTTGGCATTGCTGAGGGTGCATGAATCCTGGGGCGAGAGTGAGGAGGCATCAAAACGACCATGAGAGCGGATGAGCTCTCTTTTATCCTCAAGTGAGTTCATTGGCTAAAAAGGCAACTCTCTCTTTGGAGAATCTGAGCTCCAGAAAGAACTCATTGAGGTGCGTTTTCCCAGCATCTTTTCCTCCCATATTGGCATGATATTGGTCTGAGTATAAGACTCACTTTTTTCTCCTAATTTAAGTTTTTAAACTAGGGGTGCATCTTATAATCAGGCTGTTGCAATAATGCCAGTGATTTAATTAAAAAAATTTAATAGCACCAAACTTTAAGGGTGCGTCTTATAATCAGGTGCGTCTTATACTCGGGACAATACGGGTATCTGGCGAAGGAGCTCTTTGTTCCTGTGCAGATGCAATGAGGACAATCCTGCACCATTTTGAGCTGGTTATAACCATCTGCCTTTTAATGGGTCGAGTGTGTCCTTATTGTCATCACAAGTTGCAGTGGACCCTCTGCCCTCCTTGAGGCAGTCTTGTTGACCTGGTAAAACATGTGACCAATTCCATGCAGGGAAAAGCGTGTGTGTGTGTGTGTGTGTGTGTGTGTGTTTCTGCACACATGGACTGTGGTGCGCGTGAGCTGGAAGGGCATCGACTCCAGCTGGCTTGTCAAAATCAGACACTGGAAGAATCGGGCATAGTTCAAAGCAAGAAATGCCACGAGTAGTTTAGATTAAATCCAAATTAAATCCAGTGCTTGTCAACTGCTGTGATGTTGCCAGGCAGAAGATGGAGGAGAGGGCTGGCCTCGTTGCTATTAATAGGCTCCATCTCCTGCTGACTCTGCTGACTCCACCGCAGGGGGACTCTTCTCCTCTGTCCTGCCCCACACAGAGCAAGCCATTTGCTTAGGTTGGAGGGAGGCTGCTGGTCTGGGGGGGGGCAGTGATAGCACAGGAAGACGGATGGACGCACAGACCAACCCCCAGAGCCTCCTCCTAGCTAGCAAGAGGGCCTGGAATGGTCCCTGCCACTGGGCTCCTGGTCCCAGGTGGCTAAGCACAAGCCAAAGCCCTCTCTGGGGGAATAGCTAGCCAGTCTTCTTCACTGAGTCCTGGTTCACAATGGGATAGATTCACTAGGGGGGAAAGTGAGGGCCGGTGCTTGGTTTCAGTGTCCGAGTGGGGAGGCACAACTTGCTTCTCTCCTGAAAACAGGAAGATTTGCACAGAAGTGGGAAGACTTCATATTTTGCTGGAGGAAGGGAGCCCTCGTTCATTCTCAGAAAGGGTTCCTGGCTGGCTGGCAGGTGCCCCTCATCTTCTGCCATCCTGTTCAGCTTCTGCCAGCTTCACTGGGTGCCTTTTGGGCTTCTTGGGGATCCAGCTACGTTCCATTCTCAAAAGAATCTTGACATATCTTCGACTGATTACAAATTACGGGATAAAAAGCCATGGCATAAAACCAAACCGGTTAAAAAACGTTAAAAACAGTTTAAAAACTAACCGTTTAAAAGCAACGTTTCGTCCAGGACTTTCTCAAGCTTCCGCCTCAGTGGTTAGAGGCAGCAGAATGGCCACACAGACACTTAACAAGTGGGAGAAAGACGCATCGACCAATGAAAAGACGGATTGTCTGCACACGCTCAGTTCATGGTTCCCAATTAACCTCCTACACAGTAACCCAACTGTGCTGTCTCAATACTGTCAAAGACAGAAACCCAAACTGTCCTGTAATGTGCAGGACCTGCTAAAATACCGATGGTGGAACACGTATCACGCCCCTACAGCACTAACATGCATCCATTCCCTGTTCACTGAGCTTCTATTTCATTATATTAACTTTACTCAGTGTAGGGACCCAGTTATTCCCTATCATAGCCACTTCCTCTTTCCTATTCAGCAATACTGGATCAAGCAGCAACATACCCTGGAACCACTTGTTTGAGTTGTAACCAGTGAATTCTGCAGGGAAACTCGCAGCGACCCTCAGTAATGCAATGAGCTGAAAAGTACCCACCACGGTCCTATATTACTCTTTCAGCCAGGGTGCTCAGGGGGGATCACAAGCCCCTGCGCCAGAGATGAATGTGCAGTAGTCCAAAGTGAGGACAAAAAACGGTAGCTGGCCTACACCCCCCATGGGATGCCATACGCCCCCCATGGATGCCACATCCCACCCCTGGGGGGGCATGACATCACCGACGTGCACCGATGCGGTGCAGAAACACACACACTGGCGCTTTTTGCCCCCTTTTTGGAGCCAAGCGGCACCCGGGGGCGCGGGAGGGACAGACATGCAGCCAAGGATGGTGCACGAGAAGGAGGAGCCAGTGGCAGAGGAAGCGACGGATTCCGCGGTGGGTACACCCACCCACCCCCGCGAACGGCCGCTAGGGGCCCACCGCCCCCAGCATAACAATGCCTCTGCAAACAGGCTGAATTAATCTGAAGTGGGATGATCCAGTAGTAACATCCCCATATAGGCTGGTAGAGGGTTTGCCAGTCACTAGGTGATTTGTCTTCCCCTTATCCAGTGATTTCTTCACATGCAGAAGCCAGAGGAGATTTTGCCCCATTTCAGCCTATCACCACTAATTGCCACAGGCAGCGCTGCCCTATTAATTTAGCGCCTCCTTTCCAGAAGGACTAGTGATGATCATCACCCCCAAACCTTGTGACAATGAGTTCCATAAGAAGAAATATTTTGTTGTTGCTTGTTCTATTATTAAATCCTCTCTTTTGTTTGGATGGCCTCAATTTTAGTCTTGTGAAAATATTTTCTCTGTTTAAAAGGTCTATCCTCTCATGATAACTTCATGGAAAAATAACTTCCATTCCTTAATGACATTGACTCAACCAAAGCAATGTGCAGAATCTAGCCAAGATATGCAATTCTATCTATTTTATGAGTAGCAAAGGGGTGGTGGTGGTGGTGGTGGTGGTGGTGGTACTGGACTGGTAAACTCATCCTCCTCTCTTGATGAGCAGCATGGGGCCTTCTATAGGCCAAGGATGACATCCAGAAACCTCTTGGAGGAGAATACCCTGTAGAACAGCTGCCTGCACTTTGTGACATTTAGAAGAAAGGGCAACGTTGGTTATTGCAGCAACGAAGGAAAATCTTTCAATAAAATGTGTGTAGTTTTTTTTTAAAAAAACCCCAGCATTGGAAGGACGCTCCATCACTCTGCAGTGCAATCCTAGGCATTACTCAGAAACAAGGCGGGCACGTTCAGGCTGGGATATCTTTGCTCTACTGGATGGTGAGGGAGAGAAAGGGCTGATAAAAGGGGACTTGGAGACTGCAGAGAAATTAAATGAGTTCTTTGCATCTGTCTTCACGGCAGAAGACCTCTGGCAAATACCGCTGCCGGAACGGCCTCCCCTGACTAAAGAACTAAGCCAAATAGAGGTTAAAAGAGAAGACGTCTCAGACTAAATTGACAAAATAAAGATCAATAAATCACCAGGCCCGGATGGCATCCACCCAAGAGTTCTGAAGGAACTCAAGAATGAAGTTGCTGACCTCTTGACCCAAATATGCAACTTGTCCCTTAAAACGGCCACTGTGCCAGAGGACTGGAGGATAGCTAATGTCACGCCAATCTTTAAAAAAGGAAGGAGGGGGGACCCGGGAAACTGCAGGCCGGTCAGCCTAACATCTGTTCCAGGGAAGATGGTGGAAAGTCTCATTAAGGATAAAATCTTAAACTACATAGAAGAACAAGCTCTGCTGAGGGAGAGTCAGCATGGCTTCTGCAAGGGGAAGTCTTGCCTCACAAACCTGTTAGAATTTTTTGAAAAGGTCAACAGGCATGTGGATGCGAGCGAACCCGTGGATATTATATATCTGGATTTTCAGAAGGCGTTTGACACGGTCCCTCATGAAAGGCTCCTGAGAAAACTCCACAGTCAGGGAATAAGAGGGCAGGTCCTCTTGTGGATTAGGAACTGGTTGAAGACCAGGAAACAGCGAGTGGGAGTCAATGGGCAATTTTCACAATGGCGAGAGGTGAAAAGCGGTGTGCCCCAAGGATCGGTCTTGGGACCGGTGCTTTTCAACTTATTCATAAATGACCTGGAGTCGGGGATAGGCAGTGAGGTGGCCAAGTTTGCAGATGACACTAAACTTTTCCGGGTGGTGAAGACCAGCAGGGATTGTGAAGAACTCCAGAAGGACCTCTCCAAACTGGGAGAATGGGCAGCAAAATGGCAGATGCGCTTCAATGTAAGTAAGTGCAAAGTGATGCACATTGGGGCAAGAAACCAAAATTTCACATATACGCTAATGGGTTCTGAGTTGTCTGTGACGGATCAAGAGAGAGATCTTGGGGTGCTGGTGGACAGGTCGATGAAAGTGTTGACCCAGCGTGCGGCGGCTGTGAAGAAGGCCAATTCCATGCTCGGGATCATTAAAAAAGGGATTGAGAATAAAACGGCCAATATCATTCTGCCCTTGTACAAATCGATGGTAAGGCCACATCTGGAGTATTGTGTCCAGCTCTGGTCACCACACCTCAAAAAGGATATAGTTGAATTGGAAAAGGTGCAGAAAAGAGCGACCAGAATGATTCGTGGGCTGGAGCACCTCCCTTACGAGGAAAGGCTACAGCGTCTGGGGCTTTTCAGCCTAGAAAAAAGTCGCCTGAGGGGGGACATGATTGAGACTTATAAAATTATGCATGGGATGGAGAGAGTGGATAGAGGGAAATTCTTCTCCCTCTTGCACAACACCAGAACCAGGGGACATGCACTAAAATTGAGTGGAGGGAGAGTTAGAACAGACAAAAGAAAATATTTCTTTACCCAGCGTGTAATTCATCTGTGGAACTCCTTGCCACAGGATTTGGTGATGGCATCTGGCCAAGATGCCTTTCAAAGGGGTTTGGACAGATTCGTGGAGGAAAAGACCATCACAGGTTACAAGCCATAAGCAACCTCCTGGTTTTTAGAAGTGGGTTTTCTCTGTGCCAGGTGCAAGGGAGTGGCGACTGGACACAGGTATCTTGTTGTCTCGTGTGCTCCCTGAGGCATCTGGTGGGGCCACTGTGTGACACAGGAAGCTGGACTAGATGGGCTTTTGGCCTGATCCAGCAGCCGGGCTCTTCTGATGTTCTTATGCTCCATGACTGTTTTCCACTGGTGTTTCCCTGCTCTGTGCTTAAATTGTCATATTAATGCAGAACATCTGGCCTTGGGGGGATATGACAGACAGTACAGCAGTGCAGCGACAGCAGGTGTAGGACACGGGTAGCCCCCCTGACCCTTCTCCCTGGGCAGGCCACATACGACAGAAGGGAGAGTCTATGCACTATACCTACTGGTGTGGAACGGGAAGGCGTGTTGCAAAGAGCATCACGCCTGGAAGCGTCTCTACTCCCGAGTAGACAGCCAGCACCTAGGGTTGCAGCAGCCCATCTACTCAGGAGTAAGTCCTATTGAGTGCAGCGAGGCTTGCTCCCCGAATCCCCGGAAAGGACGTCTGCTACAACATAGCCTAAGCCCCGGTTGCTGCTGCTTCTGGCCCCCCACCCTGGTCACCGGTGTGGTGCTGCTGCTGCTGCTGCTGCTGGCGGGGGGCTGCCCTACTGCACCCCCTTTTTCTCCCTTTAGTTTCGCCACTGCCTGCCGCCGGCGAGCCACAGACCTCGCCTCGCCCCCACAAAGGCGCCCGTTGCTGTCGCCCAAGCTGCCCGCTGCGGCTGGGGGGGGGGGTGTCGGTCGGGCTGCCCCGTCTCCTGCACGCACTCTGCGGGTCTCGCGCGGGGGCTGGAAAGCGCCAGGCACCTGCGGCGGGCGCGAACGGGCGCCCCCTCCGCCAGAGAGGCGGCGCCGCATTGGCTGACGCCGGAGCCCGTCAGGGGCGGCGCCGGGCCCAGATTGGTTCCGCTGGAGCGGCGGCGGGCCTGGCTCGGGCAGCGGCAGCAGAGGGGGCCGCGCTGCGTTGCGCTGCCTGCCTGCCGAGCCGGGCTCTCCGCGGACGGAGCCGAGAAGCGCCGCCGCCGCCGCCGCCGCCCACCATGTGAAGGGCCCACCGGGGCAGCGCCGGAGCCGCCTGCTGGGCTCGCCCGGCGGCCAAGATGCTGAGCCGGCTGATGAGCGGCAGCAGCAGGAGCCTGGAGCGCGAGTACAGCTGCACCGTCCGCCTCCTCGACGACAGCGAGTACTCCTGCACCATCCAGGTGGGCGCGGGCGCGGGCAGGCAGGAGAGCGAGCCCCTGGCCGCGGGGCCGCGCAAAGGGCCCCCCTCGCCCGGCGGAACCCGCTGCAGGGAAGGGATCGGGCCGCCGCCTGCTGGCCGGAGCGCTGCGCAGGGGACCCCGGGCGCCGGCGAGCGGGTTGCTGGCTGCTGGAGCCAACGGGGCGAGACCTGTCGCGCTGCTGGGCGAGCCGACTCGGCGGGAGGGATGGAGGGGAGAGCTCTGGCCGCGGCGGCGGCGGCGGCGGCGAGGGGTTTGACCGGCTGAAGCGTGGATGGGCTGCTGCTGCTGCTGCTCTTTCTGCGCCCGCGCGCCGCTGCGGTCCAGGCTGGACTCTCGTTCGTTCGTCCGTTCCAATCCTTTCCGCGTCTTTGTCTCGTTCAATAGGCTCTGTTAGTAGCCTGGAATCCAGGGGTTCTTCTGTGGCCATTAGGGGAAGCGTGGTGAGTGACAAAGGACTGTTTCCAGTGCCGACTCCCTCTTTCGCGATTTGCCCACAGTCTAGTCGTGAGGACTAGTAGAATCTCCCTCCCTTCGTTTTAATGCTAACTGAAAGCAGGGGCTCCGATTCTGGGTTTTCTGTTTGTGCCCTGCTGCTACAGACATGTGGAAGATAAGATTTGTGGAGAGAAGTATCTGGTATCTGCTTGGGTCCTGTCAATCTAGGGAGTGCAGAACTTTGTTTAAGAAAGGAAGGCGGCAGCCAGCCAAGGGCCCCACTGAATATATGCGACGGTGCATGTGCAAAGCTCTCTTTCCTTGTCACCTGTCTTGACGCTGAGATTTTAAACTCCTGGCCAATGTCTGGTTTACAGCGCATTGTGCGCTAAGTTCTCCTCCGTGGCATCGTTCAAGGAGGCTGTAATACGTTCAGCCCAGAAAGGTTTTGGTGT
The DNA here is from genome assembly GCA_026170595.1 of Plestiodon gilberti rubricaudatus. NCBI lineage: Eukaryota > Metazoa > Chordata > Lepidosauria > Squamata > Scincidae > Plestiodon > Plestiodon gilberti. The sequence goes on along the minus strand of JANXHW010000007.1, from coordinate 735,789 downwards.
GACTGGGTCTCCTCCACCCCCTTAGCTCTAGCCTACCAATTTCTTGCAGTTCATGTGCAACAACTTGTAAAAAACAGAATTTCAAGAGGGAGCTCCAGTGAGCGCCCTTGAGTGGTCTTCATCCTCCCAGTTCTCCTCTGAATGGGTTTCTTGTCAGTCCAGCGTCGGCTGGTGCAGAGAGCAGCTGCATCTTCGGAGCAGTGGTGGACAAACAGTGGTCAGGTCGGGGGCTGAAGGTGACGTGAATTCATCGCTCTCGTTTTCTTCTGCTTCATCTGCATGCTGGTCGCCTGTGGTTCCTTTCAATGCTTGTGAGTCTCTCTCAATATTGCGTGAAGAAGTCTGCTGCAAATTGTCCTTTGAACAAGAAGCGATGACAAGTGAGGGTTCTTCTGGGTGACGGCGGCGCGATGCCTGCAGGCTGCTTGGAAGCAGAGGTGGCCATTGGCAGCAGGTGTTGGTTAGCTGTCCATTTTTGGTATCCTGTTTTCTCTCCTCTGCGTGGTCCCCTTCTGAGCATCAATGGGCTCCTTCCGCTTTTGGGCTCAATTGTTTTCCATCTCGCAGGTGGGCCGAGTGGCCAAGCTCCGCCGTCGCTTGCCGTAGGGTGTTCTGATTGTGATTGGGCTAGCAGGGCCCACGGTCCAAGCAGCCCAGGCGAATTTCCAGCCCACGTTCTGTTCTGTGGCTCCCCAGGTGTGATCAATCCGGCCCCTGAATTTTGGTGAAGCTGCTCAGCAAGTGGCGTCTTTTGTGGGTAGAAATAATTGGCGGGCGGGTGCCCCCCCTTGTGCCCCCTGAATGGCTGCAGTCTTGTGCCTGTGAGAGAGAGAGTGAGTTTTTTGTGACTGCTGTCATGCTCCAGCTAAGCAAGAGTGTTGATAGCTTGTGGAACTGAGGCACGTAGGCCGGGAACATGCAGGTGGCTCGCCAGGGAGAGAGACGGCTGCCCGCTGCCGGGCACACAGGCTGGCACACATGGGGCGAGTTGTTCTGAAGGTCATTCTTTTGAAAAGCAGCAGAGACGCCTCCCGTTTGTCTCGCTTGGTGCTGCTGGCGTCCTGTTCTGGGAGCGTTTCTGCTGGGTTCACCTTGTGGCCTTTTCAACCGATGGACTTTCTGTGCAGTATTTCGTATACTGTTTTAATGATGGAAGGAATAATGGCCTTCCCGTTCAGAAGGTGACGTCTAACATATGGAGCCATTCAGTGTTAGAGTTAAGGGGATACTCCGATGATCCAAGCCAGGAATTTGTGTAATGCTTCAGGCAATGCTCGCTTGTCAGCCTGCTGCATTTGGGGGGGGGGGTTTCTTGAGCCCTTCAGCCCTGCACGTGCTTCTCTGTATCGGGTAGCATTTGTCTCTAGGAGCGGGTCTCGCTTAGTCAAAATGATTGGAGCTGAATCATGGAACAGCGGTTCAGAGTAAGGATCGCTGCAAATACGTCCTTGTCTTGTAGACCATGGATGCTTCCGATTTGCTCCATCTGTGCAGGCCCCTCCTTGGAGCAGATTTTGTCTGGGCAAGAACAGTATTTCTCCAGTTAGGGGCTTTTCCCGTCCCCCTGCTAAGCCCACCCCTGGTATTGCAGCAGATGTGGGGCAAAGAAAGGATAAATGCCCCCACCCCCGCACTGAGGTCTGATTAGGCCTTGGGAAAGTACCTGGTCTTGTCAGGGGGTGAGACAGGCATTGATGAGCATCGTGGATTTCGAGGCGGCCTTGGAGACCACCCAGGTCATCTCTGTTCTCGGTGTGACCAGGTTTGGTGACCTCTCTTGGTGACCACACTGGATGCTGCCACTTCCCTTTTTGCAGTGAGCAAATTGGTGAGGCTGGACAGAAACAACTGGCTCAGTCCGCAGCGGAGGTGGGGGGGGTCTGAGCCCTGAGCACCCAGGTCGGTTGTGCTCCTTCAGCCCCACACCTGCTGCAGTGCTGCATTCCGAGCCGGGTGGCAGCAGTTCAGACACCCCACCCCACCCACCCACCCACCCCCTGTGTTCAGAGACCCACTCCGCTGAGGCTGTGCTGCGCAGGGATCCATCCGCATGTGACTTTTTCACTGAATGCAAATGAAGTCGGTGTGAGATTAGATGACTTTAAAAGGGTTAGACAAGTTTATGACTGATGGGTCTCTTGCTTAAAGGTGAGTGGAGAGCGTTCTCCTCTCCCAGATGCTGGGGGGGGGGGGCGACAGGGGTCTGAAATCTGTGCCAAACCCGCCATCCGGCTCACCTTGTATTACTGCTGCGGGTTCTCTTGGCGGGGGCATTGTGTAGCAGTGCTGCTGAGAGGGGAGGGAGAGAGTGGCTACTAGCCCCATAGAGAAGCAGGGGTACCGTTGCCCCGAGGGCTCCCCAAGTTACGACGTGTCCCCTGCCAAAACGCCTTCCCTTTTTGCGCTCTGAAGTGGAGGGGGTCTGTTTCACCCCCTCCGTGACCCCCTCTTCTTCACCCCTGGCGGGCTGCCTGCTGTTGGGCCCCTTCTGAGTGTAGCAGTGAAACCCTCCAGCCCCTGCTCAGCCCCATTCATATGGAAGAGAGAGCTTGCTTCTTTTTCCCTTCCAAAGGCACTCTTCTTCCTTCCAGGAACTCATTCCCCCTGCATTAATTTTCCCTTCTGCAAGCAAGAAGAACCCCCCCCCTTTCCTTTCCTCCCCTCCCCCCATGTGAGCAAGCTCTTCTTCTTCTTTGTTCCCCCTCCCCCACCAGCTTAAAGAGGCAGGACTCAGAGAACAAAGAAGGGGCAACATTTTCAAGTGAATGGGGTGGCAGCTGTCGGATCTGCAGCCCCCCCCCCACCGTCTGCCAGCCTGTCTCTGCCATGCACTGTTCTGCCCACTCCTCAGCAGGCAGGTGCTGGGCTTTGTCTAGACTGGGGCATGCTGGGAGGGAGCAGAACCTGCGAAGGGCAGACCCCTTGCGCTGCAGCTGCAACCCCCCCCCCCGGAAGCTGCCCGCCGATCTGTCCTAGAAGGGGCGACAGTGGCTCTCAGGCCCACACCGGCAACTTCAACGTATGGCTTGCGACTTGTGTCGGTCCCTTGCTTGTGAAGTGATGTTCAGCGTGTGTTGGGTTTTTTCCCCCCTCTTCACAGGTCAAGTCATCCAGTTTCCCCAAGTCATCGGTGATGCCAGCTATCAACTGAGCCCGTGTAGCATCCCCGTTGGCGTCCGAGTCCTTCTGGTGATGTGGCCAAATTCACTCCTTTCCCGGCTCGGAATCCGAGGCAGAGAGGCCTTCTCTGGCCTGGGCTGTCATCTGATCTGCAGGAGGGTCCTTGGGTGAAAACCCACTCCCTTCCTCTGGACTTGCCTCTGGAGTGGCAAGGTTGCTCTCTCTCGCTTCACCCCCCAGAGGGCTGCAGCATCCTGACCCCAGTGCAAGGGGCTTTGGGGGATGTGGTGTCCTCGGGTGCCTGGTGGCGATTGCAAGGGAAAGTGTCGAGAAACAACCCCCCCCCATCATGCTGTCAACGACATAATCGAGAACCTCACAAGAGCCCAGCTGCGGGATCAGGCCAGCGGCCCACCTAGTCCAGCTTCCTGTATCTCACAGTGGCCCCCCCACCAGGTGCCTCAGGGAGCACACAAGACAACCAGAGACCTGCGCCCTGTGGCCACTCCCTCCCTTGCACCTGGCAGTCAGAGACAGGCTAGCTTCAAGACTGGAGGTTGCATCTAGTCGTCAGGGCTTGTAACCTGTCTGTGGTGGACTGTGTGAGTTCCAGCATCGTCGTTGCATGTTTGTGATCTGACAGCCACACTCTGGTGCTTACCCACCTGTGTGGGTGTTTCTGTGTCGGAGCCACAGTGTTCTCCAGGTCTAGGGAGTTAGGTGCATAGAGAGGTTACTTTGAGCATTGGCTGATCTCCTGACAAGCCAAGCACAGAGCATTCTGGGATGCCGCCACCTGTACTTTCATCGTTGGTGCCTGAACCTGCGGAGACCTTGGAACTAGTCTTCTGCCTGCTGTTCAGGGCACCTGGCTTGAAGGTGTTGTTGGCAAGCTCACTTTGGGCCTTTCCTAAGCAGCCAGGCTTATTTCGGAGCCCTTTTAAAGGGCAACGTGGTGGTTTGGTGTGGCTGGGTGGGTGCAGGTTGCGTTTGTCAGTGGGGCTGCTCCAGATCTCCCTCTAGAAAGGGCTGTCTTGTTCAGCTGACTTTAGAGCTAACTGGCCTCAATTGCTACCCTCGGTGCAGAGAGAATCTGGTGCAAGTGGGTTTCTGCAGTATCACTTTGCATCTGGCTGTTGGAATTGATGCCTTCTTATTATGTGGAAGGAACCTTCAGCCATTGCGTTGCTCTTGCTCCTTCGGCTATAGCTGGACGTTCTTATTTTGGCACACGCATTGGCCTTAGGACCGCAGGAGACTGATGTCTCCTATACTGCAGGGGAAGACGCTTCAGGGGCCCTCTGGGGCTGTCGGAGACCTGCGTACTAAAAAGTGCTGTTTGGATGAGATTCATCTGTGTACAAGACAGAGCTTTCTGTTTCTGTACCTTGCAGGGTCTCCTAGAACAATGCCAGCAAGATTAATGACTTGGTATTCTCGGGAATACACGAACGGTGGTTCCTGTACATCTTGGACGTTGATATTCAGATTTGTGTCCCTTTTTTAATGGGATGTGGCTAACGGTGCGATCCTGGGTAAGTCTAGAGCGACAGAGCATGCGCTCCGCCGCTCTAGAGTGTTGCAAATGTGCCGTAAAGCCCGTATGCGACTCCTGACGAGTAAGGGCCACTGGGGCAAAGGCTGGCAGCCCTCACTCCGCCGGGGGACTGTCCCTGCAGTCCCTGTCGGTGCCGGGGCGGGGGAGGGTGGACCGGGCGGTGAGGGAGGGCGGCCATTGGCCAAACCAGGTGGGGATATCGGTGGCACGCTCCGCCGATGTCCCTGGCCGTCTCCCAGCCTGGTTCGGCCTACCTCCCCCCAGCTCGAATGTACGCCAGCTTCAGAGCTGGTGTACATTCGAGGAGGCCCATAGGACCTTGGCCAGCTTGCACACGGGGAAGGGGACGAGTATCCCCTACTCCTCTGGTCCTTCTGGGCTGCCCCGGAACAGCCAAAGGATACCGTGGCTGGCCCTTTAGGCCAGCTGGGTGCCCTTACACAGGATTGGGCTGCCCAGTGTGACTTTTTAGCACACACTTTTGTTCCTGTAACTCGCAAGACATGACACAGTGATCTGGGTTGAGTGACGGCTTCCATTTTATTTAATCCAAAACGGATTCACAGCCAGCATACTTCCCCAGTTCAGGTTTCCCTGGGTTGAAGCAAGGCAGGTTGCACCTAGCCCCCCCCCCTCCAGTTGAGCCCATTCTGGCTGGGAGCCTCCTTCTCTCCCAAAGCCCATCAAGGATGGCTTGTAGCTTCATCTCCCAGGCAGTGCTTTGGCCCGGTGAGCCCAAGACAGTTCCCAAGTCCTCCCTTTGAGCCTGGCCTGGAGAACCTCAAAGCTGTTGCCCTGTGTGGGAATTCTGGCAGACCTGTGAACAATCAAAGTAGAACAAAGCAGGGGGGGCGGGGGGACGACAACACACACATCATAAAACTGACACAGGCCAGTCTGTGCACGGCAGGGTGGATGTGCATGCTCCGTGCGCTCTGTTGCTTGGAGGGTCCCGCCTTGGGCGCAGCAGGAGGCTCGTCTGGATGGCCTTTGGATGCCTGGTAGCCCTGTGATTCTATTTTAGCCTTAAGTAGGCCAGCCGGGAGGAGACCTTGATCCAAAATGCAGCAAGGATACAGTGTGACCTCATTAAGAGGCAAGCCTGTCTGTCCCCTTTGCTTCAGTTAGTTGCTGTCTCCTTAGAATAGGGAATGAAAGGATGGCAGAAAGTCTTCTGCAGTGGCCAAACTCGGGCTTGTTAGAGCTGTGCCAGGAGAGACTCGGGGCCACAGCAGAGCCTGCGCCTGCTCTGTGGAGTCCAGCGTAGGCAGAGGTGCTTGGCGGTGTTTTCGCAGATGTGACATGTTTGGGGTGTATCTGGAGGAGGGGGCGATTCATGCTCTGCACCCCCAAAAGGTGCCATTTCTGGTCTCAAAATGAAGGATGCCAGTGGCTGTGTCTGTGCAGCTGACGTGGCTTGCTTTGTAGAAGTTGCCTGGCTGGATTTCTAGATCAATGACTGAGGGGCTACCCGTCCCCCCAGGGGGGCTCTGGACCCCCCCCCCTCGTACCAGGCCTCTGGGGACGCACCCTTCACAGCAGTCCTGTCCTCAGGACCCAGCACAGAGGAGAGGACTGCCTCGCCGCGGCAGGCGCTGTTCAGTTGGCCATCATCTGCATGGCGCATAGATATCTGTGTGCAGCAGCTGGAATGCCGTTTTTTAAAAATGGAAACGGCTTTGTGACCTGTTTTGTCAGCAAGGGTTCCCGGGGCCTTTGCGAAAAGGATTTCTGCTCCCACCACCCTGTTCCTGCTGCTTCAAGATCTTTTTGTGGCCCAAGGAGGGGGGAGGGCAACAGTTGGCCTGAGCATGTGATTCTCCGCTGTTTGGGGGCCGCACTGAGGGCGAAGCGGTGGCATGTCAGGGCAGCGGTGTTGCCACAGAGAAGGATCCGCAGTTGGGCCCACCTTGACCACGTGTGGAGCCTGGAGGAGTGTGGGGCTGTGCTTCCCTCCAGGAAACGACAATGACCTGTCAGTCAAATCAGAGGTTGACAGAGTGACATGGAAACATGATTGCAGCCGAGCTGCTGTCCCTCCCGAGTGTCACCGTCACGCAGCTTCCGGGGCTGCTTTGACATGGGCCGCCACGTCCATTCCCCGGCGCTCAGCTTCCCTCTGGCTAGGGCTGGCGATGTGGCTGGCTCCCTCCCTCCCACGAGGTGCTGCTTGCTTGGCCCTGGAGGCTGAGCAGGGGCTGGGGCTGGGCGGGCAGCATTTGTGACCTGGGCCTGCTGCTGGCCTCGGCCGGCAGCCTTGGCCTCCTCGGTGTTGCCCAGGGGCTTCCGCTGCACACCCAGGCCAGCTTTCCTTGGCCCCCCGAGAAGAGATGCCCCTCGCTTGCCTGCCTGCCTGGCACTGCTGCCAGGATGGAAGGACCTCTGGCTGTCAGGCTGCTGAGCTGGAGGGAGGGAGGAAAGAAGGAGAAGTCTGTTTCACGCTCTGGGAGTGAGTGGCTCGTTCTTGGCTGGGGACGAAGAGTGCCTCTGCAGCTGTGCCTCGCTCACTCGGCTACCTAGGACGTGCCCAGGGTCTCCTTCTGGAAAGCTGCATTGCAAAAAAAAAAAAAGCCGGTTTTTTCTTGCTGGAGAGAGCAGTCCTACCCCTGCCCAAAGAGCCTGTTCTCTGTATTAAGTTCTCCATGCAAATGCAAGATTGGCGCATGATGATCTTTCATTTGCGGTAGGAATGGCTCTCTGGGGAGGGGGGGAGGCGACTTGCCCCCCTCCTTGGCTGAGGCCCTTCTCAGCTGGGTAGACTGAAGCTGATTGGAGCTGGTGGGTCAGGGCAGAGGCGTCACGAGGGTTGGTATATATATACCACAGTACAGGTCGCCCACAAATCAGTCGCCAACCAAAAACCCGCGGCCAACTTGATGACACTCGCACAACTGAAGAAGAAGAGTTCTAGCATTAGCTCTGATACATAGAAATGAGAGCCGACTCAGACGAACACCTGATTGGTTCCATGCTGTGTCATTACCTCATTGGCTCTCAGAACAATCAGTCTCAGGGGTCAGTTTTGAGTTAAGGAAATACACTTTTAATCCACTTTTTTGTGTTTTCTCCTGGTTATTTGGCCATAGCATTTGATAGAATACAGATAATTCAACACAGTTTGTTTCATTACATTCTGCATTAAATTACCTTTCTTTTATTTATTTATTTATTTATTTATTTATTTATTTACACACACACACACACACACACACACACACACACACACACACACACACACACACACACACACACACACACACACACACCTAATCTCTCATGAGATAGGCCAAAATTGCTTGCAAAGGGATTTCTGCATCAGTATTAAATATAAATAATACATGCATTGCCCTTTCTCCCCAAAAGTTACTTCAGCAACGACCAAGGAGACATTTCCACAGGACGTTTTGCAAGAGAGCCCTGTGGTTGCTTTGATGTGCTTCTGGCTGCCCACCAAAACACACCCACCCTGTTGGGTTGCCAGAAGATCCGGGGACCCTCCAGGGCTTCTGCCTGGAAATTGCAGCTGGCAGAGCCTCCTGGATCGTGGCTGCTTCTGTCTCCGCCTCTGCAGCGCACGTGCGCAGTGTGTGGCGGGTGCTGCTGTCTCTGTGCCTGCAACACACGCATCACATGCCCTCCTTGGAGGCCGCCAGTGGCCTCTTGCTTGCCGTCTTGCCCCTGCTGTAATTTGTAGGCTGATCCTGCAGTGGCTGCAGCGTTGAAGCTGCCGTCTCTTCTCTGAAGGGAATCGGTGATTCAGCGGAGGTGGGAACACTTCTTTGAAAGCTTCCCACCCTCGCCCTGTCAGGAGCCACTGCTGGCCTTTGTGGCTGCTGCTTCGGTGGTCAGGAAGGGAAGGCTAGCGTGGTGAAGATGTGACCGGCAGGTTCTCTTTGCCTTGGGAGTTGGCAGCACAGAGCAGGGGGAGCAGGCTGGCTGGCCCGGGACGGGATGCTGTCCTGAATTGGGACGTTGTGCTCCGATTCCTGCCCTGCTCCAGGAATGCAAGACGGAGGAACTGTTAGACTGACCAACGGCCTCCTTTCAGAGGCCGTTTGGTTCAGGCTGCTGCTGCCGGTGCTGGAGCAGAGGTGGCTGTTGGGCTGCAGCCTTGACCAGAGATCCTTCCAGCAGCTGCCTTGTTGCCCCTGCACAAGCCGCACTCAGGCAGGGTTCTTTGCACGTTCAGCCTGCATCCCCAAGTGCGGGGGCTTCCGCCACGCTCCCCTGCCCTGCCTGCCATTTCCAGAGAGGCTCTTTTTCCGGCTGCGGTTGAGGCCGCAACAAGCAGTGGTTCTGCACTCGAACTTTGGCTCAACCCTTCTCAGAGGACAAAGCTCTGTGGCTGTTTGCGCAGAAGTGAAAAGCAAGGTGACTTTGAGCCATGGGGTTTAAAAAGAGGACGATCCACTTTGCCAGCCCAACAAGACTGACATCTTCTGATGGAGCGATCTGCAGATTTTTTCCGTTCTCTTCTTGGCAGCCTGACTGCACAGGGAAAGCAAATTGAATTCTTCCTTCCTCTGTGACCCCTCCTTGCATCGCCTCCTCGTTCCTGATTGCTGCAAACAGACAGGAGTGACCAGAACTGTCCGCATCTCATACTGTGCTTAAATGTCTGGAGCTCACTCAGCGCCTCTGGGATGATTTGGTAGGCTGGAAATCCAAATCAATGCAGGAAGTTCCCATGAAGCAGCAGAGCAGAGAGGGAGGGAGGGAGGGAGGGAGGGGTGTGTGTCCAGCTTGTCGCGTTTGAACACGAGGAGCCATTCAAGGGGAGCGACCCCCCCAAAAGGAGACACGACAATGTAACACACCAAGAAGAGCAAATGCATCCAGAGCTGTGGCAGCTGCTGGAGAGGAGAGGAGGGTCTGGGCTGCCTGGGCTGCAGGAGGGGGAGAGCAGTCTCGCCACCTTGGCCGTGGACTGGAGGACCTCCCTGGATGCTGGGAACAGGGGTTTGGGCTGCTTGCGGCTACTGCTCCCCTCCCTGCGCACGCCTGCCTATCGCACAGCGTCTCTGTCTGCCCCCTCCCGGGCCAGAGGAATAACCTGTGGACTGCCCGTGGGCGCTGGGCAACCCCCCCCCCCCGGTGGCTCCTGAGCACCATTCGTGGGCAGAGTGTTGTTCCAAGCTTCTTCTTCTGGGGAAGCTCTTGGAGGCCCAGAGGCTTCAGGGACAACGGGATCCGAAGCTGGTCTGGCCTTGCAGGCTGTCAGCTGGTGGCTCGTCTCTGGGCTTGAAGGATGTGCGGAGACTGGGGCTTTGCTGGCCTCATTCTGAGTGGCAATGTGGTCGCTCTGCTTTGGAGAGATTCCAGGGAGGGAAGCTAGAGAGGCTCCGCTGGGGACCTGGTGCTTCTTGCCCCTCACTCCAAGGTGGAAGTGCTGGTAGTAGTGGTTAGCGCTAGGCACGTGCAGGGGGGGGCCTCCACTGAGTGGCGGATTCTTGGAAGACCTTGGGATGGAGAGACCCAGCTGCGTCTCTTGCGAATCCTGCAGTCTGCCTGGCGAAGAAAGCGAACGAGCTGTGCGTTGTCCAAGCAGCCCTCTGGGAAGCTGGCTAAGGGGGCTTGCCAAACTCGCCTGCCGCTGCAGATGGAGCACCTTTCCAGGCTGGCCAACTGGCTGGCCGCTTGGGGTTTGGAGAACGTGCCAGGGAGCTGGAGGTTGGCTCGGGCCCCCGGTGCTTTCCAGAGACTAGGCTGCCCTCCCGCATGACTCGCCAGCCGTTGCGAGTGGGGAAATAAGAACATAAGAAGAGCCCTGCTGGATCAGGCCAAAAGCCCTTCTAGTCCAGCTTCCTGTATCACACAGTGGCCCCACCAGATGCCTCAGGGAGCACAAGATAACCTGTTTCCCGTTGACACTCCCTTGCACCTGGCACAGAGAAAACCCACTTCTAAAACCAGGAGGTTGCTTATGGCTTGTAACCTGTGATGGTTTTTTCCTCCATGAATCTGTCCAAACCCCTTTTAAAGGCATCTAGGCCAGGTGCCATCACCACATCCTGTGGCAAGGAGTTCCACAGATGAATTACACGCTGGGTAAAGAAATATTTTCTTTTGTCTGTTCTAACTCTCCCTCCACTCAATTTTAGTGCATGTCCCCTGGTTCTGGTGTTGTGCGAGAGGGAGAAGAATTTCCCTCTATCCACTCTCTCCATCCCATGCATAACTTTATAAGTCTCGATCATGTTGGTGGTTTGATGAGATGTTGGTCACCTGATGAGATGTTGGTCTGGAGTTAGTGGGTTCTGCTTTGGTGGCCTGCTGGAATTCTGTCCATGGCCCCCAATTTGTTCTTGCTACTACTGGTCCTGCCTCCTGTAAAGGCCCCGGCGGGAACGACTGTGTGACTGATCCCTCTGCCCATTCGCTCCATTTCAAGGTTTAAACACAGGGAGGTTTTTGACAGATTAGGGGTTGCTCTAAGACTGGGCAGGAAGTACTAGTCGTCGTTGCAGCAGAGGTCAAGCCACTGGAGCCCCGGAGAAGGCTTTGCCCGAGGGGCCAGGCAGCTGGCTGTGTGGGGCAAGGGGAGGCCGGACAATCCAAGCCGGCAGGCAGTGGGTCTCTTGGGGGAGAAGGCAGGTGGTTGGGGCTGGGATTGGAAGGGCATTGCGAGCAAGCTGGGGGGCTGAGCTAGAGCAGCCAGCCGGAGGCAGAAGCCCAGGAAGGAGTAAGGTATCTGGAACAGGGAGTCGCAGGAAGCCGGGCGCGCGGGGGTGGCGTTCCGTCCTTCTCCCTGGAAAGGGGTGGTGGCACTGACTAGGTCCAGCTGTGGATGCCACCCTTCCTGGCCAGAGGTGCAGCCGCTCTGGAATCGCATCCAAATGCCTGGTTGTGGTGGTCTTGGCCGGGCTGCAGATAGTGAGGCCGAAATCAACCTCGTTTGCGGCCGGGAGCAAAACTGCACCGCAGCAGAAACTGGTGTCCAGTTGAACTGTCGAGGTGGAAGCAGAAAATGCCGCCTTCCCTCGCCAGCGGGGGGGGGGGGAATCTGCTGCTCCCTGTCGCCCCCCCTCATCGCTCTGACTGCCCTGAACTCCAGCTGCCTCTCGCAGCTCTGGGGGCGAAGGGTGAGCTGCGTCCTGCCCGCCTGTCCTCCTCTGGGGTTGTTGGTCGGCCAGGAGCCAAAGCCAGGAGGAGGCAGCTGTCGAGGATCCTCCTCAGCTGGGGACTGTGGCGACCTCTCGGGAGAAAGGGCCCCCTCCGCACGCAAAGCGCTGTAGAACAAGACCAGGGTGTGACTCTGTGTGTGTGTGTGGGGGGGGGGGCAACTCTCTCTCTTCCTGCTGCTCCCTGTGCTTGTTGTTGGGAATCCCCATTTCCCACTTGTTTATTTTAAAATGCTTTTATCCCACCTTTCTCCTTTTTTAGAAAAAAGGCTAACGGCATATAAAACGCAATAAAACAATGCAAGTTCTAAAGCAGTCACTGTTGGGGGCCTGCTGTGCCCCCTCCACCTGGCTGGACCGAGTTCCAGAGCTTGGAATGGCCGCCTTCCGTCTTCCATCCACATTCTGCTTTCCTTCTGCTTCTTCTCCCCTTTTGGTACCCAACTCCAGGACGCTTCCAGTGTTTTCCATCCAGAGCATTGGCCAGGCTAATCTTGTCACCCACTCTCTCCAGAATTATAAGTAATTTATGGAGATTAATTTTTAAGTACTCTTCCGACCGGAGACTGCAGAGTGGGGACACTGGAGTGGTTCGTCTGCTCAAGAAGGAAGAAGGCCATCTATGAGGCGGCCTCTGAGAGAGAAGCTAGACGTGCCTCGGAGGAGCAGCCGCAGCAGCCGCAGCAGCAGCACGGAGAAGCCTGGCGGAGAGGTGGTGCTCGGGCCGGAGCAGCAGCAGCCCGGGGCTTCTGTGGGGGGAGGGGGTTGACTTTTCTTGGACGAGAAGACATCCCTCTCTGCAGGGGCGGCGGGAGTGTGCGTGTCTCCTGCCACCGGCTGATGCACAAGTGCTCTGGAGTGTGTTGTGATGCCTGTGGGGGTGATCGAATCACCTTGCGTCTCTGGGCTGCTTTCGTTAGAAACCCCATCTTGCTGGCTCTGAAATCAAGCCTGCGACAGGGTGGAGGGTTGATTTCCGCCTTGCAACTCCAGGGAGCAGAGTTGGAGTGGAAGGGATCCGGCAGACAGCGGTGGATGGCACCGGTGCTTTCCTTATCGGCCAAGGTGTTTGCAGGAAGAGGCGGCGCTGGGTGCCTCTCTCTCTCTCTCTCTCAGTCCTATGAACCAAAGCAAGTGCAGGATTTATAGCAACCAAGTTTTGTGTGTGGTGGAATTCGCCGCTTACACAAACGCCATGTTTAAATGTGTGAACTGAGAGCCCAGCACAGCGAGGCATGGGGGAGTGAAACGGCCCGGGGGGGGTCACTGCCTTCACAGGAGAGACTTTCCTTTTCTCAGGGGGCACCAGTGCAGCTGTGCCAAAGAAGGGGAAAGTAGCTTTTTCCTTGAAGTGCAGCTGTGCCAAAGAAGGGGAAAGTAGCTTTTTCCGAACCCACCCGTCCATTTCCCTGTAATTGGACATTTTCGGAATGGTCCGATGAGCTCTTGTCTGAGGGATGCTGATGGGGGCCGGCCAGGTGTGGTCCTCTGCCTGGGTGTCCTATTAGTCCCCTTCCAGAGTCCCACCACTCCTTCTAGTAAAGGTAAAGGTGACCCCTGACAATTAAGTCCAGTCGTGTCCGACTCTAGGGTGTGGTGCTCATCCCCATTTCAAAGCCGAAGAGCCAGCGTTGTCCGAAGACGCCTCCGTGGTCATGTGGCCGGCATGACTCTCCTTGCCGCAGCGCGTAGCATGCGCCTGGAACACGGAGCGCTGTTTACCTTCCCGCAAGCAGTACACCTATTTATCTACTCGCATTAACATGCTTTGGAACTGCTAGGTTGGCAGGAGCTGGCCAAGCAACGAGAGCTCACCCCGTCGCGGATTCGAACTGCCGACCTTTCAATCGACAGCTCATGGTTCAGCGGTTTAACCCACTGCGCCACCCGCTGGCTACCCTTATACAAATGGAGGCCGGGCCCTTCTGCATACAGCACAGAGGCAGCCAGTGGAATCTCCGTTTACAAGCTGCCTTTGTTTCCTCTTTTTTGCAGGTGTAGCATAGAAACTTGAGACCTGCCCCAAAATGGTCCTGTTGAATGATGACTCATTATCTAATTGGGGAAATGACTTTGACACAACTGGGGACAAGTCATCTGAGGTTTTTCTAAAGGTCAGGACCGTGGAGTGTCTCATCAGCGCGTTGTGCACGCTGAAAGTCGCTCTTCATCTTTTCCGAGATCTCAGAATTGCTCGTGGTTGCTGTACATCTTTGCAAAGACGTTTGGGGGTGGGGGGTGGGGGTGGGGAAAGCGAGTAAAGCCTGTCTCAAGATGTTTTGTCTGGAAAGGGTTTGTATAGTGGGGTTAAAAGGGAATTTCTGGTGCCTGCAGCAGGGATCCAGGACCCCTTGCGTTGGGAGGATGGCTGCGCTGCGCTGCGCTGCGCTGCGCTGCGGGGAACCTCCTCCTCCTTCCATCGTCCTTCTGGGTGTGCTGAGAATCCGGAGCCCGTGGCGGCAACTGAAGAATGGGCACCTGGGTGTCACTCCTGGTGTCTGGAGGCTGTGCAGTCTGCCGTCCTTGCTGGGGGGCCTGCCACGCTTCCAGATCAGGCTTGCCAGGAACTCAGTGTTGTGGTCGCGGACTGGTGGCGGCGGCGGCGGCAGCAGCAGCTCTCCCCGGCCCCAGGCAGGCCGAGAAGAAGGCTCTTTCTTTCCCAGCCGACCTGGAGCTGCTCCCAGGGATGGGGCAGGGCGTGATTCTGCCACTGAGCAGAGGGTCCCTCCTGCCAGGAGTGGGACCCCAAAAACCGCTGAGTGAGAGAAAGAATCCTGGGGGGCCGGGTGGGTGGCGTTTGGAGCCCTTTCCCTTCTAGGGTGCCTCGGACTCCTTTCCTTTCTGGAAATGTTCTGGAAGCAAGCTCTCGGCCCGTGGAGCAAAGTCGTCATGCCTCAAAGGAGAGAGCTGGTGCTCCTCCCGGGCCGGGCAGGGACTCCTGACCCTCGCTGCTGCGGTCTGGTCTGGCCTGGCAGTGGCCGTCTGCAGAAGGCATTGCTGCACCCAGGCCATGTGGACGCCGGAGCAGAGGCCTTCAGGCTGCTGGGGAGGCTCTCAGGAGAGGTGTTCCGGAGAGACTTCTGGATGGATGGAGGTTCCTTCTGCTGACTGGCGACAGAGCTAAGTGCGCCGCAGGCATCGGAGGCTCCCATTCGCTGGCACAGCTGCCTCGGGAAAGGCTGCTTTCAATCTCTCCCTCTGCGTGGCGGCAGAAGGCCTGAGCGCCCTTTCTGTGGGCAAAAGAGCAGAGGCGGCTACAAATGCCTGTTGGGGGGGGGCTTTTGAAACGCTGCGTTGATTTCCTGGGGAAAACAGCGCCATGGCAGGCATGGCTGGCCGCGTGCCCAGACTTCTGAGCCAGTCCAGGTCTGGCGACACGTCCAGGGAATGGGGGCCGTTGCGCGGGGAGGGCTTGCAGCCGCCTGTCTGTCTGCAGGTGGAGGAGGTCTGACGCAAGGCACCCGCCTTCCTGTGGCCTTGTGCTTGGAATCCCAGCCAGTGTCTGTGCGACTGTGGCCAGAACCACACACACCCCACGCCTGGGTCTCGGTTCTGAAGGACTTGCCCTGCGAGAAGGGTGGAGCCTGGAGCAGCTCAGCTGGTTGGGAGGCTCTTCCTTCTTTCCATGCATTCTGGATGTTGAGTCAAAGTTGTAGCTTATCCCGCAGCAAAAATGGAGAGAACGGCACTAAAAATAATGCCGCTTGGTACTCTTGGGAGTGCTTTTGCCAAGTGCAGCAGAAGCCCCGCCAGAAGAGCAAGATGCTGGCTGGGGCTTGGCTGACTGGCCCCAGGCAGGTAGGCAGGCAGGCAGCAGACCTGCCCGGATCGCACGCAAGCAAGCAAGCAAGCAAGCGGCAGGGTTGTGCAGCCCCCGAATCCCGCGGTCTGCGGCTCTGAAAGGGGCATTTGCCTCCTTGCCTTGCACACAGTGATGAAGTTGGACACCCTGTCAGAATGATGGAACTAATGAGAAGCCCTAATGGGGATGGAGGAAGCTTCTCATTACGGCTAATAGACAAGCGGCTCGGCAGGAGGGCGCATCCAGTTTCCAGCCACGTTGCCCTCCCTTTTGGCCCCCCGGCCAAGCTGAAGTTAAAATGACCTCGTAAGGCAGCAGCAAATAGGACAAGAAAAGACCGTAAGTTCCAGATAGTGGCTGGGGAAGGGAGCCGGGCTGAAAACGCTCAGAAACGTTGTGTGTTTACCTGGGACCACATCAGACTTGGTCCGCAGAGATGTGGGCCACTGAAAAATCAGGAGCAGTTCCACGGTAGCCGCAACTGAGGCTTTACTACGAAGACTTCTGCTACTTCAGGGGGCTGCAGCCTCTCCTTGATCAGGGACTGCCTGAGCACAGTGGCCTCCAGGTCAGACTACTGTAATGCGCTGTTTGTGGGGCTGCCTTTTGAGGACTGCTCGGAGCCTGCAGTTCAGCCAAGCTGCAGCTGCTAGGCTTGAAGGGTGCTGGGTATGCCTCTTCCCAGTGCTCGGGCTAGGCTGGCTGCCACAGCAGCCTCTCTGAGCACAGTGCAGAAGGCTTGAACCCCCTGCAGAGCTTGGGAGCCAGCCAGGTACCTGAAGGTTTGCCACCTCCCACAGCAGCGAGTGGCCTCCTGGGGTGAGGGAGAGAAAGGGCTGATAAAAGGGGACTTGGAGACAGCAGAGAAATTAAATGAGTTCTTTGCGTCTGTCTTCACGGCAGAAGACCTCTGGCAAATACCGCTGCCGGAACGGCCTCCCCTGACTAAAGAATTAAGCCAAATAGAGGTTAAAAGAGAAGACGTCTCAGACTAAATTGACAAAATAAAGATCAATAAATCACCAGGCCCGGATGGCATCCACCCAAGAGTTCTGAAGGAACTCAAGAATGAAGTTGCTGACCTCTTGACCCAAATATGCAACTTGTCCCTTAAAACAGCCACTGTGCCAGAGGATTGGAGGATAGCTAATGTCACGCCAATCTTTAAAAAAGGAAGGAGGGGGGACCCGGGAAACTACAGGCCGGTCAGCCTAACATCTGTTCCAGGGAAGATGGTGGAAAGTCTCATTAAGGATAAAATCTTAAAATACATAGAAGAACAAGCTCTGCTGAGGGAGAGTCAGCATGGCTTCTGCAAGGGGAAGTCTTGCCTCACAAACCTGTTAGAATTTTTTGAAAAGGTCAACAGGCATGTGGATGCGAGCGAACCCGTGGATATTATATATCTGGATTTTCAGAAGGCGTTTGACACGGTCCCTCATGAAAGGCTCCTGAGAAAACTCCACAGTCAGGGAATAAGAGGGCAGGTCCTCTTGTGGATTAGGAACTGGTTGAAGACCAGGAAACAGCGAGTGGGAGTCAATGGGCAATTTTCACAATGGCGAGAGGTGAAAAGCGGTGTGCCTCAAGGATCGGTCTCGGGACCGGTGCTTTTCAGCTTATTCATAAATGACCTGGAGTTGGGGATAAGCAGCGAGGTGGCCAGGTTTGCGGATGACACTAAACGTTTCCAGGTGGTGAAGACCAGCAGGGATTGTGAAGAGCTCCAGAAGGATCTCTCCAAACTGGGAGAATGGGCAGCAAAATGGCAGATGCGCTTCAATGTAATTAAGTGATGCACATTGGGGCAAGAAACCAAAATTTCACATATATGCTAATGGGTTCTGAGTTGTCTGTGACGGATCAAGAGAGAGATCTTGGGGTGCTGGTGGACAGGTCGATGAAAGTGTCGACCCAGTGTGCGGCGGCTGTGAAGAAGGCCAATTCCATGCTCGGGATCATTAAAAAAGGGATTGACAATAAAACGGCCAATGTTATCATGCCTTTGTACAAATCGATGGTAAGGCCACATCTGGAGTATTGTGTCCAGTTCTGGTCACCACACCTCAAAAAGGATATAGTGGAACTGGAAAAGGTGCAGAAAAGAGCGACCAGAATGATTCGTGGGCTGGAGCACCTCCCTTATGAGGAAAGGCTACAGCGTCTGGGGCTTTTCAGTCTAGAAAAAAGGCGCCTGAGGGGGGACATGATTGAGATGTATAAAATTATACATGGGATGGAGAGAGTGGATAGAGGGAAATTCTTCTCCCTCTCGCACAACACCAGAACCAGGGGACATGCACTAAAATTGAATAGAGGGAGAGTTAGAACTGACAAAAGAAAATATTTCTTTACCCAGCATGTAATTCATCTGTGGAACTCCTTGCCACAGGATGTGGTGATGGCACATGGCCTAGATACCTTTAAAAGGGGTTTGGACAGATTCATGGAGGAAAAGACCATCACAGGTTACAAGCCATTAGCAACCTCCTGGTTTTAGAAGTGGGTTTTCTCTGTGCCAGGTGCAAGGGAGTGTCAACGGGAAACAGGTTATCTCGTTGGCTGTGTGCTCCCTGAGGCATCTGATGGGGCCACTGTGTGATACAGGAAGCTGGACTAGATCCAGGGCCTTGGGCCTGATCCAGCAGCCGGGCTCTTCTTGTGTTCTTATGTTCTTCTGTGAGCCTGGCAGGACACTGTGCTCTTCCCTGGAGATGGTCTCCTCAGCTAAGGTGAGGCGGGTTGCAGCGGGGTGGGGGTGGGGGAAGCGGGCCGCCTCCAGGGTGGCGCCATCCCCATGAAGTGTACCCCCCAGAAGGGCTTACCTGATTGCCTGCGACCTTGTGGCCTTAGTGGCACCAGACGAAGCCCTTTCTGCCTCTCCAGGCTTTTGAACCCTGGAAGTTAACCCTTGCAATGCTGCCTTTACTTCCTGTTTTACCACTTTGGTTGTCTTGTCGGTATCTTTGGGGTTGTGCTCATGACTTTATTTTCTCTTCTGTCAACCACCTGGCCGGGGGGGGGGGATAATTTTTGACATGCAGTTTACAAATCTTTAAAATAGTTTTTCAGCTACAGTAAGTTGTTTTTTTGCTTTGGATACAATTTGGGCTTCAGAATTTCCTCTGCCCAGTTGTGCTTTCCAAACACAAACATTTCTGTATTGGACCCCCCCCCCCCCCCATTGCTCCACCCGCTTTGCTTATTCATGGCAATGTATTCAGATATGTTGCTGCTTGCGGAGGAGTTTCTGTTCTGTGGCAGGAAGAGGAGGGTGGGGAAGCCTTTGGCCTGAAACGAAATGCGATGGCTGCTGCTAGTGTGACTCTCCTCCTTGCCCGGCCGGGCGAAGAGATGTCTGCCACTTGGCCCCAACTGCTCTTCTGTGCGTTGACATCAGACTTGGCTGGTCTTCTGGAGCAATTCTTCTGCAAAGGCCGTTGGCGCAGGATGGAACACCCCCCCCCCCCAGTGTCTGAGGCACAAAAGGCCTATTCACCCTCTTCTGTCCACACAATGGCTGCTGCTGCTGCTGCTGCTGCTGCTGGAGTTCTTTGCCACCAGCCATGAAAGGAGAATTTCCCCGTTCTTCCCAACTTGGTTGATCAGGGAGTCCCCCAAAGTTGTCATCTCCTTGGTAGCATTCATGCCAGTTGGCCAACATGGGGGCCTTTGGGGGAAATGACAAATGGTTTCTCAGGTTCCTCGCTTTGTCTCTGGGGGGGGGGGCGACGACAGTGGAATGGCCAGCCATTGCCAGAGGAGATTGGCCTCCCCAGCAACTTGGCCAGACCGGAAGCCGTGTTCCCTGCACAGCCATGCGTGTGCCGTATGTTTCCGAAGCGCATACATTGACAGTGCACCCATGAGCTGAGTAAAGCTCGTAGCACTGACTTGCTCTGATTTATACCGTGTATTTATCATGTTCCTGTCCAAAGACACTCAAGGCTGTGTGTAATGAGATGCCGACGTTAGGCACTCCTGCGAGTGATTGTGTAGTTGAGGCAGAGAGAGGCGTTTTTCAGAAATCTGTATTCGAGACGGGCCAAATTGAAAACTGGCAAAACAGAACAGGTCCTCGGCCACACGAGCCTTTTGCTCCGTGTACTCTGTTGGTGTGCGTGTGCGTGTGCGTGTGCGTGTGCGTGTGCGTGTGCGTGTGCGTGTGCGTGTGCATGCATGCCTTGGCTCCTACTCTTTCATCGTTCTTGCCTGCAGTGTCTCTCTTCACTTCGGCAGGTTCTGGATCACGTCCAGCAGAAGCTTGTTCCACACTGAAAGGCAGAGGAGGTTGGAACAGGTCCTTGTTCTGGCTTCCCAAATGGTTTGGAGCATCCCTGAAGCTGCTGGTGGCCATTTTTGTTTTGTTTTAAAAGCTTATCTGCCAGCCTTGAGTTAAAAACTCTCAGGGTGATGAGCAAAAATAATTGTGATCCAAGTTTTTAAAGTGATGCACTGTTTTGAAAAATTAAAACTACAGTAGCAGCAGAATAAAAGCCAGTCGGGTCAATAAAGACCAGCTAGCTGCTAATCTGGAAATCCTGGGCAAATGAAGTCTTTATCTGGTCCTGAGAAATCATCACACTTGGCACCAGGTGAGCCTCCCTGTGGGAAAAAGGCAGTCTAGGTAGGCGAGCCCAGTCTCTCTGGGCACTGACCATTCGACTTCAGAAGGTGGGGGGACGGATGGACGGACAGACGGACAGGACAGCCAGAGGAAGGCCTCTGAGGATCATTGGAGGGACATTTGGGCAGGCTGAAGTTAAGCAGGCGGAGAGTGACAGACTGTGGTGGAGACGGACCCTTCTGCTTGGCAGATCACAACGGGCCGCTGGTTGGCACACGACCCAGAGCCGTTGGGGTTGGGCTCACTTCTGGTGTGAGAGTTGCGTGTTGAGGCCCAGCCTCTGCTGCTGAGTCTGGCCCCTTGCCCGAGGCCTTGGAACAGAAGCCCTGTCCTTCCCCTGCAGATGGTCAGAAGATACGATGTTGGCCCGCAGGACGGAGCACAGAGCTCCTCTGAAGTTCAGGGATTCAGTGAATGTTGTTGCTGTCCCACCCCGAATGTCGGCGAAGGAGTCGCTGCAGAGACCTGTGAATGCTCTCTGAGTGGGACCCTTCCAGTGGATGTGGAGCTCTGGGGAGCTCTGGTGTGGAGGTGGGAGTCCCTGCTTGGAAACCTACTTTGACACCCCCCCCTCCCACCTGTGCTTGTCCAACCATTGCTGCTCACAAGTTCTTCAGGTCAGCAGCTGATCTTTAGCATGCCGAGGAGGAGGAGGGCGGCTCCCTGCCCAGCCAGGTTTTCCTTGGAGGGCAGCTAACCTGGCTCAGCACCTGGACTCCAGGTTGGGGCCATAAGTGGAGGGTGACCCTCTCTCCCCTACCCTGGACAGCTGCGGTGCTTTTTTCCTGTGGCAGTCGCTCCCAAGGGCTGCCTCTGGCTTCTGCCAGCCTGGATAAGCAGGGTGGCATCACCGTAGCGATGAGGTTGTTGTGCTTGGGTCACGTCCAGAGGAGGGGGGCATGTGGAATAATGTGCATGTTTTTCAAAGGCCAGGGGAGAACGGTCACGGGGACCAGGGCGAGGAGAGGGCAGGCAGGCAGGGTGCTGGGAAGAAGAGCGCAGACCCAGAGCAGTGGGCGCCTCTCGGCTTCCGTTGGCGGGGTGCAGAGTGGGCACCTCTCGGCTCGGTGCCCAGGGGATGGCCTGGTGGGCTCCCTGTGTTTTCCCACTTTGCCATGCCTCTTGGTTTGGCGCTCCTTCGTTCTCTCCCTTTTGGTTTTTGTTTGGCTCTTTGTTTAATTGAGTTTTGGGATTCTGCCAGGGATTGAGGCAGGCAAAGCAGGGGTTTGGCCACTCAGGTGCCCCCCCTTCCCGAAATGAAGTGGCGACCTGCCTCCTCCCGCTTCACGGCTCAGTTGCGGCTGCTCCATGCCACCAGCTCTCTGCTAGGATGAAGTCCTGCAAATCTCCACTTCCGGAGATGCCTGGCTGGTGCTGAATTGCTGAACGGCTTCTTAAAAGCAGCAGCCTGCAGCCTGCTGCACCCAAGGCTATCTCCTGCCTGCCCCAGCCTGGGGGGATCTCCTCCACCAGGGCTATTGCAGTAAGGAGAAAATGGGTTTGCTTTGCTTTGGCCTGTGAAGACTCCCTCTGCTTCTGGGGAGATTTCTTTTCAACGTGTCAGGCATTTGTGACAAGCTCTTTTGGAGAATTGGTGTGTTGTCATGGTGAAAGATGAGTGATTAGTCAGCGGTGAGGAGTGGCTGGTTACAAAAGCCCAAGCACCTGGAAGATATTGAGTCTGCCCTTTTAAAAACAATCTTTCTCTCTCTCTCTCTCTCTCTCCTGGCAATATTGGTCTCCTGCTTTTCTCAAATCATTCCAAGGACTGCCCTCTTAATGTCTGTACATCAGTGGTCCAGATTCCCTCACTGAACGTGAGAAGCTACTGTGAGAGGGCCGGGCAGGCGCCAGTCTGGGGAATGACCTTCGGCAGTCCTTGGGGTCTGCTTGCTCATGCAGCACATGTTTGTGCTCCTTGACTCTTGCTCCGCCTCAGCTGGCCCTTGGGCTGTGTGTGTGTGTGTGTGTGTGTGTGTGTGTGTGTGTGTGCGCCCTCCTTGCTGCTTGTTTGGGTTAGTTAGTGTGGAAGATGATGGGGCAGGCAGGCATGCGCCGTGTGTGGCCAAGGCAGACTTGTGCTGGTGGAGGTGATCTAGAGACGGGCCACTCTGGGGCACGTGCCAGATAATGTTGGGGTTATATCATAAACCTTAGGGGGTTCAAGTAAGCAGAGTATGCAACGGAAGAAGACCGTATTCTTATTTAACCAGTAGAGTTATCCCAGCACCCAGGCTAGCTAGCTATCATTAGCATTGAAATGAGACACGGAGGCTGAGGCTTGTATAGTAAAAGAAGAAAAATAGTTTACTTACAGTTCAGTATCATAAGCTATAATTCATCTGGTTATGACCAGAGGTACACTACATAAGCGGACAGTGTGCCCCTAAGGAGCTGGCACACCCATGTTGGGAAAATGGCTTCCAGGCTTGGAGCCCAGAAAAGCACAACCTTCCCCTTGCAGAGTCAGATGCGAAGAGAGCGAGCACATGTGAGAAGGAGAGGACGTTGGGACAAAGGTCAGGGTCACGTCCCTTCCAGGACAAAGAGGAAGGGCTAGGTGAAGGTCCTTGCAGGTGACCGGAAACACACCCACTGCCCTCCAGGGTCCTAGCAGACAAATGCTGCTAATATCCCAACAGATAATTCCTTGGTCTTCTCCTGAACGTCTACAGGCAAGGGACTCTTTCCCTATTCTGACTGGATTAAAAGAAGAACTCGGCACCGGTTTGCAAATGAGGGGTGGGGGAAGGAGGTCAGGGTGGGTAGGTTTGTTTTGCGTGCTGTTTAGTTCAGTCATCGAGGGCTGATTTGTACTTTATTTTGCAAACTCTGGTACAAAAAGAATCCACACACGGCAAATGCATGCATGGCTCCATCAGTGGCAGTCAATGTGGAAATGCCCCCGCCGATGATTTGCCAGTCGCCACTTCCGTGCTTGTGGCGGAAAAGGCCAGTCATTGAATGCCGCCGTGACAGCGCCTTGCAAAGGTGACTTGGGCAAGAGAGAGGCAGGGAGGAGGGTGCTGTGGCTGCTGCGCCCCATAGAAGGCCCAGAGATCATGGGGGTGTTGACTGTTCTGTGAAGATGCTGATGGGAGCGGCTGGCCAGAGAGAGGCAGCGGCCCTGATGATGCGGGGGGGGCCTTTGTGCGGAGGGTGGCAAGGCGCCCTCCCTCCCTCCTGCCTGGCTCAGTTCCTGCCTCCACCGTGTTAACATACACCATTACCCCTGGCAGGGATCTCGTTACGACAGAAGCACTGCTGCTCAGGCCGGGAAGGAAACAGCGCAAAAATAGACCGTCAATGCGGTGTGTGTAAATGCCTCGGTTATCAATAGTTAATCAGGCTGGTTTGTGTCTGCGAGAGCATGTGGGGTGTGAGGGAATCACTGGCCAGCCAAAGCACTTAACTCCTGGTCACGCTCTTCCTCAGCGCCCATCCTCCATGGAAATGTACTTCAGGGTTTCCTAGAGAGCGCATTAAAGAGGCGAGGGAGACTCGTGATAAATAGGATGCATCGGCTGTTAACGCCTGGCCCCTGGAGGCTTCTTGAACCAAAACCAGGCCCCGATAACAACACAATCTGTGTGGCCTCTTTGATTTGTGTGTGAACTTGCAAGCGCTTGTGTTTCCATGGCTACAGGGCCCTTTCAGCAAGAGACGGTGGCCTGCTGCCATTGGGTGATGCTGCTGTTTGCATGACGCATTATTTACCATGTGTGCAGCAGCAGCAGCAGCAGCAGCCGTGTGTTCAAAATGGCTCGCTGGAGTACTCAGCTCGCAGAGATGGTGCCCCCTTCCCCGTGATGCTTGGAGGGAATTCCGCCCCCTCGTGGCTGCTGCATCTTTGGGTCATGGTGTGCGGGGGGGGGGCTCTGCTTCATCCAGCAAGCAAGCGTTGGCTGTGCAGGGCCAGCAGCCCCCCCTCCCCATGTGCCCCGATGGCCAGGCAGCACATTGCAGGGAGTGAAGCCACAGCTGAGCCAGCTGGCCACTCCTGCCCCCGCCGTGTGCTCTTGCCAAGCCACCCTACGTCTCTGCCGCTGCCGCGGAGCAGCGTGGCAGGGCAGGTGATGAGGCCCTGGAAAAGAGAGCAGGGTGGGGGGTGCAGCTGGAGAAGCCCGAGGAAGGGGAGGGGATTCCCACCCCCAGCACCACAGTAGGGGAAAGGGGGGAGCGAGTGTGATGTGCCCCCTAGAGGAAAAGAAAATGGGGGGGAGGCTGTAAGCCCAAAAGACCCTGGCCTGGCCTGAGGTGGTCTCCACATGATGGTCCTTCCCCAGAGCATTGGGAGCCGTGGTGTCTCCAGTCGTTCCCGGCTGGCGGGAGGCGGAACGGGGAGCCTTGCTGGAGAGCAGCAGCGAGGAGCGGTCTGGTCCAGAGGGTGCAGGTAGCTGGAGCAGACCGACGGACGGCGGCAGGAAGGAAGCTGCTGCTGCCGCCGTGGCAGCGGAGGGGCAGAGGCGGCCTGGGCTGAAGGTCGCCGCCGCCTCCTCTTCTTACCTGGGGAACCGGCCGGGCTGCTCTCTTGGGGACAGGGGGCTCTCGGGATGAACGACGGCCCTGGGTGGATTCTGGGTCCTCTCAGGCAAGCCCTGTATTCATTCATTCATTCTCGGTTTCTGTTTTCAGGCAAAGGCGTAAAAATGGCTGCTGTCATCTTTATTGAAGAAGACTGTATGTAAACGCCAGCTGCTGAGTGTAGCTGGAGCAGACGGAGTCTTTCCCTGTGGCCATATTTGATTTCCACAGATCCGTTTCTCCCTCTGCCTCCTCGCCAAAGCCATTTCTCCGGCTGTAACAGAAGCGGCGCCTCTCGATGCCAGGCTGGAAGCAGCAGGGAGCGGGAGGTGGGCGCCAGTGGGAGGCGCTGTTCTGCTGTGGGGGACATTTGGGTTCCTGTTCTGCTGTGAGGGGGGGCAAGGGGGCTGCTCTTCTGAAGTGCTGGGTGGTTCCCCAGGCTCCGGTCGAACTCTGCACCTCTGCTGCTCCAGTGCTGAGTAAGCGGCGAGTCCTTAGTTCTCATGCTGGCAAAATCTCCAGTTGCAGGTGCTGCTTCAGTGCAAAGACATTCAGCATCCCGCGCAATAAAGTGTGTGTGTGTGTGTGTGTGTGTGTGTGTGTGTGTGTGTGAGAGAGAGAGAGAGAGAGAGAAATGGAAAGGGTATGCATCTAGCAGCGCTTGGCAAGCCCTTGGGGCGGTGGGTGCGTTCGCGTGTGCGCGCACTTGGTTTTTCATTTGTAGAGCATCGCGTGAAGCCGCCCATGTGACGCTCTCAGTGGAGGACTCACCTTTGTCCCTTTGCTGGATCTTTCTCTAATCGGAATAATTGGTTTAAAGTTTTCCTGCCTTTCTTTTGACGCAGCTTCCTCAGCGCAGCTCTGGCCGTGATGGGACTGAGAAATGCTTTGCACAATAACTTGTGCCTTGTTGCAAAGTAGCCGCCGTATGCATTGAGTTGCTCAAGGTGGAAATTTTAAAGGAGAAGAAAGCGCCAGGCAAGCTCACATTCAGAACAAATCAATGGGCAAATAATATATCAGCATAATGGAGGTGGCGGCAAGAGGAGTCGCGCGCCGTGGAGCTGGAGACGCAGCTGAGCAAGCGCCGGGGTGGTGGTGGTGGCGGGAGACAGCCAAGCCCTGAGCCACTTCTGAAACCACCACCTGAGGTCCGGCTGGAAGGATCCCCGTTGCCAGAGCTTGTGTAAGAACGACATTGCGGGTTGACGGTTCTCGCATCTGTCAGTGCGAAGAGGGCTGGGCTGAGAGGCGTTTGACTGGCGGTCCTTGCGCGTTCAGTGCGGCAGGCAGGGCACCTCTCCCAGGGTTGGGCCGTGAAGCGTCCAGGTTGGCTGCAGGAGCCGTTGCTGGCTGACCTCTCTCTGGGGGACGAAGGCCCTCTTCTGTGTGCCGGCCACAGCACGGACCTGACCACGGGACAGGAATGGGGTCCAGGCTCAGCGGCATGTACCGTTAGCGTGCTCGTGGCCTGCTGCTCCCATGACGGTCTCCTTTGAAGCTTGCTTGGTCTGGAACGTCCTCCAGAGGATGTTCCCTGGCTGCATTTGGAGATTGGGGCCAGCTCTCTGCCTCGGCCTAGGCTGTTGGGGGGACTGCAGAGGTCCAAACCAGCCCCTGAAGCTTTGCTCGCCTGCAGTGAAGAGCTGGAGCACTGCTGATGCGCTGCTGGGGGGGGGGCTCCCCTTCACGAGGAGGCAGGCAGCAGACCGTGGTCTGCAGCAGTGGAAGTGTCCACGTCGCTCCGTGCCGCCGGCTCAGGGGCTCTTCGTCTCTCCATGAAGTTTGAGGGAGTATGAAAGAGGCTTGCCAGGTCCCAGTCGGATGGCAGCCACCTGTCGGGAGACTGGCAGGTTGGCTCTAGCAGTGGCCAGGCCTGCTGCTGCCGGGCCCAGTTCCTGGAGCCGCTTGAATGCCGAGGGGAGGAGGGGCTGCGCCGCACAGCTCTCCTCCTGCACTGGCTGTAGCTTGGCTTGGCTCCAGCTGCAGCTGGCGGATGCGCAAAGGCTTCTGAAGGCGACACCTCCGAGCCGAGTTTCCTCCTGCTGCCCTTAGGGCATGCGGAAGTCCTGCCATCCTCAGCCGGGCTGTTGCCCTTAGGGTGGTTTTGTGGCCAACACCAGAAGCCAGACTGGCAGGAATCTGCTGGGGGTGGGTGGGGGGGCAGAGCCCCCCCCCCCGATCATGTTGAGTAAAATCAGGCACCACCTGTTGGGTCACCCAGTTAGGTAGTGGTAAAGACGATGGGTTTTGTCATCATCCTTTTGTTTGTCCAGCTTGCCTGGAAGGTTCCTCCAGGGGGACCCCATAGTTGAATGAGCAGGAGAAATGTCATCACAGGGCGAAATCCAGGCGATAGGCCTCCTGTTTGTTGACTACCTACCACACACCGTTCTGGTAGCAACACAGAGCAAGCCTTCCAGAAGGGGAATTGCCAGTCCGTCCTCGTGTGCGTGTGTGCCCGCACAGGCTTTCACCAGGTGGAACCAGTTTCTGTAGAGAAACATGGAGTTGGCGGGTGCATTTCAAGAGAGCGGGATGGAGGCCGTCTTCTCCTGTGTGCTGACGGCAGGCGTGGCGGCGCTCTGGCAGCCCCGAGCAATCCAAGGGAATTTGGAAGAACAGGTGAAGCAGCGAGGAACAGCCTGGCCTCTTGTGCCGAGTGCTCGGCAGGGCATTGGGGGTCAGAGCTGCTCTGCAGGAGACGGAGGGGCTCAGTCGCTTCCATCCTGCCTGGCTTGTAGGTATTCATCCAGTCACTTTCACCCGCTAAGAGAATGAGAGTCCGACGGCCTCGTTGCTCCGCTGTGATTGCGAGTGGCGTTCTAGCCTAGACCGCCTTGGCAGCATCCTCTAGAAGCCCTGTGTTCCTGGCCTCTTCTTGCTCCTGTTCGAAGTGTAATTCAGGCAGCCCAGCCGGGCCTCAGTACCTGCTGTCTTGGGTTGTCCCCCCCCCCCCCCAAGTATGCAGCGTGTCTGTTATGCAACTTCGACCGACCGTGGCTGTGATGTGCGATTTCTATCGGGTCAGCTTGCTCTGTGGAACTGCGCAGCGTTGAGGCCTGGGCTGTGATGCGCAAAACCTCCCTTGGGCACCAGTGCGCTGCAGCCCCGTGGAACGTTTCCGCTCTGTGCAGCATCTCTGATCTGTCCCTGCAACAGGCCTTTCACACCAGTCTTCTTATTGGGAGTGTGTGTGTGACAGTGATCTCTCGGGTCACAAAACAGTGTTTTTTGCTGTTTGGGAAACACTTTCTTCCAGGTGGATAAAAAGCAGCAGGATGCCAACTTTTGTGTTCTGAAATGGGAAGAGATGATGCTTCGACAGACGGCTGAAGAAGAAGCTGCATCTGAACGGAGCGCCTGGTCTTGGTTTCGGAGGCAGCAACTTGTAAACGTCCCGGCAGCCGCACTGCACCGGGCAATGGTGGCGACAGAGTCCGGGGAGTGTTTTGGCAGCAGGGCCGCTCCCGATTCGTTTTAGCAGACCAGGAGGAGGGTGGGGGAGAGCCGGTTGGCACTGCTTCTTTCCGCCGTTTCCAAGGGCCGCATCTGCTTCATGTCATGGAGGTGATTTTTGCGCTAGTCCTGACACCTGAGAACAACCTCCAGTGTCAAGAGACGCCGAAGACCCCCGCCGCACGTTCTTCCTGCCACACCCCACCCCCACCCCGGGTGGCCTTGCTCTCTGGCCTCCACCGAATGGGTCAGATTCTTCAGCACTGGGCCAGCAACTGCCTGCTCTTCAGCATCCGTAAACGTTTTTCTCATTTTTAAACTGCACAAGTAGAAATAGTTTTGAGATGGTGAAGACAGAGAGAACTGTTATTATGGCACTGAAAGCAACTTCTGTCATTTTGTAGGAAACTGAATATATGAAAAATTTTAAACAACAGTGCTTGACAGTTACGGGAAACAATGCCATGTAAAAATATTTGTAAAGATTTACTGATTTCCAAAAACCGTAGCGGGTTTCCTGATGAGGCAGCCGCGCACGGAACAAAAAATACAATAAAATCCAGGTTACAAACAGCCCAACGTTTCGTTCTAAAATGCCTTAGAACCTTCTCAAGGGAAAAAACAATCACAGAAGATTGCAGGTAGAATTGTCCGTAGCTAGCCTGCTCTCCAGTTTTTAAACACCAATTGACAGCCGCTGCGGTCATCAGGTTATGTCGGGTCATTTCCGCTTTCAAGGAACGGAGCTTTCCCGCGCTTTTTGGTGTTTAAAATCCCCTTTTTAATGATCCCGAGCATGGAATTGGCCTTCTTCACAGCCGTCGCACACTGGGTCGACACTTTCATCGACCTGTCCACCAGCACCCCAAGATCTCTCTCTTGATCCGTCACAGACAACTCAGAACCCATTAGCGTATATGTGAAATTTTGGTTTCTTGCCCCAATGTGCATCACTTTGCACTTACTTACATTGAAGCGCATCTGCCATTTTGCTGCCCATTCTCCCAGTTTGGAGAGATCCTTCTGGAGCTCTTCACAATCCCTGCTGGTCTTCACCACCCGGGAAAGTTTAGTGTCATCTGCAAACTTGGCCACCTCACTGCCTATCCCCGACTCCAGGTCATTTATGAATAAGTTGAAAAGCACCGGTCCCAAGACCGATCCTTGGGGCACACCGCTTTTCACCTCTCGCCATTGTGAAAATTGCCCATTAACTCCCACTCGCTGTTTCCTGGTCTTCAACCAGTTCCTAATCCACAAGAGGACCTGCCCTCTTATTCCCTGACTGTGGAGTTTTCTCAGGAGTCTTTCATGAGGGACCGTGTCAAACGCCTTCTGAAAATCCAGATATATAATATCCACGGGTTCGCTCGCATCCACATGCCTGTTGACCTTTTCAAAGAATTCTAAAAGAAGGTTTGTGAGGCAAGACTTCCCCTTGCAGAAGCCATGCTGACTCTCCCTCAGCAGAGCTTGTTCTTCTATGTATTTTAAGATTTTATCCTTAAAGAGACTTTCCACCATCTTCCCTGGAACAGATGTTAGGCTGACCGGCCTGTAGTTTCCCGGGTCCCCCCTCCTTCCTTTTTTAAAGATTGGCGTGACATTAGCTATCCTGCAATCCTTTGGCACAGTGGCCGTTTTAAGGGACAAGTTGCATATTTTGGTCAAGAGGTCAGCAACTTCATTCTTGTTTTCTGGTGGTGGGCTGTGAGCTCGTTTGTTTTTCGGAAGAGGCAGATGGCTGCTGCGTAACCTTGGATGGGAACCAGAGTTTCTTCATGGTGATGTGAATCGAAGTGACAGGTTGGAGTCTGTTGTCACGGCATCATAAAAATACCCCTGACGTCCTTGTGCAGCAGCAAAGCTCGGGCCTGGCCTGGCCAGCAACTCTCCCTGTTGCCAAGAGCAGAGGGAGAGTTTCTGTGTTGTCAGGCGCAGTCGGAGTCCCCCCCCCCCGCCATCTCCACTGTTCCTCAAAGGGGGGTGCGGGGGAGCTCCAAGGATTGGCCATCCGTCCGTCACTATGCTGAGAGGCAGGCAGGCAGGCAGCTCCCTCCTGTCCTGGGAGTGGTCTTGGTTCTCCTGCAGGCGAGGTGGCTGTCCTGCTGCTCCCAATGGCCCTGTGGGCAGCTGCAGGCCGTTTGGGGTTGGGACCGGTGGCCGAAGAAGAGGGGTCCCCCGTGCCTGAGCCAGGCAAGCGCTTGAGCCGTGGCTCTGCCACTCCCCTTCCTGGCCCACGGCTGCCTGCTGGGGGGACAAGCAGGGGCCTGTGTGCCCCCCGCCTGCCTGGGCTGTGCTCGGGCCCTTCTTGTGGCCCTGACCTCCAGCCAGGGGACGGTTTGTGACTCCTTCAGAACTGCAGGAATTGGGGGAGACTTTCTCCAGAGACCAGCCTCAGCTGTTTGTGTGGCAGTTGCAGGAGGCCTTTGAAACCGTCTTGGTCGGAGCCGTTCCTGCTTTGCCTGCCGAAGGTGTCCCCCCCCCCCGGGTGACGTCACCCCTGGCAGCATCTCCAGGAGAGGCTGGGAAAGGCTGCCGGTCTGAGAGCCCGCCTGGGGGCTGCTGCCAGCCAAGGTTGGCGGTGCTGGTCC
This sequence comes from Plestiodon gilberti rubricaudatus, assembly GCA_026170595.1. Classification (NCBI taxonomy): domain Eukaryota; kingdom Metazoa; phylum Chordata; class Lepidosauria; order Squamata; family Scincidae; genus Plestiodon; species Plestiodon gilberti. The sequence continues at coordinate 704,984 of JANXHW010000007.1, read as the reverse complement.
AGGTGGGGCCTGCCCTGGTCTGACTTGGCAGGGTCGTCTCCTCCTCGGCTCTCTTTCCCCCTCCCTTCTGGTCCCCCCCCCCCCCCGCTCAGCCAGCCCTCTTTTCAGTCTGGCCAGGAAAGAGCAGCCACACGGGGGTGGAGCGGTCCTTGCTGGGGGGCAGCCAGAGGCCAGCCTGAGGTGTGGGTCGGCTTCCATGGTGCCCCCTCACGTGTACCGCGTGGCCTGGGCTTAGCATCAGTACGAAGCTCTTGCAAGGGCACCTTAGGTGTCGGAAGATGTTAGCGTTGGAGGAAACGGGGCAGGCAGGCGGGCGGGGAACCCGAACGGATGCTCCGGCGAGGCGGCATCTCCCAGGGGTGAGCCAGGAGACTCTCTCTGCCTGAAGGGCTGCCTTGTGCCAGCCCAGAACAGTCCTGACAGTGCAGGCAGGAGGGAGGGAGGGGGGTGACCTGGAGAGCTGCAGCAGGAGTGCAGCTGCCCTGGGCCCCCGGAGGCAAGAAGCCGGGGAGGAGAGAGAAGGCGGAGGCCTCTGCTTTGGGGAGAGGCGGCGGCATTCCAGCTGTGGGACTTCTGCCCCCCACCTGGCTTGGCTGTAGTGACCTTCCAGATGGTGGCAGGGACAGAGGGGCTCAGCGCCCTTTTTCCTCTGTGGACTCTTCCTGGGAGTGAAATGCAGGGTGTTCCTGGTGGGTTCATCGCCGGCGGGTTGTGCTGGGCTGGCACCTCCAGAAGGCCGGTAAAGAAGATCACTGGCAGAATCGCGTAGTTGTTGAACAAAAATATCCCGGTGGGGTCAGCAGTTTGGGACTTGCAGCACTGGCTGGGTTTTGAATTGGGACTTGCAGCACTCGTGCAGCCGGGCTCTCTCCGTGGAAAATGCAAGTCTGCCCCATGATTGTGGTGGTGGGAACCAACTTCAGAGCACACGCAGAGACGCAATCTCCTTTGGCTCTCCCTTTCCCTGCCTCTGTCTGATTAGGGCAGACTAGGTGGTGCTGCAGCAGCAGCAGGGTCCTGTGTGCCTGACCCGGATCTGCCCCGGTCGCGTGCGCACATGCGCGAGGGCACAGAACCCTCCTCCTCCTCCTCCTCCTCACAGCCCTCGTAGCCAAACTGACTGCTAATACAGGAGCTCTGCTGAAGAGAAAGGTATTGGGGGGCAGACAAGGGGGAGGATTTTGCGCTCCCCTGTTGCTGCTAAAAGCAGATCCTCGCTCCCTGTTTCTTTCTGGTGGGGGAAGATCTCTGTTTTGACGTTTGACTGTTCAATGCCTTCCTGGGTCGAGAGGAAGTAGTGGCTCCTCTGAATGCACCTTTGCCAGGGCAGGAGAATTCTTTCCTTTCTCCCCGAAGGCTGGATATAAGGAGGATTCTGCTACCCTGTAATACAGAAATGCGTGTTCCTCTCTTTTATGATAGTTTTAGCAAAGAAGAAATGAAAAGCCCTTCTTCAGACGGCAAATCAGTTTGAATATCCAGGAGCAAACGTCGGCAGCAGAGGTCCCCGGAGGAGGCGGAAGGCCGCTTGCTTCCTCCAGTGGTGGTCAGCCGGTGATTCGTACCCAGCGCGATAAAACCAACGCAATAATTTTCAAAGGGACCAGAAGGCCTTCACTCCTCTGGTGTGGATTCAGCATCAACTGGGACATTATTTTCGCATAGAGGGAAATGGACAGGCGCCTCAGAACCACATCCTGATGACAAACAAAAGCATCTTAAAATTGTCTGTCAGCCCTCGTAAAACAAATGGCCAGTGGCTGACTTTGGTGTGACATACAGAAATCATTTTTAAAGAACTTGTCAAAGACAAAGACTGTCTGCTTTCCGGGAGGGTGAGACGTTGGCTTTCCAATCCTTTGCAACCTGCTCTGCCTGCCAGGTGCATTTTGGGTTTGAATGTAGCCCTTTCCTCCTTTATTCTGTACATCGGCCCATAATAGAACTGGGAGGCCAGCGACCGCCTGGGCCTGGTAGCCTCTCCAGCAGCAGCAGCAGCAGCAGCAGACAGTACAGAGAGCTGCCTGGCTGGGGGCAAGAGCGATCCGGGGCGGGGCTGGCCTGCCTGCCTGCCTGCTTGCGGGAAGACCTTTGCTCACTCCGCCGGCCAAAGGGCCTGCTGCTTGCCGGGAGGCAGAAGCGCCTAGGCCAGAGGCGTCCTGGAAGAAGGGGAGAAGTGGGGCGCACAAGGATAACATGGAGATGGGTCGGCGTCGCCCGGTGGATCTCTGGCTGCGACATGGCAGGAGTTGCTCTAGGGGTTCTGACCCCAGTTGCTCTGCAGTGGGACCCACCACAGGGCCATTCTGCTGCTGGTCTCTCGTCCGTCCATCTTGCGCCGCCAGACCCAGCTCCTGCTCTGCACTGGGCAGTTTGGTGGACTGGGAGGGGGGGGATACTGGCTATTGTTTTTGAAGTACATCCCACAAGTTGTGCCCCCCCCCCCCGGAAAGAGCTCTTTTCCCTTGCTCTGTGCTGGAGTTTGGCTGTTGAAACACAATTTGGCGTATGTCTTGGTTGCCTGCTGCGAGCTCTCGTGTCTCTCTTGCTAAGGCAGCCTGTCTCGCCGCCACGCATGTGTGTACGCTTTTCTCAACGTATGGCTGTCACACGAGGCTGATGGAGGCAGAGCCCTCCACCCAGTCTTGCCTTTTCCTCGGAGCCGGGCTTGGGCCAGCAAACAGCGGCGCTGATGTCAAGCCAGACGCGCATCTTTGACTGCTGTCTTGGGCTCATTAAAAACCCATGAGGGCTGCTGGTTTTCCTCGCAGAGCAGCGACAACATGAGCGCACAGTTCCCACTCTGTGATCCTCGCGCTTTCATGTGCTCGTCATTCTGACACTGAGACAAGCACCTTGCCAGGCAGAACCGTTTTGCCTCCGCTTGTAGACAACAGCAAAACGCTCCCCGCTCCACAGCCCCTTTGTCTTCTCGCATATAGACACTGCTCTGGTTGGCTTCTTCATCTTGGGTCATGGAAGGGACCCTGGAGGGCAGCAGCATCAACGCTGGCGCTTGCTGGAAGGTTGGCCCGGGGCAATTCTGGCCCTTGAAGAGTGCTTCAAGCAAGCCAGGAAGTGTCGTGCGAACGGCCGGCAGGAGTCTTCCCACGCTGGGCTTTTGGGAGTGGTTTCAGGGGAAGATGTCTAGGAGGGAGCAGGAGATCGGATCACCTGGTTTTGAGAAACTCTGGGCCCAACGGGGGACGTGATCAAAAGGACACCCCAAAGCTGCTGTCAGCCGGTGTGCCGGGGGAAACGGACGGCACAACATCTCGGGCCTGTACGTTTTCGCCTCTATGGATAGCTGCAAGCTTGGGACGAATTCAGTTGGGGAATCGGTGTGGCAGGAAAGGGTTAGACCCCTCCTCCTCCCCCCATGCGAGGGTCCCAATCCAAATTACCCCCCTCCCCTCCAGCCTCTTTTGGAGAGAGTGGCCACGCTCCCATGTCACAGTCTAGTCTGGCCCTCAGTTGATTCTTGGAAGTGAATGTCCCATTAATCCACTCGACTAGCAAGGAGTTAGTCCCTGCTAGTCCCAGTGCAGAATTTGACCTGAGGGTGCTTCCATTATGTTGCCTTGTGGGTTATTGGCGCATACTTGGTCCTTGGATTGCGTCTTGATGCCCAGATGTATTCCTGCAAGACTTCAGATAAAATTCAGAGTGACAATCGGGAAGCCTCTGACTCTGTGGACGGCTTCGGAGGCCAAGCGACACGACTCCAAACAGATCGGATTTTTGGCGACAAGGCAGGAATATTAAAGTCAACGCAGCTGAAAACATTCCTCCCCAAAGATAAATTCCATTTGTATGCATGAAACAGCCTCTTCTGTAGCTTGCAGAGTAGACAAATGCGCTTCCAGCTGCAACCATCATTTTCTGACTGTTTTTCCAGGAGGGCCGAGAGAGGCACCGTGTGGAAGCCGTCTTCCTCCCTCCTGGTTTTAGTAGTGGGCTCTCTCTTATGGCAGGTGCCAGGGAGTGGCGACAGGATGCAGGTCTCTGGTTGTCTTGTGTGCTGCTCCCCGAGGCACCTGATGGGGGGGCCACTGAGAGAGGCAGGAGGCTGGACTCTGTTCGGGGCCCTGGGCCGGATCCCGCAGCCGGGCTCTTCAGGGGGAAGGACAACGGCTCCCTCCTTTGAGACCGACCCTGGGATCTGGAGCATGTGCCCCCCTTAGGTCATTTGTCCAGGCAGAGGGCGGAGTCAGCCGCCCGCCACCCTGTGTTACAGTCCCCTTCCGACTGTCTGGAAGGAGGGGAGGGTTGTTCTTTTTCCTAGGAGAGTGCAGCAGAGCCCTCCCTCCCTCCTCGTAGCACCCCCGCACCAGAGGTTTGACACAGACACCCAAGACACCAAATTTGGTTTTAAAGCCACTATGCATGTAACATTTATTTAAGACAAGACATACATAAACCAAGAATCAAGGGGGAGAGATCTCTCATTCATTCATACTGGTCATGCATTCTCTTTCATACTCACGACAAACTTGGAGCTCCGGTTTCTGCAGTTCCAGAGACACACCTGGTAAAGTTTTTACTTCTGCTTTTAAAGATTTGTTCTCCTGTCCGTCCTCTCGTCTTTGCATCTTCCGTCAATGTCCACTGAAGGTTTTCTTCACTGTCACAATGATGCATTCCAGACTCTTTCCCTTATCAGTTGCCTACAGCAGCTCCGGTTTTGGTGATAGCCTGTACCATAACATTCCTTGGTGTTCCATAACATTAGAAGAGGATGTTCTATAAGCAATCATGTAGGCACTGACAGTGGAGTCTTGGAATTTCTCGCTTCCAATGCAAATTAAACAGTTCCCATCAGGCATTGCGAGGTCTCCATCTTCTTTGGTTCTTCTTGCATCTTGAGCTCCACATTCACCCAACATTCACACAATTCACGCATTACACCTGCTGCTCCCAAGCTTGGTGTGACACTTTTGATCCCAAGGCAGCAAATCATGCTGCTCTTTTCAGTCAAAGCAAATAGAGTTCGACACCTGCCTGCCTGCAGCACACAGAAGGGAGCAGGGGCCTTCCTGACGCCTGGATCATAATGAGGGAGATGCCAACAGCAGGCCTCCGCGAGGGCCAGTTGGCATTGCTCTGGGGATGCAGCGGAAGAGGGCTCAGGCGGTGTTTGGGCGAGACGCTCAGGCCTCCGCTGTTTTTAACTTGAAATCTGAGGAAGGAATTCATGCAGCCCTAACCTCTGAAAGGACTTTCCCCCAACACTCTTTCCATGAATTCTGGCCATTTCCCCATGTGCTGAAAACTCCCCCCACCCAACACCGATGCTCTTGATGGCATGGGTTGGGGGAGGGGAAGGTAGCGTTAACGCAAATAATACGCGCGAAGTTTTCCTATCATTCACTGTTTCCCTCGATGGTGGCTGCTGGGACGCTGTGGGTGGCTGTGCAAGGGAGATACTGGGAACCAGCTGCTGGTGGGATCTGCTGGAGCAGGAAGGCGGTGGCGGCGGCGGCAGGGCCGTCTGTGGCGCAGACCTGGCTGTCTGGAGCGCTCCGAAAGCCCCCAGGGAGGAAGGGGTCTTCTCCATTCCACTGGCCTCGAGTCCTTGATTTCTCCTGGCACAGACAGGGACATTTCATGCAGAGCCACATTTTTAGTTAAGAAATACCTGCATTGCTTTTATTTAAGTGCAAGGTTTTCTGCCTCTCCTCCCCCCCCCCATCCTAGAAGTGTCTTCCTCTTTCATTCAAAGGATCGAGACATTCAAATGCGAGGTGCAAGGCCCGCCTTCCTCCGGATCGCTCAGTCTCGTGCTCCACTTTCCCTGAATTTCCGGTTTAAGTAGGAGCATTGGTAAAATTAAAATCTGGGGTTCTGCAGTGTACTGCAGCTTTCTGTCCCTTCTGTTAATCTGCCTGTCCTGCTTCTGCGTTACTGATTCACACCTGTGAATAGAGAAAACACTGTAGCTGTGCTTGAAAAATGCAGTCTGGATAGGATATGTATGATTTGCATCAAGATGCTCATTCATTGTGTAGTGTGTCGACTGTTGCAGCAGGGCATCATGCACATCTTATATGCAGTGTTCTGCCAACGTTTAGAATCTTGATAATCTGTCTGTGCAATCACATCAAGTTTGCTTTTTTGTGGTGGTTTATCAATGCACTCAAGTGCACATATACTTTGGTAAAATACTTGGAACAGGACTTTTGAGTTGTTCTGCCTTTAGGAAAGCAATTATTGGCCCCAGAACTCGCTTCTCTGAGGTAAGCAGCCTCTTGCCTATCGCAGCAACCCATTGTGTTGTAGGAGTTTTGTGTTTCTCCTCTGGCCTGTGCATAGAAGATGAAATTGAGCTCCTTGTGTATGAATCCCCCCCCCCACAAACACACATACATGTGCCCCTGTTATGGGTTTCATGCAAGCCCTGTGAATGCCAAGCTTCTGATTTGAGTGAATGTCAACCCACATAACCGTTCTCCGAATCAGATTTTCCCAAGGAGGTTGATTCTCTCCTCTCGGCTGTCATACAAAAGGTCAAGGAGTGTGTGCGTGCGTGTGTGTGTGTGTGTGTGTGTGTGTGTGTGTGAGAGAGAGAGAGAGAGAGAGAGAGAGAAAGCACAAAAGTGGCACCAAAACATCCTGAAACGTAAAGCTTTGCCGCTGATGGTGTAGCAGCACAGGTGCTCAACTTGTGAGGTCCTTTAAGCAGTCCGTGCCGCATCCGTGAATACAGTTCCCCTCTTACTTGTACACCCTTTCAGGGAGAGTGTGCTGGGGGGGGGGGGTTTCACACTGAGCTCTTCCCCTCTTTGGCCATTGAGTTCATGGGCTTGAAGCACACATTTGCCAGCAGAGGGCGCCAGCACCCCTTTGCTGCTTAACAGAATGTGCAGGTAGGCTGATTGCCAGTCAAGGAGGGACTTTGGAAGGAAGGCAAAGGGCCCCTGAGCGCGGGGGGGGGGGGGGGGGCTGGCGAGGCAGGCGGCTAGCACTGTTGCAGAGCAGGGTTGTTGCCTGCTAAGGGAGGGAGGGGCCACTTCACTGCCCCAGAACTACTCTGTGCAAGAGCCCAGAAAAATGTCTGCGAGGGACAGGGCTGCAGCGGGTGGAGAATGCAGGTGGACCTCCTCTGCGAGGAACTGTCCATGGTTCCAGAAGTAGTGTAGGGAAGCCGTGCTTGTAATGACCAGGGGTGCGCGCGCTTGCGCTTGCGCTTTCTAAAGGGAGACTTTAAAACCAGAAGAAAGGTGGTTGAGCAGAAACACGGCTCAGTCCCCCTATGCCTGCCCTCCCCCTGCCACCCAGTTCTGCTTCTGATCCCTGGGGGTGGGAGGATAGAAGGAGCGATGCAGAGCGGCACCTACTGAGCCATCTTCTGACTTTGACTATGGCCTGTATGTTTTCAGACTACATGGACTAGAACCTTGTTCATCCTTAAAGTGTTTGGCAATGCTGAGTCTTTCACCAGGTAAAAGGTTTGGAAAAAGGTGCAGAAAAGAGCGACCAAAATGATTCGTGGGCTGGAGGACCTCCCTTATGAGCAAAGGCTACAGTGTTTGGGGCTTTTCAGTCTAGAAAAAAGGAGCCTGAGGGGGGACATGAAGGCATCTGGTGGGGCCACTGTGTGATACAGGAAGCTGGACTAGATGGGCCTTTGGCCTGATCCAGCAGGACTCTTCTGATGTTCTTATGTGGGTTCTTATGACTGCGCACCTGGAAAGAGCACCCACTATCAGGATGTCCAGTGAGGTGCATGAGGTGCTGTGTGAGAGGCTCCTGGGGGTCTTGGCAGCCAAAGGATGCTGCCTTGACCCTCCCCTGTTGAGTCCTATGGACAACTCTGGGAAATGGATGACGCCCACCCCAGGGCTGCAAACTCCTCATGTGGATTCTACTCTGGAGCTGCACGTGGCTCATCATGGCAGACAGACTCAAGGGGGTCTGAACCCCCCAAGCAGAGATTTATCCTGTGCTCATCCACCAAGCACTGGCCAAACTTAGGAGCCACCAGTCCCGGTTGAAGCCTCTGCCAGGATGGAATATTCGCGACGTGGGGGGATCATCCTGCACTCGCGTGTCAGCGCGAGGGAGTCAAGCTCCGGGTTCCATGGATTTCTCCACGACAAGATGATGCCCTGACATGAGCCGTCAAGGTCACGTGGTGGGCCTGCCCTTCACTTCTTGTGGCTGCTCTACCGTGTCAGCCACCCCTCCAGAACGACCCTACGAAGCCACCCACAGACTGAGTGCCCAACCCTGTCCAGCTTTCCAGCACCGATGCAGCCCCGAGGTAAGGAGAACAGTTGAGGAGGCTTCTGTGACTGCCTCCCCCCCAGATGCAGTGGATCCCCGTTGCCATGGCTGCATTGGTGCTGGAAAGCTGGACAGGATTGGGCCCTGAATGAGACTCTCACAGGATGCTGTGGTTGGGCAGGAGAGGCTGCTGTGGTGTGAACTCTGCTAGTTTCTCAGGTAGCTCATTCAGAAAGCAAACATTTCTCCTTGTTTGTTGAAATTCCACTTTATTCACCCAGAACATGCAGTTTCTCCTAATGTTGCCCCCCCCCCATTACCCTTTTCTGGCCTGTTTTAATGCAAAGGGCTTGGCACGGAGGATTCATGTCCAGGGAGCAGGACTGAGCAGACCTTCTGAAACCCCTCTGAGATGGTTTGGCTCTGGGACAGTGGCGCTAAGAGGAGAGAGGGCAAAGCAACTCCTGGTGCACAGAGGCCTTTGGGGAGGCAGGTCGCTGTTCCCCAGCTATTCGGCTCCTGCAAGTATTAATAACTTAATTTTCTGTCCTTGCGGGATCACCATGACCCTTTCCACAAGCAAGAGAGCTGAAGAGGTCAGTGAGCATTTGGGTGACGCCTTCGCTCCCTCTCCTTGATCATTTCATAATGCCTCGGAACAGCGGCCTGGAGTGGCACCGCTTCTCCGCGCAGGGAAGGCCGCTGCAGAGGGCGGCGTCCTGGTGGCGGATTCCTTGTGACGGTCAGGATGGCAGCCGCTCGTCTCTGCGGACACCACGGCCCCCATTGCCTCGTTGTGTCGCAAAAGGGCCGGCTGGAGGTGGCAGTTGCTTGCGCACGCTCTGTGTGTGTTGGTGATGACGACGACGGACTGGGGTGGAAGCGCAGTTAAGCGGTCTGCTTGGATATGAGTGCGTCTGTCTCATCTGTGTCCTTCAAAACAGGGAGTCACAAGGATGCGGCGAGGAGCAGAACACAGAGGGCCCCATGACAGGGATCCAGTTGGTTTTGGCAAGATGCGGACACCGTCCTTTTTGCATGAAGTATGAGGAATGCAGAATTCAGCAAAGATGTGGAAGCTGCTGAGATTTGCCCGAATGAGAAGAAGACACGTTAGCAGCTGCTGAAAGCTGAGCCACCGGAGAGGGTGCGACAGACGAGGCAGATGATGAAAGACTCTTGGAAACCAGGCCACGAATCCAATATTAAAGAGATAAAGACTCTAATTCAGGGCTTAAGGAATGGAGAGACTCTTGAGGCTCATTCCTCCGAAGCAAGTTCTCTTCCTCAGGGTTTATGTAAACATGGAAAAAAAGACCTCCCAGAGCGAGCTTTGAAGGGAGAGATTAAAATGTCAGTTAACGGGAACGAGGATTTCAGAGGAGAAGGAATTAGCCTCAAAATGTATATGCTTTCAATATGTCAGGATCACACTTGAAGTTGTGATTAAAGCCGGTTTGAGAAACTTCTTGCTCCCCCCCCCGACCCCCCTGGCACCCTTTCTTTACTTCCTGGTAGCGCAGGAGCCGCGCTGAGGCCCTGCCAGCTTCTCCCCGCTTGGCAGCGTGTTCCATGACTGGTGCGTTAAGCTACTGCTTGGTCGCTGGCTGGTGGAAACTGCCCTTCCTGCTAGTGGAGAGCTCTCTTTGCTCTTCTGGGTTCCAGTCCTCCAAAAGGATTTTGCACGTGGTCATTTTGCATAGCTAACTGTATATGTAACTTGTTCTTTCAGAGTCCCAGCAACGTGCTTGTCGATAAGTCAAGTGGAAAGGTCTAATTCTGCACATGGGTGAAGGCAAAGCTGCCCCCCCCCGACGTGCTGCCTCTGCTCCTCCCACTCTCCAGGGTTCTAGCTCAGCACTTTCCTCCCCGCCACATGTCCTCCTCTTCCTCTCTGCCTCCCCTCTCCCCTCTTCTAATCCAAGGAGCGGAAGGAGAAGGGGGAGCAGTGGTGGAGGTCAGGAGTCGGGCAGAGCTGGGCACCTCCAACCAATCGGCCACCTGAGGCCATTGCTTCAGTTGGCCTCCTAGACGGCCTCTTCCCCATTGTTCCCTATGGGCTTCCTCCTACCTACGCCAGGCCTGTCGTCGGCATAGTATTGATGAGGCATTGGAGGGGTGGCTGTTGCCTGGCGAGGGGTGGGATATGGTGTGTGCTGACCCCTCCTCGTCCCGCCTGGTCTCTTCCTTGTGTTGGCCTCTCCACTGGCAGAGTTGCCCCCCCCCGCTGTGTCTTTCTGGCATTGCGCCAGCAGGCAAGCGTCTGTACTGGCGGGGCTGGCATGGCACAGGCGCCCATGAAGCCGTGTTGGCGTAAGTATCTTGAGGATGGGATTGGGCCAAACAGTCAAGACAGACGCGTGAATCTCATTTTATATAATCCCCATCCTTCACATGGTGGGCGAGAAGGGACGGCCTATCTTTTTCGAGTTGTGATTTGTATAGACTGCGCAGCTAATCCCCTGAAGGACATATTCTTAATGATTAATTTAAAACATGATTAATTCAAGTTAGGGAGATCAAAGAGGAAACAGTTCTGTGCGTAATAGCATTTGCCTGTCGACACTGTAACCGCTTTTCTTACTTTCTCCGCCTGTTGAAATGGCAAAGAGAAGACAATTTTACAGCAGCAGCAGCAGCAGCAGCAGCAGCAACGCTGTGACCTGCTGCAAATCCCTTTGAGAAGCAGCCTGAAGAGAGATGGGTCGCTGCTGCCGGCGGCTCTTTCCAGTGGAAATCTCCCTCCGCTCCAGCGGCTGCTTGGGAGACGCGTTGCATCTGCAGTCAGTCAAGTCCAACCGCTGGCTGTGTCCTGTTCTCCCTCCCATGGGGGGTTCTGCAGGAGCGTTTGTGGGGTGAGCTGCGCCTGGAGAAAGGACACCTGTTTGGGAGGGCCAGTGCTGCAGCCAGCCTCGGCCAGCCTCGCCATCTTTGTGGGCGTCGGGGCCTGAGATGAGCTGTGGGGTGCTGGTTCAGCTCGCAAAGGCCGGGTTGCTGGCGGTGCAGAGAGGCCCACCTTGCACGTTCACACGGTGAAGCAGCGTCTGTGTGGGTCAGGCGGGAGGGCCACGTGGCGCCACCTCCTCCACCCTCCCTGCCTGTGTGGAAGCCCATGGCTGGCAGAGCCTCAGCCGACAGGGACAAAAGTGGCCTGGAGTTGTTATGACCCCCCCGGGCCAGAACTCCCTCCAGTCTGACAACAGGCTGGAGACCCCCAGGGAGAAGCTGGATTGGGGAAGGGCAGTTCCCAAGGCCCCAAACCCCCGCCCTGTACAAGGGACGCGAGGGAGGTGAAGAGAAACCGAACAAGGGGCTTGATGGTCGCCTTTGGCGCATCGGGACAAGGACCAGGCCTGCGGCGAATGCGGGATGGAAAGAGAGCGGCGCTGCTCAGCATTCGGGCTGTTTGTGATGGTATGGGGGGGTGAATGCACGCTTGGAAATCCCCCCCCCCCGCGACCTATTTCTTCCTGCAAGCTGTAGCTGTCGTGCTTGGAGGCCCCCTTGCTGTTTGCAGAAGGTCGCGGCTCTCAAGTCCTTGTGGAGCAGCCAGCCAGCCAGTGGGTCTTGGAAATGGTGGCCTGACCTTGCTGGCTACTTCAGGGGCTGCAGTTGACTTTTCAAATGCAGTGACATTTAGCACAACCAATGCAGCAGCAGCAGCAGCAGCGACCTCGGAAAATGAGCTCTTGCTGAAGCCTCCGGGGCTCCCCAGGCGCACACGGCCTGTCTCTTTGTGGAGCGATTCTGTGATCGCTTTGAACCCATTTGCAGGGAGGAGCCTCCCACCCCACACACCTGGACCACAGCGCTCCAGAGGGAGCGGTCGGGATCCGTCAAGACCCGGTGAGGGGGCTATGGCAGGGGTTCTTGCACTTAGTTACTGCGACACCCCCCCTCAAGCTGCTGCGCTCCCTGCCGGGGCCTCGGCGCCCTGCCTGCACTCGTTCCCGGGCCAGCTGCAGGGGAGGCCTGCCGCCGGTTTGCTGCTCCTCGTAACGAGTGCGATTCTCTTGTCTTGCAGAGAGATGCCAAGGGGCAGTACCTCTTCGACCTTCTGTGCCACCACCTGAACCTCCTGGAGAAAGATTACTTTGGGATCCGTTTCGTTGACCCAGACAAGCAGAGGGTGAGTAGTCCAGCGAAAGAGCTTCCCTCCCTCCCGAAAGGCTTCGCCAGAACCAAGAGGGACGGGGCAGCTGGGTGGTCTGCCGTGCTCGGTCTCATAGCCAGCAGAAGCGCCAGCAGTACAGGGGGTGGCCTCCGTGGCCAGTTCTCTGCAGAGCTCCTTGTGCCGCCTTTGGGCGCCTGAGTCTGGCCTCTGGGGCTTCCAGGCGCTCTCCCATTCAGCTGCTAGTGAGGGGGGCCAGACTGCCGGAAGGGCTCCTGGATTTTCCCCGACAAGGAAGCTCCAGCGGTGCCAAGGGGGAGATCTTCTGAAGCAGCCCAAAGTGCCAAGCTGGTGGTGGCCCCTGGGGGGGTCTCCTTTCCTGCGGCGCAGGGTCTGTGGTCCAGATGCAGCAGCTCAGCACTGCTTTCCTTCAAGAGCCACCCAGCGTGTGCGTGTGTGTGTGTGTGTGTGTGTGTGTGTGTGCGTGTTTGCCCTGTCCCGCCCTGTGCAGCCACTCAGAATTGCCCTCCCTCCTCAGGTACTTTTCCATAAATGAGAGGAAAGATACCTGAATCTTCTCCCACCCACCCCCATGAGTGCTGAAAGCAACCAGAGATGATTGGGGGGGGGAGAGGGAAGGATGATGCTCTCCCCCCCCCCCGCGGCATTCCTCTGAAGGGATTCACAAGCTCCACTTCTCATTCTAATGACCAAGCACCCCCACCTTGAGACCGTTGCTAGGAGTCCACCAGCACCCCATCCATCTTGAGCCTGGCGGAGCCACTTGGGCTGTGTGAACTGGGGCCCTTGTGGGAAGCCCAAGGTGTCATTTGCCACCTCCCTCTTCAAAGGCCCCCCCCTCTCTCTGTTCTGATTTCAGCACTGGCTGGAGTTCACAAAGTCTGTTGTGAAGCAGATGCGATGTAAGTACAAACTGTGTTGTGTGTCTGCAGGGACGTTTCCTGGCCTGGCCTCCGTGCTTCGCAGTGTCCCCCCCTGGCCGGCCTGCCCCTCACGCACCTGATGAGGATCTGGCACTTCTAAAGGAGTCGGGGGTGTGTGTGCAATCCTCTCCCCATGTTGCTGATTCTTTCACTTTGTTATCCTGGTGTTTGTTGTCTTGGCTGTTTGTATTGATGTTGTATCCCAATTGCTAGCAAAGCTATAGAAAACACACCGGATTCAGCACAGAGCTGAGCTGCGCAAAGCATTTTTATAGGCTGCAAAGTAAGAGCAAGAGAAGCAACTGGTCGTGGCCACTTAGGCAGGGAGGTGTAAGGCAACAGCACAGGAAACCAGACTCATGAGAAGTCTCATTGAAGCAGGAGAGAGCGCCCTAAAAGTCCTTCTGCTAGGAACTGAATAGGGGACTCACTGCTCCACCAAACACATCCGCACCCCCTGTCCCTGTGCCGCCACCCTCGCTCGCATGCCGTCGCTCTTCACTTCTCTGACTGTCCTAGTGGAAGAACAGCAGGATCGAGAAGACTGCTGGGGGCCGTAATGCTGTCCTTTCCCTCCTGCAGCGCAGCCTCCATTCATCCTGTGCTTCCGTGTGAAGTTCTACCCTACTGACCCTGCTGCTCTGAAAGAAGAAATCACTCGGTAAGGCTGCTTGTTGCTCCCCCCTCGCTGGGCTGGCTGCTGTGAGAAGGGCCTGGGGGACCCCTGGCAGTTTTGCAAACGGCGAGCTTTGCTTGCCTCTCTGATCCTGGGGCCAGTTGGTTTGCTGCGTCTGGGAGAAGATGGAAGCAACGCACTTGGAAGAAGGAGGGGGGCTCTGTGCGGGAACACCGAATCTGTACTGCATGTGAGCGAAAGCCCCCCCGTGCAGGGCTGTGCATTCTGGCGCCCTTTCTGGAGGGCCGCTTCCTTGCCTCCCTCCCAGCACGCGTCTCCATCCAGCCCAGGCTGGTCTCCTCGCACTCGCAGCCTGCAGCCGCTGCCCCTCTTCAGCCTGCAGAACTGCTTGGTCTTGTGCCTCAAAGACCTTCTCAGGGAACCGCCCTCGGAGCTGAGGTTTGCCAGGTTATCTCGGGGGGGGGGGAATATTATGATTCTGTAGCTGCAGTTTCCCCCACCATTGTGAAGCTGAAGCGACAATGAATGATGGGGAATGCTGCACCTGTTGCATATCTGCCTGTCATGGGGCTGTGTTGAGTTTGAATTGCTGGATCACTCTCTTGGCTTTCCTTTATTTAGTGTTGTGTCCCAATCTGTTGCAAAGGCATCAGGTGGATACTACTTAAAAGGGGCTAAACAAAGTGTACAAGATCTGATCCTTGCTGGCGGGTGGATGGGCAGGCGGGGGCAAGCCAGAGGCGCCCCCCCTGCAGCCAGAGGCGTCGTCTGATATGGGGCGGTGGTGCGGTGGGCCCCAGGGCGTTGGGGCGGAAAGGCTCCGTGGGGGGCGGGAGCCTCCTTAACTTTTGTTTTTTTCCCTTTTTCGGGTTTTTTAAAAGGATTTTTTAAAGGTTTTTAATGCTAACGGGGCTTCTAAAAGGGTATGTGTGCTTTGCGCAAACTTATCTGTAGTTCTAGGAACCTCCAGCGACGATCAGGGGCGCAGATCGTCCCTCTGCAGCTCTACTCCCCGGCATGAACTCTGCAAAGCGTCCAGGAGCGCGCTGCAGAGTTAACGCATGCGCAGAGCGACGATGTTTCCAATCGTCGCTCTGCGCATGCGTTAACTCTGCAGCGCGCTCCTGGACGCTTTGCAGAGTTCATGCCGGGGAGTAGAGCTGCAGAGGGACGATCTGCGCCCCTGATCGTCGCTGGAGGGTCCTAGAACTACAGATAAGTTTGCGCAAAGCACACATACCCTTTTAGAAGCCCCGTTAGCGTTAAAAACCTTTAAAAAAACCTTTAAAAAAACCCGAAACTCATTATGCAAATTAATTATTTAATTTGCATAATGGGGCGGCGGGCTTTCCCGCCCCAGTAGCAGGGGCGCCTGGCTACGCCTCTGCCTGCAGCTGCCTCCTCCAGAGGCCAGAGACTTTCTCATGGTCCGTCATCTCGAGAAGAAAGATACCTGCAACAAGCGCCCCCTCCCACTGCAGCTGCTAACCCCCGAGCAGAGGCGCTCAGCAGAGGGTCAGCATGAGGCCACAGCATTCTGGGCCGGCAGGGGCTTCCCGTTGCTTCCCTGCGTGCAGAAGCCCAGCCTCTTTCCCAGGCAGTCGCCCTTGATCTCTGGGCAGCATCCGGCTTCTAGGTTCTCCTCCTCGGCAGCTGCTGCCTTGTACTGAGGGAGACCTTCGTCCGTCGAGGCCGGGGATGGCAGCAGGCGCTCTGCCCCACGGATCGGAGCAGGGGCCTTCTGCACACAAAGCCGCCACAGCCCTCCCCCCTCCACCGTGACGGATGCACATGGATCCCTCCCAGCCTGATGCCACCTCCTTGCCTTAGTTGAGTTGCAGATGTTAGTTGAGCCACCTTGGGTCCCTTCGGGGAGAAAGGCGGGCTAGAAATATTGTAAATAAATAAATACCGTATTGACCTGAGTATAAGACTCACTTTTGTTCCCTAAGGCAAGTCTTTAAAGTAGGGGTGCGGCCTATAATCAAAGTCTAGCTTTTCTGCCTAGAGTTTTCTGTTTTCAAGCCTCTCCAAGTCTCTTTCAAAGGTAAAATGCCTTTTCTTTTTTAAAACTGCAAAGCTGTGTTTTCAGCACTTAATCACTTGCTAAATGGTCAGATCTCTCCAGCAGGCTCTAGCCTCAGGATGGAAGCATTTGAAAAAATTAACCCTTAAGTTCCAGCCCCAGAACTCTGTGGAAACTAAGATATTTATTGATCTTGCAGTTTGAAAGTTGAGAGCAAGAGCTTCTGCATAGGCTTATCATATCCAAAGGGGGGCAGAGTGCCTATCTTTAGGCTGCAATCCTATGCACACTTTCCTGGGAGTAAGCCCCATTGAATGCAATGGGACTTACTTCTGAGTAGACATGCATAGCATTGTGCTGTTAACCATTGAAATTTGGGCAGGTACAGCTCATCATCATGGAAGGGTGCAGCAAGCTGCACCTGCCCAAATTCCAAAGGTTAAAGGTAGGCACTCTGTCCCCCTTTGGATCTGGGAAGGTTACTTATACTAGGATGCCCAGATTCAATAAGGGACAGAGTGCCTATGCCTTTAACTGTACTAAAGCTGTACTGTTTCACTAATGTGTATATTTTAAGTTAAAAAAAGTTAAAAATGTATTTTTTAAAAAAAATATCACCAAACTTTAAGGGTGCGGCTTATAATCAGGAGCGTCCTATACTTGGGGCAATACGGTAAATGTTGTGCAAAATGCTTCTTCCAGCAACTGCCTCCACTTGAAGGTGACATGGCCGATAGCAGGCCACGTGTGGCGTGCCGATTGGAGACGCACCGTGGCAGTTGTCAGGGACATGAAGGCGAATTGACCTCCCGTCTAGAAATGTGTTCAGGGAGGGAGGCACGAGCAGGCCAGCAGGGATGGCAGGGCCCAGTCGCCGTTGGGTGGGTTCCCAGGTCACGTGGCAGGTGCAGTTCCCTCGTGGCTTTGCTTCCACTTGGCATCTCTCTCTCGTGCAGGAGAGAGAGGTCGGATTATTTTCTTTGTCCTTGCAACCAGCCATTTCTGTTTCTCCAAGGCAGATGATTTTAAATGGAGGCACATCTAATTTTAGCTCACGCATCATTCAGTTAACCCTTGCTTACCTTTCTTCCTCTGAGTTGGAGGGCCAGAGGAGGGGACAACTGAGAGAGGAGGAACTGAAGAAGCAGGTCACGTTTAGAGGGTTTTGCCCTCTAGACCTCTTCCCATTGCGGGGGAAATCTGACGGGATCTCGCTTTAGGTGCTGCTGTATTCTTTAATGGGTCATTTCTGTCTACAAAAGACGCAGAGAAAGTTCTCGTTTTCTGCGAAGCCATCAGAAAGCCATGGAGTAAGGAGGAAATGCCATTGCGTGCTGCTGACTCACCGGGGCAGAACTAAGACTCGACCCCACTGAAAGCTCCACAGTTTCATCTGCCGTTCCATTAATTCACTCCGTAAGAATGGCGGACGGTTCGCTTCCTGCTCCGGCAGCCAGCAGGCGCTCCAAGAGGGAAGAGAGGAGGAGCCAGACAGGCCCAGTGGCAGCAGCGTGGCCTGTCTGCTCTCCTTGTCCATCACCACAGCACGTGGCTGGCCTCCGCCGCAGAGAACAGCTGGCTCTGGCCTCGTGGCAAATCAAGGCCACCCCCAGTTTCCTGTGAGCAGGCAGAGCGTGTCCCCAAGCAGAGGCTACATGTGGTCTGGTACTAACTCCCGGGTTGTTGTGGCTCTCTCCCCGCAGGTATCTTGTCTTTTTGCAGATCAAAAGAGATCTCTATCACGGCCGCCTTCTCTGCAAGACGTCGGATGCTGCTTTGTTAGCGGCTTATATCCTTCAAGGTAATGTCTCTTGACAAGACACATTTGCTTTCTCTGATACTTCCTGATTACATAACTTCGGTTCTGACAGATGATCAACGATGCCGTGCGTAGCAGCGTCATCCTCCAGCATTCAAACTGTCTTTGCAGCTGTGCCCTGCGGGGGCAGGAGAGAGATCTCGGGTGAAGGTGTCACCCAGTTAGTTGAGGCGCGGGGGGGGGGGAGCAGTTGGCCCAGGTGAGAGAAATGGGATAGGGGTGGGAAGCAGCCTGGCTGCTGGTGTACACTAGGCTGCAAAGCTGGTCTCTGCTCCTTGGTTTGTGAAAATGCTTAGACTAGGCTGTTTGTGTGTTGCATGTTAAGATCTAGGCAGACTCTTGGGGGGGGGGGGAAGGGAGTGTTATGTTTTTCTATTCCTTGATATTGAGATGCTGTTTTGTTGAAAATGCGAATGCATTTTGTTCAAAAGCTGTAGTATAAATACCACTTTTCCTGAAGCCTCAAGCATGGGCTGAGCTGGCTTGTCTGAAAACGCACTTTGCAGATTAGTGGCAGTTTAATTGAATGTCAATATGGAGCAGGGCTTGGGCTGCTGTTGCCCCCGAAGCTGGACCCCTTCCTCTTACCTGGGGCCTGGGAGAGCCTCTGCCTGCCGGCCTTTCCTGCCCTGGGCCAGGTGCTCCAAGATGCGGCTTGTGCGGAAAAGAGGGGTCCTTGCCTACACCTGGCCAGCTGCCAAATAACCGCTCCTGTTTTCTGTCTGTCTCTCTCTCAATTCCTCTAGCGGAGATTGGTGACTATGACCCTGGGAAGCACCCGGAGGGTTACAGCTCCAAGTTCCAGTTTTTCCCCAAGCATTCTGAAAAGCTGGAAAGGAAAATCGCAGAGATTCACAAGGTTGAGCTCAGGTGACTCTCTCTCTCTCTCTCTCTCTCTCTCTCTCTCTCTCTCTCTCTCTTGTGTGAAGGGTCCTCCTTGTTAGCTGCAAAGGGGGAATTCCAAGAAAGCAATTCTCCTCCAATAACCCCCCCCCCAACACACACACAAAGTTAACAAAAACTGCAAAAGCATCAGCTGGAACTGACGGCCGGCCGTTCTCGTTCCTTTGTTTTCCAGTGGTCAGACTCCGGCTACTTCTGAGCTGAACTTTTTAAGGAAGGCCCAGACCTTGGAGACGTACGGAGTGGATCCGCACCCATGCAAGGTACCCAGCGCTGCTGTGGCGGCGGCGGCTCTTGGTGTGAGGCTTCCGACTGGTAGACCTGCTTTTGGTCACGTTTAAGATGCTTCTGTTGCCCCTGAATCCTGCTGGGATCCGTTCCCCGTGGGCTGTTTTCTGGAGGTAGATTGTGCTTTGCCAGCCAGGAGGAGGAGGAGGGGGGGCCCTTCTGGGCCCAACCGGCTGCCTGAGATAACTCCAGCAGCAGAACTGATCCCATCGCAGTGGCCTCTCTCTGTGGCTCTGCCACAGCCAGGCTTGCTCAGCCCTCTTCTGATGGATGCTGCTCTCGCAGTGGGTGGTCCCCGAGCCTAAGCCCTCCTAGGGACCAGCTGACATGAGCCTGCCTTCCTCCTTCCTTCCTGCGACGATGTTTGCTGAGCTGCTGTCAGCAGCGCAGGATCCGCAGCCATGCGAAGGAAGGGGGATGCCCTGGGAGGGTCTCCTGTGGCTTGTCTTCCGCCACAGCGTTTGGGCTGTGCTGCTGCTGGGGGTCTGTTCTGGGGCACACAGCAGGGTCACAGGTTGCAGCTCCCTGTAACTGCAACTCCAGGGACAGTCGTGTGTGTGTGTGTGTGGGGGGGGTGATGAATAGCGCCTGTGTGAGTGGCTGGATTGTGTCTAAGCGGCTCCATCAGCTGAGCCAACGGTAAGGGCAGGAGGGCTGCTGCTGGGGCTGCCGCCTGGTCTCCTCTGCCTCCCAGCACTACCGCTAGAAATGGTCCCGCTTCCGAAAGGGCCAGGAAGCTTCCCGTTCTGAATGGATTTGATCCTGTCTGTTCCAGACCATCTCACTTTCCCGCTGGGCTGTCAAAATATCGAACGCTTCAGCAGACCTTGGAGCCGCAAGACGTTCTGCGCCCCCAGGGGCACCAACCCTGCCGTCTGCTCTGGGATTCCTATGGCTGCTTCTTACATTTCTGGGCAGAGGGGGAGGAAGGGAGAGCCCTGAGCAGGGCGATTCCTTAGTGCTGGAGGTCCATTTTTTTTGTTGCTCCCCCCCCCACTTTGGTTTGTAGATGGCCGGGACCTGTGTTTGCCCGAACCTTGACGTTGGCAAACTTGTAATGTTGCTGATGAAGGCGGCAAGCATATGTAAGCGGGAAGCTGTGGAAGAGGGATGAATGCACCAGAAGAAAGCCTTGCGGGTGGGGTGAGGGACACTCCTCCCCCTGCAGCCTCCAGGCCTCCTTTCGCTCACCACAAAGGTCTCATCAAGGTGGCTTGTAGAGAGGATCTCTCATTTTCAAAACGTGACTCAAAACTAAAGCGCGCAAACAGTATTTTTAGCCACTCCTAGTTGATCCCCCAAATACCTGGATCCAGCTGGACACTCGGTCAAGTGCTGTTGCTTGGCACATGGAATAATCCAAGCTATCTGTTTGTTTGTTTGTTTGTTTGTTTATTTACTTTTCACATTTTTATACCGCTCTTCCTCCAAGGAGCTCAGAGTGGTGTACATATTTCCTCCCCTCCTTTTTGTCCTCACAACCCTGTGAGGTAGGTGGGGCTGAGAGATAGTGACTGGCCCAAGGTCACCCAGGAAGCTTCGTGGCTGAGTGGGGATTTGAACCTGGATCTTCCAGGTCTAAGTCTGACTCCCAAACCACTACACCAATAGGTGCCTCCTGAAATTTCCGCCCAGCCCACAGCTGTACGCATTTAACTCCAGGTGATGCATATAGACACCCTTGGGCAATTGATCTCCCTCTCTGCTAATACGAAGACTATTCCGTGTCTCTCGGCTTCGGCTCTCTGCCTCACAAGGGACCTGTGTGTTCTGCTTTGTGCTGGCGACAGTAGGCAGGAACCGCCTGGTGGGTGTTTTATAGTTCTCAAAACTGGGGGAACAGCCGTTTTGGTTTCCTTGTCCCAGGAGGTGCCAGCCGCCCGAGACTAATCTCAAGAAACCTGCACAATGCCTCCTGCCCTCGGCTTCTTCCAGGACATTGTGACCACCTTTTCCTTGCACCCCTTTTTGTTGTTTTGCTGAACATCCGATCCTGCAGCCTGCGGAAGGGAGCTGGAGCCCTGCGAGCGCCGCTTGCTCACTCCCGCCTGGCTGACATTTGAGCTGCAGCCTTGACGGTCTTTGGGAGCCTTGTTTTTCCATATGGACCAGCCTCTTCCTCGCTACCGACGACTGTGTCTATTCAGTATATGCAGCATACCATGGAAGACTTTCTAAACACAGTGGCAGTATGAAGAGTGTTTTGCATTCAGTCATAAGGCAACCAAGCGTTAATAGAAATATGTCTGAGAGGATTTCGACACTTTTCTGGCCAGATGTTTTGGCTCCCCCTTTCTTATCTCCGTAATGCTCAGTTGGGACTTCAGGGAACGCAGAAAGCCAAGATGGCAGCTGGAAGCTTGCATCACCTTTCCTGCCCAGAAATCAATAGAGTTCTATTAAAAGGCTAGCTGGAATCAGCGTTCTTGAAAGGGTGCCCCTGCTGCAAGCATCCATTTATCAACTGGAGTACTTTGAGATTCACCAGCCAAGCGAGCTGAGCTACCGTAACTCTTTGAGGGTGCACTTAACATTTAATCTCCTTTGAGAAAAGATGTTTTTCCTTCCTGCTCGCTTGGCCTGTTCTTTCACGTTCCCTGTTCCTCCTCGTAGCTTTAGCACACCCTTTTTCAGTCCTCGGGTCGGCAACCTTAAAGTGGTTTTAACGGCGGCACGTTTGGGCTCATGTCGAAGTCCTGCTCGTTCCGCTGGGGCGCGTGCAGAAGGACGTTCCCAGGGAATCTGTCCTTTCTTTTGTATTGGGTGTCTTGCCTGGGGCCTAAGACATTGACCTAGACAGATACGGATCTCCCCCCTGTAGTGAGCAGCCCCCTCCAGACATACACTGGCAGGGCAGCTACTCACTCTCCCAGGGAACTTGCAACCCTCTGGAGTGGCTCAAAGCACGGCCACGCCACCAGACAGGTCCCAGTTCCCTGTGCACTCCTAAACCAGGAGAAGGAACACAACTGCTCTAAAGCAGAGACAGTAAAGAAAAGTGCCACCAGGCTGAGAAAACCTCTTGACTTCTCCAGGCCTCAGCCTCCCCGGAGAGCCTCAGAGCAATTACAGAAATGGTAGCGTTTATGGCTTCAGGTTAGGCGTCTGGACTTAGTTCCCCCACGTTCCCAAGAACCACACCGGGTTAAATAAAATGATGGTTTATTTTTGACTATGCAAAACAAGCATGGAGAGAACATATATAAGCAGTAAAACTGCTAGCATATTTGGCATAACGAACCAGATTGAAAACATAAGCACAAAACAAGAAAGGATAAATCCTACACTATACATTGGGTATCCTACCACTCACCAAGATGTAAAAGAATGTTGCAAGGCCCTCAGCCACAGCCTGGGCTGAGGGATGGCATCCGCAAGGACAGGGAGACTAGCTCCAACCAAAAGCATTAGAGAGAAGAGACTAACGGTTCCCCAAGAGTTAGTTAAATAGAATATTTGAACCCAGTTGATGGACAGAGGTAAGATGACCAATCAGGTACGGCCGGGTGGGTCATCCCATGACCGATGACTTCACTCTTCCTTGCTCGTGATCAGCTAACAGGTGCAGAAAATAATGAGGGAAGAAAAAAGCATTATCATATTCCCATGCAGATAACGGGACTAACGAGCAACGGTCCCAGGGATGGTACGACTCCCCAAGGTCGCTGGCGAGCTGCCAATCACCAGGGCTCTGCACCGAGCAGACTAGAGGGTGAGAAAGGAAGCTGCAAGGAAAAATCCAAGATGGAGACAGAACCAAAGTTTACAAACCAGACCAACTCTACACCCCCCCCCCTCGGTCCTTCCCAGTATGGAAGGGGTGGGAGTCTTTGGCCTCTTCTGCTTGGGGGGAGCAGCTTCTGCACTCGTCCACATTCAGACTGGCCATAGCGGCTTCGCTCTGACAGACTGCTCTCCTTCGCCGTCTCAGACGGCTGATGCTAAAACTCCTGGACCCAGTTGGCAGGAACCGATTTCACGGAAAGCCGGAACTGGGTCTGCTTCCTCTCGTCGCTGGAAAGCGACTGAGAGAAACGGCAAAACCGACCGGTGCGCAGTGTTAGAGCTGGGCTCCCATACCTGCTCTTGTTGTTATTCATGCACCCACCTGTCAGGCAGGTCTGGGCCACTCCCTCCCCCCCCCCCCCCGCAGCTGCAAAGGCTGAGCGAGGGAGGGGCTTGCCCACAGTCCCCTGCGGAGATGGGAGTGGAGGCAGTCCAACTTCGCGGCTCCATCTCCTCGCTGCTACGCTCTGTTCCCTGGAAACGGGGCCCAGGCGCTGGGACGGGACGGCAGCATCTGCTGTGGTGGCTGCAGCCTGCCGCTATCTGCCTGGCATGGAAAGACTGGCCGTGTTCCAAGAATCGCTCTGCCAGGGCATGAATGGCTTCTAGGACATGGTGGCAGCTGCTGGCCAACGTGAGCTTCCTCTGGGAGGTGCCTTGCTGCTCAGTCGCTCCCAGGAGACAGGGTCCTGTGTCGGAGGTGGCAGCAGCTGCCGGTGCTCAGAGATGGGAATCTCTCCGTGTTTCCGAATGAGACTCCCGTCCTGCAGCCAAGGGCAGAGAGGCCCCTGCTTGGGCCCCTGTGAGATGCAGGGAGCTGGACTGGGCAGGCCTTTGGCCTGACCCAGCAGCCAGCCGGGCTCTTCTGGGGTTCTTGGGCTGCGGCCCCCGCAGTGTGGAGGCGGCTAGCTTGAGGCGGGGTTGCACTCTGGGGGTGCAGGGTCTCTTGCAGGGGCGCCTCGCAGCCTACCTGTGTCTGTCAAGCAATGCAGAGGAGCCGGACGTGTCTGCGCTGCTCTGTGCATCATCACGCCGTCCTGGAGCAGCGGCCTGGGTGCCCCGAACAAGGCTCGCCTCTGAGCCGCCAGCTGCTAGCTCTGCCAGGATGCTGCCCCCCTGCGTTGGTGCCCTCGGGTGCAGCAGCAGGGCAAGGCAAGGACAAGGCGGCCGGCTCCTCGGGGGGGGGGGTGGTGGAGGTGGTCAGGGTGTCTTTAAGGAGGGGCCAAGTGATGGGTCTCTGGGGAGGATGAGGAAGGCCTTCCTGGAAGTGGGTCGGCCGTTTGCGGGAGTGCTGGGATGCGGGAGGGAGGGGCTCCTCCCGGCTTGAGCCCTGTTGCTTTTTATGAAAAGACATCATTTAAGTCCATGACAAGAAAATGCAGTTCTAGACAAATGCACGATACTAAAATAGCAGCACTTGATACGAAACAGCGCAAAGCGGCTGACCCTCCGAATCCCCAGAAGCCGCTCCTACCCCGGAACGCCTGCTTGGCAGGACGAGGCCCCTCCCAGCTCCAGAAAGACTGAAGGCCATGGAGCGCGGGGGCGGGAAGAGTCTGGCTTGGGCCCTTCCCAGGCCTCACTAGGACTGCGTAGGAGAACCTCCCAGACAGTCTGCAGGAACACGCAGCCCCAGACAGCCACAACAAGGGCCTCGGGGGTAGACTGGTGGGTCAGGTACGAGACCCTAAGCGGCTTTTGCAGGGGTCCATCTCAAGCTGAGGTGGGTTGACTGCAAGGCTGGCACTATGGCGTCCATCTCATCACTACCAAAGATTTGTCTTGGAGGAGTTTTAGACTCTTCTGAGTTCAGGGACGTATTTTACGCCGAGAAGGGAGGAAGGGAGCAGTGTCATTAGCGTGGCGCTTTCAGCCTTGCGGAACAATCTTGTGATGCGGAGTATATCGGGGGGGCGGCCTGGGGGGCTGCTGTCTGGCTGTGCGGTTGCTTTGCTTCCAGGTGCAACGTAGACATTCCAGAGGTGGCTGCTGCTTCTGGCTGTGCCAGACGCCAAACACCTCTCGCGGTTGGATTCCTAGCTCCCTGTACCTGTGACCTGCTAGTCCAGAGGCTTGCGGAAGTGACGGCTTCCACAGCATCTTCCAGACAGCTTGTAGAAAGCTGAGGCAGCAGAAGCGGCAGCTGGGAATCTCTGCAGGAATAAGGAAAGCGGCTTGTTCGGATTGGGCTGCAACGTGTGTGCAGAGATGGATTGGCGGCAGCCCTTCTGCCTCGCCTGACGGTGGCCATGCTTCAGAGCACTTGAAGGGGGTGACCCTCCCGGCTGAGGTTTCTCCTGAGCGATGGCCCCCCTCCCCCCTCCCCTGGCTCTGAAGCCACCAGTTCGAAGGATTGGGCCTAAGCAAAGCACTCGTTTAGCCGGGGGGGGGGGGTCCAGCAAACACCAGAGTGGTGGGAGGCAGTTCTGTGCATGGATAGGAAGCTCCGTGGTTTCTGGCAGGGTGGGAGAAGGCGGCTCTTGGGGGTCTGTGGGGGTCCAGCCCCAGAGAGAGTGCAGCTGGCAAGATCTCAGCCGGAGAGCAAAGTCCTATGGGGGGGGATGGGTGCAAGTCGGGCCGCTCTTCCAGGGCTGTTAAGGGTTACGGAGGTTGTGTTTGCAAACACAAAGGCGAAGTCCTATGATGGGGCAACTGGGATGGATGGCAATGTGTCGCTTGTCCTGCACGTTAAGGGGTGGGGGGTCGGTGGCTTCAGACCTGTCTAAACGCAGCCTTCCTCTCAGCCGTGTCCTTCCTCCGAGTGCTGCGACCGGGAAGGGGCCTCTGCAATATGGCTCAGTCAGTCAGTCAGGCTGCTGCTGACAGAGCAGGGTAGGGGGGGACATGCCACGGGGGTCGGACTCTGTGGGGAGAGGAGCCAGATTGGATCCCGTCCTGGTCCGTGCAGGCTCCTCTCTCTGTGGGTCTGCCTGACCGTCCCCTTTGCTGTCTTTCAGGACGTGTCTGGCAACGCCGCTTTCCTCGCATTCACCCCCTTTGGGTTTGTGGTCCTGCAGGGAAACAAGCGAGTTCACTTCATCAAATGGTGAGTCCTCCCTCCCTCCATCCCGCATGGAAAGCCGTCCCGTCCACTGAGTCTTGTCTTGTTGGAGGAAAGAGGCGCCCCCCGTGGCCCCTCCAGTGCGCCAAGGCGTGGGCTGGCACCCTTGATCTGCCCCCCCTTCATCTTGGCCACCCAGGCCCCGCCAGCCCTGCCTCCATCCTTTGCCCCGCAGCCTTTCTTCAGTCCCCTCCCTTCAAGGAGCAGGACGTCTGAGCTGGAGCTGGGCCGCCCCCCATTTTTGCCCCTGGCTGCTTCCTGTACGTAGGTGAAGGCACAGCAGGTGGCACTGCCCACCTTGCCTGAAGCTGTTCCTGGATTTTTCTTCCTGGCCTGATGTGATGCTGCTGCAAATGCCTGGAGGTGCAGTTAACCTCTTCCTGCCTTCCGTGGAGGCGGATTCCTGACTCCAGGCTGCACTGGGCAATGCCCACCGCAACCGGGGACTTTGAAGGGGGGGTCGGGGTGGGACCTGGGTCTGCAAATAGGAGAAACGCCCCGGGCAGCTTGCTTGGGGTAGACACCGCTGAGGGAAGGCGCAGCAACGCAAGAGGCCTCCCCCTGGCCTGGGGGGGGGGCAGAAAGCTGCTGTTGTGGCTTAGTCGGGGGCCACTTGGGCTCTCCCAGCTGTCTGGGGAGAGCCTTGGACGCATTTTTGAGAGGGTCCCCTGGAACTGTCGGCTCCTGATGTCCGTCACAACCCTCCTCCTCCTCGCAAAAGCAACTCTGACGCTGGGGGGGCCGGCGGGTATCTTGCCACAGGTCGGCCCTCTTCCCCAAGGACAACGGTTCTGTCCCTCTCGGAGAACAGTCAGGAGCAAAGCAACGTGGTGCTGGGTTATGTGGCACTTTGGCCTGGGCTGTGGCTGCTGAGGTGCAAAACCATTTTTGCTTTTCGAATTGACAAATGCCAGCTAGTGAATGTTCCAAAATGTGCAGGGCTGAGTTTGTGAAATGCTTCTTTGCACAACGTGTCATTAATGTGCAGAGTTCCTGGGTGCCACAAGGTGTGGCGATGGCCAAATGGCACACAACGTTAAACATATACTTTGGCCCTGTGTGTGTGTGTGTGTGTGTGTGTGTGTGTGTGTGACTGGATTTGAGACCACAGACAGAGCGGGGGGGAGAGGCAGCCACCCCCACCCCCGGGGTTCGTGCTCCGTGGTTCCCTCCCCCTGCCTCCAGGGGGTGCTGTTTGTTTTAACACACTGGGCCAAAGTACATGCTTGATGTAACCTATAGCTTGGCTCCCTTTGGCTGCCTTGAAAACAGCAGACCACGGAGAAGTCTGTTAATGGGTCTTGATTATGGGATGTTGTGGCCCAGGAGCAGCAGTGGCCGGACTGTGGCTTCGTTTCCTGCTCGGGGGCTTCCTGGTTGCATCTGGTGGGCAGCCCTCGTGGGCTCCTCTGGCCTGAACTCAAGAAGGGAGAAAAGGGGGGGTGCCTGTTCTTTGAGGGGTTCTGCCCCTGTGATTTTGTTCTGCACCCTGGAACATTGGGCTACGCTCCAGCAGCACCTCCACATGTAGTGGGCTGTGGTGGGTATCGGGGGCCAAAGATCATGGAGTTGGAGGCCAGACGTGAGCCTTTCCACCCGACTGGTTCAGGGGGGGGTCTGCTAGGGGGCTGCCGAGACCACCTGAATGTATGTATTGAGCTTAAAAAGATCTGAATCACATCTTTCTTTGGTAATCCAAGGTGGCTCCCTAGTAAAATATAATAGACTGTAGTGACAGTCAGTAGTAAAATGTCCTATGAACAAAATCAAAAGTTTAGAAAACACAAATTGTCAACAGAGTCAACAACCCCCCTTAACTGGAGGCAGCCAACTCAAAACGTTTGTCCTTCAGCCTTCTCAGAAGCAGTGGGAGGGAGGGGCCCCCCACAGAGAAGGCTTTCTCATGCTCGCACCACCCCAAGCCCAAAGATGAGCCTGTCAGAGCCATCGAGGGCTGTAGAGCCGGCGGCACTCAGTAGTGCCATGAAGAGCGCGGAGGAGGGACAGGAGCTGACAGCGCAACCAGTGGAGAGCACAACTGGGGGCTACAAGCAGTGCAGCCCCAAACCTGCCCTTCTGCAGAATCCAGGCCCGGCCCTTCCCTGGTCTGCGCCCGTTTTTCTTCCCACCCCTTGCTCTCCGCCCGTTGGGCGTATGTGGAGCTGCATTGGGCAGAAAGCAGGCCTGGCTGTTCTCTCTGCTTCGTAAACGTCTGTCGGGATCTCCGAAGGTGACCTCTGCTGCTTTTTGAACAGATATCAGGGGTCTTCGTGCCCCTTGCGCTGGTCAGTTTCGGACAGCTTGCGTTGCCGTTCCTGAAGCAGCGATGCCTTGCTCAGTGGGGTGAGGCTCTTCCTGTCCCTGCTTGGCCAAAGCCCCCAGCCCTTGTCCCAGAGAGGGCTCTCCTCCTCCTGCCCCCTCCTTCTTTCTGCAGCCAGTTGTTTCATGTGATGCAGAGGGCTTCCCATGCTTTTCAAGGTCGGCTGTGGACCGGTCAGCTCAAAGGCCTTTGCAGCAGCGCCCTCTGTAGTACGCACATCGCCACTGCATGCGACTCCTCCTATGGGAAGGTAGTTCGTCTTACCTGAGCAGGACTGAGCTGCAACACGATGAATTGATTGGAGATTCCTCCCCGTCCATGGCCCCTCCTCCTTTCCCAGTGGCTGGGGGGGGGCTTCTCCTGCCTTCAGTGGTATTTCACCACGAGGTGCTTGACTCGCTCCCCCTCCCTCCCTGGGCTTCAATAGAGCTGTGATCCGGGCCTTGCAATGTAGTTACAGTGTCACCTTCTTCTCTTGCTTTGTATTGTATCCCACTGTTGATGTACCCCAGTATCCTGTTTGCCTTTTTTACTGCAGCCACACCCTGGGCTGATGGCTTCAAGGATTTTTCCACAATACCCCCTAAACCCCTTTCCTGGTCAGTACGCTGCATGACTGTTCCATGTAATCTGTACTCTCAATATTTGGTTTGTTGCCCCCAGATGTATTATTTTGTACATTTGTCTGCATTTAACTGCATTGTCCATGTTTTTGGCACAGTCACCAAAAAGACCCCCCCTCTCCAGACCCCTCTCCAGACTCGGTTGCATTGTTGCTCCATTATTTGCTGTCTCTCAGATTTTGGCCTCCTCATCAGCTACGTGTGGTTACCTGGCGTCTTGATATCCTCATCCAGATAATGCACTTGTGTTTACAAACAAAGTATGCAAGGTGGCTCCTGGAAACCCCCCGTCCCCCCCCCCACTAAAGCTCACTCTCCATGCTGAGACCCGTGCCCCCGCCTCAGCTGCTGCTGTTGAGCCAGGAGTCCTCTTCTCTCACCACGTTAGCACTTTTTGGATGAACTGCACATTTGGACTTGTAACTGCTGTCCTTTACAAATTTTTTGTTTCTTAACTTTGCGTTTCATGCAAACAATTTGGTTTAAATTTCCTGCATCTTGCCAGAACCAAATCCACTCTGTTTGGGGGCTTCCGCGTCTGTATTGTGCAGTGGAGGCTGGGCCGGCCGGCCCCTCCTTGACAAAAGGGCTTCTTTTGTGCTTGTAGGAACGAAGTGACAAAACTGAAGTTTGAAGGCAAGACGTTCTATTTATATGTAAGTCAGAAAGAGGTGAGTGCTCTGCCGGCAGCGGCCCTGGAGGGAATGTGGATTCGCAGCAGTCAGCCCACCCTGGCTCTGCTTCTGCCTGCCTCGGGTCTTGACTAAAGCAGCAGGGCTTTTGGGAGGGGATGCGGAGCTTGAGTGTATCCGATTGAAATCGTTCTGAGCTTCTACGAAATCCCAAAGCTGCACTAGCCAGATACAAGGAGGCGGTCAGTCCTCTGAGGCCAGGCCAGTGTGGGGACACACCGCTGGGGAGACAGGAGGAAGGTGGTCTGCTGCTTTAGGGACAAGAGGCCTTTGGGTGCGTAGTTGCTGGTGCGCCTAGGAGCAGAGTTGAAGTCTGACCTCCTTTCCTGGGCACAGGCGCCAAACAGACAGAGCCGTCCTTCCAGACAGCCCTACAATCCCACCTATTCCTTTACCCGCGCAAATGAAAGGAGCCCTTCGGATCCGCCGTTGTCACCTGGCTACCAGGCTTTGGCTAGTAGGTGATGCTGTTTGTAAAGCACTGTGAATTAAAAAATAAAATAAAACCCCTTTGAGCCCTTTGCACACTTGGTTCCAGTCTGGAGCAGCCTTCCAACAGCGGTCAGGAGCACTTGCATTGCAAGCCAGTGGGGGAGGGAGGGGGTTGTGTGTGGACCAAGCTGGAGAATTAACCTGACAGATATATTTTTTTCTGGACTTTTGGTAGGAAAAGAAAATTGTTCTGACATATTTTGCTCCAACTCCTGAAGCCTGCAAGCACCTCTGGAAATGCGGAATTGAAAACCAAGCCTTTTATAAGTAAGCATTAGACCCATTTCCCCCAGGATTAATTTTCTCTGTGCGCGTTCGTAGCTCCCACTGCCAAAGTAGGACCACATGGCTGCCAAAGGGAGCCAAGGCCAGGCTGAGAGGTTTGCTCCGAGGTGGACGCTGGCCCTCCAGCCGGATGTTGGCAGGGAGGGAGGCCCTGCTTTCTCGGAAGGCGGCTTGGCCCAGGTTCTGCTGTGTTCTGGATCCCAGACAACGTGGGGCGGACTGGGCTCCGGGGGAAGCCCCTGGCGAGTGCCAACTGACAGGGACTAGAGGGGTGGGGAATGGTGGTCCGCTGCCGGACCCTCTCTAGGCAGCTGGATTGCTGACCCTCTCCCAAAGTGCCAGAGCCCAATGCAGTGCATCTCTCCGGTGAGAGGTGTCCCAGCCCCCCCCCCCCGCCTGGCTTGGTCTGTTGCTTCGCCAGCCAGGGAGCCGTCAGGCACAGCAGTAGTGCTGCTGCTGCTGCTGCTGCTGCTGCGGCGGCGCTCTCCTTAGGAATGATGCTGCAGTCGGGTCAGGCAGCCTCGTTTTCTATGACAGGAACATGAAATGCAGCTGCTGTATTGCTTGGCAAAGCGTTTGTTCCATTGCCTGATAATTAAGTGCACTGGTGAATTGCCTTTCATTTTTGCATCCGTGGAAACGGGTGACGGGTGCAATCAAGACCCTGTTTGGCCCTGAGCACCGGGGCTTTGCCAAAGTGGAGTTTCAGACATTCCTTACTGCTCCTGTGGGGCCTTGAGCCAAGAAGCCAGAGTGCTCCCGGCAGTAGCAGCAGCAGCTCCCGGCCCTACTGTGGCGGAGCCAAACTCCCTGGTGGGCTCAGCCGGCTGGAAAACAGTCCAGTGTTGGCTCCTTTCAGTCCTCTGCAAGTCTCATCCCACTGGGGTGCAGCGTCCCAGTCAGTTTTGGACATGCAAGACAATCCCCAGCGTGATAAGCAGCCCCAGACTCTCCTCCCAGAATTATTTCCACGGCTGAAGCTGTCGCACTGGCACCAAAGGTCATCTGAGTGCCACAGGGGGAGACCAGAATGAGACACCCCCCCCCCCGTGCTCTGTCTTACAAGACAGCTCGCCATCAGAGCAGCCAACCTGCGGGTCTGGAATCCGGTTCAGGCCTTGAGCCGTTCTCTGGCCTTGGCCAACTGTTGCAGGAGGCGTCTTAAGCCGTTCCAAGGCATGAGCCGAACTCCGCCTTCTTCAATGAGCGCCTCCTCTTTAGAGCATCCTGGTTAGAAGACGCGTCTTCTGAGTCTCCGCTCTGGCTGGGCCTCCGCACTGGCCTCACTCCCGTTCCCAACGCGCTGGAGGTGGCCAAGATTCGCCAGCGGCCAGTGCTGTCGAGCTCCACGTGGCAGAGGCTGTGCTGCTTCGCCTTCCCCCTTGCAAACCTTGGTGTAGCGACTCGGGGACCTGTATCCCCAGCAGGTCCCCTCCCTCCCCTGGCAGTTCTTGCAGACCCTTGGTGTTCAGACTGGACAGGCAAAGAGATGCTGCCTGACCGTGGTGAAGAAGGTGCGGAAGTGTGCGTTGTCGCCACGTTCCCTGGCAATTGGAATCCGGCACTTCTTTGGGCGACACCGAAGTGGGTGGGCCGTGGGGGCTTGTCAGCTCCCTGGGCAGGCTGAGCGCACAAAAGGATCTCTGCCCTGGCCGATGCTGGCAGCAAATGCCAGTGGAACGCCGCCACGTCTGGGCTGTGACCAACCGGGTTCTTTCTTTCTTTCTTTCTTTCTTTCAGGTTGGAGAAGTCCAGCCAGGTCCGCACAGTGTCCAGCAGCAACCTGTTCTTCAAAGGGAGTCGGTTCCGATACAGGTACGTGATGAGCGTCAGTAGTGGTTCCTGGCCCCCTTGCCGGAGGCTCCCTGTGCGGCTGGGTCAAGAGTACCAGAGTCCAGTTCAGGACGCTCTCAGTTGTCGGTGCTCAGATGGTTCTGTAGGGAGTGGAAGCTGTTGTCTTCCCTGCGTTTTCCAGAGAAGTGCTTTGCTGCTTGTCAGGAAGGGCAGGATGCCCTACAGGCAAGTGACGTGGGGCCAAATTCTGCTCCCGTCAGCTTCTCTGTGTCAGGCGGCCATGAGGCGTTATGGTGGGCCTGCCTGGGCCCGGGAATACAGCACAGCAGCAGCAGCTCCCGACCTGCCAGTGTGGCGCACTGGCTCTGCGACCAGAAGG
The DNA here is from genome assembly GCA_026170595.1 of Plestiodon gilberti rubricaudatus. Lineage (NCBI taxonomy): Eukaryota > Metazoa > Chordata > Lepidosauria > Squamata > Scincidae > Plestiodon > Plestiodon gilberti. The sequence goes on along the minus strand of JANXHW010000007.1, from coordinate 672,598 downwards.
AGCCGCGCTGCCTGTCCCTTGTGCGCGTCAAGGCAGCACGACTCGTAAGGGTTGGATTTCTCTCCATGCCCAGCAGCGGAGGCTTGGGGGGGGGGAGGGAGGAGGAGGGCATTGTCCGCCCTAGTCACGGTTTCTGTTCTTCAACCACCCACAGTGGCCGAGTTGCTAAGGAGGTGATGGAGTCCAGCGCCAAGATCAAGAGGGAGCCGCCAGAAATACACAGGTGAGGCTTTGGGGACCAGCTGTGGGCTCTGCGGGGAGGAGGCTGGGGGGCTGCCAGCGTTGCCAGTTGCACCTGGCGAGGAGGAGGAGGGAGGCCTTGCTTGGCCGGCTGCACCCACCTAGGGCGCTTCCCATCGAAACCACAGTGTTCTGTGCTCTCTCGGTAGGGCGGGGCTGGTTCCCAGCCGCAGCTGCCCTTCCATCACTCATGGCCCGCGGCTGAGCAGCGTCCCCAGGACCCGGAGGAGAGCGGTGCACATCTCCATCATGGAAGGTGAGCAGCAGCAGCAGCAGCAGCAGCTCCTCTGCCCTGGCTCCATCTGCCTGCCTTCAAAGCGCTCCCCCTCCCTCTCCCCAGACCACCAGTCTTCCGCACCCAACCAACAGGGCACATTTTACAAGGTGCCCTCCTCCCCTGGCAAGCTAGGACAATAAACAGACCCCCCCCCTTTATTGTGACTGGACTGGAGGTGCAGACTGGAGGTGCATCCTCATCCTCAGGCACTCATTTTCTTTGGGGATTTGAGTTTGTTTTGTGGAACCAAGTACTGGAAAACTGGATTGTCCTGGATTGCTTTTCAGCATTGTCCAGAAAAACAAACCTCCTCCCAACTCTGAAACCTGCATTCGGCTCCATCAAGAGGCAGCTTCCTACCTCAAGGGGCTCACAGTCTTCTGAGCCAACCTCTCAAAGGCTTCTCTGGAGGCGCAGAGCCAATCCTGGGCCAGCCGAAGAGGAGCGCTGGTGGTCAGTAGTGCCCAGCGAGAGGTGCCCAGCTGTCCGACATGCTGTCTGCCCTGATGCTGGCCCCACTCTGCCCCCTCACAACCCCCATGAAACAGCACTTTGCTTCTGCATTGCCTGCACACAGTACCCTCCCCTCAATGTGGTGGGGGCCGTGTGCTGACCTTCCCCTTTGGGAAGGAGCCGCCCCCAGGGCCGGCGCAGTCAGACACGAGCTGCTCATAAGTGGCGGTCGAGGACGCTGGTGCCCTGGGACCTTAGGAATCCACAACACATTCTATTGTATTTATTTTATTTATTTAAAAAATGTATACCCCGCCTTTTCCTATGCCAAGGCCAAATGCCCATGGCAGCAGTAGATGGGAGACCTCTGCATTATACCTGAATACTTGGCATCATCTAAATTACTAAACAAACAAACATATAAACGTTTTGGGTGAGTCTCCCGAAGAGGAGGGTATTAGAAGTGACCTTCAAGCACCCATGAAAAGTTGGAAACTTCCTACGGCAGGTGGGGCGTTGTAGGATTTTTCTGACACCTGGCCAGCTTGCTGCCCTCACCAAGGGCCTCTTCTCCACCCCCCAGCGTCACCTGAAAGGCTGAATGATTTTGCCTTGACGGCCAATAGACTCTTCCGCCCACCGAAGGCTAGGGCTGCAGAGAAGCCAAGGTGCTTCTGTGGCTGGCGTTGCCTCTCTTGTCTCAGCCAGGCCTCCCTCTTTCTTCTCCCTGCCCCTCCAGGCCTCGAGTCCTTGAGGGACAGTGCCCACTCGACCCCCGTGCGGTCGGCCTCCCACAGCGACGCCTTCCTGGCCCATTCCCGGAGCTGCTGCCGAGCCGAGAGCTGCGAGCGGGTGGCGATCATCTCGGACGACATCTACAGCCCTTCCCACAGCGTGCTTCCGACCCCCGTGGCAGAGCACAGCCTCGAGCTGATGCTGCTCTCCAGGCAGGTCAATGGGGCTCCCTGCAGCATCGAGGAAGAGAAGGAGTCCGAAGCCAACACTCCCACTGCGGCAGAGGGCCAGCAGCTGGGAGGGGAACTGCGAGCTCTGTGCCAGAGCGCAGCAGGCCCTGGCGGTGGCGGAGCACAAGCAGAACAGGTGAATAAGTTTGTTTTCAGTGTCCTCCGTTTGCTCCTTGTGACAGTTGGGCTCCTTTTTGTTTTGCTCCTTCTCCTGATCATCCTTACCGAATCTGACCTTGACGTTGCCTTTTTCCGTGATATTCGCCAGACCCCCGAGTTTGAACAGTTCCATTATCAATACTTTTGTCCCCTCAGGCGATGGTTTGCCTGCAAAATCCGCTCCGTGCTCAGCCTGCTCATTGACACCTGAAGGCAGGACTCCTAGTAGCTAGCCAGGTGGATTGCAGAAGACCCTGCTGCCCACTCCCAGCAAATGGGACCCATCGCTGGGGCACCATCGGCACATAAACTCAGTCCTCTTTCCTGACTCCCAGTCCCCTGCGACCCAGGAGCAGCCTGGCTTCCGAGCCGAAGAGAGGTGCCGGCCCAGACAGGGCCCATGTCTTGGCAGGCCCCTCTACCTAGCCGTTGCTTCTACACCTTTCCAATTATTCTGCAGTCTTCAAGTTTCATTTAGGTTTTGTAGAAAGAGTCCTTTCAGCAATGTCAAGGCAAGAGAGTTTATTTTATTACTATCAATTGCTGCATCAAATGCCAACCTCCAGCTGAGACACTCATGCAAGAGGACGGATATCACGTTATGCAGGAGCTTTTGTAATGGTGCTACTGAGTTGTAATTTTAATATTAAAAGTAGTAGTATTTTATTAAAAAAAAACTGTCACTGTGCACAGCACTACCACCTTAAACATAGTCATTTGATGATCCAGTGATCTTGCGATGATTCAAAGCTTCTTAACAATCAACCTCTGGCTTAATGTGGAGTACTGGGGAGGGAGGGAGTTCATCTTCGGACCCTGCACGACCAGTCGGCATTTCAAGGTTTTGCAAGCAACAGCTCGGCGGCAGGCGTGAGACCACGGATGTCGGCAGCCGCGGGGCACGTTTTGTTCCTTCCCGCCAGCACTGAAAGGCACAACTGCGCACCCGTCGCTTGTACATTTCAGCCTCTGCAATGAACATTTCAACCACAGAGCAATGAAGTCTTTCAACCAAGCAAAGCATAACACATAAGGACAGTAGTTGTAGGTATCTGATGATAGCTGACCAAGTCTTGCTGTAGAGCTAGTAGTGATCATACCTAATTCCTTGGAAAGACATTTTGCCTCAGAAAGTTGTACTTGGTTTTGTACTACAGATCAAAAAACTTGTTTCAACCTCTATTTTAACAAAATGCTATTTTGTTAATGAGTAACAAGCCTTTTTTACTTTGAGTTGGGTGACTAGAATATGGCATATGACGAGGATTCATACGTTTTTAGAGTGGTATTCGAACATAGGAGGTTTTGGAGGAAGGGAAAAAAAGGGCTCTCTCTTGGGCCACATAGAAGGATCAAGGGAAGAGACGTTGCAGAAGTGGAAGGAACGAGGGAGTGAACATTCTCTGCCCAACCTGCTCTCCCCTGAATGGAATTGGGAAAGGTTTTCTTTGTCTTGTGACGTGGATGGTATAATCCAACAGCAGCTCATTTGTAAAGAGAGCAATAAGCAGAACAAGAGAATGAAATCAGACTGGCACGTGTTTTATTTCATCTCAGGGAGAGATTTCAAGTCATCTGGGAATCTAATCAGAAATATTTCAAGAGGCTGGTTTCATTATCTTGTCTCTCACCACGCAACTACTATTGCAGCAGGCACACAGTCCCTTGGAGCCAAAGAGCTACCAGAAGCCGTCTGCAGGAGGGGGGGGGGCGAGATCTCGAGCACCGACTTCTTTGCCCAGATCAGGGACCGATTCAGCATTTGACGAGAAAGGGGGACAACAAGAGCACAGCAACCGTGTTAGCAATAGACGACGGGAGGCGGCTGGGTGAGCGCCTGGCTTGACAGAAAGGCACAGCCTGCCACGTGACCCCTTGGCGCAAACGCTGCCGGCATCTCACCGGAGCTGCACCTGCCAGATGGCAACCACAAGAGCAGAGCAAGGGCAGCTGGCACCCTACCTCGGTCACAGTTCGGGGTGTGAAGCTTTTGAATGCCCGCCAGAAGAGAACTGGGAGAGATACTGTTTTATGCAACACAGCAACAAAATTAACTTCTAGTGTCGTGTTCCTACCTCAAGTCTGTAGTCAATGATGCTTCTATGCAGTGAGTGAAAAGTCTTACTTTACTCTTCTCCGTCCCAGACAACGATGCCGTGTGGTCCAGGTTTTAACTGTTGGTAGTGGTCCTCACGCCGATGCACCTGTCCAGTTGTGTGTGTGTGTGTGTGTGTGTGTGTGTGTGTAAGTATTTTGTAGAATAAACGTCTTCATTTTCAGAAAAAGGGCAACGTACAAACACCGAGGGTGACAAATCCTTGAGACAGCTGTTTTGTCTTTAAGCCTTGGGCACAAGCCAGAGAGAAATTCTTTCCCACGCCTCGTGCAGGAAAGCGTCCTGGTGGGGAGGGGCCCCCGTTCACGCCGTGCTCTGGCCCCTCAGGGTGTTCCAGCTGGCAGTTAGGAAGTAGTTCTCCAGTGTTTTGCCTTGTGTATAAGTGTGGTGATTTTCCACAGGTTGCTGTTATCCAAGGAAACAAAAGAGGGACTTGTGCACTGCATCTTTAAGCAGTAAAAATGTGAATTTTGGTTTTCATAACAATATAGATGTTAACCTTTCATGTGCCAAATGCTGTATGTTACATTTTCCCTTAAACAATGTACCTTTTTCTACATATTCAACATGTAGTTAGCATAAAATATTGGTGCCATATAAAAGTATTTTTAAATTTAAATAAATATTTAATTATGACGGCAAAAAAATGCTTTTGACTAATTTGATGGGGACCACGTTCGGAAAAGACCACCTACTCATTAAGAAACATTTATTTCAACACAAGTGTAGCCAAATATACAAGGTGAGCAAAGGTCACGCGGACCCAAAGGGACCCGACGAGAGCGAGTAGGAAGGTCTCAGGTACTGCCTGCTCTGGGGCTTTGGTGGGGCCATAATGCCCAGCCTGGGTCCGATTCCTGGCCTGACGGAAGAAGGAGCACAAGACGCAGAGCTCCTGCTGCTGGAGTTGGCTGCTGTCTTTCTGTAGGTTTTGCAACGCCTAGGAAGTGAGAGAGGAAAGAGGTGGGTGGTTGGCCCCAATGGCCACACAAGTGGGGGGGCCGCCGCCACCTCCCCACCCCCAAGTGTCCACAAACCCTCTGCCCGTCTGGCATTGTGGCCACACCTGGGGGACACTAATCCAGTGAGCACTAATCCGAGGTTTGCATCCAGCTCCTGCTTCACATCTCCCGTCCGTCCCGGCCCATTATTGATATAGTGCCAGAGGCGCAGAGTGAAGGGGGAGGGAGGGCTGCTGCCGACACTCCCCACCGCGACTCCAGAGGCAAAGGCTGGGAAGGGAGGTGGGGCAAACAGAAAGCAGCTGCCCCTGACACAGAGGAGGAAAGGGGGACTATGCCCCAGTGCCAAAGACGTCACGGAAAAGGGAGGCTTTGAAGGCTGGGGGTGAGGAAGCACCCCACAGCGTGGGGGGGGGGACAGTTCCAGGCAGCAAGGGAGCCCTCTAGAGCGCCCAAGGGCAGAGCTCATGGGCAGGCAGGAGTGTATTGGGGTGGGCGGGGGAGACCCTGGAGAGTTTGGAAGACCAAACTTCTGCTGGCTGCGAGAGCAGACAGGAAGCCGGAGAAGGGACAGCACCCTTCCTTTAGCAGCCATGGGGCCGAGATGAGCCACTGAAAGACCAGCGGGGGGGGGGGGGGGGCTGCAGCAGTCAGTGTGACTGATGATCATTGTGTGAGTTGGGGGGGGGCAGAAGAAGTGCCAGATTCTTGCAGTATTGCAAAAGGAGAAACAACACGATTGCCGGCAGACTGTGGGGAGCAAAGGAAAAGAGCCGAGGCGGCCAACAGACACACTTGTTCGACAGGGCCGGTGGATAAGGGGAGGGCACAAGGGGGGGGAGGGGAGGGGCTCAGTCTTGGGCAGCAGAAGCAGCAGCACAGCTGCTCTCTTTCCCCAGGACTCGGAAAGGCAGCAGAGCCGGGGGGGGGGGGAAGCCCGCTATCGCAGCACGGCAGCCATGCGTTTAGGAGATGCTTGAAGCGGAAAGGGATTCCGCGCACTCTCTGCCGCCTCCGCCCCTGAGTGCGCTCGCTCTCTGCCCCCCCTCCCCCCAGGGGGCTCTTTTCAACAAAGCAAAGGAATTGGAATGTGCTTCATTGGCTGAATTCCTGTTCACAGCAAGCAAACCCATGACAGAAACTTTGTGAAGGCTCAGAAACACGCACCCCTTGGCAGACGCCGGCTGGCCTCCAGAGCCCGTTCTCTTTTTCTTGGAGTCTCTGAAGAGTGGCGGCTTCCTTCTCTTCCTTCCCTTGCTGCTTCGGTTGTGGAAATAGCCAGAGGTTGTGCCCACCTCCTCCTCCTCCTCCTCCTCCAGGTGGGAATTTCTTCCTCCAGCAGCAGAGTCCAGGGCAGGGAGAGGCTGGCCTTCCACTGTGGGGGAAGAGGCACTCCCTTACTGCCGGCGCAGCACCCACATGCAAGGACCCCCCCCCCCCGCAACCCTGCAGCTCTCCTCCCTGAGCATTTCTGGCCCAGGAGGGGGCCAAGCCTCTTTGGGGGCCGCTTTCAGACACAACAGCACTGTTTGCATTGCTGCCCCCAACGCCAGAAGACTTGGGTCCGCTTGCTCCCTGAGGGCTGCCTTGGCAAGCTGGGCGGGGCGAGGGGGGGCTGCTCCCAACCAGGGACAGGCCAGCAGGGCGGCTGCTGCAGGAGGCCCACGGCACCAGAGCACCTGTCCACCAGCAGCAGCCGACAGACACACAGCTGGGCCAACCACAGTGCAAGGGGCCCACGACACCAGATGACAACTGGTCTGGCCGGCCAGCTGGCCGGTAAGGAAGTGGCCAGGGAAGGAGGCCGGGAGAGCCCCCACCGTCCTCTTCCTCTCTAGGCCCCTAGTTCAAGGGCTCCCACAGCTACACACGCAAAGAAGCCGTTCCAGACCTCACGCCTGCCTGCCCAGGTCCAGCAACAGGCTGTGCACCACGTGACACTGGAGGTGGGTCTCGCTTGAGGGTCACAGCAAAAAGGAAAGAGGGCGACTCTCCACCCTCGGAGCCAGCCTTCTGTATGCAAACCCCCCCCCCCAATGTTTGAAACCAAGTCATACAGAGACAGACCTGGCCGGGTCCATTCTGAGAACTTCTGCATTACTGCACTGATTTCTGCTCCGTACTTCTCGAGTTTGTCCTCTGTAACACCATCAATCTGAAGCAAAACTGCTGGATCAGAAGACAGCGTCTCTGAAGACAAAACAGAAACATTTGGGAGTTTCAAAACCAAGCACAGGCAAGAATACAGCGATTCATGTTGTTGCAGCTGCCAGCTCCTTAGACATGCGGAACATAGTCCTATGCAGAAGATGCAGGCGCAGCAAAACCTCCAGTTGAGAGCTTCCTTCTCTCCCTGCCAGGGTCAAGCAGAAGCCAGTCGTGTCACCCAGCAACCACTGGGAGCAGAGCAGAGCAGCCAGGGAAGAGCCAGGCTAGGAACGTCGCTCCTTGCAAGAGAAAGAAGCCTCCTGGAAGTCAAGCCACAAGCCTCGTCTTTAGCGCCCGCCCACCGCTGGGAGACGCACTATGCCCCCAGCTCCACGGTAAGTCCAGCTCTGCCCCAGGGACATTTCTCGCAGAAGACTCAGAGCCCAGTCAAGGGCTCTGAAGCCGCCCCCCCCCCATGCCAGACTAGAGCCAGGCACATTAGAGCGCCACCCTTTATTCTGTGCCAGGGGACGACACCAAGGAGCATAAGAACATCAGAAGAGCCTGGCTGCTGGATCAGGCCAAAGGCCCTGGATCTAGTCCAGCTTCCAGCGGCAGATTGAAAGTAGGAAGATCCAAGGAGCTGTGCTGCGCTGGACAGGAAAACAACGCGTCCCCTGGCGCCCCACAGCACAGATTTGCATCGCGAACGAGAGCCCGCTTCAGACTTTTCTCAAAAGAAAGCTGGGGCCCAAAGACTATGAAATGCAAGAGCAGCAGCAGGTCAGCGACGTTTCTATGCCAAGTCCAGTTGCACGAACTCTACGCACAGACTGGCCGATCTGACTGGATCCAGGACACACCTGAGCTTTGCAGGGAAACGTCCCGGCCAGACGCTCTGGAACGTCCCGGCCTTTGGGCCCCCACTGACCACCTGCCAGGATCTGTCGCCAGGATCTACTAGCCTTTAAGAGGCCACAACAAGACACCGAGTCTCTCTCTCCCCCCCCCCCCCCCCCCGTTTTCTGCTGCAACACCACCATCACCATCACAGGGCAGCTCTTCTCTTATGTGATTCAGAGTTTCTTCACGAGTATCAACATTACCTGCTATCCTTTTAAGTGTGGCAGTGTTAAAAATATTGAAGTAATGGACACCAAACACTTTCCCAAGAGCTTTGCAGACATCTGTGAGTTCCAAGAGGCATCTCTTGACCACTTCTTCCCGCTGGGATACGCTGGTCGCTGAAGACTTTTGCTTGCGGAGGCTACTGGCACTTTCCGTCGCATAGAACTGCACCTGAAGGAAGGAAGGAAGGAAGGAAGCAAAAGGACAGCTCAGGAACACCCAACTGGAAACCACAAGTCACCGGAAGGCACCGAAGGACCCCCTGCCAGACTGGTCTCCGAAGGGGTCAGGTCTACTCTCAGCTCGCTCCAAGGACACACCTGCCACTGCTGCTACAACACACCTGCAGAGCGCCGCGTAGCACAGCCTGCGCTCCCTCCCCTGCCTGGACGTAGGCCACTGCTTGGTCCTTGGCTGTGATGTGCAGCTCCTCATCCAGAATCTTGTCCAGAACCAGCTTCCTAAAGAGGCGCTCAGCGTTGTGGCGCGAGTAGGCGGCTCCCTTGCCAAATAGGCCGGACTGGATCTTGGCACTTTTGGTCCCTGTCCAAAACAAACACACAAACAGCACAGCTGGCTGACAAGGACAAAGCAAGGAAGACGGCCGGAGGGCACCAGCCCACAGCAGGAGTCAGAGACAAGAAGAATGCCAGAAACCACACCCACACACCTTCCGAATGACAACAGAACAGACTAGTCTTGGGTGCGCTACAACCTTCCAAGCACAGAGTGCCTGGGGAATCTCCCCCCCCCTTCGGAGCTTGTGGGAGCCCTCTGTTGTACACCCAAGCACCTCCTGTCCGCCTCACCCCGCTTGCCAACAGATGCATGGCGGGTGAAGACGAGAGAGTGGGTGGCACACACCGGCGAGCCAGCCAGCCTCCATGCTGGAGCAGACCCCTGGCCCTTGGGCAGCCGAAAAGAGCTTCGCTTTATCAGGCGGCTTCATGACGGGTTGCTCTGTTCTCCTGAATGTTGGGGTTTTTCTACTGCATTTTAGCGGACTGGATTTTATGGTTTGATGCTAACTGTCTGCGACGGCGACCTTGAGTATAAATCTGTAGCAGAAGCCAAGGCACAGATCCTCCCATGAATGGATACAGACATCAGGGGTTCAAGCTGGACATCAGACGGCAGCGGGAAGGGGGCTTTTCGCATTCTCCTACCCTGCAGGTGTGGGCCAGAGACGGAGCGGGAGACAAAGGCTGTCTTCCCGTTTGCACTGATCTGGGAGGAGGCCCTGCTGGGAGCCAGCAGTCCCTACTTCTAAGTAAACGCGCAGCACCGGGCGGCACTGCACGGGGGGGGGGGGGCGGCATAGCTGGCCTGCTAGGGAGGAAGGAAGGAAGACGCCTGTGTGTGCCTGACTTTGCCCCCCGCACTCACTTTGCGCTGACAGAGCAGAGAAGAACCTACCCAAGAAAATGTCGACCATCATGTTCAAGGTGTATCTTCCCAGGTGCCTCCTGGACCCGCTGGCGCCCTTCGTACCACAATGCTCCTGAACAAACCTGACAATGTTCTTCACTTCTTCCGTCACATTCCTTAGTTTAAAATCCTAACAAAAAGTTTTGATAAGGAAAAATTTGGTTTTGCTGCAGTTACTTATTGACAAGATACCAGTCTGCCAGTGAGGAGACTGTTCAACTGCTCATTTAACTTGTGTAATTTAAAACTTTGAACATTACATTGACAGGTAAAGTAGTCCGATGGAATTCCTAGGAAAATCAAGCCACACACCACAGAAAGATTTGGAGGGCATCCTTGGCAAAAGACCTGTTGTCTTCCTTTGCTCGGACACAGTCACCCTGCCCAACTGAGAGCAAGTCTAGAGTGAAATATTTCAGAAGACGAGAAAGCAGAGCCTCTTCCTCCCTCACCTGCGGCCTGCAGCAGTTGTCGCAGCTGACGTCCGGGTGCTCCTTACAGAACTTGGCATTAAAGCCCCTTTCCCCAAAATAGGCGAGCAGCTGTATTCTGCGGCACTCCATCACATTCTCACAGTAGTGGACCATGTTGTAGAGGTTGTCGATATGCGTCTGCCGTGTGTGGCTGTTCCCATCTTTTTCCACTGAAAGGCACACAACAGACCTCAAATTAGGCTGTGGGTTACATCTTTACCCTTCTACTATTGTAGGAAATGGAGGAGAGGACACACACACACACCTTAGGCAGGTGCAAGAGGAAGGTCACCACCACTGCCACTGGTGGGCAATAGCTACCCAGTCAATTACAGATGAGCACCAGCAAGGCGGCGCCGGCGGCTCTCACTGGACGCTATCAAGCCCTGGGGGGGGGGGGTTGAGAGGTCCCACAAAGGCTTACTGTGAATAAGCCGCCTCAGTCTGGTGACATCGCTGTAGCTGTAGAAAAGCAGGCAGTGGGACATTTCCCCATCCCGGCCAGCCCGGCCAGACTCTTGATAGTACCCTTCAATTGACTTCGGGAGGGAGGCATGAATAACGAAGCGCACGTCCGGTTTGTCGATCCCCATGCCGAAAGCAATGGTGGCGCATATAACCTGGAAGGGAGCAGAAGAATGGAGACCATCCAGGCTTCTGAACAAACCCCACAGGCGCTGCTGGCAACTCAGCTAAAAACGGCACTCATGACACAAGGAGCAGATTCTGTTCAAGCGAAAGCCTTTTTCATTAAAGTAATTCCAAAGAAATACCCTCTTTCCTGAGAGATGATTTCACGCAATGAGTCATACACGTTTAGATCAATGGCGGCGGCTGGTTTCTCGATTTTCACACGAGCATGATCACGTTACAGCGTGTATGCATGTTTTTGCTCCACAGTGGTTTTTTAAACACTCTTTTTCAGACCAATAAAAAACACAAAGAGTCCCCAACAAGATAAAGACACAAACCTTCAAGTCACCCAAGAGGGGGAGAGGACACAGCGGCCACACACTGGATTACCTGACAGCCATCCTGATTAATCCATTTCTGCTGGACAAGGTCTCTGGTGCCGTCAGGGAGACCAGCATGATACGCAAGAGCAGAGAGACCGGCCTTCTGCAAAACGTTGGCAACCGAGTCGCATTCAAAGCGCGAGAGGCAATACACGATTCCAGAGTCACCTGGAGATACAGGCAAAGCATAAGGGCTGGACTGCCGCTCTTTCCGGGCATCACCCCTGGACAGGCTGCGGCGGCGGCACCTGTCCTGAAAGGTCCACAGTGCAGTTCTCAACAGTGGATGCAACAAATTCACATTGTGATCCTTGACCCACCTACTCAGAAATAAGCCCCACTGAGCTCAGTGCATATAGGGTTGCAGCCTTAATCTAATAGAGAGGACAAACATACTTTGGGAGGGGCGATTTCAGCATGCAGCAGGTTGACAATGAAACGAAATGCCCTCGAGGGGGGGGGGCTCTCCCACACTGGAGGTCTGGGCAGCCGTCTGCTGGGAATGCAGTGCTCCAGACTTCCACCAACAAGCAGGGGGTTGGACTGAATAGTCCCCTCCAGCCCTATTGTGAAATGTCTATCTTGCCCTCCCTCCAAAGAGCTCAGAAGGGCACACAAGGCTCTCCCCCCCCTCCTATTTTATTAAAGGAACATTCACACATCCCCACAGAGGTTTACAAATATAAAAAAAGTGTCTACACACATTCCATGTACATCAATCTACACAGCACCAGCACCAAAAACACAGAGCAGAGCCGCTCCCCAAAATCTGGAATCTGGAGCAGGCCGTCATCCGGGGATCCCCCATAAGGGGGGGCAACTCCCTGAGATACAGAAGATCAAAGCCATGGAGGGCTTCTAAAAGTAACAACCAGCTCCTTGAACGGGGCCCAGAAACAAGCGGACGGCCAGGGCAGTGGTCGCAGAACTAGTCATCGATGCGCCGCACACCGGCCCCTACCTGCCCCCGGGAGGAGCTGTGTTGGTCTTTGCAAGAACCCTGCGAGACAGTTAGGCAAAGAGACAGCAACTGGCCCCCCGGGCGGCTCACGAGCTTCAGGGGAAGCCGAGTCTCCTCACTCTTCCTCAGTCTAACCCCCCCCCATCCCCCCGGCTCCCTCTTACCACGCGACATCCATGACCCCTCTCTTAAATGGACGAGCCCTCGGGGGCCCTCAGCAACAGCAGGGAGGGAGGGAGGGAGGGAGGGAGCACGACTGGGAGGCAGAGACACCCCTGCGTTCCCAGGCTCAGCCTCTGCCAGCACCTCCAGCTGGAGCCCCCAACACCCTGGAGACGCACTGCTGCTAGGCTGCCAACAGGGAGCGAGAGGAACGGGGGGGGGGGGGGAGTCCCAGGCACCTCCCTGCAAGCCTGTTGATTAGGCAGTTTTGCAGGTCTCTCTGAGCGATGCATTTTCTTAGAATTTCCCTCCCCACTCTAAGTTCACAAGGGCAAACGCAACAACTGGGAGAAGAAGGAGAAGGGGAGTTTTGGCTCACGGGGGTGGTGCTTCCGGATCCACTGCAGACAGTCCAGAGCCACGCTTTTCGGCTTTTTGGGCAGAAGATCGTACTTCAAGTTGTGCCGATTGAAGCTCATACTAAACCTAAAACAGATCAACCAGCAGGAGGCCAGTCTGATGAAACACGCCACCGGAAGGGTGTCCATCTGGGCCCCCGCAGAGTGACACAGGAACAGAGTCACGAGGGAGGAATTTGTGCCCAACCACCTCGCTTCGCCAAACGGAACATTAGCAATGGGTAACAAGGCCGCCATGTATGAATAGGTGAAAACAAGGTTCATACAGGTAGCACAGTCAGCACACCCAAGCAAGGAGGAGACATTTCGAACAGCCGACCTGGTCCTCGGCCGAAGACCCGGCTCACTCACCACTGGGACCTTACACTGGAGCGTCTAAGCCGACTACTGCACGACACCAGTCATGTCCTGGCAGCGGCTGACTGGCACGTAGACTGTGCTGCGTCGCCACAAACAAGTGCTGTCATTTAGCTCCCCGGATGCTTTGTCCTCAGCACCCCCCAGACCAAACTCACACTTGCGGTTTCAGCATCTCCAGTTGATTGAGGACGTCCTTCTGCACCCGCGGGTTGGCGGTGGCAGTCAGAGCCATCATCGGAATGGAGCCGAACTTCTTGCGCAGCAGACTCAGCCGCTTGTAGTCCTGTCGGAAGTCGTGGCCCCACTAGTCAAGAGGAGACACAGAAAGAAAGGCCTTCACTCAGGGCGGACGCGGAGGGAGGCCCCAACCGGGGGACGCACAGTGTGGGGAGCCCCCGAAAGGTAGTCACCTGACTGACGCAGTGGGCCTCGTCGATCACAAAGCGGGCCAGCAGCCGCCGCTCGTACAGGTTCTCCAGGGCCGACATCAGGCGCCCGCTCGAACAGACCTACGGAAGAGCCCAGCGCTCAGAGGACAGTGGTGCTCCCAGCAAGCTCAGGGCAGAAGCAGCAGCCTGCATTGGCATACGAAGCCTTTCAACCACCCTGTGAGGCAGGCTAGGAGGGAGACCGTCCGGAACACCGGAGCCTGAGCAGGGAGGAGAGCCGACTTCTGTCAGCCACTGGCTGCACCCAGGGCTGGCAAGGGGGCTGAGCTGCAATCCAGGAAGCCTCTCGTGCAACTCCCACCTCTGCCAGGAGTCTCAGGAGGTGGGCCGCCCCCCCCCCGAGGCAATGGGGGGGGAAGATACCTGCTCACCTTACAGGGCTGTTGAAGGACAGCATCAAGATAACACAGACAAAGCACTTTGCGCTCTCCAAAAGGGCCATACGACCCATGCCTCCCTCCTTAGGCGGGGGGGGGGAGTTTGCTGTTGGGCCCCACACAAACCTTCTCCGGAGTGACGTAGAGGAGTTTTATGATGGGATCTTTCTTTGACAGTTGCATGTAGATTCTGGAAGCTTCAGCATCACTCTTATCACCTGTTAGGGACGTTGCTGGAATCTAGGACACAGAGAAAGTCGTTTGCATTTCACAACAACTGATAAGGATGAAGAATCTGTTGGGGTTATATCATAAACCTTAGGGGGTTCAAGTAAGCAGAGTATGCAACGGAAGAAGACCGTATTCTTATTTAACCAGTAGAGTTATCCCAGCACCCAGGCTAGCTAGCTATCATTAGCAATGAAATGAGATACGGAGTCTGAGGCTTGTATAGTAAAAGAAGAAAAATAATGTTGCATGCAGATTTTCATGGCTGTGGGTAACTGACAAGGTTCTTAACTGTATGGGTTCTGCAGCCATGTCAATGTAAAAGTAGAGAAATAAAATCCCTTACCGCTTTTGTTGTTTGTTTAGATTTCTTATATTGTGCAGGTGTCACATACACAGAAAAGGTTTTCTTACAACAACAACAACACGGGATCCTACTTCCCAAGCCGACGTTTCACTCCATTCACGGAGCTTTCTCAAGGCAATTTGGCAGTAAAAAACTGCTGGGTGAAAAAGAATGTTACGGAGTGGTGACAGTTAAACATCAGTCTGTTGCTCAAAGTTAAAGGGACCCACTACTTTTGTCCTCAGAGTGAAAGGGGGGAACTTTGCGATAACACCGAAGATTATCCCAATGGAGAGAATTATTGCGAGTATGGAGACAACACTGGCGGAGTTTGACAGCAACACGGCAGAAGAAATTAGGATCGCTACAGCCAATGTGTTGCTTAAAGCAAAGGCACCCAAAAGTAATATAACAACAAGGGAAATAATGGCAATTAAGCAACTAAATAACAACCCTAATATTGTGATTTTACCGGCGGATAAAGGCAACGCCACTGTAATTTTAAATAAAGATGACTATTTTAATAAACTTTCGAACCTGCTGTGTCCAGAAACCTACAAAGTTTTAAACAAGGATCCAACTAATAGAATTTTAAGGGAAACCAATAAATTAATTGCAGAATCTAACCTCAAGCCTGAAATAAAAAATAAATTAACCAAAACCTCAGCCCTGCCGCCTAGGTTATATGGGCTTCCTAAAATTCACAAAAATGATGTACCATTACGACCAATTGTCAGTAGCATAGGATCTCCGACATATGACTTGGCACAATATCTGGCGCGAATTTTGTCACCATATATAGGGAACACCTTTCATTACGTGAAGAATTCTTACCACTTTATAGAGCTTTTACAAACGGCTAAACTAACAACGAATTCGGTACTGGTCAGTTTTGACGTTGTGTCACTGTTTACGAAGGTTCCGGTACCAGAGACTATGAACATTATAAGTGACCTAACTATCCCCAGGGATCTTATCCCATTATATGAACACTGCTTGAATTCCACGTACTTTGTGTGCAATGGAGTGATTAGGGAACAAAAAGAAGGTGTACCAATGGGGAGTCCGTTGAGCCCAGCAGTTGCCAACCTCTTCATGGAGTTTTTCGAACAAAAGGCACTGCAGACGTCCAGGTTGAAACCATCTACCTGGCTCAGATATGTAGATGACATCTTCTGTGTGTGGGACTATGGAATGGAAGAACTGAACGGATTTCTGGGGCACCTGAACAGTCTCTGCCCGGAGATTCAGTTCACCATGGAGGTGGAAGAGAACAAAACCATTGCCTTTCTAGATGTGGTAGTGAAAAGAAATGAAGACTTAACGTTTGGGCATGCAGTATACCGCAAACCTACTCATACTGGAAGGTACTTAAATCATGCCTCGAACCACCATCCCTCACAGAAGGGTTCGTTGATTAATTCCTTAGTTCACAGAGCGATACATGTCTGTGACAACCGATCTCTTGAAGCTGAAAAACAAGTTCTAACACGGTCACTGACGGCAAACGGATACAAAAAGAAACAAGTGGACGAATGTTGGAGGAAACAGTTAGCAAGGAAAAATCACATTGTGGCACCTGGAGAAAGTGACAGTGAGAAGCAGACAGAAAACAAAGAACAGCCATGGCTTTCGTTACCCTTCATTAGGGGTACAACTGATAAGATAGCCAAGATCTTTAAGAGATATGATGTGAAAACTATTTTCAGCCCAACAACGAAAATAGAGCAACTGCTACACAATCCCAAGGACCCCAGACCAGCGTTATCTAACCCCGGAGTATATGAAATTGGCTGTGAATGTGGGAAAGTTTATCTGGGACAAACGAAAAGACCAATAGGGGTCCGGGTACGGGAACATCAAAGAGCAACAGATGCAAAGCAAGAAGAAAAATCAGCAGTAGCTTTGCACGCGAAAGAATCAGGACACAGGATAATGTTTGAGCATGCACGAGCCTTGTTTCATGAACCCAGATTAAAACATAGATTAAATTTGGAGGCTCTAATGATTTCCCAGACGAAATCTTCAAAGTTACTGAACCGCCAGCAGGAAATGACATATGCCAATAGGATATGGATGCCAATTTTAAATAACCCAAGTAATAAGTGTTGAATAACTCTGAGGACAAAAGTAGTGGGTCCCTTTAACTTTGAGCAACAGACTGATGTTTAACTGTCACCACTCCGTAACATTCTTTTTCACCCAGCAGTTTTTTACTGCCAAATTGCCTTGAGAAAGCTCCGTGAATGGAGTGAAACGTCGGCTTGGGAAGTAGGATCCCGTGTTGTTGTTATTGTAAGAAAACCTTTTCTGTGTATGTGACACCTGCACAATATAAGAAATCTAAACAAACAACAAAAGCGGTAAGGGATTTTATTTCTCTACTTTTATATTGACATGGCTGCAGAACCCATACAGTTAAGAACCTTGTCAGAAGAAAAATAGTTTACTTACAGTTCAGTATCATAAGTTACATTCATCTAGTTATGACCAGAGGTACACTATACATAAACGGACAGTGTGCCCCTAAGGAGCTGGCACACCCATGCTGGGAAAATGGCTTCCAGGCTTGGAGCCCAGAAAAGCACAACCTTCCCCTTGTACAGTCAGATGCGAAGAGAGGCGAGCACATGTGAGAAGGAGAGGAAGTTGGGACAAAGGTCAGGGTCACGTCCCTTCCAGGTCAAAGAGGGGGGGCCAGGTGAAGGTCCTTGCAGGTGACCGGAAACACACCCGCTGCCCTCCAGGGTCCTAGCAGACAAACGCTGCTAATATCCCAACAGAATCTTTATATGCCACCTAGAAGAGCCCTCTCCTTCATGGATCATTGCCTTGTCGTGGCGAAGGGGCTTGCGTAACTCAATGAAGCCATGAGCTATGCTGTGCAGGGACACCCAAGACGGACAGGTCGTAGCAGAGAGTTCTGACTAAAAGTGATCCACTGGAGAAGGAAATGGCAACCCACTCCAGTAACCTTGCCAAGAAAATCCCATGAACAGTACCAAAAGGCTAAAAGATATGACGCCGGAAGATGAGCCCCTCAGGTCGGAAGGTGTCCAATATGCTACTGAGGAAGAGCGGAGGACTATTCCAAGTAGACCCAGAAAGAGTGAAGCGGTTGGGCCAAAGCCAATAGGACGTCCAGCTGTGAATGTGTCTGAGGTTGAAAGGAAAATCCAATGCTGCAAGGAGCAATACTGCTTAGGAACATGGAATGTGAGGTCTATGAATCAAGGCAAGCTGGATGTGGTCAAAAATGAGATGATAAGATTGAACATTGACATCTTGGGAATCAGCGAACTAAAGTGGACGGGCATGGGTGAATTTAAGTCAGGTGACCATCATATCTACTACTGTGGGCATGAATCCCTTAGAAGAAATGGAGTAGCCCTCATAGTCAATAAAAGAGTGGGAAAGGCAGTACTAGGGTGCAACCTCAAAAACGACAGAATGATTTCAGTTCGAATCCAAGGCAAACCGTTCAACATTACAGTAATCCAAGTGTATGCCCCAACCACTGATGCCAAAGAAGATGAAGTTGACTGGTTCTACGAAGACCTACAACACCTTCTAGAACTAGCACCCAAAAAAGATGTCCTTTACATCATAGGAGACTGGAATGCTAAAGTAGGAAATCAAGAAATAAACGGAACAACAGGCAAGTTTGGCCTTGGAGCGCAAAATGAAGCAGGGCAAAGGCTAACGGAGTTCTGTCAAGAGAACACGCTGGTCATAGCAAACACTCTTTTCCAACAACACAAGAGGCGACTCTACACATGGACATCACCAGATGGTCAATACCGAAACCAGATAGATTATGTGCTTTGCAGCCAAAGATGGAGAAGCTCTATACAATCAGTAAAAACAAGACCTGGAGCTGACTGTGGCTCAGATCATGAGCTTCTTATTGCAAAATTCAGACTTAAACCGAAGAATGTAGGGAACACCACTAGACCAGTCGGATATGACCTAAACCATATCCCTTATGAGTATACAGTGGAGGTGAAGAATAGATTTAGGGCATTAGACCTGGTAGACAGAGTGCCTGAAGAACTATGGACGGAAGTTCGTAACATTGTACAGGAGGCAGCAACTAAAACCATCCCAAAGAAAAAGAAATGCAAGAAAGCAAAGTGGCTGTCAGATGAGGCTTTACAAATAGCTGTGGAAAGAAGGAATGCAAAAAGCAAAGGTGAAAGGGAAAGATATAAACAACTGAATGCAGATTTCCAGAGAATAGCAAGGAGAGATAAGAAGGCCTTCGTAAATGAACAATGCAAGGAAATCGAGGAAAACAACAGAATGGGGAGGACTAGAGATCTCTTCAAGAAAATTGGAGATATCAAGGGAACGTTTTGTGCAAAGATGGGCATGATAAAGGACAAAAAAGGCAAGGACCTAACAGAAGCAGAAGAGATTAAGAAGAGATGGCAAGAATACACAGAAGAACTATACAAGAAAGATCTTAATGTTCCTGATGACCACGCTGGTGTGCTCACTGACCCAGAGCCGGACATCCTAGAGAGTGAAGTCAAGTGGGCCTTAGGTAGCATTACTAACAACAAAGCTAGTGGAGATGATAATATCCCAGCTCAGCTACTTAAAATCCTAAATGATGATGCTGTGAAAGTGCTGCACTCAATATGCCAACAAATTTGGAAAACTCAGCAGTGGCCAAAGGATTGGAAAAGGTCAGTTTACGTTCCAATTCCAAAGAAGGGCAGTGCCAAAGAGTGTTCAAACTACCGTACAATTGCACTCATTTCACATGCTAGCAAGGTTATGCTCAAAATCCTACAAGCTAGGCTTCAGCAGTACGTGGACCGAGAACTACCGGACGTACAAGCTGGGTTTCGAATAGGCAGAGGAACTAGAGATCAAATTGCCAACATGCGGTGGATCATGGAGAAAGCACGAGAGTTCCAAAAAAACACCTGCTTCTGCTTCATTGACTACGCAAAAGCCTTTGATTGTGTGGATCACAACAAACTGTGGCAAATTCTTAAAGAGATGGGGGTACCAGACCACCTTACCTATCTCCTGAGAAACCTGTATGCGGGTCAAGAAGCAACAGTTCGAACCGGCCATGGAACAACTGATTGGTTCAAAATTGGGAAGGGAGTACGGCAAGGCTGTATATTGTCACCCTGCCTATTTAACTTATATGCAGAGTACATTATGAGAAATGCAGGGCTGAATGAATCACAAGCCGGAATCAAGATTGCCGGGAGAAATATCAACAACCTCAGATATGCAGATGATACCACCCTAATGGCAGAAAGTGAAGAAGAATTAAAGAGCCTCTTGATGAGAGTGAAAGAGGAGAGTGCAAAAGTTGGCTTGAAACTCAACATTAATAAAACTAAGATCATGGCATCGGGTCCCATCAATTCCTGGCAAATAGAAGGGGCAGAAATGGAAGCAGTAACAGATTTTACTTTTCTGGGTTCCAAGATCACTGCAGACGGAGACAGCAGCCATGAAATTAAAAGACGCTTACTCCTTGGAAGGAAAGCTATGGCAAACTTAGACAGCATAATAAAAAGCAGAGATATCACCATGCCAACAAAAGTTCGTATAGTCAGGGCGATGGTGTTCCCAGTAGTAATGTATGGTTGCGAGAGTTGGACCATAAGGAAGGCTGAGCGCCGAAGAATAGATGCTTTTGAACTGTGGTGCTGGAGAAGACTCCTGAGAGTCCCTTGGACTGCTAGGAGATCAAATCAGTCAATTCTAAATGAAATCAACCCTGACTGTTCCCTGGAAGGACAGGTACTAAGGCTGAAACTCAAATATTTTGGCCACCTAATGCGAAGAGAGGACTCTCTGGAGAAGACTCTGATGCTGGGAAAGATTGAAGGCCAAAGGAGAAGGGGAAGGCCAAGGATGAGATGGTTAGACAGCATCACCGATGCAACAAACATGAAAATGAGCGAACTCAGGAAGATAGTGGAGGACAGGAAGGCCTGGCGGGATATGGTTCATGGGATCACGAAGGGTCGGACACGACTTAACGACTGAACAACAACTACAAAAGAAGAGCCCTGCTGGATCAGGCCCCTCCAGAGGGACGGATGTACCCTCCCTGCTACATATAAGTGGGCATCACTTTAGAAAGCATCGCTGTGCCCAGTTAGCAAGGGGCAAAACCTGCACTACAACTCACCCCTTAACCCACAAACACGGTTGTGTTTAAATACAATAGTATTGTTGGCCACTCATCTGTCATCCTGAAACTACCAGCGGGAAGCTTAAAGCCAAACAGAAAAAGTGAACACTACACAATGCTTATATTCATGGGGGTTGAACGTGTGTGCCTCCCCCCCCTCCCCCCAACCCTGCCACTGAAGGACTGAGCAAGTCTGGCCAGCATGTCAGCCAGACCCATAGCTGAGAGATGGCTATGGGTGCACTGCTCCCCCTACTGGTGGAAACAGGATCAGTGTCAAATATTTATATACTGTACCGCCTTTCAACAATAACAAAAGTTCCAGAAGTTATACTCCAGATTATTTTTTTCCTAGATTCTTCAGTCCAAGGACCTTGGCTTCACTTGCGTCTCAACAGCAGCGCCAAATATAACCCCCCTCGGAATTCAGAACTGCTCCCTCTTCGGAGACCTTTCAGCGGGGCCTGAAGACCTTTTTGTTCGGGAGCGCTTTTGACGGCTGAAATGATGGACTGGCTTTTTAATTTTAATGGAATGTAAGTTTAATTTGCTTAATCTTATGCGATCCGCTGGGTGACTTGTCTCGCCTTCTTGTTTTTAATGTTTACTTGTTTTATTAATGCTGTATGTTTTTAAGCCACCCTGAGTGCCCTTATTGGGAGAAAGGTGGGGTACAAATTCATTCAATAAATAAATATTTCAGTAGGTCGTGGAAACTTTACCTTCGGACAAAATCATATGCCAAAGTGAAAATCAGACACACAAAGAGCACCCTATGGGCCTGAACTCACATCCATGGACGTCAGCTTCTGAACTTGATCGACTATCAGCGACCTCAAGGGAGAGATCACAATGGTGACTCCCAAGGAAACACAGGCTGGCAGCTGGTAGCATAAGCTCTTGCCGCCTCCTGCAGGAAGAAGCATCAAGTAGAAAAATCAAAGGTCAGCTGGAAAGTTGACCTGAAGTGCGAGCAGAAAGCAACACAGGTATCACTAACTGCTTCCAAAAGACCTTCCTGCCCTACCGACTTGACTCCCAGAAGCAGGGGTTGGTCAGTGCAGGTCAGAAAGCAAAGGGTTGTTGCTGTCTAACATCGATTTAATTAAGAATATTGGTGTTCTCGTTTGAAACTGAAATGATCTCAAGCTGTGATCGAGAACAGAAATCCTTTTAAAACCAAAGATTCCAAACATACCATGCAACCTGGAGTCATTTACACAGGAAAGGGTGATCAAAAGACTCCGAAATCCACGAGAGAAGAATCTGTACTATAGAGTCCAGGGGTACTATACTGAGCCTCCCTCCCCCCCCCCCCCCGGTGTCAGTCCTGAACGTGGCTGCCCCTTCGCTGTCTTGGCAGTCCAGACGCACATTGCAGCTTCCTCCTGCACAGCACCTCTCGCCTACCTGGGCACTACAGACCTTCATGCCGCACAGCAGAAAGGGCAGGTGCTCCATGTGTTCTCTTCCCCCTCCCCATTCTCACTGCCAGCCTTTAAAACCCCCGCCTGGGAGCAGATTCCCCCCCCAACACACACCTGTGGGCATCAGGATGAAGCAGTCCTCCCCCAGCAGCGCAGCATTGATGGCCTCCAGTTGGTTTATCCGAAAGTGGTGCAGCCCAAATTTTTTGTGAAATATCTTCATCATCTCCTTCGAATGGGAAAAGCCGAAGCCTCGGAAGCGTTCCAGGGCTGGACTGCTGGAAGGCACATTTTTGACCAAGGGGGCTAGGAGTGAAGAGAACCTTCTTACAAGCATGAACAGAAAACAGGATTTGGGGTTTTCCTGACACTTTAAGGCAGTGGTTCCCAAACTGGGAGGCGCAGTTCCCACGGGAGCTGCAGAAACCACACAGGGGAGCCACGGACTGCTCTCGGAAAACAGTGCAATGCCAATTGGCAGGCATC
Source organism: Plestiodon gilberti rubricaudatus (assembly GCA_026170595.1). NCBI lineage: Eukaryota > Metazoa > Chordata > Lepidosauria > Squamata > Scincidae > Plestiodon > Plestiodon gilberti. The sequence continues at coordinate 649,849 of JANXHW010000007.1, read as the reverse complement.
AACATCATGTCATGGGGAGCGGCGGCCAACGGTCAAGGGAGCCACGGGTCAAAAAAGTTTGGGATACGCTGCCTTAAGGCACAAAACTGTGCTGTATAAATTACTTCCATTTCACAGAAGTCATTATAGCGACACACTGGAGGTGCATATAATCCTTGATTATACCGGCAACACAGTTTGATGACCCCTTATCCGGAATTCCAAAGCCCGGAATGCTCCGTAATCCGAACTTTTTAGAGCACCGACATAACCTCAGTCGTGGGCACAGCGCATGCTGGGGCACCACCCAGCCAAGGAAGCGCGCATGATGGGCAACGTGATGACATCATCAGCACTTCTGGTTTCCGTGACCAGGAAGCAACCCTGAAATCAGCAGTCAGGGTGTCAGGCCCCCACAAGCCTCAAACACCCCATGCAACGCACAGCCCACAGAGCAAAGCTTCTGCGCCGCAGTCTTCCACGTCACGGTCGCACTGTCGACCAGCTTGGCCAGTGCGCATCTCGTGAAAACCCTGGGGATTTGCTGCAGCTCCCCAAGGAGCCATGCTACGCAGTTTGGAAACTGCTGGCCACCACTTGGGTGCATGACCAAAAGAGGCGATCAAGGAGAAGCACCTCAACTGCCTTCTCTGCGCTGAGAAGGGAGGGGGCTAGACAGAAGAGTGGCGGCGGCAGCAGCAGCAGTGATCAATGTCCAGGAGAGTATGTTCTGTGGGGAAGAAGGAAGTCTTCGGAGTGCAGCCTCTCGGAAGGCAGAACACGTTAAGGAGGGGAGCCGGCCGGGGGCTTTGGCATCAAAGACTAGAGCCAGAGAAAGTGCCAGTCCACAGAACCGATTTCTTGACAACCAGGATGGAAGAAGAGAGCCTGTTACCAAGCAAGGGTGATGCTGCAAAGGATGCTGGGCCAGGAGAAATTCCCATCGCCACAAAATGAACTCAGCAACATGCCAAATTACAGTCGTTCCTTGGCATGATACACTTTCTCTGAGAAATCAAAGAAGAATTAGCATAACTTACCTGCGCAGCTCTTGTCGTTTGGTTGAGGGAAAGCAGGGCTTGAAAGATACCCGTGTCCCTTGGCCAGAGCGAGGCTTCCTTCCAGAAACGGCGGGTCTTCCCCATCGTGCTGCTCGCAGGCCTTCGACGCCTGTTCCAGTGCTGACGCACTGAGGACCTCGTCCAAGTCATCGAAGTCGTCCACATCCAAGTTCCCGCCTTCTGGCATCGCGCTCTTCTCCCCTCCCAAGTTGATTCCAACAAGCGATTCCTTCCTTGGGCTGCTGAAAGCAGTCAGCTTTGAACCCCCCTCTCCCCCTTTCACCCTCAGGTCTTCCATCCAAGAACTATTGAGAGAGACTCTCTCAAGTGAGGCTCTGGCATCGCTGCCTCTTTTGGAAACAGACACCCAGGATGCATTTTCTGAGATGTCACGGTCCAGACTCTCTGAAAAACCGGACAGGTTAACACGGTTTTTGTCTTGAGCATTTGGGGTTGAGTGAAGGTCACACTGGTGTTCAACAGCAGCAATTGGTTTGGGGGAAGGTTTTCTAAAACCCAACGATTCCCCTTGGCAGCCCCCGGAGAATTGTCTTTCTAGCAGAAAAGAAACATCACCATTCAGAGAACCACCAGGCCCAGAAGAACGTTTGCAGCAGTTCGTGGTCAGAGAGGCCCCCAGGGCCGTGCCTCGTCCATTGGTGTAATAACTTAACAGTTTTCTTCTGGAAACAAGAAAAAACACAAATGATTAATGCAGCATTGATGCCCTCCTAGCTTCAGACTCTACCTCATTCGGAAGAGCTCCGAGCTTTGACGGTATTAGCACGGACGGCTTCTCGCTCTGCCGCTCTCATCGCCGGTTGCCGGAGCTTCTCTCGCTCTTTTTCTAAATGTGCTCTCTCGTGTGTGCACCCGTTCTCCTAACTGACGTAGAAATATGCATCATGGAACAAAGCCGTTGCAGAACAGTGTGCATCCCAGGGCCAGCCAAGAGGCCCCCAGAAGGCGGGAGACCCCCAGCTGGGACCGTTTGCCAAGGTCAGCTACAGCTCCATTACTGTGGTGCTGGGGACCAGCTCAGCCTTCCAGCAAGGCCTGCATGTGCCATGGGAACGGAAACATCACCGGGGGCCTCTGCAGCAGTCCTCACCAGCACCATAAGCGAGAGGAGGAAGGTGGCCAATGAGGAGGCTGCTCCCTCCCTCAGGAATCGCGGCTGGAGAACCTTCTACGCCCTGGAACAAGATCTGGGAGCGACTTCCAGTTGTGTGCGCAACCGGAAGTTGCTTCCGGTCACTGGGTTTTTCTTTTTACAAGCATTTTAGAAGCTTACAACGTGGCGCCAGAGGGAAGCAGCGGGCCTACGCGGCTCTTCAATACTGTGGCGCCGCCCCTGCCCCCCCCCCCCCGACCGTGGACTTGAGCATCTGCAGAATTTTGCATCTGCGGGGGTTCCGGGAATGTAAACCCATGGATGGAACAGCCCAGCGCACGTCCTTTCCTGGTGCTTCCGTGCAGGCACAATTCACGCTGGGCCGGCAAGAACCAGCTGTTCCAACCAATGTTGGTTCCTGGTCATGTACTGGAAGCTAATCTGACCATAAGTAGGGGCCTTTGCATACTTTTTTATTCACATGCCCAAGAACTTCCAAGTATTTTCCAGCCTTCTACGTATTATTAATATCTGTTTTATCACTTCAAGACGCTCTTGCAATTCAGGAAAGCTTAAAATGTTCCCAGTGTGAGATACGACAAGAAAGGGACAAAGAGCGTGTGAGAACCCGCTCCAAATGAACAAAACCGCAAGCAGACCTGCGATCTCGGTGCTGGATGAGCTCCTTCCCACAAGGCAAAGACTTCAGCTCCCATTCCGGGATGGAATCCACCAGTTTGCAGATTCCCTCCATCACGTTGCAAAGGGACTGCCCCAAATGCAAGAACTCATCTGAAATGCAATACCATCAGGTTACAGCACTGCTGCAGCCACGGAAGGCTGGCCTGCCTGCTCAGTTAACTCAATGGCACTAGCCCCCCCCCCCATCTTCACATACACCCACATGCCCCACATATCGGCTGCACAGGAGAGGGCGGATTTTGTAGGAAACCGCTGCCACAATCACCGTTCTTGGATACTTTTACCGTAAGTAAGTGAGGAAGTCTTTCTTCCCGGTAAAAAGGGAAATTAAAAACATTTTCCTGCCCCACCGTGCAATTTAGCCAGTTACAAAGATGCCAACAAATCTGTATCCGAACAGCAGAGAGAAGCCCAACCCTATTAAAAGGAAGAGGACTCAAATGGCTTAGTAAGAAGTTCTTTTACCTTCCTGACCTTCACTAGCTCCATCAGTGGTTACTCCAGAGTCTGGGAGAGTGCTCTGCAATGCTTCTGTAGCCACTGTTTTCTCAAGAGCGGTCTCTCTAAAATCATGACTTAACAGTAAAAAGAAGAGTCATTAGAGATATCAGATAAACTATAGAGCAGGGGTGGGCAGACTGCAGGCTTGTGAGACCCACCATTTATTTATTTATTTTTTACTAGAAACCCAAAATCCATCAGCTGGAGCCAGGTGCAGAATGGCAGCCCGGGGGGAGGCCAACGACCTGCACCCCATGAGCCCCATACAGTGGGGTGGCCTGCCCGTAGCCCAAGCAGAATTCTACATCTGGGTTACTACAGATCAGAAATGCCGACACGAAACTGTGAAACACACCTGCAAACCTGCATAAAGTCCTGGTCAAAGGCAGCATGGCAAACAACGCAGCTCATGTTGAGCGGAGGGGGGGAGTGGCAAATTCGGGGCGCCCCTTCACCCTAAGTCTGCTGCCGCCTCCCTCTAACCCGACACCGATGCAGGCAGCGGCATCGTTCTGCTCCATGCAGAACGTAAAGGGACCACAAGAGGAGGGAGCGATTTACCTCCCTCCTTCCTTCAAGTCTCACCGACACACTGGGAGTTCCCAGCATGAACCACACTTCCGGGTTTGTTGCAAAGAATCCTGCCGGAAGGAGTAGGTAAGCGGCGGGGTTTCCGGTTCTTTTTTTGCAGGAGGGAAGGCAGCCTATGGGGCAGCATCAGGCAGTGGATCCAGTCAGGCTGCCCCTGAGCAAAGGCAGCGAACTCATAGCCCTGTTTTGCAAAGGAACAGCCCTCAGGCAGAGAGAGAAAGGATGAGATGCAGCCTGGAAACCTATGGCGAATGACCCCTCAGAGCTCTATCAGCAGATCCTGGTCTGCCGCCTGCTCAGCTCTGGTGGAGAACCTCTGCAGCAGGCAACAGGGGCTGTGAAGTTTTCGAGCTGCAATCAGTGACTAGAGCTTCATCGATCATCTCTTTGGAGAAGACAGACCTGCACTCTGGAGCCGACTCTCTGCTGCGTCATGTGACCCGGACCGGGCGTGTTAGTAAGCATTAGTCCCCAGCCGCTTTTTGGCCTTTTACTGGGGAAAAGACTCCACCAGCCCACACGAACGATCCTTAAGGTAACGGAAGGCGGCCATCATACCTCAAGGTTTTGAAAGAGGGCGCAGAGAGCGACATCTCTTCCTCCGGGGAGGGGGCTATGAAGTCCACGTAGTCTTCTTCATCCTCAAGCTCGATGGGCATAGCTGGAGCATTCCACGTATCATCGGGGCCCTCGCTCCCATTTAGCATCAAGCCAGCATCATTCTGTGCTTTAACAGGAGCAGCAGAAAGCAAAACACTTCACTAACCAACATTATTTTAACAAAGAAAGCTGAAGCAGACAATCAAAAGAATTCTTAACTCTGTTTCTATCAGATCCATACTGGGACAGAGTGCTAGACCTTTAGGATAAGGAATGTGGGCAGGTGTTGCTTGTTAAACCCTTAGAGCACAATCCTAGGCAGGTCTACTCAGAAGCAAGCCCCATTGAAGGTATAGATCTGGTAAGCCTATATTTGGGTAGACTCACTGCAAAAAAACAGTAGTTCTCTGAGTTAAACACACACATGACTTGCCTGTTACCTTCCTGCTCTATTCCAAATAAGTAAACTCCTGTAAAAGGAACTAGAGCGAAATCTGGACATCTTGGCTTGACTCTACAAGCTAGGCAGCCCAATCCTAATGTTCCGCCACTGTTAACTACCTTATGGCAGTTCTAAAATACGTTCCGACAGTGCAGAGTCACGCACTGCCAGAGCGCCGGCAGGGAGGCCGGAGAGGTCCCTTCCCCAGCATGCCGACAGACCAGTGAAGAAATATGGTGGGGGAAGGATGGAACGGGGAGGCGACAGGGGTGGATCAGGTCCAGGAAGGGTTTGGAGGTAGCAGCGTCCACCGAATCCAAGCCCCCTTCCTGGACCCAATCCCCCGACCCAGGCCTACGAGGACCTGAGCCAGCGATTTCACTGGCGCAGATACGAGTAGGTCTGGCCAGCCCTGGAGGCTTAACCTGGGTCAGGAAACATTTGTTCCCAGAGGAGACCTTCATGACTGCCTCCCACTGCAGGATACTGCGCAAGCTGTTTTGGCGTGGCTGCATCGGCAGGGAGGGATAGGATTGAGCCCTAAATTGGTTAAATCACTATGAATGATGATCGTCTCACAAGTGAAGTTCTGCAAACAGCACCAGCCTGCGAAGGGTGCACACGCTCAGACTCACCTCTGGGCTTAATGACTTGTTGTGAGTCACTGTGGTGTCCCTGAAGTGATTAATTCACAAATGGCAACTCTGCTTTTAGTGTGCGTTTGTTCATTTCCCCCACCACCACCACCACGCAGTGTATTGGGCAGGGTGTTAGGACTGAGACGGGGGGACCAAGAGACCCAGGTTCAAATTCTCACTCAGCCTTGAAGCTCACTGGACGACCCAAGACAATCTCCCAGTCTAACTCGCTGTGCATTTATGAGGACAGAAAAAGATGTGGAACCAGGCACACAGACCTGAGCTCGGGGGGGGTGGGAGGTCCCATGGACAAGAGAACCCCAGTCGTTGCCGCCTGCCTGGGAGCGAGTGTGCAGGTAGCTCCCGCATCTACCTCACCCAATTCATGCACCTGACGAAGTCCGCTCCTGCTTAGGAAAGGCAATGCCACAAAAACACCTGGATTCCGAGTGCGCTACCTGTGTTGCAGCAAGCACAGAACCTTGCTGCGGCTCTCCCAGAATTTACCCCAGCTATCTAGAAAGAAAAAGAGCTAATCACCCATCAAAGAACCTTCCTTTTTCTTGCTCCAGGAAATCTCTACAGAATCCTGCTCCTGAAGATCTTCATCTGCCAGGTTTTCACGGGGAGAGGGAACTGGAGAATCAAGGCAAATGACTGAATGGATATCGGCAGAATCCAGCTTCTTGTCAGGCGTTGGTATTTTGCTGTTCTGAAGAGGGCAAACATCGTTCTCTGCTTGACTGACTCTTCCTGGGGCAGATATCGGCTTTAATGACTTACTGGTGATAGAATTCAGTTTTTTTGGATCCTTGTTAGTTTTTACAGACTGAACACCTAAAAATGAAACCGGTGACACTGAGCATGTCTTTTGGTTCCCAGCTATTTCAAAGTCATCAATGTCATCCCAGGCATCACGGACGTTAACCACAGCATTGAACGAACTGTTGTGGTTGACTTTGGGAAACTGGAGGCTGCCTGGCTTGCTGTTCAACTCTCTCTTCTTCACGGAAGACAGGGAACAATCCAAAATACTCAGATGTTGCTGGCTTTGTTTTCCTTCTTGTGCTTTTGGTGTTGCTGTTCCAAAGAGATTGCTGATTTTGGTCTGCTTCTCCTTGGCATCCGGCAAAGACGCATACGGTTTGGTCAAGGAAGAGTTAATATTCTTCTCCTTCAAGACCAGATCTTTTTTTCCACCTAAATATTCTATGGGTGTGCAGCTACCAGGAGAGGTTCTCTTTTTGAATGTAAATCCCCTACAAAACAAACAGCTTCAGATTTATTCTTTGGATTTGCTTTGTTAAAACGTCACCTTTCACGTCCTTCACTTTCCAGCCCGGCATAACCAGTAGACTGGCCAGGCTTGGTTTGGGTGACTCCATCAACATCTCTTATAAGCTAAATCTGCATTTGAAAGCAGAGAAAATACATTTTGCGCCACTGATTTTGTCTGGACATTCAACGGTCTTAAAGTGACACCACCGAGGGCAAGTCAAAATGCCTTGGAGAGAGGCTCTGCGTGTGAGCCCAGACATTTTCTGGACGTCCTCCTTTCAAGCCGCAGACTTTCGTCTCAGCTGCACCCCACTTTTAAGGCACGACTGGGGCGGCTGTCCACACGACCCACACAGGTGAGCGAGCGGCCAAGCGCCGCGCAAGTGAGAATTGCGAGGGATGGACCGTCCTCCAGCTCAGTGCTGGCTGCCACCGGTCTCCTCCCCCGACCTCGCGGACTCAGCGCTCGCGACGCGGCAGCAGCAGCCGCGACACCCGGAGGGGTCCCCGGGCCTGCTGGCTGCGGGCTGCCGCGAGCGCGGATCGGGAAGGAAGGAAGGAAGGAAGCGGCGCCGCCCCGACGAAGACTTACGCGGCTTTGTGCCTGGGGGGCGGAGGAGGCGCCGCCGCCGCCGCCGGCTTCTTCCCCAGAGGGCCTCGGGCCGCGGCCGAGTGCAGGTCCAGCTGCTCCTGGAGGTTGTTCTGCGGGACGGCTGCGAGTGCGGAGGGGGGAGCACAGCAGGCAGGCAGACAGACAGACAGTCAGCGCCTTGGCGGCGGGACCGCCGGCAGCGGCACCCCGAGCAGGGCCCGCTCGCCGCGACGCAGCCCCCGGGAGCCAGCCAGCCAGCCAGCCAGCCAGCCAGCCAGGGTTACCCTGCAGCAGGCAGCCCCTCGCCCGCCCTCCGGCCCGCCCGCCCTCCGGCCCCTCACCTGCCCGGGCCGCCGCCTTCGCCATGGTCATCATCATCATCATCACTCTCTCCCGCGCCTTCGCATCTGGCGCCCGCTCAGCCGCCCAGGCTCCCATTGGCTGCAGGAAGCGCATTCCCGCCTCCTCGGCAGCAACGGACGTGACGCCGAAGAGGCGCTTCCGGCGGCCCAGGCCGGCCCCCGCTCCGGCTCTCCGCAGCACAGAGCGCCTCTGCAGGGAGGGGCGCCGCGCAGACGCAGAGGAGCAGGCGCGGGGCTGGAGAGAAAAACAAACACCTTTTCCACCCACTGACTTGCTGGAGTACAAAGTCCTTTATTGATTGTCCATCTAAAAATAAAGCCCTTGAGCTTCCCTCATTACAAAATAAGCATCATATTTCAAGAAAATAAACTTTACAAAAATTCTCTCTCCCTACTAAGTACAAGTCAATCAAATATCTTTTGTGCAGTTTTGGTAAGATCATTCCAAGCGCAAAGTTTTCTAAATCCGAGTTTTATTCAGGACCAACTCCTTGCCCAGGGCCTGCTCAAAACCTGCTGATGCCAGAGGGAGGCAGCCAGCCTGCCAGCCAAACACCAGTCGGTCCCTCCTCTCCTGCCCCAACAACGACGACGACGTGCCAAGCAGCCTCCCTCTTCCAGGTTCTAGCTTAGCAGCACTCTCGTTTCCTCTTCCTTTTCCAATCCAGGGAATGGGAGGCGCAGCAGCAATGGAGGCAGCAGGCGGCACAAGAGCAGAGGCACCCCAGCAATCTGCTGCTGCTGCCGCTGCCGCCGCCGCCTGAGGCAACCACTTCAGTTGGGTGTGTGTGTGTGTGTGTGTGTGGATGGGGCCAGCCCTGCCCAGGCCTTCCCATCAACAGAACAGGGAGAGGGCTTTCCAAGTTGCAACAACGCACCCTGTTTCGATGGATGGGGCAAAAACTTGGTGTGGGGTAAACTTAAGGATGAACAGAGACTGGATACAAATCCAGCTCCTTGTTTATTGCAGGAGGCCTAGCGGTCACTTTCTCTGGAACTGGGCCTCCTGAAAAGTACAAGCAGCACATGGCAACAATGGAACAAAATGTAAGCCTTTTGCTTCAAGCAATGCATTTCAGATAACTTTGTGGCAGTTACGTGTTGTTAACAGTCCCCAGCGATCACTCTTATTGAGAATGTTAACTGGCTCATTGGTTTAAAAGTAAGTCAACTATTCAGCTCTGAAAAGCTGCAATATTTGTTAGGATTCCTATGGTCGGACAGTGCAACATTTCAGAGAGGACGCTTCCTCCAGAGGAGCTGGGAAGGCACGGGTACAGCGCCACTTTCGCCTGGGCTCGGGGACTGGCAGTGCCAATCCAGGGGGCAAGCAACTGGGTGCCAACTGCCTCCCTGCAAGCTAGCACCAGCCACACAGGTCAAGACTCAGCCTTTCTGCAAGGGCTGAGGCCTCCTGGATGTTGCTGAGAGGGTGGGATGGTGAAGTCACCTCAGCAAGGACCACAGGCATAAAGCAGTTGGGGGCGAGCGGTGCGTGTGGAAACCAGGGAGAGAGAAAGGCACTGAGGCGGCAGAGGGGAGTGCGTGTGGGCCGAAAGAGCCAACACTGGCTAAGAAAAGGACTTCTTGATGCAGTCCGAGAGATGCTGTCCTGGAGGAACAGAAGGTGCTGGGATGGCAAAGCAGCTCAGACAGGTGCCGACGCCTCGCCACACATATGCAGGAGGCGGCACGACATGCCCGAGAGCCCCTTCCAGCATCACATGAATGATCCAAGGGCTGAGGAACGTTCTTCGGCTCTCAGCGGCTCCCTCCAGCCACCTTCCTCCGCCAGCACACTTTTAGACCAGAGGGACCGGGTAGGAGGCGCAGGCAGCCAGACCACACATGTTCTTTCCACGTTCGATATAGAAATACCTGAAAAGGGGGGGGGGGGAAAGAGGCCCTCAGGCAGAGGAGATGGCTGCCAGAGAGCAAACTACACTGGCTAGGCAGCAGGCTCTGGCCGGCTTGGGCCTTCTGCATTCTCAGGTTGTTAGTTAGGCAGAAAGTGGGCCTTCTGCATTCTCAGGTTGTTAGTTAGGCAGAAAGTGTGCCAGACCCACTCAGCCTGTGCCCAAAGGGAGCAGCCATTGCCAAGGACAGCAGGCAGGCACAGTTGGAGAAGCCCTGGCCTCCTCCAGCCACACTAGGCGAGTTCATGGGCACCTTTGGGTTTCGCAGAGCTAGATCTCACGCTGCCTAAGCAAACCTGGGCTTTTTTAGTGTGGTTCCTTCCACAGAAAACCACCAGAAAGAGCCGTGCCCACGTTTTCTGTGGGTAGAAGTGGAGGTGCCACTCCAAGAGGTTTACTCACATCCCTGACATGCACCAAGACTACGGAATGAGCACCAGAGTCCTCGAAGGAGAGGAGACAAAAGACAGAGGAATGAATCTCCTGGGGTTTTACCCGGCTGCGCCCCAGGAGGGGCCCCAGGAGTTCTTCACGATCCAGTAGGGCGCCCCGCTCTCCTCCCCGTAGCCTACAGCCAGGACAGCGTGGTTCACCTTGTCTGGTGTGTCGTGACACTGTGTGCTGTGGGTGGGGAAAAAAAAGCAAAGGCTGCTACTACTGTCCCGCCCGGGTCTTAGATACTGCTCTCCCCTCCCCTGGCATCCCCTGAACTAATACAAAGCCCAGTGTGGTGACCTCACTTGCCTCATTTCCTGGATATTCCTCACTCCTGCTCCAGAAGCACCAGGCTTAGTGGTGCAAGACTCCACACGGGCGTTGAGTGGCCCTGGAAGGGGCATCACTGCCCTCGGGCGCTCACCGGCAACTAGCGGCATGATCCTGACAGTAGGGTGCCCGCCAGCGGCCAGCCAGAGAGGACCTGCCCGCAGCACACACCCCAGGCCTTCAGCCACACTGACTCCCCTGCCGGGGGGGGGGGGATCTCTGGAACGTAGTGGCCGAAAGGCAACAGCAGAGAAGCCCAAGGACAGGCGCCAGGAACGCCCCATGCCTTGTGTGGATGCTCATTTCTGACACCGGCGTAGCCTTAATGCCGTTTTATTGGGAGACGCTTCTGTAAGCCTCTTTGGCAGCCTCTGGGGGCTCTAAAGTATTTTCAGTAAACAAATGGTGTCCCCCCCCCCCCCCCGGCATAACTACAAGATACTCACCTGGAATAAACTCCCTGTTTGTAGAACATGAAGTCTCCCACCACTTCGAAGGCAAAGCTCACTGGATTGTAGCGTCCCACAGCTTCCACCATGCCCTGCTCGTCATTCTGGAAGGAGACAACCCCCGGGGGGGGGGTCAGTCTGCATAGCTGCAGGAGGGCCCAGCACAGATGCTGTAGGCTGCAGCACAGAGATAGGGGGACCTGGCACACCTTTGCAGGGAAGCAGGGTGGTGCTCCACGCGCAGTGGACGAGTCGGTGCAAACAGACGCAGAGCGCGGCAGAGGGAGGGCGGCGTGCACAGAACAAGCAGAAGCCCTTGCAAGGTCCCGACTGGGGGGGGGGGGACTCAACTGGAGGGGAAAGAACCCAGGAGCAGAGGAGCAAGCGGGCCACGGAGCCCAGGCAAGGAAGTCCTGCCAGCTGCTCGGCATGGGCAGGAAGGAGGCTCCCCAGCCCAGAGAGACAGACGGACGGACGGGCGCACTCACCAGGGTGATGTTGACCACGTCTCTGACAAAGGCTACGGCCTTCTGAGGCTGGAAGCGGCAGGTGCCGTTCTGCGCACAACACAACACAAGGAAGACCCCTTAGAGCCAGCTCAGCGGCAGGGGGCGCCAACCCGCACCAGGCTGCCAGCAGTACCTTGGCACAGTAAGGGTAGCTGTCCTCACCCATGAGCCCTCTGTTGTACAGGATGTACTCGAAAGCCTGGCTGGGGAGGCCTCTAGGGAGAAAAACCGCACACAGGCGTCACAAGCTGGTCGGGGGGGGGGGAGCAGAGGTTCAGGTGCTGAGTTGAGCCAGCAGCACAGGAGAGGAACCGGGGAGGGGGACACGATGACGACGACTCAGTATGAGCCAGTACCACTCACCCACTGCATCCGTGGTTGTTGAAGTCCTGAGCACAGTCGACCAGTTGCTGCTCAGCCTGGGTTGGGGGGGAGAGATCTGGGTAGAGCCCCTCCCAGTTGGACTGCCTTTTCCCTCACACACAAGCTCAGTGTGATTAGGGACGGTCATTGCCACTCCCCACCCCAGTTCTCTGCCTCCGACAGAGAAGGTGCCTCAGGAATACCAGCCCCCGGCCAGGACAATGACGGTACCCTGGAACTGGCCTCAGCAGGGATTGGGATTCCTCAGCCACTGGACCTCCTGGAGACGTGGTACTAGGGGACAACGGCCGGCGGTCCCAAGGCCAGGACAGACATCCTCTAGGCTGGCTCAAGCAGACCCGCCCACACCTAGAGCAGCACGGGGAGCCTGCCTGCCCCTTCCGACGCCCGCTCGTTTCCTGACCTGCCAAAGTCTACAGCGGAAAAATGGGACTGGAACATCGCAAGGAGCCTCCTCAGAGCAGCTGCTTTGCTGCTCCTTCCAGCTTTTTGCAGGACCTTCTGGTGCAGGGAGCGGCGAGACAGCTAGTCTGAAGGCCAGGCTAGTGCTCAAGGAAGCAGTGCTCAAGGAAGCCAGCAAGCGCCCTGTTCTTCCAGCACCACCCCACTTCCCCGCAACCCTACTGAAGAGGGAAGCAACCCTTTCTTCCCCCTGTCCCAAGCCTGCGGAGCCTGGCCCAACTCCTGGCTGGCATTCAGGGGGCAGACGTACGCAGAACCCCAGCAATCCGAAACGCGGCGGTTCCAATGGGAGCCTTCTCACCAGATTCAGGAGCTTTCCTGTTTGTATGGCAATGGCCGACTCCAAGCAGCCCGTGGTCGAGAAAGTCCAGCAGCTCCCACAGGGGCCCTGGGGGGAGGGGAGCGAAGGTGGCGCGTGAGAGCGGGGAAAAAGCTGAACATCTAGAGAAGGCAGGAAGATGGCCCTCTGCAAGACTCCTCCGGAAGCCGCAGGTGTGCACCATCACCATGCGGTAGCCATGCTGGGGGTTCACGCACACCTGTTTTAAGTCTAGTGGGGGCCCGAGAATTGAAGGCCACAGGTAGGTTCAGCTCTTTACCTGGTTCTTCACAGGTGTCACATAATTGCCTTTCTTCCTCCAGTCGATGCTGCTGGGATACGTCCCACCAGCGCCACTCACAAAGTTGCCCTTCGTGGCCGAGCAGTTCTGCAAGCAGAAACAGAAGCTCCTCCTTGAGCAGAGCTGCTGCAGGCAGGCGGGGGCTCCACTCCCCCCCCCCCGGACGGACAGGGAGGCCCAAGGGGCAGAGCCAGGGCTGGGCCAGTCTGGCTGACAAGAGCTGCTGCAGCCGAGCGGAGGAGAGGCGAGCCCTGGCTCAACCCCACGTCAGCCCCTCCCTCAGCCCCGTCGCCCCTCTAAAAGGAGAGTCCTGGCCAATCCCAGGGCGACTACTGTGTGCCAAGAGGAAGAGCTGCCACTCCACATGTTTGGACTGGGCACGCAGGTGTCCCTGGCACGCAAAGTGCTGTCCGTCCGTGTGCACCAGCACAGCAGCAAGACACCCTTGCTTTTAAAAGGGGATTGGACTGATTGAGGGAGGGAAAGTCCATCACAGGTGACAAGCCATGATGGGGATAAGCAACCTCCTGGTCTTAGTAGTAGGCTCTCTCTGAATGCCAAGTGCAAGGGAGTGGCGACACAATACAGGTCTCTTGTGGTCTTGTGTGCTCCCTGAGGCACCCGCCTGCGAGAGACAGGAAGCTGGACTAGAGGGGCCTTTGGCTGATCCAGCAGCCGGGCTCTTCTGAGGCTCTTAATCCAAAATGCCATGCAGGGGCTTTCTATCTTTGCCCATCCAACAGCCCCTTTAAATCAGGCCGAGAGCATGCATGGGTCGCACCTCCCAGAGCGTGGAAAGGTGCCCTCCTCCCCAGAACCCCAGGTGTGATGGAGAAGTGGGGTTTCCTGGCCCCGTTTTTCCCCAGCTTTAATGTGGGCAAGGATAAACAATAAGTCAGCTAAACTATTAAGAAACCCAAAAGACCCAAGACCACCACTCTCTATGCCTGGCGTTTACAGGGTGCCATGTTCCTGTGGGAAAGATTATATCGGGGTCACAAAAAGAAGCATTAAAACCAGAATTTCTGAACATGAAAGAGCTACCCGTTTAAAGCACCCAGAACAATCCTCGATTGCGGAACACTCTATTTCAACTGGACATAAGATTCTCTTTAATAAGACTGAATGTGTATGCAGTGATAATAACAGTAGGACTTGCCTTAATTTGGTGGCAATTGAGATAAGTAAAAAGAGGACAGGCTGTCTGATTAATCGTCAGCAAGATCTGTCATCTATTAATAAGATATGGCTTCCGATTTTACACAGGACTTAAGAGAGTGTCCCTTTAAGGAACTCACGGCTGTTAACTGTCTTTGGAGGTTACCTAAGGACAGAGCATCAGCTGTATCTAGTTCTCTCTCTTCCGTTTCTGATCGATTCCTTCCTACGCTGTCTTCGGAGGTTGCAGGACAGTGTATCAGCTGTATTCAATTTCCTCCATGTTGGGTTTGACTGATTCTTTCCCGCGTTTTTTGCTATTTTACCCGTGTTCGTTCTGGAGCGCCTAACATTGCCAAACTTGATTTTTTGACCTAGTAAATGTCTTATGATTTAAGATGAAACGTTGGTCTACGGAGCCCTCGTATGTAATATTACGTTTACGTGGCTTGAAAAATATACCAATTCTACATGGCTTTTTTACCCTTGAATCCTGTGTCTCGTAATATAATAAGTCAGCTGTACAACAGTCCAAGGATATGGTACTATGGGATGGGCAAGGCGGGGGGGGGCAGGGGGTTCAGGAGGAACCGGCACTGTCAGGACCACTTCCCAAGTCACCCTCCTCTCACCCACTTCTGTCCGGTTCCCACTCAGCCTCATTTTCCTAAGCAAAGACAACCCAGCAGCGGTTCAGATCTTGTCTGTACGGGAGAGGATCTGTCGCCCAGTTGTGTTCAGGTGCGGGGGGGGGGGGCAGGAGGTGCCCAAATGCTACGTGGAGACCAGCACATTTACCTGGGGTTCCTGCCAGAGATATTTCTTTCGGAATTCAGCAAATGTCATGTCTGCAAACTGGTTCAAACCCACTGAAAAAGAGGGGTGGGGTGGGGTCAAGAATAGCCAACGACACTGTAGGATCATCGTTTTGAGACATTTAGGCTGCAGTCCTACCCTACACATACTTTCCTGAGAGCAAGTCCCACTGAACACAATGGGACTTACTTCTGAGAAGACATGCATAGGCTTGTGCTGTTAGAAAGCTGTGCCACTTGGTGGAAGCAGAGTCCTTACTTTGGAAGGTGTGATTGCCAGCATTGTGCTTGTCGATTCTCCGTTTGTTTTCCAGGAAGACCTGAAGCCGCTGCTGGTACTCGGCCTCCAAGCTGTACCGCTTGTTGTTCTGCAAAACAGAGGAAGAGGCTGCAGCTGTGGAACACAGAAGTGAAAGTCCACTGGGCGCCTGTGTGTGTGTGTGTGTGTGTGTGTGTGTGTGTGTGTGTGTGTGTGTGTGGTGCCTCGAGGACAGGCTGCCCCCTCCCACCCCGCCATCTGAAGTCCGTGTGCTGGCCACCCACACCTGCTCTGCTCATCTGAGCATTCATTTCCGGCATGCCCTGGAGAGCGAGGGGAGGGGCCAGTACAGAATGCGTCTCCTCCTCCCAAGGCCAAGAGTGCGTCCTCAAGGCCTTGGGACACAGAGCACCACCTTCTCAGTCTACTACGTCAGCCACTTTCTAAACCTTTTCTTGGAAAAGAGGCATAATTTAAGTATGCTAAATAAAAATGGCACGGCTGGCTGGGGAAGGCAGAAACAAGGGACCCCTCCCTGAGCTCCAACCCTCTTGCAGGCCCCCCAGGGAAGAAGTCCCTCCGCATTCAGCAGCAGAGGCTGAGGGAGCAGGGGGGGGGGATTTCCAGACTGGGGAAGTGAAAGAAGAGTCTCTCCTGCAGCTGTCAGGCTGTGGGCTGTCTGAAGGGAAGTGGTCCTTTGCAGCGAGCACAGGGGGGGCTTTTTACCTGATGCATCCAAGTCTTAAAAAGCAACTCATCTGGAGGAGGGAGACAAAGAAAAGACAAAGTATGAGATGTAAAACAAAGAGTCTGTTCGTGCAATATCAGAGTTTCTGTCCTGCCCCGTTTGGCATTTTGCTTGGGGCCAATTCACACACTGGGGAAGGCTGGGGGGGGGAGTTTAATTCAAGTCATGCAAGCTTTGGTGTTTTGCTTTCTTGGAAAAAGCATTCATTTGGCAAAATACTGCCATGCACTGGTCTAACTCAACAATGGGGGTGGGAACAACTCTGCAATATTTAAGCCAAGGCGTCAGTTTCAAGTGTGTGGAGGGGGGGGGGTCACATGCTCAGCAGTGCACACCTAGACATTTCCTTATTTAAAATATTTGTACCCCACCTTTCCCCTCCTTACAAGGAAGGCACTTCAGGAGCTCACAATATATTCCTTTATGCATAGAGTTACAGCCCACCTTCACACCAAAATGATCCGGGTGGGGGCTTACATAAAAAGAGAAACCCCGGGTCCCCGCCACCGGTCCCAGAAGCCTGGCAGTTGAAGCAGAGGTCTTTTCAGGCCGGGGGGGGGGGGGCGAGATCAGCTCCCTCCTGCGGCTGGCTGCTCCATTCTCTGGCCAGCCGGGGGCCAGTCGGGCCTTGGGAGGCAGCAACATTCCGCGGGGGGGCCTTAGCGGCAGGCAGAGGAGGCCCCCAGGCTGTTCTCTGGATAGTCCCCCCCCCGCACTGTTTGCTATTCTGTGTTAATTCCTGCAGCCCCCACCCTTCAGACTTTCCAAGGGTGCAAGAAGGGGGGGGCACTTGTGCATCCGGAGACGTCGGACTCCGAGTCCCCCTGGCCTCGGTCCTGAAGACGGGACTGCGTGCGGAAAAAGCCTCCCCGAGCCTCGCCCCCCCCCCCGCGGCTTACTTCTGAGCAAACGCAGTTTGTGCCCAGAGCTGTGAGTGAGCTCCCGCCCGCCCCCCCGGGACTGTGTGTGCGGGTCCGCCTTTCCCCGGCTGGCCGCAGGCGAGGGCGGCCGGCCGGCACGGCCCCCACGTGTGCCGGGAGCAGGGCAGCGGGGCTAAGGTGCCAAGCATGTCACCGGTCCATTCCATGCTACTAGGTCGGCTCCTCGCGGTCCCGCGGATCGGCCGCCCCATCTCTGCAGGCCGCCGCTGGTCCGGCTCTGCAGGCGGCGTCTTCCGGGCACCAAGGAAAGGCTCTGCCCCAAGACGGCCGCCGTTGCGGGGGGTCGAAGCGGCCGCGCCAGCCCCTCGGGGAGAAGCGGCATGATCTGGGGGAGGCAGCTCAGGACCGCGGGCGGGAAGTCGGCCAGCCCGCGAAGGGCGGCCGCGGCGGGAGCCAGCAGAGCCCCCCCCCCTCCGCGAAAGGCAGGTGCAGTGCAGCAGCAGCAGCAGCAGCAGCCCCCCTTCCCAATCCTTGCATCGCCCTCAGCACGTCGCACCCACCTCGGGCGCCGCCGCCGCCGCCGCCACCCAGGCACAAGCCCGGAGCCGAGCAAGGCAGCAGCAGCAGCAGCAGCAGCAGCGACCACATCCTGCCCCAGCTGGCTGGAGTCTCTGCTGCGGCGGCGGCGGCGTCCCCCCCGCCTAGCGGCGAGGAGACAAGCGGGGCCGGGCCACAGCAGCCTGGAAGCCTCGCCCCCTTCTTGGCTGCGGCAAAGCCTGGCCCAAGTTTCGAGCCTGGGCGGGGCGTCGTGCGGCCGGCCCGCGCCCTGCTGCTGCCGCCTCTGCTCCGAGCAGGCTGTGGGGAAGGCGCCCCGCGCGTGCCTCTGGCCAACAGCGAGCCGTGGCCGCGCTGCCTGCTTGAAGGGCGCGCCTCCGCCCGGGTTGGCCCGGCCTGTGTTCTCCGCAGCCAGCGCGGTTAGCGGCGAGCAGCAGAGACAGACAGACAGGGCCTCTTGGGTGGTGGCGCCCGCGCCTGTGGAGTGTATGGCCCCTGCAGGCCCGACAGCGCCCCCACCTGGCTTCTGGGGCTTTTGGCCGCACGCAGGTCGTGTTGTGGACGTGGCTTGCGGAGCTGGTCTGGCGTTTATATGGTTTCATTTTATGATGCTTGTCTGCAGCCTTCCTCTTGTTTTATGTTTTTATGGCCAACCGAGCTGCTGAGCGCTGGAGTCTCCATCAATCTTGCCTAGCAGCGAGCCACCCACAGGTAGTAGACCGACCTCCTCCTCCAGTCAGGAGCTCAGTCAGCCCCTCTCTCAGCTCTGCTGCTTCCGCCCCCCCCCCAGTTAGCGCAGCGCCGTTTGGATGGAAGCACAGCGCCCCCCCTGCCCTGCAGCCGCCGGGATTGGGCTGGGTGGTGTTTCGAGTCAAGGGGCTGCTGGGTGCACCCACCTCCCCCATTGACCGGGCCCCTCCTGCCTGTTGTCTGATCTCCTCGAGGATTAGGGCAGCCAGAGGCCCTGTCCTGCCCCTGTCCCACCGGTGCTCAGTCAGCAGCCCCCTCCCAGCCAGCCAGGGGCTCCCTCATCCACACACCACCTCTAAACTTAACGCAACTGCACAGCCCTGGTGGAGTCAGCTCAGACTAGTCTCAACCTGGCTTCACTGTGTGTCCCCCCCCCCCCACATGCATAACCCGCCACCACTGCACACAGCCACCCGCGTCCCCCCTCTTTGGCTACCCCCAGGGCTGGTGATGAAGTTGGTTGTCTCCCTGGGAAAAAGGATATATACAGTATATATATATATACACACATATAGACATTATATATATATGTATATATTTGCAAAGCCATCGTTCACCCTGAGATAGAATAGATTTATTAGCAAGAGGTAATCAGGAAACATATATTTTTACAAAAATGGAAATTTTCTTTTCCCAAACAAGCTGTAAGTTGAAATATTTTCGGTCTTGAAAGAGAATTCTCATACCGCTGGGTCTTGCTAACAGCAAAAGGTTTCTGGTTTCCATTAGGGTGGCGCATGCCACCCTCTGCCACTCAAAGTTCACCTCGCTTTAGATACTGTACAGTGTAAAAAAATACACGAGAATATTCACAGAATAAGCACTACATTACTATATTCCTGCTAGCACGTGGTTAGACAGGATTACAGTATATGTAATAAAAACACGTGGTCGTAGCCCCCCCTCTACATTATGTTACTAAGAAGTGTCACTAGGTCTACAGACAGAGCAGATTGACAGAAGCCTCCCAGGGGGGGGGGTGTCGATGTGCGGACAGGGTCCAAGAGGGGGCCCTTTCCCCCTCAGGCTGACCCAAGGCTGAGCATTTGGATGGCATATCTCCCCCCCCCACTCCCATCATCTCACCCCCTCACAAACACTGGCATGGGGCACTGAGCATCGTATGTGCCCCCCCCCCTTTGCGAGGAGCTGCAGAAGAAGGCCGGTCCCACCGGCTGGAGGTCCTTGCCTGCCGCCAGCGTGGCTGCCTCCTGTGTCTCCTGGAGGGACCGCTGGCACTTCCGTGGACAATGCAGCGAGGGGCCGATTCTCCAGGAAGGCCGCCACTGGCCACTGCTCTCCTTGGAGAGCAGCAGCCCCTCCCTCCCCTGTGGTGAGACTCGCCTTGCAGGCTCCAGGCTGGCTGCAGGTGTGCTCCGTGAAGTGACCACGAAGGGGGTGTCTGTCTATCTCCTCCCAAAGGGCTTTTTCTTGTTCAGCCAGTGGTGTTGGGATCAAGCGGCAGCCAGCGAAAGGCGCCCGGCCCGGAGCGACTGCCTGCCTGTCTGCCAGAGCTCGATGGCGCAGCAGCGCCCCAGAAAAGCCACCGCCGCTCCTTGGAGGTGAGAAGAGGAGTGTGACGGACGGACGGAGGGCTCTCCGTGCGGCTAGTGGGTTTTCCTCCTGCCACCCCCTCAGTCCCGCCCCCCCTCCCCCTGCAAAGAATCAACAACAAAGAGAAAAGGGCTTCAGAGAGACCAGGACTGCATCATCGACAGTGGGGTCCATGCCGGACTGACTCCTGGGGTAGCCGCGTGGAAAGGACAAGAAGGGGGGGCAGGGGGCGGTTTCCTGAAGAAGCACAGATGAGGAAGTCAGCCAGAGTCCAAGAGAAACAGAGAGCTGCTATGTACAGGATGAGATCAAGGTCTACAGGGGCAGGACCCAGAGGCTGCAGCAGCTGTGGCTCAAGGGGGCAGCTTTGGTTCCATCTGGAGAGATGCGTCGTACAGACCCTCCTCGTCCATCACAAACGACTGGTCAAGAAGGTAGCGGGTGACCTAGGAGAGAAGCAGGGGTTGCAGGGAAGCAGCGGCGGGCCTCGGCCGCTCCCCTGAGCTCAGGCCAGGCAGATGCTTCCTGCTGAGACCACTGTGCCATCCAGCCCCAGATAGTCTGCTCTGGCTGGCGGCAGTGTTCGAAGGCCTTGGGCAGAGGGGGTCTGCCCGAGCTGGAGGCGCTGCCAGGGGTCGAGCCTGGGCCTTTCAGCTGGCAAGGCAGGTGCTCGACTCCCCACTGGTGCGCCCGCCAGAGCAGGAGTCCTGCCCCCCCCCCGCAGCACTCTCCCCTGGCGGAAGCTCCGCCCCGCCCCGCCCCGCCCCATAACCTGGCTCTTGAGAATGCTCCGCCGTGGTGGAGGCTGGCAGTGAGCCTTACCTTTGCCTGGTGCTCGATTTTGTAGGCGGTTTGCTGGAACTGTCTGATCTCCCGGATGATGTGGGAGATCTGCGTGGAGAGGTGGGAGGTCAGCGCTTATATCCTGGAGACCCCTTTGTTTGGGAGGGGGAGGGTCTGGCTGCTGGGCAGCTAGCTGCCCAGGCTCGGCCCTTTCGGACGGTTCATTCTCCCCGCCCCAAACAGGAAGCTCCTCACCATCCGCATCTTGGAAAAGTTGACCAGGCCGTCCTCAGTGTAGTTGGGGGTGCCCTCCTCGATGAAGGCCAGGTCTGTGAGATACATCCCGAGGTAAGGGACACAGGGGGGGTCACAACTGCCAGGAGGAGAAGAGGCCCAGCTGGTTAGAACGGCGGCCTCCAGGCATGGGCTAAGAAGGCATGGGGGCCCCCCTCCCAACTCGGGCAGCAAGCTGGTCCCACCAGGGCAACTCCCCAGGTGGGCGCCGGCCGCGGAGCAAAACCTTCCGACCCCTTCAGACCAGAAACAGTTTCTGTCCACTGTGTGCCTGCCACACGTTCAGTGAGGGGATCTTCCCCGTTGCGCAGTGTGCTTGCGGCGGGTTGGCCTGAGGGGTGAAGCCCTTGTCCCTCTTGCTGCCACATTTGGATGGCGCTCTGGAGCCGCCCCGAGTGCCCCCTCCCTGGGCATGGCCCTCCTCCTCCCCCCTCAAGCAGGTTGGGACCAGCTCAGGCTTTCCTCCCGCTCAGCAGGCAGCTGCAAAGGGCCCCCGGGGCTGGAGGGAGGCTGCTGGCCAGCTGTGCAGCATGCCAGGCCCACACCGCAAGGCAGCGGCAAGATGGCACTTACTTTTTGAGGGCCTCCCTCAGGTTCTTAAAGCGGCCCTCGGACGACACCAGCCGCTGCAGCTTGTCAATCAAAGCTTTTGTCTGGAAGGAAGGAAGGAAGGAAGGAAGGAAGGGACTTTGCTAGCAAAGAGGCAGAGAGTCTCCAGTGCTGTTGCACAGAAGGAAGACGAGGCGCCTGCCTGCTTGTGCGCGGCAGGAAGGGGGAGGGAGCCTGGCCTCCCCCTCAGACCAAGCAGGCCCTGGCTTGGGTCAACAGAACAGACCTAGCCGGGCTTGAAAGGATCGGGGGGGGGGGAAGGGGAGTGTAATCCTCTGCCCTGAGAGCCGAGGCGGGTCTTGGGGAGGGGGGGGAGGCGTCCCGGGGCCTGGCGGCTTCTGGGGCGGGGGCCCTGCCTCTGCTTCGCGTGCAGAAGGGCCCCGTCCACAGCAACCTCCCTGGCAGGCAGGCAGGGCAGGGAAAAGGACTTCCCTGAACCCCCAGCCAGAGAAGCAGCTGCAGGGCTGGAGCGGGGCTGGTAGCCCTCCTTGCCAGTGCTGAGGACGGAGAACCACGAGGACACCTCCGCCTCTGGGCCGGGCTGGCACTGTGCAGACTGACAGCCTGCCTTCCGGCGGCAGATTCTTCTGGGGGCAGCTGGGGACCCTGAAAGGGGGCTTAGACAGATGGAGGAAGCGTCCACCACAGGTTACAAGCCATGGTGACTGTGTGCAGCCTGTCTCTGAATGCCAGGTGCAAGGGCGTGGCAGCAGGATACAGGTCTCTTCTTGTCTTGTGGGCCCCCAGAGCCATCCGGTGGGCCACTGTGAGATACAGGCGGCCGGACTAGATTCGGGGGCCCCTGTGGCCTGATCCCGCAGCCGGGCTCTTCTGGGGTTCTGATGCTCTTATGACTTTGAGGGAGAGCACTGGGCAGTGGGGCGAGACCCAGGAAATCCCGCAGGTTGACAGGAGGGGGGCTGGCCAGGTTTCAGCGGTTGCGGACACAGACCAGGCCTGTTCCAGGGCCTTTTGGCTGCACTCCTGTCTGTGCCGCCTCCTGCAGCTGGTTCGCAGTTAGCGCTCCAGGCAAGAGGGCTGCTCTTCCAGGCCACGGCGGCACCTCCTGCCCACAGCAGGTCCCAAATTGCCACGACACGCCTGACCCGCTCTGGGGTGCTGCTGCCAGCCTTGGCCTGGAGCAGACATACCTGCTTGGAGACCTTCAGCCAGGTTTTCTTCAGGCGGAAGATGGCGCTGCGGTTGAAGGCCGAGGTGATCTCCAGGACGGCGTTGTAGTTGTGCAGGCAGCGGCAGATGTCCGCCACGGCCACCCACTTCTCAATGGCAGTGACCCTCACAGCGATGTCCTCATTGCGCAGGATTTCGGAGGCAATTAGGTTGCTGATCTGTGGGGTTGGGGTGGAGGAGCAACACATTCAGGGGACGGACAGCCTCCCTTGGGCAGCAGCTTACAGCGGCTGCAACGTGAAAGAGGAGGGCGAAGGGAGGGGGCCGAGGAGCTCTCATCCTGGGGCCCGGAGGGATGTGCCAAACCTGGGGCTGCCCACGGGCCATTTCCAACAGGAAAGAGCCAGGAAGCCCCTCGCCAGCTGGGCTGCACTGAAGCCCCTGAAGAGCAGAGAAGACGTGACTGCAGCCGGCATGATTCTTGGCGCACACACAGAGCGCCTTCTCCTTCCTTCCTTCCTTCCTTCCTTCCTTCCTTCCTTCCCCCCCAGGCCTATCCTGACTCTCCCAGGAGTCTCTGCCAACCTCTTCTGGGCGTCTGGGGAGATGCACCTTCTTGGGAGCAATTGCCACACAGACAGACCCATTTGGGACTCCAGGAAAGATCCGTCCTTCAGCAGAGCCATCCGGACCGGGCACTCGGGCACTCGGGCACAAACCTCTCCTGGAAGCTCCTTGCAGAGATGGGGGACCGAGGAAGCAGCTCCCCCCCCCCCGAGTCGGGCCAGGATGGCGCAGCAGCAGCAGCAGCAGCACTCTCACCACTGGCTGCCTGCAGCTGCTCTCCGGGGCTTCAGTCAGGGAAGGGTCTTTCTCAGCCAGCCCTCCCTGAAGTGGCATGGAGCCTGCTGGGCCCTTCTGCAGGCAAAGTAAGGCAAAGCAAGGACTCCAACTACTGAGCTATGACCCCAGCCTTTTCCCAGTGTTCAGTGCTAAATTCCAGCACAATATTTGTATGCCTCTGCAAGGCTCCTTCCTTCCAAAGGCATGGGGGGGGGGGGGGAGCACACAACAGTCATCAGCACCTAATTGTTGCTGCCACCTGCTGGTCACTTGTAAGCAATACAATACTTGTCCATGTAAAGAACAGATCTTTCAAAACAAGACCGACAATGCTGGATACTGGCTTAGCCAGCTGGCCATTTCCAAAACAGCCCCTGCCCCAAAGCCAGCTTCAGGCTGAATGCTTCTGTCTTTCTGTGGCGCCTCTCAAGGCCTTCCCAGGCAGAGGTGAAGCCGGGGGGGGGGGGGTGGCAGGAAGGGGAGGCTTCCTACTAGCAGCCACAGGGACAGAGAAGGGCTCGATGGCACTGAATCCCCCTGGTCGTCCCCTGTCCCAGTGTGTCCTGGAAGGGAGAGGACCCCCTGGCCCTGCAGTGGAACTCCCTCCCTCCCTCCCCAACAACTGGAAGCTGCCCCACCCACTGCAGGGGGCAGCCGCCCTCCACATAGCCGAGGCCCACAGTGGCCAGACTCACATCATTGAAGTGCTTGGTGTTCTTCATGATGTACGGAGTCCTCTCGTTCTTTTCGACCTTCATCCACCCTTGCCCAAAAAACTCTCTGTCAATGAGAAAAGTCAGGCAGGATCAGGGCGAGGCACGGGTGAGGTGCTGCCACCTGAGCCGAGGGTGCTTTCACCTGGGGAGTGCAGAGTCCCGGATCTTCGTTCCCACAGGTACAGGGCACGAGGGGGATGGGCAGCAGGAGTGAAGGAAACTCTGTGCATGCACAGATGTGCACCCACGTTTGCAAACGAGAAACTGCAGGTTCGGCGTGAGGAGGAGGAGGGAGCGTCAATATAGTAAGCTTCTATATCAAGCAGGTCATCCGATCGCCATGCAAATGCCTCCCGGATTCTAAGGCCCCCCTCTCCACCCCTGCTCGAGAGACACGGCCGCTTAAGTCGTGGTGGTGCCCAGACTGGAAGGGAGGTCGACTTCACCCCTTCATCCCGCCCATGTTTTGAAGGTGACCGAGAAGTAGAAGGGAGGCTGCTCTTTCCAGAACGTCTCTGGTTGTGCCCCTGCCTTACGACCCTAGTCTGGCTACCGCCAGTCCTGCTTCCAGTCGGTCATCATGCCAGATGCTGCTGGGCTCCCCCCGCTTTCTTGTTCAGCAGTGAAGTGGTGCCTCTCTTTCATCAAGCTGGGGGAAGAGCAGCTCCCCCCCCCCCGCTGAGCACCCTTTCCAGTGTGAGTGAGCCCTTTCCGGACACACAGCCAACCCTGCATTTGTTTGTAGGTAGGTAGTAGGCCCCTTTGCGAACTCGTGAATCATTTTCAGTGACTATGAAGAAGCAAACAGTGCTTTGGATAGAAGCCTGCAAGCAGCTGGCAGTCCTGCGGGGGGGGGGGGGGAGGCTGAGCAGAGGAGGCCTCCTTCCTTACTCACTCGTAGGGGATCTTTTTGAAGACCAGGTGGTCCAGCAGAGTCAGCTGCTCGGCGATTTCCAGTGCAGAGTGGCTTTCAAAGGGCTCCGCCTTGACGTCCTCTGCCTACAGGGGGAAGAGTGAGAGGAGGGGCAGCAACACACCCACCTGCTGCAGCAGCCTGTCGGTCGCAGGAAGGAAGGGCTGGGGCTGGCAGAGCGCAGGAGCTGCAGCCCCCTCTGCTGCTGGTGAGACCCAGCAGCAGCAGCCAGCCTCTTGGCGGGGTGAGCATGAGACGTGCCAGCGAGCCAGGATCAGGCTGCAGTCCGGGGGCACGAGATGGAGGGAGGGAGCAGCTGTGAAAGCCAGTAACACCCTGGCTTTGAACGACATGTGTTGGTATTCAATGTCCCACAACAAGGGGCAGCTCAGCCGAGCGCTGTAGGTCATGGTGTAGCCAAGACTCCAGGAGGGGCAGAAGGACGTGTGTCTGGCTGGCAGCCTGGCCAGCAGGAGCCTTGGCGCAGCATCAGCTGGTGCAGCCACCCTGCCTGTTCCTGGAGAGGGCAGCAGACCCACCGGCCCTGGGCACCTCCAGACTCTGTGACAGGTTGATTTGATTTTACTTGGACTCTCTTGAGTTTTGGCAGCAGCTGCTGCTGCTGCTGCTTTGGGTATTTTATGGATAGGTTTGTGTTCTTAATTGTGTTCCCTGCCAAGAGGAGAGCAGCATGGAAAAGTGCCCGGGGGAGGACACTCGAGGAGGAGTTTTTGTTGACCCCGTCTTGTGCAAGCAAACAGGCCAGACCTCTGGCCCAGCTGTGCAAGGCCCGCAGGAGTGCAGGCCTGACGAGGCTGGCAACTATGAGGAGCTCACCTGGCCCTCGTCATGTTGGCAGCCCTGTGAGGTAGGCAGGTGACTTGTTGGAGACCTCACTGGCGTCACTGCAGAGGGGGCGGAGCTCTAAGTTCTTCCGTGATCGGAGTCTCCGTTACACGGAAGAACGAAGCGCCCCGCCCCCGCGCCTTCCAATCCATTCAAAGCGGTGAAAACAACGCGCATTCACCGCTTTGACTGGGTTGGAAGGCGCGGGGGTGGGGCGCTTCGTTCTTCCGTGTAACGGAGGCTCTGATCACGGAAGAACTTACAGCTCCGCCGCCCCCCCCCCTGTAGTGATGCCAGTGGGAGACCTCACCCTGTCAGAACATCACTGAGAAGCCAGCAACCCCCCCTCCCCGAGTCTGGATCTCGGGTTCCTTCATCCCGCATGCTGCAGAGGTTGTGTGAACTGTTCACACATTGCAGCCTCCCTGGCAGCTGCATTCCTGCTTCTCCAGACAGAGAGTCAGTCAGTCCCCGTCCCCCCCACTCATCCTCTGATAGGGTGCCGGTCTCCCTCCTTGCCTATTCTTACAGCGCAATCCTAAGCAACTTTCCAGCACTGATGTAGCCGTGCCAACAGGGCACACACTGCAGGGCTGCATTGCGGCTGCACCGGCGCTGGAGAGTTGCGTCGGAGTGTGCTGTTAGCTAGTCGAGGCCTGGCACCCTGTGTTTCCACCTGCAGAGTGGAGGCCCTCAAGGGGGCTTCCTTACCACCATCAATCCGAACCCTAATACATCAGCAACGAATTATGTTAAGCTTTGGCTTCCTTGGAGCAACAGAAGGGACTCGAAAGGGGCGGGGGGAGCTCTAATCCAGCCTGGACTGTGATCCACCTGAGGGAGATCAGAAGTGGGGGGAGGAGTTACCATCTGCAGGATCTCTTCCAGTGTGATCTGGTTGTCTCCGGGGTCATCCTGAGACAAAGTTCTGGGGTGCAAAAAAGACACAGCTGTCAGCACTGGGGGGGGGGGCAGAGTGGCAGGAAGAAGAGTGGAAGCTGACGGAGGGAGGCTGGTTCCCTTTGTCGTCCCGCAAGAAGGGGAGCGGAGCCCCGGGGAGGGAGGGGGGAGGGTCAGAGGTACACTCTCTGCTGCAGCGGCTAGTTGGGGAGGGGGAGCCTCCAGCCCCAAAGGCCTTTCGGGAGCTGGAACAGGGCAGCACCCACCAGCTTTCTGGGCAGACCAACTCAGGGGCTTGCAAGAGTGTCGCCCAAGCCAGCGTCTCCTGGGCCCGTGGCCTGTGCTGGCGGGGGGGGGGGGGACTTTTGCTCCCGCACAGCGAAAGTGGCTGCAGTGGTGGCAGTGGCTGGGTGAGAGTGGCCTCAGGGCTCTGCCCGGGGCGGGGGGGGGGGCCTTTCTGCCATACCCGGAGGGCGACTTGCCTGGTGATGTTGGCCGCGGCTTTTCTCTCTTGAGTCAGGAGTTCTGGGTCGTGGATCACGTCCTCCAGAAAGCTAATCGCTTTATACTTCAGCTCATGGTTACTTTCAAAATCCTGTCGAGAAGCAGACGGACCCCCATGTTTATGGATGGCCCAGCCTGGGCCAGGCAGCATTTTCAGGAGCCAGACAGGAACCCCCCCCCCCCCGCCTTTCCAGTCATTCACTTCCATGAAAGGTCTCGCGGTGTTACCGGTTGTTCTGCCCCCCCCAGCTGCTCTTTTTAGAGGGCAGTGGGGGGGGGAGACAATGCTATGGCTAAGGAGGCAAGTCAGTGGGTTTCACTGAAAGGACCCCTCCCTGCTCCCTCATAACCAAGCCCTGAGGCCTTGCCCCCCTCTCAGGCTCTGCCTGGCCTGCTGCTCGCTGGTCAAGGGTTCCCTGCGACGTGTGGTTTGAACCCGGTTTGTTTGCGGGCTTCTCTGGGTGGCCACTGTGGGAACTAGAGAAACTCCCCTTGGCCTGAGGCAGGGCGGCCCAGGGCGCGGAGGGCAGGAGGGCAGGCTTGGCAGCCCAGGAGGACGGGAGTGAAGCAGGAGGGAGGCCTCCCCCCCCCCCGCCCAGCAGCCAGCAGTACCTGCGAGTGCTTGGAGACCCAGTGCCTCAGGACGTTGAGCACGCGGTTGGTGGCGGCCCTCCTGATCACAAACTCCTTGTCGCCATTCCTTTGGTCAGGGGGAAACCCTGAAAGGACAAGAAGAGGGAGGGAGGGAGCTCAGCCCAGGCCGGTGTGGCCACCAGGGACGCCTCCCTCCCTGCCTGCCTGCCACTGGGTCTGTCTGTGCATGTGGCCGACAGCAGCCTGTGGGACTCTGGAGGCTTCATGCGCTGCTTCGGCCACAGTCTGAGCAAGCAGGACCTGCTCCACTGCCAGTTTCTGAGCAGCCTGTACAGGGGGCCCTCCTGGCCCGAGGGGCCTGCGCAATGCTGCCCCCCCCCCCCGGTGATGCACCACCCTCTGCTCCTCCTGCCCCCTGAACTGGACAAGGGGGAGGGGAATGGAGCAGGAGTGTGGAGCAAGGGGCATCCGAAGCAGCTTCCGCTCTGCCCCCCCCCTCTTCCTTGTCCAATCCAGGGAGCAGCAGAGGGGTGAGAGGAGGGCACCCACCTCCTGACAGACTGCTGCCTGCGGCGACTGGTCCGCTGCTGCCTGTCCATTTGCAAACCAGGATTCTAGAGCCCCTTCCCTGCAAATGCAAGCTTGCACCGTGTGTGTGTGTGGGGGGGGGGGGGCTTAGGGGGGAAAATGTGATGGGGGAACAGGATAAAGTTGAGAAAGAAGAATTTTCTCCCTCTCTCATAATGCTAAGAATCGACCCGTGAAATCAATGGACAGGAGAGACAGACAGAACAGAAGAAAGGATTTTGTCACACAACGAACAGTTGATCGGTGCAACTCATTGCCACATGAAGTGATGAGGCCCCAAAGGTCAGACGACTTTGACAGGTGACCCAGCCAGTCACCCAGGAGAAGTCTGTCAATGGCTCTGTGGAACCCCCAGGCTCAGGGTACCTCTGAAGAATACCTGGGAGGTCAGCCATGGGGACGGAGGGCCTGTCGGCTCCCTAACCCTAACTCTTTGACCTGATCTGGCAGGACTGCTCTGGGCAAGGGTGGTTCCTGGAGGCCAGGCCCAAGGGTGACCTGCAGGTCTGACGCAGGGCACAAAGCAGGGGCCCCGGGGC
Organism: Plestiodon gilberti rubricaudatus; assembly: GCA_026170595.1. Lineage (NCBI taxonomy): Eukaryota > Metazoa > Chordata > Lepidosauria > Squamata > Scincidae > Plestiodon > Plestiodon gilberti. Next base: position 620,904 of record JANXHW010000007.1, on the reverse strand, counting down.
CCAATGTCCTGCTTGTGGGCTCCCCCCTGAGGTGCTTGGCTGAGGTGCCACTGTGGCAAGCAGGGTGAGGCAGAGGTGTGTTCCGATCCTGCCGCCGCGGGGCTGTTCTCTCCACGGATCGCTCTCTCCTCCAAGGAAACTGCCCAGGTCTTCCCACTACTCTAGCAAACCCCCCCCCAGTTGGAGTTGGGCAGCGTTCGTCTGCTGAGCACTGGGGGGCGATGTGTCATCCGGTCACCTGAAAGGATCTGTTACCTGAGCCCTCTGTGTTCCAAAGGAAAGGGCGTGGCCCCAGACCCCATTTCCTCTTCCTCCTTCTCCCATGCGCACTCTTCTTCCTTCTCCTGATGCCGAGAGAGGACCTGGCCTGCCTGAGCTCTGATGAATGGCGGCCATGATCCGAGCACACTAACATGCAGGAGGCGCCAGCAATGAGGGGCGCTTCATCCTTAAGTTAGTATAACCTCTGATCTTAATCAGATGCTGTATATATGAGTTGAACTGTGAGTAAACTTCTTCTTTTTGCAACTTAACTCAGCCTATGCCTCCTGTGTTTATTTAGCTAATACCAGTCTGCCTGGGCTCCTTCATGGATCATTGCCTTGTCGTGGCGAAGGGGCTTGCGTAACTCAATGAAGCCATGAGCTATGCCGTGCAGGGACACCCAAGACGGACAGGTCGTAGCAGAGAGTTCTGACTAAAACTGATCCACTGGAGAAGGAAATGGCAACCCACTCCAGTAACCTTGCCAAGAAAATCCCATGAACAGTACCAAAAGGCTAAAAGATATGACGCCGGAAGATGAGCCCCTCAGGTCGGAAGGTGTCCAATATGCTACTGAGGAAGAGCGGAGGACTATTCCGATTAGCCCCAGAAAGGATGAAGCGGCTGGGCTAAAGCCAATAGGACGTTCAGCTGTGGATGTGTCTGAGGGTGAAAGGAAAATCCAATGCTGCAAGGAGCAATATTGCTTAGGAACATGGAATGTGAGGTCTATGAATCAAGGCAAGCTGGATGTGGTCAAAAATGAGATGATAAGATTGAACATTGACATCTTGGGAATCAGCGAACTAAAATGGACGGGCATGGGCGAATTTAAGTCAGGTGACCATCATATCTACTACTGTGGGCATGAGTCCCTTAGAAGAAATGGAGTAGCCCTCATAGTCAATAAAAGAGTGGGAAAGGCAGTACTGGGGTGCAACCTCAAAAACGACAGAATGATTTCAGTTCGAATCCAAGGCAAACCATTCAACATCACAGTAATCCAAGTGTATGCCCCAACCACTGATGCCGAAGAAGATGAAGTTGACCGGTTCTATGAAGACCTACAACACCTTCTAGAACTAGCACCCAAAAAAGATGTCCTTTACATCATAGGAGACTGGAATGCTAAAGTAGGAAATCAAGAAATAAATGGAACAACAGGCAAGTTTGGCCTTGGAGCACAAAATGAAGCAGGGCAAAGGCTAACAGAGTTCTGTCAAGAGAACACGCTGGTCATAGCAAACACTCTTTTCCAACAACACAAGAGGCGACTCTACACATGGACATCACCAGATGGTCAATACCGAAACCAGATAGATTATGTGCTTTGCAGCCAAAGATGGAGAAGCTCTATACAATCAGTAAAAACAAGACCTGGAGCTGACTGTGGCTCAGATCATGAGCTTCTTATTGCAAAATTCAGGCTTAAATTGAAGAATGTAGGGAACACCACTAGACCAGTCAGATATGACCTAAACCATATCCCTTATGAGTATACAGTGGAGGTGAAGAATAGATTTAGGGCATTAGACCTGGTAGACAGAGTGCCTGAAGAACTATGGACAGAAGTTCGTAACATTGTACAGGAGGCAGCAACTAAAACCATCCCAAAGAAAAAGAAATGCAAGAAAGCAAAGTGGCTGTCAGATGAGGCTTTACAAATAGCTGTGGAAAGAAGGAATGCAAAAAAGCAAAGGTGAAAGGGAAAGATATAAACAACTGAATGCAGATTTCCAGAGAATAGCAAGGAGAGATAAGAAGGCCTTCTTAAATGAACAATGCAAGGAAATCGAGGAAAACAACAGAATGGGGAGGACTAGAGATCTCTTCAAGAAAATTGGAGATATCAAGGGAATGTTTTGTGCAAAGATTGGCATGATAAAGGACAAAAAAGGCAGAGACCTAACAGAAGCAGAAGAGATTAAGAAGAGATGGCAAGAATACACAGAAGAACTATACAAGAAAGATCTTAATGTTCCTGATGACCACGCTGGTGTGGTCACTGACCCAGAGCCGGACATCCTAGAGAGCGAAGTCAAGTGGGCCTTCGGTAGCATTACTAACAACAAAGCTAGTGGAGATGATAATATTCCAGCTGAGCTACTTAAAATCCTAAATGATGATGCTGTGAAAGTGCTGCACTCAATATGCCAACAAATTTGGAAAACTCAGCAGTGGCCAAAGGATTGGAAAAGGTCAGTTTACGTTCCAATTCCAAAGAAGGGCAGTGCCAAAGAGTGTTCAAACTACCGTACAATTGCACTCATTTCACATGCTAGCAAGGTTATGCTCAAAATCCTACAAGCTAGGCTTCAGCAGTACGTGGACTGAGAACTACTGGATGTACAAGCTGGGTTTCGAAGAGGCAGAGGAACTAGAGATCAAATTGCCAACATGCGCTGGATCATGGAGAAAGCACGAGAGTTCCAAAAAAAACACCTACTTCTGCTTCAGTGACTACGCAAAAGCCTTTGATTGTGTGGATCACAACAAACTGTGGCAAATTCTTAAAGAGATGGGGGTACCAGACCACCTTACCTGTCTCCTGAGAAACCTGTATGCGGGTCAAGAAGCAACAGTTCGAACCGGCCATGGAACAACTGATTGGTTCAAAATGGGGAAGGGAGTACGGCAAGGCTGTATATTGTCACCCTGCTTATTTAACTTATATGCAGAGTACATTATGAGAAATGCAGGGCTGAATGAATCGCAAGCCGGAATCAAGATTGCCTGGAGAAATATCAACAACCTCAGATATGCAGACGATACCACCCTAATGGCAGAAAGTGAAGAAGAATTAAAGAGCCTCTTGATGAGGGTGAAAGAGGAGAGTGCAAAAGTTGGCTTGAAACCCAGCATTAATAAAACTAAGATCATGGCATCTGGTCCCATCAATTCCTGGCAAATAGAAGGGGCAGAAATGGAAGCAGTAACAGATTTTACTTTTTTGGGCTCCAAGATCACTGCAGACGGAGACAGCAGCCATGAAATTAAAAGACGCTTACTCCTTGGAAGGAAAGCTATGGCAAACTTAGACAGCATAATAAAAAGCAGAGATATCACCATGTCAACAAAAGTTCGTATAGTCAGGGCGATGGTGTTCCCAGTAGTAATGTATGGTTGCGAGAGTTGGACCATAAGGAAGGCTGAGCGCCGAAGAATAGATGCTTTCGAACTGTGGTGCTGGAGAAGACTCCTGAGAGTCCGTTGGACTGCTAGGAGATCAAATCAGTCCATCCTAAATGAAATCAAGCCTGACTGTTCCCTGGAAGGACAGGTACTGAGGCTGAAGCTCAAATATTTTGGCCACCTAATGCGAAGAGAGGACTCTCTGGAGAAGACTCTGATGCTGGGAAAGATTGAAGGCCAAAGGAGAAGGGGAAGGCCAAGGATGAGATGGTTAGACAGCATCACCGATGCAACGAACATGAAAATGAGCGAACTCAGGAAGATAGTGGAGGACAGGAAGGCCTGGTGGGATGTGGTTCGTGGGATCAGGAAGGGTCGGACACGACTTAACGACTGAACAACAACAACAACAACAGCAACAAGTCTGCCTGGGTGTAAGAGGGAACAAACTCTGCTAAGAATCTCCTAGATAACCTCCCAAATAGAGGCTTATCCCAATACCCCCCACAACAGAGGAGCCCCTTGTCTCACCAGCACTGGCTAGGGACATTCTTCTGTACTTCTCTTTGGTCGGGGTCCCCTCGTTGGCCCCTGCAGTGGCGATAGCGAAGGCGGAAGCGGCAGAGAGGGCGCTGCGGCTGTTGTCCAGCTCCCGGCAGGATGTCGTCATCACCACCCCGTTGTTATAGGCGAACAAAGGGAATTCTGTAGTGGGCAGAGCAAAAGCCTTTCTTGAGACGCTTCCCAATGGCTGCCATGAATGGAGCCGGAGCGAAGGACACGCGGTGTCACGGAGCAGCCCTGAATGGAGACTCTTTCGTGGGCAGCCTGTGTCTGGCACCCGAGGAGGAGGAGGAGCCCTACTCGCGCCATCTCTTCCAGAGGGCTGCTTTGAACCGGTCAAAGCATACGCGGCGTCATCTCGGAACCCGAGATCCGGGGGACCACAGGACCCTGCCCAAGCATGGAGATCATCTCTGGGTGCCTCTGGTTTCTGAGGCGAGGCAGGGAGCCAATCAGAGAGTGAGCCTTTGGGGGCAGCGGCGGGTGACTGCAGAGAGACTCAGGGCCCAATCCTATCCCACTTTCCAGCGAAGCCGATGCAGCCCCGAAGTAAGGGAACAAACGTTTCCTTCCCTTGAGGAGGCCTCCGGTACTGTCCCCCCCCCCCCACCGCAGGATGCAGCACACGCCCCGTTGGCACAGCTACCTCAGCCCTGGGAAGCTGGTTAGGGTGGGGCCCTTGGGGCTGGTTCTAACCTGCTCAAAATGCTCCTGCTTTAAGGGCTCCCTCCTGTTTTGGTTATTGTCCTTTACTTTAAATAATCTCCTTTGTTAATAGTGAGCCCAAGGTAGCTGAAATGAACTTCCAAAATGCAAAGCAATGCAAGACCTAAACAAGATGGGCAGCAGCAGATGTAAAACCATCACAAAACAAGTGGCCAAAAGACATTGCGAGGGAACCAGCATCCACTCGCTGTCTCTGAGAAGTGCCCTTCATCCCCTCTCTACACAACCGAACCCCATTTAAATGCAAGCGGGTGCTAGATTTCTAGGTGACTACAAGTCCGAGTGTCTCACCACTTGCCCTGGCAACTATCGAGTGAGTGGGACATTTCTGCAGGTTGCTCTGCACAGTAAATGTTTTCTTCACTTCCTTGAAACCTCCTTTTCATAGATAGATAGATAGATAGATAGATAGATAGATAGATAGATAGATAGATAGATAGATAGATAGATAGATAGATAGATAGATAGATAGATATGTCTGATGCTCTACATCAAGAAAATAGTCAGCCCCCTGCCAACTGACACAAGGGAGATGACAGAGGGAGGGGAGCATCTTCAGGAGTTTTAGGACGACACACGCTGTCATTGCAATTCGGAATGGAGCCAACTGGCGCCGACTTTCACCATGCAAATCTTTTCGACTTGGACAAGGGCCCCCTCTCAATCAACCAGGCTTCTTCCTCCCCCCCCCCCCCGCCTCATGTGTTACCTGAAGCGTTTTTGCCTTTGGCCAGTTTCGGAGTTGTCGGGGATTTGGTCGGAGAGGCCTCCGTGTCTGCCTCATCGCTCTGGCTGTGATCCATGTCGGCCTCTTCTCTGACAGACGCCTCGGAGCCTGGGAGGAACATGCAACCGCTTGAATGGTTTCCATCCACACGTAGGATCTGAGCGAGGCACACCAGCAGGAGCAGCCGCCCCTTGCTAGGAAAGACTCTCTGCCTGCTGTGGGCCTGGCTTGCGCCCCAGCACCCTTCTCTGGGGCTTGCCCCAATACAGGAAGAATGCGCAGTTTCTCTGGCCATCAGGAGATGGGGTCAGAGAGCCAGGATGATCCAGCTGGCCTGGGCCTGAGCACCATGGCAGGCTGCCTGTGGCCCCTCAGCTGGAGGCCTCTTCCAGCAGCCCTCTTGCCCTGTGCAAGTCACATGCTGAGCCATAGGACACGGGAGGGTGTGGAGCCGAGCCCCCCCCCCCCCCCCCGTGCCCAGAAAGACTCACTTTGCTTGCTCAGAAGCGCCTCCTCTGGCTTCTCAGCGGCCCCCCCTTCCCCCTCATCTGCGATCTTGCTGGAGTAGTTGCTGGAGACGTAGAGCTTGTTGATGTCGAGGGTGGTCTTGCTGAAGGGCGACATGGAGGAGGAGGAGGAGGAGTACATGCTGGCGTAGCCGTTGGGAGAGCAGCTGAGGGCGGCCAGGTCCAGCGCCTTCCCGCCGGTGATGATAGGAATGTTCAAGGACAGCTTCCTCCTCCGGCTGGGAGAAGACGACTTGCTGATGGAGAGCGGGGGTGGCGAGGAGAACTTCCGGTTGGCGCGCGGAGACTTGGGAGGCTCTCCGTAGAGGAGTTTGGCGTTTTGGCTGCTTGCAAACAAGAGCTCCAGTGACCTTGGTGGGAACAAAACCGGAGGAGGCCCCATTTACCGCCTCCTCTCTCCTTCAGCCCAGACTCGAGCACAGCGCCCCCCCCCCCCCCGGACTCCCATCCACAGGACTCCAACCGCCTGGGGGCTCTTCTGCCTGCATTGGGCTGCTGTGTTGTTTTGTCAGTGTCTGTAAACACTGTGCCTGCTGCTGCACACCCTGTGTTTTGTGGTGAGATGCTTGGCTGCCTCGAAATCCCACAGGACGAGCTGGGAGAGGCCCATATTCACTACTACTACTACTACTACTACCTACTACTACCTTCAAATGGGGTCGGGGAGGAGAAGTGCCCTTCGCCTGAGGAAGGCGTCCTCGAGTCGAGCTCTTGGCCAGTGTGGAGCTGCTGCCTGGGGCGTGCTGGTCTGAGCTGTCTCAAGATGCCACCAGGAGCCTGGAAGACCATCCATCGCAGCTCGCTGCCCAGGAAGCAGCTGGCCCCGCACGGACAGCTCAGGGGCCAGACGCAGCTCTGGCTGCTGCAGCACTAGGGTTGCCTGCTTGGAGTCAGGAGTGCCTCAAGGAGGCCTTTCTCCAGACCCTGGCCTGGGCTCAGGAGGGCAGGGCTGCTGAGGCCGAGAGCGACGCTGCCACCCTCTGGCCAGGAGAGGGAACGGCAGGGAGGACTGGTGCGCCAGCAGTCTCTCCCTCGGCTCAGGGCTGGCTGGCTGGCTGGCTGGCTGGCGGGGTCCTGGAGCAGCAGCCTTTCTTCCCTCCCTCTCGCCGCTTCCTGGGCCAGCAGCCAGAACCCTTCCCCCTCCCGCTGCCCCCACTCTGCAGAGCCAGCCTCACCTCACCATCCCCCCCCGCCCCCCCGAATTCCATCCCCGGAAGTGTGAGGAGCGGAGGAGGAAACCCTGAGGCGGAATCACCTGGCAGGAATGGCACTGATGGGCTTCTTGTAGATAGTGATCAGTTTGTCCAAAACAATCGTCGCCGTGGTGAAGACCCGGTAAGAGTGCAGGAAGGTGTTGAGGAAGTCGATGCTGAGGAACCTCAGGTCAGTCAGTCGCTCCAGGAGCCGCTCCACGCTGGCGTAGCGGATCTGGAGGACTTTGCAGGAATTCATGGTTTTGCTGAACCGGATGTCGACATCATCGCAGTACAAGCTGGCATCAGACCTGGAGAGGGAGAAACCCAAGAAGGTCCCGTTCCGGCCGGGCACAGGTCTGGGGGGCAGGAGAACCAAGGAGAAGCGCCTCTTGGCACACCACACTCCAAGGCATTTTCTGTCCCTGCTGCGACCAAAGCGTTGCAATGAACTCTGGTTACAGGAGGTCAAAGCACCCTGAAACTCTAAATTACAGCGATCGTGCTCAAATGCAGAACTCACTTGATCATCTGAGGAACGGTGACCTTGGAGTTTTCCTCAAAGGCATTCATCATCAGGCCATTGCACCGGATGTTATCCACACACTGAAACAAAGGGAGGAGAATGCCGGTGGTGACACTCTGCAGGGATCGGGTGGGGGCCGGTTGTGACTGGAGGCTGCCACCGTTGGGGGGCAAGAAAAGGCAGAGGGAGAGCAGAAGTCTAGCTGTGTCACGAGGAGCGTGCAAGCCCTCCCCTCCGAGCTGCGAGCTGCTTCGCCTCTCTAAAGCAAAGCACACATCTAAGAAGGACCACAAGTCTCTGCTGCTGTCTCCTCCCAAGGAAACAAGTGCAGGGTGTGCTACACCTGAGCCACACAACCCTGTTGCAGCCAACTGAGAGGTCTGGGGCAGCGAAAGAGGGCCATGGGGTGGCCCCAGACTGGCGGGAACCCTGGTGGCGGGCCGGGGCCTTGTGTTTCAGCGCCCCGCACCTGGCTGATGTCGCTGGTCCAGGCAGCCTTTTCTTGCCTGGACGACGCCACAAGGATCACCGTATAGGACGCACTGTCCTTTGGCTCCACCACGATCTTGAAGTCCAGGTGGTCGATGTCTTGGCCAGATCCTTTCGCTTTGCAATGGACAAGGAAGACAGAGAGGGTGAAACCAGGCTGGTGGTGCGTGGGGACCGGAGGGTACGGGCAGGGGCTGTTGCCCAGCAGTAAGCACCCAAAATGTCACCGGGCGGGGCAAGGCGTCCTGCTGGCCTCCAGTGGCCTTTTGCTCCGCTGCCTGGAGGCTGGAACAGCAGCTGCTCCAATGCGCAGCCATCCGATCGTGCGGCGCTGAAGGCCACCAGTGGCGCATTTGCACCACTGTGAGGCTCATCCTTGGCTCAGAGACCATCTGTGGCTTCTTTTCCCACTTGCTCTTAGCCTTCAACATGACTCGACCAGCAACCAGGGTGAGCCCCTCCGCCTGCCAGTCTGCGCTAAACCCTGGGACAGGCCCGCCTCTCCCTGGGTGGGTCGCTCACACTTTGTCCCAGGCAAGGGGGACCTGACGGGCAGGCCTGCCACCTGAGGAAGCGACAGGTGCGCTGGGTGTGAAAGGGGGGGAGGGCCAGAAGGAGCAGCTCTGGCTCCTGGGCGTCCCTTGGGCACCGGTGGTACGTACCGTCCTCGTCGGTGCTCTCCGTGTCTTCCACTAGGGTGCAGTCAATGAGGGAAATCACTCCGTTCTGAAAGAGACAACGACGACGGACTCACACCCCTGTGAAAGGCAGCCACACCTGCCTCGCTCGCTCCGGAGCCCTTTGGCAGACCTCTTTCCGTCCTGCTCTCTCTCTCTCTCTCTGTTGGGACCTGGCTATGCCCAGAACCTGAGCTTGATGAGACCTTCCCTGAAGAGGACAAGTGGGACATCACTGTGACCCCCATGGGGAGCCAGCCCCCCAGAGGTACCCCACCAAAGAGAGACTCAGTGGCCCTGATGGGACCCTGACCACGTTTCCAAGTCCTCCACCATCACAGCCGGGGGTAGGACAGAGACAATCCCCTGCACAGTCTGAGGAGAGGAAAGAGACGACGGGGAGTTTGAAAAGGCGGGGGTAGGATCCAGCGTGCACCAATGCCACCAGATCCACCCCCACTTGCCTCCTCCCCTGCCCCAGTTCCTCCCCCCTCCCTGCCCAGAAACACCCCAGATTCTCCCACTCCCTCCCCTGCCCCTCCCACCACCCGCCTCCACTGACAACTCACCAGTGGACAGAGACCTCGCCGCCGGCCTGCGCATACGGCCACCCGCGACTGCGCTGGAGGCCTTGTTGCTCTTATTGGTGGCGCCAGAGTGCACAACACCATTGCGCAGCGGCGGCCGTCAGGATCCAGACCCTTAGTTCCACCTGGATCCTGCCAGCTCTGCTGGCAGAACTCGTGTCCCACCAGCAGCAGAGCACAATGGCTAGAGCTGGGCTGTGAGCTCCCAGGCTGGTCCGCCCTCCTCGTGTGTCTGCCTCCTCCTCCAGGGGCTATTTCAGCGCTTTGCTCTCCCCCCCCCCCCTTTTACCTTTGTCAAGTGCAACTTCCCTCCAGAGCCTCTGGTGCAAACGATCAAGTGTTTGGAGAAGAGGAAGCACTGCCTCTCGCCCTCCTTCCGCAGGGACAGGGAGCCCAGGCGCCCTCGGGTGATCTTCCCCTTCTCCGACATGGGCACTTGGATGAGGGAGCCTGGGGGGGGGGACGAGGAGAAGACACCCCTGCTAGCAGACTGCTGGCTGGCTGGCTGGCTGGCTGGGTGGCGCCACCTGGAGTGGGCAGCAGCAGGCGCCACTCTGTCTTCCCCTCCAGGCAGCACAAGCAGAGAAGGCCGGCAGATGGGAACGGCCCCCGGGACCCCTGCTTGACAGGCTGAAGACCCCATGCTCGCTCGCTCACTGCCAGCCGCTGCTCTTTGAGGGTCTTTGGTGACTGGGGAAGACCCTGAAAAGCAGGCTAGATGGACAATGGTCCGACTCAGCCTGAGCGCCGCCTGCAGAATTGCCCCGAGTTCAATTCCTGGCATCTCCACTTAAAGGGGACCCCGCCTGAGCAGCTGGAGGGCTTCTGCGACTCCAAGTAGACAGTGCTGAGCTAGGTGGACCAATGGGTGGCCTGGGGGGGGGGAGAGGCGGCTTGGATGCTCTGCAGCCCCAGCTAAGGACGAGGCTTGCTCAAGAGCCAAAGCCAAAGCTCACGGCCAAAGCTGCTGGGTTGACAGCCACCACCCCCTGAGAACGGTGGCGGAGGGCTGTTGCCCTGGACAGGCGCTCTGTGCGCCTTGGGAGACCAGCTACCTTGTCTTACAAAAGTCTGGCTGGTGTCCAGGAGGATCTCACAGCCCTCAATAATCATCCTCTCAATCGCCAGGTTCTTCCGAATGTTTTCCGTCTCGCTCACTTCATCGTGCATTATCCTGCGGGAAGAGAAACGAGCCACTGAGGCGCCACCCACTGGGACAGCCCGACTGAGGACCTCTCGCCTCCCCCTCCCCCCTGCCAATGTCTGCTGGGTGCACCGCAGGAAAGAGAACCAAACCCTTTTGCCTGTGCGTCTGCATATGTGCGCATGCGATACGCCTCCTTGCCCACATCTAAGCGTTTAGCAATTGAACGGAAATTGTTCCATTGTTGGTTTGGAAGACAGCACCTGACACTGGTTCAAGCACTTGGGGGAAAATATGTTTAAAAAGAGAATGTTGTGCTTTAGTGGGGACTTGGGGAGGAGCCCCATCTTTGGCCAGCGGCTCATCGGCTGGCAGCAATGAGGGCTCTTCTCTTCTCTGGGCTCCCGTCAAAAGAGGAGCAAGTGGCCTACTGGCCAAAGAAGGGGGCTGCGAATGGGGTGTGGTGTTGCCTGGGGTCTGGAGCCCCACCTCCCCCTTTGGGCTGGATGGACATGGGGTACAGCCAGGGGGTGTCCTGCCGACATTGTGCCATTGTGGTGGTGATGGTACAGGATTGGGCTGTATGCATGGTGTGGGGGAGGGGGAGAGGCACTCCTCCCCCCCCCCCCCACAACAGGAGACAGCCAGTGAAAGGGACTGGTAGGAGATTTAGGACAGACAAAAGGAGGCACTTCTTCACACAGCTCCTCATTAGTCTGTGGAACCCATCGCCACAGGATGTCGTGATGGCCACCAGCTTGGAGGACTTGAACAGGGGACTGGAGGAACGAATGGAACCTGCAGGTCTGTCAGTGGCTGCTCACGATGGCTCTGGGCCAGGGACAGTTGCAGGGTTGCGACAGCAGGAGTGGGGTCGTCTTCCTTCTTCTCCTGCTTGTGGGCCTCCTTTGGGGGGCAGCTGGGGGGCCACTGTGGGAAGCAGGATGTGGGACTGGATGCCCTCCCCCCAGCAGGGCCCGCCCTGGGTCCTTGGGGTCCCACCTGGACAGTTCCTCCAACTTGGACTTGGCATAATCCAGGCTGTTCCTCTCCACGTGCTCGTGGGGCGTGTGGGCCAGCAGCTCATGCAGCGTCAGGATGTACCTGGGAATCTGGTCAAGGAGACACGAGGGGGGGGGCCAAGGGTCAGCCTGGTGAAGCCCACGCAGAGGGACAAGCCAGCCAAGACCGGGACGCAGCCCCAAGACCTTCTTGGCCTCTCCCAGGCCGGCCTGGCTGGTCGCCGGATGTCCACAGACCTCTCTGGTTTCTCCAGGCCTCTTGGGGGGATGGCGAGGAGGTCGCAACGGTTCTTCCTCTAGGGATGCAAGTAGCCCTCCCACCCCACTGCCTTGTCCCTGCAGAAGCCCCTCCGCACCTGAAACATGGGGTACGTCAGGAAGGTCTCCAGCGTCCGTTCCTCGCAGTCAGGCTTTGCCTCGTAGTGTTTGAGCAGCTTGTCAAAATCCCGGTTCTGTTTGCAGTGGGCCAGAATCTGCAGGCTGTACTGGTGGTTCCGGACAAACTCCTGGTAGATGTTCAGCATTGGCAGCAGAATGTCAAACAGGTCGGCTGCAAGCAAAGAAGCCCAGGTGAGGGGCGGGAGGCAGCTGCTGCCCCCAGACAGGCTTCAGCCAGGGGAGGGGAACCGCGGGCCGGGTTCTGGAGCCCCAGAAGCCCCACCGCCTGCACGGCCATGCAGGCACTTAGCCTGCCCACGGACCCGGCAGCCAGCCAGGCTGCTGAAGAGCAGAACCAGCAGATCCGGGCTGCAGGCGCTGCCGGGGCCCTGGTCTCGGCGTCACCCCGGCAGCTGGCCAAGGGAGGAAGCTGCTGGCCTGCTGCGCTCTGCTCCACTTCAGCACCATCATCACCGCACAAGTGGCAAATGGCAGTCGTGGATTGGGTGCAAGTCCCACATTACATCCAGTGTGGGCCTTCGGACGGTCCAGCCCTGCGGCTCCCCGACTCCCAGCCAGCCCCTTCCTGCTTCCGGCTGGACTCCACACTGGAGCCCCCCCCCCAGGCACCCCACTGGGATGGGGCTCTTGGCTGGCCGCACTTGTGGGAAGGAACCCGCCTCTTCCCCCTGCAGCCTGACATGGTGCTCTGACCGTCTCCTGCTGGTCACTATGAACCTGGCCTGACGGCGCAGGACGGAGCCTGGAGCCCAGTTTGTTTCGCCGCCTCAGCAGTCAGTCACTGCTCCTCTTGCCCACGCCAAAGGTTTTCACCGGAAGAGGACACCGCCTGAGCCAGCTGCCCCCGTTTGCCAGGAAGAGAATGCCAAGCAGGCAGCATGCCACTCACCCAGGACCAAGGTGGGCCAGCTGGAGATGCGTGCTTTCAGGCCCTGGTAAAAGATCTGGTGCAAAAACATGATGGTTTCACTGAAAGAGAAAGAAGAGAAGGCAAATCAAAGAGGGATCAAAGAAACCATTGTGTTTGGGGGCATTTGCCCCCTCTTCTCGACGCTTTGTCTTCATAAGGCTCAAAAAGCTCATGGGATGAAGGTCGGATTCTGCAGAGCAAGAAAACCTTTATTGTGAAAGACTTTTCACCAGTGTGTTAACAAAAGAATGAAGGGTGGTCCCGTCTGCCCCACCCCCCCAGTTCTGCGTATCAGATATTCTGGGCAGAACCAAACGATTCTTAAACAACTATCTTTGGGGGCACAATCAACCTGACCCAAGCAAGCAAAAAAACAGCACGTAGTAGTATTAGGGTGACCATGAAGAGACAGATCAGCACAGCAGGTCCTGATTTGCTTTGGCGCACAGTCCTGTATTTTCAGTCTGAATGAGTAGGTAGCATCAGATGAGGGCCTTGAACCCGAACCCTCAGAGTGAGGAGCTCTGTTGGATCCCACCACCTATTGACTCTCAAAGCCAACATGAATGAGGGCAACGCTGCTAGCATCCCTCCCCCCCCTCATAAACACGAAACCCCCCCACCCTACTGTTGGAGGTTTTCTTTGGACTGCCAGCAGCCCGGAACCCCCAGGCACGGCGTCACCCTCACCCTCTTGCTCCACCACCGGCTCCCCTGCCAATGTCCTGGCCTCCTTCTGCTCCTCGCATTGGCGCAGACTAATTCCAATTTGCCCACCACCAGCTGCATTTGCAGTCTGAGGACGTGGTGCTCTGTTTCGAAGCCGGAGCCCCACCCAGAGCCCGGAGCCCCACCTTCGAGGCTTCTGCAGAGCTACTCTGTCTCCTGCCGCCGCCTCAGTAGAAACTGAAAATAATAAAGGAACCGCATGGACACAAACGCCCCCCCCCCCGGGTGACTCTGAGCGACGTTGCCAGCAGCGTCCTCAACAGCCTTCCAGTGAAGGTGTTTTGAGGATGACTTTTCTCGAGTGAGGGGGGCGAGAGAGACGCAACGTGGCAACCTGGGAGTGCCGGGAGGGACTGGAAGAACGCCCCCTCCCTCCCCCCCGCCTGGCCCCCGCAGTCTCACCTGTTCAGAAAGATGCTGCTGACGTCGTCGTGGGTGATGGGGGGCTTCTTGGAGCTGGCTGCCATTCTGAGGGGGCGCAGAAAGTTGTTGACCAGGATGTGCAGCTGCTGCACGTACTCGGCCTCAGCTTCCAACATGCTGAAGACCACCTGGTTCCTCTTCCTCATGCTGTCCGCGTGTGGGGAGCGGATGTAGTCTTGGATGATGGTCTTCCATTTCCTCCTGCACAGCCAGCCCCGTAGAAAGCTCTGGACCTGTTGGCAGAGGAGGAGGAGGAGGAGGAGATTCAGAGGGCAAAACGAACCAAAACCCGAGTCCAGGGGGAGCCTGGGGGGGGACCTTGGGGGTCGCAGTGGAGGCAGCAACCTCACGCTCCCACAAGCCAACTCGGCACGGATCTCTTCCAGCTCCGCAAGGGGCTTCCGCCACCACCAGCCTCACTGGGTGTGATGGGAAACCGGTCCCTTGACCCCTTCCACGTTGACAAAGCTGCATAGGCTGCTGCCTTTGGAGCTGGGTTCCTGGACAGCAGACAAGCACATCCTCAAATAGATCACTGGAAAAAAGTATCCTCCTCTCCAGGGTTCAGGCCCAGAATCTGTTTCAATAGCATCAAAGTTCCTGTGAAACGACGGCAGCGTGCCTCTGAGCATGTGCGTGAAAGAAGTGCCTTGTCCTCTCTCTCCTCTGGAAAGCCACAATGAGCCCATCTACACGCCCAGCGAGAGAGAGAGAGAAACGCTCCCATCCCAGGAAGTCTGTCTTAGGCCGTGAGTTTTGGAAAGGTCCTAACAGCATGCCCTGCGCTGCGTGTAGAGGGACTCTGGGACTTACAACGAGCCGGCCAACCCCACCGTCAGGAAAGGCGCTGGCCAATCTGTCTCTGTGCCCCGATTTGCTACACCTGATTGGCAACCCCCCCTCCTACTTTGCGACAGGGACTGGGGCACAATGCACGAAGGGAGGGCAGGTGGGTCACACAGTCTCAGGTTGACTGGGGTGGGAGCACAAGGTGTGTCCTGGGCACAGGGAGCCACTGCCCCACAAGGAGCCACTCTCCCCACGGAACGGACGCCAGCCATGGAGGCTTTGCAGCTGCTCTGGGTTCCATCCGCTGCATAGACTGTGGCGGACTGAAGACCTCCAGGCAGGGGAAGCCCTGAAGTTGCCTACCTGCCCTCAGATCTCTTGGGGAGCCCCAGCTGGTGCAGTCTCTGCAATGCCCGAAGCTCAGGAAAGAGACTGCCGGGTGAAAGCCCCACCATCCACATCATCATCATCATCATCATCATCATCCCCTCTGTCAGGAATCTCCTGGGTGTCAAACCACTGCACACTCTGCAGGGTCCACAGAACTAGCAAATCTGCCAGCTTTCCAGGTAAGACCGGGCAGCAGGACTCGGCTTCTGCGTAGGTGACCTCTGATTGCAAAGAAACCATGATGAGGGCGGGCTTGGAGGAATAAACCGGGGCCAAGGTTCTCCTCTCCCTGCAGCAGCGATTCTCCCATTCCCTGATAGCCAGGCAACATCATAACCTGATGAACAGGAGGGACCAAAGAACCACGTCGCGTCTGATTCCTGGCACCTTCTCTCTTACAGAACGGGCCCGTGGTGGCCTTCATGACCCAACCATGACAACACAGTTGCGCCTCTGGCCCCTCGGCAATGGAGACCCCCCAGCAGCACTCCTGGCAGCCAGAGCAGCAGACAACACTCCTGCCGGCGGGCACTGCGCCTGCCTGCTGGAAAAGTCACTTTCTGCTCGGACTTGTGTGCTGTGGTTTGCCTCCACGTTCAGTGGCAAAATGCCTCCAACTCCAGTTGCGGGGGAACAATGGTGGAGGCCTCGCTCCCTCCCTGCTGTGCGTGAGCTTCCCACAGGTAGAGCTGGAGCTGGTGGGCCGCCGTGAGAAACAGGAGGCTGGACTAGATGGGACTGTGGCCTGACCCTACCGGGCTTGTCTTCTGTGTGTGTCCCAGACCAGGGAGCCTGCCAGCCAGAGGTGGGTGAATGAGGGGGAAGGATGCTGCCCAAGGGGCTCTCCCCAAGCCAGCAGCCAGATGCTGGCTGCTGTCTGGGTCCCCTTCCCTCCGCCGGAGGGGTTTTGCAGGAGAACAGGTGGGGAGAGACTGGACTGCTGTGCCTACGAATCCTGCATGCCTTGGTGCTGTGCCCGGCTGACTTCACATCTGTACAGAGGATGGTCACAGAAACAACGCTGGGTTGTCGTCTCCCCAGAAGGTTAGTCACTCATGACGACGTCCCTTATTACGGTCATCTCAACTAACCTTTGCTCACTGACTTCAGTGGTGTTTAGCCAGGATGACTCACTTCCTTCCTTGGGATACGTCGCAACCCACTGCTCGGGACTTCCTTCCCACTGCTCGAGGGGGGGGGGGAGCGCAAAACACAAGTGCGCAGACAGACATGTCCACCTCACGGGCCTTAAGACATCAGCACCCACCTTCTTGATCTTCTTGATGTCGCTGTCGTCATCGTTTGGGGCACTGGTCTGATTGGACTGGATGCGCTCGTTGTCTTTGAGCAGAGCAGCAATCTGGGAGCAGGCAGCAGAAAGCAGAAGGAGAGAGAAGGACTGACCAGCAGAGCAGCCAAGGCGGCGGCGGCAGCAGCAGCAGCAGCAGCAGGTGAAAGCACCATCGCAGGGGACCTCCCTGCTTCGGGCCCAAACCTATCCAACGCCGCAACACAGCCCCCAGGAAAGGGGACAAGTATTCCCTTCCCTCGAGGAGGCCTCCATGACTGCCCCCCCCCACCGCAGGATGCAGCGCATGCCCCGTTGGCACAGCTGCACAGAGGCGTAGCTACGCCTCCGTGGGGGGGGGCTGTTGACGCCGCAAGCCCCACCCCTGGGGTGTGACATCACTGCTGCCGCGGCATTTTTGCCGCCTTTTCTGGGACGTGCGGAGGCGCAGCCCTCGTCCCACCCCCACCCCGACGAAAGGCCTCTTGCTTGCACGTGCGCCACCTCGTCAAGGGGCGAGTTGGTGCCAGGCGCCAAACGACCCAGCAGTGTCTTCATGCACATTTGAGACAGACAATGCTTTTCCAGGCGGGTGCCATGCTCAGGTGGGAGAGCTGCCTGAGGGCATGTCAGGCATGCTGTTGCGTGTGACTCTGTCCCATGAAAGCCCTGCAACAGTTTTAGCAGGAGGGGAGGGATGCCCTGCCAATCTAAAGCCGTGGGCGGGCCGACCTCTACCCGCTCCGAGGAAGGCGGCCCCTTTCTCCTGCACATCAGGTGCAGCACATGAGACCTGCGGATACCAGGGTGACTGAGCAGTGCCTGCCAGAAAGACCAGCCATGTCTCCGGTCCCCGGCCCATGTTTCAGCACCAGGCAGGCTTGCTGGGCGGGGCTCCCTTACCTCTGATTTCAGCCGCTCCGTCTCTATTTCTCCATCTTCAATCTGTTGCCGAAGTTGCTTGGCAACCGTTTTCTCTGTTTCCACAATCTGGAGTAAATGGAGGTACTTCTGCATTAAGGCTTCATGTTCTGTAGCAAGAGTCCTATAACTGTTACATAGATGATGACACCAGTTAAAAATGTTTCCTCCCAGGATTCCTCCCCCCTCCTTCTCGCCTGCTTTGCCCTTGTATGTAACACCCGCCCTTCCGCAATGGGCATCAGCGCAGCACACCCCACGGGCTGGCTCTGGGCGCCTGGTCAAACGCCTCTTGCCACGTGACCGCATGCATGCATGCGCGGCCACCGTATCCCTTTCTGGGATGGTCAGGTCCACGGCAAGCAGGACCTGCTGCTGTGCGCATTATTAGGCTGCTGGCTGCAGGCGTCTCTCAAGCCCCGCCCACTGCTTACCAAGTACTTAACTGCCAGCACAGTTGGGAAAGCTGATGGTGGAGCGAGCCCAATCTAGCCATCAAGTGACAGCTGCATTCATCACGTGGGAAATACAGTTGTCCCGTTCTGCCCCTCGCTGTGTAACTGGCGTGTCTAAGTCATCCAGTATGCAGAGTTTTGTTAAATGGCCGTGACAACTGAACGCCATCTTGGAAACCTCCTGTTTTCTTCGTTCACAACAGGAACGAAAGGGGAGGGCCAGTTGCAAGGGGCTGATATCAGGCAGCCGGGCTGGAAGGACTTTCTGCCTGCTGGGGTCTGGAAGAGCTCAGTGGGGCTGGGCGGAGTGACGCAGCCAGCCAGGGTATCGGACAAGGAGCGCTCCACAGCCAGCCAGCCTCCGCCTCGCTGGCACACACAGGTGCACAAACCTTGGGGGACGACTCACATGACACCCAAGCCTGACCCAGGCACATCCAAACCATGCTACACACAGAGTGCTTGTCCTCACGTCAGGGTCGCTCTGCTCTGTGGCACGAGAGGATTGCTGCACCAATCGGACTGCGGGATGATGCAGCGACCAGGCGGTTGCCCCCTCCCTCCCGGAGGCAGGACCGGCTCCGATGTGCTCACAGGCCGCTAATGGGGGGGGGTGTCTGCGAATCCACAGGGGTCCATGGGAGATCCTGACTGGAGGGAGGGAGGTATAGCCATGTGGCTACAAGATGCACCATGCAACCCTATGTATGTCTACTCAGAAGTAAGCCCCCATCAATTTAATGGGACTTACTCTCCAGTTAGCACGTATGGGGTTGCAGCCTCAGCCTCTTGCATGAATAGACTCCCCTGTTCTTTACACACACACACACACACACACACACACACACACACACAAGTGGTTACACTCCATGCATTGGATGAAGCGGACTGGAATCCAGCAAGGCTTCTGCCCCCTGACTCTGTCATGATGGAGGCGACACTTTCAGCATCTCCAAGACACGGGGAGGTGTCCCCTTCCCTCCCTCCCTCCCTCCTGCTTTGGGCCCACCTGCGAGGTTTGCCTTGTCACAAGCAGCACCTCTGACCATAAGGAGGAGGCAAAGTGCAGGTCCTGCTCTTTCCGCTTCTTTCTCGCTCACTCACTCGATCGCTTGGCAGCCGGCTCAGCCCGACACAAAAAGGCTCAGCCATTAGAAACAATGCTGGCGCTGCTGAGGCTGACGGGCCACGAAGCTCACTGAATCTAAGCCAGTGAGGTCAACACACTCATTATGCGCGTCAAAGACGCACGTTGCCAATTCAACAACTGTTTGCCAAAACAGCAATGCGTGCGTGCACGCGCACACACACACACACACACACACACACACACCGTTGTTTTAATGCTTGATAAAAACAGAGCATTTTCAAGAACATGAACAGAAGACGTCTAAGGAGGAGAATGAGATTCAGCTGCAAATGTCAAGGGTAAAGTCTAATCTCTGGCTGCAGGAACGGACAGCAGCACCCCAGCAGCACGAGAGAAGGGCAGAGGACGGCCACCCCACAAGCCTGCTGGAGGGAAGCCCAGCTCCTCCCACACCTCTGAAGCAGGCGGGGGGGGGGGCTGTGGACTGTGCTTCAGCCAAACGCTCCAAAGGAGGGCGCACCAAGCAACGCAGCACTCCGGGAAAGGGATCCATCCACCAGTGGTGTGTGGCGTTTGTTTGCCTGCTTTGTGTGTGTGTTGTGGCCTCCTCCTTCCACTGCTCACCAGTGTCACTGATAACCCTGCAACGGGGCTCACTGCTGCAGCTGGAACGAGAACCTGTTGGCCCAGAATAAAGAGGCTGAGAGGGAGAGAGGCAGGGCAGGGGTGGAGGAGCTCACAGAAGGCCCCCTGTGTGGCAGACAGGGAACAAGGACCGAGATGGCACTGGCACAGAGCAGCCACGCCTGCAAGTGCCAGGGCTTGTTTAGTTGGCCCTTGGCTGGCAGGTCAGCAACCTTCTGTTATCAAACACGGGGTTTCTCCCATGCCCTAGGCAGGGGACAATCCTGTGTGGGGCTGTACAGGAATAATGCCCACTCCCACACATCCTGCGGAGTCTCCCTCCCTATCAGTCTCCTCCCCTCCCCCAAACAGGCTGCCTTCCTGGGTCCCAGCTCTAGAACGACTACTGTCTACTACTGCAACCAGTTGTGCCTCACACCTGAAGCGCAAGCGCGCATGCACGCACGCACGCACGCACGCACACACGCCACCACTGCCCAATTCAAGGCCACCTTTTGCCTGCCAGGGTTCAGAGTGCAGGTCCTACAAGGCCTCCTTCAAACAGGAGGAGGAGGAGGAGGACCCTACAACAATACAGACAGGGACCCTGGAAAGTCAACAGCTCCTGGGGGTCTGTCCCCAGGTCGGTGACATGCTCCCCGTGCAAGATGCAACAGCAAGGGACCCAACGCCCCACTCCCTGGAGCCCCATCTTTGCTCCATATGCTCCCTCGTCACCCCAGCTCTCAGAATAGCCTTACCAGATCCATACCGGGAGGGACAGACCTTTAGGAGAAGGGATGTGGGCAGGTGTCGCTTGTTAAACCCTTAGAGCACAATCCTAGGCATGTCTACGCAGAAGCATTGTGTTCAATGGGACTTGCTTCTGAGTAGACATGCCCAGGACTGTGCTCTAAGGGTTTAACAAGCGACACCTGCCCACATCCCTTCTCCTAAAGGTCTGTCCCTCCCGGTATGGATCTGGTACGGCTACCTCAGAAGCAGTGAGATGATGAGAGGCTTGTGCAGAAGTTCCCGGCTGGCGAATGCTGGGCTCTGTAGGGAGCCTCTTCCCCCTGGCTGGCTGCTCCGATTCCTCTCCCTGCCTGTGCGGCCGGCAGCCCCTGGCTGGAGCAGGCCTCTTGCCAGGAGGACCTGCTCCCTCCCACCGCTCACGTCTGGGGCAGAAATGCACACCTGCCCCTGCTGAGTGCCACAAAGCATGGCGACAAGACATGGCCAGAACTTGGCGTTACCTTGCATGACTAATAGCTGCTACCCACTCATCACAATCCTTTGCGTCCTCCGTCCTCAGCTCCAGGGTTTTCTGGTTGTCATGGTTGAAGTTAACAGTAAAATAATGCTGCAAAAATGGAAAGGGGACACATTACTGAGGGTGGCCAACTCCACTCTCGTTGAAAGGTGCTTGACTGTCAACTCATTCAAGCTTTGCTGACGCATCTACGAGAACCACGGAAAGCCAAGAACCAGTTCAGATTCCTGCAGAAGAGAGTTTCTGCCAGGAAGGCATGAGGAAGGAAGGCACTTCTAGGTGGGGAAAAGCATGAGAGTTATGGTTGCATTGGTTTGCAAAACGCATGCACCATGCATGCAGACACACAGCAAAAAGAGGTGTGAGATGAGCCACATGCAGTGAGGACACGAACACGCGTGCTCTCGGCAGTTTGGCTCAGTCTGACCGCTGCTCCTGAGACTACACTGGTTGCCTGTTTGTTTCTGAGCACAATTCAAGTTGCTGGTTTGCCCTTCAAAGCCCTACGTGTCTTGGGACCAAGATTTTGAGGAATTGTCTCCTCCCATAGGAAGTGGCCCATCCCCTGAGGTCAGCTGAAGGGGGTCCTGCTGCTGTGTGTGCTAGCCCTGCCAGGCTGGTGATGACCAGGAGCAGGGCCTTCTCCGTGGTGGTGCCAGTCTCCCAGTAGAATTAAGAAGAACTATGCCCTCCCCCCCCCCTATTAGTCTTCTGGTGAGGCCTCAAAGTTTTTCTTTTGTGCTTGGTTTTTTCCTCTTGAATATACCTGATGTTTGGATTTTTTTTCCCCTGCTGCTTCTATTTTATATTTCTTAAATGTTTTGTGCCTGGTAATTTTAGTCATGCTGCTGGATTGGTGCTATTCTGCTGTTGCTGCTTGATGCTTCCTTGTTTAATTGCTTGTTATTGTAAGATGCCTCCTCGAGTGAGTCGTATCCACAATTGCAGTCTGAGTACAGACTCAGGGGGCAGTTTGGAATGGAAATGCAGTACTGATGCAGCCCAAGCCTGCAACTCGATTTGCATAATTCACCAGTGATTTGCATAATGTGCAAATTAGACTGTCTGGTTTGGGCAAACTGAAATATTTATTTATTCACAAATATTTTGTCCCACCTTTTCCCTTTTACAATAACAGCCCCAAGGCTGCTAACAACAATAAAACAAGTTGGAAATGACAGAATACAGAAGAATAGGGCACTCCTACCTAGGACCAGGTGGATCCCTACTGGCTGACTGAGTCACCTGACTCCTGCTGAGCTGGTAGCGGCTGCACCGCCCTCCCTCTGGCCACCTGTGGTGGTGATGTTGACGACGTGCAATCCCTCCACGTACCCCATGGTGCTTAGCAGGCAAAGTGCCTCCTAAGATCTGGGGGGAGAGAATCTCCACCCAGGGAACAGATCCAGACGTTTGGTCCAGGGCCTGCTCCCTTGCTGGGCTGCAGTGTGGCTGAGGAAGTGTGGCGGCAGCGGCAGCAGCGGCAGCAGGGCAAGGGGGCCGCAGAGACTCCACAGAGCAAGCCGGGCTCCTGAGCGGTGGGCTTGGGGCAGGGCGGAGCCACGTCTTGCCTCTGGCACCTTGGACTCTGGTCCGCTTGGTCTTCTGGCCCTCATCTCAGCACTCGACAGCCAGAAGCCACCAACAGCTGCCCCAGGGTGAGAGCACTGCCAGCCCGGCAGCGGGCACCTCACACACAGCCGGCAGCCTCTTGCTTGCTTAGCTCCCCTTGGCGCTTCCTGCCACAGGGCCTCTCTGCTTCCTCCTCAAGCCCCACTGCTGCACAGCTTGGATTGCACCGGCTGGCCAGGGGGCGGAAGAGTGGGCAGAGGGGCCCCCCTGCCTCTGGGGCGTCTCGCTCTTCCATTTGGAACAGGTCGTCTGGAGCACCCCCCGGACTGCACTGGCACAAAGCCCGAGTTACCGTCCTCCGCAGCAGGGCCCTTGGACAGCGTGGGTGGGGAGACGTAGGCAGGAATGCCCCGGGCGGGGAAGCAGGGATGTGTGCCACTCCCTGCCCCGCCCCAGAAGAGGCTCCTGGAACCCGGGTGGAGAGCCACCGAGCCCTTGCTGCCACCCGCAGCGGCAGCATCCTGGATGCCAGGCTGGCAGGGGCAGCAGGGGCAGGATGGGCCTCCTTTGGCACATACTATTTTTAGCTTCCCTTGGCATTTACGGCATTTGTGCTAATTTCCACCAGAGAGGCTTCTACCCAGTAAAAGAGGGGGATTTTTGCAGTTCATTCGCCTGCAGTCTCCTAGGAAACAAGCAATGTTCTCTGAGGCCAGAGACGAGCTGAGTAACTTGGGAAATCAATCAGGAAGTGGTAAACTGTACCCATTCTTCCTCTCACAGTTCCAGCCAGCAGGACTGGGAAGCAGCATAGCAGGATCTGGCTTGCCCCAGCACCCTGCCTCCAGCAGTGGTCAGGATTATCGGGTGGGTGGTGCAGCCTAGCAGTGCTTGCTCTCCTGCCGACTTGCCCCTGCAGCTGCTTTCCTTGGCAGTGCCCAGAACCGGGGGGGGGGGGGGGAGCAGCCTTTGCAAGCAGCAGAGAAAGGGTGGAGACAGCAGGCCGCACAAGGGGGAGGGCAGTCGTGGAAAGGCAGGGGCAGCCCGTGCCCGAGGCCTCTGGTCTGCAGGTGAGGCCCAGCGCCCTTTCCCCCGGGCAGCTGCCCACCCACCCACCATTGTTGCATTGCTGGGCTCACACCAATCTCCCGAGACGTTGCTTTTCGCCCAGTTAGTGGCTGAACCAGGAGGCTGCCTTGGATGTGAGCCAGCAGTAGCCAGGACGGGTCTTTCACGGCCCAGTCCTGCGGAAAGATAGGCCAGCGGAACGCGCGCTCTGGCGGCCTATGGAGTCACAAATGTGCCATAAAGCACGTTTGTGGCTCCTTTGGAGTAAGCGGCGTTGGCTCTTAAGCCGGCACCGTTCACTCCGTCGCTGAACCAGACCTGTGCTGGCCGACGCAGGGGTGTGGGTAGGTAGGGCTGGCAAGGGAGGGGGCCATTGGCCGGCCTGACCTGGGAGAGGGCAGGGATATCGATGCTGGGTTGCGCCGATATCCAGTGCCCATCCTAGGCTGGACCGACCTTACATGGCCTCCCCAGATGCTCCAGAGCTGGTGCGCATCCGCGAAGGCCCATTGGGGCCTGCGGCACTTACACCAGGGGAAGGGGACAAACGTCCCCTTCCCCCGAGGTGAGCCCAGCATTCTGCCTAGGATGCAGAGGCCGGCCCTTTAGGCCAGCCGCTGCCTCTTAGGCAGGATCGGGGGGGGGGGCTGCCTCTCTCTAACATTTGAGCCGTGGAAACTCTTGCAGTCCATGGTTGGGCCAAAGAGGAGGCACCCTGGGAGCTCCTGTCTCTGTCCTCCTCGCTGACTGTGTGTGTTGCTCCAAAGCAGCCCCAGAGCCTGCAGGCGAGTGGAGAAGAGCAGCCGGCTGGCCGGCCTGTAGCACTTGAATCAGAGCCCCCCCCCCCCCCGTGTCTTTTCAGGTGCAATACAACTTGGAGAGGGTGGTTTGGAATGGAAAACCAGCAGGAGGGAGAAGGGAAGGCTTCAGTCCGTGCCTTCCCCACTGGCTCTCCCTCACTTCAGTCACACACACACACACCAGCTTCCCTGACCCTGGCTGGCCGGCTCTGCTGCTGCGGCTGTTGACCTCGCAGGCTGCTGCTGGGGTGATTTGTCCCGGTTCTTCAGCACTGAAGCCTTTCTCATCCGCCACATGATGCTTCTTCTTCAAGGACATTTTGCTATCTATGATTTCCACAGCAACCTCCTCGACTACGCATTCTGAACAAGGGGGTTTTCTCAGCTAAAGATAGCCGTCCTGCTGCTGCTGTTGCTGCTGCTGCATTTGAATGCGTATTCGGAAAACAGTCCCCTCTCCTCTCCTCCTCCTCCTCCTCCTCCCAAGCAGGGGTGCAACTGTGCCGGATCCAGAGGCCTGCTGCTGCTGCTGCCTTCTTTTGTCCTGCCAGCATTTGGAATCACATTTCATTTCCAAAATACTTCAAGGCCACTGGTGTCCAGGCAGACACAGCACCACCTCGCCGGCCACACAACACCACTGACATGCTGGACCAGGGTCCTGGAAGGAACAGGACACAGGGGGGAGAGGACGGCCATCTTCAAGCCTCTGAAGGGCTGTCACGCAAAAGGGGGGGGGCCTGCTGCTCTCTGTGCCGCCCCCCCCCCCCCCGGGCAGGGCTAGAAGCAATGGGTGGAAGCGACAGCAGGGAGGAAGACGGAGGCTGGACATGAGGAAAGCCGTCCTGACCGTCGGTCAGAGCTGCCTGGCCCTGGAACGGCCAGCCTTAGGGGACGTTTCCACACCGAGACCGCTGCCCTTGTTCCCTGCACTGAGCCAGTGGCTTGGGGGCCTCCAGATCTCTTCCAAAGCGGCTGGCAGTCTAGGCTTCCATGAGCAAATGGGCACGGGAGGCCTTTCGCTTTTCTGCTCACGCTCTGGCGTGGGCTGGTCCATGAGGCCGCAAAGAGTTGGAAGCGACTGAACAAATCAACAGCAACAACAGCAACTGTGACGCTTGCCCCAGAGATCTCGTTTTGTGGGTCTCATCACCTTCCGAGCCAGAGGTGCAGCCAAGGAGTCTGGTGGCAGCCAGAACGCCTCCCTCCCCAACCTGGAACACTCCTCACAGGAACGCTCCTCTTTCGTGTTCCTTCTTAGGCCACCAGAAGCGGCCCAGGGCCCTTCTAGTCCCGCTTCCTGCCTCTCCCAGGGGCCCACCAGGGGCCTCAGGGCGGGAGGAGCACCCCAGACAAGAAGAGACCTGCACGGCACCTGGCAGTCCAACCGAGACAGGCTTCCTCGAGAGCCCGAAGGCGGTGGCATGCTGTCACCATGACTGGTGGGCTTTTCCTCCACACGTCTGTCCAGTCCCTTTGAAAGGGCCCTCACCACACCCTCCTTAACCACACCCACAGCCAACGTCTGGTCAGCGGATGCCCTGGGGACCTGACCCTTCCTTTTCCATTTCACCCCCTCCTTGCTCCCTTGAAGCCCCCCCCCCCTTATCCCCAAGCTGTGAAAGACAAAGTGTCTGCTCTAGGAAGGAAGGAAGGCCGGCGCCACCACATCCTGCCATGCCAAGCCTCCTCCAGGCCAGGAGAGTCTGGCGGCTGCCACAGGCGCACCCAGAGCGAACCTCCCTCCAGTCCCCTCCCATTGCACAAGTCAACAGGGCGCCTTTTCTCCACTGCTCCACTAGGCGCAAGGCAGGTGGCCTTCACAGTCACAGCAGGTAGAATATAGTACTTAGGGTGAAACAAAGCTGACGTTCCTTTGAACCAGAAGAGCCACAAGCGACGGAAGCGCAGGGACAGCTGTCGTCACAGGCAACCATCACAGACTGGACCCCGCCGCCTTCTGCTGAGTGTGGCCCCTGGTATGGCTCAGTCACCGGGGTCGACACTGCCTGGCGGTTTCTGAGAGGGATGTTCCAGGCCCTACCAGAAGATGCCAGGGGTTGAACCCAGGACCTTCTGCCTGCAGTGACCCTCCACAAGACTTGCAGGGTTTGTTCAAGCTGTTCTGATGCGATTCTATAATAGGGAATGAATGGATGCTGCCCTGACTCCTGGGGCTTTGATGAAATAGGGCATTTTGTTAACTCCTAAGTCCTTTGATGAAGCGTAATGTTTTCCTTCACAATGATTAGAAACACCTTTTCAGTTAAATGAGGTTTTACATATGCACCGTTGTTTTTATATTATCTGTTGCTTAAAAGCAAGATCAGCTACAAGCGTTACTAGCTTCCAACTAATTCTAGGACAGACCTGATCATGATGACACATTTATGTGAGGGGAGGGAGGGGGGGTCTTTTTTTGCACCGAGTGCTTTGCACCGAGTGTCACATGTATGACTATCTGCCTCTTGGGCACAAGTCATGGGTGTGTGCTCGGTGCAAAGAGCTCCAGGCTCTCAGGGAACGGGTTCGCTCCCTTGAAGCCACGGTTGCTGACCTGGAGAAGCAGAGACAGGTAGAGAGGAACCAGGGTGAGACTTCTAGGGACGTGGAGGCATCGTCCCGCCCTCAGTTGGCCAGCTCCTCAGCTGCCAGGAAAGGGAGTCTCAGGGCTGGAGGACATTGCTCTGGAAAAGAGGGAAACAATCCCACAGTGGGGACCCCTTCTACAGGTGATGGGCCCGTATCCAGTCGCACTATGGATACTCCTCTGGGGAAGAGGGGAAGGGGGCTTCTTGTCATGGGTGACTCTATAGTCAGGAACATAGAGAGGGGGGTCTGTGACGGATGTGAGGACCGCATGGTGACTTGCCTACCTGGTGCGAAGGTTGCGGACATCACCTCTCGTCTAGATAGGCTGGTAGAGAGTGCTGGGGAGGAGGTAGCGGTTGTGGTGCATGTGGGCACCAACGACGTGGGGAAATGTAGCCGGGCGGTCCTGGAGACCAAATTTAGGTTGCTAGGTAGGAAGCTCAAATCCAGGACCCCAAAGGTAGCATTCTCAGAAGTGCTACCTGTTCTACGCGCAGGGCCAGCTAGGCAGGCGGAGCTCAGGAGTCTCAATGCGTGGATGAGACACTGGTGTCAGGAGGAGGGGTTTAAGTTTGTTAGGCACTGGGGAATGTTTTGGGACAAGCCGGGCCTGTACAAGAGGGACGGGCTTCACTTGAACCAAAACGGAACCAGACTGCTGGCGCGTAACATTAAGAAGGTGGCAGAGCAGCTTTTAAACTGACCCCCTGGGGGAAAGCCGACAGGAGCCGAGGGACATCCGGTTCGGGACTCCTCATCCCTAGGGAATGAGGGTGCAGAGGATGGGGAACAGTCAAGTAATAACAGAGTAAGAATTGGGAGTGGTAGCGTGATGGGACATGACAGCCAGTCCATCATGACAGAAGGCTCCAGGGATAAAGGTGCAAACACGCAGCCCTCCTTGGGGGACCTGGTATATGAGTGCTTTTATGCAAATGCCCGAAGTCTACGGGCAAAGATGGGAGAACTGGAATGTTTGGTGGCTAGGGAAAACATTGATATAGTAGGTATAGCAGAAACCTGGTGGAATGCAGAGAACCAGTGAGATACTGCGATCCCAGGATATAAACTCTATAGGAGGGACAAAGAGGGGCATGTTGGAGGTGAGTTGGCCATCTATGTCAAAGAAGGGGTAGAATCTACCAGAGTAGAACTGGAGGGCAAATACCGCTGCCGGAACGGCCTCCCCTGACTAAAGAATTAAGTCAAATAGAGGTTAAAAGAGAAGACGTCTCAGACTTCATTGACAAAATAAAGATCAATAAATCACCAGGCCCGGATGGCATCCACCCAAGAGTTCTAAAGGAACTCAAGAATGAAGTTGCTGACCTCTTGACCCAAATATGCAACTTGTCCCTTAAAACGGCCACTGTGCCAGAGGATTGCAGGATAGCTAATGTCACGCCAATCTTTAAAAAAGGAAGGAGGGGGGACCCGGGAAACTACAGGCCGGTCAGCCTAACATCTGTTCCAGGGAAGATGGTGGAAAGTCTCATTAAGGATAAAATCTTAAAATACATAGAAGAACAAGCTCTGCAGAGGGAGAGTCAGCATGGCTTCTGCCTCACAAACCTGTTAGAATTTTTTGAAAAGGTCAACAGGCATGTGGATGCGAGCGAACCCATGGATATTATATATCTGGATTTCCAGAAGGCGTTTGACACAATCCCTCATGAAAGGCTCCTGAGAAAACTCCACAGTCAGGGAATAAGAGGGCAGGTCCTCTTGTGGATTAGGAACTGGTTGAAGACCAAGAAACAGTGAGTGGGAGTCAATGGGCAATTTTCACAGTGGCGAGAGGTGAAAAGCGGTGTGCCCCAAGGATCGGTCTTGGGACCGGTGCTTTTCAACTTATTCATAAATGACCTGGAGTCGGGGATAGGCAGTGAGGTGGCCAAGTTTGCAGATGACACTAAACTTTTCCGGGTGGTGAAGACCAGCAGGGATTGTGAAGAACTCCAGAAGGATCTCTCCAAACTGGGAGAATGGGCAGCAAAATGGCAGATGCGCTTCAATGTAAGTAAGTGCAAAGTGATGCACATTGGGGCAAGAAACCAAAATTTCACATATACGCTAATGGGTTCTGAGTTGTCTGTGACGGATCAAGAGAGAGATCTTGGGGTGCTGGTGGACAGGTCGATGCAAGTGTCGACCCAGTGTGTGGCGGCTGTGAAGAAGGCCAATTCCATGCTCGGGATCATTAGAATAGGGATTGAGAATAAAACGGCCAATATTATTATGCCGTTGTACAAATCGATGGTAAGGCCGCATCTGGAGTATTGCGTCCAGTTCTGGTCGCCGCATCTCAAAAAGGATATAGTTGAATTGGAAAAGGTGCAGAAGAGAGCAACCAAAATGATTAGTGGGCTGGGGCATCTCCCTTATGAGGAAAGGCTACAGCGTTTGGGGCTCTTCAGTTTAGAAAAAAGGTGGTTGAGGGGGGACATGATTGAGACGTATAAAATTATGCATGGGATGGAGAGAGTGGATAGAGAGAAGTTCTTTTCCCTCTCACACAACACTAGAACTAGGGGACATCCACTCAAATTGAGTGGAGGGAGGATTAAAACAAACAAAAGAAAATACCGTATTGGTCTGAGTATAAGACTCACTTTTTTCTCCTAATTTAAGTTTTTAAACTAGGGGTGCGTCTTATAATCAGGCTGTTGCAATTTAATGCCAGTGATTTAATTAATTATTTTTAATAGTGCCAAACTTTAAGGGTGTGTCTTATTATCAGGTGCATTTTATACTCAGGACAATACGGTATTTCTTTACCCAGCGTGTAATTGGTTTGTGGAACTCCTTGCTACAGGAGGTGGTGATGGCACCTGGCCTACATGCCTTTAAAAGGGGATTGGACAGATTTATGGAGGAAAAGACCATCACAGATTACAAGCCATGATGGGGATAAGCAACCTCCTGGTTTTAGAAGTGGGTTTTCTCTGTGCCAGGTGCAGGGGAGTGTCAACGGGAAACAGGTTATCTTGTTGTCTTGTGCTCCCTGAGGCATCTGGTGGGGCCACTGTGTGATGCAGGAAGCTGGACTAGATGGGCCTTTGGCCTGATCCAGCAGCCGGGCTCTTCTTATGTTCTTATGTTATGTTCTTATGGGGTCTGGAATCCTTGTCCCTCTCGTCCTGCTAGGGAGCCTGTGGCAGCATCCCTCCTCCTCCTCCTCCTCCTCCTCTTCTGGGTGTCTGCAGGCAGGGCAAAGTGCACACCTGTTGTTCTGGGCCTACACGCACATGCAATGCATCCTCTGGCTGGCAGCAGCTGACTGTTGAGCTAGACGTGACAGATGACGAGCCTGTGCATAGGTGCTCCAGTGCTCTCCTTGGAGGCCCAGGGCAGGGTGATGTTCATGTTTGCACAGGAGGAGAGAGAAAGGCAGGAAAATGCTGCCTTGATCATTCATAGAGCCTGTCTGTGGCAAATTAGAACATCACCCGAGAAACCTCCCCAGTTCACTGGAAAGGGGACGTCTCACTCCCAAAGCTGCCGCTAAGGAGGCATTTTTTCTGCTTGGAGTGCTGGGAGATTTCACTTGCTCACAGGTTTGGCAATGAAATGTTCTCATTAATATCAGACTGAGGCCTGCAGGCTTCACCAACTCCTGACTGAGAAGTGATGATTGCTGAGAATATAAGAAGAAGAGGTTCCACTTATACTCTCGGGGCAAAGACGAAGGCTCTTTCAACAGCACCCCACAATCCATACAGCAGCCGGGGAGGGGGGGGTCTGAGGGCAACTCCTTCCATGCAAGCAAACTCCAGGGGAGTTGCTGTGTTAGCCCAAAGCAGGAAAAAGGTTTCTCAACATCTGCTTTGCTTCTTGAGCTCGACCTGCCGTCAGCGGGGGCCTCGGTTTCCCCCCGGAGACAGGAAGTGGACCCAGGGAGCACAGAGGCAGACGCGGAGGAAGACAGGGAGGACCAGCCAGTGTCTCGAGGCCAGATCCAGTCTGTGACTCTACTGAATGGGTCTCTTGGCCGGTCACATCACAGGGGAAAACCTTTGCTCCAGTCTACTTGTCAAGTAAAGACACCTGTTTTCAAAATACATGGGAGGGAGACAGAAGTGGCAGAGTTGCCCAGGAATTGGCAATCCCTGGGCCGGCCGAGCGCAGCTGAATCCAGACGGCTCTGCCTGCCTCCAAAGATATCGCATTGGCAGCTCATGTTGCTGCTGTGGGGGTTGCAACCATGGCTACTGGCCACCAAAAGGCCTTCAGCCCATGCTGGCCAAAAAGGAAGGCCAAGAAAGCCTGATCCCCCATTTCCCTTCAGAATCTGCTATGAGAGCAAGGAAGGAGAGCCTGATATAAAAGTGGCACCCGCAGAAATCCTCAGAAAGAGACCATCATCCATTTACGGTGGTCATCAATGGCCACGTGTGTCCCGGCATCTCAGGCACTACTAGCTGGTTCATCAGGGGCAAAAGGTGAGGGATGGTCTGCCCACACCAGCAGCCCAAGCAAACGGTGATGAGGTGGGTGGAGACCTTCCAGGGCATCCTCTGCAACACTGCAAAGGGTCCTGGGTGAAACTTTCCATATCTTGTGGTACGTGGCCATCTGGCGTGGTGGCGAAATGTCTTTGGTGGGCCAGAAATGGACACGTGCATGAAGGCAATACTCAGCCGGACCACTTCTGAAAGAGTCTGAAAAGTCCCTCTGCATGCTCTCCTCTAAATGCCGCTTGCTTTCCAAGCACCCAAAAGGATGCCAGCCCCAAACAGGGGGGCAACCACAGGTCATGGGGAGAGTGCTCACATTTGCTTCCAGCTGAGGGCCTGACGGTCTCAAATGCCCACAAGGGCTTCTGTGGCAAAAGAAGCTACTGGCCTCAGGCCAGAGCCAGCCTTAGGAGCCTGCAGGGCCCAACTGGAAACATTTTTTTTTTGCGAGGTTCACAGCAATAAAGGCCAACAATATATAAACCTGCAATGTGTTGTCGTGGGTACAGTATTTGACAAGAGTAGAGTACCCTAGCATGGGGCCCCTTAGGCACGGGGCCCAATTGGGAACAGTTGGTCCAGCTGGCATAAAGCCGGCCCTGCTGCAGCCTCGGCCTGCTGCTGCATGATGCCTGCTGGGCTCCTTTTCTCCAGAACAGCTCAGGGATGCCTGTCCTGCAGCAGGTTCCCAGGAGCTGAGCAGTGCTCAGAACTAACCGGACCCTCCCCGGCCGGCCCCAGCAGCTGAACAGGGGAGTCCTCCTCCTCCTCGCTTTGCTTGCAGCACCCCAGCACCCCTAACCCTAACTCCGTCCCTGGCAACTGCTGCTAAAATCTAAACGCACCCAGGAGTGGGCGCGGGGGGGGAGACCCCCTCTCTGCCAGAGGCCGGGATCCAGAGAGCTGCAGCCAGTCAAGGAGCGAATAGCTGGCTGCCTCCCCCCAGGGAGGGAGGGACGCAGGCAGGCAGGCAGTTTCCTCGGTTCCTCTGACATGTGACCTACCTGAGACCACTTCCTGGCTTGATGTGGATTCCCAAGGACTACGGCAACCCTCCAAGGCCCTGCATAATGCCCATCTTTTATTGTTGCTCTTGCTATGGGAGCAGCCGAGCACCCAGCATGCCATCCCCAAGAATGCTGAAGGATGAATCCCAAAGAAACAAGAACATCCTGGAAACTGGAAAGGCAGCCTGAGAGCCGACAGTTTAGGCTGCCACAGGTGTTAAAAAGAACACATGTGCCGCCGCGCACACAGAATTGGGGGTGGGGAAGAGTTGCCCCTCCTCCTGCCTCCTTGGATCTGTTCCTCCCTCCTTCCCTCCCTCCCTGTGACTGGGGTCCTGGCTCTTGACCAATCAAGGGCGGAGAAGCAACTCCGATGAAGGCCATTCTCTCTCTCCTAGGACTGGCAATGAAATGGGCTCTGCAGCCCCCTCAGGCACCTGGCTGAAGGTTGGTTGGTTGGCTGGCTGGTTTCAAAATGTCGAGGCCGCCTTTCTGTCCCAGCAAAGGGCCCACCAAGGAAGGTTCTTGTGATCATATAGCAGACAGCCAGCAAGTCCGTCCTTCCCTCTCTCTTCATCTCAATGGACACCGGCCATGACGACTGACTGCAACCTCCGGGCTTGAGAGGGAGCCACCTCTGAATGCCAGCAGGTGCGAGGGAGGGGACTGTGCGCTCCCAGAGGAGGAGGCCCCTGCTGGGCCACTGTGAGATACAGGCAGCTGGACTAGGCGGGCCCGGGGCCTGATCCAGCAGCTGGGCTCTCCTGAGGTTCTTACCCCTGTATTTTTAAAACCTAGCTGTCGAGTCTCCTCGGGATTCCAAGCTCACAAACCCCAAGACTCCTACAGAAAAAGGGTCTTTGCTGCTCTGCCTGCTTGGCCAGTGGAGGGGGTTCACCGGCCAATGCCCCAGAATCGCCTCAAAGAGCCTCTCCTTTTCCAGGGGTGAGCTGCACCTGCTGCCAGCTGGCCTCTGGGAGCCACTGGGACAGAGGAGGTTCCGTCCCCATCACCTGAGTCACAGAGGTGCATCATTGTCTCGTGGAGAGCACTGGTAGCCTGGCAAGCAAGACCCACCTGAGCTGGAGCAGGAGTAGGAGTTGGGCTCAAATCCCTATCCAGCTATCAAGCTTACAGGGTGACTCTCTCTCTCTCTCCCTCTCTCAGTTGAACCCACTTCTCAGGATTGTTGTCAAGGTAAAAGGAGGGGGAAAGAAGAGCCACGGACACCACCCTGAGCTTCTCAGAGGTGCATGCTGGTGAAAAATAATAAACGTATTATTCCAAGGATGGGACAGGAGGAGGGTGCTCCTCCTTGGAATATGATGTTTTTGGTACTTGGGCCAAAAACTCACTCACAGCTGTCCTAGGAATTGCTAGAATAACCCAGGCCAGGAATCCGTAGACAGGCCAAGGGTGGGACACGTTGGCTGGGCTGATCCCAGGCCTAGAACCTCCCCCTAAAGGAGCCATGCTAAAGCCCAGAATATCCTTGGGCCAGCAGCTGGCTCTTTCCCTCCAGCCCACACCACGGGCCTTTGACCAGAGAAGAGGAGTGAGGTCCCATTCTGGCCCGTAAAGTAACACTCCAAGGAGGCCCAAATGCCTCACTGGCGAAGGTGAATTGTGTTCGAGTAAGTGGGGGAAGGGATTGCTGCAGAAGATCCGCTTCCCCCTTTTCTCCACCGGGGGCGCCCTTGCGTTTCAATTGGCTGCCTAATTAATACGGCGGATTACCCCTAATGTAGCCAAAACTGTTCTCCTGCCCAACTTAACTTTAATTACATTTACTGGCCACAGCAGGTTGTTCCTGGAAGTGAGGGGAAGGGTCTCAGGCCCTTGTGTGCATGTAGTCCTAAGGCCTCTGGAAATGGGGGGGGGGGAGGCAGCTGGCTGGCACTGCAGCGCTGGAAGAGTTGGGGACAAGGAGGCGTCCTGAGCAGGGGGAGGGCGGAGAAAATGGGGGTGGGGACGGTTTGCCGCAAGCACCCACAGGACTGACGTCCGTCCAACGCAGCGGGACAGTCGGAGGCTCCTGCGGCCACCCCCACCACCAGTCCAGCGGCTCATCGTGACCCCTGCAGAGCCAGGCTGACGGTCTCGGAGCCAAACACTCCCACCGCCCTCTGTCTCCTGCCAGCCAGCCCCCTCCCCAGGCAGAGCCCTACCTCCCCGCCCCGCCCGACCCACCTGCTTCTCGAGGGGGTCCTTGGGCTTGGGCGATGGCGCCCGGTCGCACACGCAGCCCTCCAGCAGGTAGAGGCCGGCGGGCCTGGAGCTGGAGTCGCTCTCGAAGTAGAAGAGCATGTTCTGGAGCAGGGCGAACCACTTGGGGTGCCATTTGGTATTGTCCGAGCTCCGCTTGCTCAGGTAGCCGCGCCGGGCGCCGTCCTTCTTGGCCAGCAGTCCCAGGTAGACGGCGTGGCCATCGTTCAGCCGCATCCCCTTCTGCATGGCGGCTGGCGGCGGCGGCGCCGAACTGATCACAGCCAGACGCGTCGCAGCCGCCGCAGCGGCAGCCGCAGCATCCCTCTCTCCCGCACCCCAGCAGCCAGCGGCCCCTCGCTCCGGGCCGCCGCCGCCGCCGCCGCCGCGCTCAGCCCGGGCAGCAGCGCCTCTTCATCGCCCCGCTCCTCGGCCGGGCTCGGCGCCTCCAGCTCCGCGGCAGCCTCAGTGGAGAGTCGTCGTCATGTGATCAGTACCAGGGGCAGCGGCGGCGGCGGCGGCGTCCTCGCCCGGATCGTTCGCCGCTCGCCGTCGCCCCCAGATCAGCACCGCGGACAGCGGCAGTTCTGCGACCAGCGCAGCGGGCAGGGGGAGGCGAGAGACTGGCTGGGAGGACCGCGCGAGCGAGCAGCCGCTTGCCAGCGAGGCGCGGCGCCACGCCGATGGGCGTCGTGCCAGCGCCCTTCCCAATCAGCCCTCCTCCCCCTCCCTGCCGCACGCCTCCCGCTGCTCGGGTCGGGGCATTTGTGTGCAGGGGCGCGCGATCCGCGCAGGGGGCCAGGAAGGGGCAGCCCGTGAGCGCCATCGGCGCCTGCCCGTCGGAAGGGAGCGCGGCTGGGAACGAGGGCAGGCAGGCAGGCAGGCAGCAGGCAGGCAGGAGCGCAGCAGGGGCGACTGCGCTTCTCCGCTCCCACCCTCTGTCCTGCCGCCGCCCAGGAGCCCGCGACCCTCTCGGTCTGGGAGCAGCTGGCCGCACGCGTCAGCTCAGCAGCCTCCGTCTTGAGAACCATGTCAGCCGCTGGAGCAGCAAGAATGCGGCACTGCCGCGGGGGGGGGGGGGCCGGCGGCGGTATTTTTAACTTCCCGCTGGCGTCTACACACACTTCATGGAAAATATCAGGAAGGGCGAATTTCCCGGGAACCGGGTCCAGGCCCCCCCCCCCCGCCCGCCAAATTCCTCCCTGTGCCAGAATGAAAGCGGACGCCCTGCACTCCTGGGGGGGGGGGAAGACTCACGGCACACACACACAGTCACACACACAGAGCCCCCGAAAGGAAAGGGCGTTCTGGACTTTGGGGGAAAAGCAACCTCCTGGTTGTAGGAGTAGGTTTTCTCTGTGCCAGGTGCTGGGGAGTGGCGACAGGATACAAGTATCTTGTTGTCTTGTGCTCCCTGAGGCATCTGGTGGGGCCACTGTGTGATACAGGAAGCTGGACTAGATCCAGGGCCTTGGGCCTGATCCAGCAGGGCTCTTCTTATGTTCTTATGACTTTGCAGGGCCAGTGCAGCGTGCCTTCTCCCCCCCCCCCAACGTGCATGTCGACCATTGGCTGCCTTCGCCCCCCTGGAGGAAGGAGCTGCTTAGATAAGACAGCCTTTTCAACTACAGCCCCAGGACTTTGGAGCCATTAGGTGTCCACCGCTCAGAGTGACCACCACTGGAGAGCACATTTCACAGGACCCCACACACACACACACACCAACATCTTTCTCCAGCCGCCTGCACACACAGACATGTACGCATTGAGCTTTCTTTTGCTGCGCCCCCAAAACTCACACCTCAAACCTCAGCACCCTTTCTTTTCCTCTCTTTGAGGAAAAGGAACAACGGATTTCCCTCCTTCCTGACATAAGTTTCTCAAATCGCTGCCCTCATAAGGTGTCCATCCCCCCCCCATACTGCAAAACACAAGGAAGGAAGGGGAGCCCGGCTGCTGGATCAGGCCCAGGGCCCCTCTAGTCCAGCTTCGCTTCCTACCTCACGGGGGGGGGCCACCAGTTGTCTCTGGGAGCAGTCAAGACCACAAGGCGCCTGTATCCTGGGCCACTGCATCCTGACTTGCCACATGTGAGGGACTTTCCCTCCTTGAGTCTGTCCAGTTCCCTCTTCATACTTCATAGCCAGTGAAGGATTAAGAAGGAAGGGAATCTTTTGTCCCCGAAGCTTCCTGTTGGTTCATTCGCTGCTGAACAAGATATTGATACTGTCCTCCCTGGCCTCTGCAGAGGGGAGAAAGTGAGCACAATAGAAGCCCAGAAGCGGGGGGTGGGTGGGTGGGTTTGGGTAAAGAAATCCTTTACTTCCACTTCAAAGGCCTGAGCACGAGGACAAATGGCATGTGCCTGGCAAGCTCTCTCTCTCTCTCTCTCTCTCTCTCTCTCTCTCTCTCTCTCTCTCTCTCTCTCTCTCACACACACACACACACACACACACACACACACACCCTGCTCCATTCTGTAAGCATTTGCCTACTGCTTTCTCATGGGCATCATCCTAAGGTTGCCCTCACAATAACTCTGGAAGCTGAACAAGTATTATGATGCCCATATTGCAGAAGGGGAAAACTGTGACTCTTGCCTAAGGCCTGTTGGGATATTAGCAGTGTTTGTCTGCTAGGACCCTGGAGGGCAGCAGGTGTGTTTCCGGCACTGGCGTCACTAGACACGCGTCACCCTGGTGCGGGGACGCGCGTCACCCCCCTAGTGGCGCGACGTTATAGGCACGGGGGGGAGGGGGCGTGCGGGGGGAGGGGGCCACCCGGCTCCCCCCCCCGCATTGCGTCGCCCCCCTCCGGACACTCCGAGGCCGGCCCAGGAGCCTGCCTCGGAGCGTCCGACCCCGTCGGCGTTCCAGGGCCTTCTAAAAGAAGGCCCAGGCAGCGCGTCAATCCGGGTATTTTCCGGATTTTCGCGCATGCGCAGACCCGTTTTGAGGGCTTTTTGCCTTTGACGGGGTCGGACGCTCCGAGGCAGGCTTCCGGGCCGGCCTCGGAGCGTCCGGAGGGCGACGCGTGTCACGGAGGTGACGTGCGAGGGGGTGCGCGCATCACCCCATGACGCGTGTCACCCCCTGGCGGCCCGCCCCCCCACCACGCTCCAGTGACACCCGTGGTTTCCGGTCACCTGCAAGGACCTTCACCTGGCCCTTCCTCTTTGCCCTGGAAGGGACGCGACCCTGACCTTTGTCCCAACTTCCTCTCCTTCTCACATGTGCTCGCTCTCTTCGCATCTGACTCTGCAAGGGGAAGGTTGTGCTTTTCTGGGCTCCAAGCCTGGAAGCCATTTTCCCAGCATGGGTGTGCCAGCTCCTTAGGGGCACACTGTCCGCTTATGTAGTGTACCTCTAGTCATAACTAGATGAATGTAGAATATGAAACTGAACTGCAAGTAAACTATTTTTCTTCTTTTACTATACAAGCCTCAGACTCCGTGTCTCATTTCAATGCTAATGATAGCTAGCTAGCCTGGGTGCTGGGATAACTCTACTGGTTACATAAGAATAAGGTCTTCTTCCGTTGCATACTCTGCTTACTTGAACCCCCTAAGGTTTATGATATAACCCCAACAAGGCCACTGAGAATTCACACTATAGAAGTTGATGGAGTTGCTGGCAGAAAGGTTCAGCGGCAGTGAGTGTGCGCCAGACTCAGCTGGACAGTCCACCAGTGCAGGTCAGTTGGAACCAGGAGTGTGTCAGGGAGGGAGGGAGGGGGTGGATCCAGTGGCAGTCACACATGCTGGATCCTATCCCCAAAACCCCTCTCTGGAACAGGCCCCTTGGGTCTCCTGAAACGTCTGCCAGCTCCATAGCTGGTGAGGGTCTGAGCAGACCCATAGGTGGCCAGAAGGCCTACGTGGAGGTAAGTAAAAGTTTGCCTTCTGGTCACCACCACCCCAGCAATGCAACACAGCCTCCGCCAGTGACACTGCATGCTATGGCATGGCGGGGATAGGATCGGGCCCTTGGTCTCTGCTCCACTGCTCTGATCAGTTGATCTGTCCAATATGGCGACTGTGGTTGAACCCGTGTTCAGAGGCTGCCACGTCCCACAATACTGTAGTACTGTGCTGTACAGGAACTGGGGGGGGGGGGAGATCTTGCAGAAGAGGCGCCAACTAGTGCAGGACGTTGGCACCACTGTTGCTGTGGCGCATGCATCAACCAGCCGAGGGGCTGGCACAGGGTTGGGGGGGGGGAATGGGACTGTGTGGCAACCACTGCACAAAGAACCCGAAATGATGCCTGCGCAGCAGAAATGGCGCCCAGGAGCAGAAGGGCCCCTGGAATGCCACACGGGAGTGGTGGCAAAGCCAGGTGTGGAGGGCGCAGTGCAGGGAGGGGGGAGAGGGAGCCCTGGGCCTGCTGCCCCTGAAAGCCTCTTGCAGAACAATGCCTGCAAGCCTCCCCTCGCCTCCCACCCCCCTGACCCAGATCCTACCACCTTCAAGGCGGCAGAATGAAATAATGTCAGGGAAATGATGTCAATTAGTTTTGTTTTGACTAGAAACATGTGGGGAATGCTCCAAAGGCTCTAATTGGGTCATGAATCTCCATGGCAACACCTGGGAAAGAGGAAGGGTGTTAATGGCTGCTTGTACCGTGTGCCGTCGCTTCTGGAGTGGAGGCAGGCGCTCGTCCTCCCTCTCCGGTTGGGTGTGTCTGTACTCAAGGACAAGCTCCGTTCAGAGGCAAAAGACCAGCAGCGCGTCAGGACACACCTGTGCGTGCAGGAGCTGGAGCCAGGCAGGCCTTGGCCGAGCTCCAGGGCAGGCCACAGTTTGTGGGGGGCGGGGGGGCACCAGTGGCAAAAGGCATCACTGAGAGTGGACTCAGGTGTTGGGTCCCATGGCCAAGAAGAGGCATGGGCGAGGGTGAGCCAGGGTTGGCTGGCAGATCAGGCAGAGACTAGCAGGGCCGGGCCAGAAGATGTGGTTCAGACCACGTGGCCAGGCACTGGACCAGGCTGGACCCCCCCCTGGCCACTGGGGCGACTCCGCGCGGCTCGACTGTAGGCCTGGCTCTCTAGGCGCAGTGCCTCTCACTGGGGCCTGGGGTCAGCTGACAGTGCTCCGGCCAGCATCGCTGCCACTAGGGGGCTCTTGCGCTGCCTGGCGTGATGAAGGACCAGGGTGTGGGTGGCCCAGGGGTCTCCTGTTGAAGGCGGGCGGCTGCCGGAGCCCCAGTCTGCCCATGTGCACCCTCGGAGACAGAGTGAGCGTCAGTCAAACGCTGCCGCCGCAGATCTGGCAACTGCCCAGTTCTTGTGATGAGTCGCATGGCAAAAAAAGGGCAACTGCTTTTAGACACACTGGTCTCCTAGTTCTGCTCCCAATGCTAGGCTGATACCAGCCATCCAACTCAAGCCGAAACAGGTTGTGAATGTACCTCGAATGGCCCTTTGTGAAGCTCCACAGCAGCAGCCCACAAAAGTGCGTGTTCTGGGTACCTGTCGGGAGGAGGGTGGTGGTTTAACCAGAAGGCTGACCTCCACCCGTGCCCAATATTGTCGGGGGACGGGACTCGGGGTCTGCATGCTGCTCATTGAGCTGAAATGCTATTGGAGAAATCAATGCAGGTGGAATCATGAGAGCCCTCCCCCTCATCACCAGTCTGCCCCTCCCCCCTCGCCTAAAGGCACAAAATGCTGTAATTAATAGGGAGGAATTAATTCCTGTTTTGCATCAAATCACACAGGGGTAGTTAGCAATGATTAAAACTGCGGGGTAGTTTTCTGCAT
This sequence comes from Plestiodon gilberti rubricaudatus, assembly GCA_026170595.1. Lineage (NCBI taxonomy): Eukaryota > Metazoa > Chordata > Lepidosauria > Squamata > Scincidae > Plestiodon > Plestiodon gilberti. The sequence continues at coordinate 580,574 of JANXHW010000007.1, read as the reverse complement.
GGGACTGAATTTATTATGTTTCATTATTTTGTATAGTATTATAGCCAATATGACTGAGGGGGTCCCTTGAGCTTCTGTAGCCAACCGAATGTGATCGTTTTTGAAGGTCTGTGACTCTGAAACCGATCCTTTTGCAAAGTTGGTTGTTTTTCATCCCTCGCTGTCTGCACATGGCGAAGTGTGAGATCAACCAATCTGGATCAGGCCCAAGGAGGCCCAGCACCCCGTTTCCCATCGTGGCCCTTCCAGCTGCCTCTGGGATGACCACAAGCAAGCAGCAGAGGGAGGCAGAGGGGGGCTTGGAGAAGCGACAGCAGGCAGGCAGGACGTCCCCTGTAGTCCTTGGAGCGAAAAGGAAGGCTGGCTTTCTTGCAGGGAGCCGGAAACCGACCCTTGACGAATGCGGCTTCCAATTATTTATTTATTTATTTTTAAAAAAATTATACCCCGCCTTATCCTATGCCGAAAACAAGTGCCCAAGCCGGCTTACAACAAAAATTAAAATACATAATTTAAAATACATAAAATAAGTTTAAACAGTACATAACTAAATTTAAAAAAAAAACAATAAAATCCTCAGGGGGGGCGACAGTATGGAGCAGAGAAGCAGCATGGCAGAGCATCTTGAAATACAGGAGGCAGACCACAGCCCATCACCCAAATGCTAGACAAAACAAAAACGTTATCAGCCCTCGCCGAAAAGTCATGAGGGAGGGGGTGGTTCTCAAATTCCCTGGCAGGGAGTTCCACAGTTGTGGCGCCACAGCAGAGAAGGCTCGCCCACGTGTTGCCACTCCCCTAACTTGCGATAGAGGTGGTACCCGCAGGAGAGCCCCCTCAGATGACCTAAGAGAGCGGGCCGGAATGTATGTGAGAAGGTGGTCCCTCAGATATCCTGGACCCAAACTGTGGAGGGCTTTAAAGGTCATTACCAGCACCTTGAATTGGGCTTGGAAACGAATGGGTAGCCAGTGCAGCCGCTGAAACAGCGGTTCAACAGAGTCAAACCGCCAAGCTCCAGTGACTACCCGGACCGCCACATTCTAACATAACATAAGAACATAAGAAGAGCCCTGCTGGATCAGGCCCAAGGCCCATCTAGTCCAGCTTCCTATATCACACAGTGGCCCCACCAGAAGCCTCAGGGAGCACACAGCCAACAAGATAACCTGTTTCCTGCTGCCACTCCCCTGCACCTGGCACAGAGAAAACCTACTTCTACAACCAGGAGGTTGCTTATGGCTTGTAACCTGTGATGGTCTTTTCCTCCATGAATCTGGCCAAACCCCTTTGAAAGGCATCTAGGCCAGGTGCCATCACCACATCCTGTGGCAAGGAGTTCCACAGATGAATTACACGCTGGGTAAAGAAATATTTTCTTTTGTCAGTTCTAACTCTCCCTCCACTCAATTTTAGTGCATGTTCCCTGGTTCTGGTGTTGTGTTAGAGGGAGAAGAAGAATTTCCCTCTATCCACTCTCTCCATCCCATGCATAATTTTATACATCTCAATCATGTCCCCCCTCAGGCGACTTTTTTCTAGACTGAAAAGCCCCAAACGCTGTAACCTTTCCTCATAAGGCAGGTGCTCCAGCCCACGAATCATTCTGGTCGCTCTTTTCTGCACCTTTTCCAATTCAACTACTGTATATCCTTTTTGAGGTGTGGTGACCAGAACTGGACACAATAGTCCAGATGCGGCCTTACCATCGATTTGTACAAAGGCATAATGATATTTATGGATCCTTCATGGATCATTGCCTTGTCGTGGCGAAGGGGCTTGCGTAACTCAATGAAGCCATGAGCTATGCCGTGCAGGGACACCCAAGACGGACAGGTCGTAGCAGAGAGTTCTGACTAAAAGTGATCCACTGGAGAAGGAAATGGCAACCCACTCCAGTAACCTTGCCAAGAAAATCCCATGAACAGTACCAAAAGGCTAAAAGATATGACGCCGGAAGATGAGCCCCTCAGGTCGGAAGGTGTCCAATATGCTACTGAGGAAGAGCGGAGGACTATTCCAAGTAGACCCAGAAAGAGTGAAGCGGTTGGGCCAAAGCCAATAGGACGTCCAACTGTGGATGTGTCTGAGGTTGAAAGGAAAATCCAATGCTGCAAGGAGCAATACTGCTTAGGAACATGGAATGTGAGGTCTATGAATCAAGGCAAGCTGGATGTGGTCAAAAATGAGATGATAAGATTGAACATCGACATCTTGGGAATCAGCGAACTAAAATGGACGGGCATGGGCGAATTTAAGTCAGGTGACCATCATATCTACTACTGTGGGCATGAATCCCTTAGAAGAAATGGAGTAGCCCTCATAGTCAATAAAAGAGTGGGAAAGGCAGTACTGGGGTGCAACCTCAAAAACGACAGAATGATTTCAGTTCGAATCCAAGGCAAACCATTCAACATCACAGTAATCCAAGTGTATGCCCCAACTACTGATGCCGAAGAAGATGAAGTTGACCGGTTCTATGAAGACCTACAACACCTTCTAGAACTAGCACCCAAAAAAGATGTCCTTTACATCATAGGAGACTGGAATGCTAAAGTAGGAAATCAAGAAATAAACGGAACAGGCAAGTTTGGCCTTGGAGCGCAAAATGAAGCAGGGCAAAGGCTAACGGAGTTCTGTCAAGAGAACATGCTGGTCATAGCAAACACTCTTTTCCAACAACACAAGAGGCGACTCTACACATGGACTTCACCAGATGGTCAATACCGAAACCAGATAGATTATGTGCTTTGCAGCCAAAGATGGAGAAGCTCTATACAGTCAGTAAAAACTAGACCTGGAGCTGACTGTGGCTCAGATCATGAGCTTCTTATTGCAAAATTCAGGCTTAAACTGAAGAATGTAGGGAACACCACTAGACCAGTCAGATATGACCTAAACCATATCCCTTATGAGTATACAGTGGAGGTGAAGAATAGATTTAGGGCATTAGACCTGGTAGACAGAGTGCCTGAAGAACTACGGACGGAAGTTCGTAACATTGTACAGGAGGCAGCAACTAAAACCATCCCAAAGAAAAAGAAATGCAAGAAAGCAAAGTGGCTGTCAGATGAGGCTTTACAAATAGCTGTGGAAAGAAGGAATGCGAAAAGCAAAGGTGAAAGGGAAAGATATAAACAACTGAATGCAGATTTCCAGAGAATAGCAAGGAGAGATAAGAAGGCCTTCTTAAATGAACAATGCAAGGAAATCGAGGAAAACAACAGAATGGGGGGAGGGCATGATAAAGGACAAAAAAGGCAGGGACCTAACAGAAGCAGAAGAGATTAAGAAGAGATGGCAAGAATACACAGAAGAACTATACAAGAAAGATCTTAATGTTCCTGATGACCACGCTGGTGTGGTCACTGACCCAGAGCCGGACATCCTAGAGAGTGAAGTCAAGTGGGCCTTAGGTAGCATCACTAACAACAAAGCTAGTGGAGATGATAATATCCCAGCTGAGCTACTTAAAATCCTAAATGATGATGCTGTGAAAGTGCTGCACTCAATATGCCAACAAATTTGGAAAACTCAGCAGTGGCCAAAGGATTGGAAAAGGTCAGTTTACGTTCCAATTCCAAAGAAGGGCAGTGCCAAAGAGTGCTCAAACTATCGCACAATTGCACTCATTTCACATGCTAGCAAGGTTATGCTCAAAATCCTACAAGCTAGGATTCAGCAGTACGTGGACCGAGAACTACTGGACGTACAAGCTGGGTTTCAAAGAGGCAGAGGAACTAGAGATCAAATTGCCAACATGCGCTGGATCATGGAGAAAGCACGAGAGTTCCAAAAAACCACCTACTTCTGCTTCATTGACTACGCAAAAGCCTTTGATTGTGTGGATCACAACAAACTGTGGCAAATTCTTAAAGAGATGGGGGTACCAGACCACCTTACCTGTCTCCTGAGAAACCTGTATGCGGGTCAAGAAGCAACAGTTCGGACCGGCCATGGAACAACCGACTGGTTCAAAATTGGGAAGGGAGTACGGCAAGGCTGTATATTGTCACCCTGCCTATTTAACATATATGCAGAGTACATTATGAGAAATGTAGGGCTGAATGAATCGCAAGCCGGAATCAAGATTGCCGGGAGAAATATCAACAACCTCAGATATGCAGACGATACCACCCTAATGGCAGAAAGTGAAGAAGAACTAAAGAGCCTCTTGATGAGGGTGAAAGAGGAGAGTGCAAAAGTTGGCTTGAAACTCAACATTAATAAAACTAAGATCATGGCATCTGGTCCCATCAATTCCTGGCAAATAGAAGGGGCAGAAATGGAAGCAGTAACAGATTTTACTTTTCTGGGCTCCAAGATCACTGCAGACGGAGACAGCAGCCATGAAATTAAAAGACGCTTACTCCTTGGAAGGAAAGCTATGGCAAACTTAGACAGCATAATAAAAAGCAGAGATATCACCATGCCAACAAAAGTTCGCATAGTCAGGGCGATGGTTTTCCCAGTAGCAATGTATGGTTGCGAGAGTTGGACCATAAGGAAGGCTGAGCGCCGAAGAATAGAGGCTTTTGAACTGAGGTGCTGGAGAAGACTCCTGAGAGTCCCTTGGGCTGCTAGGAGATCAAATCAGTCAATCCTAAATGAAATCAACCCTGACTGTTCCCTGGAAGGACAGATACTAAGGATGAAACTCAAATATTTGGCCACCTAATGCGAAGAGAGGACTCTCTGGAGAAGACTCTGATGCTGGGAAAAATTGAAGGCAAAAGGAGAAGGGGAAGGCAAAGGATGAGATGGTTAGACAGCATCACCGATGCAATGAACATGAAAATGAGCGAACTCAGGAAGATAGTGGAGGACAGGAAGGTCTGGCGGGATATGGTTCATGGGATCATGAAGGGTCGGACACGACTTAACGACTGAACAACAACAACAACATAATGATATTGGCCGTTTTATTCTCAATCCCTTTTTTAATGATCCCGAGCATGGAATTGACCTTCTTCACAGCCGCCGCACACTGGGTCGACACTTTCATCAACCTGTCCACCAGCACCCCAAGATCTCTCTCTTGATCCATCACAGACAACTCAGAACCCATTAGCGTATATGTGAAATTTTGGTTTCTTGCCCCAATGTGCATCACTTTGCACTTACTTACATTGAAGCGCATCTGCCATTTTGCTGCCCATTCTCCCAGTTTGGAGAGATCCTTCTGGAGCTCTTCACAATCCCTGCTGGTCTTCACCACCCGGAAAAGTTTAGTGTCATCTGCAAACTTGGCCACCTCACTGCCTATCCCCGACTCCAGGTCATTTATGAATAAGTTGAAAAGCACCGGTCCCAAGACTGATCCTTGGGGCACACCGCTTTTCACCTCTCGCCATTGTGAAAATTGCCCATTGACTCCCACTCGCTGTTTCCTGGTCTTCAACCAGTTCCTAATCCACAAGAGGACCTGCCCTCTTATTCCCTGACTGTGGAGTTTTCTCAGGAGCCTTTCATGAGGGACTGTGTCAAACGCCTTCTGAAAATCCAGATATATAATATGCATGGGTTCACTTGCATCCACATGCCTGTTGACCTTTTCAAAAAATTCTAACAGGTTTGTGAGGCAAGACTTCCCCTTGCAGAAGCCATGCTGACTCTCCCTCAGCAGAGCTTGTTCTTCTATGTGTTTTAATATTTCATCTTTAATGAGACTTTCCACCATCTTCCCTGGAACAGATGTTAGGCTGACCGGCCTGTAGTTTCCTGGGTCCCCCCTCCTTCCTTTTTTAAAGATTGGTGTGACATTAGCTATCCTGCAATCCTCTGGCACAGTGGCCGTTTTAAGGGACAAGTTGCATATTTGGGTCAAGAGGTCAGCAACTTCATTCTTGAGTTCCTTCAGAACTCTTGGGTGGATGCCATCCGGGTCTGCTGATTTGTTGTTGTTGTTCAGTCGTTAAGTCGTGTCCGACCCTTCGTGATCCCATGAACCATATCCCGCCAGGCCTTCCTGTCCTCCACTATCTTCCTGAGTTCGCTCATTTTCATGTTTATTGCATCGGTGATGCTGTCTAACCATCTCATCCTTTGCCTTCCCCTTCTCCTTTTGCCTTCAATCTTTCCCAGCATCAGAGTCTTCTCCAGAGAGTCCTCTCTTCGCATTAGGTGGCCAAAATATTTGAGTTTCAGCCTCAGTACCTGTCCTTCCAGGGAACAGTCAGGGTGATTTATTGATCTTTATTTTGTTAATTAAGTCTGAGACGTCTTCTCTTTTAACCTCTATTTGACTTAATTCTTTAGTCAGGGGAGACCGTTCAGGCAGCGGTATTTGTCCAAGGTCTTCTCCCGTGAAGACAGATGCAAAGAACTCATTTAATTTCTCTGCAGTCTCCAAGTCCCCTTTTATCACCCCTTTCTCTCCCTCACCATCCAGCGGACCAACCATTTCCCTGGCAGGTTTCCTGCTTCTAACATATTTGAAGAAGCTTTTGTTATTCCCTTTTATGTTACCTGCCATACGTTCCTCAAAGTCTTGCTTGGCCTCCCGTATCATCTTTTTACATTTCTTTTGCCAAAGGAGGAGTTTGTACTCCTCTTTGTTATCCTCATTAGGGCAAGACTTCTTTAACTGTGCTTGGTAGCCATGCCGGCACCCTCCTGGACTTAGTCGAGCCCTTCCACCTTTGTGGGATACACTCCCGCTGGGCCTCTATTACTGTTGTTTTAAACAGCCTCCATGCACTCTGGAGCGATTGGACTCTTTTTACCTTCCCTTTCAGCTTTTTTTAACTAGTCTCCTCATTTTGGGGAAGTCTGCCCTTCGGAAGTCAAGGGATTTTGTGTCAGATTTGCTGGGCACTCTCCCCCCGACATGCATGGCGAAACAGATCGCAGCATGGTCACTATTCCCCAACGGTTCGGTAACATTTACCTCCCTGACCAGATCTGGAGTGCCTCACAATATCAAATCCAGAGTCACCTGTCCTCTGGTCGGCCCGTGACTAGCTGCTCTAAGGCACAATCATTTAGCATATCCAGAAATCCAGTCTCTCTTTCATGACCAGAGCATGAGTTGACCCAGTTGATGTGAGGATAATTGAAGTCCCCCATGACTACAACCCTGTTTCTCATTGACACCTCCCTGATTTGCTTCCTCATTTCAAGATCCCCTTCAGGTTTTTGATCTGGAGGACGGTAGCATGCCCCTACTATTACATCACTCTTTAAGCCTGGTAATCTAACCCACAGTGATTCTACGGAGGAGTCAGAGCCCCCCTCCAGCTCTACTCTGGTGGATTCTACCCCTTCTTTGACATAGATGGCCACCCCACCTCCAACATGCCCCTCTCTGTCCCTCCTATAGAGTTTATATCCTGGGATTGCATTCCACCAGGTTTCTGTTATACCTACTATGTCAATGTTTTCCCTAGCCACCAAACATTCCAGTTCTCCCATCTTTGCCCGTAGACTTTGGGCATTTGCATAAAAGCACTTATATACCAGGTCCCCCAAGGAGGGCTGCGTGTTTGCACCTTTATCCCTGCAGCCTTCTGTCCTGATAGACTGGCTGTCATGTCCCATCACGCTACCACTCCCAATTCTTACTCTGTTATTACTTGACTGTTCCCCATCCTCTGCACCCTCATTCCCTAGGGATGAGGAGTCCCGAACCGGATGCCCCTCGGCTCCTGTCGGCTTTCCCCCAGGGGTCAGTTTAAAAGCTGCTCTGCCACCTTCTTAATGTTACGCGCCAGCAGTCTGGTTCCGTTTTGGTTCAAGTGAAGCCCGTCCCTCTTGTACAGGCCTGGCTTGTCCCAAAATGTTCCCCAGTGCCTAACAAACCTAAACCCCTCCTCCTGACACCAGTGTCTCATCCACGCATTGAGACCCCTGAGCTCCGCCTGCCTAGCTGGCCCTGTGCGTGGAACAGGTAGCACTTCTGAGAATGCTACCTTTGGGGTCCTGGATTTGAGCTTCCTACCTAGCAACCTAAATTTGGCCTCCAGAACCACCCAGCTACATTTCCCCACGTCATTGGTGCCAACATGCACCACAGCCGCTACAATTCTGCACTAATTGCAGCTTCCGAACCATTTTCAAGGGCAGCCCCACGTAGAGCGCATTACAGTAATCCAGTCTTGAAGTCACTAAGGCGTGGACCACCGTGGTCAGGTCCAATCGACTCAAGTACGACCACAGCTGGCACACCAGCCGAAGCTGGGCAAACGCACCCCTGGCCACAGCCGCCACCTGGCTTTCCAGGGAGAGCTGTGAATCCAGAAGTACTCCCAAGCTGCGCACCCGTTCCTGCAGGGGGAGTGCAACCCCATTCAGAACGGGCAGGTGACTCAGTACCTGCATCGAAGCTTTCCTGACCAGTAGGACCTCTGTCTTTTCTGGATTCAATCTCAACCTATTAGCCCTCATCCAGACCCCAACCGCCTCCAGGCAGCGCTCCAGGACTTCCACAGCCTCCCTGGAGCGAGATGGCAAGGAGAGGTAGAGTTGGGTGTCGTCAGCATATTGGTGACACCCAACTCCAAATCCCCGGATGATCTCTCCCAACGGTTTCATGTAGATGTTGAAAAGCATGGGAGACAGAATAGAACCCTGTGGCACTTCACACTGTAAAGGGCAGGGCGCCGAACAGGCGTCTCCCAGCATCACCATCTGGGACCTGTCAGCCAAGTAGGAATGGAACCACTGCAATGCAGTGCCCCCTAGTCCCAACTCGGCCAGCCGGCCCAGAAGGATACCATGGTCGATGGTATCGAAAGCCGCCGAGAGGTCCAAAAGGACCAGCAGGGATGCACTCCCCCTGTCCAGTCCTCGGCGAAGATCATCCAACAGGGCGAGCAAGGCTGTCTCCGTCCCAAAGTCCAGCCTGAAGCCAGACTGGAAAGGGTCCAGATACTCCGTTTCATATAGTATCCCCTGGAGCTGAGATGCCACCACCCATGAGTGGGGGTCTTCCGCAGCAGATGTGGTTGATCAAAGGCCAAATCCTCTTTGGATGCTGTGCTGATGTCAGACTGTTGGCAGTGGAGGTGCACCCTATTGGCCCTGCAATCAACTCCTGGGGGGCCTCTGGCAGGTTCCCAAGGGCTGCACCCATGCGTGGGCCAAGTGGCTCCTGGAGCTGGCTGTCCAGGGCGATGATGCAGTGCTGCCTCCTGAGCCCCCCTAGCACAGGGGCTGCCCTGCCTGCCTGCATGGGGAGTGTCAGGACCAGGAGGGCCCTGGAAGAGCCCCAGGGACGAGAACAGAGACAGTCGCATTGGTTCAGTTGGCCGCAGCAGGGACTTGCTTTGCTTTGCCGCTTGCGAGCGTTTCTATCTCCTGGCTGCCAGCCAGCCAGCCTCCCTTCCACTGTAGTATGTGCTTGCTTTTCAAGACATGCTTTTGCATCCCCTCCTTTTGGTCATTCAAGCTTTTCATAAACATCTTCTATTTGTGGCTGATTTACCTGCCCCATCAAAGTTGAATTGGGCCAGGTGGGTTGTCACACCTACCAGATGGCTTAAGTTCTGCTACTGTTTGCCTCTGAAGGGGAACCTCAGGCACCTGGGTGGGCAATGTGGTTGGTGGGCTTTCCCAAGGAGGCCTCTTTCTGTCTGGACTTCCCAGTCTTTGGCGGTGGCAGCAGCAGCAGCAGCAGCAAGACTGCCAACTTCCCAGTAACCCCAGTCTGACCAGTAAGAGGAGTGAAGCAGAGAGCAAGGGAGAAAGAGCCACTGCTAAACCCGAGGCACTGAGCTGGTTTTGCTCCCCACCCCCTTGTCCTTTACAACAATTCGGACTGAGGAGGCCAGAAGCAGGAGCCAAACTTGGGGGGCTGCTGGCTACTGTGCCCCTCTTTCTTGCTGCTGGGGAGAGGAGACTGTGACTGTGAAAAATAGCAGCCTGCGCAGTGCTGACAGGTCTGAAATGGATCACAGGATCCGTGCAAAGCTTGTTGGGGGTTATTATATTATTTCATAAACCTTAGGGGGTTCAAATATGCAGAGTTTGCAAATGGAAGAAGACCTTATATTTATTTAACCAGTAGAGTTATCCCAGCAACCAGGCTAGCTAGCTATCATTAGCATTGGAATGAGACACGGAGTCTGAGGCTTGCATTCATAGGTTACATTCATCTAGTTATGACTAGAGGTACACTATTACATAGAGTGGACAGTGTGCCCCTATAGCTGGCACACCCATGTGGGGAAAATGGCTTCCAGGCAAGGAGCCCAGAACAAGCACGTCCTTCCCCATGTAGAGTCAGATGCGAAGAGAGAGAACCCATGTGGTCAGAGAGAGGATGTTGGGAAAGGTCAGGGTCACGCCCCTTCCAGGTCAGACAGGAGGGGCCAGGTGAAGGTCCTTGCAGGTGACCGGAACACACACTACCCTCCCAGGTCCTAGCAGCCAAATACTGCTCATATCCAACACCCCTTCTCAGTGTTTGGGTGCTCACTTAGTCTACGAGGCCTGTTTGCTTTCATAGGCTCTGAAATCGGTCTCTTGGTAAAGGCTTCGTTAACATGTCTGCTAGCATGTTCGGTGTTGGACAGTAGTCCACCCTGATGAGACCGTTTTTGTGTTCATCATGCACAAAATGATACTTCAAGTCAATGTGCTTTGTGCGTGCATTGTGGCCCTCTGATTTTATCATCTTTATACAACCTTGGTTATCTTCCATAACCTGTATGGGCCTTGGTACCTCGATACCCATGTCCTGCATCAATTGGCACAGCCATTTTACCTTTCTGCATGCCTCAGATGCAGCCACATATTCAGCTTCTGTGGTAGATAAAGCAACAGTTATTTGTTTCCTGCTTGCCCAGCTAATAGCCCCACCACCATACATAAACAAATGTCCACTTCTTGATTTGCGGTCTATGGGATCTTCGCCCCAGTCAGAGTCTGTAAAACAAATCAGTCTTGGGTCATCACAAACTGGCAGTTTTAGTTTGTGGTCTGCAGTACCCTTCAGGTATTTGATCACTCTCAGTACTGCAACCCAATCTCCATTCTTTGGAGCGCGGGTTCTTCTGCTTAAGATGCCAGTTGCAGCTGCGATATCGGGTCTCGTGGTTGTTGAAAGATACAAAAGTTTACCGATTAATTCTCTATACCTGTTACCTGGAGGCAACGGTTCACCTCCTCCTTGTTTGAAGTAGTCAGTTTCCATTGGCGTGGCAACTGCATACCCATCCTTCAGGCCAGCAGATTCAACTATTTCCAAAGTCTTTGTTCTCTGGCTTAGAAGATAGCTCCCATCTGCGTCCTTCTGGATCTCAATTCCCAAGTAGAATTTTGCATCTCCCAGCTCCTTAAGTTCCACTTCTCTGCTGAGATGCTTCACTACATTTTTATAATCCTGCTCATTATAATAACAACGAATTAAGTCATCCACATATATTAATACATACATCCATTCACCATTCTTTTGTTTTGTATACAAACACTGGTCAGCACCACCCTGCTTAAAACCTTGCTGTTTAAGCATCTGGTCCAGCTTTTCATTCCAAGCCCTTGCGGCTTGTTTGAGCCCATACAAACCTTTATGGAGTTTGCATACATGATGTGGGTGTTTGCTGTCTGTGAAACCCTGTGGTTGTTCCATGTAAATTTCTTCTCTTATTTGTCCATACAAAAAATGCAGTCTTCACATCAAGATGCTTGACTTTCATTTGTTTGGAAGCTGCAATGCTTAAGAGCAGTCTTAAAGTAGTATGTTCTACAACAGGTGCAAAAGTCTCATCATAATCTTCCCCATATTTCTGAGAATAGCCTTTGGCAACGAGTCTTGCTTTATAACGTTCAATATCCCCTTCTGAATCTTGCTTTGCCTTGAACACCCACTTGCACCCTATAGCCTTTTTGCCAGGGGGCAATGTGGTTAATGTCCATGTTTTATTGGTGTGTAGTGCGTGCATTTCCTCTTTTGCAGCATCTATCCACTTACGTGCTTCGTCTGTGGGCATCCTTTGAAGATCTTTCCACAACTCAGGTTCGCGTTGTGGTGACGACCTTGCGAGGCAGGACACTCCAAAGCGAGCAGGTGGTACACCTTTGTTGTCACAGGTTGAGCGTCTGGGTTCTGGCATTGGAACCTGGTCTGCTGTACCTTCTGTATCAGTGACGTCTGGCTCCTCTGCGTCAGTTCCCTCGGCTGTTTCCCCTTCTGTTTCTGTGCTACTCAAGTCCTCCTCTGGTATGGATTCTGTTGGTTCACTGTGGTGATAGATTGGCACATACACAACCTCTGCACTTTGATAAGGTAAATCATTAGTAGGGATTTGGCATTCATTAGTCTTTACACTTTCATCAAAGTACAATGCATGACGTATGCTTACTTTCCCAGTATGTGGATCCAAAATTCTGTACCCTCTTGACCCTGTTTGCGTATCCCACAAAAACACCTTCTTCAGCTCTCAGGTCTAGTTTTGATCTCTTCTCTCTGGGAATATATGTATAAACTTTGCTCCCAAATACTTTGATGTGGTTCATGCTTGGTGCTCTCCCATGCCATAATTCAAAGGGAGTTTTTGATGCCCCTTTAGTGGGAAGCCTACTCTGTAGGTAGTTTGCAGTCAGTGCTGCTTCTCCCCAAAGGCGATTGGGCAACTTTGCATCAGATAGCATACATCTGATCATCTCTAGGAGTGTGCGGTTCTTTCTCTCAGCTACACCATTCTGCTCTGGAGTGTAGGGCACAGTGCATATGTGTTGTATCCCTTCCTCCTGCAGGAATGCTTGTGTGAGATGAGAAACGTACTCACCGCCGTTATCCGTCATCAGTCTTTTTGGTTTCTTATTAAAGCGGTTGTTTACTGCAGCTACGTAGCTCCTGAGCATGTCATGAGCTTCACTCTTGTCCTTCAGCAAGTATATCACCGAATACCTGGAATAGTCATCTACAAGAGTCATTATGTACCTGTTACCTTTTGTGCAAGCCACTGGGAGTGCGCACAGGTCACTGTGAATCAGGTCCAGTACTTCAGTTGTTCTGCCTTCAGTTCTCTGTGGAAAACTGGGTCTTACACTTTTAGCTTTAATGCAGTGTATGCATTTTTCATGGTGATTGGTGCAAGGTGTTACCTTTAAATCCTTTGTGAGATTCCTCTTCTCCAGATCCATGATTGCATTCTGATCGCGGTGCCCTAATTTGCGATGCCATAGATCCAGACACTGACCTTTACAGCCCTCCTTTGCAGACATGGCTTGTTCACCTGCAACATCTAAACAATACACACCTGCACGCTCAGTTCCCTGAGCCACCAATACATCATCTTTAGTAATAATGCACTTTCCTTCAAAGAATATGATTTTGTGTCCCTTTTTCTCCAAGGTGGAGATACTTATCATGTTTGCATCCAATCCTGGAACATACAAGACATTGGTTAGTAAATTATTATTACATTTATCATTGGCAAGACAGTTTAGCTTTCCTTGCCCTTTTCCTTGGATCTCCAAACTCTGTCCATTGGCAACAGTCATTTTTCCATCAATGTTCTGGTCCAATTGCTGGAAAAAGCTTGGTTCTGACATACAGTGAGCCGTACAGCCCGAGTCCAGAATCCAAGACGTTTGACCACAGCTTGTCAGACTGTATGATTTTTCCTCTCTAGCAAGCATGTTGAAAGAGTTTTGTTGATCCTCTTTCTTGCTTCCGTCTGGTAGCTTTGGGCGAAAATGGCCCCCTTTCTTATCTCCTATCTTTTGCTGCTTTCCTCTCCCCTGCTGGAGTCCCGGCTAGGTGTGAATTCTTCCTGGCTGGGCTGGAACAAAATTTTGCATAATGTCCCCTTCCCCACAATTGAAACAAATTCTGCCGGTTGCTTTGTCTTCCTGGGCTCTGCCCTTTGTTATGTAAATAGAGCCACTTTGAGTTTTATCGGGTTTAGCAGTTAGAAAAGGCTTACATTCTGTGCGTAGTTGAGCAAGCGCTTTCCTAAAATCCATTTGTTCTCTGGATATCCCAGTAATAAAACTTCCAAAAACTTTATCATCAGGGGAAGCCAGTAAAAATCCTACTCTTTGATTATTATTCAGGCGGAAATCTGTTAGTTCTAAATCCTGGAGAATTTGAACTAATTTGTTGCAATGCTCTTGGCACTGATCTTTGCTGGTCAGTTTAAGCCAGCAGAGACTCCTAATCAGGTTTGTCTCATCTTTGGTGCCTGTTTTAGCAAATACTTCAGACAAATTTTCAAGCATTTTCTTAGCTGTATTTGCATCTGCTACATGACACTTTTGATCTGGCTTTAATGCTTTGTAAATTATGGATTTTGCTCTAGCATCAGCTCTGCTCCATACTAAAATTCATCCACTTCATCAGGAGCATCTTCATTCAGCACGTGTGAGATTCCAAGCGCATCTAAAGTAATCTCAAGTTCACGCTTCCATTGCTGAAACATCCTTGGGTCTAATTTTTCCACAGCCTCATGAAACATTCCTCCTTCTCTGCCTGCCATTGCCATTTAACTTCTTGTGTGGTCAGGCAAACAAAAAAAAAAAGATAGCATGCAAGTCTAGCCTTTAAAACTTGGGTGAGGGCAAAACAAAACTTAAAATTCAAAATTCAAAATTCCAAAATGTGCAAAAAAACTCTCAGGTTAATTTAAGGCTTCTTATTGCGTAATACCTGGGCCGCATAACCTCTGTTGGGGGTTATTATATTATTTCATAAACCTTAGGGGGTCCTTGCAGGTGACCGGAACACACACTACCCTCCAAGGTCCTAGCAGCCAAATACTGCTCATATCCAACAAAGCTATTCCTGCAGCCCTTTGAACAGCTGAGCTCTTCCTTTGATGACCGGGGGGGTCATTGATGCCAAGGGGCAGCAGCAGCAGCAGCAGCAGCAGCAGCCCCCCCTGTCCCTCCTTCCCCGTGCTCCACATGTGCAGAGATGCCCCAGCAAGTGCCACAACCCCCCTCTCAGGAGGGAGTGTTGGGTTCGCCCTGACCAAAGAGGAATTCAATGCCAACTGCAGGTGTTGTGGGAGACTCCCCCCCTTGCTAAGGGAGCCAGGCTGGGGATAGCCTTGGGGGGGGTCCAAGAGCCACAATTATGGTGGTGGAACTAGAGCCTGGCATAGGGCCACCCCTGCCATGCGCGTGCCCTAGTTCTAACCCTTGGGCTAGGATGCCAAGCAAACTCAGGAATCATAGATGAAGAGCAGGGCCCCACTTGGACTCCTGCCAGCCCCCTGGTCCACACCAAATCTCCCCTGGAAGGGTGCACCTGTTCTGCTCCATGCCACGGCAGTTCCCACCACCCAACTGTTGCCTTGGGAGCTTCCCTGCTGCATTCCCTAAATTGAAAGTGTGTGTGTGGCCTTCCTGCAACAGAAGCTCAGGGCAGGGCGATGAGAGCTGGAGGTGCCCTTTGCAGAAAGGCACCTGTGAAAGAAAGCAAAGAGCGCCCAGGGCACCTGGAGTCTTCCAGAAAACGGACCCTGTGTCCCACTGGACCCGGGGTCGTTGCAAGCGCATTACACTCCTCACCGGCTGCTGCAGATAAGCCTGGCCCTCACGTTGTCAACCTCGCCACACACAGAGAGAAGCCTGTTTTGTCCCATGCCAGGTAAGGGGCTGAGCTGAGCTTACTCTGTCCTGGCTGTCACCATAGGAGGAGAAGACTAGTCCTGGAGCATCTTTCCAGCTAGACCAGGCCAGTCCCGGCACCTCCCGTTGCCAGAGCATCTTGACTGGAGCTCTGCTGCTGTGTGTAAGAGGCAAAGCAGGAGGGACGGACCTGGAACAGACAATCCTCCCAGGCTGAGACCACCCAGGGCCAGTGGACACGGTGGCCACAAGGGAAGAAGAAGACCCCACCCGTGACGTCCTCCCTGCTCCCCCTCCTCATGGCTTCCTAACCATCTGGCACCTGGGTTTACAGAGCTCTGCATGCATCCCCTTTCTCTCCAGAACACAGGCCAGCAGCACCCTCCTGTTCTTGACTAGGTTTTCTGCAGGAAGAAATGGTTTCGAATGAATAGCAGCTGGAACCCTTCAGCATAATCAGAATGAAACCTGCAGCTAGGGTAAGAAGGCACAACGTAAGGACTATTCTTAATGGAACAATGGAATTATTTGAGAGAATATCCTGATCTGATCTATAACTGAAAGAAAGGAAATTGAGACCATGCAGACAAGATCGTTCTGCAAACAGTCCAGTTATAGAAGAACGAGGCAGAGCTCAGAAGAGGAAACCATGACCAGCAGCCAGGATCCGGAACACCCCCAGGCTGCAGTCAAGTTGCTCCCCAAAGAAAGAAGCCAGGCGCACAATGAGGCTAATTGCCTGCACGCCTCTGACAAGGAGGCCTGGCTTGTCACACTAGGTGCCTCACTTCCACCACCAGCAGCAGCAGCAGCAGCAGCAGCAGCAGCAGTGTGAACGTACAGAAAGAAACAGGCTCCCAGGATAAAGACCCTGCTGAGCTATCAGTACTGCAGGCAGCTCTTTTGGCAACAGCACAGCAGTGCTGACAAGAGACAAGCAGGCAGGGGAGAGACGTTGCTCCTGACAAGAGAGGTTGCTCCTGCAGGTGGGAGAAGGTCGGAAGCCAGCCCAGTGCCCAGGAGCAGAGCAGGGAGTGCAGGCAGCAGGAGTCCAGTGACAGGAGGCACCAAAGCCCATTTCTTTGGAGCTGCAGCAGCGAGCACGAGTGGGTTGTGTACAAAGCGGTGGGCGTTCAGCAGACTGACTCCAGCTTCCGGGCATGAAGGGGCAGCAGCGGCCTACCGGGTACCTCTTCCGGTCTCCCTGTCATACAGCTGGTTAACAGGCACAGCCAGCGCCACGTCAGAGAAACAGCAGCAAGCCTCTGCACCGTCATGCGGGACTAGTGCTGCCGCCACCTGCCTGGTAGTGCCAGTGAGTAGTGCTGCTTGGGGGCCTTGGGGAGCAGAGCAGGCCTCAGTCAGTGGCACCTCCCCAGCCAGATGCGCCTCTTCCCCCTTTCCCCACTGCGCCCGAGGTGTCAGGAAGAGCTGCCAAAGCCAAAGAGAGGCTTGAAAGTTGAAGCGCATCGGACTTGGGCAAAAGTGGACGGACGGACTCCGCATTTGGAATGGGGCAGGAGGCAGCGACTCCGCAGGGGTTCCCTTCCTTTGCCTTCTGTGACACTGTGCGGCCACCTGGCACACTTAGGGGAGCCCCTTCCTTCCAGCTCTTTGCTCTGTTAGCACCTTTCTCTGGGGTCTAGGGGGCCATCGAGTCACAGCTACTGCTGCGACCAGGCAAGCCTTGGATGTACTGCAAGCCATCGCCGAAGGCGAGGAATGAATGACTCTTCCGGGAGAACAGGACATTGCTGGTGGCGGGGGCAGCATTTGGGAAGGGGTGTTTTTGTGGCCCCTGGCCTGCGTCATTCTGCTCTTGGACCACCAGGTGGCAGAATTGAATGCACTGACTCCCTCTCTCAGGGGGCGGAGGGGGAGGCCTTGCGGGTGGGGCCTGCTTTTTCAGCAACTCCTCAGTCAGCAACAGGGCAGGGTGCTATAATAAGAGTGACGCGAGGGGGGGCGGGAGAGGATGAAACAGAGAACAGAAGGCGGGCTGGTTTGTTTCGGGTGGTGAAAGCGCTGGATTGAGCAGCTGTATTTACAGAGGTGTTGGGGCAGCAGAATTTTCACCAATCTCAGAAAGTGAATCAAAAAGTCTCCTGGAAATCACAGATGAATCCAGAAGGGAGGAGAAGCAGCCTGATTGGTGCAGTCCCTTCCCTCAGCCCTGCGTGGACAGGGAGAGATGGTGGCCCCTTTGCCTGATTGTCACGGCTACTGAACTGCTGTGACGCTGGCAGGAGCTGGCAGAACTTGGGAAGGGTGGAAGGTGGGTCCCATCCACCCCCTCCAGCGGGGGGGGGGGGCACAGACGGACGACAGGCGTGTCTGGAAAAACGGCCATTTGCAGCGTGAGGTGGGGGGAGCAGTTGAAGGCTGAAGACCAGGGGCGTCGACAAGGAGAAGCGCGCGGGGCGGGCCGCCCGGGGGTGACGCGCGCACAAGGGTGACACGTGTCCCCCCGGCACTTACAGTTTGTTGTTGAAGCTGGGCCCGCCTGCCCGCCCTCGCGTCCGTTTGGCTCCAAAATGAGCCGAAAATGGCGCGGGGGTGCTCTGCTCCTGCGTGTGATGTCACGCGCGGGGGCGGAGCCGCATCCTTAAAGGTGACGCGCGCCCCCGCTCTGGGGTGACGCGCGTCCTTGTGACGCGACTGCTGAAGACTCCTCCTGGGGTCATCTCCTGTGTCTGCTGCGCAGCTGCTCTGCTGTCGCCGGTGCATTTGGAAGCAAAGCAAAAGTGCCCCGCCCTCCTTGCCTGCCAGGGCTCTCTCCTCAGCTAGCAGAAGCCAAGTCCCCCGGGTAGCCCCTGGCTTGGGAAAGAAGCCCCTCCCTTTCCCCAAAAGGACACAAGTGAGGAGCAATGGGGACTGACGCGGGGGGCTGGAGCCAGGTCGCTCTAGGCCTGGAGGTGGAGATAAACGCATCCGTCATCCTGACTCTTCACTGGGGTCTGGGGGGGGCATCAAGTCACAGCTAATACTGGATGGGAAAGGAGGACCAGACCACTTGAAGGTCTTTGCTGCAAGTCCCCCTGAAAACGGTTTCTCTTTTCTCAGCACCAGATCCTTCCAGCACAGAATGCTCTGAGCGTTAGAGCGTTTTGTTTCTCCTTGGAGCAAAGCTCCAAAAGTCTGGCTTGAAGCTCTCTGGGGCGTCCAGAAGCCCCCGGGGCTGCTTCCTGCTCCATTTCACGGCCTTGTACTCGAGTCCTGGGAACTGGCAGGGCACACAGGAAGAGACCCAAGAGTGTGTGGGGAGGGGGAGGACTCAAAGTATCCAAGACGGTGTGTATGGAGGACGTTTCCCCATTGGCCTGACTGAGAGGTCTCCATGTTCTCCTGTCAAGGGCAATGCAGACCAGGGAGATCTGTGGGGCCGTCACTTGGTGGCCTAGCCGCGCAGGGGTTCTCAACCAGTGGGACTAAATGGGCCGTTGCTGGTGGTACTCGGACTGCCGGCCCCCCAGAACCCTGCTCCGACGTGGCGCTTTTGCCGCTCCCGAGAGGCCACGCAGCAGAGCTGTGCAAGAACATGGTCAAAGGCAACCCCTGAATAGGCCTGTTTTCCAGAAGTGGATGAACGAGAAGTCATCAGAACAAGACCAGCCAGGGCAGGGACTGGTCCCCGAGCGCCCTGCCCCCTTTGGCCTGCAGGCAGACCCCTGGCACCCTGACCCCTGCCACATCATCGGGGTCAGGGCAGTCATGAAGCTGCTCGGAAGGGACAGGTCCAGCCTGGGCGATGGCTGAGCACCTTGGGCCACTCCTCACGCCCAGGGTGTGTTTGTTGCCCACCCTGCGTGGCCTCCTCAGGCGGCTCGGTATGGGGCCGACTCCAGCTCATGCCTGACAGTCCTGCTGCGACTCCTCCGAATCACCAAACCTGTCAGCCACATTCAGGAGCTTGTACTGGAAAGCCCCCCAGGCAGGTGCAAGTGCCACATCAATCTGTCAGGGCTCAGCTGACGAGTTCATCATGTTTTCTGCTTGCATTCCACTGTCTGGATGGATTAGTCGAAGGGCTGCTCTCCCAAAGGCCCTCTCCAGAGCCCGCCCAGCCTTCAGAGTTAATCACAAAAGCATCAGCTTTTGTATAGATTATGAGGTGGTGATTCATCATGGAAATACTTCATGATCACTTGGGCACATGCAGGAGGACTTAGCCTCCGAATCATGACTAACTAACCAAGTGCAGCAGGCCAAGGAAACGTCCCCATCCGACGGGGAGGAAATGAGAGGAGCTGAGGCTGGCGATCTGCAAGCCTGCCTCCCGGAAAGGCCCCCCCCTCGTCTCCTCCTCCTCCTCCTCCTGCCCAGGGTTCCTGGTCAAAGCAACTGACGAGTGCTCAGCATGCCGTGTGAAGAACAGCTTTACAGCAGGGGTTCTCAAACACACACACACACACACACACACACACACACACACACACACACACACACACACACGGCATACCACTTGCCGTGCCAGACCCCGCGTACCACCGGAAGTAGATGACATCATCACCAGTTACTTCTGGGTTGGAGGCCTCAGCGCAAGCCTGCAACGGCCAGCTCCAGGCGGGGGGAGGGCAGACTTTTCCCAGCACGCGAAAGCCATGCACTGGAGCGCTGGCCACCGAGCCGATCCTCCTACCAGCCTTTGCAGGCTTGCACCAAGGCCTCCATGATGCGAGGTGGGTGTTTCTGCGGGTGCCGCGCATACCACCAACACCCATTTCACGTCCCACTGGCTGAGAACCCCTGGGTTACAGGTTCGACCTGCAGTTCAAGATGGAGTGAATGCAGTTCAAAATGGTCCCTCATGAAAGGGCTCCGGAGAAAACTCCACAGTCAGGGAATAAGAGGGCAGGTCCTCTTGTGGATTAGGAACTGGTTGAAGACCAGGAAACAGCGAGTGGGAGTCAATGGGCAATTTTCACAATGGCGAGAGGTGAAAAGCAGTGTGCCCCAAGGATCGGTCTTGGGACCGGTGCTTTATTTATTTACAATGCTATTTTCAACTTATTCATAAATGACCTGGAGTTGGGGATAAGCAGCGAGGTGGCCAAGTTTGCGGATGACACGAAACTTTCCGGGTGGTGAAGACCAGCAGGGATTGTGAAGAGCTCCAGAAGGACCTCTCCAAACTGGGAGAATGGGCAGCAAAATGGCAGATGCGCTTCAATGTAAGTAAGTGTAACGTGATGCATATTGGGGCAAGAAATCAAAACTTCACATACACGCTCATGGGTTCTGAGCTGTCTGTGACGGATCAAGAGAGAGATCTTGGTGTGCTGCTGGACAGGTCGATGAAAGTGTCGACCCAGTATGAAGAAGGCCAATTCCATGCTTGGGATCATTAAAAAAGGGATTGAGAATAAAATTGCCAATATCATTATGCCTTTGAACAAATCGATGGTAAGGCCACATCTGGAGTACTGCGTCCAATTCTGGTCAACACACCTCAAAAAGGATATAGTTGAATTAGAAAAGGTGCAGAAAAGAGCAACCAAAATGATTTGTGGGCTGGAGCACCTCCCTTATGAGGCAAGACTACAGCGTTTGGGGCTTTTCAGTCTAGAAAAAAGGCGCCTGAGGAGGGACATGATTGAGACGTATAAAATTCTGCATGGGATGGAGAGCGTGGATAGAGGGAAATTCTTCTCCCTCTCGCACAACACCAGAACCAGAGGACATGCACTAAAATTGAGTGGAGGGAAAGTTAGAACAGACAAAAGAAAGTATTTCTTCACCCAGTGTGTAAAGGCGGTATATAAATACTGATTTATTATTATTATTATTATTATTATTGGAGTAGAGCGGAAACTTTCATGGCCTGATATAACTTTACAAGAAACAGGATTTATGGGCATAAAAGCCATGTAGCATAGATTTTTGAGCCATGTTTAGCGATCGCAAATGTATAAAATCAGTGATCCAGTGATTTTATACATTTGCAATCGCTAAACTTGGCTCAAAAATCTATGCTACATGGCTTTTATGCCCATAAATCCTGTTTCTTGTAAAATTATTATTATTATTATCTCCCTCCCAGCGTCTCCCCCGTCAACATCCTTTGCCTGCAATTTCTAGGCTTGTTCTCAGGTTGAGTCCAAAGCAGGCAAAATCATCGCTGTGCAAGACGCTCAGGCTCTGCAGTGAGGCTGCTAAAAATATGTCCTGTGTCCCCTCCTGCATCCTGGCAGAAACTTTAAATAGCTTTGTGGATTTCACATTTCAGGAACGGTTGAGTTCAAAAACCTTCTGACAGTCTCTGAGCTAAAAATAAATGCTACAGGAGGAGCTGGCGGGTCCTTTCCACCGAAGCAGCTTTGCCTGCCTACCTGTCTGGGGGGGGGGGGTTTAACATGGGACCAGAGACTGCTGGCCAGGGGAGGGGGCTGAGCCATGACACTGCAAAGCAGTGTGGCTGCAGCAGGTGTGAGGACGGCCCAGGGACCTGGAGGGGTGTCTGTCTCTTCCCATCTCACTCTCTATCTAACAGGATACTTCTATCCTGCCTTTCTTCTGGGTTGGAGCTTGAGGGGGGCTCCCAGGGGCTCTCCTCCCACCACCTAGACCTGTTTGGCTTCACCACCAGACTGGCTGTGTCTGCCGGGCACTTCTAAGACCACAGCCTGGGCCCATATCCAGGGGCCTCTCTGTCTAGCAGCAACTCCTCGAGGTGAGGGCCAACTCTTGAATCGAAGCCTGCAGGCCGCCAGGGAGAGTCTCTGGGCCGCGCTTGCAGTGGAAAAGCTCGTTTCCTCTATGGATTTCTTCACAACAGTGGATCTTTGCTGGGGAATTGCCACTGGATCAGATCTGAAGCCTTCAGGGATCAGCCCAGAGAGTTTGTTTGGCAAAGAGGCCTGAAGTTTAACTCTGGCCTCCAACCAAACAGGTCAAAAAATAAAACAGAGAAAAGCTTGACACACTCACAACCACCACACCAGAAGAACAGGAGGTGTGATGCCCAGAGAAGGGCAATCTCTCCCTCCCTCCCCACTATGCAGATTATATACATGCCCTGGGGGGTGGTCGTGGGGCTTGTCTTTTCCACACACAAGGAAAACCATCCTCAATGGGTGCTTGTGGAATGTGCAGTTTTCGCAACCCTGTCCTACCCTTGGCCCTGTTTCCAGTGGAGCAGCAGTTCCCCATCCTCACTCCAGTTGTGGTCCCCAAAACGTGAGGGTGGGGAAGGAGGCAGAGGTGTCCTTGACTGGCCTCCACTGCGGGGGAGGGGATTGTCCTATGGCACATTGGTCCTTGATTTGGCTAGTAGCTTGCACAGACACCCGAGAGCCCCCTTCCCTAACAGTCCCCCCCACACACACACAAGGGACAGGGGGCAATTCCTTGTATCTTCAGATACCTGTTGGGAAGGTTTGTCAGGAAGCGGTGGGCTGCCTGCATCGCCCAGGGGGGCTCTCCCTCCCTCTGCTGCAGAGACCTCAGCTCCTCCTGCCACTGTCTTCCTTGAAACCCACCTGCAGGAAGTTCTCCTTCCGGACAGGGCAAGGTTGCCACCTAGAGGTCACTTCATCTCCGACTCACCTGTGGGCTCACCTGGAGTGAGCCCTTTTCAGGAGCAGCGAGTGGCTTCACTGGGACGAAGTGCCTCACTGGGACAAAGTGCCAAGGTAAGCAGTCCAAAACAAAACAGGAGGAGGATAAAAGAAGGGAAAAAAGCAGGCTAAACTTAACCTTAAGCACAGTTAATCTTAAGCAGTATTTAAACTACACCTTAAGCAGAGTTAAACTTAAACAGACTTTAAACTACACCTTAAGCAGAGTTAAACCTCAGCAGAATTTAAAACTTTAAGTGTATAGTAGGCCAGATGTAAATTGAGGAGGCCAAATGTAAATTGAGCAGGCAGGAACCATAGCAACAAATTCCTGCCAGTGAACAGGCAGGCAAGAACCATAGCAACAAATTCCTGCCAGTAAACCCCATCAGGCCCCGCCCATGGAGGCCAGTCTTTTCAAACTTTCAGGTAGACAGGGGGAGGAGCTACATAACAGTTTAAATCTGGGGCTGGTTTGCGAGTGAGCCCTTTTCAGGAGCAGCGAGTGGCCTCAATGGGACCAAGTGCCTCACTGGGACAAAGTGTCAAGGTAAAAAAAGACACAGTGAGTTAAGCAGCTGTGCGAGTTCAGCAGCGAGGCGAGGAAGCCAGGCCCCACACACTTTTCAGGAGCAGCGAGTGGCCTCAGTGGGACCAAGTGCCTCACTGGGACAAAGTGTCAAGGTAAAAAAAGACACAGTGAGTTAAGCAGCTGTGCGAGTTCAGCAGCGAGGCGAGGAAGCCAGGCCCCACACACTGCCCGGCACTTCCCTTGAAGAGAGGAGAGCTCCAACAACATTAAGATAGATGGACATAACCTTGAGGAAGCAGTAAGTGATTTATTATACAGAGGGAAGCGCTAAAAGCGCGGGAACCACAAATTAGTTAATTAGAAAGGGAAGCCACATATCCGGCTTGACCGGAGGTAACCTCTCAGTTTGTGCACTCCAGTCATTTCAGAAACGGTGGTTTCCGTTCCTAATCAACTAACCCAGCGGTCTCTAAGTGTTTCGCTACAGTAGCGCACGAACTGAGAGGTTACCTCCAGTCAAGCCTAGTGTGTTTTCTCTAGCCAAGTAAAGCTAAGCAAGTCTGCCACGTGGGTGGGGAGTAAAACAGAGTAAGGGAGAGGGGAACGGAGCGACGAATAGCTACCCCCCCTAAGGGAATTCCAACAGGTTATGCGGCCCAGTTAACGCAAACGCTGCTGCGTGAAGAGAATCAGCTCTATTCAGAGAGAGAGAGAGAGAGAGAGAGAGAGGGAGAGAGAGAGATTTTTTTCCCCCCACACCAATTGTTTTTGGTCAGACTTGCTAGAGGCTAGAGACAATGGCTACAGCCAGGCTATTAGCAGCAGATATCCCAACAATGAAATTGGTCCCTAAGGCATTCAGGGTGTGGAAGAGGATGATGGAAGGTGAATTGAGAATGAAAAAGGTCTATTTTGTGCTGAGTGAGGATCGTCCAGGAGAAGGGAGCTCTGAGGAAGAGAAGGAGAGGTGGAGTTTTGCTGATTATGCAGCACAACATCTCATTTTTCGTACATTAGACGATGAAGCAAGACCCTATGCAGAAGAAGCAAAAAGTGCAAAAGAAATGTGGGAGTGTCTCAGACAACGTTATGAAAATTTGGCTGAAAAGAGTCAATGTATTTTGATTGATAACCTGTGTAAACTCAAACTGCGGAGCAAAGAAGGCTATGAGTCCCACTGCAGCAAGCTAATGCAGATCTTTAACGATTTCGCCACGACAGGTTTAAAATTTGATGAGGAACAAAGGGTTGCATTTTTGGGGGGTTCATTAGAAGATAAAATATTCTCCCCTTTCAAAAGTTCAGTTCGAGGAAGGGAGAAAAAGGAATACTCGAAAGTTTTAATAGAACTAGCAAATGATTGTATTTCTTCAAGAGAGCACGTTGAGACAAATTTCAGAGTGGAAAGCAGCCCCCTAGACAGACGAGACGAGGAAGCCCCGTCACTTGCTTCAGATGTGGATTGGAGAATCACATTGCCAAACATTGTCAATCAGATAAGGACCATTCACACCTCTCCCTTTTCAGGAGCAGCGAGTGGCCTCACTGGGACCAAGTGGCTCACTGGGACAAAGTGGCAAGGTAAAAAAGACACTGCGAGTTAAGCAGCTGGGCGAGGAGAAGGTAAGTGAACTCTCTCAGTTGTGCAGCTTTGTCTAACTTTAATTTACCATTAACTGTAAAGGACTTGGTTAAAGCTACCTTAAACTTAAGATAGAACTAAGCCTAGCTAAGTAGAACTAAATATAACCTGAGGAGGGGAATTTTAAGGTCCAGTAGCTAGGACACAGGCACAGAAGCTAGGTGGGGAAATTAAATAGATTCAAATAAACAAACAAGCACCTATCTAAAAGACAGGGGCAGAAACTGGACAAGCCTGGGAGCGGATTCTAAAGAGAATTGCAGTCCAAATCTAAACAGGTCTACTCTGAGTAAAACCAGTGTTTACTCAAGAGTAAAAGCCCAGGGCAGAGACCTGAGTCTACTTTAGAGTAGGAGCCCAAAACAAAACAGGAGGAGGCTAAAAGAAGGGGAGAAAGCAAGCTAAACTACCTTAAGCAGAGTTAAACCTTAAGCAGAGTTAAACCTTAAGCAGAATTTAAAACATACAGTTTAAAACATACAGACCGCATGGTATAGTAGGCCAGACCGCATGGTATAGTAGGCCAGATGTAAATTGAGGCAGCAGCAGGAACAATAGCAACAGGAATTTCCTACCAGTAACCCCCATCAGGCCCCACCCCCCTTAGAGGCCAATCTTTTCAAACTTTCAGGTAGGCAGGGGGGAGGAGCTACACAACAGTTTAAATCTGGGGCTGGTTTGCGAGTGAGCCCTTTCAGGAGCAGCGAGTGGCCGCACTGGGACCAAGTGGCAAGGTAAAAAAGACACTGAGAGTTAAGCAGCTGGGCGAGTTCGGCAGCGGGGCGAGGAAGCCAGGCCCCACAGACTGCCTGGCACTTTCCTTGAAGAGAGGACAGAGGAAGAGAGGAGAGCTCCAACAACCTTGAAAAGAGGAGAGTTCCAACAACATTAAGGTACCCAAACTTTGATAACTCCATAACTTACACTCAAAAGCTATGCAGTCAGACAGCCAGCAGAAGGGTGGGGGCTATCCAGTGTTTTGCACTGAGTGTCACATGTATGGCTATCTGCCTCTTGGGCACAAGTCATGGGTGTGTGCTCGGTGCAAAGAGCTCCAGGCTCTCAGGGAACAGGTTCGCTCCCTTGAAGCCACGGTTGCTGACCTGGAGAAGCAGAGACAGGTAGAGAGGAACCAGGGTGAGACTTCTAGGGACGTGGAGGCACCGTCCCACCCTCAGTTGGCCAGCTCCTCAGCTGCCAGGAAAGGGAGTCTCAGGGCTGGAGGACGTCGCTCTGGAAAAGAGGGAAACAATCCCACAGTGGGGACCCCTTCGTCAGGTGATGGGCCCGTATCCAGTCGCACTATGGATACTCCTCTGGGGAGGGGGCGAAGGGGGCTTCTTGTCGTGGGTGACTCTATAGTGAGGAACATAGAGAGGGGGGTCTGTGACGGATGTGAGGACCGCATGGTGACTTGCCTACCTGGTGCGAAGGTTGCGGACATCACCTCTCGTCTAGATAGGCTGGTAGAGAGTGCTGGGGAGGAGGTAGCGGTTGTGGTGCATGTTGGCACCAACGACGTGGGGAAATGTAGCCGGGCGGTCCTGGAGGCCAAATTTAGGTTGCTAGGTAGGAAGCTCAAATCCAGGACCCCAAAGGTAGCATTCTCAGAAGTGCTACCTGTTCTACGCGCAGGGCCAGCTAGGCAGGCGGAGCTCAGGAGTCTCAATGCGTGGATGAGACACTGGTGTCAGGAGGAGGGGTTTAAGTTTGTTAGGCACTGGGGAACGTTTTGGGACAAGCCGGGCCTGTACAAGAGGGACGGGCTTCACTTGAACCAAAACAGAACCAGACTGCTGGCGCGTAACATTAAGAAGGTGGCAGAGCAGCTTTTAAACTGACTTCTGGGGGAAAGCCGACAGGAGCCGAGGGGCATCCGGTTCGGGACTCCTCCTCCCTAGGGAATGAGGGTGCAGAGGATGGGGAACAGTCAAGTAATAGCAGAGTAAAAATTGGGAGTGGTAGCGTGATGGGACATGACAGCCAGTCTAGCAGGACAGAAGGCTGCAGGAATAAAGGTGCAAACATGCAGCCCTTCTTGGGGGACCTGGTATATGAGTGCTTTTATGCAAATGCCCAAAGTCTACGGGCAAAGATGGGAGAACTGGAATGTTTGGTGGCTAGGGAAAACATTGACATAGTAGGTATAACAGAAACCTGGTGGAATGCGGAGAACCAGTGGGATACTGCAATTCCAGGATATAAACTCTATAGGAGGGACAGAGAGGGGCGTGTTGGAGGTGAGTTGGCCATCTATGTCAAAGAGGGGGTAGAATCCACCAGAGTAGAGCTGGAGGGGGGCTCTGACTCCTCCGTAGAATCACTGTGGGTTAGATTACCAGGCTCAAAGACCGATGTAATAGTAGGGGCATGCTACCGTCCTCCAGATCAAAAACCTGAAGGGGATCTTGAAATGAGGAAGCAAATCAGGGAGGTGTCAACGAGAGACAGGGTTGTAGTCATGGGGGACTTCAATTATCCTCACATCGACTGGGTCAATTCATGCTCAGGTCATGAAAGAGAGACTGGATTTCTGGATATGTTAAATGACTGTGCCTTAGAGCAGCTTGTCACGGAACCGACCAGAGGACAGGTGACTCTGGACTTGATATTGTGTGGCACTCAAGATCTGGTCAGGGAGGTAAATGTTACCGAACCGTTGGGGAACAGTGACCATGCTGCGATCTGTTTCGCCATGCATGTCGGAGGGAGAATGCCGAGCAAATCTGACACAAAAACCCTTGACTTCCGAAGGGCTGACTTCCCCAAAATGAGGAGACTAGTTAAAAAAAAGCTGAAAGGGAAGGTAAAAAGAGTCCAATCGCTCCAGAGTGCATGGAGGCTGTTTAAAACAACAGTCATAGAGGCCCAGCGGGAGTGTATCCCACAAAGGAGGAAGGGCTCGAACAAGTCCAGGAGGGTGCCGGCATGGCTAACAAGCACAGTTAAGGAGGCTGTAAAAGGCAAGGAAGCTTCCTTCCGTAAATGGAAGTCTTGCCCTAGTGAGGAAAATAAACAGGAGCACAAACTGTGGCAAAAGAAATGTAAAAAGATGATACGGAAGGCCAAGCAAGACTTTGAGGAACGTATGGCAGGCAACATAAAAGGGAATAATAAAAGCTTCTTCAAATATGTTAGAAGCAGGAAACCTGCCAGGGAAACGGTTGGTCCGCTGGATGGTGAAGGAGAGAAAGGGGTGATAAAAGGGGACTTGGAGACTGCAGAGAAATTAAATGAGTTATTTGCATCTGTCTTCACGGCAGAAGACCTCGGGCAAATACCGCTGCCAGAACGGTCTCCCCTGACTAAAGAATTAAGTCAAATAGAGGTTAAAGGAGAAGACGTCTCAGACTTAATTGACAAAATAAAGATCAATAAATCACCAGGCCCGGATGGCATCCACCCAAGAGTTCTGAAGGAACTCAAGAATGAAGTTGCTGACCTCTTGACCCAAATATGCAACTTGTCCCTTAAAACGGCCACTGTGCCAAAGGATTGCAGGATAGCTAATGTCACGCCAATCTTTAAAAAAGGAAGGAGGGGGGACCCGGGAAACTACAGGCCGGTCAGCCTAACATCTGTTCCAGGGAAGATGGTGGAAAGTCTCATTAAGGATAAAATCTTAAAATACATAGAAGAACAAGCTCTGCTGAGGGAGAGTCAGCATGGCTTCTGCAAGGGGAAGTCTTGCCTCACAAACCTGTTAGAATTTTTTGAAAAGGTCAACAGGCATGTGGATGCGAGCGAACCCGTGGATATTATATATCTGGATTTTCAGAAGGCGTTTGACACGGTCCCTCATGAAAGGCTCCTGAGAAAACTCCACAGTCAGGGAATAAGAGGGCAGGTCCTCTTGTGGATTAGGAACTGGTTGAAGACCAGGAAACGGCGAGTGGGAGTCAATGGGCAATTTTCACAATGGCGAGAGGTGAAAAGCGGTGTGCCCCAAGGATCGGTCTTGGGACCGGTGCTTTTCAACTTATTCATAAATGACCTGGAGTCGGGGATAGGCAATGAGGTGGCCAAGTTTGCAGATGACACTAAACTTTTCCGGGTGGTGAAGACCAGCAGGGATTGTGAAGAGCTCCAGAAGGATCTCTCCAAACTGGGAGAATGGGCAGCAAAATGGCAGATGCGCTTCAATGTAAGTAAGTGCAAAGTGATGCACATTGGGGCAAGAAACCAAAATTTCACATATAAGCTAATGGGTTCTGAGTTGTCTGTGACGGATCAAGAGAGAGATCTTGGGGTGCTGGTGGACAGGTCGATGAAAGTGTCGACCCAGTGTGCGGCAGCTGTGAAGAAGGCCAATTCCATGCTCGGGATCATTAAAAAAGGGATTGAGAATAAAACTGCCAATATCATTCTGCCTTTGTAGAAATCGATGGTAAGGCCACATCTGGAGTATTGTGTCTAGATGGGCGTTTGGCCTGATCCAGCAGGGCTCTTCTTATGTTCTTATGTTCTCCCGAGCTAGCCCTGCCGAAAACAAAAGAAGAGATTATAAGGAAGGGGGAAGGGGCCCACAGCATTCCTCAGGAGAGAGTCACAGACAAGGAAAGAGTTTCAATATGTACCTGGTAGAAAAGCAAAAAGCCATGTTTTCACATCAAAATCAGAACTCAAGTTCTGGCTGGATTCTGGACTCTGGTTGTACAACGCACATGAGTCCGCATGTTCAGTTTTTCCAAGAGCTAAACCGAGATTTTTCAGGTGAAATAACAGTGGCAAATGTTGAAAAATTGCGCATATGTGGAAGAGGTAAAGTAAAACTACAATGCTTTGCAAATGGTAAAATAAATGAACTCATAGCAAACAATGTGACTTATGCCCCAGAGATACAACATAACATGTTAAGCGTGTCAACTATGACCAGAAAAGGATTAACCGTTGAATTTGAGGGGGGTAGATGTAATATTTTGAAAAATACTGAACTAATTGCACAAGGATCTATGCAGGATGGAGTTTATTTTCTAGATATGCCAAAATAGCATGGAGAGAAAGTGATGTCTGCCCAACAACAATGCAGAAATGAATGTGCTCACCTGTATCACAGAAAATGTGGACACACAGACATCAGTGGCATACTGGACCTGCAGAGGAGAGACCTGGCAGAAGGACCACAGGTAAAGCGCTGCAGCAACCATCCAGAAAAGTGTATGGTATGTATGAAAACAAAAGACATAAAACTTTCTATTCCACAGAAAGCTGAGAAGTGCAGTACCAGCAGTGTGTTAGAACTTATTCACACTGAATTATATGGCCCAATTAAAACGCCATCTGTTGGTGGGAACAGATTCATATTGACTTTTACTGATGACTTTTCAAATTATAGTATGATTTACTTACTGAAGGACAAAAGTGAAATTCTTGGCAAGATCAAGCAATACGTGGCAGCTGTGAGCAACAGGTTTGGAAAGAAGCCTCAACAGCTGAGGACTAGCAACGATAATCCGCGTGGTGAGTACATGTCAAACCAGACACGCAAATACCTTGACCAACAAGGTATAACTCACACACCAACAGCTCCATGTACCTCACAACAGAGTGGGGTGGCAGAGAGAAAGAACAGAAGTCTTTTAGAGATGACCAGAGCAATGCTTGCAGATGCAGAGCTACCTACTAAATTTTGGGGTGACGCTATAGATACAGCTAACTATATGCAGAACAGACTGCCCACTAAAGATGCAGGAAAGACCCCATATGAACTATGGCATGAGAAAGCACCAAGCATTTCAGAGTTTTTGGGTGCAAGGTTTATGCTTATGTGCCAAAAGAAAAGAGATCCAAACTAGATCTCAGAGCACAAGAAGGGATCTTTATTGGCTACCCAAAAGGATCCACTGGCTATAAAATAATGGACTTAAAGACTGGACAGGTGTCAGTTCGTCATGGGCTCTACTTTGAAGAGCATAAAAAGACTAACAAGAGCCAAAGCTTCATAGAGAAAACACCAGTGATAAATGATGAACTAATGTATGTGCAAGATTACTACCCAGAGATCAGTACACCAGCAGAAGGGGACACAGCTGAGGAAGAGCTGCCGGAGCCAGACGTCACCAGTGATGCAGACCAGGTTCCAGATCAGCACCTCAGACGTTCACCCAGAGAGAACAAAGGCGTACCACCTGCACGATTTGAAGTGTGCAACCTCGCAAGGTCGTCGTTGCGGCGAGAGTCAAGTAAGTGGAAAGACACTGCACAACACAAAACAGAAGGGGCCCGAGAGCGCCAGAACCATGAAGAATCTTCGAGCAAGAAGCTGAATCCAGAGTCTGCGAGCAAAGATGAATATCGCGGACTCCAGCATCCAAAATTTGAGAAGGGGTGTTGGAAATAATGGGCAAATTCCATATGCTGGACACTGGGGGGGGGTGTATGCATGTTATATGATCACCTAGGTAGACCTTCTTGTCTTTGACCCCTCATTGTCTTAAGGAAGGGGCGTGGCCCCAGACCCAGTTTCCTCCTTCTTCACCCTTCTCTCACTCTCTTCTGCATCTGACCACTGACCAGGGAAGACGTGGCAAGCTGCCCTCCTGCAGCCCAGCGCCATCTTTCCAGCGTGCCTCCATGCAGAGAGCCCTAGCATTAGGAGGGTTCTGTCCTTTCAAGTTTAGTGTATCCTCTGATGTGAATCAGACGTTGTAGATATGAATGAAAACTGTAAGTAAACTTCTTTTTGCAACTTCAATCAACTATGCCTAGTGTGTTTTCTCTAGCCAAGTAAAGCTAAGCAAGTCTGCCACATGGGTGGGGAGTAAAACAGAGTAAGGGAGAGGGGAACGGAGTGACGAATAGCTACCCCCCCCAAGGGAATTCCAACACTTTTCTGTCACAGCGCGGATTTCTCCCAGCTTCTACAAAATGACGGCTTTGTTTCCTGAGCAGTCAGTAATTCCAGGGCCCCTTCACACAGTCCGGCTCCTTGGAAACCCCCTGGGGGAATCTGGGAAGAGACTTGTGTTTGTGGTGGAGAAGTTGTGCTGGTGTCTTTGCAATACCCGTTTACACAAACGATGAGTTCAGCAGACTCAGCGAGTAGAGCCCCCCCCAAGCAGGTGAAGCTGTCCCAAAGCAGCACCAGTCCATGCCCTAGATTCTGCTGCTGCTGCTGCTGTCTCCTTTTTTCTCTGACAAGAAAAGTTCTGCCTTGGGCAGCCGCGTTCTGGGAAACCGGACCGGTTCCTCATCCCTCACAGGCCTTCCTGCAAGGGCACTTTCTCGAAGTGCACCAGACAGCTGCCAGCCAGGGTCCGACCGAGCAGGATCCTCTTTGGCAGGGACATCGTTCAGAGCACAGCTGGCATCTGCTGGTGCAACAGCGTCGTTACAGCGAACTCGGAGTCCCTCCCCCCCCAAGCCTACAGCAGCAGGAATGAACCCACAGGGCGTCTTGCAGCCAGGAATGTGCTTGCGTTGCTTGCACCAAGGCTCATTTTAGCCAAGGGAAGGCTCGTGGTCCCTCCCAGCAGAAGCATGATGGATGACCAGGGTTCCTACACTTCTTGTGTTATTGGGGAGGGGCTGGAGAGGGGAGGGGGCTGCAGCGTGCAGACAGTAACCACCATCTCTTGCTTTTAGGAGCAGCAGCAGTACCAGATCAGCAGTACCAGAATTGGGTCCCACCAGAGTTACAGACATCCGGGTCTACAGGGTGCAAACTGTGAAAAACCGATTAGATGCAGGGGCATAATAGACCGCTGCAGGGCCAATATATCAGGAAAACAGGGAAGGGCTCCAACTGAAAGTGGCTGCAGGATGGAAAACTAAAGGAAGAAACAGAGGGACTGATCTTTGCTGCACAAGAACAAGAATCACAAACAAATGTTATGAAGGCAAAAATGGGAAAGATCTCGAATGATGCCAAATGTCGGCTCTGTAAAGAAAACGATGAAACCACTGATCACATGGTAAGTGGGTGCAGCCATCCCAGGAGATAATCGGATCAAGGAGAAACAATGGGGAAAGATCACAAAATACGAAGACCTGGACATGGAAATACAGCAGTGCCTTGGGGGAAAGAAAACAACCACCCACCCTATTGTCACTGGTGCACTCGGCGCAATCCCCAAGGCCCTTGAGAAATATCTGGCCAATATAGGCATTGACAAGATAACTGTTCAACAACTGCAACGAGTCGCACTATGAGGAACATCGAACATTATACAGCGGCGATAATATCTCACCAGTCCTTAAACGCTTGGGTAGAGTTCAAACTAGTGAGCACCCAAAACTCCTAGTCCAAACATCTGGTGGGCTGTGACACCACTGATGATGATGGTATAAACAAATAGTTTCGTCTCATGGCAACCCTGTGAAGCAGGCTAGGTTTGTTCAAAACCATCCAGAGGGATATGGGGAGAGGGAGCCTGGGTT
Source organism: Plestiodon gilberti rubricaudatus (assembly GCA_026170595.1). NCBI lineage: Eukaryota > Metazoa > Chordata > Lepidosauria > Squamata > Scincidae > Plestiodon > Plestiodon gilberti. Next base: position 546,946 of record JANXHW010000007.1, on the reverse strand, counting down.
TCCCATCCCAAGCCCAACACTGTGCAGCCCAATCCTATCCCCTGCCAGTCCATAGTGTTGGGATAAGCCTCTATTGGGAGGTTATCTAGGAGATTCTTAGCAGAGTTTGTTCCTGTTTACACCCAGGCAGACTGCTATTAGCTAAATAAACACACGAGGCATATGCTGAGTTAAGTTGCAAAAAGAAGAAGTTTACTCACGGTTTCAGTTCACATTTACAGCATCTGATTAAGATCATAGGTTATTCTAACTTAAGGATGAAGCGCCCCGCATTGCTGGCGCCTCCTGCATGGTAGTCTGCGTGGAGCATGGCCGCCATTCATCAGAGCTCAGGCATGCCATGTCCTGCATCAGGAGAAGGAAGAGAGTGAGAACGGGCAAGAAGAAGGAGGAAATAGGTCAGGGAGCCACGCCCCTTCCTTGGAACATAGAGAGGTCAAGGCAAAAGGTCTTTCAGGTGACCAGACGACACACCGCCCCCCAGTGTTCCCCCCAGTGTCCAGCAGCCGAATGCTGCCCACCTCCAACAGTGTGTGTGTGGGGGGGGGGGCAACCAGATGGTCTGGGAGAGGTAAATAAAAACATTTTACACTTACCTCTCCGTAAGTGTAATTCATCTGTGGAACTCCTTGCCACAGGATGTGGTGATGGCATCTGGCCTAGATGCCTTTAAAAGGGGTTTGGACAGATTCATGGAGGAAAAGACCATCACAGGTTACAAGCCATAAGCAACCTCCTGGTTTTAGAAGTGGGTTTTCTCTGTGCCAGGTGCAAGGGAGCATTAACAGGATACAGGTATCTTGTTGTCTTGTGTGCTCCCTGAGGCATCTGGTGGGGCCACTGTGTGACACAGGAAGCTGGACTAGATGGGCTCTTGGCCTGATCCAGCAGGGCTCTTCTTATGTTCTTATGTTCTTATAAGTGTCGCCTGGCTGTCAATGGGTCTCCTTGGACCAGTGGTGTCACCCCAAGGCAGGGGGGCGCGCATCACCCTAGTGAGGCTCTGCCTACAGCGCGGCCATAGGCCGCGCCGCGATTTTGGGGGGGCGACCCGGCTGCACCCTGCCCCGGGTGCCCGCGTCGCCCTCCGGACGCTCAGAGGCCGGCCCGGGAGCCGGCCTCGGAGCGTCAGACCCCGCCGGCGCGTTAATACGGGTATTTTTACAATTTTCGCGCATGCGCAGAGACTGTTTTGAGGACATTTTGCCCTCAAAACCGTCTGCGCATGCGTGAAAATTGTAAAAAATACCCGTATTAACGCGCCGGCGGGGTCTGACGGCGGGGTCTAACGCGCTGGAGCGCCGGCGGCGTCCGGAGGGTGTCGCGCGTCATGGAGGTGACGCGCGTGGGGGTGCGCGCATCACCCCGTGGCACGCGTCACCCCCTGGCGGCCCGCCCCCGGGCCACGCTCCAGTGACGCCAGTGCCTTGGACCATGCCAGCTCTTTTGCTGGCATAAGTCCAAGGAGAGTCAGGGAATGCGCCTGGGCCAGGAAAGGGGGATAGGATCCGGCACACACTGCTGCCACTGAGACCCACCCCCTCTCATCCCTGGTTCCTCCCCCAAACCGTCTCCATCCTCCCCTGAACTGCTCATGGCCCTTCCCCACCACCGTCCTTCCTGATCCGGTGCAGCGGGGGGGGGGGTCTGGGTGGCAGCCTCCGGCCACTGATGACAACAGCTTTGGAGCGCTTGACGGTGGCGTGCCTTCCATGCCACGGTAACTGGACTTGTGGCAGCAGAGTGCGAGATCTGCCACTGTAGGCCCAGGATCAATCGGGCCGTTTGTCTCCCTCCACAACCCCGCTGGTCTCAAGCACCAGGCTCCGCCCCCTGCTGCTCCCTGGGCTCCCTGCCCCGGCATCAAGAACACGTGTGCCGCCACATCTGCTCGCCTCTCACAAGGGTGAGAGGAGCCTTGGGGACCATCAGTGGCTGGCTGGCAGGAGATGCTGGCCAACCCCAGCCTGCCTGGGAGGAGGAGACACTGTCTGCAGGGCTCAGGTGGGAGGGGAGGCAGCTCACAGCCCCGAAAGGTATTTGCAATTTCCTCTGGGTCCTAGGGAAGGATTTACTCTCCATCTGCATGCATGGAAGGGAGCAAATGCAGGAGGCAGAGTGCAAATTACCAGCGCTTGACTCAATCACCAAAATATGTGGCTGGAGGTCAGACTTCCAAAACAGACAGCTGCATCCGCTGCTTCCTCCTCCTCCTCCTCCTCAGGCAGGATGGTGAGGCTGGCTGCTAGCAGGGCCGACCGGCCTGTGAGGCGGGGGAAGCAGGCAGTGTCGGCAGTGGTGGGCTGAGGGTCTCTGCCCCACAGGCACCCCACGCAGCCAGCTGGGCTGCCAGCCCACCTGCATATCTTGCAGCCTGATGGTCCTCAGCTGGAGTCAGCTGCTTTCAGCTCCACGAAGAGCTGGCCAAACGAAGGCTCTCCTGGGTCCCAAACACCTGGTGTCCACGTGAAAACAGGAGGCACTAGCGAGTGACTGAAGAAGTGGCTGACGCCCAGGCTTCTTTGGGTTGGAGAATCATCATGGGTCCCAGTGCGGACCCAGGTGTCGGGGGATCCAGAGGGGAGACGCAGTGACTGCAAGTGGGGAATCGGATGGTTCGGGGGCTGAAAGAGGCTCCAGAATCATCTGATTCGCTGGCTGGGAAGCAGGAAAAGGAAGAGAGGAGACATCTCAGGGAGCTCTCTCCCCGTCCCCCAGTGACTGGACAATTAGACCATTCCCACCCCTTTTGACCCAAAAATCCTCCTTAGCAGAGCCTAGAGACCCCGTGGGAAGAGGCAGTGTGTCTCTTCCCCCCCCCCAGCCAGCCCCTCCTGGAAGCAAGGAAACATGCCACTTCAGGTCTGGGGAGCATGGGGGCTTCTGCATGCACTGCGCCACTGACCTCCAGACCCTCCTTTCCCCTCCAAGCGCATCACGCTTCTGTCCAGTCCCAAGTGTGGCTTTTGCACAACATGCAGCAGTGACACTGGATGCCCCCGGCAACACTTACAAATAAGAAACCAAGACATCTCCGGGTCGTGTCGATACAGGATTTGTAAGGATTGGCCACATTAATTTGGGCGTGAACATCACCAGCTCCTTATTTCTTGATTCATGGGCGGGGGGGGGGGGGGCATTTGGCGATGTTCTGCAGGAAACAAAGGCCAAAGATGCTGCTGCTGCATGTTGCAGTGGGGAGGGTCTCCTGGCCCTGTTGGTATGATTTGGGGGGGGGGGGGACCAAGCTTATCTTGTGGTGTAAAGGTGGACCTCTCTCACCGGGCCCTGCCTTGCAGGAGTGAAGAGTTGCCATGAGCCGCCTAACTAAGCCCTCCTCCCTCCCTCCCTCCCTCCCTCCCAGGCCGTGGTCTGAGCAGGCTTGCAAGCTAGAAGAGCAGGCGGCTTCCCCTGCCCAATCCGTGGCACAGGGACGAGACGGCGCACAGCATTTGTGATGTGCTGCTGGGTACACCCGACCTGCGTGGAGTGAGCCGAGCGAGCGAGAGCTGGAAGGACTTCCAGGCAACCAAGGTCGGGGGGAGCCGGGGGGGGGAGAAGGCTCATCCAGCTGCATTCAGCAGCCCCCTGCCCAACAGCTCCCTCCTACAGTACATGATCCCAGCACGTCTGATGGGGCTCACTCCTTATTCCGGCTCAGAGTGCGAGCTGGTGGAGCACAGTGGCAAGGAGGGAGCCTGAGTGCGAATCAGGCCTTGCTCACTCACTCAGTGGTCTTGGGCAAGTCTCTCCCTCCTAGCCTCAGATGCAAAGAAGATGACTTACTTACCCAGCTTGTAGGGCAGTTGCAAGGAACCAGCAAGTGTGCTCTGAAAGTGGGAGACAAACCAGGTAGCAGGAACGTTTGGGCTGCAAGCAGCCTTGGTTTGTGTATGAATTGGTCCAGAAGATTTCTACCCTGCCTGCCCTTCATGAAAATGACCCCCCAAAGTAGCTTCCCCCAACCCAGCAGCCCTTCGGCAGAGCAGGATCCTCCTCCTTTCTGGCTGGGAGGGAGGCGGGGGAAGCAGCCCGTTGCTACTGCTGCTGGGGCCAGGCTGGTGGTCTCCCCCTTGCCTTGAAGGTGCTTCTTTTGTCCTGCGAGGCAATAATATGGGCTGTGTTTGTTTTTCAACTCCGAAATAGCAGGAAGTGACATTCCTAGCATGCTTGAATATTGCTGCTACCATACCGGGGCTCCCCAAAAGAACGGAAATGACCGACCCTCAACATGGCTGATGTTGCTCCTCGGGAGTGGGAGATAGATGGCCACTGAGTGCTGCAGCTTGCTGCGCCAGGGCTCCCGGGAGCGGATGCTGGGTGGGTGAGAAAGTCAGAGGGCTGCTGCCGACTGAAAAGGGCTGAAGAAGAAAACACGGAGCCTTGCCAAAGAACACAGGCCTGGGCAAAAACAGCTGAAGCAGCTGGGAGGAGGGGCAGAGACGCGCCCGGCCCCAGAGGCGCCCCCAGGGCACGTCCCCCAGAGGCGCCTGGCCCGATGCTGCTGGAGACGGGGGTCCAGCTGGCCCGGGCAGCACTGCTCACGGCTCTCATCTGTCAAGCGGCAGGGGGGTCCTGGGGGTCCGGAGGCCCCTGCACACCCCTTGCACGCAGGTTAGGGTTGGTCGCCCTGACCTGCTGGCGCTTTTCGAGGGAGCCTGTGTGCTCCCTGAGGCATCTGGAGTGTGAGATACAGGAAGCTGGACTAGATGGGCCTTTGGCCTGATCCAGCAGACAGGCTCTTCTGATGTTATGTTTAAGCCTGGCGGCCTGCCTGAAGCAGGGCGGGAGGGAGGGAGGGGGGGAGTTCGCACAGCAATGCGGAGCCAAGCGGCGGAATGCAGCAGCCCTCCGGCTTGTCTGTAACGCGAACCCCAACACAGCTGGCTTCTTGTTCTGTTGAACCCCATGTCTCCCTACTTTCACCCTGGGGCTAGAAAAAAGCTCCTCCATGGGCTACAGCACATGGAAGACACTTGCAAGAAGCTAGCAGTGATGATGGGGGGGAGAGAGGACGGCTCCAGCCCTCAGTGAGACTTGGGCACAAGCAAGCTGCCCTCTGTTGGCCCTTTGGTTGGGAAGGGGCTGGTGTGACCTCCTCCCAAAGCACCTGCGCCAGTTTCTTCCACCTGGCCAGTCAACCCCCCCCCCCCTGCTTCTCAAGACAGATCAGGCAATTGTGGTGGCATTTGAGCTGGTCTCTTGCAGGCGTCTGCTTGAAAGGGCCGGAGCAGGGCTGCTGCTGCTGCTGCTGCTGCTGTTGCTGGCAGGACCCTCCGTGTCTGGTAGGCCTAAACTCCACCCACCACTAGGAGTCCCATGTACTGCAGGGCGCAAAGTTGAGTCTGGCCAGTCAGACCCAGTGGTGCAGCAGTAAACAAAGGAAGAGGGAACCCGATGGTCCAATCAAAAGAATGCGAGGAGGGGACTTGAGGGTTATGAAATAAATTTATGAATGGGCTGAGCCTGTCGGAGTGGAGGCAGAGTCAGACACAGTCAAAACTTCTGTCTGCCTGCTAAGAAGACCAGGTGGCAGAGCTGGGTGCAGCTGTTTCCCGCCCGGCCTTTTCCAGAGGTGACGGAGGGAGCAGCACAGACAACCTGCCTCGCTCGCTCGCTCGCCCTGAGGACCGATCCGGGCTCTCTCCTCTCCTGCTGCAGCCATTGCCTGTTGCTGATGCTGCCTTCCACTCGCGACTGCCTGCCTGGTGATGTCAAACTTTCCTAGTCTCGGTTTGCTTTCTTGTTCGTAGTTTTCCAGGATTCCTACAGCCGCTCACGTCCCCTTATCACTTTTCCAGCCAGCTTTCTTGTAGTAACTGTTGGACGGAGAACTGATAAGGGTATGTGGGTGACATGTGCAGCCTCCCACCCACCCCCAGTCCCTTGGAATCCTGTGTGAAGTCTTGTCTGAACAGCAGGCTGCTGCCACACAGGGAACGTTCCACTGCGCCTTGGGAAGTGTTTGCTACCCCTTGGGGTAAAGGATGCAGTTTACTTTAGTTGAGTAAACTGATTACAGGGCCGGTAAAGCCATGAAAACTCCCTCTTTTTGCCTTTGTTGCACGGAGGGGGGGGGTTGCTATTACACACTTCTGTCAATGACTTGTCACTGAGGCTTGCATGAACAAAACAGGGGGGTTGGGACTCATATTTCTTATTTTCGAGCACTATGCTGGAGATGCTACAATTTGCTGGCGTTGCTAATTCTGCTCTGAGCTGAGCTCCTCCTTGGGGTTCAGGCTGTTAGAGTCGAGCCAGGCCAGTGGGGTTGGAAGTCTCCTTAAGTCATGTTAAACTTGGTTGGTTGGTTTTTTAATGTACTCTGTCTTTAAAATAAGAACAGGGGAATATATTCAGGTGTTTTCGTACTGCAGATTATATTGACTGATGAGGATGGAAAGGTGATTCCAGAAATAATCACAATAAATCTGGTTTGCTAGAAGTTTTGCTAACCACAGATCTGCTTTGCATGTGTGCATTGGATGGGTGGATCAGGCAGACAGACAGGCAGACTCACCAGTCCTGGGATGAGCACTTGTGCCGGCTCCATTCTGAAACCAGAACAAAGTAGACTTGCTGCATCTTGTCCAGACAGATGTTGATTCACATCTAAAATAAACCCTGCCTGCAGAGCCGTGTCCCTAGAAGGGTGCGGGCAGGTGCGAGCCCGGGGCCACTCAACCAGTACGGGACCCCCATTATGGCCAGATACTGGTCACCAAAGCGCTGGGCCGAGGGCAGCTAGCCCAGTTGCCCTACCCTGCCTCTCCTGGACAACCCAAGAAAACCACAGCTCCGTAACAGACCTGAGAGAGCCGACCCTCCTTACCTGGGCAGCACCTGGGTGCGGAAAGGTTTCCCTTCCCTCACAAGCTACAGGATTCTTTCTGTCCCAGCATTGAAATACAACCTTTCTCCCTAGCGAAGAGCCAAAAGGGAGCCACAGAATTATCTCTACTCTGGTGCCCCTCCTTGCCTGGCCTCAGTTCTGCGTCTTGATCTGAAATGGTTTTCAGCAGTCAAGGAAACGCTTTGCTTTGCTTCTTTGCTTCTGTCATTTCCATTTCAACATCTCTCTCTGTCTCTCTCCTCCAAGAGCTCAGTGGGCACAATACGTGGATCCCTCCCATTATCTTCACAGCAACTGGGTGAAATGGGAGCACTGAGGCTGGAATGAGAGAATCCCAAGAATTAAATGTCACAAAACTAAATTACATTCTGTGTTAAATGGGTAGTAGTTTGCCCTTTGTAGTTTCCTTTTTTCCTTTGTAAATAGCAGCCCACGGGAGGGAGGGACACACACACACACACACACCATTTTGAGAAGGTGGTACGTGGGTAGGGGCTTAGCCTTTCCCCTCTGTACCGTGTTTCTGACAAGCCCGGCCAGGCCAGGCCTCCCCCTCCTTCTCCTTCCAGTTGCTGCTTGCCCTGGGAGGGCAACTCCCTCCTGCTCAGAGCGGGATGCAGGTAGTAGCAGTCTTTCTGGATGCACAGAAAGCTTCTTCAGGCAGGGGGGGGGGGAGAGGTGATGCTGAACAGGGCACGAATGCCAGCAGCGAAACCTGTCACCCCCCTGCCCCACTGCCAGCCTTTCCTGCAGCCAAGGAGAGCTTTGCTGCAGTCCCAACGTGACACTTTCCCCAACCAACGGCCCTTTGGGTGCCACTTGCCCCTCCAGCCTCTGGTCAGGAAGAGATTCGGCCTGCTTGGCCTGTCTTTATTCATGCAATTGTTTACATGCCAGCTTTTGATTTAAAAAAAAACCTCAAAGCCAAAAATGAGGCTAGAAGAAGACAGTCCTAGGTAGCCCAATACTACTCGATAAAGGTGGGTGGGTCCCTTTCCTGGCAGGTAGGCAAGTGAGTGCCAGGAGCGCAAGGCCTCTGGACCGCGAAAGAGGCCTCCAAAATACTGGCGCAAGTGGGAACCACATGGAGGAGGGAGAGGCTGAGCTGAGGAGGCGGGAGGGCAGGAGGGGGGAGCAATGTGTCTCTTGACTGATGCACAGCCTCCATTTTAAAAGGTCCCCCGTTTTTCAAGGGGGACGTATTTTGCTCCCCACGTTCCAGCACGTGGCCCCTGCTCTTCGTCACTCCCTCCCACCCTGTGACATTTGGTCCTGTTGGGAAATGGCTCCTCCTCCACAGGATGAGGAGGAGGATTCTTACTGTGTTGTTGAATAGTGCAAACGAGAAAGCAAGCGGCTCTCTGCCCCAAGGCACTTACAGTGTGAGAACGTAAAAGGACATGACGGGAGGTGGGGGTGGCCAGCCATGACAGGCTCAGGCGTAAGAAGTGGCCTGGAAACGGTTGGGCAGACTCTGCCAGTGGCCATGACACTAGGGCTAAGACAGGCGTGGGGCAGCAGGCGGCCCTGGCCCATGGCCCCACCCCCACTCCTGCCAGCAGCCACGCAGAAAGTGCAAGGACTTAGAGTGAGGCCAGCAAGAGACTGCACAGCAACACTGACAGAGGCTCCTAAAGCACTCTTGGCAAAACACACCTCCCCCCATCATGAAGCTGTACACCAACAAGCCCCCCCCCCCCGGGTTAGGTATGCCTTGAGCACCACTCTCACATGACGGCACCCGACCCAGTCCACTCCACAGTGCCTGCCTGCCTGCCTCCCTCCCTCCCTCGGCAGAGCAGCCACAAGCTCGCCAGACCTCTCCGTTCTGGGACAGGGTTGGGTCCCGGTCCCTCGCAGACAATGTATGTACAGGACAGGAGGGACACCCCACAGGCAACATGCTTGAGTTGGTGCCCGGATGAGTCAAAGAAGCTTCTTGCAAAGGAAAGTGATTGCAAGCTAGCAACAGGGGTAGGGAAGAACACACACACACACACACACACACACACACACACACACACACAGGTACAAGTGGAAGGGCACCACAGGTGGCAGTGGTTGCTCAGTGGAAAAGTAGGCCGACCCGCTACGGGAACCAGGGAAGAGGGAATGTGGTTGTTCCAGTTAGCAGAGGATAAAGTGACCTGCACAGGACAAAGCTCATTTTCTGGGTGACCTCCAGCAGCCACAGAACTAGAACCCAGGGCTCTTGCCCCAGAGTGAAACTTTGACCACACAGTAAGAAGGAAACCATTGTAGTCCCCAGGTGGTGTACTGTACATGGTTCCTTCCCTCCTTTTGTCCTCACAACAACCCTGTGAGGTAGGTGAGGCTGAGAGATAGCGACTGGCCCAAGGTCACCCAGGAAGCTTCGTGGCCCAGCGGGGATCTGAACCTGGCTCTGATTTCCAGACTAAGGCCAACTCCGGAACCTGGCCTGGCTCTAGTCTCCGATGTGCAGCTGCAGTGGCCCCCGCACAGCTGCGGTGGTTTGGCGCAGGCAGGCTGGTTGCCTCTGAGCCGGTGCTGAGAGTGTCAGGGGGGGCCGCTGAGCAGCACCACAAGGATTTGCCTCCGCACACACAAAAAAAAGCAGCAGCACCCACCACCTCAGTCTTTCTCTCTCCTCCCGGCCACTTCCCTCCTTGTGCCCAGCAGCAGCAGCACCAGCACCGCAGCAGAAACAGGCCGTGTGTATTAAAATGCTCGTGTTGATGTTTCATTAAATCAGAGGGGGGGGGGAGGCTGAAAACAAGCAGTCTCCCCCCCCCCCCCCACACACACACACACACTTTGGCAGGGCGGCACTTCCAGCCAGAGCCAGGAAAGCGCTGCCGCGGGCTTCGCCTTTTTGAAAAGGGCAGGATGGAGGGGGGGGTCGTCTTATAGGACATGAGGCAGGCGGCGTTTCCGTCGTCGAGAGACAACCACACCCGCCAAGGGGGTCACAACTGCCGCGTCCTCCGGGCCTCCTCTGCGGGAAGGAGCTGGAGCAGGCAGCGGTCGCGGTGGGCTTCGCCTGCGCACGAAGTCCCGCCACGCCCGCCGCCCGCCCTGTCCACTGGATGAACCAGCGGATCATCCATCGGACGGGGCGGGCGGGCGGGCGGGCGGCCTTTGTTTGTGCGCCAACAACCCGGCTCTCGCCAGCGGCTGTTTTGTTAGCCGTGAAAAGAGTTTGAGCCGGAAAAGGGCTGAGGCAGCAGCGAGCAACGTAGCTCCCTGCCTGACCTGATCTGTCAGGACTGGTGGGGCCGAGCGAGCAGCGTGCAGACACAGCAGCAGCTGGCACCCCTCCCGCCCCGCCCTGCCCCGGGCTCTTTCTTTCTCTTTCTCTCTCCCCCCCCCCCCCCCCCGCTGCTGCTGAGCAGGCAGTCTGCGGGCTGAAGCCATCAAAGGACATTCCACCTTCCCAGAAAAAGGGCCGCAGCAGACAGAGCAAAGCAAACAGAGTCCGGATATTTCCACAATATCAAAGCGGAGCCAGGAAATTTCATTCGGCAGAGAGAGATTAAGCGGGATGAGACAGAGCTGGAACCGAGCCGCTCCAGGAGTTCCCTAATGCTGCTGCTGCTGCTCCGCTGTTTGTTTGCAGTGAGAGCCACTCGTCCCCTCAGCGAGCGGACCCCCAGGGGCCACTGCTTGCCCCGTGGGTGGGGCGGGGGACTAGGGCCCAGAAGAAGCCCTAAAGAAGCGCAGCAGGCAGGCGGCTCCGTCCTCTTGGCGACTCCTGCAAACGTTTTCCCCAACTGCACGTCGCGATCGCAAGCAGCCGAGGCAGCCTGTGCAGATCCCCAAGTTTGCTTTCGGGAGTCCCCAGACTCCTGGAGCCAAATCCGGAGGGGTGGCAGCAGGCAGTAGCCCTGCAGCCGCGCACTTGGCTCGAAGGCAGGCAGCTCCTTCGGTCGAGGCAGGGTCTGCCCAGCCAGGGCTACAAAGCAGCGACGTCCGCCCCCGAACGCTCTGCCTGCCTTCAGCCCCTGCTGCTGCAGTTGCATGCTGCTGCACAGAACGATCCCAGCAGCAGCAGCAGCGCCTCCGGCTGGAGGAGTCGCTCGCTCGCTCGCTCCTCCTTCCCGCAGGCCTGCACTCGCAACCTTTTTCTTCTTCCCTGCTGCACCCCAGAGGCCTCCGATCGAGGTGGCCAAGCAAAGCTGCTGCCCGTTTGCGTCGCCCCTGCCGCGGCCCTAGGGAGCGGAAGCAGAGGCCCAGCGGAGCCGACCGTCCGCGCCAGCAGCGAAGCATCGAGGCTGGAGAGCCAGGAGGAGGAGGGGGGGGGGGGTCCTCAGCTTGCTGCACGGCGGACTCACTGACTCAGCCCTTCCGCCCGCCGCCTGCTCTCTGGGTGCTCTGTCTGCTCTGCTGCAGCACGGAGCGTGGCCACCCAGAGCAGCCAGCCAGCCTTCTCGGGAGGAGGGAGGGAGGGAGGGCTGCTTCCTTTGTACTGTGCAGCAGCGTCCTGGATAGCAGCTCGGCGGCTGCCTTTGAGGGTGGCTGAGACAAAGGAGGAGGAGGAGGAGGAGGAGGAGGAGGAGGAGGAGACCTGTAGCCAAGCAGCCTGTGGCAGGCAGGCAAGTCAGTGCCGTGGTCAAGAAGACAGAGGTCACATCAAGACTGCTGCACGGCTAGAGCGCGAATGGGCCGTCATGGATTGGCTGGATTCTAAGCCAAGGGCTCAGCTCTTGCCACCTGAGCGGCAAGGCTGGAAGGGGCAGGCAGGCCGGCCCCTTGTGAGGGTCATGGGCACTGCCCAGTGCATCGCCTACCGCACCCAGAAGAGGATCTGCCACTGCCACCACCGAGGATCTCGTGCCCCCAACATTCTCTCTCTGCGCATGCCCCTGAGCACAGAGCGCACTCGAGGCCGTTCCAGGGACTTCATCATGTATGATGTTATTCCTGTTGGAGATGGGCAGCGTTCGTCTGCTGGACACTGGGGGTCAGTGTGTCGTCTGGTCACCTGAAAGACCTTGACCTTGACCTCTCTGTGTTCCAAGGAAGGGGCGTGGCTCCCTGACTCTATTTCCTCCTTCTCCTATCCTTCTTAGTGATGGATATTCTAATCCGCTTCCCCTCTTTACACCCACGGCAGACTGCTTGCTAGCTTACTTGGCTAGATAAAACACATGAGAGCGAGGCACAGGCAGATTGAAGTTGCAAAAAGAAGAAGAGTTTTACTTATAGTTTAGTTTGCATATATACATAACGTCTGACCATCAATCAGAGGTACATCCTAGACTTAAGTTAGAACCCCCCTAGAGCTGGGGCTCCCTGCATGGGGTTAGCTGCAAGATGGCCACTGGGCTGCAGGAGCAGCGAGGCATCATCTCACCTAGTCTAGCATCAGAAGAGAAGTGACTGAGAGAAGGGAGAAGAAGGAGGAAACTGGGTCTGGGGGCCACGCCTCTTCCTTAAGACAATGAGGGGTCAAAGACAAGAGGGTCTACCTAGGTACTTGGGTGATCAAACAACACACACACACCCTCCAGTGTCCGGCATACGGAAGTTGCCCAATTTCCCAACACTTAGCTCTCTTCTCCTCCTGACTGCCAACGAGGGAAGATGTGCCAGGCTGAGCTCTCCTGCCCAGCGGCCATCTTCCAAGCATACCTCATGCAGGGAGCGCCAGCTGCAGGGGCGCTCCATCCTAAGTTAGAGTAACCTCTGGTCTTAACCAGATGGTGTATGGTGTATATATGAACTGAACCGTGAGTAAACTATTTCTTCTTTTGCAACTTCACTCAGCCTATGCCTCGTGTGTTTATTTAGCTAAGTATAGCAGTCTGCCTGGGTGTAAGGGGGAACAAAACTCAAATAACCCCAATAATTCCGAGGATCCCTACAACAGCTCAGTGCCCTTGACCCCCCACCTCCCCACTGTACTGCAGGTGGGTCCGAGAGCACTGAGGCTGCCTAAGGTGAGGCTGGGGTGGGCGGCCGTCCTCTTTCACACACCAGGACAACAACACCCCGGCCGACAGTCACAGGCAGGCAGGCAGGCAGGCAACCGCCTGGCCCACTCGGGGCACATTTCTGGAAGAAGAGTGCTTGCACCTCTGGCTGGCTGTGGCAGCAGCTCCCGCGACTTGCAACCCCAGAGGAGCCGCCACTCCGTACTTCTTCCCTGTCTCCTAGGAGACTGAGCCCAGCGGAGCCACGGCACACAAGGGCCGCGGCTGGCTCGGCAACAAAGGTCAGGCCGCGTCTGCACAGAGGGAGCCGCCTCCTACTCAGTCAGCCCCTGGGGGGTCGCCTCCCTCGCTCAGGGTTGCTCTACACACCCTGGCAGCAGCAGCAGCTCTGCAGAGACCCAGGCAAAGAGGGGTCTTCTTCTTCCCTAGCCCCACACGCTCAAATTACACAGGGGCCAGGGGGGAGCCCCCTACTTTTGCTGACCACTCCATTCGCTGCTGTCTTTGAAGGAGACGTGCCTGCTGCCTGCTGCCTGCCTGCTGCCTGCCCAGGATGTCTGGGCTCCGCTCTTCCCAGGCTTTTGCTCACGCACTCAGCAAGTGCTTCAGTGTCCTCACGGAAAGGGCCCAGGACAAAGGCTCCCCTCCAACTTGTGTCCCTCCCTCACTGGAGAAATCCCATAGCGCCGGCTCTGTATTGGCAGACTGAAAATAGGATGTGTGACTGCCGCCCTGGGAAGGTCCCTCGGGGAGCCCCTCCCTCCCTCCCTCTGGCTAGCCCAGCTTGAACAAGGACATCATCAGCAGCAACTTGCATAACATGGTTCTGTGCAGAGGAGGAGGAATCGCAGGCCAGACCTTGGCTGGGACTTTCCTGCAGACTCAGAAACTGCCCCTGGCCTTTGCCTCAAGAGCCTGGGAAGGAGGAGAGGTGGGATGGGCAGGCACTAACATCAGAACGGTCCTCTCCTCTCCCCTCTGCCCTCCCGCAAGGGGCTGCCCACCACCACCACACCCAAGAGGCCCAGTCAGTTGAGACAGGAGCCGTGCCGTGTGGAGGTCAAACCATTTTGTTTTCCTGCCTTCTTTTTATACAGAGCAGCAGACTGTCCTACTGGGGAAGCCAAGTGCCACCTGCTGGCAGAATAGGGGGGGGGGGGCGCCAAGGGCTGGCAACACGCTCATTTCTTTTCCGGCTGCCTTGACAGATAGATGCTGCTGCTGGTCATGGTTGCCTGGCAGAGCCTTTCGCTAAGATAGAAGGGCCCCCATTCCGCACACATCCCCCCACTTACTGTTGGAGATGAGCAGCTTTCGTCTGCTGAACACTGGGGTGGACACTGGGGGGCGCTGTATCGTCTGGTCACCTGAAAGACCTTTTACCTTGACCTCTCTGTGTCTAAAGGAAGGGGCGTGGCCCCTTGACCATATTTCCTCCTTCTTCTTCCTTCTTCTCCTCCCTCTTCCTATCCTGACTCCAAGGTGGGTGGACGTGTGCCATGTGGGCTCTGACCCAGGCGGCCATCTTCCAGCACACGACCATGCAGGAGGCCCCAGCTGTAGGGGGGCTTCGTCTTAAGTTAGAACTGAACCTCTAATCTTAAATAATCAGATGCTGTATATATGAGCTGAACCGTGAGTAAATGTCTTCTTTTTGCAACTTAACTCAGCCTATGCCTCATGTGTTTATTTAGCTAATAGCAGTCTGCCTGGGTGTAAGAGGGAACAAACTCTGCTAAGAATCTCCTAGATAACCTCCCAAATAGAGGTTCTCCCAACACTTGCCAGTGTTGTTTCCAGGGGGCTAGGGAAAGACCGCGGGGGGGGGGCAAGGCACCTGCCCAGGAGCGCACCTGAAGTGCCACAGGGCAGCTGGCCCCAACGGACGCTTTCGCCAAGGCCAGCAGGTTGCCTGGCAGCTGCAGCCTTGCAAGCAGCACAACAAGCGAAGCACTTGCTGAGCCAGCTGGGAGGGGATTGCACCGCAAGGTCGACAGCCCGAACCAGGAAGCCTGTAGGTGCCTGGCTGCTGCAAGCGCAGGTCCTGCGATGATTCTGCACTGGAAGGAGGGGCCGGGAAAGACCAGGAGGCACTGCAGCAGGCCCGCAGGCCTGGAGAGGCCTCCCACGGTCTGCAGCGGAGGGGTGCCTTTGGGTGGCCTTGCGAGTGGCCCACCCCTTTCAGGAGAACCACCGTCTCCTTAACTTGCCACCAGCACCTCTCTTCGAGCGCCGTTGCCAGTGAGGTGGGGGGGGCTCTACTCCAGTGGAGAGCAAGGGGGGAACGCTGAGAGGCTCACAAGGCGGCTGGACCGACTGCTGGGTTGATTCCTCAGCCCTTGCAAGGGAAACAGCTGCTGGGTTGTCAGGACAGCAGCACAGCAGGTTCACCCTTCCCAGGTGCTTGACGGCCTTCTTGACTGTGTATCAGATGAGGAGCAAGGAGACCTGGGTTCCACAGAGCTCATGGGGTGACCTTGGACCAGTCACAGGATTCTTGTCAGGATAAAGAGTCCCTAGATAGTGAGCCATTCTTCTCCCTCTTTCACCAGGCTATAGCCAGGCTGGGTCATCCAATGAAAGTGATTGGGAGGGGGAGGAGGAGGAGGGACTTCTTCACACAGTGCATCATTCGTCTGTGGAATTCATTGCCACAAGACGTGGTGATGGCCACTAGCAGAGATGACTTTCAAAGAGGATTGGAGAAATTCATGGGGGACCAGAGGGCTGTCAATGGCTACTAATTAAGATGGCCCTGCAGTCCCTCTGGCCTGAGGTCCTAGCAGCAGTTTGACTCGGAATCGCAGTTGCGGGGAGAGATGGTGGGGGAGGGGCTGCCTTGCTCTCCTGCTTGTGTGCGCCCTACTGGGGCAGCTGGTGGGGCCACTGTGGGAAACAGGAGGCTAGACAAGCTGGGCCCCCTTGGGCCTGATCCTTCTGATGTGGTTTGGCCAAGATCAGGCATGACCCTCAGAAGAGCACTGCTGGATCAGGCCAACGGCCCACCTAGTCCAGCTTCCTGTGTAAGGGGGAACAAAACTCAAATAAAACCCAATAAGTAGGATGGAGGGGGGCAGTGTCGTCGTCCCCCCCACCGCCAGGTGCAGGAAAGAGATGCTGCCGCTGCGGGGGCCCGGGGCCAGTTTCATTCTGCAGCACCTTCACGTTCCGGAAGAGACGGCTGCGAGGGTCTCTCTCCCACCCCAGTCCCCAGCAAAGGGCAACCCGGGCACACAGGGCAAAGCCAGAACTCCTTATGAAATGGTGCTGTGCTGCTGCCACCGGGTCACCTCCCCCCTGCACCCCGTCTCCAGGCAGGCACAGGAGGGCTGGAGGGGAGGCAGGCAGGACCCAGGGAGCCTCCAGCAGCAGGCTGAGGGCCCTCGCCGCATGTCGCCCCTTGGGACAGTGCCACTCCACAGACACCACCAGTATGAGCACTTGGGGGTTGGAGCCGGCCCTCAGCCAGGGCCCAAGCTGGCCAGTCCCACGACAGCATCCTCGCTTGGCTTTCCATCAGACCAAGCAGAAGCTGCACTCTCCACAGACCCTCCGCCCTTGCCACACACAGCCACCCTAACAGGTCCACAGGCCTGGAGGGGCTCCGCCCTACTGCCCTACCTGAAAATGACACTCCATCCTTATCATCCTTATCATCATGGAGAGTCAGTGTTACAAACTGGTCCCTGGTGGGAGGGAAGAACTCTGCACATGTTAGAGATACTCTTCTTTATTGTTACCACTGATGACACATTTCCCAGGGCTTAGCCCTGTCACTGCCAATAGGCTGAGACCCTGGCTGGAAGTCTCCAGGAGGTTTCGTGAGGCCGAAGCTTAGAAGTGGGTTTTCTCTGTGCCAGGTGCAAGGGAGTGGCGACTGGACACAGGTTATCTTGTTGTCTTGTGTGCTCCCTGAGGCATCTGGTGGGGCCACTGTGTGACACAGGAAGCTGGACTAGATCCAGGGCCTTTGGCCTGATCCAGCAGACAGGCTCTTCTGATGTTCTTAAGCTGGTTCCCCGTTCCCAGGTCCTCGCTCAACACAGAGCTGCATGATGACTTGCCCCATGTCCCACAAGACCCGTGGGCTGCTGCCACAAATCCCACGCCTCCCAGCCGGGTGCTGCGCCAAAATGGCACTTTGTGCCATGTGCAGGGGAGTAGCGACAGGATACAAGTATCTTGTTGGCTGTGTGCTCCCTGAGGCATCTGGTGGGGCCATTGTATGAGACAGGAAGCTGGACTAGATCCAGGGCCTTTGGCCTGATCCAGCAGCTGGGCTCTTCTGATGTTCTTATGCCCTCTGGCCCAAAGTACTACTGTCCTTGTGAAACTCACTTGAACACAGGATCCCCTCAGGCCACACCTAGGAATGAGGCCTCTCTTCATTCAACAAGTCTGGGGCCCCCCCACCTCATGCAGCTGAGGGGGAGGGAGGGGAGGGCGCTCCAGGACGCCAGCGGCAGGCAGGGGGGGCTCAGGGGCCACCGCTGAAGTTTTCCTCCCAAGACCTTAGCAGAGAGGAAGCGCCCGGCTCAATGGGAGGCAAACTGAGAGGGGGGCAGGGGGGCCATGTCCGGGGCCTTGTCTTTCCCAAGGGGCTGCCTGAGACGAGACCGTGTGTAGCTCCAGTCACAGGAAGGCTACAAGCATGACATGAAGTTGAAGGCAAATTTGCCTAGAAGTAAGTCCTATTGAACACAGTGGGACTTACTTCTGAGTAAACAGTCATAGGCTGCCACTCTAATATGCCTTTTATATGTTTCTGAAGAATGTTTTAATTCTGTTTTTAAATTTTATACAATAATTTTAATTATTGTAACCCACTCCAAGAGTCTGCGATAAAGCGAGCTTGCTCTTTAAATGAAGTATAAGTGTCTAAGTAGAAATTGGTGGTAGGAGCAGAAAACACTCTCAGAAAGACATTTAAAATTGAGTGTGGGGGGGGGCTTCCAGTCTTAATGAGGAGCAGCTGTTGGGGTGGGGTGGGGGGTTCTAGTGGGGGTATCACCAGGGGCTCCTGCACTTACTGATTCGCCAGCACACTGCTGCCTGCAGTCCCTCCCGGGTCAGACGAGGAAGAGGAAACTCAGAACAAGGAGCTGAGACCCACAGGCAAAGCTTCCTCCGGGTCCTGCCTTCCGTAGTGTGTCCCTCTCAACCCACACGGAACCACCTGACTCGTGTCAGTCACTCTCCAACCCCAGGGCCTGAGGATGGGGGGCCCAGTCACCCCAGATCCAATCCCCCAAACCCTCCTTTTCCCAGAGGGCTCAGGCTCTCCCCATCAAGACCAGAAGGGAGCACTCAGAGGACGGCCCCCAGCTCCAAAAGGCGAGGGGGCTCCTGGCAGCCTCGTGGCTGGGGGAGGGAGGGTCCCAGCAGCGGTCACAGTGTCTCAGCCCTCCCAGTCAGGCTCCCTCACAGGCAGTGCCTGTCCCCCGGGCCCTTGGGCCACGGGCTCAGGGGCAGGGGAAGGGGCTGCCTCTGCAGGGAGGCCAGGCTGGGACGCCCCCCGTCTGACTTGAATGGAGGAGGCAGCTGAGCACGGGAAAGAGCTGGTGAGGAGGGAGGGGGGCTGAGGCTGTGCCCTGAGCCCACCTGCCCCACAGCAGCCTCCCAGCCTCCGGTGCAAGGGCAGGGTGAAGAGGCCGTAGGTGATGGGGTCCAGGCAAGCATTGAGTAAGCCAAACACAAAGAGGAGGTGGGCCAGCGAAGGAGGCACGGATCCCTCCATGGCCACGGGCCAGAACCAGTACCAGAGGCCCAGCAAGTAGTAGGGAGTCCAGCAGACCACAAAGGAGCCAACAATCACCACGCTGAGGCACAACATGCGCAGTCGAGCCCGGGGGATGGGATTCCGTGACCGGCGCAGAGGTGCTGAAAAGACAGAAGGGGGGCTTGGCAAAGAAGGGGGGCCAAGACAGGCAGGAGGCGGATGGAGCAGCACGCAGGCGCCCTCACACGTGCGCACACAGCGCATGCCCCCCGAGTTGCTTCCTTGGCAAGGGAGCCTCAGCCAGCCGATGTGCTGGCAGACAGGGTCCCTCCACCCACTCCAGGCTGGGGAGCCACCCCCCTCCCGCATCAGCAGTCGTGTGAGGGGGGAGGGGTCGCTGAGGCAGGCAGCGACTGGTCCCTGAGGCCCGGGTAGAGAGGTCCTAGCTCCACTGCAGCCCTGGAGCCCAGCTCAGCCCCACCTTGGCCGCCCCCCACCTTTGTGCCCCCCCACTCACCGTTGCTGGAGGAGCTGGTGCGGCGGTAGATCTCCCGCAGGATGCGTGAGTAGCAGGCCACCATGACAAGCAGAGGCAGCAGGAAAAGGCCAAGGAAGGTGAGCATGTTGTAGGCCGTCTCGTGCCAGGGCCGGGCGAAGGAGCCCCGGGTGGAGCACTGCGTGAAGCTCTGCGGCGGGGAGCGGATGGTGACCGTGTGGAAGAGGAAGAGCTGCAGGCCAAGGAGAGAGAGGCGGGGAAGTGTGGAAGGGGGGAGAGGAGAAGGGCCTGAGCCTGCCTGCCCGCCTGCTCCCCAGGTCTTTAGGGGACGTTGTCGCCACCCCCAGCAGCTCCCCTCCCCTCCTTGCTGGTGCCCTTCCCAGTGGGACCCGGGGCTGGCAGGCTGACCAGACAGAGCCCCTCTCCAGGGGAGAAGGAGGAGGTGGCTCCCTTGAGCCACCCAGGCAGTACCTGTGGTGTGGCGAGGCCAGCGCTCAGCAGCCACGCCGCCTGCAGCAAGAGCTGGTTCCTGCGCCCAGCCTGGGCAGTGGCCAAGGGGTGCAAGATGGCCGCTTGGCGGTCCAGGCTGATGATGGCCGTGACGAAGGCCGAGGCGTACATGGCCAGCAGCTTCAGGAACATGAGCAGGCGGCAGGCCACATCGCCCGCCCGCCACTGCAGGGTGATGTTCCAGGCGGCGTCCAGCGGCATCACCACCAGGGCAACCAGCAGGTCGGCCCCTGCCAAGTGCAGGAGAAGCAGGCGGGCGTGCGAGCGCCGCGCCCGAGAGCTGCTGCCCCCCGCGCCGGCCCACAGCACAGCCCCGTTGCCGGCAGTAGCGACCAGCGACAGCACCAAGGTCAGCGCCACGCGGGCCTGGGCCGCGGCGGAGAAGGTCGGCAGGAGCAAGGGCCCCCCCTGCTGGCTGCTGTTGGTCTGCTGCAGGGCCCCTTCCGAAGTGAAGAAGAAGGAGCTCCCCCCGCCGGGCGCCAGGGCGCCTCCTCCGCCTGCTGCTGCTGCTGCTGCTGCCACACTGCCATTCGCCTCCTTCTGGGCCTTCATGGGGGGGGGGGGAGCCGAGAACCGAGGGCTGGAACAGAGGCAAGAGAGAGACACCGACGTGCACTCGACGGGGCGGAGGCGAAGGGCCCTCCTGCCTCGACTGCCTCCTCCCAGTCCAAGCAGCCTCACCTTCTGCTCTGCGGCCGGGAGGGAGGCCTCCCGCAACTTCTCCACAGGAGCAACTTCTTCACCAAGCCTGGGCGCCGGAGTGCTGCGCTCAAGCCGGTACCTGCCAGTCCTGCTGCGAGCGAGCCAGCGCTGGGAGGAGTGGGAGGGGACGGCGCCGCTCTCGCACCTGGCCAAGCTCGTCTCCCATCCCCCAAAGAGGTGTCCTTGACAGACAGTGACAGAGGCCCCCTTCCGTCACCCCCTCATTGTCACGCATGCGCTCCCTCCCCGGGCGGCCCCACCCGCGCTGCTGCCAAGGTCTCCAACACGCGTCCGACGTGTATCTGATGGCCGCCCGCAGGCCGGGGGCATCAAGGAGGGAGGGGCCTCAAAAAGCTCACCTGAAGCACGAGCTCACTCGTGATTCCAGCAACTGCTTCGGAGACGGGGAGGGGAGCGGGCCGTTTTTCGAAACAGGCCCCCGCGCCCTGCCTTCAGCCCGCCCCGTGCTGAGCTGACTGCACCCGCCAGGTTCCTGCTGCAGAGCGAGGGGGCACAGCTGTCTGCGGCCCGCCGGCCCCCACCCACCCGCCAGCTCTGGCGCTGGTGGCCGGATTTGCAAGATTGTCCTTGTCGGACGTGACAAGCCAGACGCTGCAATACACCTCGGAGCAAAGCTGCGCGGGCGAGAAGCTCCGAGCGACGGGGCCAGGGCAGAGTGTGGGCGCGGCGCGGCGGCTCCAGGGCAGGGCTTTGGGAGGGGCGGCACCCACCTGGGTTTTGTCGGTGTCCCCGGCCAGAGCGTCTCCCCTGGATACAGGCCAGGATGAGCCCGGTAGCAAGGCCGCCACCGCGCCTCAGGCACTAGCGTCGCTGGAGGTGGGGCGGAAAGCTGCAGCCTCCAGCGGGACATGTGCACGGTGTGGCCGCGGGCGGACTGGAACTACACTGAAGGCTGAGCTGCATTGTCCAAGGCCGCGCTACGTCTGCGTCCTGACGCAGCTGGAGCGCAGCCGAACGGGCAAAAGTCGACTTTCCCGGCGGGGACGTCGGCTTCCGACGGGCTCCACTTGACGTGCGTGCCCGTGCATTCCGCACACTGGACGCACGCTGGCAGCACGGGTATAGTGTAGCTGGGGCTTGAATCCCGAGCTACATTGTATTACTCTCATCCGATTGTAAGCCGGTAGGCTGCAGTAGCTCTTCGGAGCCCGCCCCTCAAAAGATGGGTAGGCACCATCTTTCCCGCTTTGCTTACGCGGCGGCATTGCGGAGCTCAAGGCAGCTTCACACTACAGGCAGAGGCTCTGCCGCCACCTGTGCCTCCGCCTCCGCGCTGGAAGCGGGGGAGTGTCTTCCAGCCTGTTGTCCCTCATGTTGTCCCGCCTTCTTAAGAAGGTGATTGGAGGCCACTCTCCCCCCCTCCTGCAATTGGCAGGCTGCAGTAGCTCCGCGAAGCGCCCCCTAGCTCTGCGTCCCGCCCCCTGAAAAGTAGGATTACTGCTTGAGGTACACGCCTGCCGTGGGGAGGTCGCTTCGGCTACGCTTGCTTCGAAAATCAGCTCAGAAGCTCCGCGACGCGTGTAGTGTGAAGCTGCCTTTCACAGCTGCTCCGCTTGCTTCCAAAATGCTGTCAGAAGCTCCGCAGCGCGCCGCAGCAGTGCAGTGTAGTTCCGGCCTCAGGCTTGAACGATTCCCGGCACGTCTGGCCGTTCGCCTCACGCGCTGAGCTTGTCTGTAGGAGTGTCTTCCGGCAATGTTGTCCCGCCTTCTTAAGAAAGCGCAGCTGTGATTGGCTAAACACAAGCACGCTCTGATTGGCCGAAAACCTTGCAGGTCTGTTCTTCACAGCGGGGCTGTCAAGTTCCTTGCCGGTTTTTACTTTTTAACAACCCTACCCTATGCATCTTCATGTAGTCGCAAAGGCAGCCGAGAGAAAATCACCCACAAGCTTCACACGTTTCTCTCTATTTCGTTTTAACACACAAGTTGAGGGGGGGGGGTTCGGGTACTGCTCAACTTCCCGTGCATCTCTGAATAAGTCAACATGGAGCAGTTGTAAGCAATATTTTGCTTTCAATCCATAAGCATCATCAAATTGGTCTGCAGTGGAAATATTGTTCTGCTCTGCCTGTGCACACACAACAGACGGTTCCCTTGCAAGCAGCGAAACACTTCCCACACACACACACACACTCACAAATCACACACACACTCACAAATCTCTCTGATTGTACCTACTCTTTCTTGTTACAAGTAATCCTCTTGGAAGAAACCTCCACGGTGATTGGAAGTAGTTCTGATTGATTGGCATGCAACCCCTCTCCTCCAACTTGGGCAAACAACTTACTGCATGCGCCGGAAATCGTGAGATCGCAGTTCCTCTTCCGCTTGCTCCCGCAATTCCAACTAGACAGCATTTACATCTCCGTGCTCGGCTGCGAAGCGCTGGAAATCGCCGGAAATCGGTTCATAGTTCCAGCTTGAGGCTAGATTCACACTACATGAATCCGGGCGCATTACGGAGATGTGTGGAGCTCTCTGACAGCATTTCGGAAACAAGCGGAGCAGCTGCAGAGTGCTTTTCATAACCCCCCCCCAAAAAAAAACAGCAAACAGGACACCCCTGGTGAGGGGCATCCCATCAAACCCATCAACAGCATACCACACAGATGGGTGGTAATAAGTTGCTATATTCTGGCTAAACATAACTCTCATGTTTTCGGTTTTTTTTACATCCTCTTTCCTCATCCTTATTAAACAAGCACACAAATAAAAAAATCTAAAAATTGTGCAGGTTTTTTTTTCCTGCTGTCTGGGATGGGTCAAGATTTGGTAGCAGACATCACTGCCGAGACGCTTCATTTGGGGGGCTCAAATCACATCTCATTCACTGAAGTTATCCCATTGGCAAAAACTCCCGTGGATTTCTAACGATTATGAGCAGTACATCCTACCCCCCCCCCCACTCGACACGTTTTGACCACTTTCATTTCAAAGATCAGATCAGCCCTCAGCAGCCAGCCAGCCCACTTAACAGTTGCAGTTGCAGTTCTTTGAACGAGCACCCCCTCATTCCACTGCTTCCAGTTGTGTGGAACTGGGATCCATTTCTCCTCCGAAAAGAACCAATGTATGCTGTACGCTAGGAGAGCGAGGAGGGCACCGAACTTCCAAATTTGAGAGAGGAAGTTAGATCATAATTTAGAAATTAGAAATTTGAGAGAGGAAAAGGCGCTGGGGTCACAGAAGAGGCTGCAAGGTTTTCGGCCAATCGGAGCGCACTTGTGCTTGACCAGTCACAGCTGCGCTTTCTTAAGAAGGCGGGACAGCAGGAGGGACAACCGACCAGATCTGCGCGCGGAGGCAGAGGCCTCCGCGCCGGCGGGACGAACTGGCACTGGCGCAGCCCCGGAGGAGCAGCCCCTCTGGGGGCTGCGCTTCCCCACGTGCCACCGACCGACGTGGCCTGCTGCCGCGGCGCGGCCGAAGCCCTTGGGAACTGGGCAGGCCGCCGACCGAGGAGGAGGAGCGCGTTGGGGTCCCTCGCCCTGAGTCGCCCAGGGAGGGCAGCCAGCCGTGACGTGCTTGCTTGCTTGGGGCGCGTGACTGGAGGAGGCCTCGAGACGGGGACGCATGTGGTGACTTCGGTGGGGGGAGGACTTGCTGTGGGGTCTGCCAGCCTGCCTGCCTGCCTGCCTGCGAAAAGCGACCCGACCATCTCGTGCGGCACGGGGGTTGTTGAGCTAGGAGTGGGCGGGGCGCAAGAGACGCTTGGCTCAGCCCTGGGCCCCATTGGGTGGCAAACCTCCCTCCCCACACAACATCGGGGGCTCTCCGGGTTGAACCCGGAACAGTTTGGGGACCGTTCCCACCAGCAGCATCTCCTCCAGGTAGGCCCGGGAGAGAGACCTTTCCCCGCCGGACACCCTGCGGCGCGCTGCCGCTCGGTCGGTGCAGAGTAGACCTAGGATTGGGGCGGCTCCAGAAGATAGACGAGCAAGCAATGCGGGACGCGGCGTTTGGTTTTTATTTGCAGTAACTCCCCCTCCCCATTTTCTCTCAAGGATCATCAAAGCAACTCAATAAGCTGCTTGTACAAATCAATAAATACGATTACTGTACATGGTTGGAAGAGAAGCACCACGATAAAGCGCTGATCGCAAACCAGCAGTTCAAACCGAGTTCAATCGAAACGCGCGGCGAGAGCAGCAGCTCGGACCCAGAGAGCTGCTGGTCCGGTCCGCAGAGCCTCCCCCTCCCCAGCTCGGACTTGGGACCGGAAGCCGAGGAGGGCCGTCGTTCCGCAAGGCCTCCGGATCAGCGCGTCCGACTAGGGACAGTCTCTGGCACGGCAGCGGCAGCAGCAGCGTTCCCACGTCCAGCTCCTCCGCGCGGCGCAAGGCGGCTCTCGGGCAGGCAGCGGCAGCAGTGCGGCAAACCCGGCTCCAGTCTGGAGCCTCCAGAGGGTCTGGCGGAGCGGAGGACCCCCTGCCCTGCAGCGGAAGGGCATCTTCTTGGCTTGCGGCAGGCAGGGCCAGAGCCAGGCAGTCCGTTGCCCTCCGGACTCTGCTTGCGGTGCGGTGCTGCCCCTCCAGGACAGGTGGCAGCAGGTCCGCTGGCAAAGCGTGGGTGGGTGGGTGAAGATCATTCGTGGGATGCCGGGGGAAGGAGACCCTCCAGAAAAGAGACCAGCTCCCCGGGGAGACTCTAGAGGAAGAGAGAGAGGGTGGGCATCATGCATGGTGGCTGGCAGAGGGGACCGTCCGACACCTGCAGTTCACTGCGCTGTGGTCCACAAGGCCGCTCCAGAGGGGATTCGACCCTGCGGAGAAGAAAAGGCCTGGCAGGCAGCCCCCGCCCCCTTGCAGGAGAAGGCCTCTTCTGCCACAAGGCCAGCTGCTGCCTGCTTGTCATCCACGGCTGGCCGAAGGCACAGAAGAAGGAGATCAACCCTCCCCACAGCCTCAGAGCGCAAGAACGGCCTCCAGCCGGCAAAGGACTGGGGGGGAGAGAGAAGACACCTACCTGGGGGGAGAGGCCCAAGTCCGCGAACTCAGCCGGCAGCAGGAGCGCCTCTGCGCCGGTCCCTCCGGCCTCGCAGCACGCGGCGCGGTTCCCCCCTTCGGAGCAGTAGGCGGCGGCCGAGAGCCAAGAGGCTTCTGCTGGGGCTGCTGTCACAGGCGATGCTGCCAGCGGTCTGGGGCGAGAGGGGGCCCCTGTGCCCTGGGGGCTGCACGGATCCAGGAAGGTGGGGGGCCGGATGCCGCAGGGTGGTGACGGCCAGCAGCAGACCTCTGCGACTGGCCCCGCCTGCCTCTCCTGGGTCGGCCGCTCGGGTTGGCAGCAGCCGAGCCCTGGCGGGCACCGATGGCAGCAGCGGCGTGCCAGAGGCGCCGCCCGGCGTGCTGCCAGCGCCTCCTCGCCGAGGCCCAGCAGCTCCGAGAGGTGTCCGATGTAGCGGATGGCGAGGCGCAGGGTCTCGATCTTGGTCAGGCTCTGCCCGGCAGGGGCCACGGAGGGGGGCAAGTAGCGGCGCAGGGTGTGCAGGGCCTTAGCCAGGTGCCTCATGCGGAGCTTCTCGCGCTGGCTGGCGCTCTGGCGCTGCCCCTGGCCCAACCTGCCCCCCCGCCCGCCCTTCGGGGCCCCCGGGCCGGGGCTCCAGGGCACGCGGGGCTCGGGGGGACTCCGCCGAGGAGCTGCTGCTGCTGCGGGGCAGAGCGGGGACTCGGAGGGCGACAGGCTGCCGGAGCCGGGCGAAGAGGACGGAGAGCCGCTGCTGTCCTCCGGGGGCCAGCCCCTGCCCCACTCCTGCAGCGGCGGCGGCGCCCAGAAGGCTGGCCAGGGGAAGCAGCCGTCCATGGGGCAGGCAGCAGCGGGGCTGGAGCCGGGCGCGGTCTGCGAGGAGGCCGCCCGGCCGCGCCGCCCTTTATGCCGGACTGAGGTGCGAAGTGGCACCTCGGACTGAGTCCCACCACCCTCACATCACATCAAAGCAGCCGGGGGGAGGGAGGGAGGGGGGGCAGAGGCCCTTTCGACAGGCCGCTCTGACTGTCATCCTGGCTGCGAGCGAGGGGGTCCTCAGTCCCTCTTGGGGAAGCGCTGGGCCCACAGGCAGCTGCTGTGCCGGCCCGGCTCCCTCCCTGGGGCCAGGTGGGTGGGTGGGTCTCCCATGAGGCTGCTGTGGGTGGCTGCCTGCCTGGGCTGGCCGGCGGCAGTGAGCAGCACACGCCCTGCTGCTGCTTTCCCCCCTTCTCCCCCACGGCCCCCCCAAGCAAGCAAGCAACTCTGGCTGGCACAGCAAGGCAGGCAGGCAGCATCGCCACACACCAATGCAGACAACCCTCTGCCAGGGCGAAAGGAGCCCTGCCCTGGCCAACGAAGGGCTCAGTCGAGCCAGGGTGGGCAGTGGGCACCCCCCTTGTGCCACTACTCCACACCTGCGCTGCCACTCCTGCTCTGACATCATGGCACTGCTGCCAGTCTCTGAAGGCCAGCCTTGCCTACAGCCACCCCAACCCCCTCCCCCCCCCCCGCAGGGAGGGCAGCACTACTGTCCCTGCGCTGCTGCAGCTGGGTGGACTGACTTGCCCGGAACCACGTTCAGAGTTCCCAGCAGAGGTGAGATTCAAACCAGGGCAGGCTGGAGGCGTAGAAGGGTCTTTTTTCCACTGCCAGGCCCCAGGGCAGGTCTTGAGACGGGTCTTTATTGATGAGGCTCATTGCTTGCGCTTCCAAGGGACAGAGTGAGTGTTTTACATTGTTCTTCATGTCATTCAGCCTTCAGTTCCAACGACCTTGCAAGGTAGGCTGTTCAGTGAGTTCGATGGCTCCCATCCAAACCCAGCCCTCTGGTCAGGGCACTCAGGGACCTCCAAGGCTGTGCACTATTTTTGTGTCACCAAAGACGGCCGGCAATTCTTTGTATAAGGAATTCAACTGGAAGGCCTCTGTTGGAGCACAAAAGAAAAGCCCCCGACCCCGTTGGCTCACCAGGAGTACGAACTGCTGGTCCAAACTGTGGCATCTCAGCCAGAGGCCCGGAGTCAACTTCTTTGCTGAATCATCTCTCAGTCAGTGTAACCCAAAACCAAAAATATCACTTGTATGGGTCTGTTTTGAAAGGCAGTTTTGGGGAGTGAGAGTTGTATACAGACACAGATGTGAGGGGGGGGAGTGCATGAAGGTAGTAATCATTCATTTGCCTGGTTCTGACAGGGTATATAACCACATGTGAGTGCCCTCCCTTGTGTGTTTCCGTCTCACTTCACAGCAGCACAAGGCACTCTGGCCGCCAAGGCAGCTCCTGGGTGTCCCTCCCCATGCTTCCCTCCTGCCTGCCAGAGCAAGGAAGCCCCCCCCCCCCCGCTTAGGAGAGCTCTCCTGGACCGGGAGGATTTGCGTACTGGCCTATACGGGTCTGTCATTTTGCTCTTACGAATCACCTCTGGGTCACAATGACACAGCCCTCATTTCCCACTCCCAGGTCTCAAAGTCCATTCCACAGCCCCCCCCCTGCCCCCCTGGCACTGCCAGGAGCCAACTGGGCCTGGGGCAGGCAGGCAGCTCCTCATTCACACCCTTCCTCTAATGAGCTTAGGATTCCCTCCCCTCCCCTTTGGGCATGGGAGGTGGAGGAATGAGGTCTGGTTCTGGGAGAGAAAGATCTGTGCTTGCCAAGGGGTGGGCAGTTCACAGGGCAGAGAAGTTGTCATTGGTACGTTGTGCATTTGGCTTTCTCTGTAAACCGCTTTGTGGACTTTTTTGTTGAAAAGTGGTGTATACGGTAAATATTCTTCATAAGATGGCAAGTGCCCCACGTCCCCTCACCCGTGATCTGCCCCAGAAGGAAATGGCCAAAGGAGACAGACTGGCCGCCAGTCAAGCCTTTGGCCGGCTGACTTTGCTGTAGCGGCAGCGCAGCCGTCCAGGGGTCACTCACGCAGAGGTCCACAAAACGCTTCTGTGGCCAGACATCTGTTCGGCCCCCAAAGCCTCAAGGCCCCCCCTGCTGCTGCTGCTTCCTGTGCTGGGTGGGAGTTGGGGGCCTTGTTGAGCAATTCTATCATTCAGGAGGGTCTTCAAATGAGACCCCCAACACTCATCTTGGACCCAAAGGAATGAGAGCAACTCCCCCCTCCCAACCGTAAACCCTTCACCTTTGAGGGCTCCCCAGAGCAAAGAAGGGGTCTCGTTTTGGAATACACTGAAATTGAAAAATCTAGACTTGGTGAGCAGCCCGCTTTTTTTCAGCTGACATGCAGGAGGCCATGGCTGGCTTCCACCTTCCAAAAAGCCTTCTTCTTCCCTGCTAATCAGGCCATGTTTTGCCCCAGTGGGTGAAGCAGTAGAGCAGTAGAGCAGTAGCAGGGGGGGCACCCCCTCCCAATGAATAGCCACCAGGATCAGAGTGAGTGATGCAGAGTGATGCAGAGGCACTCCCTTCAATTAAATACAGTATGTGTCTGAATCACCTAAAAACAGAGCAGTAACCTTTTACTATAGAATGATTGTTTCATTGCTACTGTGTATTTATATCTAGATTAAATGGACTGATTGATTAATTGATTGATTGATTGATTGATTGATTGATTGATTGATTGATCAGCTGAAACTCATCCAATGCATCAACTAAGAATTCTGTTATCCAGCAAGGGCTCTAAGTTCCCAGCAGGAGGACCAGTATCAACCAGTGAGCCGGGAATGTCGGCCTGTGCAGTGCAGTGCCTGGCTGGCACACTGACTCCCAGCTTCCCTCCTGTCCTGGGATTTTCCTAGAGTTGGTGCAGAGTTGTAGCCCCTGAGAGCAAATGGGGGCCTGAAAGACCCTCCTTCCAAGCCCCTGCAATGCAGGTGCCAGCCTGGTTTGTACCAGCCCCCCCCCTCCCCAGCTGCAGCCAGTTCCCCCAAGAGAACTCATCTTCCCCCCTGCTGCCCAGTTCCCAGCACACTCTACTGCCCATGTGCATGGAGCGCAGGGTGTGAAACAGCTGGAGCGTGGGGGGGCATGGCCGCTTTCCCAGGCCCAGCACAGGGGGCACTTGACACCAGGGGTGTGAGGGTTGCCAGGGAAACCCAAGAATGGAGCTCTGGAGAAGAAGCCAATGGAGCAAGCGCCAAGCCAGCCGCTTCCATCCTCCTTCCTATTGAATGGCTTGTCGAAAAGACTGCTGTCCGGCCAGCCTCGCCTCTTGGAAACAAGGTGTTCGAGGCAACATACAGCATCAAATCCAATCCAATCCAATACAATTAAGCAACAACATGCCGTAAAAGCAGCAAAATAAAAAGCAGAGCAGCAGAATATAAGAGGCAACAAGGGCAGCATTGAGAGGTTGCAAAACCAAACCCAAAGGAGCAAGCAAAAAGCAGAAGGAAGCAAGACAGCCCCCAGCAGCAAATGCCCCCAAAGCAAGTCAATGGAAGATGTCCCTGCCCTGCTGCAAGGCAGGCGGGGCAGGCGAAGGTCCGTTCCAAGGGGGGGAGGGCATTCCATAATTGCAGTGCCACCACAAAGAAGGCTCTAGCTCTGCTCGCCAGCCACCAGCCTAGCATCAGCAGCACCCAAAAAGAGGCCAGCCCAGATGACTTCAGGGGGTGGGCCATCATCCATCTTGCACACCACTCTCCAAGAAGGCGATCTCAATACCCCAACCACAAGCCGGAAAGAGTTTTATAGGTCAACGCCAGAACCTTGAATCGTGCCCAGAATCACAGCAGGCGTGGTCGGACTGCGTCAAACTGCCGACCTCTCACCCTCACTCAGGTGGGCCGCTTGTCACTGGTTTTTTAATTTCTTTTTTGCTTTAGACTGGTGGCAGTGGTAAAAAAAGACTGGCGGCGGCAGCAGCAGCAGCAGCAAGGGGGAGGGGGCAACAGGCTGGGCTGGCGACTGGGGGGCAACAGGGAATGGGGCAAGGGGGTGGCGAGCTACCTACCTTTTTCACCCCCTTGCTCCTCGCTTTCAATTTTTAACTTTAAAAAAACCCGCGGGGGGGGGGGTCACATCGGGGTGTGACCGTGGGGGTGTGAGCCAGGATGGTGTAGTGGTTTGGGAGTCGGACTTAGACCTGGAAGATCCAGGTTCAAATCCCCGCTCAGCCACGAAGCTTCCTGGGTGACCTTGGGCCAGTCACTATCTCTCAGCCCCACGGCCGATCACAGGGTTGTTGTGAGGACAAAAAGGAGGGGAGGAAATATGTACACCACTCTGACCTCCTTGGAGGAAGGGCGGTATAAAAATGTGAATAAATAAATAAATAAATAAATAAATAAATAAATAAATAAATTAAATAAGTGACATCACGCCCACGGCACTTCCGGGGTGACATTTGGAACTGTGCCCCAGGTACCACAATGGCCAGCTATGCCACTGCTTACCACTTCACCCCCCGCAAGAAAAGAAAGAGACACCCCAACAGCAAGAACCAAACATAAACCCACCACCAAGGCAGACCCAGAATACCCGCACCCCAAGAAAGAAGCCTAGGGAAAAAGGCAGAGCCCGGCTCTCAGGGCCTGGTCTGCACCAAGGGCTGCCTGCACTCTGGAACACACGCACTGTGCAGCTGTTGCCCCCTTGTCTCCTGGGTGCTCCCAAGGCATCTGGGGAGCCTCTGGGAGATGATGCAGGACGCTGGACTAGATGGGCCCCCCTGGGCCTGGTCCAGCCGGGCACTTCTGAAGTCCTGAACTGGGGCACCACACCCAAAACTGGGCACGCCGGCCTGTGTGGAGATTCACGAGAGAGAGAGAGAGAGAGAGAGAGAGAGAGAGAGAGAGAGAGAGAGAGAGAGACCCACCCACCCCACTCCTGTGCGGAAGTTGGACCAGCCTTGGTCAGCGGACTGGCCTGTGGCCAGTTCCCAGGCCTGCATGAGCCAGGGCTGCTGGCCAACGTGTTCTGCTGCTGGCCTGTGTGGCCCCCCCCCCATGCGTGTGAGGAGCTGGGGCACCAGCAGCACAGCCCCACCTGGCACAAGGGAGGCCCCTCTCCAAGAGGCCTCTGCTGCTCCCCCTCCAGCCTTGCTTGCCTCCACACAGCCCCTCTCGCCTGCCTGCGCTGCCCTTCACACCTCCTCCCTTGAAGGCCTTCCTCGTGAGCTGCAGTCCCAGCTCAGCAGACCGGGGTGGTGGGGTAATGAAGTCTGCCATGGGGACCCTTCACACCTCCTCAGTCCATGTTTGGACAAGTGCGAAGAAGAAGCGGCTTCACACCCAGCCTCCTTTTCCTGGGAAACCTGCTGTTGCTGCTGCCCGTAACCAGAGTTCCCAGCCCCTGGCTGCTCAGGGAGGCCCCAGTGCTCAGGGGGGCAGGCGGGCACTGGAGGCCCCTTGCCTCCCTCCCGTGAAGGCACTCCAAGTCCTTCACAGCCTGGGTCACTGCCGTGGCTGCCCTCCCGGCCAGCCGCCCCTCTTCTAGAATAGACTGCCTTGCAATCAAGAATAGAACTGCCTTGAATGCTGTCAAGCGAGGCTGGTGTACGTGGTTGGACGGCAGCCCCCAAGCGAGCGGTGGTTTCTGGCCACCTGTGCCTCTCTCCCTAGCCCTAGGAAGCAGCTGTCCTCGCCGCCACAGCAGCTTCTCTCCTCTTATTGCAATGAAGGAATTCCTTCATGCCGCTTTTTGAAGAAAAGATCTCAAAGGTGCTTTCTGTGGCTAGAGAAATAAGAGGGGTCCCTGTCCTGGCTCTACGGGGCCCAGCAGCAGCCTCCAAAAGATGCAAGGGAGACACCAGCCCACCGCCCACCCGGGGTGGGGAGAGGCTCTGCCGGCCGAAGGGGGGGGACACAGTGGGGCTCCCCTGCTCAGAGAGCCACCACCATTGGGCAGGTGTTTGGGCTCCTTCCCCCCTTTCCATTGCACTCCCCTCCTTTTTCACCATGCCGCCTATTGGGGTTATTTCGTTTTGTTCCCTCTTACACCCAGGCAGACTGCTATACTTAGCTAAATAAACACACGAGGCATAGGCTGAGTGAAGTTGCAAAAGAGAAAGTTTACTCACGGTTCAGTTCATATATACAGCATCTGGCTGAAGGCCAGAGGTTCACTCTAACTTAGGATGGAACACCCCTATACAGTAGCTGGTGCCCCCTGCATGAGGTATGCTTGGAAGACGGCCGCTGGGCTCCAGCCCAGCATGGCACGTCCTTCCACCTTGGAGTCAGGAGAAGAAGAGAGCTAAGGAGGGTAGGAGAAGGAGGAAATAGAGTCCGGGAGCCACGCCCCTTCCTTGGAACACAGAAAGGTCAAGGTCAAGGTCTTTCAGGTGACCAGACGACACACTGACCCCCCCCCTGTCCAGCAGACGAACGCTGCCCATCTCCAACACTGCCTGCTTGTTGCTTCTAGAGGCGCCGCCCTCGTCGTCGTCATCATATCCTTGCCAGAACACGCGTCTCTCTCTGGCTGGCTGGCTGCCCAGAGAGTTGAGAGCAGGACATGGGAGAAGAGCTGGGTTCGAAACCTCCTTCAGTGTGGGCACCTTCGGACCTGTCTATAGTCCCCCACCACCGTGGCAGCAGCCAGCCCTGCCTGCCTCCTGGGTGTCCTTCCGCACAGGGCAGGCCCCAGAGGCCACCTCGCCAGCCCAAGCCAGGAGCAGCCTCAGATTCCCCCCCCCCTCCAGATCTGCTTCCACACCAAACTCCAAAGGGAGGCGGGAACCGGTATCCTTGGCTGCCCCGGGAGTGGGTGGGAGGAAGACGTCACAAGCCAGAGGCGCAGGGAGTTGGCCTGTGAGGGTCTTTCTTAAGGGAGGAGCTGGTGGCGGGTCAGAGCTCAGAGTGAGAGCCAGTTGAAAGTCAAGACATCCTTGATTCAAATCTTGCCTCTGCCACACATTCTCTCCAGGTGGCTGTCGGCCTCTGTCTTCCCAGATGCAGTATGTACGGGCATCACAACACAGGCTCACCTGACAGGGTAGCTGTAAGGACAACGTCCAGAGAGTGCAGCACCTGAAGCAGCACTGAGCACACTCAGAAATGAATGGCGATACAGATGTGCAGTCCCACAACAAGGGCATCTTGTCACTCACCACTTGCAGACGTCACCTGTGAACATCCCCCCCCCCCCCCCCCGGCAGTCTTCCAGCCTTGCTCTGGACTTCCTTCTTCTGTCCGGTTGCTCTCCAGAGCCACCTTGTGGCCAATGGCCGCCTCTTCTTCTTAAGCAATGTCTTTTCTGTCACCGCTCCACTCACAGAGCAGCCCTGTTGCGTGTGTGTGTGTGTGCCTGTGTGTGTGTGTGTGTGTGTGTGTGTGTGTGTGTGTGTGTGTGTGTGTGTGTGTGTGTGTGTAAAACCAGTGTATTGGTCTTTCTTTTCAGGACAACAAAGAGACTGGAGGGTATGCAAGTGGGCGAAGAGAAGAGGCATGGCCAGCTGGGTGGACCAGTGCCCCCACAGCCCTCATTCTGCCCCCCAGTTCCCCCTAGAAAAGAGGTGGCAGGAGTACAAACACCACACTCCTCCTTCCCTAGGCAGACTGGAGGACGGGGGGGGGGTTCCTTCCAGACATCCTGGTTAAGGGCTCAACAAGTGTCTGTGGAGGGCGGGGGGGGGGCTCCAGAGTGGCAGGCAGCAGGCGCCTCCCCAGCCCACTCGTCCCGCTCTTCAGCCAGCCACGGGCGTGCACAGCGCAGAGCCGTCACACAGCCTGCCGAGCAGAGCAGAGGTGTGCAGGGCAGAGAGGAGCCCCCTTCTCCCAGTGCTGCCTGCCAGGCACAGCCCTCAGTCTAAGGTAGGTAGGGGACATGTGAAGAAGAAAGGAAGGGGCATCGCTCGTGGCCCACAGCAGCAGAAACGTACAGTAGGTCCCCCTGCCAGGGGTGCACTGCCTGGGGGGGGGTCACTCGGGCCCCTTGTCTGGGGGTCCTCATGAGGACAGAAGTGGCCTTTGCTGACACTGGGGACCCGGCTTTGGCACCCCCTCCCAGGCCAGGCACCATCAGCAGCATCCTTCCTACTCCCGCCACCAGCGGCAAGGGAAGCCCCCCCCCAGGCAGGCAGGCAGGCAGGTGACAGCAATCACCCTCTTCCTGGGGGGGGGGCAGCCCTTCAGGAAAGGACCAGGCCCTGCCTTGGCTGGCAAGACTGACTTCGGAGACGAGTGCCCCCCGAGACCCTCCCACCCTCCAGCCCCAAACAAAACGACCCTTGCCAGAGGCTTCCGACCCACTGCGCAGGGAGGGAGCAGGGCAACCTGTGAGTCGGTCAAGGTCCTTTGGCCTCAACACGAGGAGGGCAACTCAGGGGACGATGGGGAGGCTGGAAAAGGAATTAGCCGCAGACAGAGCTGTGTGAATTGCTCTTTGCACACTTCCCAAGCCGGGGTGGCAACAAGGCCAGAGTGACGTCGTGAAAAGTCGCACCTTTGCAAATGGGGCTGCCTGCCTTTCCCACAGCTCCCTGAGAAGGGCTCCGTGGCCTCTGACCCCCCCCCCCCGCCTGCCAAGGGATCACTTCACACCTCCAGGGGTAGCACCAAGACAGGTCTGCAGGAATAAAGGTGCAAACATGCAGCCCTTCTTGGGGGACCAGGTATATAAGTGCTTTTATGCAAATGCCCGAAGTCTACGGGCAAAGATGGGAGAACTGGAATGTTTGGTGGCTAGGAAAAACATTGACATAACAGAAATCTGGTGGAATGAGGAGAACCAGTGGGATACTGCAATTCCAGGATATAAAC
This sequence comes from Plestiodon gilberti rubricaudatus, assembly GCA_026170595.1. Taxonomy (NCBI): domain Eukaryota; kingdom Metazoa; phylum Chordata; class Lepidosauria; order Squamata; family Scincidae; genus Plestiodon; species Plestiodon gilberti. Next base: position 512,108 of record JANXHW010000007.1, on the reverse strand, counting down.
TCTATAGGAGGGACAGAGAGGGGCGTGTTGGAGGTGGGGTGGCCATCTATGTCAAAGAGGGGGTAGAATCCACCAGAGTAGAGCTGGAGGGGGGCTCTGACTCCTCCGTAGAATCACTGTGGGTTAGATTACCAGGCTCAAAGAGTGATGTAATAGTAGGGGCATGCTACCGTCCTCCAGATCAAAAACCTGAAGGGGATCTTGAAATGAGGAAGCAAATCAGGGAGGTGTCAACGAGAGACAGGGTTGTAGTCATGGGGGACTTCAATTATCCTCACATTGACTGGGTCAATTCATGCTCAGGTCATGAAAGAGAGACTGGATTTCTGGATATGCTAAATGACTGTGCCTTAGAGCAGCTTGTCACGGAACCGACCAGAGGACAGGTGACTCTGGATTTAATATTGTGTGGCACTCAAGATCTGGTCAGGGAGGTAAATGTCACCGAACCGTTGGAGGATAGTGACCATGCTGCGATCTGTTTCGCCATGCATGTCGGAGGGAGAGTGCCGAGCAAATCTGACACGAAAACCCTTGACTTCCGAAGGGCAGACTTCCCCAAAATGAGGAGACTAGTTAAAAAAAAGCTGAAAGGGAAGGTAAAAAGAGTCCAATCGCTCCAGAGTGCATGGAGGCTGTTTAAAACAACAGTCATAGAGGCCCAGCAGGAGTGTATCCCACAAAGGAGGAAGGGCTCGATCAAGTCCAGGAGGGTGCCGGCATGGCTAACAAGCACACTTAAGGAGGCTATAAAAGGCAAGGAAGCTTCCTTCTGTAGACGGAAGTCTTGCCCTAGTGAGGAAAATAAACAGGAGCACAAACTGTGGCAAAAGAAATGTAAAAAGATGATACGGGAGGCCAAGAAAGACTTTGAGGAACGTATGGCAGGCAACATAAAAGGGAATAATAAAAGCTTCTTCAAATATGTTAGAAGCAGGAAACCTGCCAGGGAAACGGTGGGTCCGCTGGATGGTGAGGGAGAGAAAGGGGTGATAAAAGGGGACTTGGAAACTGCAGAGAAATTAAATGAGTTCTTTGCATCTGTCTTCACGGCAGAAGACCTCGGGCAAATACCGCTGCCGGAACGGCCTCCCCTGACTAAAGAATTAAGTCAAATAGAGGTTAAAAGAGAAAATGTCTCAGACTTCATTGACAAAATAAAGATCAATAAATCACCAGGCCCGGATGGCATCCACCCAAGAGTTCTGAAGGAACTCAAGAATGAAGTTGCTGACCTCTTGACCAAAATATGCAACTTGTCCCTTAAAACGGCCACTGTGCCAGAGGATTGGAGGATAGCTAATGTCACGCCAATCTTTTAAAAAGGAAGGAGGGGGGACCCGAGAAACTACAGGCCGGTCAGCCTAACATCTGTTCCAGGGAAGATGGTGGAAAGTCTCATTAAGGATAAAATCTTAAAATACATAGAACAAGCTCTGCTGAGGGAGAGTCAGCATGGCTTCTGCCTCACAAACCTGTTAGAATTTTTTGAAAAGGTCAACAGGCATGTGGATGCGAGCGAACCCGTGGATATTATATATCTGGATTTTCAGAAGGCGTTTGACACGGTCCCTCATGAAAGGCTCCTGTGAAAACTCCACAGTCAGGGAATAAGAGGGCAGGTCCTCTCGTGGATTAGGAACTGGTTGAAGACCAGGAAACAGCGAGTGGGAGTCAATGGGCAATTTTCACAATGGCGAGAGGTGAAAAGCGGCGTGCCCCAAGGATCGGTCTTGGGACCGGTGCTTTTCAACTTATTCATAAATGACCTGGAGTCGGGGATAGGCAGTGAGGTGGCCAAGTTTGCGGATGACACTAAACGTTTCCGGGTGGTGAAGACCAGCAGGGATTGTGAAGAGCTCCAGAAGGACCTCTCCAAACTGGGAGAATGGGCAGCAAAATGGCAGATGCGCTTCAATGTAAGTAAGTGCAAAGTGATGCACATTGGGGCAAGAAACCAAAATTTCACATATACGCTAATGGGTTCTGAGTTGTCTGTGACGGATCAAGAGAGAGATCTTGGAGTGCTGGTGGACAGGTCGATGAAAGTGTCGACCCAGTGTGCGGCGGCTGTGAAGAAGGCCAATTCCATGCTTGGGATCATTAATAAAGGGATTGAGAATAAAACGGCCAATATCATTATGCCTTCGTACAAATCGATGGTAAGGCCACATCTGGAGTATTGTGTCCAGTTCTGGTCACCACACCTCAAAAAGGATATAGTTGAATTGGAAAAGGTGCAGAAAAGAGCGACCAGAATGATTCGTGGGCTGGAGCACCTCCCTTATGAGGAAAGGCTACAGCGTCTGGGGCTTTTCAGCCTAGAAAAAAGGCGCCTGAGGGGGGACATGATTGAGACTTATAAAATTATGCATGGGATGGAGAGAGTGGATAGAGGGAAATTCTTCTCCCTCTCGCACAACACCAGAACCAGGGGACATGCACTAAAATTGAGTGGAGGGAGAGTTAGAACAGACAAAAGAAAATATTTCTTTACCCAGCGTGTAATTCATCTGTGGAACTCCTTGCCACAGGATGTGGTGATGGCATCTGGCCTAGATGCCTTTAAAAGGGGTTTGGACAGATTCATGGAGGAAAAGACCATCACAGGTTACAAGCCATAAGCAACCTCCTGGTTTTAGAAGTGGGTTTTCTCTGTATGCCAGGTGCAAGGGAGTGGCGACTGGACACAGGTATCTTGTTGTCTTGTGTGCTCCCTGAGGCATCTGGTGGGGCCACTGTGTGACACAGGAAGCTGGACTAGATGGGCTTTTGGCCTGATCCAGCAGGGCTCTTCTTATGTTCTTATGTTCTTATGTTCTTATAGGTCTCTCCCATGCCCCCCCCCCCCAAGGCGCAGGGCCCTCCAGCTTTGGCAGGTTCTCCAGCTACCCGCAGGTGGTCTGGTCTGGCGGCTGAGCTGCCGCCTGGCTGAAGGAAGCTCGGGTGAGACCAGCTCAGTCACGTGCCCTGGGTGGGAGACGGCCGACCGGAAGTTGCCGACCAGCTGAGATGACCTGGGTTAACAGCCCTCTGGGAGAGAGAGGAGCAAGCGCGGAACGGAAGGTGTGTGCTGTGCAGGCAGAGAGACCCCCACACCTCTGAATTGCGTGGGGGGGGGCATGCAGGCCCCAATTCTTGATTTGGGGCATTTCCCCCTTATTACCTTCAGGAAAGAGCACTTCAGGGTCTGGGTGGGGTCTCCATAGCAGGATGCTGGTTGCCTCCAGCACCCTATTGGGAAATCCAGACCTCACCTGAGCTGCACAGAACTTGACTCTCTTGGCCCCCCGCCCCCAATCTCTTGCACCCATGTGCAAACCAAGAGGGGCTGTCACCTCAGGCCTGCAGGTGGAGGAGGAGCCATCCTGTGACCTGGCAGATGCCGCTTCCTGACAAGTTTGTGCCTTGTGCCCCTCCAATGCCATGCCTCCTTGCCCTCTGCCAGACAGGGCCTTTTGCTCTTGCATCCAAGAAGGCTGCCAAGCCCTGGAGGGCACCGGCTGCCAAGCACTCACCCTAATTGAGGGAGGCGGGCTTGGACAGAGCCTCTGAACGGAGAAGTCTCCGTCCACTGCAATTCCCAAGATTCTTTGTGGGGAAGTTCAAATGCGCATCATCAGCCAACCTACATTTGTAGCACAGATGGCAGAAATAAATATACTAGCCAAATGGGCCGTGGAACGGGCCTTTTCTTTGATGTTCTGCCAAAAGCAAAGGTACAGGAGTCCGCCCCCCCCCCCCAACATAAGTCTCTGCTTCTCCTTATGGGAGGGTGATCCTGATAGCTGAAAGTGTGCAAAGAGACATACAGAGAGATCTAGGGATTCTGGCAGAATGAGCAACGCAGCAGACAGTTGCGGCTTCGCCCGCTATGCAACGTGGCTGCCAGACTGGCAGAGGCGAGTCGGTGTGCTGCCAAATCAGTGGGTGAAGAACAAAGAAGAGAGCGAGTAATCTCGCCGGCTTTGCAAACCATCCCTGTGTACGGGAAGGAAGAAGGAAGTTTGTCTTTTTCTAAGCAACGTGGTGACTGTACTCTTTTCGGTGGGAAGTACCGAGTTTCCCCATGTTTAGAGGAATGGTCACACTCTCTCCATCCTTCATAGTATGAGGAGTTGCCTGCTGCCTTCTCCAGTGTCCCAGAAATTGCTGACATCAATTCATATCAAAATAACGACACCTCCCGACCGTACCCCCCCACCCCCACACACACTTTTGCAGCTGGACATACAATTTAAAAGAGGCTTTAATTTACAAAGTTGGGCTTACAAAACTATACAGAGTGTGCTGAATGGGGGGGGGATATGTCACAGTGGGGGGCAGAGTACATATTCCCTCCCTTTACAGGACCCCTGAGATACTCCTCCTCACAATGCTAGAGAGAGCCCCTTGGCAGTGCAAGGCATCATGGGAGCACAGTGGCGTACGGAGCCGCAGCTGTGCAACGTCAACATCCCGGGAACGTAGGCAGGCAGAGAAGATGTTGCAAGGCATCATGGGAGGCTGGTGAAGGGGCTGCATCGGAAGAGCAGGTGGCTGGGTTGGGTGGGGCACCAGTGCAGAGAAGGGAGGGGCCTCGGCCAGGCCTTGGGCACTCCCAGAGCACCAGGCGGAACCCACCGTGGGAGGAAGCAGCTGGAGCGCCCACTACTGGCTCTCCCTCTCAAACCACTGCAGGACGGGCACCTTGTTCTCTGCCACCCATTTCATGTTGGCCTTGGTCTTCTCCAGGGCCTGCTCAAGAGCCCGCGTGCCTGAGCCGAACCCCACATGGGCATTGTCCGACCGGAACTGCTCCAGCTGTCAAAAGGATCAGAAAGGGAGGGGTCACCGACAGTCACACCCCCTCCTCCTCTCGTCCTTGGGTGAACATGGACTAGGTGACAAACAAAAAGGCTCACAATTGAGACAGGGCCCAGAAGGGAAAGGGGAGCTGGACATCGGAACACATGAGAACGAAGGAGGGGCTGATGGGGAATGATTAGGAGTCAGGTGGAAGCGCAGGAGCAAAGATGACCATTCCACTGCGCAGGGCTGCTTCACATACGGTATTGAAGGGCGGCAGTGGTGGTGGTGGTGGTGGTGTTTCCACTGCATTAATGGGGGGGTAGCAGAGGAGGAGAAATGGCACAGAGAAAGAGAGGCAGTCAAGAGGAAGCCAGGCCACAAGCCGGAGACGTCAAAGGGAGGAGACAACACCTGGATGATTCAGAAGAAGAGAAGGGTGGGGGGAGCCTGCAGCTGGAGCAAGAGAGCATGGAGAGGAGAGCCGTGAAGACTGGGAAGAAGAGGTTGAGGTGGAGTCAGGTCTCCACGCAAGCAAGGGGGGCGGGCGCCCTGTCATGGGCCCAGTGAGATCACAAGAGCTGTGTGGGCCTGGGGGGGGGGTGTTAGTTGGTGTATAAGGTAGGAAGTGAGCGGCAGCTGGAAGGCAGTGCTTAGGGTGGGAGTGGAGAGACAGAGCAGGGCCAGGCCTGGTGGCTCCTAGGTGGCACCAGCCAAAAGGGGTGTGAGCACCGCTCCAGAGGAGAGCTCCTGCAGCCTTCATCTCCCAGACAGGTGCAAGGGCCCAGGGTTCTTAGGGTGCCTCCCCATCACCGTCCTCACCCTCCCCACCCCCACCACAGAAAGCTGCCCTTCTGCAGAGGCAGAGCATGATGGGGGCAGGACTGTCGCCTGCTGGGCTCCCTGGGTCCCCTGCTCCACACACACACAGTCCTTACCTGCTTGAGCTCAAATTCGGAAGCAAATCTCTGCGTCACGGCCTGGATGAGGCCGGAGAAGGAGAAGGAGCCTCCACCGTACCTGGTGTCAGAGAGAGGGCATTGGGGAGAACGGGGTCAGCCAGGGCAGGTGCCCCCCTCCTGCCCCGCCCTCCAGTCACCGACCCCCCGTCCTCCACTCACTGGGTGAAGAGTGTCTCCCAGTTGGCACGCACAAAGTCCCACACCAGGCCCTGCCCAACCACGTTGCTGGCAATGCTGTTGATGGTGGAGGTGGCGTCCTGCCGGCGGATCTTGCTGGGGTCCAGACTATACTGCAGGTACCTGTGGGTCAGGATTGGGCATGTCCGTGAGCAGCCTGACCCTCACTCCCCCCCCCATAGCCGTACATCTCACAGAGGTCAGGTGGATTCAGGTCACACAGCCTCCAGGCGCTCTGGGGCTGTACCTCTGGGGCTGAAAAGGCCTCTGCTCATCCCTGGCTCAGATCCGCCCCACGGCTGACCAGCGGCACCTCACCTCTGGAGGATCCAGGGCTCCTTGCTGCAGGCCAGAGCTCCGCGGAGCTTGTCAGCCTCCGAGACCACTGAAGCATTCAGGAACATCTTCCAGGCAAAGTCCCAGGCCTCCTCCCCCCCTGTGGCGATGGCGCTGCAGTAGATGGTGGAGCGCAGGTTGGGGGGAATGCTAGGGGAGGGGGCAGAAGTGCAGAGTGTTAGGGGATGAAGAAGAGGCCTATCCTGGGCCAAGCAAAAACAAGGCACCCGACCCCGTCGTCATCTTGCTTCTTCTGGTCCATGTATGAAGAAGAAGAATTTGGAAAGCAGCGCCGGCCGAGAACCTGCTCGCCTCTCTGGATTCGTCCAGCCCCAGAAATTCTGCAAGGTCTCCGGAGTGCAAAACTCACCAGAAGCAGCAGTGGCAGAGTGGCCTCTGCTGCGGTGCAAAGCAAAGCATCCCGTGTCTCTGGGAGGTGGGTGGAGGGGGGAGAAACTTCCCTGAAGGCCAGAACAGCCCTCCGAACTAGAGAAGAGGAGCTCAGACCTCCAGGAGGCCCCAGGCAGCAGGAAGGGAAGAGGAGGCGTCCCGCGCTGTGGTCCCCTGCGCCCCGCCACTGCTCTGCCTCTGAACTGGGGAGGACTCTCCTCCTCCTCCTCCTCCTCCTCCTCCTCTGTGAACAGCGCCAGTTCCTTCTCGGCAACTACCACCAGAGGGCCCCCAGGAGGCATCCGCCCTCAAGGGCAGGGCTCCCCTGCCCCTTCCTGCAGCCCTTGGACAGCTGGGGCGGGCAGGGCAGCGCCAGCCCCTACCTGTTGGTGCTGGGGTTCTTCCTCCAGGCGTCGAAGAGCTCCGTGGCGAGGGCCTCACACTCAGGGATGCCATAGGAGCAGGCAGTGCTGAGGGCCTGGATCTCGTTGTACCTGCCATGACGCAGACGGACGGACGGATGCCCCGTTGGGAAAGGAAGCCAGCAGAGCTGTCCTCCTCCTCCTCAGCCCTCACCACTCAAGCACACTGCAAAAGGCAGGGCTGCTAGGCTGCACCTCCCCACACACAACGCCTCCTGGGGTTACCCCATAGCAGGTTGGTGGAGAAAGGTGCTTCGCAGGACTCCCCTGCCAAAAGCTGGCCAGTCGTCAGCCCCAGTCAAGCCCGGCCCCCCCCCCGGCACCTGGCTTCCCCCTCCCTCCGTTCTCCCATGGAGACTCACTGATCCATCAGGCCAGCTGGGATTGTGGTCCAGTTAGAAGTGAGGTTCCCAAAATAGTGGAAGAGAGGGGTGACCTGCTTCTGGACATATCTCTGCAGGAGGAGGAGAGCAGGACAGAAGATGGCAGCAGGTAGATACAGTCAAGATACAGGCTGGAGGCGGGCGCTGCCTTGAACCCCCCCCCCCCCGCCCTTCCCGAGAGCAGGGAGAAGGACGATCTGGGAGAGCTTCCAGACAAGGTGGAAGCAGCAGCCCTGGGCCCTGCCCTCTCCTCCAAGGCAGGCAGCACAGCAGCCACTGCCTGCTGCCCTTTGGAGCCAGGTTTGCTCCCTGGTCCAGGCCAGGCTTGCCTGGGAAGGGAGGGAGGGAGGGAGGACTCACCTTCATGGGCCCATAGACTTCGCTGCGGTCAAACATGATCTTGAAGTAGCCCAGGTTGCTGAGCGCAGCGCTCCAGGGCAGGTAGTCTCTCTCCTTGGCCAGGTAGCGGGTTGTGTTCAGGGCTAAGACTGTGGTGACATGCTTTGCCCTGGAGGCAGGAGACAGGGGGGCCCCACTCAGCGTGGGGCAGGCCAGGGCCACTGCCTGCCCCTCCACGGCCCTGCCTTCAAGGCGCCCTCCAGCACCGTGCTCAGGGCACTCCATGCTAGGCCTGGCCGAAGAGGGCTGCCCCCCCATCACCTCCTTTGAACCAGGAGCCAGGTGGAGGAAGGAGGCAGGCCAGGACCAGAAGATCAGGGGGGGGCAGGGGCACCAGGTGGGCGAGGAGGCGGTGGCAGCGAGGGCACTTTTCTCTGCCCCCTCCCGCCAGCGCTGCTGCCGCTTCCCCAGTCTCCTCTCCGCTCACTCTCAGGAGTGGCAGGCCGGGGTGTGTGTGTGTGTGTGTCATGTGGACAGGTGTGGGATGCCTGTCAGTTTGCTGCCCTCCCAACTTGCCATGTGATACAAGCCTTTCCGGCCAATTCTTGGCCCAGCTTGGCGCACAACTCCCGGACTGCCAGGAGCAAGCTTTGGGACACGTGCTGCGCGAAAGAAAGGCCGCTCCTGACCATATGCCGGGTGCCTTTCCGCCGCTGCCATGGCTGGCTTCCCTGCCCAAGCACTGACAACGGGCTCCTCTAGCCTGAGGCAATGCCATGTCCTGCAGTGTCCCACCCACCCTGCAACGGGGGGGGGGCACTAGGACACACTCTAGGGCTTGCACAGGGAGGGGAAGGAGGCAGAGAAGTTGGGGGCGATCCTTCTCCTTGGCAGGGGGCCCTACTTTGAGCAGGGGGGCAATCTGGCAGGCATCCCCAGGTAAGGGGGGAAGGATCCTGCTCCCGCTCACCTGGCCAGGTTGAAGGCATCGTCAATCATCTGCGCACGGTTTAGAATGGAGATATTCTGGAAAACAGCAGGACCAGCTTAGTCTGGAGCAGCAGTGGGGGTGGTGGGGGTGTTGCTCTGGGGCAGGGAGAAGCGGGGGGGGGGAGCCTGAGGAGGGAACCTCAGGTGAGGGGCAGCAACCACAGAGGAGCTTGTGCCAGAAGGGGCGGAAGGAGTTGCATGCGCCACTGCAGCAGAACCCTGGGGCCGCCCAGCCCCCCCTGCAGGCATGGTGATGATCCCTGGGGCGGAAGCAGGGGGGCGCACACGAGCGTTGCTGGGGAAGCCGGGGGGGGCAGCTTCTCCCTACTGACCTGGTGGCTCTTCTCCAGCTGCTCCATGAGCCGATCCCAGTTTTCCTGGTCGTAGTTCACCCGGAAGTAGCCAGTCACGTTGAGGTTGAGGAGCAGCCACTGGCCAGCAGTGGTGGAGAAGCCAGGATTTTCAGCTGCAGAGGGGCAGAGGGGGGATGTGCGGTTGGCAGCAGCAGGTTCACGGGGGGGGCTCCACATTGGCCCAGCAGACAGCCCACGTTGTCGTCGCCCACGTTGAGACAGACTGCAGCTCACTGGAGGGCCTCAAGCAAGCAACCCCCTCAGGCGGTGGAGGCGGCCAGCAGGCTCTGCTCAGAGAATGCGCTCCTCCTCCTCTCCATGGGGCAGCGAGCGAACCTAACCCCATAACTCAGCTAGTGGCATCCCAGGAGCTTGGTCTGTGTGCCCCCGTGAGCGCTGAGCCACTCACTGCTGCAAGCGCTCTGAGGAGGAGGGCAGGCAGGGGGGCCGGGGGGGCGCGGAACGAAGGGAGCAAGCAGAACCTGTCGTGGTGGTGAGCCAGTATGTGCCGTTCTCCTGATCTGAAGTCATCCAGGAGACAGGGACGATCCAGGTGTAACTGCAGACAGACAGACAGACAGACAGACAGACAGACAGAGAGGTGACGTTCTTCCTTGCCTGGTCCTTCCTTGCCAGTCGTCACTCCCTGGCCTCTGAGGAGGCTGCAAGCGTGCAGGGGAGCCCGCCGGCCTGGGTGGAAAGTACCGTTGCACAAGCAGGGACCACAGCAGGTCCCACGACCGAGTCGTCCCCACCCCACCCCCAGCTCCCTCTGCACACCTTCAGCCGGGCTCCGTCCGGAGCCTCTCCTTGCAGCCCCCAGCCAGGGCTCCCCACTCACTTGAATTCCGAGGGGCGCTGAACCGTCGAGTCTGGGTCCAGCAGGAAGTGCTTCTGGGTGACTTTCCCAGTCGCCGTGTCCACTGTCAGCACAGGGAAGCCCATCTGCAAGGTCCAGGTGTCCATGATCCTCTTGACGGTGGCAGGGAGCGGAAAGCTGTCTCCATCGACTGCCTGCCCAGCCCAAGGAAGGAAGGGAAGAAGCCGTGATGAGTGAGGGTGGGCAGGCGGGCGGGGCCAAGGGCTCATTCCAACTGGGTCCCGGCCGGTGCCTCTAGAACCGCCTCCTCTCCTCTCTCCCGCTCTGGCACCAGTGTTGCCTTCAAGGCCTGGGCCCCACGGAGCCGCCGGCGCTTGTCTCGCTTAGCTACTGCCAAGCTTTCTCCGACAACCGGGATACGGCCCTTCCTCCAGCTGCTCCAGCAAGAGCAGCCTTTTCTCTTCCTTGCTAAAGTAACGGGGTTAGGACATAGGGGAGCACACAGACAGACAGGGTGCAATTCAGTTTGTCTTCCGTTGGGGATGGGGGTTCAACCACCTAGCAGTAGTAGTACCGTCCAGCAGCCCACATGTCCTCCCGACTGGGCACTCCCCCCTTGAAGGCCAGCAAGATAGAAATGTTGGACACGTGGCACAAGCCAAAGGCCAGGCAGGGCACACCACTCCACTAGGGCGGCCTCCCCTCGCAGAGGAAGACTTGGCTCCCCCAGCTGAGCGGACAGTCACCTGCCCCCCGCAGGAACAGGAGCAGCCTTCTCAACTGGGAGCGGTGGCGGGGGGGGGGAGAAACACCTGAGATGGATGGGAGGGGCCTACGCCTAGTGGGAAGAGTGAAAGCACATACCCTTTGCAGGTGAACCCAGAGGTCGTCATAGACGGTGTTGCTGTACTCGAAGGTGTGAAGGTAGGACTGTGGGACACAAGAGGTTCAGGTAAGGGAGGCGGAGCCTTCTTTTCCGGGGCAGCCGCAGCTTCGGACTCCATTTGATTCCAACAGGTGAGTGACCCCCCAGCAGAAAGAAGTCCAGGGGGCAGAATCTTGGCATGTGCGTGTAAGTATCCCGCAGCTCTTTCCCAAGCTGATGTAGCAACGACCGCACACATGCGCACACACACCCACACACAGCACTCCTCGCTCGCCTTTTGCATCCTGCTACAACTGCCCTCCCCTCCCTTGGCTCTTCCTTGTCTGGGTGGGGGAAGATCACTGGTGACACTTCAGGATGAGTGACACAAAATGTCTGTTAAAAGGCACGGGGGAAAGACCCCCTCCCCCCCCCGTCAAGGCTCTGGTTTCAGGAGTGGCCGTTCACGGCATCTGCTCCGGGTAACTGGTTGGCAACTCCCTGCTTGCTTTAGGCACCGTCTACAACTGGCGACAGAAAACAACTCTTCAGGCAGCCCTGGTGCCTCAGGATGGAACCCCTTGCAGCATGAGATACCCCAACGCCAGCGTGGCACCAGCTCTTACCTGCAGGCCCCTTTTAAACCGCTCCTCACTGAGAAATTCTGAGAGCATACGCAGAACTGCTGCGCCCTGTGGCAAGAGAGGAGGGGCCATGAAGGGGGGGCACAGGATTGCCTCCCCCCCCGAGAAGACCCAGGATCCTGTGCAATGCAGCATGGGACTTGGAACGTGGGGGGGGGCAGGAGGGGCCACTGCTGGGAGGGGGAGGAGGGCCACACCTCCTTGCATCCTCACCTTGCTGTAGGCAATGGAGTCAAAGACTTCGCTGATCTGCGCTGGAGTGTTGATCTCATCTTCCCGGAAGGAGAGTGGGTGCGAGGAAGCCAGTGCGTCGGTGGCCATCACGCGGTACATATCGTAGGCCACCATCAGGTCTTTCTGCAAATTAATTCCTCAGAATCTGACTCTGGGTATGTGGTGGCAGTTATTATCTCGTTTTATCCTCACAACAACCTTGTGAGGGAGGCTAGGATAAGGGACGATGGCTGGCCCAAGGTGTGTGCTATGGCTGAGTAGCTGGGGCCTGGGCCAAGCCCATGACCAGAAGAAGAAGGTGTGGCCTTTGCAGCACCCGCCCCTCTGAGTGTGTGGCTGCTCTGCCTGTCTCGTCTCCCGGTCATCCTGGCGACAGGCGGCACAAGCTGCCTCTGTGGCGAGTTCGTGTTCTTCTCCCCTCCCCCCTGCGAGGGAGACCCTGGCCCAAGGCCACCCACTGCGGGGCTCCTGGCAGGTTGCAGCCGGCCGGGGAACCTGCTGGGACTCAAATCCACCTGGGCATTGCAAGCTCTCCCACCCTGCAGCAGCACCACCAGGCAGCCCTGGGCTGCGGCAACCACACCACGGCCATGACATCAGGAGGCAGGAGGCCAGTGCGCTGGAGGGGTTTCCCCAGGGCCCCCCAAGGGCCGGCTCCTGCCCTGTGTGGCTTGCAGGCAGAGGCAGTGTAACGTTCAGGAGCCGTGAGACTTCGACTTCTCTGAGCAGCAGAGGGGCACACATGTCCGCCCCACCCAAGATCTTGGGGGAGGCAGGGAGCTTGGCAGCAGAGCCCCCACAAGCTGCTGTCACCTTTGTGTCTGGATTGTGCTCAGCCTCCCCCCCCCCCCCCCCGCCGCCGCTGGAGGTCCTGGGCATGACTGGGCCTGCAGCACAATACAGGCAGCCTCTGGAAGCCACGTGTCGTGGTCAGCCAGGCAGCCACCCCTTCGCTCAGCAGCACCACCAGCCCCGTTCTGTCGTCGGGCAAAGAGGACTTACAATGCTCCAGGTGGGCTCCGCTGCGTCGGCGCCAAGATATTCCACATAGGAGGCAAATCCCTCATTCAGCCACAGGTCATTCCACCAACGGAGGGTCACCAGGTTCCCAAACCACTGGAGAGAGGCAGGACGGAAGCTGCTAGTCAGTCATAACATTCTCCCCAAATAGCCCACTGGCCGGGGGGGGGGATCCAGTGGGATTAATATCTCGCATCCTGCGGTGGGGGGGGCTGCTCAGACAATGGCCAGAGAGTGTGGACAGAAGTCTATGGGCTGGACCGCAGCGGGAGAGAGCGGCCCCAAGTCAGGGGCTTCAAGGTTGCTCCCAACGTACCTGGTGAGCCAGTTCATGAGCGATGACGGTCACCACCCGCTCCTTGTTGCCAATGGAGGAGAAGAGGGGGTCGAAGAGAAGCGAGTTCTCACGATACGTCACCAGCCCCCAGTTCTCCATGGCTCCTGCGTTGAAATCGGGGAGGGCGACTTGGTCTGGGTGGGAAGAGAAGTTCCCGTTAGCTCTGCTGCTGCTGCTGCTGCTGCTGAAAGTCCTTGGACTCCTGACCCAACCAAGGGCCTGAAGAACGCCGGAAGGAAGTGCCATCATGCAGCTAGCGAACAGGCTGCGGAAAGGCCGCTGTCCGTCCGAGTGCTCCTCTGATCCACGGAAGCAGCGTTCGTTCAGCTGCAGGAAACGGAAACTGGGTTCTCAGCAGCAGCCCTGGGTGTTGAGGAGTGGTGAGGAGGAGGGGGCTTCAGCTCGCCTGCGAGCAAAGGTCGGCGCAGCAGCAGAGCCCCCCCCCCCAGGGGCAGGAGGGAGCATCACTTTCCTCAGAACCTTTCCCCACAATTCCAGGGGCGAGAGGGGGAGCCCCAGAGCAGGTTCCTCAGCCCCCCCCCATGCCTAGCATATTCCAGCCCCCCCTCACCCACCTGACTTGTTCAGAGGATACGGTGTGTCGTAGTGCCTCTCAAAGAAACTGAGGATGGGCCCGGTGACGTTGAGGGCGTAAGCACCCTGGCCCTCCGCGATGGCTTTGGGCCGGCCCCAGATCCGGATCTGAGCAGCATCAAGAAGAGAAGAGAAGCTCAGGAGACGACGATGGTGCCAGTGGGCAAACCTCCAGGCAGGGAGGCGTCCCTGAGGCGGTCAAGGCACAGAACGACGGTGCTCCCAAGGCCCCCCCCCCCATTCTGCTCCTACCAAGATGTCGTCCTGGTACTTCTCCACAGCCTCGAACCGACTGACAATGAAGGCGAGCAAATAAGTGGACATCTTGAGGGTGGGCTCAAAGACAGTCCTGTTCCAAGACTCGCCACCCTGGATCATTGTCGTGGAGCCTGGAAGGAGGCGGCAAACAAGGGATCGTCATGCCCCAGCAGGCTTCGGCCCAGCCAAGCACCATCCTTCAGACCTGCTCTGCACTGCGGCCCACCAAGGAGAGGCAGAAGCCCTCCCGGCAAACCTCCCCACCTCCTGCCTGCCACCAAGTGGGGGCGAACCCTGAGACACAAAGCCCCAAACCCTCTTCAACCCCCAGGTCCTTTTCTGCAGTGCTTGGGACTGGGCAAGTTTCCCCTCCAGTCTCGGACCATAGAGTCCCCCTTTCCCATGCCGACACCCAGAGCCCGACTCCCAATGTAACATGTTGGGTCAGCGTGTGACCAGAAGCACCCCAAGCCTCAGGGTGGGTGTGCCTGGTGGTGCCCGCCTCTCCTCCTTCTCCCACTTCCACTCTGATGCACTCGTCCTCCTCCTCCTCTCCTCCTCCACACTTCCTCCTCCATTCCACTCCCCTCTCCCTTTTCAACTCCAGAGAGTGGGAGGGGGGCAGCGGTGGCGGCTGCACTTCTGGGGAGGGGGCAGCCTGTGGTGTCCAGGAAGCCGCCTTGGGCCCGCCCTTCCCGCCCGCCCTTCCTTCCCTCACTCTGGATCGGCATGTTGGAGAGCGCCTTGTGGTCCGAGGGGTGGATCAGCACCACGGAGAATGTGGCCTTCATGGCAGGCTCGTCAAAGCAGGGGAAAGCCTTCCGGGCGTCCGCTGCCTGCATCTGTGTGGTGGCCAGCACCCTGCGGCAAAAGGACAGCGCTGCTCAGAGTGGCCCACCTGCCACGCCGGGGCCGCTGAGGCTTCTATGGTCGCCTCTCTCCACTGTCGACCTGCCTTTCAGCCAGGATGCTTGGGAGGCGCTGACCCACAAGACCCCCATCTTTAGAAAGCCCAACCAAGGGCATCAACTACAGGAAGGCAACAGAGGGGCGAGGGGAGACACGGCCATCTGCTTTCCAGGGGGGGCCCCAGGTCTGTGCCAGGAAAGCTCCGTGACACCCTTGCAACTCCAGGTCTCTCTTGGGCAACTGCCCATTCCAGAGCGGCCACTGAGGGACAGGTAGTGGAGCCACAGCGTGTGGAGGAGTGCCAGGGTGGCTGCTGGCCGTGGGATGAGCCCACGTCTTTGCAGTAGCAGCGCAGCAGCTCCCTTCCTGCTGAAACTGGCTGGCCACGTCTCCCACCCAAGCAGACCTGGTGATCCCCTCCCGGCACGAGGCAAGGGGAAGGGGGCCAACGAGGAGGAAGAGGAGGAACAGCCTGGGATGCGCCACTTGGATGCGCCACTTGGGACAGGACACTCCGTGGCGACAGAGGGCTGAGCAGGGGGTTGGGGGGTGACACAGAGACCTGCATCTTTTCTTTCTTGGAGAAAGACTCTGCTCGGGGGGGGGGAGAGTCAGTTTTGGGTGGACACTGGGAAGGAAAGGGTTACACAGCCCCTTCTTCTCACCCCTCCCGCTCCTTGGGGCACCCATCAGGACGGAGGCTCTCTGACCACCCCAAAGGAGTGGGGTCAGCGGCGCCCGGTGCTGAGTTCAGCCCAGCCTGACCTGCCGTGCGTTAGGTGAAGGCAGGTGCCTCCAGGACTCGAAGCCTGCGGAGGCTGCAATGGCCACGGCCTGTCCAACCGAGCTCCTCCTCTCAGCTGCCAGGCTCCTTCCAAGACCTTCCCCAACAGGCCCCACAGCTGGACGGGGTGTGTGTGTGTTTCTGCTTGGGCGCTTCTCTCCCCCGCTGCTCACGTACCTGGTCTCTCCGTCCTCCACGTACTCGCTGCGGTAGAAGCCGGCCAGGTCATCGGCCAGCTCCCCAGTGAAGGTGCTGTGCAGCTCATAGGACGTGTTTGCCTGCAGGATTCCGCCCAGCTGCACCACTAGGTACTCGGTGTCGCTCTTCAGCCAGGTGCTCGTGATGCTGGGTGGTGTTGCAGCTCCAGCCACCCCTGTCAGGGAGACCAGGAAGCTGCCCTGGAGAGTGTAGTTCAGCTTTTTGCTGTGGATGAGGATGAGGTCGGTGGGCTCCAGGCAGACAAAGCGCACGGTGCTGTTGCCCTGGAAGACGTAGAGGCCCTGGCCATCGGGGCGCAGGAACGGCTGCAGGGTGACGGTGTAGCTCTCTGGCCGCAGGCTCTTGGGCAGGCGCCAGCGGTCCCAGGGTTGGCTCGACTGGGCTGTGCTGGTGGCAGCGCTGCTGCTGGTGGTGGCGGCGCTGCTGGTGCTGGTGGCGGTGCTGGTGCTGGTGGTGCTGGTGGTGCTGGTGGTGCTGGTGGTGGTGGCAGTGGTGGTGGTGGTGGGGTCGCTGGACACAGCGTTGGAGGCCCTGTGCTTCTCCTGCGAGTAGACGACTGAGAGGGCAATGATGGTGGCCACAGCAGCCAGCCCAAGGATGATGGCCACGATGCCCAGAGTCTTGCTGATATAGAACCCTTTGGCCATGGCTGACGGCAGCTGCAGGAGGGAGTCCAGGACCAAGAGCCGCCGGCCCGTTTCCACGAGCCTTTTATAGGTTACCTGGCTGCTCCAGAGGTTTATTAGCCTTGGTTTAACTAGTCAACTATTACACAGCAGGGAGGGGGGCGAAGGTCACTGCTGCGGCTTTCCAGACTTGGCGACAACGTCTTCTTCGGTTGCCCTGGGGGAGAGGTAACGGGGCACTGAGCTGCATTTGTGCCAGCCAGGGCCTGCCAGGCACATCAAGCAGCAGCTGGAGGAGCAACCCTCTTCCCCGCCCATCATCACGAGTGCGCGGTGGGGTGTTTCCTGCAAGGGACACTTGGGGTTTGGGGAGTCCAGCAAGCCATGAGCCCTGCCCTCGGCCTCCAGGCCTTGCTGCTGCTGGGCCAATGGGAGAAAGCTGCCCTTCTTCTTCCTTTCGAGCCTGATGTCTCAACCAGGGAGTCAGGGAGGGGCGGGGGGGTTCCTCTTCCCTCCTGTGATCTTGGGGCTCCCCTCCCACAGCTGCCTGGAGCAGAGAGGCTAAGGGGAGACGTGAGAGCTGCTATCTGCTGGGCTGGCAGGCAGAGGAAGGGGTGGGCTTGCTTTCCTGAGGGCAGGACTAGAACCAACAGGAAGGAAGAAACTACAGGGAAGGAGATTTCGGCTGGACACAAGAAAGCTGCATTTCCGAACTCTACAAACAGTCCAGCAGTGGAGCAGTCTGCCTGGTGCAGTCGTGGGCTCGCCCCACTGGAGGTTTTCCAGCAGAGGCTGGACAGCCCCGGTCAGGGATGCAGTAGCACCCGCCTGCGCTGAGCAGGGAATTGGACTAGATGACCTCCAGGCTCCCTTCCCGCTGCCACAGTCAGTCTATGAGTCGTCTATGAGATGTAGAAACAAGCAGGTGGCTGGCTGGAGCTATTGCACCCATTCATGTTTCTGCTGGGAACACAAAGCCTGGACTGGTTGGAGGTCCAGAAAGGAATTTGGCACAAGATCTTTGCTCTGGGAAAGGGGTTGTGGGTGTGAAGGTGCTTTCGTTTGCAATATGGATGTAAAACCTACGCTAGGCAGCATCCGTGAGATTTCAACACGGCTGCCTCCTGCATGAATAACATAGGC
Organism: Plestiodon gilberti rubricaudatus; assembly: GCA_026170595.1. NCBI lineage: Eukaryota > Metazoa > Chordata > Lepidosauria > Squamata > Scincidae > Plestiodon > Plestiodon gilberti. The sequence continues at coordinate 494,515 of JANXHW010000007.1, read as the reverse complement.
AGAGAGAGGCAAGAAAGGTGCTCTCAGCACCCTGGGCCAAAGCCCTCCACAGGCTCTTCCCGGCCGCACACAGATTCCCCACAACTTCAGCAGCTCCCTCAGCGAGCCTCGTTTTTCTGGTGCTGCTGTAGAAATGCCTCCCAGGGCAACATACGTTTGTTCTGCACTCCCTTCCTCAGTCAAAGAATTGTCATCAATGGGCCACGTCACTCAATTTCCAGAATGCGGTCCTTCTTTTAAAGCACAGCTCTTTTCACCCGTTGTGTTAAAGCTCCTCTCTCAACATCCATCTTGAACAAAGCACCTACATTTGGCTTCCTGGGAGAGCACTACCCAAGTGCCATACACGGTTCCAAGCCTGAAACCGTCCTGCGCAGCTCCTTCCCGGACAGCTTTTGACTACCGGTCCAGCCTGCTTGCAGCATCCATCCCTCTCCTCCGCTCTGACACTGGACTGACGGGGGGGGGGCCTTTCTGGCCTCTGCAGTCGCAGGTCCCTGGGCCAGGACGATGCCTCTTTTTTTCATTCTGCTCCTTGCTGTGGCGTTCGAGGCACCCACCGCCAGATGAAGGCCACGGGGAGCGACCGATGTGCGAGGGAGGGGGGATTTGAGAAGCCCTGACTAGCCCTGTATTTCCTGGCTGAAGGGTGGAGTGGAGGGTCTAAGACCAGGCTTGATTGAGCCTGAGCTCAGAAGCAGGAGCGTCCCGTTCAAGGCCGTGGTGGCGACCCTGTGCATGCTCTCCCTCGCCCCGAATACACACCCTGGGGGGGGAGAGAGGGAAGCCCCAGGAGCTTGGAGCGGGGAGGGGCTCATTCCACTTCCCTCGTCCGGATTCACCCCCAGACAGAGCAGCCGGAATGAGGAACTGGAATGTACCTATCTCTGCACCTGAAAGCAATAAGCTTTAGGGTCGGGACCTCCCAAATCATACACGCCCGTCGCTAGGCGACCCGTCCCCTTCAACATATACCAGGAAGCTCAATTCTTGTGAGCACACCATTTTGTAGTGGGCCCCGTGTCCAGGAAGAAATAACACACTCGCTGTTTCTTGCACTCAAACAAGCAGGTTTCTTTATTGTGGGGCAGGACACACCTAAGCTAGCGACGAAAAGGAACAAAAAGCAGCAGTAGCGTCAAAGTGTCCATCCCATAATAGCAGCTCCAAGGTCTAACTCTGTAGCAGCCATGTCACTACACACAGTGACATCATCATGTCATCATCCCCCCCCCCACGCCAATAGGGAGGAGGCTAAGGAACCGGGAGCTTTGCCCTCAGAGTCACCTGGGGCCACCTCACCTCCCGTGTGTGTCCCTCACCCCCCCCCCCAACTAGGAGAGGGTTGTTTTCCGTAAGGCTGCCCAACATCCTGCCGGCTGGCTTCAAGCTTTCTTTTGGCTGGAGTCCCTCGCAAGTGACCTGTTCCGGTCACTCATATTCTTTTCTTAACATTGTTAGGGTTAACAAGGCACGCATGAATAAGGAACTGGTTGTTTTGCACCCTAAAATTAGCTTGGGGCCACCCCAAATCAGACACCCCCATGACAAGGGGAGCATCTCCTTTAAGGTTCTGTCGCTCTGAATTTCCCCCAAAGCTTCATTTTTGCACGCAAGCCCTTCTACTCCCTGTAGCCCCCCTGAGAGGAGTTTTGCCCCCTGCTTCCTAGGACGGACCCACCTCTCCGCATGCAAGTGGAAGACCAGCTGGCCGCAACCATCGGCCAAAGAAGGGGCCGCCGCCGCCGCCGCCGCAGGAAGATGCAGCTCTACTTCCCTCCAATGGTCAGTTGCCCTTGGCCAGACTAGGACTCAAGGCTACGGACTCCTGGCAGCCATGGGCAGTTCAAATTCTTACTGCATTATTTCAATTGATTGTAAGCTGCTGGGAGGATCTTTAGATCAAAACAAACCACCAAACAGAAGGGTCAATTATATTATTTCCTCACCAATACATGCACAAGACATGTGATGCGGTCAGCCCCCCAGCCGGCCCTGATGACGTGAAGGCGGCTGTCTTCTTGTAGCGGTTATGGACCTGCAAAGGATGTCGCCACTCCCTTGAATCTGGCATTCAGAGAGAGCCTACTTCTCAAACCAGGAGGTTGCTTATACCCATCATGGCTTGTGACCTGTGATGGACGTTTCCTCCATCAATCTGTCCAGCCCCCTTTTAAAGACATCCCGGCCAGGTGCCATCACCACATCCTGTGGCAAGGAGTTCCACAGAAAGGAGCTCCTCCTCTGGCGTGAACAGTACAGGAAGGTGGGAACAACTTGCCTTCAGTGGTGGGGTTGTTTTATTGAGCCTTTAGTAAAGGGAGCTCCAGAGTGTGGAGCGTTGGTAAGCTGGGTGTTTATTACACCCTGGCTATTAATAGTAAGACATTCACAAGATTAAACATCATTCCATCATTGTCATCATCACTCAAAGAACAGAAAACAGCAATAAAAGAGCCATAAAACAGCAGCCCTTTGCCTGATTGGCTGGAAGGCAGGGCATTGAGATGGAGAAAGAGGGGAGTGCAGCCCTCCTAGTCCTGGACTGTGGGGGGCACCACGCTAATGCACGTGGTGTGAAAACAAACAAGGCCGGCCCCTCTGGAAGGCCAGTCTCCTGACTGCGGAGGGATCCAAAGCTCATGTTGGGGTGCAAAGCACCTCTTTGAAAGAGAGACTATCCTGACTGTGGGGCCAGCGTGCTTGAGAGCGACATGTGCAAAGCAAGCTTTTGAGCCACGGACGATGTTGGGGGCATCTCAAAAGGGCAAAGTCTTCTCGTCAGGCAGGTACAGGATGTAGGGTGATCCAAAACTTCTTGGGGGGGGGTTCCAACCCCCCAGTTCCTTATTCATGCACACCTTGGTAAGAGAGGAAATAACTGGCATGGAGGCATCGTGTATCAGAGCAGCAACTTGTGCAACAACAAGGCATTGGGCAAGACTGGATGTGGCGTCATTGTGCAAGCAAGGCATGGGGTTCTGGAAGCTTGGAGCTCTCTCTCTCTCTCTCTCTCTCTCTCTCTCTCTCTCTCTCTCTCTCTCTCTCTCTGGGGTGGTCCGAGACTTGTTCCAGGAAGCAAGCCCCCCGATTCCTTTTTCCTAAGTGTGGCATGTGGCTATCATGTGCGAAAGCACATTGCACAACAACGGCCACGCTTGGAAACAGAGGCCGCACTGGGCACCTCACCGGCCACCGTCTCCTCCTCCGCATGGGAGTGAGGCGACCCAGAGCTGCTTCCAGGGTGCAGCAGCAGAGCAGCAGGTGTGTCGTCCGCTCGGCCTCAGGTCCCTGTTCAGGCTGCAGCTTCGTTCGTGCTGCAGCTTGTCCCAGTTTATGCAAGGAGCTGGAAAGAAGCCACTTCCTCCAGCCTTGTGCAGGCCCCATCATCATCCCTCCCCCAGCCAGCCAGGCACACACACAGTCCTAGTCATGAGAACTGCCTGCTGCTACCTCCTCCTCCTCCAGATAGCCCAGAACAGGGGTGGTGGTGGCGCTCCAGGAGCTTCAGCTTACTCACCCCGATGCTGCTGCTGCTGCTGCTGCTGCCGCCGCCGCCCCCATTTCACACCGGAACACCAGCTTCCTTCCCGGCCTGGGCTGGGGAGCTGCCCTGGTCCATAGCGCTTGGCCTGCTCTCGTCTCCAGTCACAAGGAGAACGTTCCTTCCAAGGGAGGCTCTAGAGGAAGTCGCCAGCCCTGCGCTGATCCCTCACCACCTTAACCCCTGGCCTGCTGGCCTGGCCGCTGCCTGGCTCAGCCCAGCACTTCCTTGGCAGTAGCCGATGGTGGCCACACCAGGGCATCTGGGCAGGCCTGACGGCTGAAGCAGCACCCGCTGAGTGGCTCCGTCACGGCACCTTAAACTCTGTCCCACGATGCTGAAGCCGCTCTGCCACCGCCCTGCACACACATCGAGCCTTCCTCCTCTGTCCTGCTTCACATCTGGAAGCGTTTGTGGGCGGAAGGAAGCTCCTGACTGCAGAGAGCACCAGGGGAGGGCTGGAAGAGGAGGTCCCCCCATCCGGCGGCGGCGGGGGAAGCCTGCCTGGGCCTGGGAACCTTCGTCACTGTTGCTCGGTGCCCGGGACTTGGAAGTTGCGGGAGGAGCTTCCAAGCCCCCCGCCCCCGACCGAGCCTGACCAGGCGTCACACCTCGTCCCTCTCCCTGCACAGTGGCTAGAAGTTGCTGACATGATTGGCGAGAAACATCCAGAGCACGGTTGGAATCACAGGGGGCGAAATCTGTGCTGCCCTGGAAAGAACGGGAGCCTTGACCCTGGAGGTGCTGAAGGGAGGGAGACACTGGAGGCTCCCTGCCCCCAAGATGGAGCGCCAGCCTCACTGCGTGTCTGGATCCACATGTTCTCTCTGCCAGGGAGGACTCAAGGTGCTGCCACCAGTCAGTCACGTTCTATCAGCCTCAGTTTCCCATCTGTAAAATGGGAGTCACAATGGCCTCATAGGACTGTTGTCACAATGAACACAGTAACATAATAGGTGGAGCTCTTTGCAAATCCAGACCAATGAGACGCAGCAACCGGAGCAGCAGCGTCGTCATTGTCACCCTTGGAACCAGGGCCACATCACCTCCTCCAGGAGGGTCCACAGAGGTGCAGCTTCTCCCTGTGCAAGCCACTGGCACGCACCCCAATAGCTTCCTTGTCCCTGGACGTGCCAGCTCTCCCCACACACAGACAGACTCACACGCGTGTGCAAAACACAGGAGTGTGGCAGGCAGGTGGGCATCCGCTCCCTGTCCCAGGCTGGCCGCTCCTTCCTCACGCACAGCCACTTTGCTGCAAGGGGGAGGAGGCCACGGAGGAGGGCACCTTCCTTCCCCACCCCATCCTGCCATGAGCCACAAGCAGGATGAGCCCATGGAGGGAGCCTCATTGCCTGCACAGCTGGAAGGGTGAAGGAAGAAAAAGCCGGGGGGGGGGGTGGAAGTGGGCTGGGGATAGGCAGGCAGGCAGGCAGGCAGGCAAACACCTGGGCCAGTGGCTGGCTCGCTTCCCACGGACGGAGCAGCCCAGCGTGACGGGCAGGAGGCGTGGCTGCCTCCCTCTCGGCTGGGCTGCTGGCTGCTCTTCCTGGGCAAGGGGAGTGGACGCTAACCTGGTCAGCATGGGAGGGAGAGTTGTAGCAGGGTTGGCACAGCAGGGGCTATAATAAAGCATAACTGCCTTGGGTACTGGCTGAGTGACTGAAGGGGCTTTGCAAAAGATTCCATGGGGGGGGAGAAGTCTGGCAGTAATGGAGGGAGTCAGCCCTTGAGTCCAAGTGCTGGGGGCAACAGGGAGGAAGGAAGGAAGGAAGGAAGGAAGGAAGGAAGGAAGGAAGGAAGGAAGGAAGGAAGGAAGGAAGGAAGGAAGGAAGGAAGGCCTCCATGATGACCAGCTGCTACTGCTGTGGCTGCTACTGCTAGGGACCCCATGCTGGGCTAGAAGGACCCACCTGTGGAGAAGCCCTCCAGGCCCTGCTTTGGGTCCTTCGCTGGGGCATAACAGGGCAGAGGGCACAACACTCCCACTCTGTGGCATCCTGGCATCCTGTGTTGTGTGTGGTGGCGGCCTTGGGACATCTCCCCATGGCTGAGGTGGTGCCTGTGGATGTAATATTCATTCCTTGTGGCTGGGGGGAGCATTGCCCCCCTGCTCAGGTCTTCAGCTGCCAGCGTTGGGGCTGATTGGATGCTGTGTTTGGGACTATGGACATGACACCGAAGACACACGAATGACCTGCCGCAGCACATCGCTGCTATGATGTGCGGCTGTGTCCGGACACTGCTCCATGGATCACAGGCTGCGTCAGTGTCTCCACGGATGCTGGGATGGTGTTACTGGGAGCAGCTAGGTCCAGGACAGGCGTGACATTTGGCCCTTGCGGCACCAGCATCAGTGCGCTGTCGGTGTGGCCTTGCCAGGACAGGCTTCAGAAACGACAGCGCACCGTCCAAACAGGATTGGGCCATAGGACTCCCCTCACAGCCCCCCCCCCCAGATCTCCCGTGGGGCAGCGGCGACCAGGGTTTGGACCCTCCAGCAAGTCGCCGACACGAGTAAGGAGAACAACCTGCCACATCTGGCCTAGCGGCAGAGGCTTTGCCTATGGTATGGACAGGCAGGCAGGCGGCTTCCTGGAGAGCACAATCATGGAGCCATAAAAGGGAGCAAAGTTTCTGCCAGAAGGTGGATAATCAGCCAGGGCAGGTTGGCAGGGAAAGCACCAGCCTGGCTCGGCTTGGCTTCTTCCTGCAGCTCACTGGGGGCAAAGAGGAGGAAGCGGTGCCTGCGGGGTCAAGGGTCGTCCAGGCCTGAGCCCACTGCAGCTGGCAAGCCCCCAAGTCCCCCCCCCATCCCCTTCCTGTTGTCTCAGGCTCCGGAAAAGTTCCAGAGCACTCTTCTCAAGGCCAGCAGGCGACTCTTAATGAGGGGGGGGCAGAGGCATGAGGAGGCAGCAGGAGGAGGAGAGACCGGGGGGGGGGGGCTGGGGGAGGGAGCCTGAGCCTCCTCAGCTTTCCGTCATGGACACAGCAAGAGGCTCCCGGGGCCGGGGGGGGGATCATCATCACCACTAGGCTGGACATGTTCCAGGCATTGTGCGGGCCAAAGCCAGACACAGGCTTCCAGCCGGAGAGGGGAAGCGGGGGGGGGGGGGGGAGGGGGGAGGAACGCAAGCCATGCCAGGTGCTAATGCGCAGTGGCACTGGGCTGGGTGGCACCATTGCCACCACATTGCTCCCCCCCCTGGAGCACAGCGCCTCGTTTGGAGCCCTCAGCCCAGAGACCCCCACAGAGGGAGGGGCACCTGCCAGAGACACCCCACTGCCCCCCCATCTCCAGATGGACTCATCTCCTTAACGTTCCCCATAAACAAGGGCAGGGAGACCAAGATCTGCATTGGGAGCTCGGGGTCTAATCCTGGCCCAGCAGCCATTCCCACTGCCCTGAGTCAGAGGCAGCCCCTGCCCAGGAAGCCATTCTGCTGCGCCAGCAGCCTCTCCCCACCCGCCCGGGCATCAAGATAAAGAGTTCATCAAGAGAGTTCATTTCCCTGATTGAGCTGATTATCACTGCTGAATGGCTTTATGAGCTCTCCTGGGGTCATGGATCAGTGCGGTTCTCAGCAGGACAGACACCTCAGGCAGGCAGGCAGGCAGGCAGGCATCCACTGTGCCCCCACACCGAGTGGCACCTGCCTTGGCTCCCTTCAGAGGCGCCTGGCGGCTAAGGAGTCCTCTTACTGGGGAGGGCAGACCCCCTTTTCCCTCTGCGGCTCCCCAGCATCCTCTCCCAGCAGTGACTTTGGCCTCTGCTGGGAAGATGGCCCAGTTGCCACACTGGCCGGCCGGCCGGCCGGCCGGCTCTCCAGTAGAGTAGGGAGCACCTGGAACCTCAGTCTTGCCCATCACCCGCCCCTTCGACACATTGCAACGAGCACATGAATACCAGCAGCGTAACCCGGTCCTGGGATCTTCTTGGGTAGCAGTGGCAGGAAAAGAAGGGGGGGCACCAAGGGTGCAGCGGGGCAGAACACAGCCCCAAGAAGCAGCTGCAGAGGAGAGCCCAGCTGCATCCCGTCTCCACCACCCGTCCTGCAGTCCAAATAAACGCATCTCGTTTTTCAGAGTCAGTGTTATTTTTTCACATTTACTGGAATAAGCTCAAGAGAAGCAGAAAACATGTGAGCCAAAAGGCAGACTGACAGACAAACGGCAAGGAATATACTTTTGCCACCCAGATGCCTTCCGAGAAAACAGTCTGCAGACATGGATGGCGATGCAAAGACCTTTCAGCCCTCGGAAGCTCTCTCCAGCAGCAGACAGCCATAGGGTCGGTCTGGCCGGCCTCCTCCAAGATGGCGGAGCCCTTTCCCCAGAAACAGGCCTTCCAGCACTGCCAGCCACACCCTTGAGCAGCTGCGGTGCTGATCCCAGCTGGTCCCAGTAGGGAGCACAATGGTCTCACTCACTTGCTCTGGGCTTTGGGGGCTCCAGATCCAGCACAATTACACTGCAAACAGGCATACCACGTTTTAGCACGTGTCACACGTGGAAATCTATTACGTGTGCAGCAGGGACCAAGTGCCAAGGGACTAACAGAGTGCAGGAAGGAGGGAACTGAAGGGAAGGCTGCGGCGGCGGCGGCGGCGGCGGCGGCGGCAATAGAGCGCGTGTATGGCAGGGGTCGTAATGCCATAACAAGGAGGGGGAATCAATCCTCGGAATGCCACGTCCACACAATCACCCACACAACGAGGCCCGAAACACAAGCAATGTCCAGGCAGAGGAGGAAGAAACCCTTACAAGACGACAGAGCAACAAGGAGGGGGAGCAGGACGCAGGGAAACCAGGAGGGGGCCCAGGGGAACTAGGGGCTGAAAATGGTGGGGGCTGTGGTAGTCGGAGGGGAGTGCTGACCCTTCTTCTCGTACACGGTGTTGCGACTGCATCACCACACCGTCCCCGGATGCTTGGCAATGATGTCATGCAACATCGCTGAACTTCCGGGTTGCCGAGCTGCATGTTGCGTGGCGCTCAGCTCAGAGCTGCGCAGCTGCACTCCTTACGGGGAACGCTGCTTGCGAGGGGACTCAATGGTGCTTGAGGGACACTGGAGCAGTGCTTTCTCCGTTACACTCAGGAAGGGAAGCAGGGGAGAAGGCTGAAAGGCTGGGAGGGAATTGAGTGCTCCGGTCCTTGTCCTGGGTGCTGGCTGGCTGACCAAGTGGTCCTTGAGAGCGGAGGGAACGGAGGTGCCTAACACAGCACCGGTGGGTCCGGGAACAACTTGGCACATGGACCAACGGAGAACATGAGGGGCCTGTGACTTAGCTTGCTATACCCTAAATGCCTATAGGAACATAGAGGAGGGGCTGTTGTGGGGTGAGCTCCTCAAGGACCTTTCTTTTCTGCCTTGATCGCTCATGTACCCTGCTGAAGGTGTGGCAAGAGATTCTCCACTGGCCCTCTGGCCTCTTCGACTGAATGGAGCTGGTGCTGGAGCTGGAGCTGGAGCCCCGTCTTTTGTATCATCGACTACTTTGTGTACGACAAGTCAGGAAGCCCCAGGATGCGGCTCTTGTGGAGAGGGCTGGATCCGCAAGCGAGCAGGGGGGGGGCATGGAATTTCCCCAGCAGCACTGAAAGCCAGACAACGCTTCCTCCAGGCCAGCCTGCCTGCCTGCTCGAGTGGGGCGGTGATCGCTCGGACAAATGCAAAGTGTGGCCTTCCATCCTTGATGCCTGTGGCCGGGACCCCAGACCTCAATGCCTGGCCTCCTGGCATTTGGCACCCAGCGCCACATGACACTTCCACACAGACGTCCCCCAAAGCACAGATAAAAGACTTACCAGGCAACCACACAGATCCCACCTGGACGCACCCCGGCTTCCCTGAACGGCACCCAGGACGCACCAGCAGCCTCCCCGAGCAGAGGCACAAACTTTTAGGCAGTGCTTGCCCGCCTGCCGTTCTTTCACTGAGCCAACGGTTGCACAGCATCGTGATGCCAGTTGGGGGTGTCACGCCCCAGATGACCAAATCAGATTGCTTGGCAGGAGCAGCCTGCCATCAGACTGGCCGAGCTGGTTCTGGGTGTGCTTTTGTGGCTTTCAGGCAGCTGCTGGGCCAAAGAGGTGTCAAGGACGACACCTGTGCCAAGACTTCCTCCTTCCAGTTGCCCTGATGGGAGAGGGAGGATGGGGAAGCAGCTCTGCTCAGCAGGGCACACCCAAGGAGCACCCCACCCAGGGCCCCTCCTCCCCCTCTGTGCCAGAGGCAGCACTAGGGCAGCGAGCGAGTGGCTTTGCCTGCTTCCTCAGGCCCCTTCCTCTCCAGCCAGTCGCCATCCTCCTCTCGGGGGCGCAGGCAAGGCGCCACAGGCAAACCACCGGAGTGAGTCGTGCAGAAAGTGAGCTGTCGGAACCGACCCAGCTGCCCTGTTCCCCAGTTCAATCCCTGGCACTGCAGCATCTCCGGTTCAAAGAACTCAGGGAACAGCAGCAGGGCTGGCAAGACGTCTCTCTGCTGGAGTGCCTGCCAGTCAGAGTAGACATCGACGCTGGGCTGAGTGGCCTAAGGGTCCTCTTGTGGATTAGGAACTGGTTGAAGACCAGGAAACAGCGAGTGGGAGTCAATGGGCAATTTTCACCATGGCGAGAGGTGAAAAGCGGTGTGCCACAAGGATCGGTCTTGGGACCAGTGCTTTTCAACTTGTTCATAAATGACCTGGAGTTGGGGATAAGCAGCGAGGTGGCCAAGTTTGCGGATGACACTAAACTTTTCCAGGTGGTGAAGACCAGCAGGGATTGTGAAGAGCTCCAGAAGGATCTCTCCAAACTGGGAGAATGGGCAGCAAAATGGCAGATGCGCTTCAATGTAAGTAAGTGTAAAGTGATGCATATTGGGGCAAGAAATCAAAACTTCACATACACGCTCATGGGTTCTGAGCTGTCTGTGATGGATCAGGAGAGAGATCTTGGGGTACTGGTGGACAGGTCGATGAAAGTGTCGACCCAGTGTGCGGCGGCTGTGAAGAAGGCCAATTCCATGCTTGGGATCATTAAAAAAGGGATTGATAATAAGACGGCTAATATTATTATGCCATTGTACAAATCGATGGTAAGGTCGCATCTGGAGTATTGTGTCCAGTTCTAGTCTCCGCATCTCAAAAAGGATATAGTGGAACTGGAAAAGGTGCAGAAGAGAGCGACCAAAATGATTAGTGGGCTGGGGCATCTCCCTTATGAGGAAAGGCTACAGCGTTTGGGGCTCTTCAGTCTAGAAAAAAGGCGCCCGGGGGGGGGGGACATGACTGAGACCAGAGGCGTCGCTGTGGTGTGGCGTGGGGCCCCAGGTGACGCGCGCACACGCCGCGCAGAAAGGCGACGCGCGTACATGCGCATGTGCGCGTTGCCTGGGGGGCCTCCCACCCGCCTTGCCAGGCCGGGAGCCCCCTCAAAAGGGCAGCCCTTTTCCCTCAGTAACAGTCTGCCCATGCCCAAACGAACATTATAAATAACGTTCGCACAGCGGGCCCTCCCCAGAAGGCCCCGGGAAGCCGGCTGGGAAGACGTGTGATACAGGAAGCTGGACTAGATGGGCCTTTGGCCTGATCCAGCAGCAGGGCTCTTCTTACGTTCAATAACCCTTGCAGGGCACACAACCAGGCCTTTTTTCGGCCCAGTCCTACGCAGGCCTTCTGCTGACGGGACCCACGTTTGGTCGATGGAAGGCCTGCACGGCTACACAGGCCCGGCGAGGGCAGGGGTGGGTACTGGTGGCAGCAGCAGCAGCAGCACTGCTGATAGCCCACTATGCCCGCTTCCTGGTCTCGACAGACACACACCCTGGGCCCACTCGGACTGGTGCAGATCCAAGCTGGTGCAGCAGGTCCCACTGGGGACCACCATGGCACGGCGGAGTAGGTAAGTTAGAAATCCTTCCACTTCCCTCTCTGCTGCGTCATGGTCCCCGGCCGGCCCGGCCCGCCCCTGCTGCCAGCACCGTTGCACGGCTGTGAGGACAGAATTGGGCCACATAGACATAGTAGTAGGTAGCACGTGATATGGTTGCTGCTGCTGCTGCTGCTGCTGCTGCTCTCTGTGATCCATTTCTAGAGCTCGGAGACGCCGCCGGCCCCGGCCGCCCTTCCTCGGCAGCAGAAGCGCTGCTGTTTCCCGGCGTGCGAGGCTCGAGGCCAGCGCCAGGCGCGCATCCGTCAGCCAAAGGCCGGGCTGCCCTCCGGGACTGAGCCACTCCCGGCGGCGGCGGCGGCGGGGTGTGTGTGTGTCCGCGCCAGGCATTGGCCGGCGCTGCTGCCGCGGCGGGATTGACGGGGCCTGCGCGGAGCCTCCTTGGGAAGACCTGCGGGCGCCCGTGCGAACCGGAAGTTCCGTGTCGAGGGCTGCAGCGCCCTCTTAGCTCGGTGCGCTGGAGGGCGGGGCCAGCAGGCTTCCTTCCGAAAAGCTTCGCCACGCGCGGCCCTCAGCGGAACTCGCTGCCCCCAGATCACGTAGCGGTGACGGGCTTCGACAGCCTGCCTGACAGCGGTCGGAGACAGCCCGATGTCCCGCTTGCAGGCTACCCAGAGGCAAGGGGGGGGGGGGACTCTTGTGATGTGCTTGTGCAATTCTTCTGGGACTTTAAGGTGCTGCTGCTGAATCTAGGCGTGGTGCACAGCCACCATGATTAATAGTCGCCATTGGGAGGAAGGCAGAAAAGGCCATACATCCTTCTCCTCCTCTTGAGTGGAAGGGAATTGTTCCTCACTTAACTCACGAGCGGGATGTCAGCAGAGCAAATAAGTAATGCTGCTGCTGCTGCTGCTGCTGCTGCTGCTGCTGCTGCTGCGAGAGGGGTAGATCGATTGCACCAGGAGAAGGCTACTACTAGCCTAACTCTAATGCTGCTGCTAGTGCAACGGTCGAAACTGGATGGCCACTCTAGCCCACAACTCTCCTTTCCATCCAGGGAGCAGGAGAGGTGCGGTGGACATGCTCCCCCCAGGTAAGGGGCACTGCCTCAGTCAGGCCCCTTGGAACGAACGGGCTCTGTAGAAAAGCTCCCTGTCTTGAAGTCAGTGGAGCACCTCAGAAAGACTCCTTGCCTTCCCAGCCGCAACAAAGAGAAGGGTTCTGCCACTTCCAACACACTACAAGGACTGGGGAGCAGGATGTGTCACGTGTCCTGTTCTGGGACTTTTTCACTAGAGAACTATGAGCACGAAGTCAGGATTCTGGAGACGAGACACTTTGCACAAATGACAGGCACTTAACAGCTGGAGGGGGGGAATGAAGAGCAGATGAATAACAACACTTGTCTTCTCAGGCCTCCCAATACTGACCTGGTACGTCCTCTCCTGTGACTGGGGCTGCAAGAAAAAGGATGCCATGCAAGTAAGGTGGGGGGGATCACCCCTCAGAGTGGGCACATGGCTACTGCTCCCATGACTCCTGTCCGAAGCACCCAGGAGCAGAGCTAAGCGTGCAGAACATTCCCACCCTTGGCGATGGAGCAACTCTCACTCCGTCTTCTGGGCTACGGGGGAAGTGTAGTGACCCAATAGGTGCTGATAGATGTATCCCCCGCACAGAAGACCTGGAATAGGCACATGCTTGCAGATTACTGTATGGGAAATGGGCCCCCAATGCCTACAAAATCAGATACGCTCCCATTATGCACCAGTGATGGAATGGGGACCACAGCTACCCTTTGTGGGTGACAGCTAGGCCGTCTGCTCTGCCCATTGTCACTGCTGACCATTTATTTTTTCTTGGAAGATAAGGGTTAGGCCTGAACACAGAGCTGAACAATTGGAACTACAGACAGAGTTCCTGTCTCCGTCGCTTTAGTAGCGTTACCAAACAAAACTTAGGACTTCCAAAGCATGTGGTGCTGAAGAAGTCCCTGCCCTCGGGGGCCACCACAAGCAAGTCCTCCCCTTCTGCAGAGTGACAGTGACAAAAAAGGCCCCTGAAAAAAACCGGCCTAAAAGAGGCCTAAAAACCCAAGGGGGGGGGTTGCCACGGATTTTGCCGAATTCGGCAGTGCCACGGCAAAGAAGCACCCCCCAGGTGCCATGAGCCCCTGCTGTTGTTTCAACTGTCCCTCAGCTCTTCCAGCGGTTCATTCCTTAGAGCTGTATCAGACCGCAAGCGTCTCACTTCGTCGCGTCCCGGAGTTGCGCTCTGGCCTCTTCCATCTGCACACTCCGAGGCATTGCTCTGTGTCCCGCCCGCACAACACCGAACGTGGCCTCTCATTGGCCGAAGGTCGTTCTGGTGCGTTCCAACTTGAATAAATCGCGCTTCAGCCAATGAGAGGCCGTGTTTGGTGTTGTGGGGGCGGGACGTGGAGCAATGCCTCGGGCCAATCAGAATCGACTCCAGGACGCGACAAAGCGAGGCGCCTGCGGTGTGAGTCCGGCTTCACTCATGATGGGCAGCAGTGGATTCACCACCACCACCCCAGGCGGGTGGATGGAGGATCTGCCTCTGCCTGGTTTGCTGCCAGCTTTGTCACTGCAGCAAACCAGCTAGCTGCTCAGGGTCCTCTCCCTCCCCTTGTTAGTGCTGGGTTGATGAGGTGGGATGATGGACCAGCTGTCTTGGAACAGTAACCAGCAGGAGCTGGAAATCCACAAAATGAAGAGGGGTGAGTGGGTGTGGCTGGCCGAAGAGGACTGGGGAAGGTGTTGCCTGAACGAGGCTCTTGGCCCATGTGCCATTCAAACACTGTTAATTATTATTAATAATAATAATAATAATAATAATAATAATAATAATAATAATAATAATAATAATTCGCGTTGGCTACCCCACTGCGCTCAGGTTCTGCAGACCTCTCTCGCTCTCGCTCTCTTCCCAGCTCTGTGCCCTGGGAGGAGCCACAGCCAGGGCTCCAGCTCAAGGAAGGCCTCTGCCTTCACTCCCTCTCCGCCGCCGGGGAGCCTACGGAGGGTTTTCCATGCAGCAGGCTTCTGTCCTGCCTGCCCCACTGTGCCCTCCCTCACAGTTGGTGCAGACGGAAGTGTCATGGCTTTCCTTCTGACTGTGCGGAAGAGGCCTTGTGTGTCTGGTCTGGGGGGGGGGGGCTGCTGCTGGGTGCCTGGCTGGCAGTGAGCCGCAGCAGTTTCCACTGGGACGCCGCCCCCCCCCCGGCAGTGGGTGAGTGAGTGAGTGAGTGAGTGTGGCGGCTCTGCCTTTGCTTCTCCGGAAGCTGCTCGTTCTGCTCGAGCAGCGAAGGCGCCTGACTCTGTCAGTCCGGCCTCAGCTGTGGCGCAGCAACTGCCTGGCGGACCGGGCCCACCGCACTGGCTGCCCCCCCTGAAGCATTGTCGGGGAGGGAGGGGGGAGGGAGGCTGGGCTCTTCTTCCAGGAAAGCACTGGAGGCTTTTTGGCATAGGACAAAATGGGAGGGCACGACGACAGAGGCGAGTATTGCCACAACGGGGCAGACTGCAGGCAGGGAGAGCCCCAGGAAACGGGGGCTGGAGGAACTAGTGGCCAGCCCGCCCTTCTGCCCTCTAAGGAGGCGGGGGGTGGGGAAGCGCCTCCCTGCGCTGGGGGGGCCTTGAGGCTGCTGCCCACCGTGGCTCCCCTGTGAATGAGGGGCCCCCTCGCCGCCCCTCTGTGCCAAGGAGGGAGGCGGCGGGGGCGCAGGGCCCAGCTCGGCTCCCTCGCTGCAGACCGCATTCGGGAAGAGAAAGGAGGATGCGGCCGCTCTCTTGCTGCCTCCCCTCCCCCCGTCGGGGTTTCAGTGGGGCTGGGAAAGGGGGAAGGAGAGAGGAAGAGAGAAAGAAGCTCTGTGGGGCGGAGGGAGGGAGAGAGAGAGAGAGCAATTCAAACTTGGCGAGGGCCGGAGAGAGGAAGCGGGGAACAAAAGCAAGATAAAAGGGCTCGGCGGCGGCGGCTCTCCCTCTCCCTCCTCCGCGCCTTTCTCTTTCTCGCTCCCTTTTTCTCCGAGCTGGGTTAGGAGGGGCTGTTTTGCATCCCTTCACGTCAGCCCTGCCTCATTCCCTTCTTCCTTCCTTCCTTCCTTCCTTCCTGCTCGAGAGAGAAAAGAGAAAGGGGCGGCGGAGCGAGGAGCAGCAGCCCGCGGCGGCGGCGGCGGCACCCCGACAGGAGCGAGCCAGGGGCCGGGGCGGCCTGCCTCGCTCGCCCCCTCCCTCTCCGCGGGCAGGGTCAGGCTGCCTCCCCCATTGCATTGCCAAACCTCTTCGGGAGTCCAGGGTGAGTGAGCGAGCGAGCGAGCAAGCTGCCTTCGCCCCGCCTTCCCGACCGGAGGAGAGGGCACGGCAGGGCAGCCGCGCTGGGGGTCCCCCGGCGCAGTCGCCGGGCGCGGCGAGCCCCGAGGCAGGCCCGCCGAGAGCGCCCCGCGCCGCCTCCGGCGCCCGGCCCGCCGCAGCCCAGGGGGCAGAGGCGCGAGGGCGCCTGCGGAGCGGGAGCCTGGTGCGCCGGGGCCCCGGCACGTGGGGGCGCGTGCTCGACGCGTCGCTGCCCGCCAGAAAGTTTCGCCTGCCGCCCGGCCGGCTACCTGTTGCCCCCGCGCGCTGGGCGGCGGGCGCTGGGCGGGTACTCGGAGCAGGGCCCAAAAGTAAGAGGGTCTGGTGGGAAGCCTCGTCGGAGCTCCCGCGCCGCCCCGGGAGACCCTCGGAGTCGGCCGTCTCGCCAGCAGGGACCAGCAACGTAGCCCTTCGCGAGATCCCGCGAGGAAGCTCACCCTCACGGTGGGCGGCCCGGTGTTTCAGGCCCTGGAGCGGAGGGGCTTGATCGTGAGCTCCCTCGCTGCGCTGCAGCACCTCCGGGGCGAACCGCCTCTGGGCGGCCGGCGGCCTCCTGGACTCAGTTGGAACTGAAGGCGGGTTGGCTGCGCTGTCTACCCACCTCCGTCCCTTTCCAGATTTAACTGGAGTGAGTGAGGTAGTGCAGAACAGAAGAGAGCGGCCAAAAGGATTAGTGGGCTGGAGCATACACACACACACACACACCCGATGTGAGGAGGAGGAAGGGCTACAGCGTTTGGGGCTCTTCTGAGGGGAGACATGAAGATTGAGACGTATAAAATTAAGCAGGGGATGGTAGATAGAGGGATGTTCTTTTCCTTGCCCTACACAACACCAGAAGCAGGGGACATCCACTACAACTGAGTGGCGGGAGAGTTAGAACAGACAAAAGAAAATACCTCTTTAACCAGTGTGTGATTAATCTGTGGAACTCCTTGCCACAGGATGTGGTGATGGCACCTGGCCCGGATGCCTTTAAAAGGGGATTGGACGGATTTATGGAGGAACAGTCTGTCACAGGTTACTAGCCATGATGGGTATATGGTATATGCAACCTTCTGGTTTTAGTAGTAGGCTGTCTCTGAATGGCAGGTGCAAGGGAGTGGCGGCAGGATGCAGGTCTCTTGTGGTCTTGTGTTGTGTGCTTCCTGAGGCATCTGGTGGGGCCACTGGACTAGATGGGCCTTTGGCCTGATCCAGCAGCCAGGCTCTTCTTATGGTCTTACGTTAACCTAGTAACGTTGGGAGACTTTCTGGAAAGGAGGCAGACTAGAGATGGTGATCTCTCCAGCAATGATTGGCTTAAAAATGCTGACTATACCGAAGCGGCGGTGGTGAATCTTGCCGGGAGCGTTTCGGCCAGGACGGCCGTGCTGCGTCCTCCAGTTGACGTGGTGGTGGGCCTTGCTTTCTAGGCCTCAGAGTGCTGCCGGCGGGCGGAGTGGATACTGGGCGCCCCACACGTCGGTTCTTAATATTCAAGTGCAGCGATTGTAGGGAGCCTAGAGGCAGGCAGGAGGACTCCACCACCTCCCAGGACCCTGCTGCTCCATGGCAGCCCAGCCCTGGCAATGAATCGCACCACCACCCACCTTCTAATCCAAGCAGTGCACCTTCAGACTTCCCGGCCAGCTGCCCTTTGGAGTGTAGTCCGTGACTCTGCAAGCTCTATTGCTGCTGGATGTGGTGGTGGCGGCGGCGGCAGCAGCACAAGGGAATCTTTTTTTTCTGCGCAGACGGAGCCGTCTCCTTGGAGTGGTTTGATTGGAAACGGACAGACAGGCAGGGGGGTCTGCTTGCAGTCATAGATTCTTTCTTCCCAGATAAGGAAGGAAGGTGTTTCTCTGACATCAGCTTACAGCAGGCAGGCATCCTCTCCGTCCTCCTTGCAATCCCTCGGGAAGGCCGGCACCTTTCTCCGCCTGAAACCCTGCAGAGCTGCTGCCTCCAGCCAGTGCCTGGAGGGAGCCGCCTCTCTTCTTTTTCTCCCTCGGCAGAGGAGGCTGAGCAGCCGCCTGCAGAAGCTGCAGAGACCGAGGCAGGCAGCAGGTGTCCAGGCTGTGGTCAGAAGACACGCGATCCAATCCAGCTGCCTGGCTGACACTGAGCAGGCCGGGGGGGACGGGACTGACCAGTGCGGCTGCTGGCCCTGTTCATCGGGTCAGACCCGTGCAGCAGAACCCATTTGGGGTGCCTCTGCCTGAGGGGGGAGGCTGTAGCTCCAGGGCAGGCCACGTGCTTTGCCCGCAGACTGGGACCCTCTTTCAACCCCTGGTGGCAGCTGCAGGAGCAGGCGGCCCTCTGAGCTGCTGCCAGTCGGTGCCAGGGGGCTGGATGGCTCCATCCTTTGTGGCCGTCCCAGGTGATCAGCTGCAGAAGTGAAAAGAAAAGGGAGCTGCTGGCTTGACCTCTCCTGCTTCGCGCTCGGCCTGCGCTGCTGCCTGCAGCCCTCTCTCCCGCCACCCACAGACATGCTTGCGAGGGAGGGAGGCTTCCTTCTTGGGCCCTTCTCGCTTCCTGCACCTTGGCCTGGCTCTCTTGCCCTCCTCCCTCTTCCTTCCCTGCCTGGCCTGTGCCTCAGCTGGTGTTTCCAGCCAGTGCCCCCCCCCCCGCCTTGCTCAGGCTGCCGGGATGGGGAGGTCAGGAGCACCACCCTGCCGCCAGCTGTTCAGTGGAGCTTTTTAAAAGCTTGGGACGACGGACGGACAGACGGACACGGCTTTTTCTGTGTATTCCTGGAAGTGCGCAGAGGCAAGAAAGGGGGGCTCTTTCCCTCTTCAGTATGCTTCCTCTGCTGCTGCTGCTGCTGCTCTCTTTCTCTCCAGGACTCATGCTCTCAACAGTCTCTTCTGTCTCTAATTTGCTATCCTATAGTAGGTGAACTTTCTTCCTCTTGTTTCCCCCCCCCTCCTTATCAGCCTGTTGCATACATCGCTCCCTCACCCTCACCACACCTCTCCCATTTGTACACAGTTCCTCCAGCCTTCTGACCAGAGCTTCGATGCAAATGATCTGGGAGTATCCTGAGCTGGAGGTCGTCTCTGACTGACCAGCTGTCCGGCCTAGCGCATGCACGCTCCTCTCGTTTTGAAATGTTTGTTTGTAAAGTATGCACTGGGGAGCAGCAAAAGAGGCTGACCGGAAAGGTCTAAGAGGGCACGCTCTTCCTCGTCGGGCTGTTCATCGGCCAAGGTGCCTCTGCTCTTTGAAGAGCCGCTCGGTGCTTCTGGGAAAGGGCCGGAGCAGATTGTCGTGGTTCCCCAGTCTCTGGGTCACAGGGCTGGGCCTTGCATTTGCAGAGGGCCTCTGCTGGGTCGCACCAAGCCAGGGCTCCCTCCTGCAGTGCACATTCTCCTTCCAGGAGGAGCTGCTTCCTCTGAGGAGGCCACAAACCAGGCCAGCCCCATCCGTTGAGATGAAGAAATATGCCTTATTACCACCATTGGTGGACTTCTCCTCCACTTTCACAAATGTGTCACGTCCTTTTCGAAGCCGGTTGCTGTCTGTGGAGCAGCGAGTGTGTCGGGTGAGGAGGTTCATCCTTTGTGGTCCTGATTCTGTTGCCAGCCGACTTCATTGGGTGACCCTACCGTCTGTTACTGTGGGGGGAGGAGAGACAAAATCTCTTCGCTTCCGTCATATCAGTCGTAGTCCATCATCACATAGCCTCCGGCTTTGCCCTGAGGTGGCCGTCTGCAAGCAAGGGCTGTGCATCCCACTGCTGCGAGTTCAAGAAGGCAGGGCCGTGGAGCTTGACAGGGCTGGACTGGGCAGTGCAACCATGTTGGGGAATCGCTTTCCTCGCTGCCCAGGAGAGGAGGAGAGGCTCCCTTGTTCTGCTGGTCATGTTTTTGTCTCTTCTGCGGAGGTGTTTCCTGAATCAACAGTGGCAAACTAAAAACCACATCTGAAACGTGTTTGGCTGCTGGCTGGCAGGCAGGCAGGCAGGCAGGCAGCCTGGGCATTTAGGAAGATAATGAGGGAATCTCCTGACCTTGGCAGGTTTCTCATCTGCTGAAGTTGGCACACTGATTTTGTGCAGATGTTTGCTGACAGACAGACGACGTTTTTGGTGACTCCATTTGTCTTCCTGCAGAGATCACCCGAACGCGTTTTTCACTGACGTGTTGTAAGCCAAAAGGATGCAGTTCCTCATTTGACTGGAAGCAAGACTTCTGGTGCCTGGCAGACAGCATAGCAGGGCTGGTTCCTCCCACAAGGTTCCTCCGAGTTGCTGAGGCTGCTCCAGGCCTCAGACTTGTATTGCAAACAGCACACCTGAGGAGTTTTCCACCTTCACACGGACGTTTCCGGAGTGCTCCTAGCCTCGCGCAGGCGCGCGACGAGGTAGAAGCACTTCGGAAACGTCCGATTGAAGTCGGACGTTTCCGGAGTGCTCCTAGCCTCGCGCAGGCGCGCAAAGAGTCCACGATTGGTCCGGACGAAGAAGTGGCAGCAGCAGCGTATTAGCGCTGCAGGGGGGCAGTCCCAGCTGGCCGGGACGAAGAGGAGACGCGAGGAGATGGAGAAGACAGAGGATGGAGAAGACACAGGTCTGCTCGAGGGTCGCGCAGCGCAGCGGAAGCGTGGAGCAGCGGCTGTGTTTGGGCAGCCCTGGCTGCGAGGGGAGGCTGCTGCCCAGCACCAAAAAAGGGTGTTGTGCGCGCTTTCTTAGTTTTTACTCCCGTTTTGGTAACAGGTGCAGTGGATAACTCTGCACATGCTCAGAGGCATGGGGGGAAAGGTAAATTGATTTTAGTATTTATTTAATGTTGAGAATTAATTATTTAATGTTGAGCTGTCTGGACACGCTCCTGTGGACATTTCCGGTGAACACGCCCACAGACACGCCCACTTCCGGCGGAAGTGACATCACGGTTTATTGACCCGCCTTCCATGATGTCACTTGCGTCCCCCTCGGGGTGCCAGAAAATCTGGTAAGCCTAGCCATAAGCAACCTCCTGGTTTTAGAAGTGGGTTTTCTCTGTGCCAGGTGCAAGGGAGTGGCGACTGGACACAGGTATCTTGTTGTCTTGTGTGCTCCCTGAGGCATCTGGTGAGGCCACTGTGTGACACAGGAAGCTGGACTAGATGGGCTTTTGGCCTGATCCAGCAGGGCTCTTCTTATGTTCTTATGTCCCGTGTTTGAAACGCTCAGCCTTCAGCGTTCTCGGGGTGATGAAATGAAGCTCTGTCTCTGCTGGCACCGGAAGGCAAGCGGGAGGGTTGGCATCCTACAATATGGTTCACACTTGCGTCTCCTACTTCCTCGGACTGGGAAAGCAAAGCTCCAGCAACATAAAAGATAAGTTTGTGCCAGAAGGGCAGGATTCAGATTGGAACGACGACGTCAGAGGGCTCCGCACCTCGTGGGCTCCTTGCTGTCAGGTTTGCCTTGCCGTTCTGTTCCTGCTGGTCGGGGTGGGGGTGGGGTGGGGGTGTCGAACCTCTGCCTGTGATCCATGAAATGACCAGTGGAGGGCCCGTTCCTTGCCAGCAGGTGGCCCCACCTGAGGAGCCTGCTGGGACCAGGGCTGGCTCGGCTTAGCTGGAGACGGACAGGAGCAGGCCTGGCAGTGCAGGCCACCTGCCTGCCTCCCCTTCTTGTTCCTCTCGGTGGCCCCCAGGCCCGGCTGCCCTGACTTGGTTGCGCTTCCTCCATGCGGGTCAGGGCAGTCGTCAGGAGACGACGCTGCGCTCGCTGAAGTCTACGTGGTGTCGCCAACACTGCATTGCTCAGTGGAGGCGTTTGTGGCTGTTGCCCCAGCGGCTCAAACTGCAGATCAGGAATCCTCCTTGCGAGAGAGCCGTGACTTTTGCCACCAGCCTCCTCAGCACCCTGGGAACCGCGGCGCTGAGGATCCAGCCTTTGTCTCTTGGTAGCAGCGCAGGGCAGGGACCGCTCTTGGGCTGCTGTGTCTGCACAACTCCAGGAACAAATACAAGGTTGTCCTGCAGCTGCAGAGAAAACTCAGGTTTTGCTGTCCTCTCTCAGGAGCAGCAGCCTGTGGCAGAAAAGACTGTTTAGCCCTTGGAGGAGCATCTGACCCTGGCCAGCAGAAAGCCAGGCTCCTCCGCAGCCCACAACAAAGACATTAGTATAGTCGGGGGTTGTTGGAAGGTATGTCATGTGCCATAAGCCAGCTAATGATGTAGTATTTAATTTGAAAACAACAAAGAATCCTCCGTTGTCTTCAAGGATATTGTACGCCACGTGTATTCTACAATTCCCACTGTTTATGTTATGGACCCCCCTAGAACTGCACTTCAGGTTAGCCCTGCTGCTCTCCGAAAGTGCCTCCGACCCTGGCCTGCCCTACCAGTGTTCCCGGGCTGCATGTCACCTCTGCGACTGTGCACTCGCCTCGCCTCCATAGATGGATGGGAGAGAGAGAGAGAGATTGCAAAAAGAATAGTTGCTGCCTTGGAGGCCGAACGCCGCGCCTGCAGAGCTGCTGCCTTGCACCTCTGTTTCCTCCCGATGGGTTGTCTCTCTCCCCTGCCAAGAAGAGGACAGGTTTAAGAGGAAGCTGGAATCATTGGCCAGGAGCACAGTCAGTCGGAGTCTGCTTGGCTCCAGCCCATTCCCGTGGACAGGACAGGCCCCTGAACGACCGATTGGAGCTATTCTGACCATTGGTGGGTTAAACGTGTTGTCCTGACAGGAGCCCTTTGAGGACCAGGCAGAGAGCCTCCCCTCTTCCTACCTTTGCTCTCACCCCAGTGAGGCCACACTGGTGGTTTGGAGGCTGCTCAGAGCTGCACGATGATCCCCTGCTGGGGGACAGGCTGCTGCCGCCGCCGCCGCCGCCACCACCACCACCTTTAGACGCATTTCTCTGCATTTTTCTGTTAAAAGAGACCCTTCCCTGTCCTGGCGTTGCTTTAAAAACTCTGTGCATGTGTGTGATTTTCTGAAGGAGGTTCTTAAAAGTAGCGTCACCTCTCATTTGGCCAGATTTATTTTCCTCTCGGCTGAGAATTAACGCTCCTCTGCCTCCCCTGGAAAAACAGAGGGTGCAAAAAAGCAGCAGCAGCAGCAGCAGCAGGGTTTTTACATTGTGGTGGTGCAGCGCAGCCTGTGACTCAGAGGTCATTTTGTGTAGCTGTTCCTTTTCAAGCATGCGCTCTCTTTTTTCCTCCTCCTCCTCCTCCTCCCATGCGCGTTCTATTCAGGCGAGAAGCATTCTTTCCTTTCAGAGCCTTTCTGTCTCTCTCGTCCCCCCTCCTCTGTCTCTCATCCCTTTTCATTCTGTTTCTCTCCACCCCCTTGAGGCTCCAGGGTGTTTTTTTTCCCTTTTCCTTTTTTCCTTTCCTCTATTCAGTTCCCTCTTTTCTTTTTCTGGTGGTTTCTTTTTGAGTAGCTTTTCTATTTTAAGAGAGGAGAGGGAGCCTGTAGGAAGTGGAGTTGTTTCAGCAAGGAGGAACTTGAAAGTCTCTCTCCATTCATTTCAGCAAAGGTGGTGTTTTTCCAGCAAGAGAATAATCGGGACAGAGTCTCTTGAAAAGAGCCAAGCAAGCTCCTCTCTCTCTCTCTCTCTCTCTCTCTGTCTTGCTCCTCCTGTCCATGTTCTCCCACAAGCAGCAGCAGGACCCAACTGCTCCCCAAACGGTGGTGTGCAAATTATGATCGCGCCTGCTGCATTCACCCGCCGCTCAGCTGCGTGTAGCTCTGCTTTTTTGGGGGGGGGGGGTTTGCAGATTAGAATGCGCAGAGGAGCAGCTGCAGCTCTCCCGCAAGGGTCTCCCCCGTGCTGCCTCCGAGAGCCGCCGCTACATTGCTTAAGCTGGAAGACGGGCATTTGTCTCTGCCCCGAGGTTTGGCAAGCGTGGGCCACCAGCGAGCACGCTGCGCTGCCTTCAGGCGCGGGCTGTCAGGCTGGGCCCTCTCCCTGAACACCTCCGAAGGCCTGTGTACCCAAATGTAGCCATTGGACCAGTCCTGGCAGAATGCCACCCACTGATCCAGGCCCTTTGTTTGGCACAATGATTTCTTGGCCTGCTACCATCTACTGCGCTGCATGGCTGAATGAATGCTTCTTTGCCGTCCTCGGGTGCCTTTTGGAGTGCTGATAGCAGCACTTTGCTTGGGAAAAGCACCTGGGTCCCCCTCTGTTTCTAATGGACAAGGTCTGGTGCGCAGAGTGTGACACCAGAGGACATTCCATGGAGGTCAACACACGGGGGGGGGGGGGACACACGACTGGAATGCTTCTTCTCAGGCCTGCAGGATGGAGCACAAAAAGGATGGTCCTCTAAAAGCCCCTGCACAGCACAGCTGATGTCAAGCAGTAACCGGGCGCCCTGCCTGTCCCCAGGTGGCTCGCCTAGGGCCTTGGGCGTCTGTTTCCTGCCTCATTCTTTTTCGTGAAGCCCTCCTGTTTGCAACTTCTCAACTATCTTTCCCTCTTGTTGCGAGGATGGGCAGTGTAGCGGAATTTTTAAGCAGATTATAATAATGGAGGACCAGGAAGACTGGTGAACAAGGAAAAAGTATGGGTTTATTTGGTTACGCAGCGCAGTGGACAGCACCCCAGGAGGGGGCACTGACCCTTTGCTCCATGTGAGCACAGTTTTTGTACATTTCCAAGCAGAACATCACATGGTTGCTGAGAATGTGCATAGTCAAGGAGGCATACAGGTTTCTACAAGAATTTTGGATTTACATTTTACAGAAGACAATAGGAACAATAGTGGGCTGAGCTAGTCAGAGGACTCTTGATGGTCCGATCCTTGAAGCCAGGGAGACTTAATTGATTTAGCTCTGGGAGTCTCCTAGCTGCCAGGGCTAGGAGCCTTAATTGAGTTAGGCAAATGGAGCCCCCACCCCACCCTCTGGAGGCAGCTGAATGTGTGTGGGTGAATTTCCAGAGAGGGGGAAATGTGAAGTTGCAAAACCAGAGATTCCTTCTGTGACTTGGGGAGGCAGATATGAATAAAAACCAGGAAAATATTTTTCTGCATGAGCAGAAACACGGCTGAGAGTTGGTCAAGAAACAGAGAGACTGTTTAGCCCTGGTCTACGACCAGATTGTCTTGGATAACGGGCCACAACTGGTAGACATGATGGAGGGCAGCAGGGATGGACAGTCTGCCCTTGCCGGCCAAGGACACCGCTGCCGCCTGGCCAGAGAGGGGAGCAAAGCGCTGGGCCAGGTGTCCTTGCCAGCCAGCCAGCCAGCCAGCCAGCCAACCCTTCTGTGCCCCTGCTGGCAGGAGCACGCAGGGCCTCCATGGGAGCGGTGTTGGTGGGACCGGAAAAGCTTCTTGCTCGGAGGAACGTGCTGCTGGAGGAGGAGCACTGAGCAAACCTGGTGCAAAGCCAGTGGGGAAATAAATGTACCTGCACTCAGTTTGAGGGTGAAATAGCCGCCCTTGTGTCTGCCCTGGTGGGGACAGTGCCGCTGGGCCCTAGAGAGGCCAAGGAGGGAGGGAGGGAGGAGGCCCTAGTGTGGGGGATCTGGAAGGACTTCCTTAAACCTGGGTCTAACCTGGTGGTACCTGGAAGCCGAGCTAAGGCATCAGAGGAGATCAAAGGAGAGGTCTGGCTGGAAATTTTGGAAGGCAGAGACTGAGGAAAGAGAAAAGGGAGCGATAGAGAGACATGCCGAGATAGATGTTGCTAGGGAAACGGAAAGAATGAGAGAGCAGGAGAAGTAGAGAGGAGACAAGAATCAAATGCAGCCGAGGAGGGAGGGGGAGAGAGCCATGGATTTAGGCGGGGGGGGGGGATGGAAAGAGAGACAAAGGCGAGGAGGAGGAGGAGGAGGAAGCCTGAAGGGTTGAAAGGAGCAGCTGCTGAGGCCACCCTGAGCTGCCCACTGCTGGGGGCCCCATCCATCCCGAGGCCCCTCGGCTCAGAGGACGGAGGAGCAGTGCCCCCCCCCCCCCCAGCCTCCGCCCGGGAACTGCTGAGCCCGCTTTGGGCTGGCTGACTGGGGGGGGGGGCTGCCTTCATTCTGTCCACCTACTGGCACTCACTCTTCTGGGGTGAGGGAGAGTTGTGGCCATCATGAGGTAGTTTAGCCTGGGCTGGTCAGTGAGGGTGACGACCCCCCCCCCCCGTTGGTGTGTGTATAAGCTGAGCAAAGGTTCTCCTTTTCATAGGAGGAAACGCTGCCTTTCAGAGCTCCCTCCCAACACTCCAGCTGAGCTTACACAAAAAACGAGCCAGCCTGGGGGGGAGGGGGGACCACCACCCAGGTGCTTCTGCTTGTTCCTGGGTGACTTGAGGGTGTGTGTGTGCCCCCCCCCATTTGGGTCTTCTCTGCCTCTCCTTCCCCACTGGTTCCCCTCCCCCTCTCCTCTTTGTCTCAAAGCCTCCTCTTCTCCCCCCCCCCCCCCACTCACTTCCTCCTTTTTCCTCTCTGCAGGCTGTGCCAGGGTTCCCCCTCCCCCCCAGCATTAGACAGCAGTGAGGAAGTCCCGAGGGAGGGAGGCTCCTCTGCTCTGTGGGGGGGGGGGGCGCTTGCAGGCCTAGGGCAGGGAGGCCAGGTCAGCACCGTGAGCCCAGCCAGCCTTCAGCTTCCTCCCCCAAAGCCGGCAGCTGCTCCTGCTCAGGGGGGGGGGGCCTTTTCTAGGCATGCTGCTGTAGTTGTGTGTGCCCCCCCTCTCGCTAGCAAGGAAAGGGCTGGGGCAGCTCAGTGGGGCACTTTGCCGACCTTCCAAGGCTCCTTGCGCTTGCTGGGGCCTGAGCCATTCCAAGAAAGGGGCAGGGGGCAGGAAAAGCTCCAGCAGGGGCTGGGTGTCAAGCGATTGCTTCACCATTTAGCCCACCTGGCCGGCCACGTACCGGAAGCCGATGGCAAAGGCAGCTGGCGGGTCCAGTCAGCTTGCCCAAGGGACCCCTCTCTGCTTTTTAGGTGAGAGGGGGGGCCTGCCCTGCCTCTGGCCTGCAGGTGCCCCCCCTCTCTGGAGGGCGCAGCCAGGAGGCCCCTTTGCTTGCTGCCCCTGGGGCTCAGCCAGGCCTTGTGCCTAGTGGGCACCCCGTGGCCCAGCGTCCCTGCCAAGCCAAAGGGCCGCTAACGGGCTTCTGTTTATGTTTATGGAGGAAAATTCCATCACAGCTTACAAGCCATGATGGGGATAAGCAACCTCCTGGTTGTAGGAGTGGGTTTACTTTGTGCCAGGTGCAGGGGAGTGGCAGCAGGAAACCGGTTATCTTGTTGGCTGTGTGCTCCCTGAGGCATCTGGTGGAGCCACTGTGAGCTACAGGAAGCTGGACTAGATGGGCCCCCTTTGGCCTGATCCAACGGACAGGCTCTTCTGATGTTCTTGTGTTTCTCTCCCTCCTGCAGGTGCCGCCAGAGTGCTGGATGCAGAGACATGGACCGGTTTGCCGACTCTGGCACACAGACGGAGGCGGTGGTGGTGCTGTCCCTGGCCCAGGCAGCGGTTCTCGGCTTGGTGTCCGAGACGGAGTTCTTTGGGGCCACTGCCAGCGCTGGAGGCCTCTTCTCGAGCTTTGCCCACAAGCTGGACGCCACCACCAGGGAGGAGCCAAAGCCGCCAGGCGGCGGCGGCAGCAGCAGCAGCCACCACCCCCTGGAGCAGCAAGACCCAGGCCTGGCAGAGCCGCAGCTGGCGGCGGCGGAAGAGGAGGGGCTGGAGGCGGAGGCCGCCTTCGGGAAGCATGCCCGGCGGAGGAAGCGCCCCCCTGTGCGGCTGGTGCCACAGGTGAAGCACGAGGGGGGCAGGGCAGAGCAGCAGGAGGGGGCCCTCTACGAGGTGCCGGTCTCCAGGGAAGGGAATGACGACGACGGGCAGCCCTGCCCCCGTCCCCCAGAACGGCTGGAGGAGCCCAGCTGTGAGCAGATGGCCCAGAGCAGCAGGGCCCCCCAGCGGATGGAGCTCGGCCCCTGCCTCCGAAAGCCTCCGCCGCCCCTGCGGCAACTGCGCAGGCGCACGCGACAGGAGCTGGCCCTGCCCCAGGAGAGGCTCCCCAGCCCGCCACTGGCCAGTCTGGACAGGGCTCCGGGGAGCACGGCGGCCTTTCCCAGCGACTGCGGCTTCCCGGCCTGCAGCGCTCCGCCCTTGAGCCAGGGGCCAGACTCCCCCCCTGCGCAGCAGGGCTTTGGCTGGCAGCAGGAGCCCCTGGGCGGGGAGGCGGAGGCCGCTGGCGAGCACAGCAAGAAGGTGCAGCTGGACCGCTTGGACATCAACGTGCAGATCGACGACTCGTACCTGGTGGAGAAGCGGTGGCAGTGCCGGCAGTGCGCCAAGTCCTACACCTCCAAGTACAACCTGGTGACGCACATCCTGGGCCACAACGGCGTCAAGCCCCACTCCTGCCCCCACTGCAGCAAGCTCTTCAAGCAGCCCAGCCACCTGCAGACGCACCTGCTCACCCACCAGGGCAGCCGGCCCCACAAGTGCCCGGTGTGCCCCAAGGCCTTCACCCAGACCAGCCACCTCAAGCGCCACATGCTCCTGCACTCCGACATCAAGCCCTACAGCTGCCGCTTCTGTGGCCGGGGCTTCGCCTACCCCAGCGAGCTGAAGGCGCACGAGGGCAAGCACCAGAGCGGCCGCTGCCACGTCTGCGTGGAGTGCGGCCTGGACTTCTCCACCCTGGCCCAGCTGAAGCGGCACCTGGCCACGCACCAGGGACCCACCCTCTACTCCTGCCCGGAGTGCAGCAAGGCCTTCCCCTACCGCAGCCAGCTGCAGAACCACCGGCTCAAGCACCAGGACGTGCGGCCCTTCGTCTGCACCGAGTGCGGCATGGAGTTCAGCCAGACCCACCACCTCAAGCAGCACTCGCTGACCCACAAGGTACGGCCAGGGGCACAGTGGGGCCGCAGCAGGGTGGCGGGGGGGGGGGGTCGTGCCTCAATGGCCATTGTAGGGGGAGCTGGTTATAGGCCCCAGGCAGGGGCGCCCCGAAGCTCCTTTCATGGCTCTGCTCAGAAGCCCAGCCGGCCCTGCTTGCCTGCTGCTGCTTTCCCTGCCCAGGACGTGGCAGCCACAGGCAGCGCTGGGCGGGGAGGGGGGGGGCTTCCCTCCGTTGCTGTTGATGCCCAGTGGCTGCCTGCCTGTCCCTTTCAGGGGGTGAAGGAGTTCAAGTGCGAGGTGTGCGGGCGGGAGTTCACCCTGCAGGCCAACATGAAACGGCACATGCTGATCCACACCAGCCTGCGTCCCTACCAGTGCCACATCTGCTTCAAGACCTTTGTGCAGAAGCAGACACTCAAGACCCACATGATCGTGCACTCGCCCGTCAAGCCCTTCAAGTGCAAGGTACAGCGGCCCAGTCACGGGGGGCCGGAAGCGGCCCAGGAGCAGGGAGGTTCTGCAGAGCCCCAAGGCAAGGCGGGGGGGGGGGGGGACAGGCCAGCACGAGCCCCCGCCCAACGGCCAGGACGCATTCCTGGAGCAGCCTCTCGGGCCAGGGGCCCACCGCCAGAAGCAGGCGCAAAGAGGGGCGTTCAGTGGCGGGCAGGAGCAGGTGCGTGGCCCTTGTGTGCAGCCGCAGAACTGAGCTGCCAGGCCCGGCCCCAAGCTGGCTTCCTTCCAGCAGCCTCCCAAAATGGTGGTGCTTTTACTAAACAGGCGGTGTGCCCCCCGCCGGCTCCAGGGCAACACATCCCTCCTCTCCCAAGGTACATTTCAGTCGCTCTCCTTCTACACAGGCGCACCGGGCTGGAGGCTGCCCAGAACTTCAGCCACTGCTCTGGCCAATCCCGGCCATTTGCGCCCCTGGGGTCCAACAATGCTTGAGACGCACCCCTGAATGTTGGTGGATGGTTTCTCTCCTCTCTTCTCCAGGTGTGTGGGAAATCCTTCAACCGCATGTACAACCTTCTGGGGCACATGCATCTCCACGCAGGTAGCAAACCTTTCAAGTGCCCTTATTGCTCCAGCAAGTTCAACCTGAAGGGCAACCTCAGCCGGCACATGAAGGTCAAGCACGGGGTCATGGATATCGGCCTGGACAGTCAAGGTATCTACCTGGGCAGCAGGGGAGGGCGGGTCCCTCCTGCAGCCTGCCTCCCTCCCCAGCTGCAGAGGCTCTTGGGGGCTCAGCCCTGCCCCCCCCTCCCCAGGTGCTGCTCACAACTCTCCTGATCTTGTCCCCCCCCCAGATCCCATGCTGGAGCTGGCAGGAGGCGATTCCTCGGAGCTGGATGGGCAGCAAGAGATGGAGGACTACGAGGAGGAGGAGGAGAACGCCTATGGCTTTGGAGTGGTGGGGAATCCCACCGCTGCAGAGTCTGCCTTGGCGGAGCAAGCACTGAAGGAGATGGCTTACTACAGCATGTTGTAGCTGTGGGCAGGCCAGGAGGGCGAGGCAGGGCCACCCGCCCGCTGCCAAGCCCTACCTGGGCGCTGCTGAACCCGGAGACCCCTCGGCAGGGCAGCTGGGCAAGTCTCTCCACCGCCTCTGGCCTGGCCCCTGCCAGCAGGAAGGGCCAGGAGCACCCTTGGGCCTAGTCTACCTCCCACAGTGTCTTGCAAAGGCGACACGTCAACCCCGGCCCCTTCTCTGGAGCAGGAGCCCAAGCGTCCGAGATGTTGGGCCTGGTCCTGCAGGTCTCCCTTACAAACTACCTCTGCCCCACACCAAAAAAATAGTGACGTTGCCCAAAAGGCCCAGGGGGGGCTAGAGAGTGCCGCCCCCGTTTCCTGACTGAGCGGTCAAGCCAGCCTGCTGTACAGTCTGTGGCCCTGTTAAGTTATTACGATGTCCCTGTCCACCTGTGCATAGACCTACTGTGTTGATTTTCATGTTCTGAAGAAGTTCAGCAATAAATGAATATTCTTTGGCAGAAAGACCAGGTGGCTGGTGCTGGAGCAAAGGTGCAGGGGGGGGGCGGTGGGCGAGGACTGCCCCCCCCAAGGGTCGCAGCAATGGACTGAGGGCAGGTGGTGGAAGGCAGGAGCCAGAGAGTGGTGTCAGCAAACTACCTTTTAATAGGCACCACGACAGGCACCTTCACAGTACAGAAACGACAGCACAAACCCTTATTTAGCCCCAGCCGGTTAGGTGGGGAGGCCAGCACTGGGCCCTCCCCCCAGGCAGCAGCAGCAGCTGGGGGGGGGGCATCTCATCTCCCGCCAGGCAGCTAAAAGAAAACCCTTGGAAAGCAGCCAAAACCGTTTTCCTGGTTGAAGGGATGAGCAGTCGGAGCTTTTCCCACTCCAAAGGAGGTTGGCGGCCTCCGCCTGGCACCCCCCCATGCTCCCCCCTATTTGCCCAGGGCTTTGTCCAGGTGGTTCTTGATGGCGTCCAGGAAGTCGGTGGTGTTCACATAGTGCTCGTTCAGCTTCACACTGGAAATCCACAGAAAGGGAGTCAGCCGCCCGCCCGCCCACCGTGCCAACTTCTGCCTGCTGCAGAGGGGTGCCGCTTGGCCACCCCTTGGCCCCAGGCCCTGGCCCGGCCCCCTGCTTACTTGCTCAGGCCGTGGATGCAGCCGGCCAAGTCCTTCGTCATGGCCCCGCTCTCCACCGTCTCCACGCAGACCTTCTCCAGTGTCTGAGCAAACCTGGGGGGGGGGGGGGGGGGAGGGAAAGAGGACAGGCCCTCAGCTCCCAGTCTGTCCCACAGTGGCCTCCGCTTGGGCCACACCTTGCCGGGGGGGGGGATCCAAAGATTCACCCACACTCCGTGCAGCCTCTCTAGGCCTTGCAGGGCTCTGCCTGCCTCTCTGTGTCTCCACAGCAACACCCCCAACACAACTGCAGTCTGCTTGCTGGACACCAGCCCCCCCCCCTTACTTGATGAGCTCTGGGTTGCTGTCCAGCTTGCCTCTGTGCTCCAGCCCTCGTGTCCAGGCAAAGATGCTGGCGATGGGGTTGGTGCTGGTGGGACGGCCCTGCAAGGAAAACAGGCTGAGCATACAGGCCGGTAACCACAAGAGGGCAGCAGCCACCCTCGGCTAGCCTTCAGTTCCTGAGCCACAGTGGCCGTGCCACGCTTGGCCAGGAGAGGCCGCACCACTCCTTCTGCTGGTCCAGACCCAGCGCCACCCACCTTCTGGTGCTCCCGGTAGTGGCGCGTGACAGTTCCATGAGCAGCCTCTGCTTCGATGGTCTTTCCATCCGGGCAGACAAGCACCGAAGTCATCAGGCCCAGCGAGCCAAACCCTAGGAAGGAAGGAAGCCAGCGCTGCTAGACAACACCCCCCCCCCCCCGGGTGCAGCTGTCCTTGCCTGATGACGAAATGCCACCCCACCCCCTGCAATAAAACAAAGTCGGTTCTGCCCCTTTGCCACAGGCAGAGCAAAGGGAGCAGCCCTCATCAGACAGGGGAGCCTCCGAGTGCCCGGACAATCCAGCCAAAGGGGAAGGCTTTGCCTAGTGCAACCCCCTTCTCCACAGGGGGGCCGCCTTCACTCTCTCACGGCTCTCCCATAAAGGCTAGAAAACTGCCCTTGTCGACGGCCCCCCTCCAGGCGCCTGGTCCAGGAAGGAAGGCAGGGGCCCTGCAAGCTCCCATCCCGGCCCTAACCAGCACAAACAGAGCCCCAGCACCATACCTTGGGCCAGGATATCCGACTGGACGTCCCCATCGTAGTTCTTGCAAGCCCAGACAAAGCCGCCAGCCGACTTCAGCACCTGGGCCACCATGTCGTCAATGAGCCGGTGTTCGTACCAGATCTTGAGTTTGTCAAAGTCTGTCTTGTAGTGCCTGGCAGGGGAGGGCAGGAGATTACTGGTGGCCAGGCAGCGGTCGGACAGCTGGCTCCTCTGGATTCTCCTCACCACAGCAGTGCCCCCAGAGAGGGGAGGCTGGAGCACCCAGGGCCAAGGTGGCACAGGGTAGGCAGGCAGCCCGACTCACTTCTCAAAGACCTCTTGGAAGATATCCTTGAAGCGCCCGTCGTAGGCCTTCAGGATGGTGTTCTTGGTGCTCAGGTAGAGCGGCCACTTCTTCTGGATGGCGTACTGGAAGCAGCTGTGAGCGAAGCCGGAGATGGACTGCAAGAGAAGACCGGGGGGGGGGGGGGATAACACGCACACAGCTCAGCGGGATTGTGCCCAGAGGCCCACGGGGGCCTAACCCCTGGGATGGCCCCAGGGCGGGCTGTCTCCAGAGAACAGCCTCCTCACTATCCCAGGCCAAGGCAGCCTGGGTCACTGGGCACAACCAGAGCCGGCCCCCAGGCACACCTGCCCAGAACGACGACAGCAACATGCACCTCCGCAGGGCGCCCCTCTCGGCACACCCTCACTCACCTCGTCAGTATTGTACATGCCCATGCCGACACCCCCGCCAGGAAAGTTGTACACCTCCCATTCCTTGACTCCGCTGCCGTCTTTGGGAGTGAAGATCATCTTGAACGTCCCAGACTTGTCCACCACAAAGTCTGTGGCTTTGTACTGAAAAGCAGAATCCCACAGATCACGACAGCCCAGCAAACCCATCATCACCGCCCTCCTTTGCCCCAGCCGGGGTTTCTGCAACTTGTCCTGCTGCTCCCCCCCCCCCAATTCCTTTCCACAAGGCCCCTTCTCTTCTTTGGCTCCAGGGTCCCCGGTGGAAGACTGCGCTGCTCTTGACCTGAGCATGCTTGCAAAAAAGAAACTGCGCACCCCTCTAGCCCGAGGGGTGAAGCAGACGCCGCGTTGCTACTTAGGGTGCCTGACCAAGTTGCTGGTGCTCAAGAAATGGTTGCTCACCACTGTCCCGCCGTCCTCACTGAGGCTTCTACGCTTGCAAAGCACAGCCAAGTTCACCTGCAGCTCCACCGCAAGGGGCACACCTGCCTGCCTGCCTGCCTGCCTGCACACGGCGATGCGCCTGCTCCCCTTTGGCTGCAGGAATCGTGCCTGGAACAGGCGCAGTCCCACACAAGGGCACCACTGCCAAGCCGCCCGGTTCCACCACCTGCCGCCCACTCCGCTCTGCTCCCAGGCAGCCCCCACCCTCTCCCAGGTCACAGGTGGGTGGCATCCTGCTGCCCTGTCCTCACCCACCTGGTCCCCATGCGCATGCCTCCCAATGGTGATAGGCTGTGTCCAGCCCGGGACCAGGCGAGGAATGTTCTTGCAGACGATTGGCTCTCGGAAGACCGTCCCGCCCAGGATGTTCCTAATAGTGCCGTTGGGGCTCTTCCACATTTTCTTCAGCTTGAATTCTGGGAAAATTGAAGGGGCAGAGAGAGAGAGAGAGACGTTTCCTGCCAGCCCAGCACTTGCCCACCTGCCAACTTGGGGGCAGCAGCCACTCCACTTCAACCCCCCCCCCGAAACCAACTGCTACCCTTCGGGGGAGTGCTGGCGTGTGTGTGTTCTCCAGAGTTACCAGACTCTTGCCACAGTCTGACCCTTTGGGCTCAGGGGTGGGTGGGCAGCAGGTGGGGGCGCGCGGAAGGCTCCGCAGGCAGGCAGGCATCCTCTACGTACCTTCCACTCTGGCCTCGTCAGGGGTGATGGTGGCACACTTGACGGCCACGCTGTATTTCTGGGTGGCCAGAGCCGAGTCGATGGTGACCTGGTCCTCTGTCTGGTCTCGATGTGGCAGCCCCAAGTCAAAGTACTTCAGCTGAACATCTACGTTGGGCAGGATCAGCTGCATGGGGGGGGGGAGCAGCATGCACAAGAAAGCCAGTGAGGACAAGGGACCCGCCCCCCTCGCCGCAGAGACCGGCACAGCACGACGAACGATGGCGACAGGGCCGCCCCCCTCTGAGCAGCGGTGGCCCTTCTCCCCTGTGCCACGTTTGCCCTTCATTCCTTGCCTTCCCCCAGGGTGGCACCTGCTGCGAGGGCGACCCGGCCGGCGTCATCTTCTAAGTCCTCTAAGCACGCTGCTGCTGCTGCTGCTGCTGCTTTGTCTGTGGGGATGCGAGACCCCTCCCCACCCCCCTAGCTGGTAGCTGTGAGCCCTGGGCTACACCTGCTCCATCCTGTGCCATTGCTTGCGATGACATCCGTCGCAGGCGACGTTTCTCTCGCCCTCTGCGCCAGTCACGTTCTGGATCTCCTCCTCCTCCTCCTCCTCCTCCTCAGGTGTCCTATCGCCCAAACAGCCCCTGCACTCAGGTTCTAAACCAAAGAGCCTCTGGCCTGTCTTCAGCCCCTCACCGCTCTGGGTGCCCGTTCCTTCTGCTCACTGTTCCCAGAAGTGCACGCCACACTTCGAACGTGGCCAGGCCACAGTCTCTAGGCGGCCACTACAATATCTGCAGCTTCCTTTTCAGCCCCGTGGGTTTAAGACAGCGAGGTACCTTCTCTTTGATGAAGGCCCAGATGATGCGTGTCATCTCGTCACCATCCATCTCCACCACAGGATTGGCAACCTTGATCCTTCGATCCGCATCTGGAGGCAGAGAAGTCGTCAGCACGCTGAAACCCTCTTGCACTGCCAAGACCCCAGTCCCTTGCATGAACCACCACTCCTACTCAGCCGTGGGAGGAGGGTGGGCAGATGAATGTGTCGGGAACTGGCCTCAAGTTGTCCAGAAATCACTGGGAACGGTCCAAACCGCAGCCCAGTGAGGATTTGCAGCAGCTTCTGTTCTCCACCTACTGCGGCCACGAAGGGCTGCGGCCAACATCCAATCTGATCCTTTGCTGTCGCTCTTCCGCCAGAACCAGGGATCATCCTCTAAAATAGCCTGGCGGGAGAGTTGGCACAGACAAAAGGAAATATTTCTTTACCCAGCACATGGTTAAGCAGTGGAACTCCTTGCTACAGGACATTGTGATGGCACTTGGCCTGGATGCCTTTAAAAGGGGAGTGGCCAGATTTATGGGGGAAAGTGCGTCACAGGGGACAAGTCACGATGACTGTACGATAGCTCTGGGCTTGAGCAGGAGCCGATCTCTGAATGTCAGCTGCAAGGCATGGCAACAGCACACAGGCCTCTTGTGGTCCGAGGCATCTGTGGACCACTGTAAGAGACAGGAAGGGGACTAGAGGGGCCCCTGGCAGGACTTTTCCAGCAGGGCTTTTCTGATGTCCTGGGAGCCCCCACACACACACACACACACAGTTTCTGACAACCACGTGGTGTGGGTCATGTCAGGGTGGGGCGGAAGGGTGTTCCAAGGAACCAGGGCTGGAGAAGTCATAGTTGTCTGGAATCTCTATTCAACATGGGAATCTCCCATCCCAGACAGACCCTGCAGGCTGCCGACTTCCCTCCCCGGCCAGAACCCAACCTCTCCGTTTCCAGCAGTCGTTTAACCAGCTATCCGGCTCCTTGTGCCCAGACTCCTAACCTGGACACCAAATGATTTTTAAAAATCCAAATATGCCACATCCACTGGCTGGCTCCGGGCTCCCTGGATGTACATTTACACTGTCCTTATGGAGCCAGGAGGGCCAGACCTCCCCCCCCCCCCCTTTGGAACAGGCATGTTGGTTCTTCCACCACTAAGGCTGCACAAGACTTGTAGGTTGATGTTTGCGGGGGGGGGGGTGTGTGTGCTGAAGAATCGGAAGCATTTTTCCGCCCTGGGGAGCGCCAGATGGCTGGCAGGCACTGCTATGATCAGGGCAGCTCTCCGCTCACTCTCCCCTGTGACCCGAATCTGACAGAAGAGAAAGTGAATTAACTGCTGCCCAGGGCTCTAATCCCTGCTGCAGCTCCACTGCAGGAAGTCTCGGCTGGCCCTGGCCTGGGCCGGCTCCTCCGCCAGCCAGGGATCTGACTGCCCCAGCTGTGTGGGCAGGACCTACAGCTCCCCTGCTCCTGCTAGAAGGTCACCCTCAGACTGACAGCGGAGGGGCAGGCAGGCACAGCAGCTGAGCTGCCTGCCCGCCCCTGGCTGGGCGAATGAGCTGGTCGCTTCTCCTCATGGCCCGCTGCCAGGGCACCCGAATGCCAGGGGGGGGGGGCACAAACAAAGGCACGGGGTCGAGGGAACCGGGGGAGCGACGCCAGCAGGCTCTTGCGGAGGCACCCGAAGATGCACGAGCCAGGCCGGCGGCACAGAACTGCTGCCGCCTGACCGAGATTCCCAGGCCTGGCTGGCACGGCCGCCAGGAGCCCCGGCCCGGCTGCACGGTGGGAACGCCGAGTCGGGGACAAAGAGCGTGCCAAGGAACCGCTCGGCGCGTCCAGGACGCTGCCAGTGCCCGGTACACGCCGCTGCCGCCTGGGAGTCGACGGGACATGCCGCCTTCCCCAGCCCGGAGAGCCCCAGGGCTCGGCTCCACCCCAGACGGGCCCCAGGCAGGCAAAGCTAAATATAGTCCCTGGGGAAGGCCCGGCAGCCCGCGGGCGGGCCCAGGGAGAGGCAGCTGGCAGGGCCCGCTTGGGCATCCCAAGGTCACCGGCCGAGCCGGGCGGGGGGCTGAGTTGACCCCGACAAGGGAGCAGCAGAAACGCCCGCGAGCGGCCCAGAGCAAGCAGCCGCCCGGCCCAGGAGACCCCCGGCCCGGCCAGGGGGGAGGAGGAAAGCGCCCCGGCAGCAGCTGCAGCCGCCTCCCGCTCCCTACCCAGACTCACAGTGCCGCCGCGACGGGCGATGCGAGCTCAACGCCGGGAGCAGCGCTGCAGAAGAGCGGCCCAGAGCAGCCGAGGCGACGGCGGGAGCTGCAGCGCGGAGGTAGAGGGCCATTGGAGCCGGTGCAAAGAGAGCAGCGGGCGGACTAGCAGGAGGAAGAGGAAAGGGAGGAGGCGCCGGCGAGCGCAGCAGCCGAAGGAGCCGGGCAGAGTGGAGGGAGCCACCCCCCGGCCGCGGGGCTGGCCTGGCCTGGCCTGCCCGGCCCCCTGAGTCGCCGCGCGTTGGGCCCTCCCCGGGGCGGGGCGGGGGATCGGGGCCGGGGGGCGAGGCCACGCAACCACTGGCCGCCGCCGCCGCCGGCGAGCACGTGCGCCTTTGTGAGTGTCTTTCCCGCCAGCGGCGCGCCGTGCTCCCTGCAGCGGGATAGGGGCGGGCCCCTGAGCGGGGATCGGGCCCCTCCATCCGCTGCGCTGGCATCGGAGCTCCGCTCTGCGCTGCGGGGCTCCGCTCTCCAGCAGCGCCTCCCCCCGCCCGCCCGCCCGCCCGTGTTTGCCCAGCAGCAGCAGCGCCAGCAGGAGTCCCAAGGCCAGAGCGATAAGGAGCGGCGCGAGAGCAAAGGGCAGCTTCCAGGACAGGAGCGCAGCTACCGCGGCTCCCCTGTTTCCGCCGTGGGGGGCCTCTCGGAAGAAGAGCCTTCTGCGGCCGGTGCGGCGGGCGGAGGACTCTGTTCAGACAGAAGAAGCCCCTGCTGCCTTTGGGGTGCCAGAGAGAGCAGCAGCCAGCCAGGTTGGGCAGAAAGAGGCTCCTCCTTGGCAGCCTGGAGGGCTTCGTCGTCGGGGGGGCTGGCCGGCCTGCCTTCTTCTGACGGAGCCCGGCCGGGGCCAGGCTGCTGCCGAAATGGGGCCAGCAGAGCAGCGGGCAGATCTCGTAGGCCAGTGAATGGAAAGCGCAAAGGCCGCAGGCGGCCAGGCCCAGAGTGCCAGTAGCAGAGGAACCAGAAGGCAGCAGCTCTTCTCTCGAGGCCTCGGCCCCCAACCGCAAGGCGGGTGCTTCCAAGGCAGCAGGACTGCAACCCTTCTGGTCGTGTGCTGGACCTCAAGCCAGAGCTGGCTGGAGGACGGGAGGGAGCAGAGCAGCCCACACACAAGGGCGCCCCTTCTTAGCTCACCAGGCAGGCCGGCGAAGGCAGCCAGCACTGGGAAAAACCAGGCCCAGAGTCACAACAGGGGCCTGCCTGCCTGCCTGCCCACCCTCCCGCTGGCTCACACACCTGCCCGCCACCTTCTCTGGAGCTCTGGCTGGCCAAGGGCTTTGCTGCTGCCTGGCAAGGAGGGACCAGGTGTATTCCCTGTAGACCTGGCTGCAGGTGTGTAATCCTGCACTTCTGTACACCCCCAGTATCTGCACAATTTTGCTGTGCCATCAACTGAACTGTCCGGTGCAGGAATTTAAAACACCATAGGAAAATAATGGGGGAGGAAAAAACAGCAGGGCGTCTGGCCTCCCTGCAGCGACCAGTGTGCGCCTGCCCAGCTGTTCCTCTGCGGGGCTTTGCAGACTCCAAGACAGGCAGTGAGTCGCCCAGTGCAACAGACCCTCACATCTGCTGCTTGTCGTCGGATACCTTGCGATGGCACAAGAGCCCTGCTGGGAGGAGAGAGTTGGCAACCTATCTGAGTCCAGATTTGCTGGGGCAGGTTGGCAATGGGGGGGGGCATGTAGAATGCAGCTTGGGTTGAAGACCCCCAGGTGGCTCCAGCTGCCGCTGCTCCATGGGCATACCTGGTGGTGGTGGTGGTGCTGCTGCTGCGATTGTTTGGATGCCCAGTGGGAGCTGGGCCTCTGGTCGCCACTTGCCCCCTTCCCCCTTTGTGCCTTACTAGGCCTCGGATAAGATAGATTGACATTGTGCTGTCTGTCAACATAGGATTGCACCATGATGAGAGTGTCTGGCAGGGCGTGGACTGACTAGAGTCCAGCTTGGCCCACGCCCAACCTTCTCCCTTGGGCTTCCTGCCCCAATTGCCACAGAGTGACCCGGAAGAGAGCAGATTTGCAGCCTGGCCCCTGCTGGCATGAGCCAGGCTTGGGAGCAGCTGCTGTTCCTTTGCCCAGCCTCCCCTTCAGCCACAGCCACGCGGCTGTTCTGGAACAGTCAGCTTTGACAAGATCTTTTAATTGAGTACAGACTTGATGACTTGACAGACATGAAAGCATTCGAGTTTCCCCATAATTACAGCGTGCAAAACCTTCCCACAGATTCAGAAACGAGCAGCAGTTGGTGAGATGGCTCTTTGCAGCCCATCATGTGCTTAGAAGGAACTAGGCAGATGTGGAGATGCTTGCCAGCCTGCTGCCAGGCCCAAGTCCAGGTCCCACCCACACCCAGGAGACGAAGGCCTCTCTCTCCGCCCCACCATTGCTCCCCTCTGGGTTGAGCCTTTGAGAGACCTCTGGGCCTCCGTGGTGGATCTCTTGGGTCCGCTTTGAAAGCCATTCAGTCTAGAGTGGCCCTCGTCGCATCTGGAGGCATGGAGTTCCACAGACCCGTCATTCTGCACTGTGGAAAGTAGGCCTTCCTTTGGTCTGCCCTAAATCTCCCAGTCATTGGGTGACTGAGCCGGGTTCCAGTATGGGGTGCAAGAGAGAAGGCTGCATCTCTCTCCACACTGTGCAGGATTGACTGTAAAAGCCTCAATCATCCCCCATGGCGTTTTTTCACAGCTAAAAAGCCTGAAATGTCATTGCCTGTCCTTGAAAGGAAGGTCCTCCTCCAGCCCTCTGACCCTCCATAGAGTTGGAAGAGACCTGCAAGACCGTCCTCCAGTCCGAGCCCTGCCAGGGCAGACTGGCCACCACGGCAACTTCCCCCCCCCCCGATTGGTGGCTGTTCAGCCTCCGCTTCAAGGCCTCCAACAATGGAGAGCCCCCCACCCCACCCTCGGAGGCAGACTCTCCCACTGCCAAAGAGCTTGTGCTGCTGCCAGGAAGCTCTTCCCAACGTGTCAGCAAAGCCTCTCCTGCTGTCATTGAAACCCATTTGCCCTGGTCCTGCCCTCCAGAGCCTGGGAACAAACCGGCTCCATCTTCCGCATGACAGTGAGACAGTTGTCCTGCCACCCCTTAACTGTCCCTTAACTGTCTCTTCTCCAAACGAACATGCCCAACTTGCAGGACCCGGCCTCTGGCCCCCTCCAGTTTGTCAATGTCCCTTTTAAATTGCGGTGCCCAGGACTGAATGCAGCACAGAAAGTGCCTTTCTCCTACCCGCCACAGTTCCTCTTCTCTGTGGCATGAGGCTTTGCCATAGTAGGAGATGGGCAGCGTGGAGGGGGTGGGAGGAGATTTCCCCCTGGTTTTTCCTTCCCCTTGTTTCCTACGGTTTTTTTCCTTCCCGTGCAAATGCTGGTGTTGGTGTAGCATTCTGCTGACGTTTAGGATGTGTCCGTCTTCTGGAGGGGTTTAGGATAGAGTGAAGGTTGACTCCTCCTACCCATGCCCCTCCCACGTCCTACCCATATGTCCACTCGGGGGGGGGGGTACGCTAGCCATAGTTGCACTGGCATCAGAGATGCACCCGTCCCCCCATGCAGCATTGCGCCAGTGTCTGTGGAGCAGCCAGGCTGCACCCGTTGGCGAAATTGGGGCTCCAAAGTCAGGACAGTCGTTTCACCCACCTCTGGGGACATGTACCGTATCCTATGGCAGTCAGGTGGGCATTTCTGACACGATTGCGGCCTGGCTGTGTTTAGTTTCTTTGCTTCCGAAGCTTGAGTAGTGCTAGTGAGAAAGGAAAGAATAGTTTGAGGAGCTTCTGTGAGGGCACAGGCAACGGTAGAAGAAGAAGCCATGACCTTCGTGCTGGAGCATCTGTTGGGCACCATTCCAGGTGCCGGGGGGGGGGCTTGGATAAAGGCTTGGGGGGGCCTTAAAAGCCGCCTCTTCCCTTCTCACACGGTGTGATCTGGTGGGGCCACTGTGTGATACAGGAAGCTGGACTAGATGGGCTTTTGGCCTGATCCAGCAGCCGGGCTCTTCTGATGTTCTTATGTGATCTTTGCAGTGAGCTCAGCTATGCACCCCTCCCTGAGTTGGCCGTTCAGATAGCAGCCAGCAGAGGGAGGAACAGGCACAGAACAGCATTCTCGGGGGGGGGGCTGCTTCAGGAGGCTCTAGTGCCCATTGAGCAATAGGCAGACTTCTGTGGGCATCAGCGAGTGTGAAACTCCCTTTCCCAAGCAGGATCTGGGGCCAAGAGGGTCCTGGACAGCTTCGAAAGAGACTTTCTTGGGTGCCAGCCGGAATAACACCAGCCAATGTGGGGAGAGTTTGGGTTTAGTATACAATTAATTATCCTGTGACGATTATTTGATTGCGAGGTGTCCTTAGAAGTGCTGGCTGCCGCTTCCCGTCTTGGGAAGTGGGGGGGACGACGACGACCTTTTTCCTTTATCCTTCTGACCTTAACTAACTGAGCTGCTCCACCCCCCTTGCGGACACTCAGGAGGCTAGTAGGCCTGGGCAGTTCCTGCTTGGAAGACCACCTGGGAACCCCCTGGCATTTTGCCAAGGCACCCTGGCGAACAATTCCCTCTGCCGTAGGCCTTTGATGCCAAGAGCTGTCTCCACCGCTGGCCACTAGAGGGAGCCGGGCCTGCACTGGGGTACAGCTGGATTTAAGGTCACCTGAAGTCCATCCTTGTGCAGCTGACACGAATAATTGCGATTGCTGCTGTGGCGATCATTCCATTTGTGCATGTCATAACTGCACATTTTTTTTAATTTCTTTTAGATCATTTATACCTCACCTAATGCAGGCAACTTAGAGACCAAACAGAACATCATAAAGCCACAATAAAACCAAGCACGGCTCGAGAGCGGGGTCCGAGGGAGGGCAATGGGGATGTGCGCGTGTAAACAGGAGGCGGCGGCATTTGAACACGACAGCCCCAGCATGGCTCCGGCGGCCGGGACCAGGAGGGCGAGGAGAGGGATAGGGGTGTTGGCCTCGAGCCGGACACACACGGCTAGCTGCCTCTCTCTCAGTGCTGCTACAGGGTAACAGGCATTTACCCCACGTCCTGTGTTTTCTCGAGGGGAGGAAGCAAAGCCCTGCAAGGTTGGAGCAGCAGCCCCAGCCGACTGGGAGCTCCGGGGAGGCCGCCCAGACTGTGGCAGCAAAGCCTCCCTCCGCAGTCCGCACTGGAGGGAGGCCAGCACAGCGCCCGGGGGGCCCAAATGGCTGCTCCATGTGTTGCTCAGTTCGAAAGAAACAGCCCTCCTTCCCGGCAGGGTTGGGGGGGGCAGGATATTGGCCCGCCCAGACCACGACAGCAGTAGCCCATTCACTTCCATGGTGATGCAGTTTTGCTGTACTACTGTAGTGTGTCACAGGATGGAAACACCCCACCCAACCCCACCCAACCCCAGATGTGCTGATGACACAACCAGTTCTGTGGAGATTCTGCAGCAGCCCCAATGGCCACCTCCCTCCCTCCCCCCCCCCAGTTCTGCTGGGGCAAACCTCATGGCAGGTGCCAGGGACAGGCCACAGGGACAGGGGGGAGCAGAGTGGGGGGGGAGAAATCCTCACTATGATGTAGGAGGGGCCTTTCCTGTCCCTTGCATTGAAGAGGGAACGAACCAGGGCTTCTATCTGCACCAAGCTCAGCTCCCAGAATTACCCAAAGCTTCTGCCTCCCTGACCCCCCCCCGAGCAGCATAGACATGTGCCCCCACCCTGACTGCCTTTGTTCTTTCTCCCTGTGACACAATGAGCTCTCGCAACCCTAGTGCCGCCTCTGCCCTGCAACAAGGAAGAGTTGGGCTCTCCCCAGAGCCTGGAAGTCCCACCCTGGAGAGCTCCTCTGAACATCCTCAGAGGCACTCCGGTATTTATCACTCACAATGTCACCAAATACATGCCAGGGCCAAACCCAGCTTCCCGCTCGCTCTCCACCCTGCAGGTGCTCCTCTGCTTGTAACTGGCACTACTTGTAGACTTGTCCATAACTGATCTGGGGTTGGGGTCAATAGCAAGTGGCCACGTTGGCCGATGACCCCAAGCCGTTGAGGGTGGTTAAAACCCAAGCAGCTGGCGAGGAGCTCTGGGAGGCTCTGGAAGGAAGGAAGGAAGGAAGGAAGGAAGGAAGGAAGGAAGGGACAACCACCAAATAGCAAGTGCAGCTCAGTGTCGAGAGGTGCAAAGTGATGCACACGGTGGGGGCAGAAGACCCCAGCGTTCGTTGTGTCCACGCTGATGGTGTTGGATCTGTCCCCAACGAGCCAGGAGAGAGATCTTGGGGTCGTGGTGCAGAGCTCAGGGGAAATGAGGGCCCAGTGCATAGGGTGAAGAATAAGACTGCCAGTATATTGCCTCGGTTTGAGTCTGTGGTGCAGCAGCCACATTTGGAATACTACTGTGTCCAGTTTGGCTTCAAGAAGGATGCCGGAGAGCTGCAAATGATGAAACCGTGACCAAAACGAGCAGAGGGCAGAACACCTTCCTGACGAGGTGAGGCGGCTACAGAGTTTGGGGCTTTTCCCTTGGAAAGATGCACAGCTGTGTGGGGCCTGAAGGGGGCCACGATGAGCTAGCCTCAGAAGAGTCCCCCCCCCTTGGCCCAGCTGAGCTTTCTCTGTGGGCAAACCTGGCAGGGCCCAATTGGTGGTGCAGCAGCGCACCTTCCCCCGTCAGCCCACTTGGCCCCCCAGGTTGGAGTGGGGCTGGGAGGGCCTGCCTCCTCGTGAGGAGTCTGTGGCCCAGAAGGGAGGGGCGAGCAGCAGCGGTGTCCCTCCTGCCCAGCGCAAAGGCCCAGCCAGCGGCCACATGGCCGACCAGCCCCCCTCCCCCAAGCGGGTGCTGTGCTGCTCCTCTCAGCCCTGGCTGGTTCTCAGCTGCAGCAAGCCAGAGCCATCCTCTCAGGCTCCTGTTGCCATGGCAAAGGAGGTGGCTGTCACTCAGCAGTGGTTGCTGTGGTAACTGCTGGAGGGCCGAGGGGAGGTGTCCTGCAAGGGGGCCT
The DNA here is from genome assembly GCA_026170595.1 of Plestiodon gilberti rubricaudatus. Taxonomy (NCBI): domain Eukaryota; kingdom Metazoa; phylum Chordata; class Lepidosauria; order Squamata; family Scincidae; genus Plestiodon; species Plestiodon gilberti. Next base: position 450,301 of record JANXHW010000007.1, on the reverse strand, counting down.
CTGCGAGTCAGGCCAGCCAGCGCCCTCCGTGCCCCTTCTGTATTCTGCCAGCCAGGTCCAGTGGCGCCACCAGGGCTTGGTGCCCAACTGGGACTTGGCCCTGCCAAGAAAGAAGGCGGGGGGGAGGGTCCCTTCTGCTTTGGGCCAAGGGTGGACAGGCTCCCCTCCCCAGTGTCCTGGGCTGGGCTGGTTGTTCTGGCTTCCAGAAGCAGGGGAGGGGGGGCCTCTGGTCCAAGAGAGGGTGCTGGGAGGGGAGCCTCACTGTCATTCTGCACCAGGCTCCCTGGACCGTTCTGAGAAGGCGCAGAGCTGCATGGTCTTGCATGCAAGGGAGGGAGGGATTTCGGTCTGGGGGCCTTCGGCCTCCCTTCCCTCCCGAATCCTGCACACCTTGAAAGGTCATGGCCCCCTCTCGTGCGTCTTGAGCCCAGGGCTGCAGCAGGCACAGACAGAAGGACAGAGGGAAAGCCCTGCTGGATCAGCCCAAGGGGGCCCTACTAGCCCAGCTTCTCGTTTCCTACAGCGACCCACCGGCTGCCCCAATAGGAAGACCAGAAGCAGGAGAGAAAGGCACCCCCACTCCCGCTCTCTCTTGCCCCCCCTTTCTCCCCTGCTGCAACTGCCCAGTGGTGGCTGGCAGGTGGGCATTGTGACTGAGACCCACCTCACTCCATGGATTTGCCTGGTCCCTCTGAAAGCCACCCACCTAGAGGAAGCTAGAAGAACATAAGAACATCAGAAGAGCCCTGCTGGATCAGGCCAAAGGCCCATCTAGTCCAGCTTCCTGTATCACACAGTGGCCCCACCAGATGCCTCAGGGAGCACACAGCCAACAAGATAACCGGTTTCCTGCTGCCACTCCCCTGCACCTAGGACAGAGAAAACCTACTTCTAAAACCGGGAGGTTGCTTATGGCTTGTAACCTGTGATGGTCTTTTCCTCCATAAATCTGTCCAAACCCCTTATAAAGGCATCTAGGCCAGGTGCCATCACCACATCCTGTGGCAAGGAGTTCCACAGATTAATTACACTCTGGGTAAAGAAATATTTACTTTTGTCCGTTCTAACCCTCCCTCCACTCAATTTTAGTGCATGTCCCCTGGTTCTGGTGTTGTGCGAGAGGGAGAAAAATTTCCCTCTATCCACTCTCTCCATCCCATGCATAATTTTATACGTCTCAATCATGTCCCCCCTCAGACGCCTTTTTTCTAGACTGAAAAGCCCCAAACGCTGTATCCTTTCCTCATAAGGGAGGTGCTCCAGCCCACGAATCATTCTGGTCGCTCTTTTCTGCACCTTTTCCAATTCAACTATAATTCAGTGGTTCCAAAACTGGGAGGCGTGGCTCCCAGGGGAGCCGCGGATACCCACTAGGGGAGCCGCAGAGTGCCATGGAATCCTCGCGGAAAACAGTGTCATGCCAATTGGCAGACATCAACATCATGTAATGGGGAGCCGCGGCCAAGGGTCACCAATGGTCAAGGGAGCCGAGGGTCGAAAAAGTTTGGGAAACACTGAACTATATCCTTTTTGAGGTGTGGTGACCAGAACTGGACACATTACTCCAGATGCGGCCTTACCATCGATTTGTACAAAGGCATAATGATATTGGCCGTTTCATTCTCAATCCCTTTTTTAATGATCCCGAGCATGGAATTGGCCTTCTTCACAGCCGCCGCACACTGGGTTGACACTTTCATCGACCTGTCCACCAGCACCCCAAGGTCTCTCTCTTGATCCGTCACAGACAACTCAGAACCCATTAGCGTATATGTGAAATTCTGGGTTCTTGCCCCAATGTGCATCACTTTGCACTTACTTACATTGAAGCGCATCTGCCATTTTGCTGCCCATTCTCACAGTTTGGAGAGATCCTTCTGGAGCTCTTCACAAGCCCTGCTGGTCTTCACCACCCGGAAAAGTTTAGTGTCATCTGCAAACTTGGCCACCTCATTGCCTATCCCCGACTCCAGGTCATTTATGAATAAGTTGAAAAGCACCGGTCCCAAGACCGATCCTTGGGGCACACCGCTTTTCACCTCTCGCCATTGTGAAAATTGCCCATTGACTCCCACTCGCTGTTTCTTGGTCTTCAACCAGTTCCTAATCCACAAGAGGACCTGCCCTCTTATTCCCTGACTGTGGAGTTTTCTCAGGAGCCTTTCATGAGGGACCGTGTCAAACGCCTTCTGAAAATCCAGATATATAATATCCACGGGTTCGCTCGCATCCACATGCCTGTGGACCTTTTCAAAAAATTCTAACAGGTTTGTGAGGCAGGACTTCCCCTTGCAGAAGCCATGCTGACTCTCCCTCAGCAGAGCTTGTTCTTCTATGTATTTTAAGATTTTATCCTTAATGAGACTTTCCACCATCTTCCCTGGAACAGATGTTAGGCTGACCGGCCTGTAGTTTCCCGGGTCCCCCCTCCTTCCTTTTTTAAAGATTGGCGTGACATTAGCTATCCTCCAATCCTCTGGCACAGTGGCTGTTTTAAGGGACAAGTTGCATATTTCGGTCAAGAGGTCAGCAACTTCATTCTTGAGTTCCTTCAGAACTCTTGGGTGGATGCCATCCAGGCCTGGTGATTTATTGATCTTTATTTTGTCAATTAAGTCTGAGACGTCTTCTCTTTTAACCTCTATTTTACTTACTTCTTTAGTCAGGGGAGACCGTTCCAGCAGCGGTATTTGCCCGAGGTCTTCTGCTGTGAAGACAGATGCAAAGAACTCATTTAATTTCTCTGCAGTCTCCAAGTCCCCTTTTATCACCCCTTTCTCTCCCTCACCATCCAGCGGACCAACCGTTTCCCTGGCAGGTTTCCTGCTTCTAACATATTTGAAGAAGCTTTTGTTATTCCCTTTTATGTTGCCTGCCATACGTTCCTCAAAGTCTTGCTTGGCCTCCCGTATCATCTTTTTACATTTCTTTTGCCACAGTTTATGCTCCTGTTTGTTTTCCTCATTAGGGCAAGACTTCCATCTACAGAAGGAAGCTTCCTTGCCTTTTATAGCCTCTTTAACTGTGCTTGTTAGCCATGCCGGCACCCTCCTGGACTTAGTCGAGCCCTTCCTCCTTTGTGGGATACACTCCCGCTGGGTCTCTAGTAGTGTTGTTTTAAACAGCCTCCACGCACTCTGGAGCAATTGGACTCTTTTTACCTTCCCTTTCAGCTTTTTTTTAACTAGTCTCCTCATTTTGGGGAAGTCTGCCCTTCGGAAGTCAAGGGTTTTCGTGTCAGATTTGCTCAGCACTCTCCCTCCGACATGCATGGTGAAACAGATCGCAGCATGGTCACTGTTCCCCAACGGTTCGGTAACATTTACCTCCCTGACCAGATCTTGAGTGCCACACAATATTAAATCCAGAGTCACCTGTCCTCTGGTCGGCTCCGTGACTAGCTGCTCTAAGGCACAGTCATTTAGCATATCCAGAAATCCAGTCTCTCTTTCATGACCTGAGCATGAATTGACCCAGTCAATGTGAGGATAATTGAAGTCCCCCATGACTACAACCCTGTCTCTCATTGACACCTCCCTGATTTGCTTCCTCATTTCAAGATCCCCTTCAGGTTTTTGATCTGGAGGACGGTAGCATGCCCCTACTATTACATCGCTCTTTGAGCCTGGTAATCTAACCCACAGTGATTCTACAGAGGAGTCAGAGCCCCCCTCCAGCTCTACTCTGGTGGATTCTACCCCCTCTTTGACATAGATGGCCACCCCACCTCCAACACGCCCCTCTCTGTCCCTCCTATAGAGTTTATATCCTGGAATTGCAGTATCCCACTGGTTCTCCGCATTCCACCAGGTTTCCGTTATACCTACTATATCAATGTTTTCCCTAGCCACCAAACATTCCAGTTCTCCCATCTTTGCCCGTAGACTTCGGGCATTTGCATAAAAGCACTTACCGTATATACCAGGTCCCCCAAGAAGGGCTGCGTGTTTGCACCTCTATCCCTGCAGCCTTCTGTCCTGCTAGACTGGCTGTCATGTCCCATCACGCTACCACTCCCAATTTTTACTCTGCTATTACTTGACTGTTCCCCATCCTCTGCACCCTCATTCCCTAGGGATGAGGAGTCCCGAACCGGACGCCCCTCGGCTCCCGTCAGTCGAAGGTGTCTTGCTCACTATAAGTCACAGAAAAATAGGCACAGAAGTAAAGTGATGGGAAGCAAAAACCAACAGCAGGCTGACTATTGAACACGAGCTGAGCACCACTGTTCTCTGCAAGCCAAGGGCCTTCGAACATGTGTGCCTTTGAGTCAGCCAAGGCAACTGTCCCATCCCCCTAACCACACACAGGACAGCAGTAGAAATTATCCTGGAAAGCTGCCTAGCCGAGGTGTCTGCAGTAGTTGAATGGATGTTTCTTCACTCTGGCCACATTCACAAGGCAGGGCCAGGCAGCTGGCCTGACAGGCCCAAAGCCTTTGCACAGAGTCAGAGGTACAACACTTTGCACCAAGCAAAGGAGCAGCCTGGGGGAATTACTCACCTAGGTTTGGAGGGACGTTTAACGGCTGCCCATCCAAGGTGGGTTGCACGGTCTGGAACAAGCCGGGGCCTTCTTCACAGCCACCACACACTGGGTTGACACTTTCATCGACCTATCCACCAGCACCCCAAGATCTCTCTCCTGATCCGTCACAGACAGCTCAGAACCCATTAGCGTATATGTGAAATTTTGGTTTCTTGCCCCAATGTGCATCACTTTGCACTTACTTATATTGAAGCGCATCTGCCATTTTGCTGCCCAGTCTCCGTTTGGAGAGATCCTTCTGGAGCTCTTCACAAGCCCTGCTGGTCTTCACCACCTGGAAAGGTTTAGTGTCATCTGCAAACTTGGCCACCTCACTGCCTATCCCCGACTCCAGGTCATTTATGAACAAGTTGAAAAGCACCGGTCCCAAGACCGATCCTTGGGGCACACCGCTTTTCACCTCTCGCCATGGTGGAAATTGCCCATTGACTCCCACTCGCTGTTTCCTGGTCTTCAACCAGTTCCTAATCCACAAGAGGACCTGCCCTCTTATTCCCTGACTGTGGAGTTTTCTCAGGAGCCTTTCATGAGGGACCGTGTCAAACGCCTTCTGAAAATCCAGATATATAATATCCATGGGTTCGCTCGCATCCACATGCCTGTGGACCTTTTCAAAAAATTCTAACAGGTTTGTGAGGGTAGGGTGGAGAGTGATGATGCTTCGTTGATGCTCTGCTCAGCAGCAGGCAGGCAGAGTAGGCGCCCCAGGGTGCCGGACGGACTGAGGGCTGCTGGCTGGGTTCTGCAGAAGCTGAAGCATTCCCTCCCAGTCTGCCTCTCGCACACTCTGCTTGCCAGGCCTGGGGATTCTGCCAGGGGCTGCATGGGCAGTCACGGTGCCCGGCTGAGTTGCAGAGAGGTGGGGCTAATCTCCCTGCCCAGGCGACACACTCCGTTCAGAACTTCCTGCTGGCCACAGCCTGGCCCTAGGCAGCGAGTGAGTGAGTGAGTGCCCCCTGCTTCCTTTGCAGCAGGGCAGCTACGACCCCTCCTCCCTCTAACGAGGAGGAAGAACGAAGGGGCTCCGCTCACACATGCGCAGGCAGGGCAGGCAGCCATCGAAGGGTGGGGGGGGGCTGCATTTGCCAGACCGGCAGGGAGGGAGTTGGCGGCAGGTGGCTGGCCCCCCTGCCTGCATCAGGGCTACGCAGTGGGCGACCAAGGGGCCCAGCCAGAGGGCTCGGAGCTCCGCTCACAAGGCGGCCGCCCAAAGCGGAGGGCGCAGCAGGCAGGCAGGCAGGCTAGACGGGGCTTCGGGGAGGGGGAGAAGCAGCGGCAAGCCGGAGCGCGCAAGGGGAGGGTCGGGCGTGGCCTCCGCAGCCTCCGTCCCCGCCCCCGAGCTCTTCCCTCTCTCGCAGGTCCGGACCTGTCGTCGCTCCCCAGGGGGAAGGCGGAGGCGGAGGCGGGAGAGCCGACGAGCTTGGCACCTGGCTCCGTTCCAGCGAGCGAAAGAACGAGGAGCGCCTGGCCGAGGCTCGGCAGCTGCGCCATGGGGCTCCGGACCCCGGCCCTGGACTGGGCGGCGGCGACGCTGCTGCTGGTGGTGGTCGCGGCCGAGGGAACCGTCCCGCGCCTGAGTCTGCGTTACGGTGGGTGAGCGAAGTCCGGACTCCGGCAGTTGCTACTGTCCGGCGGCGGCGGCGGCCCTGGTGGACGGGGCGGCTTCTTGCCCCTGGGCGGGGCTGAGCGGCTGCGGAGCCCCGGCCAGGTTGTGCTCCGCGGCTCCCCCTGGTGCCGCCTTCGGTGTGTTGAGAAGGGGCGTCCGAGAGAACCGAGCGCCTTCCGGGGTGTGCTCGAGTTCCTCGGAGAGCGGACTCGGCCCTGCCGGAGCCCAGCGCTTTGCCGCGGTCATAGATCCCTAGAGTTGGAGGGGTTCTTCAAGGCTATCTAGTCCAGCCCGCGGCTTGAAGCAGGCTTCTCTAGAGAGCATCTCCAGAAGCCGGTGCCGCCTGTGAGTGACACCTCTGCTTGAAGACCTCCAGCGAGGGAGAGCCCACCACTCCCCTGGATGATGATCGGTGGTTCCTTCCTTCCATTGTCCGTCACTCCTGCCCCTTCTACCCGCTGTCTGGGAAGGCGGGGCTTGGGGACCCCCGGATGTGGGGCTGCCTGGGGGGAGCTGGTTGCTGGGCTTAGGTGGGGCCGCGGGAAGGAGCCGTTGTGATGATGAGTAACTGGCATCGCTGGTGGACTCCCAGCAGCTGGCCGGCCCTTGCCTGAACCGTCCTGGGGGATGTGCTGTGGCTGGCCGGAGCTGAGGGGGGCCCCAGGGAGGGAGGCAGGCGGGGAAGAAGAGGAGCTGGTCCTGCAGCAGCCCCCGAGCACTGTGGGGGGCGGCCGGGGTGCCCCAGGGCCCTCGGCGGCAGGCAGGCAGGAGCGGCTCCCTCTCGGAAAGATCGGGCACGCTATTATTGCACGAGTGGAGGAGGAGCTGCACCCCCCACCCTCCCCCCACCCCATGCGTGCGCTGTAGAGGCTGCAGAAAGAAAGCGGGCGCCCTCCCTTGAAGCAGCAGCAGGCCAGTGGGACGGGACTGACTCGCGGCGCCCAGCAGGGCCAGCCAGCAGCCCCCTGCCCTCCACCACTGGGGGGCTGGCGAGTCGGAACTGCACGCCCCCCAGGCCAGCCCTCCCCAGCAGGGAGCCCCCCGCCCCCCGAGGCAGGTCTCTAGTGCCGTCGTCACGCCTGGAATCCCGTGTGCACCTCCGTCAAGAAAGAAAGGGAGGGAGGGAGGGTATCGCAGCAGCAGCAGCAGCAGCGCTGGTGCGGACAGTGCGAAAGGCGTCAGCAGCTGCCGAATGGCTGGAGGCGGGAGGGAGCGGGCAGCACCCTTCTTCTTGCCAGGAAAGGCCGCTACCACCACATCGGGGCTTTGGGGTTCGGACGGGGTGTGTGTGTGTGTGTGTGTGTGTGTGTGTGTGTGTGTGTGTGTGTGTGTGTAAATTGAGACGGCTCTCAAAGTGAGCAGCACTCTCACGATCCCAGAGAGCCGAGATGGATGCTGGTGCTTCCCGCTCGGGCAGCTGCTAGCTGAGCCACTGACTGTGGAAAGCAAGCAGGGGGGACCCTTCTTGGGCCTGGCCCAGGCAGCAGCCGGGCGCTTCTGATGTTCTGCTGCTGCTGCTGCTGCTGCTTGGTCTGAGGAGGCCGAGTAGTAATAATCACACACAGCCTGCATGTGACAGGAGGACGGAGGCGCAGGCAGCGGCGGGCGGGCGGCCGCCTCCCTCCCTCCCTCCCTCCCTCCGCAAGGCTACAGCAGGGCCTTGTCGTCCCTTTGCTGGCAGTAGTGAACTGAGGAGGCTGCATGGCCAGCTGGGGCCTCCAGGGGGCAGCAGAAGGACCTGTCCTCTCCCAGGAACCAAGGAAGTTGCCACCTGCTGCGTCAGGTCCATCTAGCTCAGTGCTGTGATTGACCTGGAGGGAGATGTTGGGCAAAGCAGAGCCTGGGCTAAGCAGGTGCTCTACTACTGAGCTACCATCAGAGGGCGCCTTCCACCAGCCAGGGCCCAGGCAGCTTTGTAAGCCAACTGAAGGCGGGGGATTCTTTGGTCAGCAGGCAGGGAAGGGGCAGGAGAAGGCCCAGGCACAACAGCCCAGCAGCAGCTGTGCAGTAGGCAGCTGGGCTGCGGCCCTGGAGGGGAGGCACAACCCCCTGCCTGCCAGCTGCCCCAGAGAGGTCTCTTTCTGGTTAGGGCAGGGGTCCCGGTCCGGTGGCCTTGGTCCTGGCCAGCAAGTGTGCTCCCCTTCGCCGGCCGCAGGATCAAGCGATGGCGCGCCCAGCAGAGCGCAAGCACTGTCCCTGTGGCCTCACAACTGACATGTCCACCAGGGGGAGCAGTTTGCAAGTCTGACAGCAGGGGTGACGCCATTGAGCGCTGGGGATGTGTCCATCACACCCACGTCTGTTCTGGGACGTCTGTTCTGGCAGCCTTACCCACCCCGCGCTCAGGCTGGGTCATAGCACTGATAGCCAGGAGAGGTTGCCGTGGTGTCTCTCGTTTCCCTCTGAGGAACCCGAGGGTGCGTGGGAAGCCTGACGCATGGGACGTCGTCCTGCCTCCCCCCCCCCCATCATCGTGGGAGTGACAGCTGGAAGGCCTGTGCAAACCACCGGGAGCGTGTTTCTAGGATTGTCAGGCCACCCTGGTGGTGGCTTTCAAGCCCGCTGGGTCCTGTGAGGGTTACTAACTCATGTGACGGAGAGCAGCAGCAGGAGGCCCCCCCCCCACCATGCGATGGACAACTCTTCTGGCCCTTGTCACGCCTTCTGCACCTGGGGCAGGGCTGATAGCTGCAAGGGCCCAGGGAGGCGGCCTTCAGTGTGTGGTTTCTGTCCTGGAGCTGAAGCCTGCAGAGCAGCCACCTGCCACCCACCCTGCAAGTCCCCCTCTCACCCTAGGTGTATGGGAACAAACTGTGGCTTCTCCGTGATGAGGGGAGAGGCACTTTGTTCATGTTCACTTTGTTCAGTAGCACAACATTGCTACTGCACGTATTTTGGGGCTCAGGCCTGGACAGTAGGGAGATTCTGGACCTGGGACGTCCTAGGGTGGGTGGGCAGGAGGGTGGCTACGGCTGACCATGATAATGTGATTTGATCTAGGCTAGAACACTCAGGACTCGCTTCTGCCCTGCCTGGTGCCAGGCCAGGGCAGGGAGCTGCTCAGCCCGTCGCACCTGTGCCACCTACCTGTGTGATTCAGCTGGTGGTTCCTTCCCACAGACTCACGGGATTTCCGGAGGCTGACTCACCCACCTCGGGCGTGCCTGAGGGAGAAGCCAGCTGCTCGCTTTTGTGCCGCTGCTGCAGCGGCCTCCTTCCCCCACAGCTTGCCTGTCGCCGTTCGTCCTGCCCGTTGGTGGGGGCGAGTGGAGTGGGGGGGGAGGCAGGTCTTGGCCCGGGGCTGTTTTGAGGAAATTAGCCAGCAGCTCCAGGGACTTCCGTAGGGATCCATGGGGAGAAAGCGCTTGATGATGCCCTGCCGCTCTGCCCTTCTTCCTCTGCATGTTGCAGCCAGAGGTGGTCTGCTACTCTGCTTCCAAAAGCTGCCACAGCGCACTGCCTGCCAGGGGAGCCCTGGGTCTGAGGCGGGGGCCCAACTCTGGGATCCCGTGCAGCCAAACGCGGTCCAAGCGTTGTGACCCGGACGAAGGGTCACCGTGACGCTGCTCTGTGACACCAGGTGCTCAGCCACCCAGTACCCTGCTGCTGCACTGATGCCCTCCAAGCCAATTTGCCACCTTGGCCAACCAGGAAATGTGCTGGCTCCGTCAAACCAGCCCTGCTCATAGGAGGGTGCCGCAGAGGGGGCCTTCCATACTTGTGGCCCTCCTTGCCACAGGATGTGGTGATGGCACCTGGCCTGGATGCCTTTAAAAGGGGCTTGGATGGATTCACGGAGGAAAAGACCATCACAGGTTACTAGCCATAAGCAACCTCCTGGTTTTAGTAGTGGGCAGGGGGCAGGGCTACCTCTAAATGCCAGATGCCAGGGAGTGGCGACAGGATGCAGGTCTCTTGTTGTCTTGCGGGGGCATCTTGATACCCTGAGGGGGCATCTGGTGGGCCACTGTGAGATACAGGAAGCTGGACTAGAGGGGCCTGATCCAGCAGCCGGGCTTCTGTGCTCTGCCACCCCTCCTCCCCTCGGCAGCAGCATGCGCAGCGCAAGCCCAAACGGCTCAGTGGACGGAGGTCCTGTGGGGTTCTGGCAAGAGTGCTCCCGTTCTCTGGCGGCCCCTGCTGCACACCGCTGGCTGCTGGGGCCGGAGGAGGCATTTCAGGTGTTCTTAAAACTCGGAAACGGTGGTGCCCCCTCGTTTTCTGCTAAAAATGCTCAATGCCTCTATAACAGGGGTTCCCAACCTCTATTGCCAGGTGTACCACCTGTCGCAGTCAAATTTTCTGAAGTACCTCCTGCGCCAATAGATAGATATGTAAAGACTGTTTCACACAGAGACCCACATTTTAAAATGACACTCTATCGGGACCCACCTAGCTTTATGAGAGTTTTAGAAAAAGTGATATAGAAATAAACATTTTATTTATTTACAAGTAAGATTTTATTTGTTTGCAAAAAAAATACAAAAACTTGATCCATTTCTTGTAATGAGGCAGCCTTAATGAATAGCCTCAAGGCTTGAGGGGCTTAGTTATGTGACCCCCCAGCCTTCACCTCATGGACGCACCGGAAAAACAGATGCTCAAACATTTATCTCTCTATATTTACACAAGCTTGCAAACTGCAGGAGCTCAGCTCTTTGCAGGGCAATTAGCAGCTATCTGATTTTTGAATAGCCTCAGGGCTTGAGGCAATTACTTACCTGATCTTGTGTTTTCATTGGAGGGTCTGCGGGACCCACCAGAAATCGGGTCGCGACCCACCAAGTGGGTCCCAACCCACAGTTTGAGAAACGCCGCTGTACCAGTAGTAATCTCTGTATGCTTCATGACTAACAGCGCAATCCTGTCTAGAATGCAGCGGTGGCACACCAGAGCTGGAGTACTCCTCGGGAGAAAGGGATGTTTGCCCCTTTCCCCCATGTGGAAAGAAACCCGTCTCTTGCTTGGCTCCAACTCTGAGAACAGCTCTGCTCCAAGGCAGCCGCTGAAGGCGCCTGCAGACACGTTCCTTGGCTGCAGCGTGAGCACTGCTGTCGCGCCGGTGGGTGGCAAACGTGGACTGGGAGCGTGGGTCTGAATGGAGGGGGGGCTGCCCCAGGGTCCTGGGGGCAGTGGAGTCGCTGGCAGTGTCCTCCTGTGCTGGGCCGAGATCCAGTTGCCCTGGCTGGCACTAGCCTTGCCACCCAGGAAGAACGGTGGAGCAGAGAGTTTCTCCGCCTCCAGCCAGGAAGCAGCAGCAGCAGCAGCAGCAGCAGCAGCAGGCTGGAACCAGCCCAGTCCCAGCGATGGAGCAGGGACCTGCTTGAACAAGCCGAACAGGCTCCGCGGTGGAGCTGGGGTGGCTTGGGCGGTTTCCTAGCGTAGCGCCGAGGCAATTCCCAAGCTCCGCAGGCAGGCAGGCGACTGTCACGGGGTGGGGTGGGGGTGCCGCCCCCAGGCAGAGGGTCCCAGCTGTGCTTGGCGCCTTCACTTTCCCCAAAGCCTGCCTTCCTGACTGCCAGAGGTCCTGGGGCTGCTTACGCCTGTGCCCTGAATGGTGCCAGAGTCACCTGCTCATGTTGCCAGCTGGGCACAGGGACGCGTGAACTCTCAGAGCTTGCATGGGGGGGCTGTGTGGGATCTTGGCATGCCAACAAGCACTCATGGCCCCCCCTCTTCCTGCTCCCCAGGCTCCCCTCGCAGGCCGCTGAGCCGCTTTGAAACTCCTGCAGTCGTCAACTACACCACTCTGGCGCTTAGCCCGGAGGGCCGCATCCTGTACGCAGGAGCCCGTGAGATGCTCCTGGCCCTCCAGACGAGATCCTTCTCCCCTGGGCCACAGCACCGAATGGTAAGAAGTGCAGCCGGGCAATCTCCCCCTTCCCCAGTCCAGGCTTGGGTGACCAGACTCAGAGCAGGGCATTGCTGGTTGGGCTCATGGGACCGCGCAGCGAGTCCTTGCGCAGTCTGGAACCAGTCTGGGCAGCCGGCGTGGGATGGAGGAGGCCGTGCCTCAGCAGTTGGCGACAATGGGAGGCATTGCTCCTCCGCTCCTGGGAGGTCCCCAGCCTGGGGGAGAGCAACAGCCAGGGACCGTGTGTGGTCTCTGCAGCTGCCTCCCCCCCCCCCATCTCCTTGGCCAAATGCGGAAGCTGTCAGCCTATGAAGATTGGCCTCTGTGCTCTGCCCCCCCCCCACTTTTTCTAGAAAAGGGTTTTGTCCCTGGAGTGGGGAGAGCAGCTTGCCAAAACTGCTCCGTGAACATGCCGAGGAGGCCAAAGGAGGAGTGGGCAGAAACCACCCGGTGGCCAGGGAGGGAGGGAGGGAGGGAGGGAGGCTCCCTTCTCTCCTCGCCCCTGCCCACAGCAGGCGAAGCGCCCTCTTCTGGTGTTCCTCGAACGTGGCTTCTCCTGGCCTGGACTATGGGCCCAGGGGGGGGGGGGGAGTGTGCAGCTTTCATTTTGGCTCATCTGGAGGTCTTAGGGAAGCTCTGCGGCCCAGGCGGCGGTGGGCGGGCAGGTGGGTCAGTGGGACTGGAGCCTGTTGCGGCTCACCGGGAGAGAGGAGGGGGCCCCAGTAGGGGGCCCCAGTAGGCAACCAAAGGTGTGAAGGATGCTGCGGGGTGGGTCAGTGGGGGTGCAGAGGGGACGGCCCGCGTGGCTGCTGGGAGGGGCAGGTGCTGGAGTGCGGCCATTGGCAGGCAGAGGAGGGCAGAGCAGCAGGTCCCCACCCCACCCAGGGTCTCTTTCTCCCTGCAGCTCCCCTGGAGTGCTGAGCAGGCAAAGAAGGACCAGTGTGCTTTCAAGGGCAAGGACCTCCAGGTGAGTGCCAGCCCCCCCCCCGCAGCCAGGGAGGGGGGATGCTGCCCTTCCAGAGCCAAGAGGGCTCCTCCTCTCGGCTTTGTCGGGGCCAAAGGCAGCAGCCAGGGCACAAGGCCAGTTTGTGACCTACGGAAGTATGGGGGGGGCATTTTTGCAGCAAAGAGCAGAGCCAGCCTGGTCCCCTTGTCTCCCTTGCAGAGAGACTGTCACAACTACATCAAGATCCTTTTGTTGCTGAACGACACCCACTTGTACACCTGCGGGACCAGCGCCTTCAGCCCCACCTGTGCTTACATAGTGAGGAGGGGCAGTTTGAGGAGCACCTTGGGGGGCACTTTGGGGTGGAGCCCCAGCATTGGCAGCAGCAGCAGCTCCCCCCTGTACCCCCAGCCGGGCTCAGGTTTGGCCATCGTGCTGCTGGAAGTGGCACAGGGCACCCTCCTCCGTGGTAGGGCCAGGCTGGCGGTTGGAAACGGGAGGGCTGCCAGCCTGCTCTTGAGCCCTGCTGGAAAAGACCAAGGCAGGGGCCTCCCTGCCAGGACTCAGCGCCTAGATTCCATGTGAGGGAAGAACAAAGGGGAGGGCTTCTGAGCATGTGCAAAGTGTTCCTTCCTGATGAGAAACCGAGTACTGGGAAACCACGGCCAGCGGTTTGGCTTAGGGAGGAGGGCTCCCGGACTCGCTTTCCAGGCTTCCTCATTGCCCCCTCTCCCGACAGGACCTTCCAGCTTTCAGCCTCCGGCAGGATGCTTCCGGGAAGCCGCTGCTGGAAGACGGGAAAGGTCGCTGCCCCTTTGACCCTGAATACAAGTCCACAGCCATCCTGGTCGGTAAGGAGGAGGCAGTGGGGGGAGAGCGGGCCAGCTCAGGCCTCAGAGGCGCCAGGCCCTGCTGTGGGGCAGGGAGGAATGGGCTGAGGCCGAGGGCAGGTTTCCCCCGCCCTGGTTCCTGTGGCCCTGACAGGAGCACTTTCTGGCAGATGGCGAGCTCTACACGGGAACTGTAAGCAACTTCCAGGGCAACGAGCCGGCCATCTCCCGAAGTCACAGCAGGCGCCCGGCCATCAAGACCGAAAACTCCCTCAACTGGCTGCAAGGTGTGTGTTGCGTGGGCAGTGGGGATGGACACACACACACACACACACACACACACACACACACACACACACCCGAAGCAGCAGTGGGAATTCCTCTGGCTGGGCTGGCGGCCTCGAGCCCCGGTCGAGGACACAGTGCCGACCCTGAAGGCACCCTGCCCAAGAGGTGCGCAGTGCAGCCGGGCTGAGCGACAGCGTGGATGTCGTGTTCCCGTCTCGCTGCCCACCCAAAATGTACCTTCACTTTTTTCTTCTTGTCTCCATTGGAAGTCTCCCTCCTTCCCTCCGTGCGCCTTGCCTGGGGGAGCCTTATTCCCAAGGGAGAAATGCCATGGCATCATGGTGGGCTGGGAATGGCACCCGGTACATGCAACGAAGGGTGGGCGGATTGGGGCCGGGTGACCAGAGGGGGGGCGGGCGGCTGCAGGCTGGGTGAGGCTCCTGTGCCGGGCTTCACTGCCAGCCTTGCCCTGGAAGGGGAGGTGGCAGGCGCCACGTACACGTTCCACGGCTTGGCTGCCCCCCAAGGTTCTCTGGTCCCAGAATGTTCTCCTGGCCATGGAGACCTCCGCCCTTCCCTTTTGCCGCTTCTGACTGGGCCTCTGCTTTGCCACAGACCCGCTCTTCGTGGGTTCGGCCTACCTGCGCGAGAGCCTCCCCCCCAGCAGCCCGCAGAGCGATGATGACAAGATCTATTTCTTCTTCAGTGAAAGTGGCAAGGAATTTGACTTTTTTGAAGACACCATTGTCTCGCGCGTTGCAAGAGTGTGCAAGGTGAGGGGGGGAGGAGGAGGGGGGTGGGTGTGGTCACTCCAAGCTTGGCCCCCCCTTCTCTGGGCCTGCAGCGCCCTCTGGTGCCCCACGGTTGCAGTGTGGTGTCTGGCAGCCTGGGTTTCCCAGCTGACAGGCCAAGTGTTGCCTGCTGCATATTATCCCTTTCCAGAGATCGCCGCCGCCAAGACCCCATTTTTACACCTTGTGTGGCAAAAGAAACCGACAGTGACTGAGCTCCTTAGAAACAGGCTCTCAAAGTGTTCTGTTCTTTGCTGAAGGGTCTCTCTCTGCCCTCTCCAGCTGGCTGAGCGAAGGCCCCTGCGGGCATTCTTGCTTGTGCAGGAGTCCAGCCGGGGGGGGGGGGGGGCGCAGCTGTTGTCTTGAGGCACGCCTGCCCCGTCGTCAAGGAAGTCTGTGGGCCCATCTAGCCAGGACTGGCAGACAAGGGCACCTCCCAGTCTGGGGCAGACCTGCTATGTGCGGGATTCGGGGGACTCCGTCCTCCGTCTAAGGCAGCCTCTTCTACTGGTGCCTCTTGACGCTGGCGGCCGAGGCAAGCTCCTGCTGAGGGGGCCCAGCAGCTTGCCCCCCTCCCCACAACACAGGCTGCACTTGCTCCGGGTCTGTTGCACACAAGCCCTCACTTGACCTGCAGCCCAGCCCCACAGCACTGGAAGGCCGAGTGTACAACTGCGCTTCAACCAAAAGTGGTTTGCAGCGCAGCTGACTAAATGGTTCCCTGTCTCCAGTCTACAAGACAGATACTCCTCCTGGCGACACCCCCCCCCCCCCCGCGCGCGCGTTGGGCTGCCGGTGTTCCCTGGCCAGCTTTGTCACTCTTGGTGCCCTCCGTGTCTTTTTCTTCCTTCCTCTTCTCCCCAGGGCGATATGGGAGGAGAGCGCGTGCTCCAGCGACGGTGGACGACCTTCCTGAAGGCCCAGCTGCTCTGCTCGCGCCCAGAGGACGGCTTTCCCTTCAATGTGCTGCAGGACGTCTTTGTGCTGACCCCAGGCGAGCGCTGGAACGAGACCCTCTTCTATGGCGTCTTCACGTCTCAGTGGTGCGCATCCGCCAACTGGCAGCCAAAGTCCCTGGCAGGAAGTGAGGGGGGGGCTGTGGAGTCAGGTCTTCCACCAGGATGTGCCAGGATGGCGTATCAAGGTGGGCGCTCTTGGCACCTAGCATCTAACCGGTGCGGCGTGGAGGCTGCTCTTGGCGCGGGCACCTGACGGCCCCCCCTTTCCTCTCGCAGGGACCGAACAGACAGCAGGGGTGCAGCGGTGTGCGCCTTCTCTGTGTCCGATGTGAAGGGAGCCTTCAACGGGCTCTACAAGGAGGTCAACCGGGAGACGCAGCGGTGGTACACGGACACCCAGCCTGTGCCGGAGCCACGCCCTGGAACAGTACGCAGCTTGGAGGGGCACTTGGCTCGGGGGGGGGGGGCTTGTACCAGCACACCTGCTCTAGCACTAGAACTGCACCTATGGTCAAGACATGTACAACTGAAGCATCCTTGTTGACCTGGGGATTGGCGCTGGTGGGTCTGTCTGTCTGTCTCTTTCCCACTTCCCTGAATCTTCTGCATCGATAAGGCCAGAGGGCTGTTCCTCCTCACCATCTCCTGTAGTTGGCGCCATTCCTCCAAGGAGCTCAGAGCAGGGCACAGAATTCTTCCTACCCATCCCTTTTGTCCTCACAACAAGCCTGTGAGGCAGGTCAGGCTGAGGGTGCACAACTGGAACTGGTAAAAGTGCAGAAGAGAGCAACCAGCATGATTAGTGGGCTGGAACACCTCCTTTACGAGGAAAGGCTACAACGTTTGGGGCTCTTCAGTCTCTAGAAAGAAGGTGCCGGGGGGGGGGGCATGATTGATACATAACATTATGTATAGGATGGACAGAGGGACTTTCTTTTCCCTCTCACACAACACCAGAAGCAGGGGACATCCACTAAAATTGAGTGGTAGGAGAGTTAGAACGGACAAATGGAAATATGTCCTTACCCAGCGTGAAATTAATCTGTGGAACTCCTTGCCACAGGATATTGTGAGGGCACCTGGCCTAGATGCCTTTAAAACGGAACTGGCCAGATGTATGAAAAGCCCACATCACAGGTTACAGGCCATGATGACTGTTTGCAACCTCTGAGTTTTAGATGAGTTTTAGAGGTAGCCTATCTCTGCACGCCAGGTGCAATGGAGCGGCACAGGATACAGGTCTGTTGCGTCTGTGTGCTCCCTGAGGGGGCATCTGGTGGGGCCACTGTGGGATACAGGAAGCAGCTGGACTAAATCTGGCCTGATGATCCAGTGTGGATTTTCTTCTTCTGATCTGGCCCAAGGTCGCTCTGGCTGGGGCAGGCTTTTGATCCTGGGTCTGAGCGGGGACAGACCTCTGCCTGAGACCCTGGTGAGCCAGTGGCAGGCGACCTGGGCGGGGGAGCCCGCAGGCACTGCTCCAGCTGCCTACGCCAAGGCCGTTCTTTCCTTCTGATCCCTCTCAGTGCATCGCCAGCCAGGTCACGTCTTCGCTCCAGATGCCGGACCGGGTGCTCAACTACCTCAAGGACCACTTCCTGATGAACAGCGCCGTACGGAGCCCGCCACTCCTCTGGCAGGCCCACTACCGCTACCAGCAGATCAGCGTGCAGCGGGTGCAGGGCCTGCACCGCACCTATGACGTGCTGTTCTTGGGCACAGGTGGGAGCCGGAGAAACTTCCCCTGCTTGCCAGGACTTGAGGCCTGGCCTGTGGGGTGCACTGCCAGTGGGGCCCCCTCAAGGGCGGCGGGGTTGTGCAAGGGCAGACGTGTGCCTCCCTGGGAGGCCCTCGTTGGTGTGCTGAATGTCCTGTGGGACGTGATTCTATCAGAAGACCCCTTCCGAGCCTGGATGACGGAGACTGTTCGGAGCGAGCCATGTCCTGGCTAGAGGGACTGCCCCGGACGAAGGGGGCCAGCCTGTCCCTGAAGGGAAGCCGCCCAGCAACAGAGGGAGAGCAGCAGCCCGGGCCCTGTTGGGGCTGCTGGAGCGTCGTCCTCTGTGGCCGGGGCGTGGCGAAACGGAGGGGGGGAGGTGAGGAGGAGCCGGGTCCTCATGTCACGCTGGCCTCCCCTTGTGCTTCCCAGGGGACGGGTGGCTGCACAAGGCTGTGATCGCAGGACGCCGGGGGGCGCAGGTCATCGAGGAGATCCAGCTCTTCCCTGCTGGGCAGCCTGTCCTGGAGCTGCTGCTGGACCAGACCCAGGCAAGGCAGAGGGGTGGCGGCGACGGCGGGAAACCCTGGCACTTTGGGGCGCTCTTGGCTAGCAGGCCTCCATCCGGAGGCTTCTGGCAAAAGGTCCCCCCACTGGGGTGGCTTCGGCCCCTCCAGGACTAGCGTGACTCAAGCGCCCCCCCCTCCTGCTGCCTTAGAAGCAGGCAGGGGCTCCCGTCTGGTTGGTGCTGCTGGAGGGAGGGCGGGTGCGGAGGGAGGGGGGCGGGTGCTGGAGATGCCAGCCCCAAGGCAGACTCTCGGCATGCCCAGGAACAGAATGTGGGGACTGCGGGGGACAGATCGGCTCAGCTCCCCCCTCCCCCCCCCGCAGGGTCTTCTTTACGCGGCCTCCTACTCCATGCTGGCACAGGTGCCAGTTGCCAACTGCAGCCTCTATCAGAGCTGCGGGGAGTGTATCCTGTCTCGGGACCCCTACTGTGCCTGGAGCGGAGGGGCCTGCCAGCCGTCTGCACTGTACCGCCTGCAGCCCCCTGCCATGTACGTACCGCCACCGGGGGGAAGGAGGGCTGACTCCCTGCTCTGGCGTCTCCCAGCGTCCTGGGGGGGGGGAGAGGCTGCTGCGCCTTTTCTGGGGCCTGTTACTTCCCCCTTGCCCCTGCCGCCTGCACGGCCTTTGCTCCCACCCCTATCACAGCCCCCCCCCCCTTCTTAACCCTCTTGCTAGGCCCTGGCTCCAGGATATCGAAGGTGCCAATGCAGCGCAGCTTTGTCCGATGAGCAAGATGGAGCTCGGTCATTCAACAGGTAAAGAGCAGAAAGGGAGGTACTGGGGGAGGGGTCTGTTCTGGCAGGGGAAACGGCGAAGAGCTCTTGCCTGTGTGCAGGGATGCAGTTGCTCACCTTCCCCCCCCCCCACAGGTGAGGAGGACCCCCGGTGCCAGCGAGTGCTGCTACTCTCCAGCAGCGTGAAGCACCTGCCCTGCCCGCAGCTTTCCAACCTGGCATCCCGGCACTGGAGGCACAACGGGGGGCCCCTCAATTCCTCCTACCTGGTGCTGCCAGAGGGAGAACTGGTGCTGGTGGGCACCCCAGACCAAGCGGGGCACTACGAGTGCTGGTCGCAGGAGGACGGCTTCCGCCAGCTGATGGCCAGCTATTGTGTGCGGGTGGAGCAGACCCTGCACACCTGGCTCGTGCCGGCTCGAGACCCGTCGGAGACCCTCAGCGCCTCCCGGAGCACTTCCGAGGCTGCTAGCGGGGGCGGCAGAGCCACACTGCTGGAGGGCAAGAAGACCTACTGGACCGAGTTCCTGGTGATGTGCCTCCTCTTTGGCCTGGCGGTGCTGCTGCTGGCCCTCCTCCTCCTGCACCGGCACAGCAAGGCCATGAAAGCGTTCCTCAAGCAGGGCAGGTGCGCCAGCGCCCACCCCCGGAAGCGGCGGAAGCCGGGCCGCCCGGTGGAGGGCCTGCCCCTGAACGGTACCAGCACGCCCAGCAGCGCCCCGCCAGACCACAAGGGCTACCAGGCCCTGAACGACAGCCACGTGGCAAGCACCCCTGTGCACGATGCTACTGCCACCTTCCTGGCATCGGACCAGCGTCCGCTGGGCATCTGCGAAAGCGTCGTGGAGGTGTCGGCTCCTTCCCAGCGGCCTCGCGTGCGCCTGGGCTCTGAGATCCGGGACTCGGTCGTATGAGTTGTGCTGCCAGGCGCTGCTTCCAGGGAAGGGGGCGGGGCCTGCTGGTGCCTCCTCCCCCTCCCCGCAGAACTGACTTGCAGCACAAGAATGGCCGGCTGGGCTCTTCTAGGCTGCAGAGCCTTCGCTGGGGGCAAGAGACCCCCGGCAGAGACCCCCGGCGCTCTGGGCTGCAGTTTGGGCTGAGGAGCTGAAAGGACCCCAGCTGTGCAGAGCAGGAGGGAGGACAGACAGACAGGCCGCCCTCCCTCAGGCCCTGCTGAGCGCTGGGCCTGGGCTGGCTTTTGCCAAGAGCAGCATCTGGTCTTGTGGCCACTGCTGGGCCGGCTGCTCTGACCTGGCATGGACTCCATGGGCCCTGGGGGCTGAGAGTGTGGAACACGTATGGCGGCAGGGAGGCCTGCTGTGGCCTGTCTTTGGTGTGCGTGACTGAACCTGTGGCTGAGACCTCGCGGGAGGGAGGGGTGTCTAAAGAAACCTTTTCCCCTGGGCCCTCCTGGCCGGCACCCTAGTGGAAGGGCTTGACTGTGAATTTTGCTCCAGCACAGAGTCACCTGCTGCCTGGGGCAGCTGGGAGGTGCCTTGCATGGACAATGGCCCCCCTCACCCTTCACAAGTGTACTTGCACAAAATGTGGTGTGTGTGTTTTTACATAAAGTCGATACCTCTCCTTTGACCAGGGCCTGGGGCTGACTTCTGTTTGTTTGAGCTGCCAGCGCCCTCCTTCCCACCCTGCCCCCATGAGCCCGCGCTCTCCTTTCGGACTTCTAAAAGGGGGGTGGTCTTGCAGTGAACGCCCTGCCGGCAGGCTCACGTGAGAGAGCAGGTCAGAGCCCCTGAAGGACGCCCAGCACCTCTGCTCCTGGCCCAGGTGGGGCGTCTCTGGGGCCTGCTCCCCTCCAGGCCTGTTGCTGGACCTTGGAGGGCGGCTTTCCATCCCCCAAGGAGCAGGGCCTGAAGGCCCCCATTTGCTGACGCTCGACTGTCTTCTGCTGCGCCCCCCCCAGACGCCTCTAGCTCAGCATTGCCCCCGCTGACGGGCAGCAGCTTGGCAGGCCTCCAGGCTGGAACGACCCTTGTCTGCCCAACCTCCCGCCGACAGGCCCAGCTGGAGCAGAGCCAGGCATCTCTGCTTGCTCCTTCCCGCTGCCGCCAAAGACAGGCCAGGCAAGCGGCAGCAGCAGCCACTGCCCCTATTCTGGTCCGGGAGGGAGGAAGGAAGGGCCATCGCTTGTCCAGAAGTGGTCTGGAGTAAGGGGGACAGTGTGGCAGCCACGTTTGCAGGCAACACCAACCTATTTGGGGAAGTAAAAAACCACAGCAGCTGAGGAGGGGCAAACAGACAACCAGAAGGCAAACGTGGGGACAAAAAAAACATCCCAACTTCACCTGTACCCCAATGGAGTCTGAGCTGGAACAGGCTCTGGGGTTACTAGGGTGGATCACAGTGCAGGGCACCTCTGGACCCCATGTGGCAGCAATGAAAGCAATACATTCCACGGGGGGGGGGGGAGGCTGGTAATACTATATTGTTGCCCCAATGTAAAATGCTGCTGCTGCTGCAGCCCCAGCTGGAATACTGCGCTCCCGCCTAGTCTCTACCCCAAAGAGCTGGATGAGAAGGTGCAGAAGAGGGGCAATCAAAGTGCTCCGAGGGGTTAGGGCACCTGCTGCCTTGCAAGGAAAGGCTACAGGGTTGGGGGCTTCTTTGTACAAGTCTCGCCTTTTGTTTCCCAAGCAATGCTGCATGATGTATAGAGAGGGGACAGAGAGGGTGTCTCCCCCCCCCCCCCCAGAGCCAGGCTGGCTCAGCCAATGGAACTGGTCTGCAGGGTGGACAAAGGAGGCCCTACACAGAGCCCCTCAGCTGCAGTCTGTGCCTTGGTGATGGCTACAAGCTGGGCGAGTGTCACATGGGGCTGGAGTGGACCAAGCCTCAGCCCAGCTGAGTGGCTACGACGGGAGGGAGGCTGGCTCTGTGCTGCCTCGACACCCAACTGCAGGGGAGCCACCATGGCGGGGGGAGAGGGGGTGCCATTTGCTGCTGGGCCTCCTTGGACCGGGGGGGGGGCAGCAGGGCCTTTCTAGCATCTGCCCACGACTGACTGTCGGTCTAATTTCTACTGGAACCTGTCTCCCTCCCCCCCCCCAGGTTGCCAGGGTGGGAGGGGCATAAAACAACAACAACAACAAGACCTTGATGAAAACATGTCAAGTGGATCCCAGCCTGCAACCAGGAGGTCTGTCTGTCCGTCCGTCCCAAGGGGGGGCAGCTGGCCCACAGGTAAAGCCTTCTGGACAGCTCTCTACCAGGGCAAAGCACAGCCATGTTCCAGCCCTGTCCCCTTCAGGCTGCAGCACCAAGAGCCACCGGGGGGGGGGGGGAGGTCATGCATTATGGAAGGGGAGAGGACCAACCGGCACGGGGGACAGGATGTGGTGCATTGCCTGACAAGTCAGGGGGGGGACCCGTAGGAGGAGCGCCACCGTCTCCTCCCCTGCCTGTGGTGCACGCCAGACAGCAGAAGCGAGAGCCAGGCCCTCCCTTCTCTTCTGCACCCTAAGCAGCAGCCCCTCCCCTAGCAGCGGAGCCAGTCAGGGCCCTGGCGCTTACTACCGAGAGGAACACAGGTGCAGTTCCTGAGTTTTATTAGCCACAACAGATTTTGTAAAAGAGGCTGGATAGGCAAGTTCTTAAGAAACAGACAGCAGCCCTGGCTCTTGCGTCCCTCCAGCCTGGAGCAGAGCTGGGCAAAGGATTCAGACCCTCCCAAGGGCCAGGCACAGTTCCACACTCCTGCAGCCCACCTGGGGCAGCTGATTCACAAGGGGAGTGAGAGAGAAGAGTGGACAAGGGGCAGGAGAGCCCCCACCCAGGGCCACTCAGACAGAGGCGGAGGAGGCAGCCTGGCTCTGCTGCGAAGAAGGCACATGGGTGCTTGGAAGGGCAGCCCCAGCCCCCAGGGAGAACTCTTGGGGGGGGGCTCCCTTCCCCACTGCTTGCAAGACAGGAGCTCTGGCCCACTAGGGTCAAGGCTGTGGCCATAAAAGTGCCAGTGCCAGGCAGAGGTCCTCGCAGCCTCTGTTCTGACCCAGGACCAGCGGCCAGAACAGCAAGCGGCCTCTGGACCGGGCAGCATTCTGCCTTACTGGATTTGATCTGCAGGGAACGGGGGGGGGGGGGGGTCCGGTCTTGACATATCACACCACTGGCCAGACAGAGGGGGGTCCATGACTCTGTAGACACACAGTGGAGCTCTCCAATGGGCAACAAGGGATCACAGCACGATTTTGAAGGAACTGGGGGAGAGAGAGAGACAGGGCGAGCTTGACACTCCCTCCAAAGACAAGCACACAGCCCCCAAGGAGGCATGCGACTGGAGCTATGGGGGAGAAAGCCCTCCACTCGCCCCCCCAGCCCCCCCCCCCCCAGCTGAAGCAGAGAGGCAGGCAGAAGCCAGTACCTGGTGAAGTCTGGCGAGCGGGAAATGATGTGCTGAAATTCGGAGAGGTTGATGGTCCCATCTTTGTCTATATCCGACTCCTCCAGGATCTGCAGAAAACAAAGCAGCCACCTGGGATGAAGAGGGCGGCCCCCCCACTCTCAAGCCTGCACCCCGACATGACCCTGCACCCAACCGGCACTCACGTTCTGGATCAGCTGGCCCATCTCCCCGGGGCTGAGGCTGCTCTCTTCTCCCGCCCCAGTCAGGCAGTTCACCAGCTGCTCCAAATCCTCCTTGTCCAGCGTTCCGTCGTCATCAAAGTCTTGGAGGAGGAAGCAGGAGAGAGAGACCAGTCCTTCGGCAAAGCTCTTGGATCGCAAAGGCACCCTTCCCTCCCGCAGGGCTGCTGCGACTGCCCCCCCCCCCGCTTCCCAGAAAATGAGCCACGTCCTCCTGCTTCAGAAGCCGTCGTTGCTGGAGAGAAGTCCGTGGCCCTTGCCTGCTGCTGGAGGACACGATGCCTCTCTGCCTGACGCAGCCAGGCTCTCCTGCATTAACCCAGACCTCTCCCCGAGTCTGCTTTTGGAAGGGTGTTGCATCCGCTTTCTGGCCTGGACGGGGCGACAATGAGGACCCAACCCTGGAAATATGAATGCACGCAAGCGGCTCGGGACAGGCATATGGACGAGGCCACACCCTGTTCCTGTCTCATGTCAACGCCGCAGCGAGTAGTACAGGAGCTCAAGAACACGGGGCATTTCTTCCGCTGACTTAATCTTGTGTCCAAACATGGCATTAAGACTCGCAGCAGGGGTTTGCTCTTGCCCCGAAGGGGGCCTGGCACAGACCACCTCTGTGGGGCTCCAAGGAAGTGATCCCCACCCCACCCTAACCCCCTCCCCACCCTGGGGACTATGCAAGCTCCACATCCATTTAGTCGTCAAACACTGCCCAGTGGGCACACAGGCCACAGCCACACACAGCCATTGTGTGTTTAAACCCCCCCCCCCATCGGGTCCTCGGGAGGCTGCCTCTCTCAACCAGGGCATCGTTCTTAGCGACCACAGCGACTCCCAGACCAACTGGCCTCTTTCGTATCCAAGCCCAGTGCACCTCTGTGCCATCGCTGGCCCAGGCCACGAATTCCGCAGGTTTTATTCAGAACTGTGCACCAATCCGGCTGCTGGCACACAGCCAGGCGGCCGTGGTGCCCTGGTGTAGTCTTTGCTCCGAAGAAAGCACCACCTGGCCAGACCTGCTGCTGTCCCGCACACGACTCACCAAAGATGCGGAAGGCGTAGTGGGACTTGATCTCTGGAGTGGCCGAGTCGCTGAAGACGCTCAGCATGTCGAGGAAGTCCTCGAAGGAGAGGCTGCCCGCCCCATCCTCGGCTGTAGAGAAGACCCGGCAGATCCGATGGCGGAAGGGGTTTGCCTGGCAACACAAGGAGGAACCAGCCTACAATGAAGGCAGGCAGGGGAACAACAACAACAACAACAACAAAAAGAGGCGCTCCATCCCTCCCACTCTGCCCCAATGCAAGCTCAACTGGAGCCTCCTCCCTTCCACGAGGAATCTCATGTCAGATGCCCAAGATGCCCAGCTTTGCACTTGCATTTTAATTAAGGCAGGTTACCTACTGCTGTTGCCGTGAATGCCGTTCTTTCCCCCGTTTGGTTTTTCACGATTTTTCCTTATTTTTGGACGCTTCTAATCCCCCAGAGGCTTCTCTGCTAGCTCAGCATCTTAAAGCGGGACATCTTAAAGCGGGTGGGACATCATCTTGCAGTAGTCTTTGTCCTTTCTTCCTAAATAGCCATGTGGCTGTTGGCAGTGTGTTGCCCCTCTCTATGCCTGCAGCCAAGCCTCCTACTGCGATTGGCCTGTGCCCAACAATTGGGCAGCAGCAAAACCTGCCTGCCTAGGTAAAGGGGTGGGGTAAGGCCAGAGGATCCCCCAGCCCCAGCCCCCTGGGCTGCCCCTCTCCCCGCCTACCCGCAGCTCAGGCAGCATCAGAATCTTGCTCTTGGGGACCCTGGTGGTGACAGCCTGGCCCCGCTCCTCCTTGGGCAGCAGCTCACTGAACCGTCTGTGGGCCCTGGAAGAGAAACCAGCAGCTGAGGCCGGGCAAGCAGCTCCCTGCAGGCCAAGCAGCAGCAGCAGCAGAAGACCACCTCCATCCTCCACAGCTGGTCCCAGCTTGAGCAGCAGGCAGGACAAACCTTGGCCTGGCAGACAGCATCTCCAGGGAGGGAAGAGAAGGGCTGGTGAGCTGCTGCCTGCCTGTGTGGACAATACTGAGTTAGACAGAGCAATGGCCGGACTCCATCGGAAGCAACAGTGTTCTATGCGAGGCCACCGGGGCCCCTCCTCTTGTGACTGGTCTCAGGGCGCTAGGAGCAGGCGGCAGGAAATAATTCCCAGCAACAGGCGGCTTTGCTGTTGCGGGTTGGTTGCTCCCTCCCTCGTCAGGTCCAGGGCAAAGTCACGCTCTTGCACCAAGGCCGGCTCCACAGACGGCCCACTCCCAGCAGCACCTGCCCCTCCCTGAGGCTTCTTCGTGCCAGTCTTTGTCCTTTGTCCTTCTCAGAGGCCGATAGCTCCCTTCTGGCCAGACTAGAGAGCCAGAATCCAGCCCTGAACCTCTGCCGCTGCACATGCCTGCTTGGAGGGCCCAGAGCTGCAGCCAGCTCAACAACCCCAACAGTGAGACCCTTGCACAGGAGTCCCCTCCCCTCCCCAGAGGATCTGGGCTCCCTGCCAGCCCCAATATGTTCCCTAGCGATGGGGGGGGGGCTCAGCCTCCTCTTCCCTATCATCATTATACCCCCCCCCCCAACCACCTGTGAAAAGGAATTCCCAGAGGGTGAGGAGAATACTTACAGCAGGATCTCCTGTTTGGTCAGAAAGGTCAGTTCCTAGGAGAAGAGAGGAAGGAAGGGGTGACTCCACTCGCTTGTCTCCCATATAGACCCCACGGTCATAAGAACCTAAGAAGAGCCCAACTGCTGGATCAGGCCCAAGGCCCTGGATCTAGTCCAGCGTCCTGTATCTCACAGTGGCCCCACCAGATGCCTCAGGGAGCACACAGCCAACAAGATACCCTGTTCCCTGTTGCCACTCCCCTGCACCTGGCACAGAGAAAACCTACTCCTACAACCAGGAGGTTGCTTCTGGCTTGTAACCTTGTCCTTGCAGTCGAGCTCTGCCCGCCAGAGGACCGACCCCTGAATGCCCCCAAGCACCCCGGGGAGCAGCCGAGCCGCCGCCTGGGGGGGGGGGGAGAGAGAGTCTGGACCCTCCATCAGGTTCACAGGGACCGGGGGGCCGCCGGGACGACCCGGCGGGCGGCGGATCCTCCTCTACTGCCTCGGCCCGGCCGAGGGACCCCTGCGGCTCAGCGGCGGTAGTACCTGGTACTCCCCCAGGAGATCCCGGGGCAAGCGGCTACCCGAGCCTCCCATGGCGGGCGGGCGGGCGGGCGGGCGAGGCGAGAGGACGGCGCCGCTCCAGGAACTCACTCCGCTCCAACTTCCGCGTCGTCTTCTAGCCCTTTCACCCTCCCCATTCCGCGCCCGCCCCTTAAAGAGGCAGAGAGCGCGGGCGCTCTCGGCTCGAAGAGACGGGCTGTCGTCGCCCTTTTCCTCTGCCCGGATCCGGCGAGGCGGGCACCTGTGCACAGCCCCGCCAGCGGAGCGGAGCGGAGCCGCAAGCCCGGCTTGGAGCCGTCCCGTCCCCGACAAGGAAGCTGCTCCGGCACACCTGCCGACGCCAGGGACTCCTCCAGCGGCAGCGCCGCCTGATTCAGACGTGGCCACGGGCCCGCCTCTCCGGGCCGGCGTGGGCCGAGCAGCAGGTCGGGAGAGGGGAACGAGTCGGGGGGGTTCTTGCCTGCAGCAGCGTCGGCGGGAACCCCAGAAGAGTCCAGGGCTGGAGGCTCCCCCTTGCCACTTGGGCTGACTAGAGACCGCGAGGGGAGTCCTTCTCGCGCCCCTCCTTCCCTGCCCAATGTCTCATCATCGCAATCGCAAGATCTGCTCCATGCAAATACCGGCGGGGCTCAGGCCTCTTGCGCGGTGGCCCCCCTTCTCCAGTGGACTCCACGATGGAACTGTGGACGACTGATTCTGCTAAACCGCGGGCGAGCAACCACATAGCCAAGTTGGCCCTTGGCCGTGATCCGGAGTGTGCGCAGACTGCTTGCAGGCAGCAGCAGCAGCACCACCAACCAGCTTCTCTGTGGGCGACCCTTCCTTTCATTGCGGAAGTTCAGGAAAAGGTTGCCAGCAGCAGCCTCTCTGCAGGAAAGGGAACCCCAAGAAAAGAGACGGGAGGGGGGAGCTTGTTCAGTCCTGGATGATGCGCCAAATTGATTCAGCAGCCCTTTTCTTCTCTTTCAGGGAAGCCTCAAGGAACACATAGCTAGCATGGCCCAGGGACTAGATACCACCACCAGCCCAGCCCCCCAGGACCCTCTGTACCCCCCATCATCACGGTCCAGGTCTGTGTGTGCCGAGGTCTTTGCCTACGGTGAGGAGGACTTGGTGCTGCACGGCGTGGAGTGGCAAGGAAGCGGATTTCCCGGCGGGCCGGTCGGCCACGCCCTCTCCCGCTTTGACCGGGTTCTGCAGTCAGGCTGGGAGGACAGGCTGCACCGGGGCCTCTTCCGCTATCGCCTGGGGGAGCTGCAGACGCGGATCCTGCCGGGGGATTTCAGATTTGTGGCCCAGCTGAACACCCAGAGGGGATCAGAGAGAAGGAGACCCCAGGACATCCGAAGTGTCCAGCAGCGCTTTGATCCCCAGCAATTCAATTTCAATCAGATTCGGCCAGGGGAGATTCTCTTCCGCATGGCCAGGGGGGGCTGCCCGCCCCTGACGGGCTCTCCTGCCGCCGCCGCCGCCGCCGGCGGCGGTGTCCTCGTCGTGATTAATGTCAGCCCGCTGGAGTTTGGACACGTCCTTCTCATCCCTGACCCGGCGCTCTCCTTGCCCCAGATCCTCACCCCAGAGGTCCTTTGCTTTGGCCTGGAAGCCGTCCTCCTCAGCACCCACCCTGGCTTCCGCATTGGCTTCAACAGCCTGGCAGCTTTTGCCTCTGTCAACCACTTGCACCTTCATGGGTTCTACCTGAACTGGGAGCTGCTGGCCGAAACGGCCCCCTGCAAGTCTCTTTTGCCCGAAAGAAGCTTCTACCTGCTGCAGGAGGTCCCAGCCCCAGCCTTTCTGTTCTACAGCCAGGGGCAGCAGGTCGGAGAGCTGCTGGCACACAGGATTTGTCGTCTCACCGACCACCTGGTAAGGAGAGAGATTGCACACAACCTGTTCATAACTCGGGGTGCTGCGCCTGAAGGAGCTGTCCGCTCCAGAGCACGGCCTGGGATCCGAGTCCTTATCTGGGCCAGGAGACCTTGCTTTGGGGCCAAAGAACAGTCTGCATTCAATGTGGCCCTCTGCGAGCTGGCCGGGCACCTACCCATCAAAACTGCACAGGACTTTGAGGCTCTCACAGAAGCATCAGCCATTCGCACAATCCAGAAATATCTTCTCCCAGAGCTTCAGTTTGCCCAGCTCCAGTGTGAGCTGGTGGCCCTCCTCAAAGAATAAACAGCCCCACTGTGATTGTTGTCCCATCCCAGGCAGGCTGCTAATTTGTGCTTTGATGCTCCAGTTCGCAAAGGGGGGAGGTGGAAGCCAGGGATGTGGATCAAGTCTCGAGTCAAGACCTAAGTCTTTGCTTGCGATTCCCTATCTATTTAATAGGGGAAAATGGGTTTATAAAATTCAACTTGTCGTAAAAGGCTCCAAGTCTCGAGTCAAGTCTTTTACAATCGCCCAGTCAAGTCATTGATGCAACTTGAGTCCGAGTCAATAGTCTCAAGAGCCTACATCACTGGCGGAAGCCTCCTTCCGCTGCAAAGGACATGGGAGATTGCTGGCCAATAAAGCACAGTGTGAACTCAGCTGGACAAATCCTTGCTCTTTTTGGGTCAAGCTGGGTAAGGAGAGATCCCTCTGGAAGAATTTCTTTCCTCAAAGTAGCTTGCACCATGGGATGTCTGGGGTGGGGGAAGCCTCCTGATGGAGCAAGGGCGTTTGGGTGGGTGTGAATGAGTTTCATGTTTGCAAGGTTTCATGTTTGGGAGTCGGACTTAGACCTGGAAGATCCAGGTTCAAATCCCTGCTCAGCCAGGAAGCTTCCTGGGTGACCTTGGGCCAGTCACTATCTCTCAGCCCCACCTACCTCACAGGGTTGTTGTGAGGACAAAAAAAGGAGGGGAGGAAATATGTACACCACTCTGAGCTCCTTGGAGGAAGGGCGGTATAAAAACTGTGAAAAATAAATAAATAAAAGGAGAAAAGAGTTGTCCTATTTTTGAGTTTGTAGTGCCCCACTTATTGGTGCGACGACCATTACAAAGTTTGTGCCCTTGTAAGAGGAACCATTTGTCCACCTCTTCCTCTTCAAGGTTTGAGTTACAACTCAGGTGTCATTGATGGGTGTATGTAATGGTAATCTAATCTATTTAGATTAGAACTCACTTGTGAGGTGGATTAGAGAGAGAGGCCATCCATTGGTTCGGGGAATTTCCTGGCTGTGACGTAAAAACTAGCGGAGGCAGCCCGGCCCAGCGTGAAGCGACTCGTCTCACTTCCGGCAGTTCGCTCACTCGCGACCCAAGCTTCGCTCCAAGATGGCGACCTCGGGACTTCCGGCAGGAGTGGCCGCTCTGGCGCCTGTTTATGTCTCTGGTGGGCGGGGGCCGCCGTCGGCATGGTGACCGCGTCGGGGCCCCAGGGAGCCCAAGGCCCAGGCGCTGCCGCCGCCGCCCCAGGGGAAGCCGAGGGGCCCGGTGAGCTGCCCAGCGCGTCGGGGGGACCCCGTCCGTTGCCTCTGCAGGGTGACGGGCGCGGAGTGGCGGCCGGGCCCCAGAGGCCTTGGCCTGGCTGGCCGGCTCCCTGCGGGGCACCCCAGAGGCGCCCCACGGTCACAGCGCGCCCTGCCCTAGGGGCCCGGCTGGCTGGCTGGCTGGCCGGCCGGCCGGCGCCTTGCGGCTCCTTTTCCGACTGGGCGCTTCTTCTAGGCAGCCGGGCCCAGGCAGGCCTGGGCAGGTACCCCGCAACCGCGCTGGGAAAGAGAGGCTCTCCGCAGGAGCAGGGCTGAGTTCGGAAAGGCCTCTGCAGTCTGCCTCCGACCCCAGAGACGCGCTGGAAGGACGCGGGCCCGGCTGGAAGAGGGGCCGCCCGGGTGGCTGCATGAAAGGAAGACGAGTCCTGCTTCTCAGGAGCTCACCCGGCATGCTACAGTCTACCAGGCCCCGCTGACACGTTGTTCCCTCTGTCTGCTTTCTTGCAAGGGTGCCTGAGAGAATGAAGATCAACACGGATGAAAGCAGTGACTCTGAGAACGAAACTGATGAAGATGAAGATGAGGAGGAGGACGACGACGACGAGGACGACGACGAAGGGGATCTGTCAGATGAGTCTGCAAACGAATGCCTGAAGAGACTGGAGACCAGAGACAAAGCACCTCAGCCCTGCGGCTCTTGGGACAAACAAGGAGCTCTGAGCCAGGGGGGCCACAAAGGCAAGGGGGGCCAAGCTGGCAGGAAGAGTGACCAGCCAGGGATCTGTCTGGTGGATCTGGAGGAACAAGCAGCTGAAGAATGTGAGCCAGAAGAGGCAAGGAGGAGGAAGAAGAAGAAACACCGGTGAGTCCTGTCACGACCCAAGCTGAGAAGCCAGCTGGAGCGGAGGCGAACGGCCTGCTCCTGGTGGGATCCTCCGCGCCACTCCCCAGTCACTGTGTTCTGGGCTCCGAGGTCTCTTGCTGTTTTCCTCCCAAGAGCCACTGCTGGGAGGGGGGACCCAGAGCAGCTCTCCTCAGCCACTGAGCCATTGTTTTCTCCTACCTTGTTTCCAGGCTGCTGTCCATCAACCTAGCCAACTGCAAGTATGAGAGTGGTAAGGCATGGTTGGTTCTTGGTCACTTTCCCTGGTGGCGGGAGCATTGCACAGGACCTGAGTGTTGTTTGGTCTCCCGTTTTGGCATTCTGCAGCGCTCAGGATATGGGAAACAGCTGCTGATGTGACCATGATGGCCAGCTGCTAGGTGGCCTGGGCCAAGGGAGCCCTGGAGCCTTAGAAGAGAGATGTCCAGGGTCACCAGTGGTGATCTTTGGAGGATTGTGTGGACTCAAGTCCCCGATAGCTCCCTCTATTGCCGCAGGGCCCAGAGCGGATCCATGTGCCCCTTGGAGCCATTCATGGCCCTCTGCTTGTTCTGCTGCAGTTAGGCGTGCTGCTCGTCGCTGTGGCCTGAAGGAAGTGGGAGAGGACGAGGAGTGGACAGTTTACTGGACTGACTGCTCAGTTTCGCTGGAGCGTGTCATGGAAATGAAGAGGTTTCAGGTACCTGCAGCAGAACTAGGGGAGACTGAGCTGTGGGGCTGTGGTGTGGGTTGCCCCGGACAAAACCCCAGGGCAACGCCTGTGGTGAGCAGCAGCAGCAGCAGCTGCTCTCTCAAACGCCACAGTAGTTTGATTTATGTGCTGCTGCTGCTGCCACAGCGGAACCTGCAGGCCCTTTGGGTTCTGAGTGGTTTGCCTGCCTTTCTGCTGGGAGCATCTCCTAGTGCTGCTGATCAGCACCACTGTGGGAGGCAGGAAGTCTTCCCCCCCCCCCAACCCAATGGCTTCTGTGCTGAAGCTTTGCACTAGTTTGGGTAGTATGGTGAGACCTGCAGCTAGGGCTAGTGAAATGTGCCAGCTACAGTCCCTCCTGGACAGAAGTAGCTTTGCCACAGCTGTCCATGCCGGCTTAGTCACCTCCAGGCTTGATTACGGCAGTGTCTTATGCGTGGGGATGCCTTGAGGACTACGTGGAAACTTCAGCTGGTGGAGAATGCAGCGACCAGCGTTTCTCGCTGTACTAGCTGTTTGGAAAACCTTTTGCCAGCGCTTTCCCCCTCTCCTGGCTTCCTGCGTGTTGTGAGGCTTGGGCCACAGCCTCTGAAGGACCGCCTCCTCACTTGTAGGGCATTCAGATCTGATCTTTCTCTGGCTCCATATCGTTGGAGGGGAGTACAAATAGCAACTGTGGAAAGGGCCTTCTGCAGGAGCCCCAGTGCTGCGGTGCCCTGTGTTGTGAGACTGAAATGCTAGGTGAAGACGGGGATCGTGTCTGTTCTTGTAGGTTCTTTTGGTCCGCCTGCTTTTTTTTTTTTTTTTGCAGCATTGATCAATGTTTTCTTGTGCTTGAATTGAATTTGGATGCCTCATCCCCTCCTCACTTGGGAATCTTCTCATACACTTCAGAGGCAGGATAACCCACCCCGTAATAAACCAGAGAAGGACAACTGAGGCAGATGCTCTGCTGTTTGTTTGTTTGTGGTACCGGCAGCCCCTTCTGCTGCCCCGCAAGTCTCCCGCTTATGGTTTCTTTCAGAAAATCAACCACTTTCCAGGCATGGCGGAGATCTGCCGCAAGGACCTGCTGGCCCGGAATCTCAACCGCATGCTCAAGCTGTTCCCCAAGGAGTACAGCATCTTCCCCCGCACTTGGTGCTTGCCTGCTGAGTGAGTGACCAGCGTGGCCTGGTGTGCAGGAAAAGAGTTGAACACAGCAGTTCTCAAACCTTCCCCCGCCATGACCCACCTGCTTCCCAGTGGGGGGCCCTGCGACCCATCTGCTCTCCCTGGCGTGGGCCTCCAGTGGGCCTCTGCAGGCCTAGAAAGCAACCGGAAGTGACTTCCGCAAACCTGGAAGTAAACCGAAAGTCACTTTCCGGTTGCTTCTGGAGGCCGCCTGAGGCTTGCAAAGGCTGCCGGAGGCCCTCCCAGGCCTGGCACAATGCAGGAGCGACAGGACAAGGTGAGTCACGGCTTCCGATTGGCTCCAATTTGGAGCCAATTGAAGACAAGGGTGGGCGGGCCAAACCCGTGACCCACCTCAGCATTGGGCCGCAACCCACCGTTTGAGAAACACTGGCTTAACAGCCTGAAGCCGGGAGACCCTCCATCTCAGGAGATCTGGTTTGAGTGCTGGTGCCAGAGGAGGGGCAGGCCCTGGGCTACGGTTCCTTGAGGGTAATGGCCGTCGGCCTAGCACAGAAGTCTCCTGCGGTGCCAGCAGTGGTGTCCTCCTCCCTGCACAGCTATGGGGACTTCCAAGCCTACGGGCGCATGAGAAAGAACAGGACGTACATCTGCAAGCCAGACAGTGGCTGCCAAGGACGGGGCATCTTCATGACGCGCAACCCTAAGGAGATCAAGCATGGGGAACACATGATCTGCCAGCAATACATTGCCAAGGTAGGCGGCTGCTGCTGCTGCTGAGCACAGGGGACTCTTCACCCGCCGTGCGTCATGCCGACAGAGGGGTACATGTGGTGGTGCACAACTCGGGGAAGTTCTCCCCCCCCCCCCCGGCCTCCACGCATCACTCTGCTTGTTTCTTCACAGCCCTTCCTCATTGATGGCTTTAAGTTTGACATGCGCATCTACGTCCTGGTCACCTCCTGTGACCCGCTAAAGATCTTTCTCTATGAGGAGGGGCTGGCCCGCTTTGCCACCATGAGGTACATCGAGCCCAGCAGCAGCAACCTGGTAAAGAAGGGCTGTTTCCCGGCACCAACATAAGCCCTGTAGGCTAAGGGTGGGGAGTGCCCCTGCAGCCCCCTGGGTGCCGCTTCCAGGGCTGGACAAGATGCCCCCTGAGAGATGCCAGCCCGTGGGCAGCTCCTTGTGTACATGCCACGTGGAGAGATGGGCATGGGTGCTTCTGGGGCAGGGTGGCGAACGCTGCTGGCCACGGAGGCATAGCAGGGAGGGAAAAGGGGTCTCCAGGCACGAAGAGGAAACCCTCCCGCCCTCTGCCTCTCTCCCAGGAAGACATCTGCATGCACCTCACCAACTACGCCATCAACAAGCATCACGAGAACTTTGTTCGGGATGACAACACAGGCAGTAAGAGGTATTGTGTCTGTGCCGCCCCCCCCCCTGCTTTGGACTTGGGGGCTGCTTCGTGCCTTCTAGCGAGACGGCGGCCAGTGACCCTGGAGGACCTGCCCAGGCCGAGGCGCCGGGCTTGCCTCACCCGCTCCAGCCAGGCTTTTTCCGCGTACAAAAGTTCCACGCAAGAACTGTTGGAGGAGGAGGAGGAGCTGGGCACTGCCGGGAGGCTTGCCGTTGGGGCACGTGCTCTGCGTTTCCAGTTACTAAAGGGGAGAAGGGCCAGGAGAGAGGAGACGGTGTGGGGCTGGGCAGGACGAGGCTCTGGCCTGGTAGAAAGCAGCTTCAGGAGCTTGTAGGTCTGCAACGAGTCTGCTGTTGTCAGGAGGACAGGTGAAGGAGTTGGACACATGTGACGGCTGCAGTCCTCCATGTCCTTGCTTACCAGTAAGCCCTGTAGACATGGTTTTGGAGGGATCCAGGCATCAACAGCCCAGCTGGCCCAGTGCACCTTGTCGTCGTCTCTGTGGGGACAGGGCTGGCTGGAGTTGGCCTGGGTGCCCTTGCAACACTCTCCTCTTCCTCCCTGCCCCAACAGGAAGCTGTCCACCCTGAACACCTGGATGCGGGAGCACAGCTACGACACGGCAGAGCTGTGGCAGGACATCGAGGACATCATCATCAAGACCCTGATTGCTGCCCACCCAGTCCTGAAGCACAACTATCGCACCTGCTTCCCCAACCACATCTCGGGCTGTGCCTGCTTTGAGATCTTGGGCTTTGATGTTCTCCTGGACAGGAAGCTCAAACCCTGGCTCTTGGAGGTGAGTGGGCCGAGCTGAGGCCCTGCTCCCCTGGGAGGGGATCTTGCCAGCCTCCCAGGCAGGCACCTTGCCCTTCCCAAGGACACCCTGCCTTCTCATGCCTCGCCTGGCACGGTTCTGCCCTTGGGAGCAGGGCATTAAGACACTTAGGGAGCCACTGGGGCGGGGGGGGGGAGAGGTGGACTGGGCGCCTTCCCCTGCAGCCCACGTTTCTCAGAAACTTCCTTCTGTAAATGGAAGTCTTGCCCTAATGAGGAAAACAAACAGGAGCACAAACTGTGGCAAAAGAAATGTAAAAAGATGATATGGGAGGCCAAGAAAGACTTTGAGGAGCGTATGGCCAGAAACATTAAAGGGAATAACAAAAGCTTCTTCAAATAGGTTAGAAGCAGGAAACCTGCCAGGGAAACGGTTGGTCTGCTGGATGGTGAGGGAGAGAAAGGGGTGATAAAAGAGGACTTGGAGACTGCAGAGAAATTAAACGAGTTCTTTGGGTCTGTCTTCACGGCAGAAGACCTCGGGCAAATACCGCTGCCGGAACGGCCTCCCCTGACTAAAGAATTAAGTCAAATAGAGGTTAAAAGAGAAGATGTCTCAGACTTAATTGACAAAATAAAGATCAATAAATCACCAGGCCCGGATGGCATCCACCCAACAGTTCTGAAGGAACTCAAGAATGAAGTTGCTGACCTCTTGACCCAAATATGCAACTTGTCCCTTAAAACGGCCACTGTGCCAGAGGATTGGAGGATAGCTAATGTCACGCCAATCTTTGAAAAAGGAAGGAGGGGGGACCCGGGAAACTACAGGCTGGTCAGCCTAACATCTGTTCCAGGGAAGATGGTGGAGAGTCTCATTAAAGATAAAATCTTAAAACACATAGAAGAACAAGCTTTGCCGAGGGAGAGTCAGCATGGCTTCTGCAAGGGGAAGTCTTGCCTCACAAACCTGTTAGAATTTTTTGAAAAGGTCAACAGGCATGTGGATGCGAGCAAACCCGTGGATATTATATATCTGGATTTCCAGAAGGCGTTTGACACGGTCCCTCATGAAAGGCTCCTGAGAAAACTCCACAGTCAGGGAATAAGAGGGCAGGTCCTCTTGTGGATTAGGAACTGGTTGAAGACCAGGAAACAGCGAGTGGGAGTCAATGGGCAATTTTCACAATGGCGAGAGGTGAAAAGCGGCGTGCCCCAAGGATCGGTCTTGGGACCGGTGCTTTTCAACTTATTCATAAATGACCTGGAGCTGGGGATAAGCAGCAAGCTGGCCAAGTTTGTGGATGACACTAAACTTTTCCGGGTGGTGAAGACCAGCAGGGATTGTGAAGAGCTCCAGAAGGATCTCTCCAAACTGGGAGAATGGGCAGCAAAATGGCAGATGCGCTTCAATGTTGGTAAGTGCAAAGTGATGCACATTGGGGCAAGAAATCAAACTTTCACATATACGCTAATAGGTTCCGAGTTGTCTGTGACGGATCAAGAGAGAGATCTTGGGGTGGTGGTGGACAGGGTGATGAAAGTGTGCGGCGGCTGTGAAGAAGGCCAATTCCATGCTCGGGATCATTAAAAAAGGGATTGAGAATAAAATGGCCAATATAATTATGCCTTCATACAAATCGATGGTAAGGCCACATCTGGAGTATTGTGTCCAGTTCTGGTCACCACACCTCGAAAAGGATATAGTTGAATTGGAAAAGGTGCATTAAAGAGCGACCAGAATGATTCGTGGGCTGGAGCACCTACCTTATGAGGAAAGGCTACAGCGTCTGGGGCTTTTCAGTCTAGAAAAAAGTCGCCTGAGGGGGGACATGATTGAGACATATAAAATTATGCATGGGATGGAGAGAGTGGATAAAGGGAAATTCTTCTCCCTGTCGCACAACACCAGAACCAGGGGACATGCACTAAAATTGAGTGGAGGGAGAGTTAGAACGGACAAAAGAAAATATTTCTTTACCCAGAGTGTAATTAATCTGTGGAACTCCTTGCCACAAGATGTGGTGATGGCACCTGGCCTAGATGCCTTTAAAAGGGGTTTGGACAGATTCATGGAGGAAAAGACCATCACAGGTTACAAGCCATAAGCAACCTCCTGGCTTTGGAAGCAGGTTTTCTCTGTGCCAGGTGCAGGGGAGTGGCAGCAGGAAACAGGTTATCTTGTTGGCTGTGTGCTCCCTGAGGCATCTGGTGGGGCCACTGTGTGATACAGGAAGCTGGACTAGATGGGCCTTTGGCCTGATCCAGCAGGGCTCTTCTTATGTTCTCCCTCATGCACTGACCTGTCGAGGTCAAGATTCACTAGGGTGCCCCTATCCAAAAAGGGACAGGGTGCCTATACCTTTAACCATTGTAAGAAGAGGGAATTTGGGCAGGTGTAGCTTGTTGCACCCTTCCATTATGAGCTGCACCTGCCCAAATCCCACTGGTTAAAGATATAGGCACCCTGTCACTTTTTGGATAGGGTCCCCCCTAAGATTCACGACCCTGACTGGCTGCAAATCCCAAAGCCTCTCGCCTTCTGCTCCAGGCAGGGATCTTTCCCAGCTTTGCCTCAGGAAACAAGTGCTGAAGCCCTGCCTTGAGCCGAACTGCTCCGTGTTAACAAGACACTTTAGTAACTCAGTCAGAAGAGAGCTCCTTGTTCAAAATGTGAGCAGTTGACTTGGAAAGAGCAGCAGCCCTGAAGTCCAGGGGCAGAGTCCGAGACTGGAATGTGCCACCCCACCCCCATGCTTCAGGAATTGGACTTCGTCTTGGGCCTGGAGACGGTCGTGGGCTTAGGCAGTCTCGTGCTTTCAGGTCAACCACTCCCCCAGTTTCACCACCGACTCACGGCTGGACCGTGAAGTGAAGGATGCCCTTCTCTGTGATGCTCTCAACCTCATCAACCTGCGAGCCTGTGACAAGAAGAAGGTGCTCGAGGAGGACAAGAGGCGGGTGAAGGAACGTCTTCTCCAGGCCCACCAGCCACCGCGGGAGGCGAGGTACCCTTGGGAGGGCGAGGCCAGCCTGCCTGGGAGCCTCTTGGCCTGCCCATGGTCTCGCCGCCTTCAGAGACACCCCCTCCCCCTGGTGCCTTTGTCCCCTCGCTCCAGTCACAGTACTTGCAGGCTGGACAGTGCTTTCCGTCCACCAAGAAAGGGAAGAGATGCGTGAAATGGAGCAAGCAGGCAAACGGATCTGCTGGTGTCTGTCCGATCCCTGCTGGTGGGTGGGCGGCCTTGACAGAAGCTCTCTGCTGGGGCATGCAAGCTTGCAGAGTGTGAGTGAAGGAGGAGGCAAGGTTGTCAGGGTGTCTGCTCAGGGCCTGCCTGCTGGAGAGACGCAGGTCGGGGTGTGTGCTTGAGGGCATGGGTCCCGCGCTCCCTTCCCCCCCCCCCCCCCGCTGAAGCCACAGCCAGGCCTCTTGCTCTGCAGGCGTGAGCAGATGGAGAGCAGCCAGGCTGCCTGGCTGGCCCAGGCCGAGAAGTACGAGGAGAGCCACCTGGGTGGCTACCGCCGCATCTTCCCTGCTCGTGGCACGGAGAAATACACACCCTTCTTCAAGCACAGCGGCTCCCTCTTCCAGGAGACAGTGGCCTCTAAGGCCAGAGAAGAGTGTGCCAGGTACCAGGGAAAGGGGGGGGAGGGAAGGGTGGCCCGCAGAGCCCCCTGTGGCACCCACACAAGGCCGCTTCTTTGCTTCCAGACAACAGCTGGAGGAGATCCGCCAGAAGCAGGAGCAGAAGGAGAGCACGTCCGGGAAGAAGAAAAGGGACACGACGAAGGAGAACTTGCAGGGGGAGTCGGCAGGGGAGAGGTCCCAGGAGAAAAGCAAGGCCAAGTCTGCCCTGACCCGCATGTCATACAGCCATAGCAAGACCTGGAACCTGAAGGTATCCAGGAAGGGGCTAGGCTCCGGGGGCAGGGCCCAATGACTGGCTCCAGGAAAGCAGCCCAGGGGTGCTGCCTGACGCTCCCGCCACCACGTTTTCCTCTCTAGCGGCCTCCGTCATTCTGCTCGCCACAGGCAGAGGAAGGAGCTGTGGACCGGCTCCCTCCCCTGCTGTCCTGGCCAGCGCTGACCCGTGTGAGGGAGGTGCCTCTTTGGCTGGCTGTCACTCTGGGACTTGTGCCATGTGACGGTGGTGGCCCCCACAAGGACGGGTGCAGACCTTCCCCTCCCTGGTGCTTGTGCCTGCTGGCCCAGCGAGCGCCTTGGGGTGCCTGGGTCCAGTTGTTAGGGAAGGCCCATGACCCGGAGCGCGTGTCTTGCCCTGATTTTACTGCCCAGCCATGCACTGTCTGTCCGTCCGACCCACTCTGTCCCAGTGAAACACCGCTTTAGGGCAGAGCTGGGTCTGGGAGCGCCAGCCAGCCAGGTTCTGCCTGTTTGGATGGGGAGGCGGGGCTGGTTTAAGCAACCTCCAGCCATGCACAGTGAGTGACCCAGAGTGCAGGGGGGTCCCACCTCTGTTTCCGGATGAGAACGCAGCCCCTCCCTCCGCCCCTCCCCAGATGCCCTCCTTGCCCTATGACAGCATGACTCCTCAAGCGATAGTGGAGGAGGAGGAAGTGGAGAGAGTCAAAGCCCTCCTGCGGCGCGAGAACCTCATCCGAGGGCTGGGCATTGTCGACCAGCTGACCCGCTTGCTCCGCCACACAGAGCCCCGGCCTACGGAGATCCAGAAGCCCCAGCTTAACATCTCTGAGAGCCAGGTGGGGAGAGGAGGCTGTTGATAAGGTCCAAAGCTCACACTGGGGTGTGCATCTAGGAGTCTGGCTTCCCAAGGAGGACGGGCGGGAAGTAGGGTAGTCGAAGCAGAGAGGAGGCCTCGAATCTGAATCGGGGGGTGGGGGTAAAGCAACAGCCCCAGCCTGAGTTGAGGGCTGTATAAATGCTTAATAATACCTAGCTGGGGCCCCCATCCACATCCACCCCTTGGGGGGGAAGGCAACGGGTCTTGGGGCAGCCCACAGCCTCCCGCAGCACAAGGTGGGCTTTTTGCAGAGGAGCAGTAGGTGGGGAAAATGTCTCCAGACTGGACGGGACCAGGTGACAGTGGGAGTTGCCCCTCCAGGCCGCAACCTGCTGCTTTTCTCTTCCAGCCCCACTTTCTGCAGGACGTGTTCAGTAACCGAGAGTCCCAGAACCTGATGACTCTTGTGCCTCTTACTCTCCTTGGGGGCTCTGTCCAGGAGCTTGGGCAGCAGATCCTGCAGCAACCCACAGCACCAGTCCAGTTGCTCGGCAATCAAGGCTTCATCCCCACCATCCTGGGGGCTCTGTCGGGCCTGGCCCCCTCCCATGAGGCCTCCTACGCATCGCACTTCAAGCCAGCACTCCACCTCCAGCCCCCCAAGAACATGAGCTGGTTGGGCACTGCCATGGTAGGCGAGCCCTGCACTCTGGCCCGGATGCTGAAGGCGGGGGGGCGGCGATTTTCTAGTGCCAAGAACAGAGTGGAAGGCCGTGAGTATCGTGGGTGCTGGGGTGCTGGGGGCTGGCAGGCAGGCTGGGTCCTTGGGGACGATGAGGCATCATCGACCCTGTCTGTGTGCCCAGAATCCTGAGGCTAAGAGTCATGGGTTTCGTCAGAACCGCAGAGGAACCACCTGAGTGTCCCGTCCTGCCCGATGGGAACACGCGGCGGCCCGACTGTGCCTAGCAGTGGTGGCAGAGCTGCTGGCATGAAGCGCGGGGAGCAGTCCTAGTGGAACCGTCTGCTTTCAGTTGGTGGTCTGGGGCGGGACGGACCCGAGTAGAGACCGGTCCTGGGTCACGCGGCTCTCATGGGCCAGCCAGGCATCTTGCCTTGTCTTGCTTCTCTTCCAGACAGCCCTGTAAGCAAGCGGCCCCTGTACATGAGTTCCGGCTCCCTGAGCTGCCTGTCCCAGGCGGGGAAAGCGCCCAGCCACCTGTACTCCAGCTTCCCCTTCCCCTCCGTGGCAGCCCCCTTGAACCGCACCGATGTACCTGGCTTAGCCATCAACTCGGCCTCCGCCCCGCTCATCCGGCGCACCAGCCCTCATCGCCCCAACGTAGCCATGCTGCACCTCAACCAGGCCAGGTAGGGTGGTCCCCCCCCCACGCACTGGGCTTGCGTGGACCTGGCTGGTTGGAGCAGGCGTATTGCTGTTGTCTCCAGCCGTTTCCTCGGCCTTTTCATCCTACAGGAAAGGGACCTGAACTCTCTCCGAAACAGCTGTTCGCAGAGCAAGAAGAGCTGAAGCGGGGGGGGGGGGGGGTCCCAGGGCAGAGGGCCGGTGCCACCAGGGCCTGAGTGCCTGCTGCACTGGCCTGATGGCCTTGGACACAAGACCCACACCTCCAGCCCTGCCAGCCGTCCTTCGCCTTTCACACCCACCCAGTCCAGTGGTGTCCACCTGGAGGCAAGAGCAAGTTCTCTGACCAGCGCTGGCTGCTTTTGGCTGGGCCCCCAGCCTGCATCCCAGCTTCCTTGCCACAGATGCCAGCCAAAAGCCGGGCCTATTTCTGAAGAGTGCTATGGGCAGGAAAGGGGCTTTCTTTTGTAGCTGACTTTGTATTAAAGTTTTATACAATTACAGTATGGAATGTGTCTCTCCTGTTGCTTCCACCACAGCTGCCTGGGGCCACTGTCCCTTCCTGGCTGTCGACGTGGCTCATGCCCCATGCCAGAGTCCAGTGGGACTCTCTCCAGTCCCCTGCTGCTCTGACGGGGGGGACGAGACACCCCCACTCTCTTGGCCTAGCTACCCTAAACGGAGATGCGGGAGAGAGAAGCGGAAAGGGAAAGTAAACAGTCTGGAGAGATCTGAGTGCAGGGAGACTGTAACAACAAGAGGTGCAGAGGCAGAGACTGCTGCATAACTATGGCAGGGCTGAGTGTGCGTGCGTGCACGTGCCCCTGGGTGCTGCCTGTGGTCTACTTGGGAGTAGTGGCCACAGCGGCACCTTTCCCAGCAGCTTCTTCCACAGCCACTGCTGGTCAGGTGTTTTT
This sequence comes from Plestiodon gilberti rubricaudatus, assembly GCA_026170595.1. Lineage (NCBI taxonomy): Eukaryota > Metazoa > Chordata > Lepidosauria > Squamata > Scincidae > Plestiodon > Plestiodon gilberti. The sequence goes on along the minus strand of JANXHW010000007.1, from coordinate 408,357 downwards.
GAGGGTGGGAGAATGGCCCTCCTGCCCTCCCTTGCGCCTGGAAGGCTCCAAATGGAGCCTTTCCGGGAGCGATGACATGATGCCGGTGTGGGGTGATGATGCAAAACGCCCCCCTCCAGCAACGCCACTGGTCAGACAGAGGAAAAGCAAGGAAGTTTCCTTCTGTAGCTGGACGTTTTGCCCGAATGGGGAGAATAAAAAGGAACACACACTCTGGCAAAATAAATGTAAGAAGAGACCATACAGGAGGCCAAGAAAGACTTTGAGGAGTGTGTGGCCAGCAATACAGTACACTACAGGAAATAAGAAAAGCTTCTTCAAGTACGTTAGAAGCAGGAAATCTGCCTTGAAGGGCCCCCCCTTCTGTACACAAAGCAGGGGGGGGGTTTCTGTCACTGAGCTACTGATGGAATGTGACTGCTACGCTCTTCGCCAGTTAGGGAGTGATCTGCAGCAGGGCATCTGCTCAACAGGCCATGACAATCGGAAAGGGCAGGGCAGCCCTGGTCCGCCAGAAAGGCTTCTGCAGGATCCCTCATCTGGGCATCTTTGTATGCTCTCTCGATGAATCAGCTGAATTGGTCCAGCTGCATAAACGGGGCTGGAGAGGGTTATTTAAACCCTTCATTATCAATCTCCTTCCTTCACCCACCAACATTTCATGGCTAACAAGGAGGGGGGGGGGGAAGAGATTGCATTTTTCAATTGTCCCTGATGCTTAAATGGCTTGCAAGTAGAAAAGTAGCACACCAGGTAGAGGGTTAGGGAATACAGTGTTTTATACACGAACGCCGTGATTTTAACTTTATCAAGCAGCAGCCTCCTCTACTCGTGCCCAGTGAAGACCTAAAGGCTGATCTACACGACAGCGTCGCGGAGCGTTTTTTAATCCGGCAGAGCCGCCGGACCTCCGCCCCACTGCCGCGTACTCCAAGTCGAGTGTTCTATTTTTTAGGGGGCGTGACGGCAGAGCTTGGAGGTGGCTCGCGGAGCTGCTGCAGCCTACCAATCACAGGAGGGGGGGAGGGTGGCTGAATGCCAATGTGAACGACAACCAATCACTTTGGAGGTTACATCCACACGGCAACTCCATTCCCGTCCTGTTTGCTGGGGATTTTTGAATGAAGCACTGGTCAGGGAGATATAGAGAAGCCTGGGAGCGCATGGCGATCCAGCAAACCCATTAACAGTGCAGATGAAGCTAGGTTACTTTTCGAATACTGTCTGGGAATGGGTGAAGATATGGGGGTCTGTGGAACAGTTGGACTCCTTTTAAATTTTAAATTCATGCCCCCTTGCCTACAGTCACAACTCAATAACTTCTGTGCATGGATAAAGGTATGGACGCACGGGCAGAGTGCTTTGCATTCCCTCCCAAAAACAGCACTTATTTATTTATTCATTCATTCATTTATTCTCTCTCCTTCTTGGCTCGCTACTGCTGCCTGGCTGGGGCGTCCGCTCCTGACGGTCACCTTTTTGGTGCCGTGGTTAGCAAAAAAAGGCATCCTGGCAATGGTGAACTGCGGGTGGGGAGGGAGCAGAGCAGAGACTGATACTCTGAAGGGCTTCCCCTGCTTTGCATTCCCTCCCAAAAACAGCACTTATTTATTTATTAATTCATTCATTCATTTATTTATTTATGGACTTCATATCCCGCCTTATCCTATGCGGAAGGCAAATGCCCAAGGCAGAGCGAGAGAGGAAATGGGCTGGGGTCACAGACGGTTCACAGCCGAGGTTTCGGCCAATCGTTGCGCGGTTGAGTTTAACCAATCACAACTGCGCTTTTTTAGGAAGGCGGGACAACATGAGGGGCAACAGGCTTGAAGACACTCCTCTGCTTCCAGCGCGGAGGCGCCAGGCAGAGGCGACGGCGGAACCTCTGCCTGTCGTGTAGATCAGCCTTAAAGCTGGATTCACATATGACTGCGGATGTCCCTGTCCAGCATACGCGCTGATCAGGCGTGATCAGGCGCTTGGAGCAGGGGGAGCGTTGCTCTGCTTGTCTTCCCTCCTGCTGTCCCGCCTTCTTAAGAAAGCGCAGCTGTGATTGGTTAACATAGGAAGAGCCCTGCTGGATCAGGCCAAAAGCCCATCTAGTCCAGCTTCCTGTGTCACACAGTGGCCCCACCAGATGCCTCAGGGAGCACAAGACAACAAGATAACCTGTTTCCTGTTGACACTCCCTTGCACCTGGCACAGAGAAAACCCACTTCTAAAAACCAGGAGGTTGCTTATGGCTTGTAACCTGTGATGGTCTTTTCCTCCATGAATCTGTCCAAACCCCTTTTAAAGGCATCTAGGCCAGATGCCATCACCACATCCTGTGGCAAGGAGTTCCACAGATTAATTACACGCTGGGTAAAGAAATATTTTCTTTTGTCTGTTCTAACTCTCCCTCCACTCAATTTTAGTACATGTCCCCTGGTTCTGGTGTTGTGCGAGAGGGAGAAGAATTTCCCTCTATCCACTCTCTCCATCCCATGCATAATTTTATAAGTCTCAATCATGTCCCCCCTCAGGCACCTTTTTTCTAGGCTGAAAAGCCCCAGACGCTGTAGCCTTTCCTCATAAGGGAGGTGCTCCAGCCCACGAATCATTCTGGTCGCTCTTTTCTGCACCTTTTCCAATTCTACTATATCCTTTTTGAGGTGTGGTGACCAGAACTCGACACAATACTCCAGATGTGGCCTTACCATCGATTTGTACAAAGGCATAATGATATTGGCCGTTTTATTCTCAATCCCTTTTTTAATGATCCCGAGCATGGAATTGGCCTTCTTCACAGCCGCTGCACACTGGGTCGACACTTTCATCGACCTGTCCACCAGCACCCCAAGATCTCTCTCTTCATCCGTCACAGACAACTCAGAACCCATTAGAGTATATGTGAAATTCTGGGTTCTTGCCCCAATGTGCATCACTTTGCACTTACTTACATTGAAGCGCATCTGCCATTTTGCTGCCCATTCTCCCAGTTTGGAGAGATCCTTCTGGAGCTCTTCACAATCCCTGCTGGTCTTCACCACCCGGAAAAGTTTAGTGTCATCTGCAAACTTGGCCACCTCACTGCCTATCCCCGACTCCAGGTCATTTATGAATAAGTTGAAAAGCACCGGTCCCAAGACCGATCCTTGGGGCACACCGCTTTTCACCTCTCGCCATTGTGAAAATTGCCCATTGACTCCCACTCGCTGTTTCCTGGTCTTCAACCAGTTCCTAATCCACAAGAGGACCTGCCCTCTTATTCCCTGACTGTGGAGTTTTCTCAGGAGCCTTTCATGAGGGACCGTGTCAAACGCCTTCTGAAAATCCAGATATATAATATCCACAGGTTCGCTCGCATCCACATGCCTGTTGACCTTTTCAAAAAATTCTAACAGGTTTGTGAGGCAAGACTTCCCCTTGCAGAAGCCATGCTGACTCTCCCTCAGCAGAGCTTGTTCTTCTATGTATTTTAAGATTTTATCCTTAATGAGACTTTCCACCATCTTCCCTGGAACAGATGTTAGGCTGACCGGCCTGTAGTTTCCCGGGTCCCCCCTCCTTCCTTTTTTAAAGATTGGCGTGACATTAGCTATCCTCCAATCCTCTGGCACAGTGGCCGTTTTAAGGGACAGGTTGCATATTTGGGTCAAGAGGTCAGCAACTTCATTCTTGAGTTCCTTCAGAACTGTTGGGTGGATGCCATCCGGGCCTGGTGATTTATTGATCTTTATTTTGTCAATTAAGTCTGAGACGTCTTCTCTTTTAACCTCTATTTGACTTAATTCTTTAGTCAGGGGAGACCATTCCGGCAGCGGTATTTGCCCGAGGTCTTCTGCCGTGAAGACAGATGCAAAGAACTCATTTAATTTCTCTGCAGTCTCCAAGTCCCCATTTATCACCCCTTTCTCTCCCTCACCATCCAGCGGACCAACCGTTTCCCTGGCAGGTTTCCTGCTTCTAACATATTTGAAGAAGCTTTTATTATTCCCTTTTATGTTGCCTGCCATACGTTCCTCAAAGTCTTGCTTGGCCTCCCGTATCATCTTTTTACATTTCTTTTGCCACAGTTTGTGCTCCTGTTTATTTTCCTCACTAGGGCAAGACTTCCGTCTACAGAAGGAAGCTTCCTTGCCTTTTATAGCCTCCTTAACTGTGCTTGTTAGCCATGCCGGCACCCTCCTGGACTTGATCGAGCCCTTCCTCCTTTGTGGGATACACTCCCGCTGGGCCTCTATGACTGTTGTTTTAAACAGCCTCCATGCACTCTGGAGCGATTGGACTCTTTTTACCTTCCCTTTCAGCTTTTTTTTAACTAGTCTCCTCATTTTGGGGAAGTTTGCCCTTCGGAAGTCAAGGGTTTTCGTGTCAGATTTGCTCGGCACTCTCCCTCCGACATGCATGGCGAAACAGATCGCAGCATGGTCACTATTCCCCAACGGTTCGGTAACATTTACCTCCCTGACCAGATCTTGAGTGCCACACTATATCAAGTCCAGAGTCACCTGTCCTCTGGTCGGTTCCGTGACAAGCTGCTCTAAGGCACAGTCATTTAACATATCCAGAAATCCAGTCTCTCTTTCATGACCTGAGCATGAATTGACCCAGTCGATGTGAGGATAATTGAAGTCCCCCATGACTACAACCCTGTCTCTCGTTGACACCTCCCTGATTTGCTTCCTCATTTCAAGATCCCCTTCAGGTTTTTGATCTGGAGGACGGTAGCATGCCCCTACTATTACATCACTCTTTGAGCCTGGTAATCTAACCCACAGTGATTCTACGGAGGAGTCAGAGCCCCCCTCCAGCTCTACTCTGGTGGATTCTACCCCCTCTTTGACATAGATGGCCACCCCACCTCCAACACGCCCCTCTCTGTCCCTCCTACAGAGTTTATATCCTGGAATTGTAGTATCCCACTGGTTCTCCGCATTCCACCAGGTTTCTGTTATACTTACTATGTCAATGTTTTTCCTAGTCACCAAACATTCCAGTTCTCCCATCTTTGCCCGTAGACTTCGGGCATTTGCATAAAAGCACTTATATACCTGGTCCCCCAAGAAGGGCTGCATGTTTGCACCTTTATTCCTGCAGCCTTCTGTCCTGCTAGACTGGCTGTCATGTCCCATCACGCTACCACTCCCAATTTTTACTCTGCTATTACTTGACTGTTCCCCATCCTCTGCACCCTCATTCCCTAGGGATGAGGAGTCCCGAACCGGATGCCCCTCGGCTCCTGTCGGCTTTCCCCCAGGAGTCAGTTTAAAAGCTGCTCTGCCACCTTCTTAATGTTACGCGCCAGCAGTCTGGTTCCGTTTTGGTTCAAGTGAAGCCCGTCCCTCTTGTACAGGCCCGGCTTGTCCCAAAACGTTCCCCAGTGCCTAACAAACTTAAACCCCTCCTCCTGACACCAGTGTCTCATCCACGCATTGAGACCCCTGAGCTCCGCCTGCCTAGCTGGCCCTGCGCGTGGAACAGGTAGCACTTCTGAGAACGCTACCTTTGGGGTCCTGGATTTGAGCTTCCTACCTAGCAACCTAAATTTGGCCTCCAGGACCGCCCGGCTACATTTCCCCACGTCGTTGGTGCCAACATGCACCACAACCGCTACCTCCTCCCCAGCACTCTCTACCAGCCTATCTAGACGAGAGGTGATGTCCGCAACCTTCGCACCAGGTAGGCAAGTCACCGTGCGGTCCTCACATCCGTCACAGACCCCCCTCTCTATGTTCCTGACTATAGAGTCACCCACAACAAGAAGCCCCCTTCGCCCCCTCCCCAGAGGAGTATCCATAGTGCGACTGGATACGGGCCCATCACCTGAAGAAGGGGTCCCCACAGTGGGATTGTTTCCCTCTTTTCCAGAGCAACGTCCTCCAGCCCTGAGACTCCCTTTCCTGACAGCTGAAGAGCTGGCCAACTGAGGGTGGGACGATGCCTCCACGTCCCTAGAAGTCTCACCCTGGTTCCTCTCTACCCGTCTCTGCCTCTCCAGGTCAGCAACCGTGGCTTCAAGGGAGCAAACCCGTTCCCTGAGAGCCTGGAGCTCTTTGCACCGAGCACACAACCATGACTTGTGCCCAAGAGGCAGATAGCCATACATGTGACACTCAGTGCAAAACACTGGATAGCCCCCACCCTTCTGCTGGCTGTCTGACTGCATAGCTTTTGAGTGTAAGTTATGGAGTTATCAAAGTTTGGGTACCTTAATATTGTTGGAACTCTCCTCTCTTCAAGGTTGTTGGAGCTCTCCTCTCTTCCTCTGTCCTCTCTTCAAGGAAAGTGCCAGGCAGTGTGTGGGGCCTGGCTTCCTCGCCCCGCTACTGAACTTGCCCAGCTGCTTAACTCGCAGTGTCTTTTTTACCTTGCCACTTTGTCCCAGTGAGCCACTTTGTCCCAGTGAGGCCACTCGCTGCTCCTGAAAGGGCTCACTCGCAAACCAGCCCCAGATTTAAGCTGTTGTGTAGCTCCTCCCCCCTGCCTACCTGAAAGTTTGAAAAGATTGGCCTCTAAGGGGGGTGGGGCCTGATGGGGGTTACTGGCAGGAAATTCCTGTTGCTATTGTTCCTGCTGCTGCCTCAATTTACATCTGGCCTACTATAGCATGCGGTCTGTATGTTTTAAACTGTATGTTTTAAACTCTGCTTAAGGTTTAACTCTGCTTAAGGTAGTTTAGCTTGCTTTCTCCCTTTCTTTTAGCCTCCTCCTGTTTTGTTTTGGGCTCCTACTCTAAAGTAGACTCAGGTCTCTGCCCTGGGCTTTTACTCTTGAGTAAACACTGGTTTTACTCAGAGTAGACCTGTTTAGATTTGGACTGCAATTCTCTTTAGAATCCGCTCCCAGGCTTGTCCAGTTTCTGCCCCTGTCTTTTAGATAGGTGCTTGTTTGTTTATTTGAATCTATTTAATTTCCCCACCTAGCTTCTGTGCCTGTGTCCTAGCTACTGGACCTTAAAATTCCCCTCCTCAGGTTATATTTAGTTCTACTTAGCTAGGCTTAGTTCTAGCTAGGCTTAGTTCTAAAGTTTAAGGTAGCTTAAGGTAGCTTTAACCAAGTCCTTTACAGTTAATGGTAAATTAAAGTTAGACAAAGCTGCACAACTGAGAGAGTTCACTTACCTTCTCCTCGCCCAGCTGCTTAACTCGCAGTGTCTTTTTTACCTTGCCACTTTGTCCCAGTGAGCCACTTGGTCCCAGTGAGGCCACTCACTGCTCCTTTAAACACAACCGCGCTCTGATTGGCTGAAGTCTTGTGAACTCTTGTTCTGCTTGCCTTTCCTCTCGGAAGTTCTTGCCCTTACTTCAAGCACAAATTTTATATCATTATCCCAGCATGAACTGGGAACATTTTGCGAGTTTTGCAATGACATTTTGCAATAAGGAGGCTTGCTCTCTCCTCGTCCTGGGGTTTCCCTCTCGGAAGAGCAGTGGAATTGTAACCTCCGACGCGATTGGAGCTACTTGTGATTGGCATGCAACCACTCTCCCCCCCTCTCACGAGATTGGTGGCTGCAGTAGCGATGTGAACCCGCCCACAAGCTCCGCGAGAAAAGCTCCGCCAAAGATGAACCCAAACCAACTCTAGCGATTCAAGCGTTGGTGCCCCGGTGTCCTATTACATGATGAATATGCAAATACAGCTCAGAGCGGGTCCGTGAAGCGCACAGCAGGGACAACGCAGTCAAGTGTGAATGGGGCTAATTAGGGGCCCGTCCTGCGGCCTCGCAGAGAGCGGAAGGAAAGGGCTTTCCTGAACGCAGGAGAAAACTTCCTTCCAGAGCTGTCAGCCAGTGGCGGCAGCAGCAGCACGAAGCGAGCGCTGCGGTACCGTCCTGAACGGCAGCTTCCAGCAGGAGCATCCGCGGACTCCGCCCAGACCGGGTGACATCCGATGGGACGGACCGGAGCGCTACAGCTGCGCTGTGCAAGAGGAGATCCGCACGGAAGGGAGGCATCGAGCTGCTCCTTGCTGGCTCGGACGGACGGTTCTCCCCATCGCCAGCTGAGCAGCTCACAACCCACAGCCACAACCCGCCAGAGGTCACTGGGCAGAGGGAGGCGGGCCCCCTGCTCGCTCCAGCGCCCCGCCTCACCCACGTGCGCCCTGGACGCGCCGCCCAGCGGAGGAGCAGAGCCAGGCTGCGCCATGGCGGCGAGGCGGGCGCTGGGGCTGCAGCGGGGGGCTGTGGCTCGGCTGGCCGCCGGCCGGGCGGACGCGGAGCTGCCGGAGGAGGTGGAGAGGTAGGTGGGCTGCGCCCGTTCCCGGAGCAGGCTCTGGCTCCTGCCCCGCCGGCTGGTTCGCTCTTCCTTCCTTCCTTCCTTCCTTCTCCTTCCTTCCTTCCTTCCAGGAGGCTGCGGCGCCAGGAGAAGGCGGTCCGCCTGCGCAGGCTGCAGAGGCTGTTGGAGCCACCGGGCCCTCCCGAGCGGACCCTGAGCCGCCAGGCCATGGAGCAGATGCGGTGAGTGGAGCACGGCCCCTGCACATGCTCAGAGGCCCGGGGCTGCCTCGGAACCCCCTCCTGCGTGCCGCTGGGAGTTTCCCGGGGGGGGGGAGGAGGAGGGCAGGAGGATAGAAACGGAACGAATGAAACGAGAACCCGCGGCTGGAGGCTCTGCTGGGGCGAGGCTGAACGGGAAGGCCGATCTACACAGCACTGCGTCCGCCCTGGAGTCGTCTTGCCCCTGCCCGAGTGTCTTCCTGCCTGTTGCCCCGCCTTCCTTTGTAAGCGCAGCTGTGATTGGCAGTCTCCTCCCCCCCTCTCATCCGATTGGTGGCTGCATTTCGTCCGACGAAGCAACCCCTCAAAACATGGTCAGAACCATCTTTGATGCATTGTACACGCCGTAGCATCGGGAGCGCGCAAATGCTCCGCAAGACTCTAAAAATCTCCGCAAAGCACCGGACGCAGTGCAGCGTAGATCGGCCTGAGCGTAGGGGACAGGACGCCCCGCCCTGAAACGCTGCCCTGGGCTGCACCAGTTTCTTCAAGGCGCTTGTCCCTCCTGGTTGTCCCGTCTGGTAATAATGCTCAACGGTGATTGGCTCAAAGCCCACTCTCATCCCATTGGTCAGTTTGCTCCACATCCCACTCTCATGCATGATCCATGACCGAGCATGATCCATGACCGATCGCTCCATGGCGATCGATTTAAAAGGAAGCCACACCACTCTGCCCGGGACGCACCAGATCAGCCTTCGGTGTGGAGCTCTTTTCTGTAGCCAGGGCCAGCAGGGGAAGCTCCTGCTTGTGCCTCTCTCTGCCTCCTTCCTAGCTTCGCACAGACAACCCCAGCCTGCTTCCTGAGCCCCTCAGTGAAGGGATTAGGTGCTGATGCCCTCTCTCCCTGCAGGTATCTCAGCCAGGAGTTCCCTGAGGACTGGCCCGTGTCCCGCCTGGCCCAAGGTTTCCAGGTCAAGCCCGATGTGGTCTGCAGGGTCCTGAGGAGCTGCTTTTCTCCTTCCTTGGAACGAAGCTTGAAGCAGGATGGCCAAGTGTGGGCCAAGCAGAGGGGCAGGAGTGGGGGGCTGCCAACAGGCCACAGGCCCCAACCTCCAGTAGCCCTTCTGAGCGGAGAGTCTGTTTTCAAGCTGCTGCCAGCCAGCTCCAGGAGGGCGGGATCCCCTCGGCGTGTCTCCCCCAAGGCCTGCGTGGCCCCATGGGATAGTCCAGCAGCAGAGACTCTTCCGAGGAAGCGAGCGGGCAAGGGTCAGGGTCTTCTTCCCTGTGATGCGTCTCCTCGGCCAGGAAGTGGCAGTCAGGTGGAGGAGGCATGGCGGCACAGGCGCTTCCTGAGCAAGGAGCAGCTGGCAGCAGAGGGCCTGGAGGAGTCCAGTCTCCGCGTGGTACAGAGGGGCAGGGAATTCTTTGATGGGGATGGAAACCTCCTGTACAGGATCCCAGCTCCCCATGAGGACTAGGAGCAGCAGCAGAGAAAAGCAGATCCAAAGTGTGGCAGGGCAAAGGGGGCCCTGGCAAGAGGTCTCCGCCTGCATAGGTCTTGCTTTTCGGGTTGCAACCCACAGCCTTCCAAAGCCGCTTTCAGAAGCTGGTTGTGTATGGGTGGCTTCAGCAGCTCCAGAGCATGGTTGCAACAGAAAAGATGCCTTTCAGTTGGGATCTCCGCACTCCTGCTCTTGGGGGAAGCCAGTGAGAACTACTGTATTGACAATGGCAGCTCAACGTCCCATCCCCACGGGCCAGGTGGCAGGAGGGTGATGCCCCAGAGCTGATGGCAGCAGAGAGGGTGGGAAACCTTGTGGGGGAGGGGGGGTTCCTAATAAAATTGAAAACACTTTATTTGAATAAAATACATTTGGATGAAACGTTCTACAGTTGCCAGCGGTTTTTGAACCACCTGTGGGGGCTGGGGCATAAAACTGTGCAGCAGCAGCAGCAGCAGTTGTTGGGTGATTTTTTGCACGTGGAGGGGTTGCGAGTGTTGTGTCTGCCCTGGTCAAAAGCTGTGCATCCCCTTCTAGCGGATGTGGAGGGGGGCTGAGAGGGAGCGACCGGCCCCAAGCCCTGTAGCCAGGCCACGGTAAATTTGGCTTTCCAGAGTCTCATTCCAGTCCCTTTTCTCAAGTGGTTTCGCTCCCCTCTGAATGTGGCAGCAGCCAGTTAACTCTTGTAGCCCTGCATGTCTTCAGACTGTGAGTCCTACCCATTCTCCCCTCCAAAGTGCACCCGGCCACTTTGGAAAGACACTCAGGCTGCAATTCTATACACACTTTCCTGGGAGTAAGCCCCAATAGACACGCATAGGATTGTGCTGCTAGTCACAGAGGAGGAAGAGCTGCTTTGTTTCAGTGCAGCTCCAACAGAAGAATTTTCTAGTTTGTACAGCGCAGCAGGTTCTCTGGGTGTTTGTACACTGCTGCGGCTGAGGAACTGAGCAGCTGTCCAGTTAGCCTCTTGGAGAACGTGCTGCAAGTGTGTTGCCCGGTTGCATGGCCTAGGAATGCCTTCGTCCTTTCCTGCCTTAGCAGTGTTTGTGGGGAGGAGACTGTGCAAAAGTGGTCCCCAGGAAGGAATGGGTGAGTCATACGCCTAGCCCTGCTCCTGTCTGGTAGCCCCCCCCCTCCCCTGCATTTTCCTACAAACAAACCACCACTTGGTGTCATCTGTAGTTGGTGCCGGAGAGGGAGGTGGTGATGGCACCTGGCCTGGATGCCTTTAAAAGGGGATTGGAAAGATTGATGGAGGAAAAGTCCATCACAGCTTACAAGCCATGATGGGGATAAGCAACCTCCTGGTTGGAGGAGTAGGTTTTCTCTGTGCCAGGTGCAAGGGAGTGGCGACTGGACACAGGTATCTTGTATGCTCCCTGAGGCATCTGGTGGGGCCACTGTGTGATACAGGAAGCTGGACTAGATGGGCCCCCTTTGGCCTGATCCAGCAGGGCTCTTCTGATGTTTTGTATTAGATGTTGCTAAGTACATAAAAACACTGGACTGAACATTGCCCCACAAATACTAGGAGACTGTATCAATAGACTATATTTGCCTTGGCAGGGCATGTTTAAATGCTCTCCTACATCACCTTTTTCACTGGAAGACAGACCTACGTGTGGGCAGTCCGAGAGCCCTGAGAGGTGATCAGAGTAACTGGTGATGGCAGGAAGCCGATGGTCAGGAATCTTGATCCAGCAGCTCAGCAACCTCTGTGTGTGGTGTGTCACGCAGACAGCCCTCTTGCTCTGAAGAGCTGCCACAGCTTCTCCTCCAGCACTGGGCTTGTCCCACACAAGCCTTTCACCACCTTGGAGGCCCAGAGGAAGTACTCCTGGACCCGCTCCTCAGACCAACCTGCTGGCCAAGAGAGAGCTGCAAGTCAGAAATGCACCAAGCCACATCACCCAACAAGGGGCAGCTATGCTTTGCCCCCAGGCACACTGCAGGGAGCAGATGCTGACCCCAGATCCTTCAGCTGCTGCTATCCAGCAGCCCCAACCCCAAATGGCTGTCTTCACAAATTGTTCGAGCCGCTGGCTGGACCTGGCCAATCACAATGTGCAGCACCACCAGAGCCTGTTTTGGAATGCTGCAAGGCTTTGGGAGGTCATGCTCCTGACTAGGGAAGTGTTGCGTGTTATTTTGTCCAATTTATGCCTCCAAACGTTTGGAAGCCCCTCTAAGTTCTAGGGGCTGTGGGGGTTGACGTTGGGCTCAACAGAGTTGTGCTTAACTGCACACAGTGTTGCAGCCACAGCAGCTGCTCCTTTTGCCGCCCCGCCCCCCCACCACACAGAGACCTTGCGGGGTGCAGCGGTTTAGGTCCTGCAGGTTATAGAGCTTGTCAGCCAGCTTCACCAGCTTGGCGCCTCGGCTCCCCTGGGCAACGTGCTCAATCTGCAGGCGTTTGCGTTCCGCCTTTGGCAGGGTCTTGTCGTCTGTCACCTCCTCCACGAGGCGCCGCACTTCTTCCCCAAAGTGTTCCTCGATCTCCGAGAAGGTGGTGTCCGTATCTTCCACGGTGTCATGCAGCAGGGCAGCCTGGGAAGAGGGCGCAGAGAAGCCTTGGGGCTCGGGCCTGCTCCACCCCCCCAGCACTGCAGCACCCTCCTCCCTCTGCTTATGGCTGTAGGGAGCCCCCCTGGCCTTCCCGCTCCCCTCTGGGGAGCAGGAGAAGGAGCGCACGCTGGAGCCTGGCACACTGCCAGGGGAGCCCTCCTCACGCGTGCTTGCCGGGCTTGGGTAGGAGGCTGCGGCCGGGGCCTTATTACCTGCAGGACTGCCAGGTCTGCGACTCCCGCCTCCTGGGCCAGGATCTGCGCCACCCCTGGGGACACAGAGAGGAGCCGCGTCAGGCACAGGGGCGTCCGCCCAGCCAGGCGCGCTTCCAGCAGAGGGGCTGCTTACCGATGGGGTGGTTGATGTAGGGCGTGCCCTCCGGGTCCTTGCGCCGCTGCGCCGCGTGCTTCTGGGCCGCGAAGTGGACCGCGTCCAGCAGCCGCGCTGCCTCCGAGGAGCTCATCCTGGCCACCTAGCGCTGCATCTTCCCGGGCGTGGGGGGCGTGACCATGCACCTGAGGAGGGGGAAACACCCTGCCGAGCTTAGACGGAGGCGGTCTTGGCACACGGAAGTGGACGAGGAAGCCGGGGGGGGGGGGCGTTGTTGTCCTGCTCAGCGAAGGGTGTCCAGGCCAGCAGCTGGCCCCGCTGCCTCTTCTTCCAGGCCAGCGCCTTTCGCGTAGCCGGGGCCTGGAGGACAGCTGCTTGCTGGGGCAGCCCGCTGGCCTCCTGTCCGGAGGGCTGCGCTGGGCAGTGCCCGCCCCACGGAGCTGGCGCGGGGCGTGCGCGGCGGCGCCCTCCTGGCTGGTGCCAGACCCTGCCGGCCTGGGCCCTGGTGAGAGAGGACACCAGGGCGAGCGATTCCCCCTCCCGTGGAGCGGCCTGCCCAAAGATCACCCAGCAGCAGGGGGGCACAACAACAACCCCAGACGCGACACGATGGCACCTGGACGCCGGCGGTTCCGGCCGAGTGCAGCTCAGCGGGCACCGGCCTCCTCGTCCTCACTGCGCACGCCCCAAAGGCCCCGGATGGCGCGGGGACTGGTAATGGCAGCGCACGCACCGGGGAGTGGGCGGAAGCCGGGCAGCGCCGTTGCCATGGGAGCGGCCACTTCCGGCGGCTGCCACACCTCTGGCTGGATCCGGGAAGTGACCTGTCGGGTGCCTCGGCCATGGCCTCCCCCGGGCACCGCGACGCCCCGGAGCTGCCGGACTTCGGCCTCCTGAAGCGCCTGGCCCGGGACCAGCTGGTCTACCTGCTGGAGCAGGTCAGGAGGGCGGGCGGGCGGGCGCGGCGCTCTCCGTGCGGGGCCGCCGTGGAGGGGGAGGGCCTCGATCCTGACCCTGCGCCTCCCTGCAGCTTCCCGGCAAGAAGGACCTGTTCATCGAGGCCGACCTGATGAGCCCCCTGGACCGCATCGCCAACGTCTCCATCCTCAAGGTGCTTCTGCGGCCGAGCGCTCGGGGGGGAGCCGAGGGGAGGAGAGGAGCCCGGCGGGGCGCGGCCTGCAGCGGCAGAGGACGCGGGTGCACGTGTCGTGAGCGGCACTCGAGCATCGGGCGGGGGGGGGGGCGAGGTCCTCGCGCCTTTGCAGGGACCTGAAGAGCGGAGGGGTGTTGTGCGGGATGTCAACGCCAACAGCGGCCTCTTTCCACCCCTTTCCACAGCAACACGAAGTGGACAAGCTCTACAAAGTGGAGAGCAAACCTGCTCACAGCACCAGTGACCAGTGCGTGCGTGACACAACTCCCCGCCCATGCGCCCGTGCAAGGGGGCTGCTTTGGCTGTGCCCCATCCGTCCCCCCTGCCTGAGGAAGAGCAAGGCCAGGACTGACGGTCCCTGAATGGTCCTGGGACCAGGTCGCCAAGAGGGGGCCATTCTCCTGACTTTGTCTCTCTGTCTTCTCTCCCAAGATTGTGCTTCTTAGTCCGACCACGTATCAGGAACGTGAAATATGTGGCAGGTGAGGTGGCTAGCATGCGCCGGGGCGGGGCGGGACGGGGCTGTTAACCGGGCAAAGAGTGGAGCTCTTATAATGGGCAAGGGGAGAGTCCCTGTCTCTCTCCACCCCAACACAGTGCCGCCTTCCCGTGGCCCTTTGCTAGAGTTTCTTCTGCCTCTTTAGCCCTTTCAGGACCATTTACTGTCCAGGGTCCTGACCCTGGACTGTTGCTCTGCAAACCACTTTGTGAGCGTCTTTTTGTTGGAAAGCGGTATATAAATATTTACAACAACAATAATGATAATTATTGTTATGATAATAATGATAATAGCCAGGATGGTGGAAGATCCAGGTTCAAATCCCCACCCAGCCATGAAGCCTCCTGGGTGATCTTGGGCCAGTCACTATCTTTCATCCTCACCTACCTCACAGGGTTGTTGTGAGGACAAAAGGAGGGTAGCAATTATGTACACCACCCTGAGCTCCCTGGAGGAAGAGTGGTATACATATGTGAAAAATTAATAACTAATAGGAGGTGCCACCCTAATAACAACTGGTAGTAGGTGCCAATTTGGACAACCTGAATAACAGAGGGAGCTGCTTTCCACTGAGTCGGGCCACAATGGGTCCATCTGGCTCAGTGTTGTTGACAGGACTGGCAGTGACTCTTCCAGGTTTCAGGTGGGTGGGGGTCTTTCCTGGCCCCTCCACCTGGAGATGCTGCCAGGAATTGATCCTAGGACCTGCATGCAAAGCAGGGATGGTGGCATGGCCACTGACCAACAGTCCCTTGCCAAGGTGTGGGGCACCCTTGGACTGAAATGAGGTTGCGTGTGTGCATTGTGCATTGGGTGGGGCTGAAGGAGCCTTAACGTGCCTTGCCTGTGGCATCCTCCTGGCTGGTACCAGAACTGGAGGATGCCACAGAACCTGCAGGAGGCTGGGTAACACTCCAGCCTGACACCCCACCAGCCTGCAGCTATCCCAGAAGACCCTCCCCCAAAGCTGCAGGAGTGCTTGACAGGTGGGCAGCATCTTGGACAACCAGAGCTACAGGAGACCTGCTACGTCACTCTCAGAGTCAGTCACTGTCTTCAGTCAGCTCCTCGAGCAACGCGCTGCCCTTCCAAGGATCCTGGGGCTGGGGAGCTTTGAAGGCCCATGGAAGTCCAGCGGTCCTTGCTGCACACTGACTGGTGGGTCTTTTTCCAGACATAGTCAATGCTGACAAGGCAGCTGGTCGAACGCGCAAGTACAAGATTATCTTCAGCCCTCAGAAGGTGAGTCTGTGACAATCAGGCTTTCTTTAGCTAGTGGGGAGCTTGGTGTCCTTGGACTTGCCCCTCCTGGCCTGGGGTGAGCTTGGCAATGCCCTGGCATTTGAACCCAGAGGCCGGCCAGATGCAGCACTGCCCAGTGGGCTCCTCTGGCCCAGGGCTGTTTCCCAGTGTTGAGGCTGCAAAGGTCCCCATCTTCCGTGTGTAACAACGCTGGTTGGGGGGGGGGTTGTCCTGAGGGGGCCAAAGGCACACACCGTGTAACGAAGGGCAGGGGCCGTGGGCTGCGTGGACCTGACTGTCTGCCCCACCCCCTGCAGTTCTACACCTGTGAGATGGTGCTGGAGGAAGAGGGGATCTATGGAGGTAAGTTTCAGGTATGCAAAGCAGGGCAGGAGGTGCTGTTCAATCTGGTGGAGGGGGGGGGGCTGGCATGCGTGATTGGGATATGACCGGAGGAGGACAGGAATTCATCTGGTGACCTGGCTGTCCAGCATCACCTTCCGCCTCTGCTTGGGTTACGTCAGGCATGCCGTGGAGGGCAGCAGTAGCGCAGGCGCCGTCTGAGCTACGGGCGCCACTGTGCTCTCCCTCCTGCTCCAGATGTGACCTGGGATGAGTGGTCCTTCTACCTGCTCCCTCTGGATGATGACATCATCAGCATGGAGCTGCCTGAGTTCTTTCGCGACTATTTCCTGGTCAGTATGCATGGTTCTGTTCTCTCTCTTCTCCCCCCCCCCCCAAAAAAAATCCCTTTTTATAGTAGCCTGAGTGGCATGAAAGTGGAGCTGCATTTGGCTTGGCTTGTGTCTGGCTAGCCCGTGCCCAGCCTGCCTGTTCTTTGCCCCGGTGCAGCCACCTGCAGATGCACGCCCTGAGGAGGGAGCCTTACAGGGCAGCTATGATGGGCACAGCCAGCCCGCCAAGGTAGTTCGTTGCCAGGTAGGGAAACCCCTCCCCATTGGAGCAGCCTCCCTCCATCCTGCCTGTGCTAAGCACCAGGGTTAATTGCTGAAGCAGCGTCCAAGGAGCCAACCAACCTGCCCACCCGAACTCCCTCGGCATCTAGATACGCTAGCGAGACTTGGCAGTATTAGTCACGGGCAGCCTGTACGAGAACGAGGGACACTGGCTCACCACTCTGGTCTGAAGGAAACAAGACAGAGAGTTCTCAAAGAATAATAGTTTTTATCAAAACGTGAAAATGGGCCAAAGCAAGGCACCTGAAATTAGATCAATTCAGGTTTGGAAATTGGAGGCAACTGAAACGAGATCCTAATGCAAACAGGGGGATCACGGTTCTGCTGCAGGGGCAGGAACCTCCGCCCTGGAGACCTCCTGCCAGGTGGATGGCGAAGCATCTGCCAACTCCAGCAGGTTGCCAGTGTTCTCCCCCTGGCTGAGGTGTCGGCCAAGCTGATGCTGCCGGTTCCCCCCCCCCCAGCCAGCGCCTTCCTTGTTGATGCGCAGGCGGCAGGGGGCCTAGTGGTGCCTGAGGCAAGCCAGCACCACGTCCCATGCAAGCGGGGGCCTGCCCACCACAGGACAGGACGATGTGGGGGACTCGATAGCGCTCCTGGGACAAGATGCAGCCCTGGCTGTGTACTGGACGGTGCCATGTTTGGAGAGGGCCTCCAGGCTCGGAGGCTGGCTTAGTTCCTGGGCGTGTCCCTTCAGGAGTGTGCCGGATCAGGTTAGGCTGCAGGAGCGGACTGGCTCTTTGCTGGCGGCTCCTGGCAGGCTGTTGATTGGTCGGGTTTTGTCCCCACGTCCGCTTTGCAGGGGCTGCTGCTGCTTCCCAGCATCCGGGGAAGACGGTCGTTGTGCTTGCATGGAGCATGTCTCAAAGAGGGGGTCCTGCTTTGAATGGAGCGGGGGTGGCGGCACCTTCAGTAGAGTAGGAAGTAGGGGGGTTGAAGAGGAGCCTTTGGACGAGGGCCTTCCCTCGCCAGCAGCCCCCGCACTGGTGGTTTCTCTGCCCCGGCAGGAAGGGGATCAGCGCTGGATCAGCACCGTGGCCCAGGCTTTGCAGCTGCTGAACTCCCTCTATGGGCCATTCACGAGGACCTATGGAATTGGCCGGGGTGCCAAGGTGTGGTGTTGGCAGGAGGGGTGTGCCCTGGACGCAGGGTGGGGCAGAGAGTGCTGTGGGAGGGAGGCTGAAGTGCTGCTTGGCTTGCTCCGTACTGGCAAAGCCTCGGCGCCTTCAGATCTCTGGGGCGTTTGGTGCAGGACAGGTAAATCACTGGGACCTGTCCAAGTGGCAGCACCAAGTGGCCGGGAGGGGGGGAGGCCGAGGCGGGGCTTGGGTCTTTCAGCTGGTGGCCGACAGTGCGGTTTGGTCTTCTCCCAGATGGTCCACGAACTCTGGTGCAAGGTAGTGGAGGAGAGCGAGGTGGACGGCATGGGCCGGAAGCCAGAGATTGGCCACGTTTTCCTCATGGACAGAGGTAGGGGCATGTGGGCTGCGTCTGTTTGGCTGGGCAGTGGAGGTCAGGTTTTGGCTGGGACCCAGCCTCCCAGTCTGTTGTCGCCCTCCTCTGGCCCAAGAGGTGGGCTGCAGCTTTCCTTGAGGAGAGGGGCGGGTGGGGCTTTGCCGGTAAGCAAGCAAGAACAGCCCCACACACTGGGGCAGTGCTGCTCCTTCAGGGTCCTGGGCTTTCCCCCAGAGGGATCGTTTCTGCTCTTCACACAACAGAGAAGGGGCCGGCCTGTTGAGGAGGGGAGGGGGCTCAAAGACTGTCAGTGTCCAAGGAAGAGAGGCTTTCGGGTCGAGGCTAAGCAGGCAGCAGTTCGGTGTGATGCCAGGTGGCACAAAGAACTGCTTGATGTGGGGGGGGGGGGGAGGGAATTCCGGCCTGTGGTCAGCATGAGAGAAGGGCAGCCTTGAGGGTGTCTCTGCACAAACTGGGGCATGTTGTCTTCTCAGAAGCAGGCTATATTGTGGTCAGTGGCCCACACTCCCAGGAAAGTGTTCTAGGGTTGCGGCCCCCCCCCTCTCTGTGAGTGTTGATGAAGCAGCCTCTGGGCCCGAGGGAGACCGGCAGGCAGGCAGCCGCACACCCTGCAGCCTCTCCCTGACCCGGGCGGTTGTTGCAGATGTGGACTACGTCACGGCCCTCTGCTCCCAGGTGGTGTATGAAGGCCTGGTGGACGACACGTTTCGCATCAAATGCGGTAAGCTCCCGCGGATGCTTGTTCCCGCTTCTTCTCAGAGGTCAGCTGGGGGCCCAGGCTGGACACTGTACAACCCCCACAGCTGTGGGTCTTTGGGCCCCGGGACACTTCCAGCCTGTGAGCAGCAGACAGGCCTCTGAACTGGCTTTCTGCAGGGAGTGTGGACTTTGGCCCAGAGGTCACCTCCTCGGAGCGGAGCATCAAAGTCCTGCTGAATGCCCAGGACAAGGTAAGGCCGCCGCTGCAGTTCCTCCTCCTCCCCCCGTGTGTCGGGGGGGGGGGCTGGCCCTTGTGGGAGGGAGAGGAAGGGCCGTTGATGATAGGCACAGCCAGGTGGTGGGGCAGGGTGGAGGCGGCCTCGTCCCCCGGCAGGCGGCAGCACTGGAGACCACCGAGGGTGGGCTGGGTGCTGGCTGGCCATGGTGCCTGGGTGCTGCCTCTCTCTGCTGTAGGTGTTCAGCAAGATCCGCAACGAGCACTTCTCCAGCGTCTTTGGGTTCCTGAGCGAGAAGGCGCGAAACCTGCAGGCCCAGTATGACGTGAGTGGGGTGGGGAGGGGTGACTGGCGGAGCTGGGGGGCACTGCCCGCCCGCCCGGCTGGAGCTGCTTCCTTCTTTTGCAGCGCCGACGCGGGATGGACATCCAGCAGATGAAGACCTTTGTCTCCCAGGAGCTGAAGGGCCTGAAGCAGGAGCATCGCCTGCTGAGCTTACGTAGGGGTCCAGGCTGGCACAGGGGTGGGTGGGGCGAGCGAGGCTGGCAGCAGCACCAGCGTCCAGGCATGGCTGACCTGCCGCCCTCCTTGTGCCACCTGCAGATATTGGTGCCTGTGAGTCCATCATGAAGAAGAAGACCAAGCAAGATTTCCAGGAGCTGCTCAAGGCGGAGCATGGCAAGAGCACAGCCCCCAGCCCCCCCCCCACCTCCAGCCCTGCCTGACCCCCGCATGAAGCCCAGCAGCCACTGGCAGCTGAGGCTGGGAAGCAGGTGACTCTCTGGACGTCCCTGCTCAAACCATCTCCCGCAACCGAGTCTCTCCATGCACGCCACTTGTTCTTTCTTGCATGTCCCCCCTGCCCCCGTCTAGAGGTCTGGATCAGGTCAGAAACCTGCCACTAGCGAACGCTGCAACACACAAGCCAATCAGAGTTAGCCGGCCTAGTCAGGAACGTCTCCTGGCCCTTGTGACCAACCCGTCGGGTTGCTGGCTTTGGGGAGTCTCCGTCGCAGATGAGACAGCCCCACCAGGGTGGGCAGACCCATGGAGCCCGCTGCCCCCTACTCTCGGCGGACCTTAAGGCCTGTGATAGTCGCTGTCCTGGGCCTCCAGGCTCGGTGTCCCATTTTGTGTCTCCAAACAGAAGGCAGTTGGCTTCATGCAATGTTTGCAGTGGGGGGAGGAAGGAGCCCTCTTTGCAGGGAGCTATGGGGGGGGGGGGGGCGCAGACTGGCTCTGACCTGTTCTCCTGACTTCCTCTGCAGCCCTACTGGAAGGGTTTAATGTCCGAGAGAGCCTCGGCTTCATCGAGGAGCATGTCGACCGGCAGGTGAGGGAGGGATTGGGGGTGGTGGGAGCCTAATGAAAAGAGGCGCGAGGACCGTGCTGGCTGCCCAGGGACGATCTCTCTGTCTTTTCGGGGGCAGGTCTCCCCCATCGAGAGTCTGCGTATGCTGTGCCTGCTGTCGGTGACGGAGAATGGTGGGTGCCTCGCTGCTGCTGGGGGATGTGGAAGGGGGGCAACGGGCGTTTCCACCTGCTGACGCCGGCCTGTGTTGCTTCCTGCCTCTCTAGGGCTTGCCCCTAAGGACTATCGCTCCCTGAAGACTCAGTACCTGCAGGTGAGGCAGGGGAGGAGTGGCCCGCCTTGTGTTCTCCTCCTCTTCCTCCTCCCTGGGGTTGCCCCCTGCTGGCGCCCTTCCCTGCTGCTCCTGGCGACTCTGTCCTTCCTCCTCCACAGAGCTACGGGCCAGAGCACCTGCTGACCTTCCACAACCTCCGGACCCTGGGGCTGCTGACCGAGCAGGTGTCTGGGGAAACTCTGACGGCGGTGGAGAGCAAAGTCAGCAAGCTGGTGACGGACAGAGCGGCAGGTGAGGGGCTCCACCCTGCTGCCCGCCCCTCCCTCCCTCCCAGCCTGGGCCCCCTTTGACCCAGCAGCAGGCTGCCTTCCCTCCTGGAAGCACCCCGGAGACGCTCCTCAGCAGGGGCCCCTTTGCTCTTGTCTTCCAGGAAAGCTTTCGGATGCATTCAGTTCGCTGGCCAGGAAGAGCAATTTCCGAGGCATAAGCAAGAAGCTGGGCCTGGTAGGTAGGTGGGTGGGGGGCAGGGTGATGGCAGCTGGCTCCTGGAATGATGATCCTGTCCCTCCCCTCCACAGATCCCACGCGTGGATGGGGAGTATGACCTGAAAGTGCCCCGGGACATGGCCTACATCTTCAGCGGTGCCTACGTCCCCCTGAGCTGCAAGATAATAGAGCAGGTGCTTCTTGGGGCTCATGCTAGTCACAGCCCCCACCCCGGGCAAACCCTCTGCTTGCTTGCAGGTGGACGGGGTGAGGCCTGTCCCTAGCTGCGGGCATCATTGCCCTGGTCTTGCTCTCTCACCACTGCCAGGTTCTGGAGCGGCGGAGTTGGCTGGGCCTGGAGGAGGTTGTGCGGTTGCTTGGCGGGAACGAGTTCGCTGCTGCTGCTGCAGGTGAGCGGGCGGGGGTCCCAGGGGAATCGGCGGGCCCAGACTGCCCCCTCTCCTGCAAAGGCAACAGCCGGGGGAGTCTCTTCAGCATTTCATTTCTGCCTCCTCTTTAAACAGGGGCGTGCCCCCCTCCACCAGTGACGGAACCCTTTCCTCCTTTGGATATTCTCCAAAGTAAAGACAGCTAAAAACACCCTCAGTAAAACATTTTTAAAAGCAAACCCGTAGTTCCCAATACAATAGCATGCAAGTGAGGTGAAAGGCAGGATCTAAATGGATAAGTGAAGCACTGTCCAAGGCCTGCACCAGACCCCAACCTGTTCCCCACATGGCTCTCTTCTTGGCTACAGCGGTGGAGGAGAATCCCGCCTGGGACTCCCAGCGCGTTGTTCTGGCCGTCTTCTTAGGAGGATGCACCTTCTCTGAAATCTCAGCCCTCCGCTTCCTGGGCAAAGAAAGAGGTAACTGGCAGCAGCTGGCTGGGCGCTGGCGCTGCCTGGCTTGCGAGGCACACGGAGCTGAAGGGAGGCGGGGCTGGGGAGGCTGGTACTTTTTCTCCATCAGATCTGAGGCAGAATCCAGCTTTGGGGAAGCCTCTTTGCAGGTGAAGGAGAGACCCTTTGGTGAGAGAACCACCTGTGCCCCGAAGGGTGTGTAGAAGCCTGCTGCCAGGCACGGGACAGCATCTGCTCAGCTGAGCTCCCTGTCCAGGACAGGAGGTGGATAAGGGAAGCCTGTGCAAAGTTCCTTTCCAGGCCCAGTGTGTGGCTTTTGTCAGGCCTGACACCCGCAGGGTGGCAGCTGGGCTTGTTCACTGCCTGGAGCCGTCTGGTGCCTTTCGGTTCTGAGCCGACTTTGTTCTGCCCCCTGGTTCCACTCTCCTCGCTTCTTCTAGGGATCACATTTATCTTCCTAACGACGGCCATCACCAACAGCGCACGGCTGCTGGAGTCCATGATGGAGACCAGGGCATAGCAAGGCAGCTTGGCCAGGAAGCAGCCCCCCTTCTGGCGCCCCGCAGGGCAGCACAGAGAGCAGCTCCGTCGTTCCCTCCTGCCTTTGCCCCCCCAGCATGGCCTACGTGCCCAGCAAGCGGCAGAGGCCGGACTCTTGCTGCCGTCGCGCCCTGGCCTGTGGCGGGGCCTGGACCCAGCTGCCGTCCAGCCAGTTCCAGTGTTACTTTTTCCTTGCCAGTTGTGGTGCAGCTGGTACTGGAGGCGGCAGCAGCAGCAGCAGCAGCAGCAGCAGACCTGTGCCTCGCCTGCCTTGGTCCGTGTGATACAATAAAGATAATTCAGCCTAAAAGATGGACCGTTGTTGTTTCTTCTCTCTTCCTTACTGGACAAGGGGTGGGTGGGTGGGTGTGTGTGTGTGTGTGTAAGTAAAATGAATGAGGCTAAAACGATGGGAAACAATGAGTTCAAGTGCTGATGCCTTGCAGGGCAGTGGCTGGATTTATGAGGCCTGGCAACAGGAGGGGGGGTGGCACCTTGTGGTCTTGCATGCTCCCACCCTGAGGCAGGCATCTGGCAGGCCATTGTGAGAGATGGGAAGAGGCTGGACTAGGCAGCAGCCAGGCAGGCTCTTTGGATGCTGGGGCCACCGCTGCTGTGCATGCAGAAGCCTGCGGCGGCTCAGGTCCCGCCAGCAGCTCCAGGTAAGGCAGCGAAAGCCCTGCTGCTGCGCTGAGTGCCCCTGCTGCTGGTCAGGGCAGAGTCCTGGCCTGGATCCCCCCCGGTGTTTGAAGAAGGGCCAGGAGGCTGCTGCCCGCCCGCTCGAAGCCTGTGACACACCAAGCAAGTCCGCCTGTGTCTCGCCTGAGCGGCAGACACGAACCCCCGGAGCACCCAGGAAAGCGGCACAGAGCAGGGAAGACGTGCTGCCCCGCCCTCTCTTTTAGGGCTCTGGACTCGATTCTGATTGGCTACTGCGCTTGTCCGCATCCCGCCCCCCCCCCCGCGACGGCGGCGCTGCTTCCGGGCACAGGAGACGTCTCGGCTCCCTGCGCTCCCATTGCCTGCCAGGGAGACTGGCCTGTTCCCCATTGGCCAGAGCGAACGCCGAGACGAGGGGCGTGGCCGGGCCGGCCGGCGGTTGTGGGCGTGGTCTGCGCCGTGGCCTCTCAAGAGGCAGCCAATCAGGCCGCTCCGGGGCTGAGTTTGAATCCGCGGCGCTGGCTGGGAAACGGCCGTGAATCCGAGCACCGCAGTCTGGGGAGCGGCAGGCAGCGAGCCCGGCTTGGGGAGCCGCTGCTTCTGCTGCGGAGGAGCCATGAGGAAGAGGTGGGCTGGGGCGCAGTCGCGGCGGGCGTGGGGGAGACGTGTGGATGGGCGTGTCGCGTGTCTGCGCTCTCTGGCAGAGCCGCCACCGCCGCCGCCAGCAGCCCGGGCTGGGCCGACGACCCGAGGCCGGCGGTGTTGGCCTGCAGCAGGTGTCCCCGGCGCCCGCCCTGGCAAGGTTCTCCCGCTGTCTGTCTCCTCTCCTTTCCAGCGAGGTCCTGGCCCACGAGTCGGTGGTGTGTCTGAACCGGGCCTTGGACCACCTGCGGGACATCTGGGAGGAGATCGGCATCCCCGAGGACCAGCGGCTGCAGCGCACCGAGGTGGTGAAGAAGCACGTCCAGGTGAGGCGGCAGCGGCTGTGCTCTTCTTGCCAGTGGCTCCTTGGGGGGAGGGCGCTGCGTTCAGCTCCCTGCTGTCTCCCCTTCATCCCTTTGAAAGCAAAAGGATAGCAGCCTTCCTCCGTTCCTCTGGCCTGTAGCCTGCTCTTGCCATCCCTGGTGCAGAGAGGAGGGGAAGAGCTCTTGCTCTCCCCTCTCCAAGGCACAGAGAGATGCTGCTTCCCGTTCCCCTGGTGCAAATCTGCCCTGCAAGAGCTGTGCCAAGGGATGAGTCAGAAGCCACTGATGCTGCTTGTAAGAGGCCTGGCGGCAGCAGAAACAACTCCCAGAGACAGGGACGACGTTTGGAGAAGTGATCTCCTTGTCTCTCTCATGCAAAGCTGTTTGCTGCTGCTGCTGCTGCCTCCAAGCCCCTCGGGCTGTCGTCGAGCAAACCGTTCTGAGCTCATGCAGCCAGCTGCTCTGTTGCTGCCCTTACGACTCAGTTGACGTATCAGCCTTGTGTGTCGCCAACTGTCCCTTCAGTGCTGAGAAACCATGTTGAGTCCAGTCCGTATTGATGTAGGAAAGTAGGGCACAAATAGCACCTGCAGCCTTTCCATCTGTTGGGGGCTCCTTGCCTAGGGCCATGATGGCGAACACATGTGTCACAGGTGACACGCCAAGTCATTTTGGGTGACACGCCAGCGCAGGGCCTCTGAGAGGAATTTTATCAGGGGGTACAAAGTTTCTTTTGGGTCCCTTCTCAAAGGGGGAGGGGGTAAAACAGGGCGGGGTAACAACAGCCAGAAAAGTCTCCGGAGTTCAGGTCTACCAGGCTTCCCGATGTGGCACCCAGGTCTACTTGCCTGGTAGATTTGGCCTCCCGGTTGGTCCAGCCTCCGTCTTTCACTCTCTATGAGGCCAGCTGAGATCCCAGGAAATTTCTGGGGCCCCTCCTTTGGCTCTTGGGCTCAGATACAATTTACCCCCCTCTCATGGGCCCTGCGCCAGTGTTTTCCCCCAGGGCCCTGATACACCTTACATTTTCGCAAAAAGTTTTACAGGCTTGTCTTGAACGTTTAGGGCAGGGATTTTGGTAGACCTCTTTCAAATTATTATCAAGTAAAACTCAGCAACAAAAAAGTCACTAATCGATTTAAATAAAATGCAATGTGTTCTACTGTATAGTTTTGTGTTCAGTTCAATTCAAAATTACTATTAAAAGTAGCAATAGTCAAAGTACTATTAAAAGTTCCGGGGGGGGGGGGGGAGGCACAACACACCAGCAGAGTCAAGTTAGGCACTTTCACATTTTTTGACACACCAAGCCCAAGTGGTTCGCCATCACTGGCCTAGGGCCTGGCATGTCCTTAGGGGCCACTGCTGTCTCTTCCTGCAGGGCCTGCTGGACATGATGATTGCGGAGGAGGAGAGCCTGAAGGCGCGTCTCCTGAGGAGCATTGCTGTCTGTCGCAAGGAGCTGGCAACCCTCTGTGGGGAGCTGCAGCTGGCTCCCTTTGAGGTGAGGCCCGCAGAGGCTGACGTTGCGGTAGTGAAGCAGGCCGCCTCTTGGACCAAGCCCCACGGAGCTCAGGGGTCCCTGTTCTTCTCTGTGTAGGAGGACGAGGAGACCACCATCCTGCAGCTGGAGAAGGACCTGCGCACCCGTGTGGAAGTGATGCTGAAGCAGAAGCGAGAGAGGAAGCAGGAGCTGAAGACTCTGCAGGAGCGGGAGCGGGATTTGTGTGACCTGCTCTGTGCTTCCCCCTACCGCGACGACGACGACAACAACAACAACAACGGTGTGCCCAGCCTGGAGGAGCTGGACCGCTTCCGGCGCCACTTGGCAGCCCTGGTGGCCGAAAAGGTCTGTGGTGGAGGAGCAGGGGGCGGGGGAGTGAGGGAAGGCTTGGACTCGGCCATGAACGTTCTGCTTTGGCTTCCAGGAGCACCGCCGGGTGGAGTTTGTCAGCACCAAGCAGCAGATAATCCTCTGCATGGAAGAGCTGGAGCATGCCCCAGACACGAGCTTCGAGCGCGACGTGGTGTGTGAGGATGAGGAAGCCTTTTGCCTCTCGAAGGAGAACATTGCTGCTCTGAAAGACCTGCTGCAGCAGGTGGGAAGATTTGAATCCGGGGGAGGGTGGGTTTCCCTTCTCCCCCCCCCCTTCTGCATTCTGTTTTGCTAAGGCTGGTCTTTCTGTGCCTTAGCTGGAGAGCAGGAGAGCTCGGAAAGAAGCTGCATGCGAGGAATTGCGCTCCAGAATCCAGGCACTCTGGCATCGGCTGCAGGTGCCTGTCGAGGAAAGAGAAGCCTTTGCTCCATACATGGCAGGATCCCGAGCAGAGACCATGAACGCCGTAAGCACGGTTCCCCCAAAGGCAGCGCGCAGCTGCACTCCATGCATGCAGCTGGGAGTTCGGCGATGACATGTGGCATCGCCAAACATCCGCCGTGCAGCCCTGGAAGTGCTCTGTGCCACGGTGGGCATTCTTACGGGCATCAGCAGCTATAAGGACTCCCTCCCCGAAGGGCTCCTGGTTAAACCCGTTGCCTTCAGGACCAGTTGCTGGATCCTATCCAAGGTGCTGCTTGGATCTTTGGGGCTCCCTGGTTCTTGTCCCAGGGTCCACAAACCCACTTTCTGAGGGGCAGAGCGTTTGCTCGGAGCCTGCGAGACACGGGCACCCCACATTTTCCAGCTCTGCCTGCTTATTCCAAACTGCAGAGCTATCCCTAAGTTCTCAGGCAGGCAGAGGACACTGAGGGAGGGAGGGGCTTGGGGACTACATAGCAGAGCCCAAACCTCATGATGTCCTCCCCGCCCCCTGCCTGCTTCTCTGTAGCTGCAGCAGGAAGCGGCTCGCCTGGAGGAGCTGAAGCTGCAGAATCTCCGGAACGTGGTGGTGGCCATCCGGGCAGAACTGGCGGACTACTGGGACCGGTGTTTCTACAGCGCAGAGCAAAGGCAGGCCTTTAGCCCCTTCTACGAGGGTGAGTGAGGGTCTTGTGCTGCTGCTGCCTGTCCAGGGCTGCCTCTTCCTTGCCCCTGACTGTGTGTTCTCCTTGCCAGAGGTCTTCACCGAGCACTTGTTGCAGCAACACGACGATGAAATTGCACAGATAAAACACTACTACCAGGCCCACCAGGAACTGTTTGAAGCGATCCACAAATGGGAGAAGAACTGGCAGCTCTTCCAGGAGCTGGAGGTAGCCATGAGTCACACGGGGAGGCTGGCCCAGGGAGCAGTCTGTTGAAGCCCACCCTGGGGTAAAAGCGTTTGCCCCAGAGAACAAATCAGGCCCAAGGGGCCCTCTTAGTGGAGCACATTGGTCACCAGCCGTCCCAACTGGGGAAGCGCACAAGGCAGCCCCCCCCTCTCCCACCACTGCTCCCCTGCACCCAGGCTGCGGGTGAGGCGCACTGCTGCCTCGCCTGGGGGCAGTATGCAGCCACGGCCACACTAAGCCCATCTGTGTGCAGCCCTAAAGAGCTGCTGTCTGCCCTTCCAGGCTGGCTGTCCCCTGATAGCCCTCCTCCTCCTCCTCCTCCTCCTCCTCTTTTAGAGAAAGGCAACTGATCCGAGTCGCTTTGCCAACCGAGGGGGTAACCTCTTGAAAGAGGAGAAACTGCGAGCAAAGCTCCAGAAGACGCTTCCCAAGGTACGTGGCTCTCTGATGCAGAGGCCAGGCTGTGTGACCCTGTCGGGCCTCTGTGCACGTGCAGAAAGGCGACAGCTTGGCTGAAGCCCCTCCTCCTCTCTTGCAGCTGGAGGAAGAGCTGAAGAGTCGGGTCGAGCAGTGGGAGGAGCAGCACGCGCAGGGCTTCCGGGTGAACGGGCAGCCCTTCGTGGACTACGTGGCGGAGCGGTGGCGCCTTTACCACTTGGAGAAGGAGAAGGAGAAGCAGGAGCGTGTGAGTGGGGGGGGGGGGCTGCGCTTGCTTGCTTGCTTGCTTGCTGCAGACCTGTGAGGAGGTGGCTTTCTCGGGCAGTGTGCTGAGCCCTTGGACACAAGGGCACCCGGGGGGAGCCTCTCGTAGGGCTGGGCACGATGGTGCCACGAGCTGCGGAGGAGCTGCCTCCCCAGGGAGCCGACGTCGAGGGGCCGGGCAAGGCAGCCAGCCTGCTGGGGGCTCCAGGGGCTCCCAGGCACCTCGTAGTCTTGCTTCTGCTCTTCTGGCCAGTGAAGAATTTAATTTTTTCAACACGGCATTCTTAAAAATTGGCCTGTTCTTGTATTATGTCTTTTAGTCAGATGCGAGTTGAGCAGCAGGCTATAAATATTACTTTGGAATAAAATGCAAAGCGCAACGCCCTCTAATTGGAGCCAGTTCTTGGCTTAACATCGGCTACAGGGCTACACCTCGCACCCCACACAGAGTACCCCCCCCCCCGCAGAGCGTAGGCTGGAGAAGGGCCTCTGTTGGAGGACCTGTGGTTTCCCTTGGCCTTCTGGCTGGGTGCAAGCAACTCCCGCCATGGTCAGTCTGCTGCCCCTTGAAGCCGTTGCTTTGGCCCCCTTCTCATTCTGTACGGGGAACAGCAGCTCGAAGCGTCTCTCTGTTCCCGTTTCAGCAACTCAAGAAGTCTCGCCAGACTGAGGAGGAGATGATGTACGGCAGCACCCCCAGCAAGAGGCGGGTCTTGGGTTTCACCACACCTGGCAAAGTGAGGAAGGTAGGAGCAGCATGTCGGCTGGGTCTGTGGCCCTCCCAGACCCTCGCTTAAGGGGCAGTTTGCTGTGGCGGCCAAGAAGGCACGTGCACTTGATTCTAGGCTGCAGCAAAGTCTCTAGGCTGCCAGAAGGAATGGTACCGCCGTATTCTACTTTAGGCAGCCCCGCCTGGAAGACTTGACAGGCTAGGCTGGTGAGGCCTGGCCTGGCAGCCATCTCCTAGGAGGGCAAGTTGAAGGAGCTGAACATGTTTAGTTTGGAGAAGATGGTGGAGGGGCAACACGATAACCGTCGCAGCAAGGAGGGAGCAGATTGGTCCTCTGTTGCTCCAGAGGGTAGGGCCAGGACAAGTGCGTTTCAAGTACAACAAGGGAGGCGTCCATTGACTGTTAGGGAGAACTTCCTGGTGGCACAAATTGTTGGGCAGCGGAGCGGCCTGCCTTGAAGGCGGTCGACTTTCCATCCTTGAAAGGCTCCAGAGCGCCACCTCTCGGACATGCTGCAGTTGTGGACAGCCTACAGGGGCTGGACTTGATGATCTTGTAGGTACCGCCCAACTCCAATTTTGATCCCTAGACCAAGTTTGTGAACACCTCTTGCAAGCAGCATCTCCCACAGATGTAGTGCGTGTTTGGATACAAAACCCACATGGCTTTCTGTGTCCCTGCATATTTTCCCACGGAATAAGCCAAATATCTTTCCTGCTTCCTTGTCCGGGAGTTCAGTTGAGCAGGTGGTTTTGGAATGGAGGTTGGAAACTCAGGTGGCTGTCCGATATCCATGTCCTCAGAGGAGATGAAGAAAAGGATGATTGACTGCCTCAGAGGAGGGACTAACGTGACCCTGATTGGAGTGGATGTGTGGTTGCAAATCCCATGTGGGGCCCCACGGCTGTACTGCCTGACTTGGTCTGGGCCTGAGGTGTTCCAAATGCCCCCTTCTGAGATGAACTGAAGGGTACAACTGAGGCCGCTGGGGGGGGGGGCAAGTCTGTAGTGGAGAAGTGGGTGGGAGTGGAAAGGACTCTAGTAACTAGTTGTAGTAACCCTTTGCTTCCTCTCCTGCAGCTCAATGTCACAGCTACCACCCCCAACAGCACCCTCCGCTCCGTCCTAGGGGGCTCTGTGTTCCACTCACCAGCGTCCCACCCACCACGTTCTGGAGGCAAGGTGAGCCAGCTGCAGAGGGAGGGAGGCTCTGCTGAAAGGAAGACTTGGTCCAGAAGCAGGACCAGTCGGGGCAGACAAGGTGACACACCTGTTCTCTCCTGCTGCGTCAGCAGTCCCCCGTCCGTCCCCCCAAAGGTCTCTTGCCACAGCCAGGCACGTTTTTAGCGGTCGGACCCTAAGTCCGTCCAGCTTCCTGGTTCTTCCCAGAGTGGGGCCAATCGGAACCTGCTGGGAAGTGTACAAGCAGCCTGCCTTGGACTCTGACAGGCCCCTCCTCCAGGCACTGTCTGGCCAGAGCCACAGCTTGGGGGGGGGGGGGGAAGCAAAATTCCATAAATTCAGAAGTTGGTGAATTCATAGCCCACTTCTCAACACAGGTCACAATAAGAACATGGCAGTAGAGTGATACTGAACAGAGATTCGCTTTAAAATGGTACAAAGGGCCGTTCTGCCCTGAATCTCCTGCTGTTGCTTTCGTTTTATTGCCTGAGAGGGAGCAAGGAAGACCCCGTGTCGTCGGCGGCGTCGTCCCCCGCCCAAATCCTGGAGGTGGTCTTTGTGGCTGTCAGTGTTCTGGTGCAGTTCCAAGGCCACTCCTCCCACCAGGGCAGTTGCCAGGGCTCTAACCACCAGTCCTGCTTGCCCCTCTGCAGCCTGCCCAGGCTCCCAACCATGCAGTCCTGAAGCCGCCTCGCCAAGGACACCTGGAGCGCAACAAGGAGAACATGGCCCAGCTGAACGGAACAGCTCTGAGCGGTGGGTGCACCCCCACAGCCCCCGCCCAGCGCACCTGCAGCATAAATTCTGTTGCCAGCACCTATTCTGAGTTTGCGGTAATTTGCCCTCTTCTCAATGCCTCTACTCCTCCTGCCAGCACAGCCCCTCCCTCCCCCCTTGCCCTGAGCGCAGATCACTGTCGCCTGCCCTCTCCAGTGGCGCAGGAGCGGTTTGAGCCCAGGTTGCCCAGTGCAGGCCTCAGGCTGGCTGGCAACGGAAGCCACACTCCGGTCGGCGGCTGCAGAGCCCATGGCAGACGCCGCTTCCTGGGGTGGGGGGTGCAGCAGTAGCATCTCCTGAGGTGAGCGTGGATCTGGTGGGCTCCTCCTGTCAGTTCTCAGCACCCAAAGGGGGTGGTGTTATCTCTCCCCCCCCACCTGCCACAAAGCCCCGATACCCAGGTCAGCTTGGATTTCATAGGCAAAGCAGCTGGAGTATGTGACCCCAGCCTGTGGTGGGGGGAGGGCTCTGCTCTCCCTCCTCTCCGGCCAGGACTGCCCTCCTCCTCCTCCTCTTTGAAAAGGGCCACGTCTGCTCAACCGCGTGCTGTGGAGGCCTCTTCTCCTTCCCTGCTGGCTTGTGCTAGGAAGGAGCTCCCCCCCTTCCCCCCCCCCGGCGGGTGGCTCTCTTGGCCCTCGTCTGACGGCGCTCTCCCCCTTTCTCTCCACAGCACGCACTTTCAAAGGCTTCCCAATCTGACCGCAGATCCCACCACCTCAATTCCACCCCTGTCACTCTGGAGCTCTAAAGGGCCACTGCCGCCCCCTGCTGGTTCTACCGAAGAGTGATGCCTTCTTGCCCAGTTGCTGCCCAGTGGGCGCCTGCCGTGCTGGCAGAGGAGCCAGCACCCCTTTTAACTCTTGTTTTTTACTGCAATGACTTTTGATAACAAAAAAAAATGTAAGCACCAATAAAGGTAAAGATGGAGGGTCCCTAAGCCAGGGCTAAACCATTCTGCTGTCTAGCTGTGGGGTTAGGCCCCTACGCCCCCCGGGCTTCCTTTCTCTTCTGCTGCCAGGCAGGAGTTGCCAGACAAGTGAGCTGGCTGCAGCGAATGCAAAAGCCTCCTGGCCAAAGCCGGGGGGGGGGGGGGGGGAGCTTGTTGGGCTGCCCCACCCCATGGTTGAAGACTGGCTGCCATTATGCCTCTTGGAGCTGGGGGGGGGGGCTTTCGGCCAAGCTGGGCCTAACCATCACCTTCTTTTCACTACAGTTTCTTGTTGTAATTTATTTGTATGCCTTGTTGTGCTGGGCCTGCTGAGCTCTTGGGATACTTAATTGTCTTGTTCTGAGGAGGGGGCCTGTTTCACACACACACACCCCCGCTCCTTTCTGTTGCACTTCACCAAGAACTGGGGCTGCAGTGGGTCGACCAGCTTCTGCCT
The DNA here is from genome assembly GCA_026170595.1 of Plestiodon gilberti rubricaudatus. Classification (NCBI taxonomy): domain Eukaryota; kingdom Metazoa; phylum Chordata; class Lepidosauria; order Squamata; family Scincidae; genus Plestiodon; species Plestiodon gilberti. The sequence continues at coordinate 376,157 of JANXHW010000007.1, read as the reverse complement.
GCAGCAAACCCAGGAAGACGGTGGCAGCATGAAGCTTTATTAATGAAACAAAAGTCCTCTGTCTGTCTTGTGTGGCTCAGCGCTGTATAAAGTATTCTCTGGCTGGGGCTGTGTCTGGTGTGTTTCAGTGCAGAGCAGTCCGCTGGCGTCATCCTGCTCAAGCTGGGGGAAGGGGGGGGCTTAATGGGGGCCCGGGTTGCTCTGCAGTTCAGTGCCTGGGCCCTCAGGCTGGGGAGAAGAAGGGTCCAGCCTTGGGCTGCTGCTTGGGCCTGCGTGGGTGTAGGTGGTCCATGGCCCACATACCACATCGACCACACAAAGGCCTCTCTCCACAAAGAAGTGGACCCTCCTTGGCTGGTCAGAGGTGGCAGTGTCTGCATGCCCCAGTTGGCCGTATTTGCCTAGAAACAAAAATAGCTGCCATGTTGTTTGGTCTTGGAGAAAGACTCCCCCTGTTCCCTCCCCCCACCCAAACCTTACTTACCCCAGCCCCAGGTGTAGAGATCACCAGCTCCTGCAAGAGAAGGATGATGCATGGAAAGGGGTCCAACAGGGGCTGCCCCTCTCCCGGCTGCTGCCCACCACCAGGCTTTCTGGGGCAGGCAGGCTCTGGCCTTAGCCACCCACAGCTTGATGGCCCTGTTGCTTCCCAAATGAGACGGCAAGCCACAGCAAGAGACAGCACTGCCTGACCCAGAGGGGTCTTAGAGGGGACTTGGTGGTGTTGCACCAGAAGTGCACGGGTGTGGTGTAGGCAAACGCCTTGCACTTTGGCTCCGTCTCCTTGGGTTTGGTGCCTGCGGTGGGTCTTCTGCCCTGCCAGGAACAGGCTGCCTGCAACATTCTAGCAACAGCGCCAGGCAGGAACATCCTGGACCAGAAAGGAGGCGTGTGCCCTGGAAAGACTGCGCTGCCTTGTGCCACTCCCGCCCCTGCAAGGCTCCTTACGTGTCACAGCAGCTGTGTGGCGTGACCCACAGCTGACCTTGTTGACTTCTGCCCCATGCGGCAGATCCAGCAGCGCAGGGAAGGCCTGGATTGAAATGACAGTCGTCTCTTTTTCGGGGCTGGCCGGCCCTGCCGCCTTCCGCTCCAAGGCTCCTAGGAAGAGGCCAACCATTCACGAGGGGGTGGCAGCGGAGGGCAGCTCTGCCCCCTGTAGCTTAGCAAGGGCCACCTGTGCCAGCCCCCTGCAGCCTCACCTCTGGCAGCCACTCTGCTCACAGACCCTCCTTTGGAAGGCAGGGCCAACTGTCCGGCCTCATTCCAGCCCCAGATGTACAGATCACCTGCCTCTGGCAGAGAGAGAGAGAGAGAGATGCAAGACGGACAGCTACCAAGCGCAGGCTTCAGGCCTGCTCAGCGGAGGACGAGGGGAGCAGGACCACGACAAGTTGTGCAGAAAGAGAATCTCCCCCCCCCCCCGGCTTGGCCAGCGGCCCTGTCTTTGATACACTCATCACAGATGCAAGAGCATCTAGGACCTGCCATGCTGGAGGGAGCACAGGGTGGCCACGGCGAGTGGGCGGCTCGGAAAAGGTTCTGGGCTCTGGCAATAGCATCAGGAACCCTGCGCCTGCGGGGAAGTGAGGAGGTGGGCCTCCGGCCGAGGCAAAGCCTGGGACTGTCAAGGCTGCTGACAGCGATTCAGGCCAGGGGCCTTTTCCAGGCCTGCCCCGAACCGGCTCCCCCACTGACCCTCCCGTGAAATGCGTCCGCCCTGGCTCTGCCCTCCCGCCAGAAGGGGCTGCTTCACTAGGAACCAGAACTAGCAACGTACCACTGATGCAGGCAGAATGCCAGCCCCCGGCTGCCACGTCCCCCATTGGCATGCCATGCAGGGCCTCCACCCTCTGGGGCTCTGAGAGGCTCTCCAGTGCTCCGTGGCCCAGCTGCCCGTGTCTGAGAAAGAAGAGAAGTACTGGTTCACCCATCCCACACAGGAAGCAGAGCACTGGGTCAGGTCCTGCAATAGGAGGGAAAGCCCATCCCAGACTCACCTGCTGCTGCCCCACGTGAAAAGCACCCCACCTTCATCCAGCAGCACCGCATGCTCATGTCCCAGTGCCAACTTCTGCACCCGCCGCAGGGCTGCAGGCAGCGGGGCAAAGAAAGGGGGCCAGGGAAACACATACCCCCCTGGCACCAGGGGAAGAGCTGGGGGCAGAAGAGAAAGGGGGTGGGGTCAGAAGTGGGCCAGACGGCCCCCACCCCCCAGGTCCCGCTCCTCTCCCCACCTGGGCCTGCTTCTTGGAGGCAGAGCTCCCGCTGCCAAGCTGGCTTCCCGTCCAGGCCCGGGGCGGAGCGGACCTCCCAGCCTTCCAGCACCGTCTCATGCCGCCGCCGCCGCCGCCGCAGCAGCAGGTGTGTCTCCGAGAGCAGCACGTCGAGGCAGTCTGGAGGCAGCGCACCCTGCAGCGCACCCTGCAGCATCACTGGGGCAGCAGCTGCTGCTGCTGCTGCTATGGGGCAGAAGGCAACATGAGTTGGGGAGAGAACAGGCAGACTGCGTCTTCTGCACCCCTTTCCCAAGCACTGTACAAAATAAAAGCAAAATGTGATCCGCCACATGCAACGAGGCCAAAAGGTGCACGCAGGGACCCCTGCAGGAAGGAGCCGCCTTGCATTGGGCCCCCTGCCCAGGGCACAAGTGTGCTGGACGGAGGAGGCCATGGAGGGAGGGGCTCCCTCCACCTGCCTGCAGCGATGGCGGAGGCTTTGTCCTCAGGTGGTGAAGGCACCCGGGAGCAGCAGCAGCAGCCCCTCCCCGGCCGTCGGTCTCCGGCCTTCTGCCAGACAGGCTTCTTCCAGGGTCCCCCCCCCCCCCATGCCCTGGATAGGCTTGGAAGCCAGGCCAGGTCACAGAGCACCTGTCACATGTTCTGCTAAATGGCAGGAGCAGTTTGAAGAGCAGAAGGTGGGTTGCGAGAAGGAAACCTGGGTGGGGCCGAGGCCAGTTGTGCTGCAGACGGCACGCCAGCCGAGGCTGGGCAATGGCGAGAGGGGTCTGAAAACGGTGTGATTGCTTTTACTCAGGACGGAGTCAGCCCATTGTGTCCAGTAAGACTTGTAATCCTCTCGTATTCAACAAAACACAAACACTTCCAGCAATGGTCCTCCTGGACTTGAGAGCCCAGTGGAACCGTCAGTACTGGCAGGCAGCTGTGCCCAATGCACTGTGAGTAGGCAGGCAGGCAGGCAAAGGGCAAGCCAGGGAACAGAGCAGGGCAACCTGCCGCTAGCACTGGGCTACCCTCTTGAGGGAGCAGGGCAGAGACCCGGTCTGGGCAGAGCATTAATCCCACTGACCATCAACATAAGAACATCAGAAGAGCCCGGCTGCTGGATCAGGCCCAAGGCCCTGGATCTAGTCCAGCTTCCTGTATCACACTGTAGTGGCCCCCACCAGATGCCTCAGGGAGCACACAGCCAACGAGATAACCTGTTTCCTGCTGCCACTCCCCTGAACCTGGCGCAGAGAAAACCTACTTCCAAAGCCAGGAGGTTGCTTATCGCTTGCAACCTGTGATGGACATTTCCTCCATGAATCTGTCCAAACCCCTTTTAAAGGCATCTAGGCCAGGTGCCATCACCACATCCTGTGGCAAGGAGTTCCACATATGAATTACACGCTGGGTAAAGAAATATTTTCTTTTGTCCGTTCTAACTCTCCCTCCACTCAATTTTAGTGCATGTCCCTTGGTTCTGGTGTTGTGCGAGAGGGAGAAGAATTTCCCTCTATCCACTCTCTCCATCCCATGCAGAATTTTATATGTCTCAATCATGTCCCCCCTCAGGCGACTTTCTTCTAGACTGAAAAGCCCCAAACGCTGTAGCCTTTCCTCATAAGGGAGGTGCTCCAGCCCACGAATCATTCTGGTCGCTCTTTTCTGCACCTTTTCCAATTCAACTATATCCTTTTTGAGGTGTGGTGACCAGAACTGGACGCAATACTCCAGATGTGGACTTACCATCGATTTGTACAAAGGCATAATGATATTGGCCGTTTTATTCTCAATCCCTTTTTTAATGATTCCGAGCATGGAATTGGCCTTCTTCACAGCCGCCGCACACTGGGTCGACACTTTCATCGACCTGTCCACCAGTACCCCAAGATCTCTCTCCTGATCCGTCACAGACAGCTCAGAACCCATGAGCGTATATGTGAAGTTTTGGTTTCTTGCCCCAATGTGCATCACTTTGCACTTACTTACATTGAAGCGCATCTGCCATTTTGCTGCCCATTCTCCCAGTTTGGAGAGATCCTTCTGGAGCTCTTCACAATCCCTGCTGGTCTTCACCACCCGGAAAAGTTTAGTGTCATCTGCAAACTTGGCCACCTCACTGCCGATCCCCAACTCCAGGTCATTTATGAATAAGTTGAAAAGCACCGGTCCCAAGACCGATCCTTGGGGCACACCGCTTTTCACCTCTCGCCATTGTGAAAATAGCCCATTGACTCCCACTCGCTGTTTCCTGGTCTTCAACCAGTTCCTAATCCACAAGAGGACCTGCCCTCTTATTCCCTGACTGTGGAGTTTTCTCAGGAGCCTTTCATGAGGGACCGTATCAAACGCCTTCTGAAAATCCAGATATATAATATCCACGGGTTCGCTCACATCCACATGCCTGTTGACCTTTTCAAAACATGTCTGCCTGATTCAGGCTGTGTTTATTGGTCCATGCCCAGCCCCCAACAATGGGGGGGGGGAGTTTCTGTCAGGCGTTCTGCCTGCTTTGGAAAGATGGAAAGAGTTGCGGGGGGGGGGACACGAGTTGCGGGGGGGGGGGGACACTGTAGTAGCCGTACTTTTACTAGCTAGACCAGTGTTTCTCAAACTGTGGGTCGGGACCCACTTGGTGGGTTATGACTAGATTTCTGGTGGGTCCCAGGTGATGGAAAGATCAGATAAGTAATTACCACAAGCCCTGAGGCTATTCAAAAATTAGAGAGCTACTAATTGCCCTTCAGAGAGCTGAGCTCCTGCAGTTTGCAAGATAGCTGCTAACTACCCTGCAAACAGCTGAGCTCTTTTCTTGTAAATAAATTTATTTATTTCTAGATCACTTTTTTAAAAATATCATAAAGCGAGATGGGTCCTGATAGAGTGTCATTTTAAAAAGTGTGTCCTGGTGCTAAGATGTTTGAGAACCACTGAGCTAGACCATTATATGCCAGGTGCAAGGGAGTGGCGACTGGACACAGGTATCTTGTTGTCTCGTGTGCTCCCTGAGGCATCTGGTGGGGCCACTGTGTGACACAGGAAGCTGGACTAGATGGGCTTTTGGCCTGATCCAGCAGCCAGGCTCTTCTGATGTTCTTATGTTCTATATGGTGCATTCTGATGAAAAAAAAAAGTCACACGTGCCTTCCTGAGGAGGAAAATCTAGGCATTTGGGGCTGTTTGAAAAAGACAAGTGGGGGGGGACTTGTAAAATTATGTGCGGTGTGCAGAAAGAGGGACAGCGTGGCTCTCGCTCTCCTTCAGTTCAAGACTTCCTAGGAAAGCGTCTGGCAGGTTTTGGCAGGGACCAAAAAGGGGGTCCTTTGCCACACACGCAGAACTAGCCTGTAGAACTCCTTGCCACAAGAAGTGGTGACGGTCGGCCACTATCTTGGATGGCTGTCCAAGGGGATTGGACAAAGTCGTAGAGGACCAGGGTTCATCACAGGCTCCTCCTAGGCAGATAGCTATGCACGACCTCCGCCTTCAGCAGCAGCAGTGTGTTTCGGGGGAGCAGTGGCGGCGGGAGAGGGGCTGCTTCTGCGCTTCCCAGTGGGGCGGCGGGACCTGTGGGTGGGGAACGCAACGCTGGCCTCGATGGCTCCCCAGGGGCCTGATCCCGCAGGGCTCGGGCCCCTCCTCCAGTCCAGCGGCTCCGTGCAGAGTGTGTGTGTGTGCGAGAGCATAAGTCCTGAAACTAGTCCAGCCGGGAAGCAATCAGAGGCCCGCCCGCCCGCCCGCCGCCCACGCGCAGAAGCCTTTCCCTGCCCGCCCCCAGTCCGAAGGTCGCTCACCGCCGCCGGCGGCCACAATTCCGACGGAGCTCCAGCTCGGCCTCACCGCGACCACCGGCCCTGGCGCGACCACCGGCACCGGCACCAACACCGGGCCCCCGAAACGGAACCCGCACTGGAACCAGCCGGCGCTGCTGCCGCCTCCCATGACCGGCCCGGAAGGGAGTCCCGCGCTGCACGTCGGGAAGCGCCGCTCTCGGAGAAGGAAGGAAACCCGTTCCCGGGCTGACTGTGCGCGTGCGAACCCGCCCCGGCTGCACCTCGTCTCCCGCGCGCGGCCTGCCTAGCCCCCTTTGCGAAGCGTGTTCTGCGGGCCCCCTTCCTTGGACACCCACCCCACCCCGGCGTGCAGTCCGACTGCTGGCGGGAGAAGCCTGGAGAGTTGCTCGCCCCGGCATGGGGCAGGCCGCGAGGGGCAGCGCTGCTGCCCCTGCAACTTTCTCCCCCCCCCCAGCAGCTTCGGGGCCGGCGCTCATAAGCCCTCCCAGCCGATCCTGGCACGATCCGCCACAGTATTCGCCCACACAAGCCCTGCAAGGAACGCCCCTCCCCCCCCCCAGCTGGAGGAGAGCCCTTCTAACCTTCGCCCTCTCAGGCCACCCCCTGCTGCTGCACCTTTCAGAGCAAGGGGACAGGCCAGGACAGCCAGGGATGCTTGGAGGGCTGGTCCCCACTGCCTTGGTAAGGCCCCAGCAGAGGGCAGGACAGAGGAGCCACAGGGCACCTGTTCTTGTGACCCCATCCTCAGCACCTGCCCAACCAGGCAGCCCCTATGCAGTCCTCCGGTACAGCGTTGACTGTAACCTTCATAGCAAGCCTCGTTTAGGAAAAGGTAGGTGTGTGTGTTCCAGTAACAGGTGCATATAACAATTTAATCTGCATTTCCATTTTCCCTCTAACTATGCCAATATGGGGCCATGCGCCACAGACCACACCCTTAACACAGCAAAATGGAGCATGGTCAACCGTCGTCAGGGGCAGCTCAGCACAGCAGATGCAGAGAGGGCCAGGGGCACCTGGCAGACTACGGTGGGGCAAAGGTGCGTTGGGCCGCTGGGTGATGAAGGGGCTGCACACTGGCAGGGCAGAGCAGGAGACCGAGTTGGAGGCCACCCAAGTCCAAACCAGGCCCCCTTGTGCTTGAAGCAGGAGGCTCTGCTGTGGTGCCTCTCCAAACGCTTCTGGCTGAAGACCTGCAGCAAGGGAGACCACCCACCGCTCCTGGCAGCCCCCTGGGCCCCTTGCTCCCCCTCCTGCAGCCGCTCCCTCTCTACCCCCACCGTTCTCTTGAATGGGTAGCTTCCCCCTCCCCACACACACAGGCTCCTTCGCACTCCCCACCCAGCCCACTTCCAGAAATACAAGGAGAACACAAGTTTGAGAATGATGTGAATTAGCACAACCAAAGAGACATTTGCAGTGTTCCATAGTCATGGCGCACAGGACATCGTCGTCACATGATTCTTTCCTGGCAAGGGTCCGTGTGATGATAGCCGCTCCCTCCCTTTGCCACAGAGCGGGAGAGCAGAATACATGCGGAGGCCGTGAAGTGGCTCAGGCACCGCCGCTGCTGCAGCAGCCACAGAGCGTGGAAGAGGAAGGAAAGCAGTTACTTCCCCCAGCAAGGAAGGACGGCCAGGCGGCAGGCAATGCAAGCAGCTCAGGGACCCTTCCCAAGGCAGCAGCCCGAGAGGAGGGGCCCCTCACCACCACCACCACCAGGCAGGCAGGCAGGCAGGCAGACGTGTGGAAGCCCCAGTGCAGCCAGCCCAAGGCAACGGCTCTCACTCGGCGGCAGCGGCTTCCCCAGTCCTGGGCTTGATCAGGCCATAGGACACGGCCTGGGCCAGGCACTCCTTGGCCACGGGGCCCACGCCGGGCTGGTCCTTCCCACTGGCCAGGACAGACAAGATCTCCAGCGTCTCGCTCTCCATCAGCTTTACCGCCACCTCCTTGTCGGCTGCCACCATGTTCCTCACCACCACCACGCCGCGGTGCTGGAGCTCGGTGCTGGGACTCAGCAGCAGGGCCTGCAGGATCTCCAGCCAGTGGACCGTCTGGGGAAAGGGCACCACAACAACAGCAGCTGGCAAACCCTCCGGGTGGAAGCCCAACAGGTGCCTTCAGCAGCAGCACAGGGGGACGGACGACCCCCTCGGGGGGGGGGCTGCCCAAGGGCCACCAGCCCCACTTGGCCACACTCACCACCTGAGGAATGCGGGTACAGATCTGGGGCAGCAGGGAGGTCAGCACAGCCAGCGTCCCCGAAGCCGCCTGCCGCAGCCGCTCATCGTCCTCGCCGCTGTACAGCACCAGCAGCTTCAGCCGGTCGCTGCCTTCTGCCAGAAAGAGCTCCGCCACCTGCACGGAGGGGGAAGAAGGGAGGCCTGCGTGAGGAGACCCCGCTCCTCCTTCTGGGGCAGGCAGGCTGCCCTGTCACTCCTCCTCCTCACCTCTGGGCTGAGGCTCATGTTGCACATGCACTCCGTGGCTGCCAGGCGGATCATTTCGTGCTCCTCAAACATGTAGCCCTCGATCATGGGCACGGCCTTCTCCTTGAGAATCTTCTGCCTGAGACAAGGAAGCAGCCAGAGAGGGCGTCAAGCCTCCTGGCTCCCAGAAAGCAGGCGGGGGGGGGGGGGGCATGGTGGCCAGGCCCTTCCTCCCACAGTGGCTGCCTTACCTGAGCCGCTCACTGGTACCTGCCAGGTTGGTGAGAGCCATGAGCCCCTCAAAGTTCTGCAGGCCAGGGCGGGCCACGTGCAGCAGGCCCACCAGGGGCCGGACCACCTCGTAGATCTGCAGCAGACAGACAGAGCAAGGCAGCTGGCGTCAACACGGGCCCCCAAGAGCCACACAACCCTCACCCTCCCGAATGCAGCCCCCCGCTCACCCGCTCGCCTGGGAAGGCCATCTCCGGGGCAGTCGTGATGGTGATCTTGGCCAGAGCCTGTGCGGCCTTCGTCTGCCCAGCTTCAGTGCCCTCCAGGGCCAAAGGGATCAGCGCCTGGAGGGGGAGAGAGCTAGCGTCATAAGCCAAGCCACTGCTGGGGGGGGGGGAGGACAGGGCACGGGGTGTCATGCTCACCTTCCCCCCTCCGTGTGCTACGATAGCACCTCTGTCCTCGGGGTCTTCCACTACAGCCAGGAACACTCTGCGGACACAGAACAAACGCTGACCTGGAGCCCCAGAGGCCCCCCCCATCCACCCCACCGGGCACCCGCCAGCTAGTCACTGCCGCTCTGAGCAGGGGGGGCAGGCAGAGGCCTGGGAGCTGGCGGTCACGGGCCCCCAGAAAGGCTTCAGGGCAAGCTGGGGACTGGCACCACCGGAGGGGGGGCTTCTCAGAACCCCAAGCAGGGCAGGGCACAGGGTGCCCAAGGCCTGGAAGCCTGGAACCACCGTGGGCCCCTGCCGTGAAGCCGCAGCTCAGCTATCTCTCAGACCTGGGGAAATTCTAGGTGCCCCTTAACTTCCTGGACTGGGTGATCCAAGGAGAGAGTCCTTGAAGAGGGGAAGCTGTTGTGGGGCACCTCCCAAAGACCTGCGCCTGGGGCGGCGGCAGCAGCAGGGCCATGGACGGCCGCCGGGGAGAGTGCCACCACGGGCCGGGCTGGCCAGGACAGGACAGCCTTGGCGGAGGCACTGCTGCCTGCTTGATGCCCACCTGCTGCTCAGCCAGCCTCACCTAGATATCAGCTCTCGGCAGGCAGGACTCAAGGACGGGCTCTCCCGCTTCACCATGCAGCTGAGCGCCGACACCACGCCAGCAGCCAGCAGCTTCCGTACACGCCGGTGCACAAACTCTGGCTGGTCCTAGAAACGCAGTGGAGATGTTGTCCAGGTGGCCCAGCCCTGCCTCCCCCCCCACCTTCCACTACTGGGCCGCCCGCCCGCCCGCCAGCCAGCCAGCCAGGCTCCGCCCATTCCCTCCCTCGACAGCGACATTTGCAAGGCTTTCCACTCTGACCCAACTCCGGGGGTGGCCGGACAGCCCCCTGAACTGCTCGCTGCCTGCCGCCTTTGCTCCCTCCTTTCCACTCACCTTTGGGTGCTTCTCAGGAATGCGCTGCTTGGCATACTTGGCCAGCTCTACCATCTGGGGGTCTGGCTCTTCGTGGTCGTAGCTATTTGTGCAGTTGACCAGCGTGGAGGCCACCGCAAACAGCACACTCCGGTTCTCTGACTAAGGGGAGGGAAGAGAGTCCCTCAGCAGCTCTGTCGCTGGCTCTGACTGAGGGGATCGATCCCCCGCCTGCCTGTCAGGCTCTAGCCCTGCCTCCTGGCCGACACCCTTGCTGAAGGAGCACCCCCCCCTGCCAAGACAGCACAGGCCTCCCTCTGACTGGGGTGGAAATCCTGCTGCTGGCTATTCCACCTGGGCCCCATCAGCACCGCCAAATGCCCCTCTCGCTGGGTGCCTCACAAAGCCTGGCCCCAGCACCCCACGCTAATGGGGGCTTGCACCTGGCACAGCTGCTGAAGGAAGGTTCAAGACGTGGTTGTCCGAAGCAGGCCTGCGCAACTCCCTGCGATGGGCTCTGGGAGGCCACGCCCCTTGCCCCGGCTCTTACCCTTGCCAGCTGGAAGAGGGCCTGCAGAGCCCCCTTGTCCTCCACCAGCTCTTCCTTGACGTCTGCGTCCAGGGTGAGGAACGCCAGGCCCTCCACAGCCCAGTACCGCGTGCCAGCTTCCAGGGCCTCGTTGCACAGCCACCTGAGTGCAGAGGAAGGCACGCTGCTGAGGCCTCTCCTCCAGCAGGAGTCCTGCTTGTGCCAGGCCCGCCCGCAGGGCAAGGCCCTTCTTTCTGCCAGTGGCCAGGCCCCTCCGCGCAGAAGGCAGCACTCACTTGCGACATTGCTTGGCCAGCTTCAGGGTGGAGCCTTCGGCAAACTGCTTCAGGCTGAAGTCCGTGCCCCCTGCCGAGCCCAGCTTGCAGAGGCCCTGGAGAGAGAAACCGTTTGCTACAGCAGGGAGGGCACCCATCGTGCGCGCGCACGCGCGCACACACACACACACACACACACACACACACACACACACACACACACACACACACACACCCTTGAGGCAGGTTCCAGACTGCGACCCAACGCTGCTCCCTCCCTCCCTCCCCAGCCGCAGCCGCCTCCCTCTGCTCACCACCAAGGCACGAATGCGGATGCTGTCGCGCTCACTGTGCTTGTAGATCTCTTTGAGCAGCGAGACGCCATTGGTGGTGATGAAGGCGGCCCGCTTGGCCTTGTCAGCCGCATGGATCAGGGCCTCCACTGCCACCAGCTGGTCGGCCTCCCGCGACGAGGCACACAAGGCCAAGATGCTTTCCATGATGCCACTCAGCTCCAGCACTCGGTTTCCTGCCTCCGAGGGGCCCTGAAGGAGGCACGATGTGGTGTGGATGGCCCGTAGCTTCCCAGACACATCGTGGCCTTCGAACCAGCCTCTGGAGGAAGAGAAACACACAGACTGTCTCGCCTCGAGCAAAGGCGCTACAAGCCAGCTGGATATGTCCCAGAGCCACATCCCTGAGCCTTCAGAATGCCAAAGACATGCAGACTTCTAAAGCCAGAATCTCCTGCACGGCTACCCAGGCAGCTACTCTCACTGCCGCCATGAAATGTCCACAGAACCCAACTGCTGAAGGGGAAACGGCCAACAGCAAACCACGCAGCACCACTGCCTCCCCCCCCCCTCCTGCTAGCAACACTCAGCCCCTCCTGCCTTATCCCAGAGCCCCCACATCTACTCACTCGCCAACTCACCTGACGTAGTCCTCGCAGAGCCGGCAGAAATTCTCCCGCTCTGCGTCGCACTTCAGGTCCTCGTAGAGTTTGCTGAGCAGGACGGCGGCGCTCATGTGCGTGTCCTCCGTCACACGCAGGCCCCCAGGACTGTGGCGCACTGTACCACCCACTTCCAGAATCTCCTGCAGCCCTGCAAGGACACACTTGCTCAGCAGCGCTCCGGGGGGGGGGGGGGGCTTGATGGGAAACAGGCCTGGGCACCTCTGATTACCTTGATCAATGACCCAAAGGGTCAGGGAGTTGTTGGGGGTCTGCAGCGACTTCCGGGGCCCCACGCTGATCAGCAAGTTGAGGATGCTGTCTCTGCCGTAGGAGGAGATACTGTCCCGCGTCAGGGCCTCGAGCAACTGCTTGAGAAGCCACTTCAGCTCTTTGGAGCCCTCTGTAAGAACAGCAGCAAATGTGTCATGGGAGCAGCATCGGCACCCAGAGAATACTAGTGACAAAACTCATTCTCCAACGATTCACCGCCTGCCAGAATGAGCAGAGGGGAGAGTCTGGAGAGCCCTGTAGCCTTTGGTAGAAGGACAGGAGCAGTGAGACAAGGGGAGGTGCTGCTAGTGACCCCAAAGCGGGAAGCCTGCAAGACCTTTTTGCAGAAGCATGATGCAGGGCCAAGCAAGAGGGGTTTGCTGCCTTGAGAGTACATGTGGCTCAGGCTGAGCAACAACAGGGCAAGCTTCTCCAGGAACAGCTGTGATACCCACCCAGACCAGCCCATCGCTCCCAGGGAACAAGGTCCCAAGTAGCTGCCTGCCGGCTGAGGCCAGAGCCCTGCCCACAGCTTCCGTAGGAGGACCAGCGGAGACTCACCCAGCACCAGAGCTCCCTCCTTGCCGGGCACGTCCCTTTGCAGCCCCTCCTTGAGGGCGTCAAACATGACCTGCAGCAGGCTGTAGGTAGCCAGAGAGACCTGCTCATCCTCCACCTCCAGCGCAGCAAAGAGGCGCCGAGGCCCCAGCTCCGCCAGGATCGCCATCGTCTGCAAGGAGGGAAGGACACCCCCCTGCTCAGACCCAACCTCAGCTCTGCTCTCTGGAATCACCGGAGTCTGTGGGTGGCCACAGGCAAGATGGCTGCCACTTCGCACAGGCAGGCAGGCAGGCAGGCAGGCAGGGCTGAGCAGGAGCCCGAGGCCAAGGCAGACAGCGGCTGCAGCTGGAGCCACCCAAGGCTGCTCTCGTCTGAGAGGCAGCTGAAGCGACTCCCCTAGACGGGCTCTTGCCCTGCGAGAGGCAACAAGGACCTCGCTTTGGTGGAGGGGAGCTCAAGAAGCAGGTAAGGAGGGAGAAGCCTCCTCCCCCACTGGGTCCCACAACAGCTGCTGACTCCAACAGTGACCTTTCATTCAGGGCTCTTCTGTGCACAACCAGGTCCCACTCATTCTCCAAGGTCTTAAGACCACAACACCCACTGGAAAGACCTGTCCCCTCATTTTGCACACGTCACGTGATGGTGCAAAGTAACTACCTAAGATCTACTCACCCGGGAACGATGACCTTGGCAAAGGCCGGTGAGAGTCCGCAGTGCCGCCAAACACATATCCAGCCGGCCCGTGTCCAGCAGCTGCAGCAACAGCTGCACCCCATTGCTCTGGAAAATCTTCTCAGCACCAGGTTCCTCTCGGGCCAAAACTATCAAGTTCTGAGCTGCCTGGCCAGGAGAAGAACCATTCTCAAGTCCTCAGCAAAGAGAACCATCTCCTGCCTTCCCCCATCAGATCACACCAGCAGCAGCAGCAGCAACACTGACTACAGCTGATTTTCGGAACTCTTGGCCCATCAGAACTGTCCTCTGCACGCTCTAGTATGGTCCAGAGAGCCAGGGAGGCCTCTCCCCTTGTGGGCTCTGGTCACACAAAGCACCAGAGCACCACATCCACACCGCTCTTCCCATCAGGCTGCATAGAACCTGTGCTAAATCACCACCCACCCCAAACGGATTCTGTGACCAACAATATTCCTGACTGCACTTGCATAAATATACTTGCATAACATATCCTGGTTTTGCCAGACATCAAAAAGGAGAAAATACCATTTACAGAACTGAAGCCTTCCCACTGAAACAGAAACCCTGCGCACCCCCAAGATTTGCTCTGGCTTTTGCCTACATACTGCCTTACAAACGGCAGGCTCAGTCTTTTGGAACTAGAAAATGGAGATTCACAGGATACCATATTCTACATGCACACACAAGGCCCACCACACGCAGGGGCGGCGCATCCACAAGGCTAGATGACGTGGGCTGCATCAGTAGCAGATTACGGGGGTGGACAAAGGGCAGTGGATCGGGGAGTCCTTCACCCCAAGGCTGCCTGCTCCCTCCAGCTTGCTGCAGATGCAATCGACACCAATTCCTTTTGTGCCCGCTAAAAGTGAGCGGAAAGCAGGTCACCTGCCTCCTTCCTTTGCGATTCCTGGTGCGGTTTCTTCAGACACAAGAGTGCGGGCCCTCTTTCAGTCACGTGGTCCCTCCCTGTCCCAGCCTTCCACGTCTGAAGAGGCCATCATGCCAACAGCAAGGTATGAGGCAGAGGCGGCATTGGATGGCATTCCAGATCACACCACCCCAATCACACTTCGCCCCAACTCAGCTGGAAATTGGGCTCACCTTTTGCTTCTTGTCCACATCTTTTTCTTCAGTGTCCAGCAGCAGCTGAAACATCTGCTCCACTTTGGAGTCTGTACACGACATGGCTCTCATCTGAGACAAAGAGACACTGAGTGAGAAGCTGGACGAAGCAAGTACAAGCCTAGTGTCAGTGTTGCCACCGACACACACAAAGGACCTGCAGTAGCCCAGCAGCAGGACACCAGAGTCCAGAATCCTGGGTGGGGAGCAAGGCAGCCCTTGGCCAGGACCACAAGGGAAATACCTGGGCTTTCTGAACACCCTGCCTGCCTGCCTTCCTCCTCCTACCTTCTCATGCATGCTACTGCCAAGGCTGCGCAACGCCTCTTGGAAGGCCTTATTCTTCGGTTCCAGACTTGCACACCTCTGCAAGTCTAGGACAGCCTGATCAAGGCGGCCCAGTTTCTGTAGGGCTTGGCTACGACGGAAGAGGCTCTTCACATCACGCCCATCCGCTTGGATAGCTAGATACAGATAAGAAGCCATAAGGAACAGCAAAGGCCTTCGGCAGACAGAGCGGACACGGCCCACCCCACTTACTCACCTTTGGAAGCATCCAATTCCGCTTGGACATAGTCTTCCTAAAAAGGAAATGAAACGTGCCAAAGAGCAGAAAACCAGAGCTCCGCACTTCCCAACCGCGCCACGGAAAAGACCACAACGTGCCACGTTGCCACTGGAGTCCCATCCAAGGGGCACCCAACGAGCACAGAGGGCCTCTCCCCACTTCCACCATCACAGCATCTCTGGCTTCATACTGGACAGGAGCACAGGCGCTCCTTTACCACCGAGTAGTTCTGGGGCGGACCCACGAAGAAAGGGTGGGGGGCGAGGGGAAGGGGCAGGAAAGGCCAGCCCCCTACTTCGCTGCTCAGGTCCTGCTGTGGGCGGCGCGGCCTCCAGCGAGGCGGCGAACTGCAGCTCGCTCGTGCCCCAGCCTGGGCAGCTGGAGGGACCTGGCCGGCCACACGTCCTGGCTGCTTGCCGCCGGGACGACAGAGGGCCAGGCACATCGGAGGGGGCCACCCCCCCCCCGCGGGCGCTGCACTCACGCGCTTGAGGTGGGCGGCGGCGCGGTTGCGGAAGAGCAGGGCCCTCTCCGGGCAGGGCTGCGGCTCGGGCGGGCAGAGGCGCAGGGCCCGCGCGTAGGTCTCCAGGGCCTCCTCGTAGCGCCCCGCCTGGAACAGCCCGTTGCCCTCCAGGCGCAGCTCCGAGACCTGGACGGGGGGGGGAGAGAGGAGGGTGAGTGCCGGGGGGGGGCAGGCCGGGGGGGGGGCCACCAGCCGCGCACCTCCTCACCCTCGCCGCTTCCTCCATGGCGCTCTGCGGTGACGTCACGCAGACGCGCCCGGGCGGGGCGAGGTCACGGGGGCGGGGCGAGGTCCCCTCCCCCTCCCCCCCGGGCGCCCTCGGTCCCCTGCCGGAGCCCCTTCCTACCTTGTGCGCCGCCGGGCCCCGGCCTCTCCGCCGGCGCAGGAAAGGCCGGGCCGGGCTCCGGCGGAGGCGGCAGAAGTGGAGCAGGTCGACGGCCAGCAGCGCCAGGACCAGGCAGCCGTAGAGCCCGGCGCCCAGCAGCGGCAGCAGCGCCGGGGTCCTGCGGGGAGAGCGAGAAGGAGGCGCGCGGGGTCAGGCAGGCAGGCAGGCAGGCAGGCAGGCGCCGCGCCCCCCTCCCGCCCCCCAGCCCCGGGGGCAGCGGCGGCAGCAGCAGCAGCAGCTCACCGCGGCGCCGCGGGGGGAGACCGCGCCGACGCGCTGCCGTTCCGGAGGCGCTGGAACTCCGGCCGGGGGCAGCAGAACTTGAGGCCGGGGGGGCTGGCGGGCTGGCAGCAGAAGGCGCGGGCAGGCGGGTCGCTGAGGCGCGGGCAGTAGAAGCCGGCGTGGTGGCGCTCGTCGGGGCCGAAGTAGCTCTCGCAGAGGCGGACGTTTTGGGCCGGAGCTGGAAGGAGGCGAGGCGGGCACAGCTCAGCGGCGCCCACTGGCCTGCGAACCCTGCAGCCCGTGGCCCCCGCCGCCTGGCGACCGAGTCCTGTCCTGGGCCGAACCTCGGGCTTTCTTGGGCCAAGCCAGCTGCCTCTGCTTTGGTGCCCAGAGGGTCCCCTTCCCGCTTCCCTTCTGCCCAGAGAGACCGGCCTGCTGCTGCTGCCTGCTGGTGTAGCACGATGATGGGAAGGCCCCGGCCGGTTCAAATCCCACCCCAGCCCCAGCGATGGCTTCAGGCAAGGAAGCCTCGATGCCACCAGCCCCTGCCCAAGCAGAGGCACCAGACTGACGGTAGTGCTCTATCCTGGGAGGAACAAAACAGGCCATCACCATCCTGGCTCACCGGAGGGCCAGCTCAACGCACCCCCATGGCTTGATAGCTGCAGCAGCAGCAGCAGGTTTTCCCTCCAGCTAAGGCAGAGGGTGACCAGTTTCACCCCAAGAGATGGTAACAAGGTGATTGGGGGGGGGGGGTCCCTGCCTATTGGGGATGGAAGTCAGGCGGGAAGGACTGTAGTGAGGTCACAGGATCCTGCCCCTCCCCGCCTGGGAAACTCTTTTGGGACTGAGCACCTGCTGGCCACACCTGGGACCTAACGCCATGTCCACCAGCGCATGAGAATGTATGCTGCAGCATACTCGGGTCATAGCTTATTCAGTTGCCAGAGAGACTCCCTACAGAATGAGGGTGGTGGAAGCATCTCATGCTACAGTATTGCTGCAACTAAGTAGAGGTGAGCTGATCCCCCGCCCCTGAGGAGACCCAGGCACAAGTCTCATACCTGGGGGGGGGGGTTGCACTGCACAGCTGGAGCACCTGGGTGGCAGCAGTGCTTGGTGGGGAAAGGATAAAGTGGGGTGAGGTACAGTACCTGTCCTCAGGACCACCGGCAGCAGGCTGAGTGGGAGCGAGAGCAGCATCTTCCCGGCCGCTCTGAGAGCTGAGGCAAATCTGACCCTCTCCTAGGGAGGGAGTGCAGAGAAACCACACAGCCCTGCCTGGCTCCCGCATCCATTACCGGGCCCCATCAAGCAGCCTCCCAGAGCCATTAGGGCCTGCGGCGGCAGCGGCTGCACTTACGGCTTGCCTCCACAGGGACCTGGCCAGACTGGGGGCGGGGAAGGCTCCATTAGGGAGGGGACTCTGCGCAAGGGGGTCCAAAAGCTGGCCTGCAGGGGCAAGTTGTGTCCCGACAGGCTCCCTGCTGTCAACCCCTTCCCCCCCCCAGGACTTCAGCATCCTCCCTCCCTGGTGGGCTTTTCCCAAGGCATGCCTGGGCAGGCTGGAGGGCTTGCTCTTGGATTTGATGTGTGGGCAGGAGAGGACCAGGGCTCTCAGCCCAGCAGGACCTCGCCCATCAGATTTGGCAGAAGGGCAGCTGTAGTTCCCACAACCAAGAGGCCTGTGGCACTCTCTCTGCAGGTGAACATGCTTGTGGCAGTGAGTGAGCCAGAGCCGCCTTGTCAGAGGGAACACACAGCAGTCTCTCCCACACTCACCATGACGGTGTCATCAAACGTGTGAATTTGCTTTCTCCTGAATCCCCCCAGTGGTCCTCCTTGCCCAGTGTCTCCAACGCAGACTGGTGGTAGCTCTTTGGGGTCTTTCCCAGTCCTGCCTGGAGATGGTGCTGAGGATTGCACCTGGGCCCTTCTGCATGTGCACCGGAGAATCTAGCACTGAGCTTCCCGTTTCTTCTGCCTGCTTTTGCATGCCCATCTCAAAGAGAAGACCCCTGCTGGATCAGGCCCAAAGGGGCCCACCTAGGCCAGCATTCTGTTTTCCAACAGGAAGCCCACAACCAGGAAAGGCAGACCCCCACCGCTCCCCCCGCCCAGGATTCAGAGGTGCCCTGCCACTGGAGGTGGCACAGAACCAGCAATGTGGAGTCATTGTCTGGTCTCCTTCGCAAGTGGTTCCCCCTAATGGCCGCCATCACCCCATCGCGAGGCAACCAGTTCTGCTGAATGCTCCCTCGCCACCCCATCTCCTGCGAGTTCTGCCTGCTGCTGCCGCCACCCCTGCTGAGCAAGGGTGGTGCCCATGCAGTCTGTGAAATGCGAGGTCTTCAGCCAGAGCCCTGCAGGTGGTCTTTGGCAGGAAGGGCACAGTTGTGACACTGACAACAGACCCAGTCATCGCTCTCCCGGTCTTCCAAACATGCTACTATTGCTGGAGTTTATTCTTAATCTAGAGAAAGCAGCTCACTGCACACCCTCTCTTCCAAATACCTTGTCCCTCATTCAGGGTCATAGAGCCCTCCATTATTACAGGGTAAACCAGAGGAGCAGCTCAGGCAAGGAAATGAGAGCTGTACCAGAGAAGCCAGCCTAGCACTGACTAGGGAAGGCGCCAGTCTGCCAGGCTCTGGCCTAGAAGCAGAGGTTGGCTGCTTTCCAGTCCCTCCATCGACATGGAAGTGCTGAGAAGGGCCAGTCTCTCCCTGTCTCCTGCTCTTCCCCCCCCCCCCAGAGCAGACCACATGTAGGTGTGCACAGCTCCACCTGCACGCACGTACACACACACACCCAGTGTGTTCTGGCAGAATGAATACCCCTTCCCCCAGCCCCTCAGGGGAGCAGCCATGCCAGCTTCAGGAGTCGCAGGCTCCAACAGTGGCTGTAGCAGCCTTCTCTCTGCAGAAGGGGACAACTTGGATGGGCTTCCTACTCAGTCTATTCCTGGGTCAGGGTGCCTTTGCCCTGGGGAGGGCGAGCACACAATGTGAGCAGGCCTGGTCAGTGCCTAGGGAGGAGACTGTTAGGGAGCCCCCCCCCAAGTATGCTACCTTGAAAAGGGGACTGGGGTGGGTGGCTGGAGGCACCAGCAACACCAATAGATAAGCAGCCTGCCCTGCACATGCCCTCCCCACAGATTCAGGCCACGTGCCCACTGACAGCCCCCTTCTTCTCTGGCCACGAGGCAGTCGCTATCTCCACTGTCTTGTCGCACAGCAAGCAGCCAGGCAGAGAGGATGCCTGCCGAGGGTGCAGCAACACCTCCCTTCGCCAGTCCCTTAAAGGGGCCCCTTGTGGGCTGTGACAAGACCAAGTGAGGCAACCAGAACATGCAGCAAGGGGGGGGGGCAGCAAGAGCTGCTCCCAGTGTTGGCTTCCGCACTGTTCCCAGTCGCCCCCAGAAGGCTTGGGGAGTTCCAGACTAGAGGCCCGCTTAGGTAATGCAGGTCCCCATGGCAACTAGAGGCAGGCACTGGCAGAAGGGGAGGGAACTGGTTGCTGAGATCACCAAGGATAGCTGGCCGGGGGGGGGGGGGGTTGTCCGCCAAAGCCTTGTACCTTCTCAGCTTCATGGAGGCAAAGGAACCACACTAGATCTTGGCCAGGTAAGATGCCACCTGGGATTCCTCTGCACAAGCCTCAATGCAACAGGCCTGGCTGGTGACCTTGACTTGGGAAAGCCACTCTCAGCTGCTACAGCAGCAGCCTGCCTGAGACATGGCAGTAGAAAAGCAGCACAGCCTTCCATGCATTTGGCAATATGAGTGGCAACACTGCTGCTGCTGCTGCTGCTGCTGCAAGCTCTCCCTCTCTGCTCTTCCTGGGGCCAAATCCAGGAGGATAGAGGCACAATAGAAGCACCATTCAAAACAGCTCCCTTCTTCATTCACCTCAAGAAGGGTCTGCAGTCCTCTGGCAGAGCGTCCGCCAGCTTCCCTCCCCAGCTGAGTTCAGCGCAGCCCAACACACAATTCAAGAGCCAATTTTTCCAAAACAGGAGTCTTGTTTCTAAAAGCTTGTTCTGAGCTCCAGGGAAGCTAACAAGTTTCATCTCCATCCAGTGTTTGCTACATCATCCAGTCTGTTTCACTGCTTGCGAAGAAGCCATCCAGCTGCATCTTGCCCTCCAGGAGAGGCCAGAACACACCGGCGGCTCTTTCCCGAAAGCAGAGGAGGAGAGGAGCCAGGGTCCTTACAGCAACAGAAGCAGCATCTCTTCTCTTGTCCACTCCCAGGCGGCCCAACTAAGTAGCCCTCGATGGATGGGTAGGACCTTTCCGTGCACCAGACACGTGGGCCCAATTCCCACCGCGGGCAGCTGCCAACCCACTCTTGCGGTGAATAGGGAATGGCAGGGCAGCTCCAGTGAGGCTGGCTGCTCTCCCAGCACCTTGGCAGGGAGCCACTTCTCCCAGGGGGGAGCCAGAGCCCGTGCCAGAAGACATGGAGACGACAGCGGCCCGTCCAATGCCCGCCACACGGGGGGGGGCCGTCAGTTCAGTCTGGGCAAGTGGGGGCGAAGCTATCCGAAGCGAAGGCGGAAAGTGGCCACCTCCATGGGGTCCAGGTGGACGACGGTGCTGTTGGGGAAGGAGGTGGCCAGCGGATACATCAGTGTCAGAGAGGAGGGCTGCAAGGACACCAATTCGAGGCCCTGGAAGAGGCTACCGAGAGACAGCTGGGAGGGGGGGAAAGGCAGCTGGTCACGGCAGAGGCAACGACACCCCCCCCCCAGATGTGCTTGGCCAGGCTCTCAACCCCTTCGCAGGCAGCACAAGCCCAGCAAGAGAGTGACCCTTCCCCAGCACGGCACCCAGGGTGGAGAGACGCCCCACTTGCCAGTCTTCCCAGAATGCCACACACCTACCGAGCCCTGGGTGGTCGTGCAATTAAAGCCCAGGTTCCTGGCCTCCAGGCCACAGTCAAAGCCCTTGCGGTGCAGAATCAGAGCCATCTCGGTCGAGGGCAGCGACTCATCCTGGAAAGAAGCAGCAGCCAAAGAGGACAGCCTCACCCCCCTGACCCCAGTCAGCAAGGAGGAAGGATCTGGCTGGCAGATCCGGGGCCTGGCTCACCCAGAGGGAAGGAGCCCCACGGAGGGCTGCTAGGGGGGCCAACGGTGGTGCTCCATCGCTCTGGCAGAACTCACCTCCCCTTGCAACATGCGCAAGTTCAGAAGGTGGAAGTCACAGGGCACGGCAGCCGAAAGGGGCAGGAAGGACCGGAGAGCAGGAGGGGGCGGCTTCTCCTGGACGACAGGCATCACCAGCACCTCCGTGTTCAGGTGCATGGAAGTCATGTGACTCAGGAGAGATGGGAAACTCACTGGCCGGCCGTCCAGTGCCTGCAGTGATGAGAAGGGGGGGGGGCGGAGTCCAGGCTGTGGCAGCAGCAGAGTGGCCTAGCAGGCCAGGCAGCAATCTCCCCCCCCCCCTCGCCTAAGCTATGGCCGCTGAACTACTTGCTGGGCTCACACACACACACACACACACACACACACACAGGGCTCGGCTATGCCGCCCCCGCCAGCTAGTGCACGAGACAAGGCTGGGCTGCTTTACCTCTTGGCTGTTGGCCTCGCTGCTGGGAAAGACCAAGTCTCTAAACACGGAGGCCAGTTTCAAAAAGAAGCCGGAGCTCTAGGGGGTGGAAAGGGGGGGCAGGGAGAGGGGCGGCGAGAACAGCCACGTTACAAGAGTGAAACAGTCCGGGGGCCAACCGATTAACCCTGGTGACTCTGGCTTAAACGGCCAGTCACCTTCCTCAATGGGACTGGGGGGGCACAGATAGGGGCCAGGTTCCCCAGTGCCCCCCTCTTTACGATGCTCACGGCTACCTTTTGCCTTCCAACCTGCCTGAATTGGGAGCGTGGGGCCTCGCTCCCCAGGACCCTCAGGGAAAAGACGCTGGCTTTTCGTGGCTACTCTCTCCACCTACAGCACCTCTGCCTGCCTGTTTGGCATAGCATGTCCCAGGACAGACCTTGGGAGCCCCAGACATTTCCCCCCCCCCCCCCTGTGGAAGCCGATCATCTCTCCCCAAGTCTTTTCTCTCCTGTCGTTCCTCCAGGCCCAATGGGCAGAAGGGCTTCTCTCCTCTTCCACAGCCCTTCTGGAGAGAGACCTGACGCTTCTCCCCAGTGCGTCTCTGCGGTTACAAAACTGCATTTGCCAGTGGATAGACTCTAACACTCTTTCCCTGGCTGAGCTCAGCAATTCCAATAAAGGGTGAACCGGTTTCGCGATCTGCCCGGCTGAAGAGCCAGAGGAAGGAACTCCTTGCGGGGAGGTTTCCAAGGAAGAGAGAACAGAACCGTGTTGCAAGCCCCAGCATGAAGGGACAAAAGGTGGGGCTCTGAGCCAGCTCAAAAAGAAACCCAGCCCACTAGGACAGGGGTGCCCAACCTGGGGCACTAGGACCCACCAAAGAAGTCGGTACTTTGGCCGACTGCTGGTGGTACTCGGACCGCTGGAACCCCACTCCGACCGACGTGGCACTTTTGGTGGTGCATCTATGCTCCCAAGCAGCTCCTTTGGCCGAGCCTGAGAAGGACCCCTGGGCCGGCCAGACTCACCTTAGTCTGCCCCCCTCCCATTCAGCAGGCGGTCCTGCTCGTACCTTGTCAGCAGTGCTGCGGCGTTCCAGCAGGAGGCGGAAGCGGTTGCAGGTCCGCTTGTTATCCTTCAGACCTTGTCCCAGGCCACGGTTATCGTCCTGCATGAGGCGCCTGTCCAGAATAACCTCCAGCTGGCCTGCAAATGCGAGGACACGGGGGGACACGGACACACACACGCCCCTTAAGATGGCCGGATCCCACCGGCAGGGCACGCCCCACAGGCCGCAGCGCAGCCCCTGCCCCTCAGGCTGCCCCGATTCCAGCCCACTCACCACTGCCCAGGCTGGAGGCGCCCAAGGCCTGGGCCGTGTGCAGGGTCAGGCGGTGCCGCTTGTCCTGGATGTAGGCCATGACGGGCATGGGGTAGAAGTTTGCCTGGAGGGGAAGCTTCCGCAGGTATTGCCGGGGCTGAATCTACCAGCAGAGAAGAACAACTGGGAGGAACCCTGCTGGCCAAGGTGGCAGCTGACCCCTCCCTCTCTCTCCCCATGGGGTGGACCAGCCTCCCTCCCAGACCCCTCCCTACCTGGAAGCCATTCAGGTCAGTGAAGAAAGTGCCTTGGCTCTCAAGGTCTGTGCTGAATCGCAGGGCCAGCTCCTTGTTGACGTGATCACGGATGTCCACCAGGCAGGAGACCTCCAGGGACAGTCCATCTACGCCTGGGGCCAAACAAGGCAAGGATGGCAGGGAAGCCAGCTCTCTCCCCCCCCCCCCCCCAGCAACAAACACACCCTTCTGACACTCAGTACGGTGATGGTCGGCCCCCCCACCTGGCAGGTTGTAGAGTCGGACCACCTCCTGGACGTGCTGGTAGTAAACGGCCACCTCCGAGAAGAAAGGTCCCTCCATCACCCGAACCACAGGCGGGTCCTTAGGGACATAGGGCTGCAAGGAAGAGGAGCAGGTGGGAAACGGCACAGGCAGACCCTACTGCTGGGGAAACGTGTTTTATCGTTCAGCAATTTCCAGTTTGCCTTTCCAGGAGTTTTAAGGCTACATCATTGTAAAACAAAAAGGTTTTTTAAGCCCGTGACAGCAGCATTTAACAGCCCAGTTGGTGAGATCCCACTGGAAACGGACAAAAGCCAGACCCGCAAACGACAATTGCCACTAGAAGGGAGAGGAGGATGGGAGCCCTGCCCAGGAGCAGCATGAGTGGAGAAGGCCCAGCCCGCCCGCTTGCTCATGGCAAGGCAAAAGCAGCCCTTCTTTCTGTTCCCACAGCAGACCTTGGCTTCTCCATCGGGCAGGAAGAGGTACGCGCCACTTTTGTCCTTGGTGCTGCGGGTGCCGTAGACGAGGAACTGGCGACTCAGCCTCTGCTCCTGTTCCTCGCCAGCAGGAGACAGACTCTGCCAGGGAGCAAGTCGCACTGGTCAGCAAGGGCCCCTCTCCTGCCCCTGCCCCACCAGTGGGGAGCCCCATCAAGCTCACCTTGAGCGACCCGCTGGACCCCGAGAAGCAGGCCCGCAGGTGCTGGTTCTCCAGGCAGAAGTCCTCCGTGGCGGTGGGGACGACGCGCACTGGGAAGGCTTCGGGCTTGTGCACAGGGAGGTCGCGGCCATGCAGGAAGAGGCGCACGGAGGACTTGAGCGTGTTGTGGCTGTCAAAAGACTTGCTCAGGTGCAGGATGCTGAGGCCTAGTGCCGGCAGACGCATCATGACGGACACCTGCCAATCAGAGCAGAGACAAGGCCAGCAATCCCCATGGCTCCCAGGCATGCCCCTGCCTCTACCCCCCCCCCCAACGCAAGCAGCACTGCCCATGTAATGCGGAAGGCTGCAGAAGGGCAGCTGGGCCCCTCCCTACACTCATGGCCATCGGGGACAGCCTCCCCCCACTGCTGTCCCAGCTACCTGGTAGATCTCCAGGGCGGCGTCTGTGGCAGAGCTCCACTGGGCACTGAGCTGCACAGCCAGGGGCTGCCCCTCCTCGTTGAGGACCCGGATGCGAGGCGTGTTCACCAGCAGCGACACAATGCTCAGGCGCTCTTGCTCCAGGGGGTTGAACACAACCACGAACCTGCAAGGCCAACAGCGGCCTCAGGGTGCAGCCAGCCGCTCAAGCAGCCCCAGCCCTCCTCCAGGACAGAGTCTCCAGGAGGAGGAGGAGAGGCGCTTTCTCCCCAGCCTGCCTCCAAGTCGCGCCAAATATCCCGCACAGCTCCCGAGAAGAGGCTTCGTCTCATCCCCCCCCACCTGGGTGCTGCATCCAGCTTGATGACGGTTTTCTCAGGCAGAGAGTCCTGATTGAGGCGGGTCTCATCCTGGAAGAGAGAAGCGCGGGCTCAGTGGCCAGGACTGCTCTGCAAGCAGCCCTCCCCGTTACTCTGGGCCCAAGGGAGGGGCAGGCAGAGGGTGGCTCACTGTGCCAAGGAAGGGGGCGGCCGGGTCGTAGTGGTAGGCCTCCTTCTCCCCCAGGACCAGGTAGTGCGCTGCGTGGAGGATGACCCGCTTCAGGTTGGCCAAGGAGTGCAGGAGCCTGCAGCAGGGGGCAAAACAAGCAGCCGTGGGGCACAGAGCAGCTCAGCCCTGCGCCCCTCGATTGGCTGGCGGCGGCGGCGGCAGCAGCAGCTTCCGGCCGGGCAGGACGGGTCTTTGGACGGAGCCATGCGCGTGGCTGAGAGGGGCAGCTCTTTGCGCCCGGTCCCTTTCCCCCAGGCTAGGCCCATACCTGACCCCATAGTCCACCACCACCGCCTCCTTGGCAGTGCCAGTGATGGCATCGTGATGCTGGAAGAGCCCCAGGTTGCGCCGTCCATCTGTCAGCATGGCATAGTCCGAGAGCGGGTACTTGCTGTCCATGCCAGCATGGCGCGCGTGACTCAGGGCCAAGCTGTACAAGATCTCTGCCCCCCTAGTGCAAAGAGGAGAAGGCAGTCAGCCCCAGAGCCTCCCTCCTCCTCCCCCCAGCTCCAGCGCTCAGACTCCCACCCCCCTGGGTCACTCACCGGAGATGGGCCTCCAGCACACGACCCATGCTCTTGTAGAAGGGCCGAGAGGTGTAGTAGCCCGTCCAGTAGTGGTCCTCTCGATCCGCATAGGAGAAAAAATCCCCGCTGACTACCGGGAAGCCAGGTGGGCGCATGCCCGGCACGATGCCCATCCGCTTGTAAAGGGCATCAAAGTAATCCGAGAGCGTTCCAAACTGCGCCTGCAGGAGAGCCATGAGCGGCAAGACCACCCTGGACCATAAATCCAGGAGCACCGGGGGGGGGGGGGGAGAGCGGGAGACAGAAGCTTCACGAGCAGGGGGAGGGAGGGGCCAGGGCCCTCTCCTTCTCGGCCCTGGGGACGCCCTGGCAGGCTGCCCCACCTCGGTCCAGGAAGCATCCCCTCTCCTGCCCGCCAGCCATCCTGTCTCTCCTCCTGCAAGGCAAGCCAGCTGTACCTGGACATGGAAATCCGGGCGGGCATTGAGGAAGTCAAAGAGGCGCTGGTAGTTGAGGAACTGGGCGTCCCACTCCTGCGGCTTGTCGTAGCGGAAGTCGTCTCCCAGGGGCACCAGCAGCACTTTGCTGCGATACAACTTGGACTTCTTCCTGTATTGGTCGAGCAGGAGCTGCGCCCTGGGGAGGGCCAGCAGTCAGGATGGGGGCCCCACACTGCTGGCCTTCATGAACCCGCTCGATGCCAGAGAGCAGCCCCCAGGCAGTGCCAAGAAGATGTGCTGGGGGGAGCTCTGTGGAGGGAGGGAGGAGAGGGGGAGGGCGCCCGGCAGCGGCGGCAGAGGAGCCTGTTCCGGAGTGCTGCTGTGGGTCACTCACCGCTCAGCCACGTTGGCGCTGGTGATGGCCTTGGGTGGCACTTTCCAGGGACAGTTGATGCGCCCTCCTGGCAGG
The DNA here is from genome assembly GCA_026170595.1 of Plestiodon gilberti rubricaudatus. Classification (NCBI taxonomy): domain Eukaryota; kingdom Metazoa; phylum Chordata; class Lepidosauria; order Squamata; family Scincidae; genus Plestiodon; species Plestiodon gilberti. Next base: position 349,524 of record JANXHW010000007.1, on the reverse strand, counting down.
CGCTTGAAGTCAAACTGGCAGCAGATCTTGGGGTCAGGGCCACAGGTGTGGGGCACATCATAGCTATAGAAGGGCATCATGTGGCAGAGGATGTCGGTGCTGGAGTCGGGATCTGGGGGGGCCGAAGGCAGAGTCAGGAAGAGTCCTGGGCCAGCCTGCCACTGCCATGCAAGGAAGAGGGCAAGAGCGCCACAAGAGGGGCAATGCCGCCGAGCAAGGAGCTGCAGGGCGCTCACACAAGTGAGCCACACCACATGCGGCAGAGGGAAGGAGCCGCACCCCTGAGGGCACCAGCCGGTCGCCTGGAAAGACGACGACGACGACGACTTCTGGACCCCAAGGGTGGCCACCATAGGGTCCAAACTGGGGGGCCTCCGCAAAGCCAGGAGGGCGGGGGGCAAACTAACGGGCTGCTGCCATTCCCCCTCACCCCAGCTTTGCCTCCACATGAACTCCAGGTTCTGGGTAGCGGCAAAATGCTTCTTGATGGCGTAGTGGACCCGCTGGATGAGCATGCTGGTCAGGTTGGCGCGACGCAGCAGGTAAGGCATGGTGGAGCTGTGCCCAAAGGGGTCCACAGCCCAGCCAGAGCGCGGGGTCACCCCTGCAGGACAAGGAGGAGAAGGAAGCATCGAAGGCAGGGAATCAGAGGCCTCCCACGGCCAGCTCTCGCACCCAGACCGGCTCCAAACCGGCAAGCGACCCTAACCCTTCCCAGGAACACTCTGTCCTCGCCTTGGACGGAAGCGATACGAGAGGAGGGCATCTAAGGGCACAGCTACTACTGGCAGGAAGGATCTATTTTTAAACAGAAGTTCTATCTTACAAAGGTCACAACCCATCAAGCAAAGGGGGGGGGGTTCCGATTCTGTACTAAAGAAACAGTTCTGGGCACTACGGCGCGCGCGCACACACACACACACACACACACACACACACACACACACACCCCTTTGACACCGGTGCAACGACCACCTCAGGGCAGCTCCCCAGTAGGGAAGGATAACCCTTCCCCAGCATTCCCTCCCACGTTCAAAGGCTGGCGGCGTTTGAACCCTGCCGCCACGCGGATCACTTGCAGCCTGCCAGGTTCTGCGTGCCCCTGAGAGCCTGCTGCCTGATGAGAGGGTCTTGCTCCTGCCCCCACCCAAGGTGGCTCTGTGCCCCCTTTGGGGAGAGCACAGCAGGAGTTGGCCCCTCCCACCCAGCCTCCAGGGTGCTTCCCCCCCACCCCCCGTGCTCCAGCCCAGCAGCTCAGGCTCTGGGACTCATCCACATGACGCGCAGCCCAGGCACGCAGCGGGCCCCGGTCGCAGCCGCACTCACCAATGTTCTTCTCCAGCCACTGGTGCCCCTCAATGAGCTGGTCAATCATGGCAAAGTAGTGGGAGTTGGCCTCGTCTGGCATCACCCAGCCTCCTGTTGCCATCTCAAGCTGCCCGTTGCCAACCAGCCTGCGAACAGAGAAGCTGCTAGGGAAGAGCCCCCCTCCAACGCACACGGAAGGTCCCGGGTTCGGTTCCTGGTCTCAGCCAGGAGGGTATTTGCAAGCGCTCTCGTTTGGTCACGACCTGAACATGAATCGAGCCTGCTGACAGGAGGGTGCGGAGGCCCCCCTTCCCGTTACCTGCGGACAGCTGCCCGTTTCTGGGTGCTGATGTTGTCCCACCACTTGGCGAAGAAGGAGATTTCGGACCAGATGAAGCGGCGCCGGGGGTCCTCCTGCAGCTTCACCACCATGCTGTTCAGGATGTGCTGCGTCTGGTCAAAGTAGTATTTGTCAAAGGTCTTGATCCAGCCTGGGGGACAGACAGGTGGAAAGGAGAAGCAGGACTACAGACCACCCCGAAACACAGCCGGCCTCCTGCGCCAAGAGGGGTCTCAAAGTGACAGGCTGCCTGCTGCTGCCGACTCTCCCTGCTTCCAGCACCTAAAAGTCTCTACTGCTGGCAGAGGTCGCCCCCCCCCCCAATGCAGCATTTCCTCTTGCAAAGGTCCGCTTAGCATTACCCTGAGGAGGGGAGGGGAGGGAAGAGAACCCCCACCTCAGCCGGCCCCCCAGCTGGGCCCAGAGCCAAGCAACAGTGTTGCGGGTGTGGCAGAACACAGGGCCCCAGACGGAGACTTCTCCCCGCCCCCCTCTGGCTGCCTTCTTGAGCAACAGCACTGCCCGCCCGCCCGCCCGCCCGCCCCCCACCCGCTTGACAAGGCTTCTGCCGCCAGTCCTGCTCCTACTCTTTGAAAACAGCCAGAAGGAGGGAGAAGGGCGAGAGGGGCCCCCACTCCACTAGCCACTCTTTCCACACGGCAGCTGTGGCTCCGCCCCCGCCGGCACTGAAGATGGCGAGAAGGCCCAGACATGGGGGGGGGGGGAGTGGAATCAGGGGAGAGCAGGTTAAAAGCACGTGCACCACGCCGGGGGGAGGGAACCTCAGAAGAGCCCGGCTGTGGGATCAGGCCAGGGCCCCTGAATCTAGTCCAGCCGCCTGTATCTCACAGTGGCCCACCAGATGCCTCTGGGGGCACACGAGACAACAAGAGGCCTGTATCCTGTTGCCACGCCCTGTATCCACCTGGCACTCGGAGACAGGCTCCCTCGAAAACCCGGAGGCTGCACACAGTCACCGTAGCTTGTAACCTGTGGTGGCCGCTTCCTCCATAGATACGTCCCACCCCCTTTGAAAGGCATCCAGGCCAGGTTCCCTCACCCAAGAAAGAGGGCAGCACTTGGGATCATCCCTGGTGCCAGGGGGACTTGGAATGAGGCTGTTGAGTCCCCCCACACACAAAATTCCCCGTATGGAGCGCAAGCCTGTCCCGTTTCCCAAGGCCCAGTACTCTTCCCTGTGAGCCGGCTCCTGTGTTTCCATCTCCCTTGCCCATGTGTGCTGCTCTCCCCCTCCCATGGGCACCAAGACAGCAGCTCTAGCACGGGGGCTAAGAAAATGTGCTGCACAGCGAGGCTTCCCAGACCCCGTCACCCCTCTGCCATGAACTCCCAGGAGGTGGTCTCAGGCAAGCCCCTCCCCCTTGGCCTCAGCTGCAACTCTGACTTAGTTGCTCCAAGGACGCGATCAAGCCAAGAAGGGTGGAGGGGCTTTGCCCACAAGGAAGCACTTACACAAACGGGGGGGAGGGGGGCTTTCCACGGTTCCTTGGCATTTGGAGCAGGCACAGCACCCCCTCCCTCCCTCCCTGCTCTCTGCCTGCATTTGTGCTGCCAAGGGACTTGAATCCTGTCTGTGGAGAGCTCCCCAGCCCGTGGTTGCCTTCCTTCCTGTGGTGCCCTGGGGAAGGGGCAGCGGTGCCTGTGCTAGGGTTGTGTACACGTACTGGACCGAGAGCCGGCACGGGGCCAACTAGCCGTTGCCACATGTGGATTAGCGCGTTCCCCGTATAGCTACATGGGGAGCATCACTGGCAAGCAGGAGCCAAACTACTAAAAATGGGAGCGCAGGTCCCCCATTCATCAATACTTTTAAACTCCCCATTCCAGGCCCTAACTTGAAAAAGTGGTTCAGCAACTGGCTCGGACACTGAGCTGGTTTTGAACCAGTTCAGATATATTTCATGCGGAGTAACATCAAAGCCATAGCTGAAGTTAAAGTGGCCGTCTTTACACCCCCTACACCAAGGGCCAGCAAAAAAAAACCCCCACAGCGCCCCAGGGTGCCGCCGCCACCACCACCACCTGCGCTCTTGCTGGGTCCTTCACAGCCATACCATGTAGAGGACCAGTGGGGAACCTGACCCCCCCCTGCGGCCTGACTCGCGCACTGAGGGAGGGAGGGCGGGCGGGGAGCGCCACCACCGGTCCTCACCAGGGACAGGTAACTAAGCCTGCTGGGCGAGTGCCCGGGTGGGTGGGTGGGTGGGCTCTCTGGGTAGTGTCAGCAGCAGCGCTTCTCTCAGCAGCAGGGAGTGGAACTTCCGGAAACAAAAAACAGACCCTGAGAAGTTGGGGAAACTGTTCAAGGAAGCCTGGAAGCGCCACTTCCACGTCCCCCCCTCTGGAGCAACGCTGTACTGTTATGGTCTGGGGCACGGGGGGGGGGGGGAGAATCCAAAGAGCACCTGCAGACTGCTTTCATCACTCTCCCCAAGCCCACAGGCTCGGCTTTTCTCTCCTTCCACTTAGCAGAGAAGAGCAGACCTTGTCCTCCGCAGGACGAGTGGTGGAAGGGCAGAAGGAGCTCCCTCCCTCCCAGCAGCCTCTCCGCCCAAGAGAGCTTGCTGCTGCTGGAGGCGCACGGGCCGCCGGTCCTGGCCCTTGCCTAGCCATGTCTCCTGCTCAGCCTGCCCCTCTTTTCAGGGGGCTCCCTAGGAAGGCCTGTTCCTCCAAACCTGGCTCTCAGAGTGCTCTATTGCCTTTCCTTCCTCCTGCCTGGCCCGGCTTTGCTCTGGCTCCCCCTCTTCCGGGGCTCAGCTCTGGGTCTGGTGCGAGGCAACCAAGGGATTCTTTCTACGGTCCGGCTCAATTCTGGTTCACTGAAGACGCTTGTCCAGAGCAGCTCTTGGCTCATGTTCGGCTGGCTCCCGACTGGCGAGCGGCACCTGGGAGCATCGCAGAGCTGCGTCTGCGCCAACAGTGCCGCCGTCTCTGCTGCTGGCCGAGTTCTGTGGGCGGCGCAGGTGGAGTGGTCGCCAGAAAGACTGGGCCGCTGCCCATCGCCAGCCTGGCTCGGACTGCAGCCTTCCCCCTTTTCGAGGGCCTGGGCTCCTCTGGACTGCAGCTATCCCGCCTGCTCACCTGGGTCATTGTGGGAATGGGGCACCACAAACACTTGCAGCGGCTTCGTGTTCCACTCGTGGGGCTCATAACTGATATCAAAGCCTTGCTTCCACACACCCCCATCCTGGTTGTCATACGGGAGCAACGCAGACACAGCTAGCATCTGGGGAGGGAAACAGGAGACTCGCCAGGGCTGCAGGGGAAGCAGCGCTTTCCTGTTTCGCCCTCGCCAGCCTAGCCGCTCAGGACATCGACCGCTTCCCCTGCCTTGGCCAGCAAGCCGGGGGTCCCTCTGCCCCCCCACCTCCCTGATGCCACCTCATCTGCCCCCCCAGCGCTGGCCACTGGCACCGATCGCCCCACCTGCCTAGGCCAGTTCTGTCCTTGCTAGTCTCACCTGCAGGTCTGCCTTTGGGCCCTTGCCACCCAGGGTAAACTGGCAATCTTGAGAGGAGATGGAGTAAAAACTGGGCCGGCCCTCAGGGGGCAGCACCCAGGAGCCATTGGGCATGTGGAATGGCAGCACTACCGGCTGCCCCTCTGCATTGGCCGTCAGCTCCAGCACGGAGTCCTTGATGTGGCTGATGATTTCGTGGTTTTCCTCCAAGAGCTGCTCCAGCTGCTCAATGCGGTTCTGCAGCACAGAGATCTGGCTCTGGGTGGGATGGGGACAAAAACGAAGCGCTGAGCAGCTGCCTGCCAAGGCGGCTTCGATCTGCCTCCCCTCCCTGCACACCACTGGAGGGAGTCCTTGGCCCGGCTGGCAGCACCTTCCCTCTTCCAGCAGGGTCCGTCTCAAGGCAGGAGGCAGCCACAGATCATCAAGAGATAACAGACGTCGCTTTTGACCAAGGACTAAAAACATGCCCACAGTTTTCAGGGCCCTTATTTTATTTTCTGCAACATAAGGAAGGGCCAGCTACTGAGTCCACCTGTCTGACACTACTTACCAATAGCCCCCAAAACTTGTCCCGAATGCTTTCCCCATCAAAGATTTCAGTTCGAATTAGTTTTGCTATTGGGAGAACTTCGGGGATAGCTGTGCGGCCCCTAACATTAGCACGGCGCGCTTTTGAAGCAGCAGCTGCGTTCAGTGAACAGCACTTGTGCCTGCTTTAGTGGTCTTCAATGCTTGCACGCGAGTAGCGCTGGCCTGAGGCCGCCCTTCGACTTCTCCCCGCCGCCATCCCCGCTCCCTGTCGCTGCCAGGCTGGCTGCCTAGCTGGCGGCGGGGGTCGCGCTGCCTTGCGGACGGTGCTTACTCTGGGGAAGTTGCCGCCGCCGCCGCCGCCGCCGCCTCCTCTGCCGCCGCCGCCGCCGCCGCCGCCCTGGGGCCGGGCCGGGTCGTGCTGCACTCGGTCCAGCATGAGATAGAGCGAGAAGACGGCCACGCAGAAGATGGCCGCCCCGCAGACCGTCACCTGCTTCTTCAGCTTCATCGCCGGGGCGCCGCTGGCCGGGCCCTGATCCGCCCTCCTCGGCCGCCCGGACCGAGCCCTCCTGCTGCGCGGGGAGCGGCGCAGCGGGTCGGAGCTAGCCGGCCGGATCCCCTTCCCCGTTTGCCGCCGCCGCCGCCCGGCTCCGGGGGGGGGCGGAGTCCCAAGCCACGCCCCCGACCGCCGCTCCGCCCTCCGAGCAGCCGCAGACTGAGCGCCCCTCCTTCCCTCCTTCCCTCCCTCCCGAGGGCGCCGCTTCTTACCGGGGTGGGCCCCCGGTAAGGCGGGGCTGTGGCCCTTCTTCACCCGTCGGCCGCGCCGCTTGGCTCAGGCGGCCCGCTGCTCCAGCAGCTCCTTTCCCCGGCGGCGGCGGCGGCGCCCCCCACCCTGCTGGCCCAGCACCGGCCGCCCCGAGGTGGACCGCCTCTGGCCCGGAGGGTCTGCTGAACAAAAGTGTCCAAGCCCTCTCTAAACCGCTGTAGTCAAGGGAGGGCCCTTGCTTGCCCCCCGACTGCCACCCCCTTCATTTCTTTGTCCCCAGCAGCCCCTCCTGCTTAAGGGAGCCCCTGGCAGGCAGGGGTAATGCCAACGGGAAGACTGGCCACCTGGAAAGTGCCCCCCTCTCCGCCAGGACTTTTGACCAGCTGCTGTGTCACTCACCCCCCCACCCCCCCAAGTTACGGTAGAATGGCCCTGGTTTCCTACTTGCTCTGTACTTCTGTTGTTTGAAACTGTGTTACACATCAGGTTCACAAAAGAGGCTCTCAGTAATGCACACTTGCTTTGCAAGTTTATAAAAAAGACACTCTAGTATTTATTTTACTGCTCTCTTAACAGATTTTCAGCATGCCCATTGCCTTCTCAAGGCAGTTTACTACAACATAAATCAAACTGAAACACACCCAGAATCCATTAACAAGAAATCCAACTAGATAAGGAAGAACATGGCGGTTGGGGGAGAAGGTGGCCAGCGAGTTGCAGAGCACCAGAATTGTGCAACCGATTCCCAGGAGAAGTGGTGGGTTCCACTTTGCTGGGGTCAGAAGCCTGACAGACACCTTCTGGAGCTGCTCTTGTGAGGAAGGGCCTGCTTCAAGACGGGGTTAGACTAGATGGCCTTGAAGGATCCTTCCACATGTAGGGTTCTAGGAAAGGAAGGTGCCTACATGGTCACCATCTCTCCTGACTTGCATTCCGTGTGCCAGACCTTTCGTTCCCAAGGTTGGGAAAGACTTGCTTCTGGCAGCTCCGAGCCAGGCTAGCCTTTTTGGAGATTCACTCAGAATAGGGGCAGTCGAAAGCTTTTATAGAAACTGGGGAGCACTGTTCTGTCCCATCTAAATGGTGGGGGGGGGGTTGAGCTTTTTGGATAGGGGCCATACTTCAGTATGGACATTGGAAAGCAAGTCAGAATGCAGCAGTGTTAGGATCACCATCCTAATTTTGGCTCAGACTCCATAAAAACTTCTTGCATTCCAGAAGTCTTTTTAGAATACACAGCATAAACTGTCCACTTTTCTTTCCTAAAAGGGAGGTACAGGGGCTGTTTTCTTCCTGGATTTCTCTCTCACTTGCAGCTTCTGCTTTGAGACCTGCAAAGTCAGAGGTGCCCAATGCCACCTTCTGCCACACTATGCCTGGAAACAAACAAGGCATAGTTGCATAGGGGCTGGGGGGGGGGGGAGGTGGTTAGCCATGGCCAGGGAGCAATGGGCAGCTCTTGGGGTCTGGAGCTGGGGCCCAGCCCTCACTTTTACCACCTCTGATCTAATTATGAATCCAAATGTTGTGTTTGAGTCCTTAAGGGACTACAGTTTCCAGCTGCAAGGAAAATGGTTTTGTGCAACGCACAGGCAGGCTGTAAACAGCAGAGGCAAGAGAGCCAGGGGGGCTGTTCTGTCCCACGGCTGGAGCAAGGAGAGGACGCCCAGAAGGAACCCACCAGGAGGAGCAAAGGGCTGGAAGGCACGGGGGGGGGGGGGGTGCCAGAGGCAGGCGAAAGGAGGAGGCCCTCGGCCACCCCGAGGTCATCGTTGGTACTGCTGTCCTCATCGTTGTCTCTTCTGAATGGCAACCAGCCCTTGGTGTATGGAGCCAAAGCTGGGGCGGTGCTGAGGCTCGTAGGCCCAGCACTTCAACATGAGTTGGTAAACCTCCTCAGGACATTGGTCTGGGGGGCTCAGGCGCATTCCTGGGGGGGGGGGGGAAGGCACAGCTGGTTACAGAAGGGCATAGCAGGGAGGAGCACCAAGGGGGCTTTTGCTGGGACTCTCTTCGGGATGAAGGCGAGGGAGGGAGGGAAGGACGCTCTCTTTCCCCTCCAGAGAAACGCGGACAGGCCGCCGGCTGCCAGTGTTCGATCCCTGTCCAAGCCTGCCCTCTTGCAACCAGTGGCGATTCTACGACCACCACCACCACCCGCGCCAGAAGTGACGTAACGGCTACAGCCATTATGCACAGTACCGAGGTGCAGGGCGGGTGGGAGGGCCAAACCCGCCACTGACGCTCCTCGCTGGCCCCAATGAACGGGATGAGTCATGCCTTTGCCGGCCGCTGTGACACCCCCCCTCCCACCTGCCACCCGGGCCGATCCTGCCACCTGCTGACGACGCCTCTGCTTGCCACCGAGAGGTACCAATAGGGAAAGGGCAACTAGACCACGCCTGCAGGCCTTTCGCGGAAAACAGGTGTTGCCTCCCTGGCTTTGTGGACATTACCGCCATGGCCCATGGTACCCTACCGAGAAGACGAGGACAGACACCCCCCACACACACACACACACGTCTAAAATTCAACACAGGTGTAACAATGGGGAAGAACAGGCAAGTGTGATATTGCAGAGGGACATGTGCCGAGACTAAGTCGCAGCATGGATGGGAGCGTGGCGGGGAGGGGGCTGTGCCGGGGGCTTCACAGAAACGGGGGGCTTTGGAGGAGGGAGGAGCAGAGGCAGCTGCCTGCATTTTTCCAGGGAGTGGCAGCAGGCTGTGGGGTCACCTGCCCCCCCCCGAGCAGTTTGCCGCCTCCTGGGGGGTCAGGGGAAGGGTGGTCACGTGCCCCACAGGACCCCTGGGAGCAGGTCCCTGGCTGCCGGCCAGGTGCTGCTGAGCGGCTCACCTTTCTCCACGGCCTCGCGGGTCTGCTGGTTGCTCATACTGGGATAGGGCGTCGCGCCCAGACTGAAGGTTTCCCAGAGCAGGACCCCAAAGCTCCAAACGTCGCTCTCCGAGGAGTAGCGGCCTGCGGAAGAGAGCGAGGACACTGCTGAGCAGCTGCTGGGGAACCTCAGGAAGAAGCGCCTGGCTGCTGGATCAGGCCCAGGAGGACCCATCTAGTCCAGCTTCCTGTCTCTCACCAGATGCCTCTCGAGACAACAAGATAGATACCCGTATCCTGTGTCACCACTCCCCTGCCCCTGGTATTCAGAGGTAGCCTATTACCAAGGCCAGGACGTTGCTTATCCCCATCGGGGCTTGTGACCTGTGATGGAAGTTTCCTCCATCCCCTTTTAAAGGCATCCAGGCCAGGTGCCATTACCACACCCTGTGGCAAGGAGTTCCACAGATGAATTACACGCTGGGTGAAGAAATATTTTCTTTTGTCTGTCCTAATTCTCCCACCGCTCAATTTTAGTGCATGTCCCCTAGTTCTAGTGTTGCATGAGAGGGAAAAGAACTTCCCTCTATCTACTCTCTCCATTTATTTATTTATTTTTAGGTTTTTTTCCCCACATTTTTATACCGCCCTTCCTCCAAGGAGCTCAGAGTGGTGTACATATTTCCTCCCCTCCTTTTGTCCTCACAACAACCCTGTGAGGTAGGTGGGGCATAATTTTATACGACTCAATCATGTCCCCCCTCAGTTTCAGCCAGCCTCCTTCCTGCACAAGGAGAGGCCCCGGACTGAGGGAACTTGGCTCCTGGCCCGCGGGGGCTCAGCTACTCCCCCACCCACACACTACCCGAGTCGGAGGGCCGGGAGCCACAGCCGCTGGTACCGTAACTGAGGGCCTCTGGCGCCGTCCACTTCACAGGAATCTGCTTCATGCCCCCCGTGGAGGAGTATACACCATCCTCCCGCTCCCGCGACATCCCGAAGTCACTGATCTTCAGAGTGTTCTTCTCTGTCACCAGGCAGTTCCGTGCCGCCAGGTCCCTGGGCGGGGCGGGGCGGGGCGGGGCAGAGGGAGAAAGAAGACCAGACCCAAATATTCTGCCCTGCCCGTTTGGGGGCAGATCCACGCATACTGCTTGTGCTGGCAAGGGACACTGGAGCTTCCCCCATCCCCAAGTCTTCCTTGTCAGCCCAAAGAGGGCTCCTCCCCCCCCCTCCAGGGTCCTCTGCACATCACTGGTGCCTTATGTGCCGCCATCAGATGCAAATGACATGCCTGTGGCTGGCTCCTCCTCTACCCAACAAGCCCCCCAGCCAAGGCTCTGCATGAGAGCCTCTCCAGTCCCAAACCACAGCCTGATGCTGCCAAGGCCGGGCGGGGCGGGGGGGGGGGAGCAAGTAGCAACACAGAAGGTGCATGGTGGCGACAGAGCAGCTTGGGTAACCCCCCCCCCCTCCAAGTGGTGGCCACAGAGGGGGCTGGCCGGCCTCACCGATGGATGCAGCGCTTGCTGGCCAGATACTCCATCCCGGCGGCAGCATTCTCCGCCATCTTGAGCAGCTCCTTGACCTTGAGCTGAGCCCCCTCGTTCCGCAGGAAGGTCAAGAAATCGCCTCCTGCAGAGTGAGGCAGGAGGTGGTTGTGCAGCAGTGCCAAACTCCCCCACCCTGCCTGCCCAGCAACGGTGCCCCAGCTAGCGCGGGTGGAAAGGGAGCCAGGCAGGGAGCCCCACTTCTCAGGGCCGCTTGACAGGCAACCGGAGCAGCAGCAGCAGCAGCAGCAGCAGGCGGGACATTGTGGAGGAAACAGGAGGGCCACCGACCAACACACCCGAGGGCAGTGCAGGAGACCCTGTTCAGGAGGGGACCTGCCCTGCTGCAGGGGTGCAGCTTACCCTGAACCAGCTCCATGACAATATAAATGGGGTGCTTCTGGGTGCAGACGCCAATGAGTCGGACAATATTGGGGTGATCGTATTGCTTCAGGATCCTGCAGGGAGGGAGTCAGAGAAGACACCATGGGGGGGGGAGGCAGGCCATGTGCTGGAGGCCCCCCCTCCCCGTTTGTGCAGTGCTTTCCTAGCATGCGGAGCAAAGTGCTTCTGTGTCTGGTTTGGCTGCTGTTCCGACAACAACCCTGTAAGGGAAGCAAGTGTCACTGTTCCTCTATTGCAGCTGGGCAAGACGGAGGCTGAGGAGGCACAGGCCCCCCCAGGCCACCTCAGCCACATGCAGACCCAGACAGTCTTTTGACCACTGGGTCATTCCATGTCAAATCAACCAATGAAAAATCCATTTTGGAACTTGATGTCACGGATTGTGTTCATTTTTGGTACATTTGTACCTTACCATGAGATGTTTAAAAATTATTTTTCTCAGATTTTTTTGTCCATCCGTTTTTGAGATATTGAATGTTCAAAATGGCCTAAAAATGCCCAAATTCACTTGTCACCATACCTTCAAACGCCATGTACAAGGTAACGATGAAAGCTACAGACATGGGACAGGTGACCTTTTAAGGCTTATGAATAGGGCTTTCGTTTGATATACAACATGACACAATTGTAAATTTTCAAGAAATTCAAAAATATTCAAATATTATATTCAATATTATATTCAAATAATAGCCAGGGATGGTGTAGTGGTTTGGGAGTCGGACTTAGACCTGGAAGATCCAGGTTCAAATCCCCGCTCAGCCACGAAGCTTCCTGGGTGACCTTGGGCCAGTCACTATCTCTCAGCCCCACCTACCTCACAGGGTTGTTGTGAGGACAAAAAGGAGGGGAGGAAATATGTACACCACTCTGAGCTCCTTGGAGGAAGGGCAGTATAAAAATGTGAATAAATAAATAAATTTGAAATTTTGGAAAATTGAACTTTTTTAAAATTTTCAAAAAAATCACACTTAAAAGGTATATGTCTTGTAATCAATCAGTCAAAATTTCAAGATGGTATCTCAATGGTATCATACAAAAATTAAATTTTCTTGTTGGCAGTGACCAGGAATTAATCCCTCAAGTCCATTTTTCTAAAGTTTACATTGATAAAATTATGTGGTAAACTGAAATGAATCCAAAAATTTATAACAGGACTTATAGAGATAGATTTATAGAGAATGAATTCACTTTCTATTCTTTTACAGGATCAGCTTTTTGGTAAAACTATCAAAATCATGAGCTTTTTACTTCTGTTCGTAGTTTTAAAAATGTTCCTTTAGTTGCTGAATAATTAATCTTCCCCATCTTTTCTTTGCACTTTAGATACTTTCTTCTTGACTCACCAAGGGAGGTCAAAGAGGCATTTAAAGTGGCTTAAAGCTGAATCAGGGTCCAAATACTCAGACTCCTTAATATGACTAAGACCAGGAATCTCATAATTCTCAGGAGGAATTTCCTTTTCAAGTATATTGTTTTCCATCTGACATATACCTTTAAGTGTGATTTTTTTGAAAAAATTTTAAAAGTTTGATTTTCCAAAATTTCAAAATTAATATTATTTGAATATTTTTGAATTTCTTGAACATTTACAATTGTGTCATGTTGTATATCACATGAAAGTCCTATTCATAAGCCTTAAAAGGACACCTGTCCCATGTCTGTAGCTTTCATTGTTGTCTTGTAAATGGCGTTTGAAGGTATGGTGACAAGTGAATTTGGGCATTTTTAGGCAATTTTGAACATTCAATATCTCAAAAACGGATGGACAAAAAAATCTGAGAAAAATAATTTTTAAACATCTCATGGTAAGGTACAAATGTACCAAAAATGAACAAAATCCGTGACATCAAGTTCCAAAATGGATTTTTCATTGGTTGATTTCACATGGAATGACCCCACTGCAGTACGTGCCCCCCACCCAGACACTCTGGCCGGAAAGGCGGCTGCTCCGTGCCAAGGGCAAGATGTAAACCGGTCCCAACTGGACATTTAGATCCACACCGGGGGGGGGGGGGAGATGGCGACTAGCGATATGGTGGTGGGTGCAGCCCCAACCAAAGGCCACCCTCCTCGCCATGAGCCTCAAGGAAGGAGATACCTGCCTCTTAAGAGACGTCTTCCGCAAAGATAGTGGAAAGCAGCTGGGATCGTCCGCCCCCCCCCCCCCCCCGAAAGGACGGAGAGGAGAAACCTTGGAAAAAACACTCTGGCACAGCTGGCCCCAATGGCCCATGGCGGGGACATAGTTGGGGGGGGGGCTGCTGCTACCCACTGCCTCGCACCTGCATGGTGGCAAAGGGGCTGCTGCTGCCACCCTCCCCCTTGGAAAAAGCAGGGAGGGGGAGACCCCTCAAAGACTCTGGTCTCTTCTCCCCATTTCTAACTTTTCAAATGGCAAAGAGTGGGAAGATGGAAGTGGGGCAGCCTGGGAGGGGAGGGGAAAGTGTGTGTGGTGTGGGGGGCACAGTACCACCGTCAGTCCCAGGCAGGCGTGGGCTGGACCTGGGCTCTAGCCAAGCAGCACCCTGCTTGGGGTGCCTACGAGCCCCAAGGCCTTGCCCCTTGTCCAGGGGCTGCCTCAAACAGCCAGGCGACCCTGGCATTGCAGCCGAGACGGAGAGGCCTCCTCTCCTCTGCAGGGCTGAGCTCCTTCCACACCTGGCCTCCTGCAGGAATCTGGCCTTGAGCTCTGGGGGGAGAGAATCACGGCAGGACTTCACAGCGACCGGAGTGTTATCATAACGCAGGCGCCCACCAAACACCTCCCCAAAGTTGCCCTAGGGAGAAGAAAAAGAAGAAGAGAAATGAGCGCGCCAAGGGTCCTGCCCGCAGAACCAGACTGCCCCCCCGGCCCCAACTGCAGGACTACCCAGGAGGCGGGCAGGGCAGGGCAGGGCAGGGCAGGGCCTCGCTGCTTCCTGAAAGCAACCTCTGCAGCAGTTGCTGGTGCACCTCTTCGCCGCTCCTGGACGTCGTCTCCAGGGCCCGTAAGAAGAGCGACACTGGGAGGCTGTTTCAACCACCTGCCTGCCAGCCGACCGGTCCACCCAGCCAGGCATTGGGGCCAGAGGAAGGCCTGGAGCTCTTGACCACCCGGGGAGTGCTGTGGTGGGCCGTCTGCCACGAGGGAGGCCCGCAGGCTGGCCACAGGACCAGAGCTCTCCAGAGGATCATCGTCAGTCCCCCCGTCCCTCCGGGTCAGTCACCTGCCCTATGCGGTCGCCAAGCAGCACATCCTCATGGTCCAGCACCCACTTGTCCTGCAAGGAAGGCAGCCAGTCACAGCGCAGAAGGCGCCACCTGCCCCTCCCCCTGCCTATGGAGGGCAAGGCCGCCCTGAGCCACACCTTGACAACGGGCTTGGCCAAGACAACGCCACTCTTCCTGGTGAGGGGCTGCTTGGCCTTCAGGAAGTGGTCGATGAGCAGCGGGATGGTGGGAAAAGCCTCGCCCTCCAGCCGATACAGATTCTGGGGGGAGAGAGAGAGAGAGAGTCCACAAGAGCCGCTCCAGCGGTCACGGGGGGGGGGGGAACCACGAAGGCAGCAGCTTCCCGCCTTGGCCTCAGCTTCCACTGCACCCGCAGGTGGACGGATGCAACAAGCAGCGGCCCCCTAGCAAGAGCCTTCTGCCCTTCCGCCTGCCAGGGAGGGGCTCTTCGCCCTGCGCCAACAGGGACCTTCCCCAGCAGCTTCTACCCCGAGCCCGTTTGCAGGCTGGTTGGCAACGGGCAGCTTCTTGAGATGGCAACAGGAGGCGGCTGGGTGCTGCTGCCAGACAATGCCCATTCCCACTACTTTGCCACGATTGTCCAGTGGCTGCAACCAGGGCCAGTGGGGGGGGGGCTGCAGGCGCAGGAGGGAGGGAAGCTGCTCCGTTGAGGCCTGGGGGCAGCAGGTGCCCCCCCCACGGTGAGCAGCTCTGAAGAAGTCTTTAAAATAACGTTCATGCCACAAGCATCCAGGATCCTGCTGCCCGCCTGCCTGCCCGCCTGCCCGCCCTCCAGCTCTCGCCTTGGCAAGAGAACAGCTAGTGGCAGTGGCGTGCCCACCCCGAGAGCAGCATCTTGCCCAACGCCTCCCCAAACCTGCAGCCAGCAGAGCTTTGAGAACATCAGGATCTCCAATGGCTCATTTGACGTGACCCAGGGCCACCGAGGCAGGGTTCATGGTAGTCCCCAGGGACCGCCCGTCTCAAGCAGCGAAGGGCCACAGCGGGCCAAACAGAGCATCACGCCAGTCAGGCTACTTCCAGAGGAGGTCCCTCCCTCCCTCCCTCCCTCCCGAGCCTCCCCTGCCCCTCCCCGCCCAGCCCAGCCACTCACATCAGCAGCCTGGAGGATGAAGTGTCGCGGCTGCCCGTCCCAGAGCACCGAGAGGACATACTCCTGCTTGCCTTGGCTCTCTCGCACGAGGAAGTCTCCATCAGCCTGCAGCAGCCTCTGCACCTCTACGCGAGGGATGGCGCCGTGGTACCACGTCTGCTGACCCAGGGGCTTCTGCACCTCAGGCAGGAGGGGCAGAGGGGGTGGCAGCTGGGGGAGGGGCACAGTATGCAAATGGGAAAGGCCAGCAACGTGGGGGGGGGGAGAAAAGGAGGGCAAGTTGCAACTTTGGGAGTCTGCATTCTGTCGTCCCCATCCCGTCCTGTCCCCATGCTGTCCAGTTGCTTGATCCGACATGTGCTGGGATAGACAAGATCTATGGGATTCGCTCGTGGAGCTGCCCATTCAGGAAGGGGCTACCGCCGGGTGGGGCTACAGCCAGGAGAGACACTCACCGAGAGCCGGGGCCGGAAGATCCCCGAGATGTGCTGCTTCAGGGCCTCCAGGGCAGGCAACCGACCTCCATCGCGCTCTGGCTCCTGCCCGAGAGAGGGGGGAGCAGGGCAAGGATGAAGCCCAGGGGGCACAACAGGGACGGAGCGAGGTCTGAGCAAGGGCACGTATCTGCCCCATGGACAGAGAGGAGCCTAAAGTGGGTGAAGATGTGTCCCTCCCCCAAACAGGGCTCCAAGGGGAGTGGCTGGCACAGTGCCCTTGGAGGAGGAGGAGGAGGAGGAGGAGGAGGAGGGCAGGAAACGCGGGCCTCCCTTGGCCCTACACGCCACACGCACCCCGAAGGGCAGAGGCCACTGGCTGTCGTTCTGCAAGGCTGGCGCAGGTGGGGGGTCTCTGGAGCCCAGTTCGTCCAGCTTGTGTTGCAGCAAATCCTGCTGGGCCTGAAGCTTGTCCCGCGTGCCCTGGGCCAGCCGGTACAGATGCAGCGCTTCGTGCAGGGCCTGCCGCTTCCCCAGCAGGAGGATGCTGCGGAAGCCGGGAAAGACACGTCCGTCGTGAGCAGAGAGGCCCCGGCAGGTCGGAGCCGCCACCCCTCCCTCCCTCGTGGGCTCATCCTTCCACTGTCCCCACCCTAACGCGGGAGCCCTGCTGCTCCTCAGCCTTCCGGGCAAGCAGCATGGCAGGACCGTGGGCGCGGATGAGCCGAGAAGGAGCAGGTAGGTAGTAGCCACGGACACTGCACAAGCCACGGACACTGCACAAGCCACGTGCAGGCAAAGAGAGAGAGGGCGGAACTCTCCAAGGACCCAGCAGTCACCTCTCACGCAGCAGAGAAATTCCAAGAACGGGGTGGAAGGAGAGGGGAGAAATCAGCAGTTGCGCATTGTCGACCAGGGAGAGGGTGCTGACAGTCAGCCAGCCATTGGGAATGTGCCCTTGTGTTTTTGCGGCATACAAGACTGCTCCCAAGACAGAGCCCATTTGCAGGAGGCTTCCTTGACTCATGGAAATGACCAGACGTCAGGGCCACAAGACGAGCAACTGGAGTCAGTCTGCTGGTCGAGTATCGCCCCTGTCCCAGATGAGGACCCCGAGCAGCCAGACTCCGGAGCTGGATCTCCAGGGCCGTCAGGGCCACGTGAGCACAACAGGCTGAGCTGCATGGCCAACCCAGCCACGAGAGCCGAGGCTGGAAGGCAGGCTCCACCCCCTGTCCACCAAGACCTGGCCCAGCTGCGCCATCCGACGGCAAGCCTGGAGGCCGCTCCCAGCCATGGCCTGAGCCCCTCGCATTTTCTCACGGCGGGGACCCTGTCGCCAGCGATGGCTCCCATAGGCTGCCTGCTCTGGCCGTTCTGATCCGCGGTGGCGACGCTCCTCAGCTGCTCACCACGGCCTCCCTCTTCAGAGGCTGTTTATTATCGACTCGCAGAAACCCAGCCCCAGGGGGCCCCAACCTGCCCGAGAGAGAGAACACTCGGGGAAACCACTTCACTGCTCCTGCAGCACCTGAGGCTGAACGGAAGCGAGTTGAGACCTGACCCCAAGTACTCCAGCCCAGAGCCAGATAAGAAAACAGCAGAACCTACAACAACAACAACAACAACAACAACAACAAGGAAGCCAGCGCTGCCATTGGGCTCCAGATGCCCAGCCTGCAGCCTCCAAGATTCCTCGGACAGACGAGATACTTTGGCGTGTGCACACCCCGCCTCAAGCACACTCGCAGCATCCTCTCCCCGCCACCCTGCCTCTCACCGCTCTCCAGGGCCTCCCGCCTGCTCTTCGTTCTGCAGTTCAGCCTTCAGGACGTGGACTCGCTGCTGGTGGCCCTGCATGCCCTCGGTGGCACCAGCCAGCTCTTCCTTCAGAGAGGTGAGGCTGCAAGAGAGACAAGCAAAGCCTCAGCAGCCCTCCTGCCAGGCCAGCAAGCCACGGGATGGGAGCCGAGAGGCCTGCTGCTGCAGCAGCCTCAGGAAAGGTGCGGGTGCCTCCAACTCGGAGCACAGCAGCCTCTGGGTTTCCAGCAAGGTGGTCGACAGAGCAGGACACAGCACCAGAGGGTGGGCCAAACTGGACCCCCCCCATCAGCTTCTCCCCTTCCTCCTTTAGCCAGGGCACCAGGTACCAAGGTAGGACAAGCAAGGCTGTTGTCGGTTTCCCCTGCAACAGGCCACCTGTACCCTTTTGAGCGGAACGGAAGGAGAATTTTCACAGGGGCAGCAGCTTTTCCCGAGAGTGCTGCATCCCTGCCAGCCCGACAACCCCCTGAAGGTGGCGCCAGTCCCTTCCCCAGCAGCCATACACACATGTGTTGCAGGCTTTCCAGAGTCAGCTCGTTCAGCTGGAGCTCCCCTGCTTGCAGGCCCTCTGTCTCCACTTCCTCCAGCAGGCTCTCGTCAAAGGACACTGGCGCTGGGGACCGAGTCCCACACCTGGAGAAACACTGCCCAGAGCTGAGTGCCGAGGCTCCCTCAGAGCCCCCCAGCCTGGCAACGCACAGCTCCAGCCCAGGCAGCTCCGGCTGGCATAGCCAGAGCAAGGGAAGGCAGAGCTCACCTGCAGGGGGGAAGGAAGCCGTCGTATTCTGCGGCAGGGTGGAGGCGCTCCAGGGCCCTGGCCATGGCTTGGTGCACAGCCACCATCTCCTCCTGCACCAAGCTGCTGATGCGGACGTATTCCTGCAGGGTCTCCTTGCTGTCAACACAGAAGCAGGGTACTGGGCAGGCGGCCACTGCCAGCAAAGGCTGGTCAGTCCCCAGAGACCGTCGTGGCCACAGCAGGTCTCCTTAGTACGTACGTGATGTGAGCTGCCTCCTCATGCAGGCCCTGCAAGGACTGGAGCAGGCCAGGCAGGGCCTGCTGGTAATGGTGGGCGTGCTGCACCTCTGCCGCCTTCAGCGCCAAGACATACTGGTTGTGCAGGGAGTAGAGCTTCCACAGGCTCCGGACATACTTGTCCTTGGCCTTTTCTCGGTCCCTTTCTGCAGGGAGAGCCACAGAAGCAGAGGGTCAGGGCCGGCGTGACAGCAGCACCGGCAGAGCTCTGCCCCCACCGCCATGAAGCCGAGCACAGCCAAGCAGCAGCACGCTCCGTTGTAAGAGCCCGGGGGACACGCCTCTCGGAGGAGGAGGATCCCAGGGCGCAGGCGGGAGCTTGGAGCAGCAGGAAGCCAATCCTGTCCTCTGGTGCTGCAGGCACCAGCCTTAGGAGGTGTTGGAAATAATGGGCAAATTCCGTATGCTGGACACTGGGGGGTGTATGCATGTTATATGATCACCTAGGTAGACCCTCTTGTCTTTGACCCCTCATTGTCTTAAGGAAGGGGCGTGGCCCCAGACCCAGTTTCCTCCTTCCTCACCCTTCTCTCACTCTCTTCTGCATCTGACCACTGACCAGGGAAGACGTGGCAAGCTGCCCTCCAGCAGCCCAGCGCCATCTTTCCAGCATGCCTCCATGCAGAGAGCCCTAGCATTAGGAGGGTTCTGTCCTTTCAAGTTTAGTGTATCCTCTGACGTGAATCAGACGTTGTACATATGAATGAAAACTGTAAGTAAACTTCTTTTTGCAACTTCAATCAACTATGCCTAGTGTGTTTTCTCTAGCCAAGTAAAGCTAAGCAAGTCTGCCACGTGGGTGGGGAGTAAAAACAGAGTAAGGGAGAGGGAAATGGAGCGACGAATAGCTACCCCCCCTAAGGGAATTCCAACAGGTTATGGGCCCAGTTAAACTGCTGCGTGAAGAGAATCAGCTCTATTCAGAGAGAGAGAGAGAGAGAGAGAGAGAGTTTTTTTCCCCCCCACACCAATTGTTTTTGGTCAGACTTGCCTAGAGGCTAGAGACAATGGCTACAGCCAGGCTATTAGCAGCAGATATCCCAACAACGAAATTGGACCCTAAGGCATTCAGGGTGTGGAAGAGGATGATGGAAGGTGAATTGAGAATGAAAAAGGTCTATTTTGTGCTGAGTGAGGATCGTCCAGGAGAAGGGAGCTCTGAGGCAGAGAAGGAGAGGTGGAGTTTTGCTGATTATGCAGCACAACATCTCATTTTTCATACATTAGATGATGAAGCAAGACCCTATGCAGAAGAAGTAAAAAGTGCAAAAGAAATGTGGGAGTGTCTCAGACAACGTTATGAAAATGTGGCTGAAAAGACTCAATGTATTTTGATTGATAACCTGTGTAAACTCAAACTGAAACTGCGGAGCAAAGAAGGCTATGAGTCCCACTGCAGCAAGCTAACACAGATCTTTAACGATTTAGCCACGACAGGTTTAAAATTTGATGAGGAACAAAGGGTTGCATTTTTTGGGGGGTTCATTAGAAGATAAAATATTCTCCCCTTTCAAAAGTTCAGTTCGAGGAAGGGAGAAAAAGGAATACTCGAAAGTTTTAATAGAACTAGCAAATGATTGTATTTCTTCGAGAGAGCACTTGCTTCAGATGTGGATTGGAGAATCACATTGCCAAACATTGTCAATCAGATAAGGACTATTCATACCTCTCCCTAGCCCTGCCGAAAACAAAAGAAGAGATTATAAGGAAGGGGGAAGGGGCCCAAAGCATTCCTCAGGAGAGAGTCACAGACAAGGAAAGAGTTTCAATATGTACCTGGTAGAAAAGCAAAAAGCCATGTTTTCACATCAAAATCAGAACTCAAGTTCTGGCTGGATTCTGGACTCTGGTTGTACAACGCACATGAGTCCGAATGTTCAGTTTTTCCAAGAGCTAAACCGAGATTTTTCAGGTGAAATAACAGTGGCAAATGGTGAAAAGTTGCGCATATGTGGAAGAGGTAAAGTAAAACTACAATGCTTTGCAAATGGTAAAATAAATGAACTCATAGCAAACGATGTGGCTTATGCCCCAGAGATACAACATAACATGTTAAGCGTGTCAACTATGACCAGAAAAGGATTAACCGTTGAATTTGAGGAGGACAGATGTAATATTTTGAAAAATACTGAACTAATTGCACAAGGATCTATGCAGGATGGAGTTTATTTTCTAGATATGTCAAAACAGCATGGAGAGCGCCTGATGTCTGCCCAACAACAATGCAGAAATGAATGTGCTCACCTTTATCACAGAAAATGTGGACACACAGACATCAGTGGCATACTGGACCTGCAGAGGAGAGACCTGGCAGAAGGACCACAGCGCTGCAGCAACCATCCAGAAAAGTGTGTGGTATGTATGAAAACAAAAGACATAAAACTTTCTATTCCACAGAAAGCTGAGAAGTGCAGTACCAGCAGTGTGTTAGAACTTATTCACACTGAATTATATGGCCTGATTAAAACGCCATCGGTTGGTGGGAACAGATTCATATTGACTCTTACTGATGATTTTTCAAATTATAGTATGATTTACCTACTGAAGGACAAAAGTGAAATTCTTGGCAAGATCAAGCAATATGTGGCAGCTGTGAGCAACAGGTTTGGAAAGAAGCCTCAACAGCTGAGGACTAGCAACGATAATCAGCATGGTGAGTACATGTCAAACCAGACACGCAAATACCTTGACCAACAAGGTATAACTCACACACCAACAGCTCCATGTACCTCACAACAGAGTGGGGTGGCAGAGAGAAAGAGCAGAAGTCTTTTAGAGATGACCAGAGCAATGCTTGCAGATGCAGAGCTACCTACTAAATTTTGGGGTGACGCTATAGATACAGCTAACTATATGCAGAACAGACTGCCCACCAAAGATGCAGGAAAGACCCCATATGAACTGTGGCATGGGAAAGCACCAAGCACCAAGCATTTCAGAGTTTTTGAGTGCAAGGTTTATGCTTATGTGCCAAAAGAAAAGAGATCCAAACTAGATCTCAGAGCACAAGAAGGGATCTTTATTGGCTACCCAAAAGGATCCACTGGCTATAAAATAATGGACTTAAAGACTGGACAGGTGTCAGTTCATCATGGGCTCTACTTTGAAGAGCATAAAAAGACTAACAAGAGCCAAAGCTTCACAGAGAAAACACCAGTGATAAATGATGAACTAATGTATGTGCAAGATTACTACCCAGAGATCAGTACGCCAGCAGAAGGGGACACAGCTGAGGACGAGCTGCCGGAGCCAGACGTCACCAGTGATGCAGACCAGGTTCCAGATCAGCACCTCAGACGTTCACCCAGAGAGAACAAAGGCGTACCACCTGCACGATTTGAGTGTGCAACCTCGCAAGGTCGTCGTTGCGGCGAGAGTCAAGTAAGTGGAAAGACACAGCACAACACAAAACAGAAGGGGCCCGAGAGTGCCAGAACCATGAAGAATCTTCGAGCAAGAAGCTGAATCCAGAGTCTGCGAGCAAAGATGAATATCGCGGACTCCAGCATCCAAAATTTGAGAAGGGGTGTTGGAAATAATGGGCAAATTCCGTATGCTGGACACTGGGGGGTGTATGCATGTTATATGATCACCTAGGTAGACCCTCTTGTCTTTGACCCCTCATTGTCTTAAGGAAGGGGTGTGGCCCCAGACCCAGTTTCCTTTTTCTTCACCCTTCTCTCACTCTCTTCTGCATCTGACCACTGACCAGGGAAGACGTGGCAAGCTGCCCTCCAGCAGCCCAGCGCCATCTTTCCAGCATGCTTCCATGCAGCGAGCCCTAGCTTTAGGAGGGTTCTGTCCTTTCAAGTTTAGTGTATCCTCTGATGTGAATCAGACGTTGTAGATATGAATGAAAACTGTAAGTAAACTTCTTTTTGCAACTTCAATCAACTATGCCTAGTGTGTTTTCTCTAGCCAAGTAAAGCTAAGCAAGTCTGCCACGTGGGTGGGGAGGAAAACAGAGTAAGGGAGAGGGGAATGGAGCGACGAATAGCTACCCCCCCTAAGGGAATTCCAACAGGAGGCCCCCCCAGCCGCCACGGCAGCTGAAAGGGCCCTCCACACACACACACACACACACACACACACACACACACACACACACACACACACACACACACCTTTGCTGGCCTCCTGGTACTTGCGCTTGGCCTGTGCGCTCTCCCGGACATGCGTGCGGTATTGGGCTCTCAGGCGCTCAGGCTCCTGCTGGGTGATCTGGAAGAGCCAAGGGAAGGGTGGCGCCTTAGGCCTGGGGTTCAGGCCCCAGAGCGCGTCTGCTGCCTGCCCGCCCACCCCACCCCTCCAGGCGAGGGCTGGGGTCTAGTGCCAGCCAGGAGGGACGGCAGAGAAGCCAGGAAGCTCTCTCCCCTGCGCCTGCGGCTGCTGCAGGCCCCTTGCCCAGGAGGTGGCAGCGCTGCTGCGTCAACATGGAGGTGGAAGGGGCAGGTGGCTGTCGTACCCACCCTGCTGAAATCCTGGCTGGTATGTTGCCACTGCTCACTGTAGTTACGGCGCAGCTGCTGCTTGTCCCGGATGAGCAAGCTCAGCTTCTGCAGGGGCCCAGCGACCAGGGCTTCTGCGTGGCACTGCAGCGTCTGGCTCAGCGCCTCCGTCTGGGTCACCAGCGACCACCAGCACTGCAGACGGGGGAAAGGGAGAGCAAGAAGGAGAGAGGACCCCAGGCGGACCCCCCAGGAGAGCCCAGCACGGGCCTGCTGCAATCCTGCCTCCACTTCAACCGGCAAGGTGGGCGGGGGGGGGGAGCAGCAGCAGCTGTTGCTGCAGCCTTACAGACGTGGCCCGCTCTCCCCCCCTGCCTTCAGGAATGTGGTTCCTTACAGTGCATATTAAGACAAGCAAGCATGGAGGGGGGCAAGCACCTTAGGTGGGGGCTATCTGTTGAAGGAAATAGGCTGGGGGGGGAATGGCAAAAGGCACAGAAAAGGGGGCAGCTGAGGTTGGCTCAAGAGACCGCAGGAAAGGGGCGAGGGGAAGCCTTACGAAGACCCAAGACCAGCTCCTTGGAGCCCCCTCCTGCAGGCCCCGCTTGGTCCGCTGCTGTGGAGCTTCCCCTCCCCCCTGCCGTCAGTCCTACCTGGCCGACCTGGCTGCTGCCGGGCTGCCCACTGCTCTCCTGCTTTCCGGCCAGGCCGTGCATCTGGTGCAACAGTGCTGCATACTCCCGGTCACTCTTGGCCCGCTGCCCCATCCACTTCTTCAGCCCCTCCAGCAGACGGAGCTCTGCCTCCTGCAGCTGCAGCAGGGCAGCATGGCCCTCTGGGCAGCCAAGCGCCAGCCCAAAGCCCATGGCAGGCAGTGGCAGGCTGGCCTGCAGACCTGGCTTCTTGCCCTCCTCCCTAGGAAAGAGCAGCTGCCCTGAGAGCCCGTCCTTCCCTGGCAGAGCAGAGCAGGCCCCCACTGCCCCGTTCGCGCCCCCCCCCCCCCGAGCTGACTGGCTCCTTTGTGTGTGAGCCCTTCCCCTCCTTTGCATTTCCCATCATCAGGCCACTTCCTGACTTCGGATGGAGCAGTTCCCTAAAACTGCAACCGGTCACCGACTCCCCGGAGAAAGGCAGAAAGTCTGTCTTGGGTGCCCAGGAGCTGCCACCCTCCGCAGGCTGCTGCGATTCCCGGCTCACTCCACGAGACTACCCAGGCTCCAGCTGGTGGCCTCACCTGCCGCACAGAAGCAGCCCACAAGGGCTAGGCCCACAAGAGCACGCTCACGGGCCAGCCCCTCCCTGCCACTGGGGTGGAGAGTCGTAAGGAATCCCGGCTGCTTAGGAAAGCTGGCGGAGGCACCTGCCCCCCACCCCAGAGAGGTGCCCCCTCCCTGCCTGTGGACGTACCGTGCGCTGTCCCTGGGTGCTGCTGCCCGATTCCACACTGGCCCAAGCTCTCTAAAGAGGAAGAGGAAGCTCGCAGACACCCTCTCGGCCTTGCGAGATCTGACCACAGGCTCTTGCAGAACTCGGTTCCTGCTCTGGCAAACACTCGCAGGCCCGCGGAACAGCCTTCCTGCGAGAAGCACATGACCCAGGGCGCCAGTGGCCCAAGAGCTTCCCTGCCAGCCCACCAGCCCAAGGCCTGGTCTCCTCCGCCGCTGCCGCGCCCTGGAGACAAACCTGTGCAGTGGCCCCAGGTGGGCCAGCAGCGGCCCCTTCAGAAGTGCCTCGCCCAAGTGCCAGGTCTTGGCTGTGCTCAGAGCGTGGCGTCCGTAGCCCGGCAAGCTGGCACCCTGGCACCCCAGTCCATGGTCACGCTGCCCTGCATCTGTGTCCCCCTCCACACATGCTACATGGGTGAGGCCGAGAGTCTCTTTTCAAAGCCAGAAGCAAAAGGCTGGAGGAGGCCGCCACAGAGGAGCTGCAGTCCGTGCAGCACAACAGAAGCCAAGCCAGCCGCCTGGTTCGAACGGCTCTTGTCCCTGTTGAAAGGCTCCAGTCCCAACTGGGAGGAGGAAGTGGGTGGGATCTGCTTCGGGGTCTGCTGCCACCGCCTGCAAAGACAGGCCCTGGCTACCAGCCCCTCGCAGTTGCGCGAGAGCCTGTCCTCAAGCGAAGGGGATCCCAGACCCGGGGGGACTGCCACACGCAGACCTTCTTCTCCCCCCCCACTCCAGATGTTGCAGCCAGATGCAGTGGTCCGCTGCACACCGCCCCCTCTGTCCAGCTCAGGGACATGCAGCCTGGCAAGGCCAGCAGCTGGAGCCTCTCCAGGCCCTTTGGCCAAGAACATGCCCTTGTCCAGGCCGGCAGTGGCTGTGAGGGACGTAGGCGAGAGAAAGCAAAGGAGAGGGCCCCCCAGGAAGCCCCCCCAATGGACGATCCAACAGTGGCCAGAGGAGCTCCGCTGGGGGAACAGAGGAGAGAGAGAGAGAGAGAGAGAGAGAGCAGGCAACATCAATCCTGCTCCTGTTTGCACAGTTCCTGCACAGAGAACACAGAGGGAACACGGCTGGTTTGCATAGTTCCAACATTTAATAAACTTTAATCTCTCTAGCGTTATATCCACATCCATTAAATTAAAAAACTGGCCACAGGAATTGGCTCCTTGTTTAAATTACAAGAAAAATTATTTGTGCACCAAAAGGTGGTTATAGAAAAAGAGTCCTGGCACTTGTTCTGCCCCCACAATTGCACAGCCTCTGGCCAGGAGCAACCCAGGCCAGCAGCAGGCAGAGCGCAGAGGGCACGACCCCCAGGCAGGCCAGCCGGGCTCAGGCCCAGCAACAGATTGTCATCGAGGAGGAGGAGGAGGAGGAGGAGGAGGAAGGGCAACAAGGCACATGAGGAAAGGTGGAAGCTCCAGTGACTTTGGGGTGGGGGTGGAGTAGCCATGAGGGAGCAATCCCTGCCCCAGCAGCAGCGCGGGGGGGGGGGGGAGGCAGAGCTACTGTGCTGAGCAAATGCACCAGCACTGCTCAACCCCCCCCCTCCAGCCCCTCTCCCCTACAAAGAACCCAGCCTGCTCACCCTCTCCCAGCACAGGGGGAGCAGCGCCAGGAAGAAAGATGAGGGACGTGCACGTGTTGGGAGGCCTGGGGAGGCCCAAAGCAGCGGCACTTGCCCCACGGAAGGGGGGGGCGAAGCAAAAGAAGGGGCAGGAGGGAAAAGCTCCGGCTGTTATTGCTGGCAGGGGAAGGGGCCACCACGGAGCTCTGAGCAGGGCCCGCCCACCCACCCACAAGGACGGACAGACGGAGGGGCTGTGTGCTGGGGTGACAGGCAGCTGGCCGGACACAAGGCTCTCTGGCCCCTCTTCCCCCCCCACCCCCCTCACACCAGAATGGAGACAAAGGGCTCCAGTCTAAAAAACACTTTGGTGAGTTAAAACCAGAAAAGGGCGAGGGAGTCACGGCTCCAGCAGCATCTGGCCCCCCGCCAGGAAGGAGGGTGCCTCAGTCCACGGTCCATGCCCCAGCCCAGCAGGTGGTCAGAAGAGGGGGGAGCAAACAGGTGCAGAGACACGTTGGGCCCCACTGTGCCGGGGGCCAGGGGCTCATCAAAGGGCACTCTGGTCTCTGATGAAAGCAGTCCTCTCGCCCTCCTCTTCCTCGTCGGGCCCCTCCTGCCAGGCGTCCGAAGGCAGCCCCTTGTAGGCAATGATGCCGCCACTCTCCAGCGAGTACACTTTGACCCCGCGCAGCCCTGAGCGCAGCTGCAGCACCAGGAAGACCATCACGAAGACCAGGACGATGAAGGCACAGCTCAGGCTGGCCACCAGGATGGGCAGGTTGGAAGGAGGAGAGGCCAGAGCCACGCCGTCGCCCAGCACAGGCGAGGAGGCCCGGCTGCTCTGGGTCTGGTGGGAACAGGTCTGCTCCTGGCTGTTGTAGTGGGCGTGGACCGGGCAGGACAAGCACTGGGTGGGTGCTGGGCCCAGGCAGGTGGCACACGACGCGTGGCAGGGCACACACAGCCGGGGGCTCAGGGGAGGGTCAAGGCTGTTCTCCAGGGGGGGGGGTGCGGTGCCAGGGGCAAAGGCGGGCGGGCACGTCTTGAGACAGCTCTTCTGGTGGAGGTAGAAGCCTTCTTCACACACTGCAAGGAGGAGAGGAGAGTCAGGCCACAGCTTGTGGCTTCCAGGCCACAGAAAGAAGCTACAACATCAGCCCCAATCTTGAGAGGGACTTTGGCCACTGACCAAAATTGGATTGGGAAGCTGACCTGGGAAGTAGAAGCGTCACTCTCTTGAAGCGAGGAGAGCGGGTCCCCTCTAGGTGACGCGTGCACAGAGGTGGCGCGCGCGCGCACGCGTGACACGTGTCACCTCTGATTCCAAAGACATCCCCAGAGCCGGCTCCCGGCCTCGGAGGGGCCTTCCGAGGCCGGGAGCTGGTTCCGGAGACGTCTTCCACGGACGATGCGCCAGGGCCTGCGTCACAACAGAATTTATACCGTTTTTTGCGCATGCGCAGACAGTTCCTGAGGGAAAAGGGCTGCCCTTTTCCCTCAGGAAACGTCTGCGCATGCGCCAAAAAGGTATAAATTCCGTTGTGACGCAGAGCCTTCCTCAGAAGGCCCTGGCGCGTCGGCTGGGGTGGTCGCTCCAAGGCTTTCTCCTGGCCTCGGAGCCTCCGAGGCCGGGAGAAGGCCTTGGAGCGGAGCCCAGCCGGCTGCAACGGGGGTGGGGTGGGGTGTGGGGGTGCCCCGGGGTAGCGTCCTGCCGGGTCGCCCCCCTCGAAAAATCGCAGTTAATAAAAAAATCACAAATTAAAACTTAGGGACGGGGATGGGGGGGGATTAGGGTGACGCGCATTGCCCCGCCTTAGGGCAGCGCGTGTCGTAGTGACGCTGCTGCTGGAAAGGACCGGGGGGGGGAGCATGCAGCCCCTTGCCTGCAGTGGAAAACAGGGCAGAGTCTTGTACCCACACATTGCCCTACCTTCCCTCCCTGGGGGGGGGGAGCTCTTGCAAGGAGGAAGAACAGGAAGCTGGGCAAGAACACACGACCGAGGAAATGCAGGCTGAAAGTGGATCGGGAAGGAGGAGGCACAAGGCGTTTCCACAGCTCTACTGGAGAACCGGAAGAGCAATATGGCCCTGCCCACCACCACAAGAGCTCCAGTCCTCCTCCCCCCCCCCCAAGAAGCAGGTCCCCCTCCAGGCTGTAGACCCTCCACTTACTTACCTACACAGGCCTGGCCAGCAGCTAGCGTCTTACAGCCACTGCTCTCAAACTGGTTGGAGACGCTGGGGGGCTCAGTGGCCGTCCCGTATAAGACCAGCATGAACTTGGTGAGGGTGCCTGTGACCAAAGAGCGGGGGGGGGGGAGAGCGTAAGCAATGCAAGCTGGCTGCCATACAGCAAGGGCCACATCTGGCACCGCAGTCCTTCCGAACCCTTCAGCTGGAGCCCTGGATGGGGCGTGCACAGGACGAAGACGGCAAGAACCCCCAACCCAGAGAAGCTGCTCGTGGGGACAGGGCCACATCCAGACGCCCCCCCCTTCCAACAGTAGGAAACAGACGGGCGCAGCAGCTGGCAGAGCCCCTCCGCTCCTTCCCCCTGCGGAGTGATGGCCCCGCCCTCCTGCTGGGATTCAGCAGCTGCTGGGGGAAGAGCAGAACAGGTGCCATGACAAGGGGCAGGGAGGGAGGGAGGGAGGGAGGGAACGCTGCTGCAGCAGCAGCAGCAGCAGCAGCAGCAGCGAGCAGAGCAGAGCGGCTGTCGACGGCAATACCGTAGTTATTGGCCTCGCTGGTGTTCTCGATCTCCAGCACCCACTCCCCGGCAGGCTCCTCATCCCAGGAGTGGGTCGTCATGAATGCCCAGTCGTTGAAGCCATCGGCAGAATAGTCATGAGGCCTGGCACGGGGGAAGAGAAAGTGGGAAACGTGAGGGCGGGCGGGCGGGCGGGGAGTTCTGCTGCGCAGAGCTGAAGCCTCCTGGGAGGGAGCGGGAAGCAGGCCTACCTGGCCGCCAGCAGCGTCGAGCGAGTGCCCTGGGGGCTGACGAGGTGGATGGCCAGGTCTCCTCGCCGGTTGTAGGACAGGGTGAGCCGGGCCTGGACGTGCTCCAGGCGGCTGACGTAACTGGCCTTCCCCCGGCAGGCGTCCACCTTCTGACGCACCTCCAGGCGCTTCCCGATGTCCCTGCAACGCAAGGTGGGCAATCACGGCGGGGGCCCAAAAAGGGAGAGCCGCAGGGCTGCTAGCAGGGCCAAGCACACCTGCCGCCATCGCCAACGAGACGCACCACCTGGCACGCCCAGCACCCTCTCTCCACTGGCGGGGTGGGTGGGTGGGCTCTAGGCATCCTGCCTTGAAAGCTGTGTGCATCAGTAGAGGGGGTGGTCAGGGGAGGGGCTGCCGGGCCCCGGGAGGGACTCCCCAGACTCAAACCCCATTGCCACCGTCCAGCAGCGATGGAGGACCAAAGCCTCTTGGCCCCGGATCTGCTTGAAAGCAGACTCTGCCCTCCCCGTTCCTCCTCCTCCTCCTCTTCAGCCCCCTGGACAGGCCCAGCCACAGAAGCACCCTGGAGAAGGGAGTTCTGTCTATCCCGAACAACCCTCTTGCCCGGCCCACGTGGACACTCCTTCCCCCAACTCCCAAACCACAGGGTTGAGGGGTCAGCAGCAAGCTCCGCCTCCTGCGAGACCCCTTTCCCTCCCAGGGAAGCGGCCATCCCCTCTCCTCCACCCATCCACGCCTGGGCCATCATTCATTCTAGAAGACTGCTGCCCTGGAGGGAGCCCTAGACACCCTGCGAGATGCCCTCTGCGTGCTGCCAGGAGTGCCACACCTCCAAGAGGCGACGGCAGGGGGGCTGGAAAAGGGGCAACAGCACCTTCGGGAAGGGCCTGCAGCACCTTCCTTACAAGGAAAGGAGACACCAGTCAGTCAGGGCTTCTTCGCTTGGGTGATTACGGGGGGACATGACCGAGACCTCCCTGGAAACAGCAGGCATGGGGTGGAGAGAAGAGCCTTCTCTGGATTTCTGGCAGTGCTAGAACCAGACCGGGTCACTCACGGAAAGGACAGGCCAAAGGACACGCTTCTCCACACAGCACCGGCCTGGTCTGTGGAACTCACTGCCACAAGCTTGGTGGCTTCGTAAGGGATTGGCCAGAGCCAGGGGGCTGGACTAGGTGGGGCTCCTTGGGCCTGATCCAGCAACCAGGCTTGTCTTGCGGTGTTCTTCTGCTCGTCCTCGCAGAGGAGTGAGTGACACCGCTGAGCCAAGGACACCCCGCCCCTCCCACAAACCTGGGTTCTGCGAGGATGTCGACGACGCACTTCCGCTGGACCCCCACAGAGCTCCAGTTCCTGGCCAGTCCCACCATGGCTCCTGCATCCAGAAGGCCATAGCCGTACGAGTGGCTGACTGCAAACAGACCAGACAGACAGATAGACCCGGGGGACGGACGGACAGACACGGGGGCTGGCTGCCAAGCAAGGAGCCTTTCCCAGCACCTCGCACTGCTCCCCCTGCACCCCACAGGGCCCCCAGGCGCAGTTACCTTTGCGGCCCACCCCATTGGTGGCCCAATCATTTGTGTTCAGGTGTGCCGGTTTGGAGGTCCGCACCACTAGATGCTGCATGTCACGCCAGGTCAGGTTCTTGCTGCACACAACAGGGGGGGAGTAAGAGAAATGGCTCTGCACCCCCCCCCCCCACCCCTTTGGCTTGCAGCAAGGCCCAATCCCCAAGGAGCTTCCAGCCCTGCCCCTTACTTGGCTTCCAGGGCAAGGGCGATGATCCCAGCAGCGAGGGGGGCAGAGGCAGAGGTGCCCGTGTGCGATTCTGTGCACTTCTGTCTCAGGTCAGTCGTCACCTGGGGGAGGAAGAAGAGCCGGGCACAGCCGAGCTGAGCCCCCTCCCTCAGAGCCAGGCGGCCAGCCTCCCCCCCAGCCCCAGCCCCAGCCCCCCCAGCCAGAACTCACAATCTGCTTCTCGTTCTGGCTGCCACTGCTGTAGGTGGTGGCCAGGGTGGAGGAGCAGGCCTCGCTGTACCAGGGCACATTCCCATACTGGGTGGTGCTGCTGATGGAGAGGGTGTAGATGCTGTTGGTGTAGCCGTCACAGTTGCAGCTGTCGTGCTCGCGGCCTCCGTTCCCAGAGGCCCAGACAAAGATGGAGCCCAGTCCGTTGCGGCCCTGCAAGAAGGGGCCAGTCAGGCAGGCAGGCAGGCAGGCGCCACCCACCCCCACCCCCCGAGCTGGCCTGCTGCTTACCTGGCTGACGCCACGGTAAAAGGCCTCTTCCGCCAGCCGGGCCGGGCCATCCACGGTCTTGCCATCGTCCTCGGGGCCCCAGCTGGCGCTGTAGATGTGGATGTGGCTGGGATTCAGGCCCAGCGAGCGCGCCTCCACAGCGTCCGTCACCTCTCCGTCCAACATGCGGACCCCTACGGCAAAGAGGGACAGAGGGGCTACTCCGCAGCTCTCGTCGAAGGAGGCCAAGGCTCCTTCGCCTCTTGTGGGCAAAGCAGGGCCTGGCCGAGCCGGTTCCCTCTCCCCTCGACAAGGCGCACACCGAGAGCCAGACAAGCCAGCCACCTCCAGGGGTCTTCAGAGGCGCCACCTACCTCCAATCTTGGCATTGTAAGCCACACCCACGCCACAAATGCCATTGTTGGCCACAGCCGCTACTTCCCCAGCACACCGAGTGCCATGTCTGCGCCAGGACAAAAAAGAGGGGCAGGGATCAGATTCGGCGTGGGGAAAGAGGACCGGCTGTCACACTTTAGAACTGGGGCAGAAGCGGGGGGACGACACTGCCCCCCCCAAGCAGTTTCTGCGACATGGGTGGCTGCTGCTCTGGCAACCCAGACTTTATGCAGAAGGCCTGGCATTTCCCCCCCCCCCCCATCCCATGAGTCTACAGCGACTGAACTCCCTTGGCCTGTGCCCTGCTAGTCGGTGCCCCCCCTCCCAGACCCACTCCAGAGAGGCCCCCACCTGTTGTCGTTCATTTGCGTGTAGCGTGGCTGGGGATCCGAGTCCTGGTCATTCACATCAAAGCTGGCGGCAGCGTCCTGCAGAAACCAGCAGAGCCCAGCAGCGTCACTTCCCTCGGCAAGCTCTTCCTTCCCCCGCTACACATTTGCCATATGGAGGCAGTTCTGAAGCTGCAGCTCTGGCTCGCTGGGGAGAGGAAGGGCCACCCCCCCCCCCAGGCCGAGAGCCGTTTTCTGGTGGCTTGGAGAAGGAGAGGCAGCTGCACCTACGACTCCATGGCAGGAACCTCGGCAGCCAGGTGACGCCTGGGGATGGATGGGCAGCGCTGGCCTCTCTGCCTGCCGCTCTTCTCTACAACGTGGCTCCTCCCCCTCCTCCACTCACAGCAAACATGATCCGGGCTGCACAGGGCTATCTGTGGGAGGGGCTGCACTAGAAAGCCCCCCCTACAAAAAGGGCAGCCAACAGCTCCCAGCATGCACCTCAGTTCCCATGGGCCCCAGCATACAGACCCGGCACTGAGGAGGCCCCTCCCCCCCACTCACGTAGTTTGCTTCCAGGTCCGGATGGTTCTTCTCAATGCCGTCATCCAAAATGGAGACCACGATGCCACGGCCAGTGTAGCCTTGCTGCCAGGCCTCTCGCACATTCAGGTCTCGCTGGTTCCCGTTGGACTGGAGAAAGAGGGAGCGGGCCCATCATTCCCCTTCCCAACGCCACAGGCCGGGCCCAGCCCGGCCTCCTGCCGCCCTGCAGAGGCTTGGGGCATTCAGACTGGCGGTCCTGCTTCCGCTGCCTGCGGCCCCCCGTTACTTGAAGCCACCCTGATCAAGCCCCTCCCCCACTCCACTGGGGAGGGGGGGCAGTCCTGCAGCCCTCGCCGCCTCCGCGCTCTCAGCTCAAACTCTAAGCTTGCAGGGCTGAGCCAAAGGATAATTCCTGTGTTAAAGCGGGAGGGTGGCATTGGGGGTGCCACCTCCCCAGGCGAGAGGGGGAAGCTGGCTGCTGCCGCCTTGCGGAGGGCGCCAAAGAGGAGACAGCCTGGCAAGTGCGCCAGCTCCCGGAGGCACCAAAGGGGACAGAAGAGAGAAGAGCGAGTGCACGGGAAACCCCCCCCCCCAGCAGCTCTGAGGTGTGGGGTGATGTGCGCAGAGACCCCTGGCGTTGGAGCCAATGAGCCAGCAGCAGCACCCCAGCCCAGCGGTTCCCAGAGTGGGGGGCGTGGAGTGCCAGGGACTCCTCTCAGAACACAGGGCCATGCCAACTGGCAGCAGGCATCAACACCATGTCACGGGGAGCCGCAGGTCGAAAAGGTTTGGGAAACACCAAGAACATCAGAAGAGCCCGGCAGGCTGCTGGATCAGGCCAAAGGGGGCCCTGGATCTAGTCCAGCTTCCTGTATCACACTGTAGTGGCCCCACCAGATGCCTCAGGGGGCAAACAAGACAACAAGAGACCTGTATCCTCTCATTGCCACTCCCTTGCGTCTGGCACAGAGAAAACTTAGTCCTCCAACCAGGAGGTTGCTTTCCCCCATCATGGCTTATAAGCTGCCCCCACCCCTCCCCTCCCCAGGCCAAAGGTGCTGCCACCGCCGCCAGGATCTCACACTAGCAACCCTGCAGAAGTTGTGCCGCTCTGGCGGGAGCCCCCCCCCCAGCGTGCCCAGCAGCCCAGACAGAGGCGAGGGGCCCTTTGCTCATCAGCTCCAGACACTCTTCCTCCCAGAGAGCAGTCAAGTCAAGGCACCGCCCCACTCTCTCCGTGGGCAGAACCCCACCCCAACGCGGGGGAGGCCAGGGAGCCCCACTGCACTCACCAGGTACCACTGCTGGGGGAACTTGGGGTCCGTCGGCTCCAGGAAGAGGTCCCGCTTTGCCCGCCGTTTCGCCACCTGCTGCTCATGCCAGTGCACCTGGGGCAACAAGAGGCGAGGGAGGGGCTGACGGGCGGCTGGCAGCAGCCCAAGCTGCCCTCCAATGCCAAGAGCGCTGCCAGGAAGAAGGCAGCTGGCCTGTGCAAACGGGCAACTCAGCCCTTCGGAGCCTCCCAACTGCCAAGGGGCTGACAGCCTCCAGCCTGGCCAAAGGGAGGGCACAGCCAGCTGCCCAGTTCTCTCTGCAGCAGCTCGACCCGCACGCCACGGAAACCCGGCCCCTGGAGAGCAGCCAGCTGCAACGCCCAGGCACCAGAACAGCTGGTTCGTGTTTTAAAATTAAAAGCAGAGCCCAGTCAGTATGAAAGACTCCCCTCGCATGTGTGACCGATCTGGATCCTCCCCAGCCTGCCCCAGATCCCTGCAGCTGCATCTCCCTCACTTAGTCCATCCTTGGCCATTTCCTTCCAGCTGCGCCTGCTAAGCCCAAGTCGCACTGCAAGGAGACCCTGCGTGCCCCACCCCCCAAATCAGCCAGTGAAGCAGCCCTGCTCAAAAGACGGGCAAGTCCCGTCGCCCCAGACCTGGAGTGGACACCCCGGGGAAGCCCTCCTTTTGAGCCTGCCCCCCGCCCAGCACGACAGCCTTCGCTCAAAGAACTGGTGCTCAGGCTTTCCTCCACAGCCCCAAAGCGAACCAGGATACAGAGCCATCCTGCCGGACTATGCTACAGTCCTGGCTGCTGCACAGGACACGGGGCACGTGTGGAGCCCAGCAGGGCCCAGGCAAAGCCGGCTCGGTGCAGCCAGCCAGCCACTGCTGCCCCTCGGGTTGGGAGCCACCAAGGGCACCCGCCACACAGCCTGGAGCCACAAGCTCCATTCCACACTCACCTGTGGCTCTCTGCCCAAGGAGCTGTGCCAGGAGCGGTGGGGCGAAAGAGCGCGCTTTGCCACGGTGCGGTGGTGGAAGTGGTAGTAGTCTCCAATGATCTACAGTGGGGGAGAGAAGAGAGCCAGGAAGGGCCCCCCAGTCAAACCATGCCTGGGCCATGTGCAGTCGCCACTGGGGGGAGCATCAGCCCCCCTCCCCCCCCGCTCTCGCCAGATGCCACCGCTTAGGGAGTCCCACAGGTTTCCTGCCAGGATGGGGAGGGGCATTGGCCACAGCAGCTGCTCCCCCAAGCCTAGAAGCCCTCCTCCAGCTGGCCCCTCCCCCCTCCCAGAGAGACTGCAGGGCTTAGAGGAGAGTCCAAGAAGTCCTAATCTAAAGCGCTAATCTTTAAACCACCATCACATGGCCAGCCCCTGAGCGAGCAGCAGCCTCACAGCAGCAAGAGGAGGAGCAAAGGTTTGCTTAGGGGAGCCCCTGGGGGAATGCTAGAGGCCCTCTCGCCACCCACCCCGCCTCACTGACCCACATCCTCAGGAGAGGGAGCCCGAAGCAGGCCCAAGCCAGCCAAGGTGGAGGCAGCTGACCGACTGCGCGGGCAGGGGAAGGGGCCTTCAGCATCCAGACAATGAGCGTGAGTGGCAGCTGGCGGGGGGGGGGGGCGCCAGGTGAAGACCAGCAGGGATTGGGAAGAGCTCCAGAAGGATCTCTCCAACCTGGGAGAATGGGCAGCAGCAAAATGGCAGAGGCGCTTCAGTGTAAGTAAGTGTAAAGTGAGGCACATTGGGGCAAGAAACCAAAACTTCACCTATACGGGTTCTGAGCTGTCTGGGACAGATCAGGAGAGAGATCTTGGGGTGCTGGTGGACAGGTGGACGAGAGTGTCGCCCCAGTGAAGAAGCGAAGGCCAGTTCCATGCTCAGCACACAGCCCCGGCACCAGGGAAGCTCCCAGGGCGAAGGCCACTGCAGGCGGAGGAGGAGGAGGGCATGCCCCAAACAGGCCCAGAGGAGCAGCCAACCCCCCCCTCCCTCAGGGAACAGGCTGCGACCCCGAGGAGGCAAAGTGTCCCAGATCCCGGAGCTAGTTGCTACCTGCCCCATCGTCAAGCCTTGGCTCCACGCCCCATTTCCCTAAACAGATGCAAATCTCCTAACAGGGCCTCTTATAAAGGCTGCAAACCAGCTGAACCGGCTGCCCTGCCCTGTCACACCCTGCTGAAGAGACAGTGGTGATGATGGGCCCTGAAGATGAGCAGCACAGCAAGGGCACCTCACTGGCCTCTGCACTGGAGCCGCGGGGGGGGGGGGGAGGAGAGCGCCCACAGCACCGCAGGACAGAGGCTGCGCGGCCCAGGGCTGCCGCTCTCTCCCCCCCCCCCCCGAGCCCTTGGCCAGTGCAGAGAGAGGAGAGCTGCTGGCAGCAGGCAGGCCTAGAAGTCCTCCAAGGCAGCTGTGGACAAGACTCAGCCCCGATGGGCGGAAAAGAGGGGCGTCTGCTCCTGGTTCAGCAGCAGAAGAGGCCAGGGCTGCCGCTGCCGCCGGCGGGCACAAGAGCGCCAGGCCAAGCACGGGTCTCCCGCTCAGGCACGGCAGGCCTGCAGGAAACAGCCCCTCCCTAAGGCCTTCTCGCCAGGCGGTCATGCTAGGGGCAAAATGAAGCCAGGGGATTCCTCCTCCCCCCTCCCACCCAGTGACCATCTCTCTTCCTGAAATCACGGGCCCAGAGGAGAACTGGTGCAACGAGGCCACCGGGGGGGGGGGGGGGGAGGGAGAGTGCACTTGCCTCCCCCCCCTTCTGTCTGTGCTGAGGGAGGACCAGAGGGGCGTTGGGCTGTTCCACCTCCTGCCTGTGTGCAACAAGCTGCCAAGGCAAGCTGGGGGGGACGGGACCAGGAAAGAGCTGCCTTCCAGATGGGCATTCGACTCGGTCCTGCTCCAGGGCAAGTGGGCACAAGGTGGGAAACTGCAAGGAAGGAACCCGCCAGGCTCCGAGGCGCGCCCCCCCCGGCCTCCGCTGGTTGGCTGCCAAGTCATTCCACTTCTCCCGTCTAAAGGGATAAGGACCCTTTAGACCCAAGGAAGCAGAGCAGGGAGACAAACTCCTCTGGCCGCCCAAAGGCCTCTTCTGGCCTGGACCAAGGATGCCCTGAAGCGCCAACGCCGCCTGCCGAGAGGCCGCGCTTTGCAGCAGACATGGCCGAACAAGGAGCAGCTCCACTGCTACCCATGGCGTGTGGAAGTCAGAAGGGAACAGTGAGGATCCCTGTGGCGCACGCCAGCGGTCTCCCCCTCCGCCCCCAGAGCTCTTCTGCCTTCCGCACCAACCTGGGCCTCTCTCAGGCCTGGGAGCCTTTTGCCTGCCTTGGCTTCCTTCCAGGGCCAGCTCTGGCTGTGTGTGTGCGTGCGTGCGCCACGTCTCCATGCTCCGGCCAAGAGACGCCCCCCCCCTCCCGGGCAACAGCGTTCCCAGAAAGGACTTCAGGAAATAAACTCCAGCCAAGAAGAACAGACCCAGCTCAGGGCCAGCAAACCACCCACAGGTGCCAGGTGATGTGCCAACCGCCCCGGGGGACCAGGGGACAGGCTCCTACTCTGGCCCCCTCAGCACTTGCCACTGCCATGCTTCCTGCCCCCTCGGCCAGGCACCAGGCCCTGCAGCACACCAGCCAGCTCAGCCCAGCGCCTGGCCAAGGTGCCAGCCTCACCCTCCCACCAGCAGGGAGGTCAATGCAAACAAGCCCTGGCAAGGACTATCACACCCTGCCACCCAGGGTGGCCCAAGCACCCCAGCTCTGGGCCTGAAGCAGCTGTGCGTTGCACCCGACGGGCAGGGAACAGAAGCGTTCTTCCGGGGGGGGGGGGGAGACAGCGCTCAAGGCAGCTCCCAAAGTGAGCCTATCGTGGTGCGGCAGGGAGGAGAGACGCCAGTCACCGTGGTCCGCCTGACCGAGGAAGGAACTCCTGACCCCAAACACTCTGACCCGCAACTCCTGAACCCCCAACAAACCTTCTTGAGGGAGTTCAACCCCCCCCCCCAGCACCCTGGCTCCAATTGTGCCCGTGGGAGAGAAGACCCCTGCAGCCTCCAACAGCAGACAGTGCATGTCTGCATCTCAAGATGTCCCTCAGAAAAGAGGCCCACTGACTCCGGGCTTCAACCCACCGCGCTACTACCTGGGGGAGACCATTTCTGGACGCAATCCCTGGAGCAGCTGCTTGCCCCTGCAGAGGGCAGCCGCGACCACCCCACAGCCAAGTCAGCCCCCTGCCAGCTTGGAAACCTCCTTCCTGCACTGGGCATCCCCCAGAGGGGGAGAGCCTTACTCACCGGGCCCAGGTTGAGGAATCCATGCTTCCTGGCCAGCCTCTCGGCCTCCTGCGGCCCAGCAGGGACCAGCACAGCCCAGGTGTTTGTGTAGATGCGCTGGCCTAACACCTCTCTAGCCAGCAGAGACAGGGCCGTCCCCAGAGTCCATAACAAGAGGAGCACGGGCGGTCGCAGATCCATGAAAGCCAGGGAATGGAGGGGGGGGGCAGGGGGAGAGCCTAGCAGCACCTCAGAGCGGGCCCTCGCTTTGCCCAGCAAGGCCCCAGTCAGTCCGAGGCAGCATGGGGCTGCGGTTCGCGTGGACAGAAGAACCAACAGAAAGGCAGCAGCTGTGGGCGGGCGGGCGAGCGAGCGGGCAGGCGGACACCAACTGCGCAGCACCTGAGGACAAAGGGAAGGAGTCAGATTCTGGACAGAAGTGCACACACACGCACACGCACGTGGGCTGGGCATTCCAGGTGAGCGCTCCTGGGCACAAGCTTGGCCTCCACCCACCATCAGCGAACAGCCGCCAAACTCTGCTGCAGCCCGGGGCAGAGCTGGCTTGGCAGGAAGGGCCACTCAAGGCACCTGGACACAGACACAGGCAAGGGACCCCTCCTTCCAGGGGCACAGGAAAAAAATTTTTTGGGGGGGGAACACTGCAGCTCCTGCCACCAGGCAGAACTCCAAGCACTGGGCAACCTGCCGAGGGGACCACTGGAGAAAAAAGCTTGCCTGCAAGACCCACCCTGCCTGGAAGAGCTCCCTTGCCCCCTCGCCAGCCCTGCAAGGAAGACGGAGGAAGGCCTAGGCTGCTTGGAGGAGTCACCCAAGGCAGTTCAAACAGCACTTTGGGGAACTTTCAAGCCCCCCCCCCAGCCTCTGACCTGTGGCCTTCAGCTGTAAGAGGGAGCTCAACCCTCCTCTCTCAGGGGCTCTGACATTGTACGACGCCAAGCACATTTGCCTACATTGATGTATCTCACATAATCTGCCTAGTGATTTGAGGAACCGAAGGAGGAAGAGGTGGGGATGCAGCACAGGAAACAAGCTGGAGATCTTAGGCGTAAATAAGCGAGTCTCCTGCCATCCATGCACTTGGGGCTTTACACCGAATGAGAGGGGCTTACAATCTCTAGAGACTGACACACGGGAGACCACAGGGGGAGGGGGGAAATAGAAGCAAGGGAAGAACATGTATTGACCCCTACTTCAGCTTAGTTGCAGTAGGCAGAGTTGTCTAGGAGCAGGAAACCACAGGAAGGGGCGGATAATTGCCAGGGCCTGCAAACTCCCCACCCAGAACCTCGACTGCAGTATATTTTTAATTCAGACACATTCAAATGGAAGAGCTTCACTCAAGCGAGTTTCTGCTGCCTCAGGAGACCCCCAAGTGGTTTTGGTTCTCAAGTTGTCACCATCCCCCCCCCCCCACACACACAGACAGTGCTGCTCTCCAGGACGACCCTCCAGGCAGACACAGGGTCATTATTCCTCCACTTGTCTCCAACACACACCTTTCCAGGAGGGGCAGCTGGAATCCAGCAGGCAAATGTTCTTGCTAGGGAGAAGAAGGTGTTGGGTGGGTGTGAGCCCGGACCTCAGAAGGGGTGGGAGAACCAGAAGCCCCACTGGAGACCCACAGAGCTCTGGTTGTTACCCCCAGAGTGTGGATGACTGGACTGAGTCACTTCTAGACCTTAGAACCAAAGGCCTGTGTGGGCTCAAAAGCTCCCGGTTGCGGCATCACTTGTGGCTTCCTGGTGACCGGTCCTAATAAACCCATCACCTGACTTTGGACTGTGGATTTTTCTTCTATGGGCCAGCATGGCCACTTACGATTCTGCAGGGCTTATGCCATCCGATACACACTTTCTGGGGAGCAAGCCCAACAGAAAACAATGGGCCTTACTAACCACACACACCAGAACATTATTACAAGGGACTGTGGACTTGGCACAGAGGACAGGTGGACGTGGGAACCTGGGACCTGTGCCAGCCTGAGGAGCCAGAATCGACTCTCTGCCTTCGCAGCCCGCTGGCCCAGCCCACACACCGACTCTTCCCAGAAATGGGCCAAAGGTGCCGGTTGGAGCCAAACGTCCCACAGACATACTGGCTGCAGTAACTATACAAAGATGAACCAACAGGAAGCCAAGGTCGCCAGAAAGAGTCAGCTGAGAGGAGACAGGGCCACTTGCCACCGGTGGCAGCCTGCTTTCCAGTGGGGGGGGGCAAAGAGCGGCCTGCAGCTGCAGCAGCCAGAACAGCTGTCCTGCACCCGGATCCTTGACAGACGAGACAACCACCCAAAGCTGAAGCACGCGGCTGTCTGCCTGAGCCAACAAGCAGAGCAACACAAGAATCCCTTCCTTGGTAGCTGAAGGTACGAGGGGACAGAACAGACCCAACTCCGAGGGCTCAAGCGACAGAGGCCCCAAGCCCTGAGGAGGGAGGGGCACACGATCCCTTGGGAGCAAGCGCGGCAGGGGAGGAGGAGGAGCGCAGCAGAATGAAGCACACAGACGGAAGACGGGTCCCTTTCCAGCCCAGGCTACAAGGCACCATCCTGTTTCACGGCGGGCGCATATGGCGGGCGCCACTCGGGAGCGAGAGGGTGCGGGGGCCTCTGACCTGCCCAGAAACAGACCCAGCTCATGCCATACAAGGAAGGACACATGCTGCTGGCAATTCTTCACCTCACAGACTCCTCTGGCAGCAGCAGACCAGGGACCCATCAGTCCGTCCGCAGGCCTCATTCACAGCTGGAGGCGGAGGCTTATTCTGTCCCACCACAGCAAGCCAGCTCCTGGGGCCCACCTGCTCTGCCAGGGAGCTCCTCCCAGGCCTTTCAGCACCCCCCCCCAACTCTCTTCCTGCAGGCAAGCCTCTGCTGCTGGGCCTGCAAAGCCTGCACCCCCCCACCCAAAGCCTGGGCAGCTGCTAGGCAAGCGCCTGGCTTAGAGCGTCTTCGCTCGACGTTCCTGACACCCTGAGATCGCTACCATCCGTCCATCCCCTCTTCGGAGCCCTATGCCAGCAGCATCCCCCCCCCCCCGCAGGTGAGGGGCCAGCCCCGCTGGGCAAAGAACAGCGACGGGGGGGGGGAGCCCCGAAATGCTGCCAGGTTTTCCGCGAGGCTGTCATTGACCTGTACTACAGAACTGGCCAGCAGCAGCAGTTTCCACGCCACTGAACCTGCGACACTAATTTTGCATGCAGCCATGTTTACCGACCACCACATTCCCTGGTCGGTCCCTGCCGGAGGATGGCGCCAGAGTCACGGGTGCTGCCAGGCTCCTCCACGCCGTGCGAGGAGACCAATGCCAGCAGCCGCCTGCCCTCCTCCTGCGCAAGCCCCACGGCAGCGTCTGCCCATGGAAGGGGCCCCGGCCAGACAGGAAAACGAACGCGTCAGTGGATCGTGGCCCCGAGAAGGGTCTGCCCACGCCCAGCCTGTAACACCCGGCCGTTTCGCCCCAGGCAGAGGAGCCTGACTCAGCGCCGCGCCGGTCGAGGCCCCACGAACACTCGCAGCCACGCGGGCCGGGCCGGGCCACCGGAGCGAGTCACACTCCTTCCCCCTGGTTTGCCGTGAGCCAGACGACCACCGACGAAACAAGCCCGAAGGAAGAGAAGCGCCGGCGCGGATGGGATGGACCGGGCCGCCGCTTCTGGGCCACCACGGCCCCCACTCGCTCGAGGGCGACGCCAGTCCTGGGCGGCTGCGCTTCCGCCGGGCATCTCGAAAGGCGGCCAGCTGACCGCGGGCGCCTTCGGAGACGTGGCCACTACTGGGGAGAAAGGCGGCGAAGCCAGGCGCTGGAAAGAGCGCGGGGCGGAAGGAAAAGCCCCCCCCCCCCGGCGGGTCGTTCGGTGGGCTCCGCTCCGCCCAGCCGGAGAAGGCCGTCAGTCCTGGTCGGTCGCGCGCGCCCCCTTACCGCCCGCGGCTCCGCTGGGCTCACCGTCAGTCCGCTGCTACTTCTGCATAAACCAGCCCGTCGGCCCCGCGGCTCCTTTATGGGCGGCAGCGGCGCAGCCTCACCCCGACGGGCGGGACTGACGGGACGGCCGGGCGAGGAGCTCCCGCCCCGCGAGCAACCAAGGAGGACGCTTGTTTACTCCGCGGCGAGAGAGCCAGGCAGGCAGGCAGACTCGGCTCCGAGGCCCGCCCGAGGAGCGAGGGGCACCGAGAGAGAGCGCACGCAGGCGGGCGCCGCCAGATGCCGTCACTCCCGGCTGCAGCCGCGACCGAGAGAGGCGGGTCCCCGCGCAGTCGGCAGGCAGGGGACAGCGCCGGGTAATGGAGCCGCCGCCGCCGCCGCCTCGTCCAAGCCTCCTCTCTCCGGAGGCCGCTTCGCAGTTGCCCAGAAGACGGGGCAGCAGCCC
The DNA here is from genome assembly GCA_026170595.1 of Plestiodon gilberti rubricaudatus. Classification (NCBI taxonomy): domain Eukaryota; kingdom Metazoa; phylum Chordata; class Lepidosauria; order Squamata; family Scincidae; genus Plestiodon; species Plestiodon gilberti. Next base: position 306,804 of record JANXHW010000007.1, on the reverse strand, counting down.
GAGCACAGCCGCGGCTCCGACCGACAGGCTCGCGGCGGCTGGGGAGCCGGCCCGGCCGCAGCTCCCATCGGGGCGGCCTCCCCGTGCAGACAGGGGCCACGGCTGCCGCGGGCCTCTGGCTCCCTTCGTCCCCGCACTCCAGCCTCGGAGTTGCTCCGGGCCAAGGGGTGAGGCGTGCTGTGCGCAGTCAGCCTCGCGGGGCCCCAGGTGGGCTGTTGGCAACAGGGCCACAACCCTGAGGCTGATTGAGGCCCCCCCCTTGCGCCAGGGTAGCGGCGGCGGTGGCACCCTCCACTGCCCCTTCTCCTCTTCCCACAACCTAGATCGGAAGAGGGCACGTGGAGGAGGTCCAGATGCTCTTCTAGGATTAGCCAGTGCATCACCACCAGGTGAAGGAGGGCAGCATCCGGCAGGCAGGCCGCCTCGGGGCCAGGTGGTCTTGGCCAAACCCTGGCTGGCAGATGTGCTGCCAAGAACGTTTATTAACAGCCACTTGCCTTTTATTGTGGGCAAGGGTCCTTGGGAGGAAACTTTTGCACCCCTCGCCCAAAGCATAATTGGCAGGCACAAAGGAAACGGGCCTCTCGGCGCAAAAGACCAGGTGGTGCAAATAATGCGGTGCTGAGGCGAGTTTGGTTGAGCTGGCTTGACAGTGAGGAGGGGTCCCGGGAGGTTCCGCAAGGAAGGTCCATCCCTCAGAGACTGGTGCTGGGTTCCCTGGAGGACCTGGGTCTCTCTCCGCTTTCCTTCCCCCTCAATCCCTGCGCCATCTTCTCCCTCTATTTGCCCTGGTCTAGACGTCAACTGACGCCCCATACAAGGGCAGGCTTGCTCCCAAGGGATCCATGGACCACATCGTGCCAGTCGCTCTAACTGAACAAACAGGCAGAACATATCAGAGTTTTGCTATGTCCTCTTGTGTGGATCCCAGCCTGCAGGCACCATGAGGTCAAAAAGTAGAAGACCCTTTTGTTGCCAAAGGTGAGGCTGTGAAAATGCCCCCCTCGCATGGGGTGGTGGACCCACCCCAGGCTCGCTCCTAACCCCTGCCTGGATGTCATTCCAATTGGGCAAGGATCCCATCTCTGTATTCCGACTGGATGAAAGAAAGAAAGAAAGCAGTCCTTTCCTGAGCTGGCATTGCATAGGTCTAATGAGGGAGAACTGTTGTGGGGCTCCTCCTGGGGGGGGGGAGACATGGGTTATTGCTTCATCATCCTACCTGAGGCAGCCTGTACTGTGCTTCTGAAGCCTGCCTGCCTGCCTGCCTGCTGCTCTCAGCAGCACAGGTGTTCCTTGTGCTTTTGATAGCAATCTGTTCTTACAACCAGAACCTTTGTTTCTGGGAGGCTTCTGCATGTCAGAATTCATCTATTCCCCACGCATCCGGGCACCCTGAAGGCAGCCTCCTGGCTTCCATGCAGATGGTCCCATGGCCTGAGGCTTTACCAGCTGCAACTGGCAAGCTGCAGCCCTTTCCCTGCCTGCGGTGCCCTCCCGCCGCTTCCTGGCCTGTCTGTGTGCCTCAGCCTACGGCACTTCTGCCGGCGGTCCAGGCATGCCCTGCGTGTCCTTTCAGGCCGTCTGCGCCCAGGGAAGCCTGGGCAATGGGTGCGGCGGCAGCAGCAGCAGCCTGGCCTGATGACGCGACTCGCGACAGCAGTGCAGGAATCCCCCAGAGCTCAGGAGACCGACAACTCCCCGCGGGGAGGTCAAGGACAAGACAGCTGGGGCCAAGGGGTGTGAACCCAGCTGAGCAGAAAACATGGCGATCCTGTTTCCCTGCTCGAGAGCCCACCTTTGTCTGCAGCAAACGGGAAGCCGCCCCGTGGTCCACCCAGCTCCGCATGAAGGTGCGCACGGACTGCTGGGGACTCTGCAGGTGTCATGACTGGAAATGGTTCTCCGCTCTGCCAGGGCTGGAACCGTCTGCAGGCAACACAGGCCTGGTTTTGCCTCTGAGCGCCAAGAGTCCTGCGGCACCTTGAAGAGTCACACATGTATGTTAATTTAGGTTTCAGGGACTACCAGCCACTTGATGGCTCAGTTAAGAACATAAGAAGAGCCCGGCTGCTGGATCAGGCCAAAGGCCCATCTAGTCCAGCTTCCTGTATCACACAGTGGCCCCACCAGATGCCTCAGGGAGCATACAAGATACCTGTATCCCGTCGCCACTCCCTTGCACCTGGCACAGAGAAAACCCACTTCTAAAACCAGGAGGTTGCTTATCCCCATCATGGCTTGGAACCTGTGATGGACTTTTCCACCATCAATCTGCTTTTAAAGGCATCTAGGCCAGGTGCCATCACCACCTCCTGTGGCAAGGAGTTCCACAAACCAATTACACGCTGGGTAAAGAAATATTTTCTTTTGTCTGTTTTAATACTCCCTCCACTCAACTTGAGTGGATGTCCCCTAGTTCTAGTGTTGTGTTGTGTTGTCTCTATCCACTCTCTCCATCCCATGCATAATTTTATATGTTATTTAACTATACAGCCACCGCATCTTAAAGATCACTAGTGCTCACCAGCAACCACAGACTGTATAGCAGGGGGGACCACACCCTGCCACAAACGACGTTGTCCCCACATCTGCTCAGGCAACGCCATTACAGGCCTCAATCATGTCAGCTCAACTGCCAGGGGTTAACTCACATGCTCCTCCTCGGACGTGATATCTGCTCTGATCTGCCCACAGTGCTCTTTGCCAGCCTACGGAGGACAAGCGGGGGGTTGGGGTTGGCAGCCTCTAGTCCGTGCAAAAGAACAGACACACTTAACATCAGAAATGGCAACATCCAGGAATGGGGGGGGGGGTTCCCCGTCAGTTTCCCAAACCAGCCTGCTGCAGATCTTGCCGTGGAGGCAAACGTCAAAGGGAGACTACGGTAGGTTGAGGGAAAAGCTGGCTTGAAATGCGTCACAAGCTTCACGCCATCGCAGACGGAACCGGGATCCAGACTTGGGCTCCCAGAGCAGCGCAGTGAGGCTGTCAATCATCCCCCAACTGTGTGGTCATATCATAGTGCTGATCTTGCCTACGCAAAGCTTGTGACGAGATCAGCCTGGACACTTAATGTCCTCTTGTAAAGTCCCCTGTTCTTCCTTATCCCCATGTCTCTGTGCCTGAAGCAGATTGTCCTCCAGGGCAGCTTCTGCCAAAATCACAGTTAGTCTTCCAGGTGCCACCACAGGCCTCGCTCTCGGTCGCTGGTTCCTGCGAAAGACACTGAAACAGACAGGAAATGGAGCCAGCTGGTTTCTTTTCCCAAGGGGAGAAACCATTTCTTGGAGCACGGGTTTTGTAGCAAAGTACATTTGTGGCTACTGTTGAGAGTTCTCTAGTCCTGGTGTCTTTTGTAGAGGATATGAAGGGACCTCCGATTCCCCCCCCCCCTTCCTCTGGCCTGTGCAGCCTGGTGAACATGGGTTCTGGCCCCAGGTCACACAGGTCTGTCCCTAGGCGGTACTTGGCTGGGTGCCTCAGGGAGGGGTGTGCGCAGATCCCAGTGGCAACAACAGCTGCCCCCTCGCAGCATCCAGTGGTGAGCGAGGGCCTTTCTGCCTCTGAACAGGGAAGCTGCAGCTCAGGGCTAGTACTCCCCTGACGGTGGCGCTGCTCTCCAGCCTGCAGGCTAAGGGCTGGCTCCTTGGAAGGACATTCCACAGAGTATCTTGCCCTGCCTGTCCTTGGTCCATTTCTCCTCCCCCTTTCCTAACCTGCTTCTGTCTTGTTCAGTTTATGCCCTTCAGCTGTTTACTGGAACGTGTTCAACGTTAGTTTTAAGCCAGAAATCACTTGACCCACAGTGGCTTCTTCTGCCTCTCTCTCTCTCTCTCACACACACACGCACGCGCGCGCACACACACACACACACCCTGAGAAATTCTACATAAGCTTCTCCAAGCAGTACACAGGAAATGGGGCAAGTTCTTTGATGTCACTGAAAGAAATACCACGCAAGCAGGAAGCAAGAATTAGTCAGTTTTGCCACTGGAAATCAAAGAGGTCTGGAAGTTTTGTCTGCTCCCCCCAAAGGTGGTTGAAGTGGCTTTCGGGGAAAGCACAAGATGCTGCTTTGAAGCCCATCAGGTTCCAGCACATCCTGTCAACCGAGTGAGCACTTGGCTCTGCTTTGCAAGAAGGGGCACATGCTGCTGGGAAAGATTCTGCTCAGCACATCTGGTGGGAAGGGTCTCCCCCCCGCCGGACTGCACATTCAGTGCTTCCCACCCCCACTTCGGAGCCCCTGCGCTTCCTGCAGCCTCGTGCACCTCCACAGGTTTATGGCAAAGGCAGCCAGTCCTTGGGGCTGCTGGCTCCCCACTGGAGAGGAGATGCACAGGCAGAAAGACGGCAGCTGACCCACACAGGACACCTGATTTGGACCCTAGTGGTGGCCTTGGTCATGACACCACATCTGTCTCACCCGCTGTAAAACGAGAGGGATGCTGTTGTGCCCATCATGTATGTTGGCTGTACAACTGGATACTAATCATTTGGCGTCTCCAAAGTGCTATAGAATTGATCAATAGCAATACCTGGGGAATTCCTTTATTGTTATTAGGAATTTCAATGATAAAACTACTAATACTTACATAAGAACATCAGAAGAGCCCGGCTGCTGGATCAGGCCAAAGGCCCTGGATCTAGTCCAGCTTCCTGTATCTCAGTGGCCCCACCAGATGCCTCAGGGAGCACACAAGATACTCTCCCCATATTGCAACTGGGGAAGACTGAGGAGTGGCTTGCCTGAGGGCACCTAACAGGGAAGTCACAGTCTCTTAATCATTGCACCATACCAGCTTTCACAAGAGATTGCTGTTAAAATCAACTGTGCAATCTTAGGTATGTCTACTCAGAGTAAGTCCTACCTAGTTTAATGGGACTTCCTTCCAGGTACATGTGTATAGCAGGGGTTCTCAATGTCTTACCTTCCACGTACCACCTCCGGCGCTGCTCTCCGGCCGCATACCACTGGAAGTATCCTTAAACTTAGGCTACGGGGCAAGGGCGGATGGGAGGGCCTTTCCCGACCCTGGAAGCCCACACCCTCGGGCTCTGCAGAGCTCAAGGTACCAGTTCCAGGGCGGGCTCTCTGGCGGCCGCCATCTTGGCGGCTAGGAATCCACTTCTCACTAGCTGGCGGTTCGTGTACAACTAGTTTCCATAGTCAGGGAATAAGGGGGTAGGTCCTGGTTGAAGACCAGGAAACAGCAAGTGGGAGTCAATGGGCAGTTTCCACCATGGCGAGAGGTGAAAAGCGGTGTGCCCCAAGGATCGGTCTTGGGACCGGTGCTTTTCAACTTGTTCATAAATGACCTGGAGTTGGGGACAAGCAGCGAGGTGGCCAAGTTTGCGGATGACACTAAACTTTTCCGGGTGGTGAAGACCAGCAGGGATTGTGAAGAGCTCCAGAAGGATCTCTCCAAACTGGGAGAATGGGCAGCAAAATGGCAGATTCGCTTCAATGTAAGTAAGTGCAAAGTGATGGACATTGGGGAAAGAAATCAAAACTTCACATATATGGGTTCTGAGCTGTCTGTGACAGATCAGGAGATCTTGGGGTGCTGGTGGACAGGTCGATGAAAGTGTCGACCCAGTGTGCGGCAGCGGTGAAGAAGGCCAATTCCATGCTTGGGATCATTAAAAAATGGATTGAGAATAAAACGGCCAATGTTATTATGCCATTGTACAAATCGATGGTAAGGTCACATCTGGAGTATTGTGTCCAGTTCTGGATGCCACATCTCAAAAGATATAGTGGAACTGGAAAAGGTGCAGAAGAGAGCAACCAAAATGATAGGTGGGGTGAGGCACCTCCCTTATGAGGAAAGGCTACAGCGTTTGGGGCTCTTCAGTCTAGAAAAAAGGCGCGGGGGGGGGGACATGATTGAGACTTACCGTATAAAATTATGCATGGGTTGGAGAGAGTGGATAGAGAGAAGTTCTTTTCCCTCTCGCACAACACCAGAACTACGGGACATCCACTAAAATTTGAGTGGCGGAAGAATTAGAACAGACAAAAGAAAATATTTCTTTAACCAGCGTGTAATTAATCTGTGGAACTCCTTGCCACAGGATGTGGTGATGACACCTGGCCTGGATGCCTTTAAAAGGGATTAGACAGATTTATGGAGGAAAGGTCCATCACAGGTTACAAGCCATGATGACTGTATACAATCTCTGGGTTTTAGAGGTAGCCTTTCTCTGAATGCCAGATGCAAGGGAGTGGCGACAGGATAGAGGTCTTGTGTGCTCCCTGAGGCATCTGGTGGGACCACTGTGAGATACAGGAAGCTGGACTAGATGGGCCCTTGGCCTGATCCCGCAGGGCTCTTACGTTCTTACCACCGGTTGAGAACCCCTAGTGTATAGGATTGCAGTCTAAGAGAGGTTATATCCACAGAATTTTGGTGTGGTGCTCTTAAGGAAAGAGAAGATTTTGCTGCTGCCCTCCAAGCAAGTCAGTCCAGAACGTGTGTTGTGAAGAGCGGAGCTTTGGAGAAGGTTCAGATCTCTTAACCGTTTCTGATGTCAGACCAAAAACAAGGGTGATTCTGTTCTTCTTTTAGCAGACTGAGCCGGGCACAGGTTAGTTTTCCTAACGGTGCTTCTACGCCACATCCTTCAGAACAAGAGTTCAAGGGAAGGATTCATGGCAGCACGTTTTTTGCTGAAGGGAAACCAGTTTTACTCTTATTTGCTACGCCCCGGAAGGATCGGCTCTGGGCAACAGAGGCCATACGTAACAAGGAGGACCCTTGTTTAAGCAGGCGCTATCTGCCCTGGCTCTCCACACAGCAACGACCCTGCTGTGCGATGGAGGAGTCTGCCAACCCAGCTTCCTCTGAGGAATTTGCAGTGGTCGAGGGGGAACAGACTGGTTGAAGAGGACAGATCATAGACCACCTGTCACAAAGCCTCCTGACCTGCCCCTTCTTTGTTTTTCGTTTCTGCCTATTGTCCCAATTGGGACCTTTCTAGGACCTCCGAGGCTTTTGCGATACCTCCGTGTCCCGAAGGGGGGGGGGGGCTCCTGCGGAATTCAAGGACAGCAGCCATTTTTGCTCTATTATGGTGGGGTGTTTATTGTGAGAGTCTTTTCTTCTGACATTTTCCAGATGTTCCAAAACGCCTTTGGGCCAAGTGCAAGCTTGTGCTACAGGTTCTTTTGATTGTGCAGTGCAGGGAAAAGTGTCTAACAGTGCAATCCTCTACCTTTGAAACACCAGTCTGAGCGGCAGAGGAAATGGCGTCTGCCCTTGGAGGCTGGCACAACCACCACCCTGGCGTTGTGGCCCCAGTTCTGCAGACAGACACACCAGTGCAACACTAGAGCAACATACCTCCAACACCGGTGCAACTATCGCCGGGGGAGACCTGAGCGGGACACCGTTGGGATGACAAGCTTCCATACCACCCTATTCCCACCCCCTTCTGATGATGGACACTCCCAAGCACCAGTAAAATGCTGCACCGACATCAGAGCTGGTGGAGGAATTTAAAAAGACACAGGGAGCCATGGGGAAGGGGAAACCGCCAGGTTAGCTCAGCTGCTCCCCTCCCCCCCGCCCCACCCATTTCCAGGATACAGACTACACTTGGGGGCTGAGCACAGCACAGCACACCACCCCAGTGCTGAAGTCCAGAGCTCAGGCGACAGAATTGCGCCTCTCTGGTCTTGTGTTATGCACACTTGCAGCCCAGGAGGCCTCCACACGCAAACACCCAAGAGGAACTTCCAATGGTGGGTGCAAGGACAAAGCGCCCCACACAGAGATACGCAACGGGAGGGGGGGAATTCCATGGGGCAACGTTGCTGATGCAGCATATCTGCCTCATCTCTCTCACCTGGCCCCCTCCAATATGGCCAAATGCCAAGCCATACACTGTCTGGGTGGAACCAGGGTGAAAAAGCACCTGGCACACAAAGGAGACACTTTGCACAAACAACCTTTCCCTCACAACGTGTATGGCAAACCAATTTGTTAACACCGTCTTCTCAGAATTCTCATTGCAGGGACTCTGCCCCAGGAGGACTCCATGCACAAACATCCAACTGCTGCCACTCCACGGCTGCAACAGGGGAAGCAAGGGCAATGCACCCCGAGCACCATTATCCTTGGCAACAACTAATAGCAGGAAGTGTCTGCTGTCCCGTGGCGAATCCCAGGGACTCCAGCCATTGCCCTGCTGACCAAACACTTGTCTGGAGCCCTTGGGCTTTTCAGGAGTGCAGCAGTCATTTCTCAGAGTTCCACTGCTGCTGCACCCCCCCCCCCCCCACACAGGGGAGGGTGAACTCAGGTAGCACCACTCTCCCTCACAAACACTGACTGGCAATCCTGCACAGATTTAGGCTGGCGGAGCGAGCGGTCCGCCGGCCTAAGGAGTCACAAAAGTGCCATAAGTACCCTAACCTGTAAGGCATTTTTGCGGCACTGGGAGACTAAGCGGTGCCAGCATGGAGGCCGGTGCTGCTCAGTCCACCATTCGCGGTGACCCAGCGGGAGGGTGTGGGGAGGGCCAGGGTGGTAGGGGAGGGGGCAGGGATATCGGCGCTGGGTTGCGCTGATATCCCAAGCCCCTTCCCGGGCCGGGCCGGCCTTACACAGCCTCCCCGGACACACACCAGCTAAAGAGCTGGCACACATCCGAGGAGGCCCACTGGGGCCTTCAGTGCTTCCCCAAGGTGCGGGCCGCCTCCTGCCTAGGCTGCAGCGGCCAGGCACTTTGGCCGGCCGCTGCCTCTTCGGCAGGCTCAGGTTGCAAGTATCAGAGGCCCTGTCTCTTGCTTTGCTCTTCTTTGCTCTCCACAGGCAGCTGTCCGAGGTGACCAGTGCGTGCCCAGATGTTCCTCTGTGGGGTTGCCGACCTGCTCGTTCCACACAGGCATACCTCACGGACACCTGCTACTTAACTTGCAATGGCACAAGAGCCCTGCCGGTAGGAGAAGGTTGGCAACCCTCCTTGTGTGTCTTTCTTTCAGATGCTGCTCCATCTTTGAGACTGCGCAATAAAAAATCTTTGACCTGATGGCACTTGTTGTGTCCTTCTTAAGAGATTGGAATCCTCTCGGGGCCTTGTGGTGGGCGGGAGCTCCCCGATGCCATGATATACTGTAGTATAAGGCAGACAGTGGTGGGGAGGAGAGGAAGGGCAGCATCATGACTGCTACGCTAGGGCTCCTGTGTGGCAGGTGCCAGGAAGGATGCAAGGGGTATAGGCTGGGTGTGTGGGAGGGCTAAAGGACGGTTGCAAGGGGGCTCTGCTGCATCACATGCACGCCCGATGCATGGCCTAGGAGGCCGCCATGCCCTCTCAGACTGGTCCATGTGCTACAGTCTCCTTCCCACCCAGGCATCCTTTTTTAAAACAGGTTTCTACAGTAGACTTCATTATCCACTGGCATCTGCATTGAGACAAATCCGCGGATGCTGGATCTGCGGATAGCGGGGGTCCACTCTACCTGGAATTAAGTCAGAGAAAGCATATACTTGCTGCTGCTATTGGCTGTTGCAAGTAAAGGGCAGCAGAATGAATGGATTGTCTTATAAAAAAATATTCCAAAGCTGAGGAGGAGGAGGAGGGAGACATGACAGATATATGCAATGTTCACACTCTGAGACATGGAATCCGCCCCCCCCCCACTCTTACCTGTGCAGAGTGTACAGTACTGTCCTTGCACCCCTCGTTGGAGTGATGGAATGGAACTTCCAGTGGGGTGTTTGCGTGCAGCGTCCTTCTGGGACACGTTACTAGGAGCCCAATCCTACGCATGTCTACTCGGAAATCCCACCGAGTTCAACGGGACCTGCTTAGGATTGCAGCCCTACAGCGAGAGCTCTGGGAAGACGAGCGGGACCTGTACTCTCCCCGTACGCGTCCTGGCGGCGGCAGGCATCCCACCACAAGGCGGGCCGCCCTGCCACGCGAGGGACTGAGGCGGTCTCCCCGGGGGGGGGGGGGGGCTGCGGCGCCTGGCAGCGGAGTTTGCTCTGCACGCTGCTGCGCTCCGTCGCGGCGCCGGGAGCTTGTGCGCTCCTTTGATCTCTGCGGCCGCGGCCGGACTTGCGCCGGGGCGGGGCGACCAGGCAGCTCCCCGTTCTGGGCCTGCGCGGAGAGAGCCGCGTCCCGAGACCCACGAAGAACGGCCTCCCGTCTCCCTCCATCCGGGGTAGCGGCTGCTGCCTACGCGTTCTGGCTGCGCCGGAAGCCGCGCCGGTGTCCCGCCCCTGACTTCGACTAGCTCCGGGTCGGGTGTTGCTGGCTGCCGCCCGCCGCCGCCGCCCTTTCCCCTTCTTCGCTCGCGGGGACCGAAGCCCCGCCAGCATGTCGGGCTCCAGCAGCGCCCTCATGAAGCAGCCCCCGATCCAGTCCACGGCGGGCGCCGTGCCCGTCCGCAACGAGAAGGGTAGGCGGGCCGCCGGGCCGCGGGAGGGGGTCTCTCCTCCCGCGAGGGCCCCCAGGCCAGTCGCCTCCGTGGGGAGGCCCGCAAGGGAGAGGGAAGGGAGCCCGGGTCCCCTCCTCGTCCCTCTTCTCCGCGGGTTTTGAGCCCAGGGGAGCAGCGCGTCGGCGGCGTCTCTGCAGAGGGGGAGGAGCCGCTCCCTCTGCAGGGTCTCCAGCCCCCTCTTTCCCTTCCCTCTCCCAGGGGAGATCTCCATGGAGAAGGTGAAGGTGAAGCGCTATGTTTCGGGGAAGCGACCGGACTACGCTCCCATGGAGTCCTCGGACGAGGAGGACGAGGAGTTCCAGTTCATCAAGAAGGCCAGAGAGCAGGAGCTGGAACCAGAGGAGCAGGAGGAGGAGCTGGCCAGCGACCCCCGCTTGCGCCGCCTGCAGAACCGCATCAGCGAAGATGTGGAGGAGAGGTGAGTAGTGACTCTCTCTGCCAGGCTGAGCCCCCAGCCGCTGATGTTACCTTTGGTGCTGCTGCACAGGTACTCCTGCTCGGCGGATTAAGAACTTGGGACTCCTTCGTGGAAGTGATAGGCAGATGCGAGGGGGGTGCCTGTGACATTGCGTGTGTGTAGCACACTCTAGTGTGTGTAGCACTAGAGAGCTGCGTACCTATCCATCGGTTTGAGAATTGCCAAATGATGCAGATCTGCATTCCAGGCTGGCGAGGCACCGGAAGATCGTGGAGCCAGAGGTGATGGGAGAGAGCGATTCAGAAGTGGAGGGAGAGGCCTGGCGCGTGGAGCGCGAAGACACCAGCGAGGAGGAAGAGGAGGAGATTGACGATGAGGTAGGAGTAAGCAGGAGGGGCTCCACTCAGGCCTTGTCAGGGCTCTGCTTTGGACTTCTGCAGCTGGGTTGGAACTGCACAAGGCTTACAGGAGTGGAGCCCATCCCTGGACAAGTCTGGGGAGCCTCATAATCGGAGTCATGGGGGGGGGGCATTTATTCTGGACTCTTTGTCATGGAGGCATCTCTAATGGGATCTGTTGTTCCCTTGTTAGGAGGACAGAGAAAACGACTCTTGTTCTAGGGATTTTTTTTAAACTGCTGCAGACAGTGCCAGCAGTCTGGCACTGAAACAGTCTGCCTTGCACAGTGGTAGATTCTCTTCCATTGGAAGTTTTCAAGCAAAGACAAGACAGCTGCCTTTCAAGGATGCAGTCACACTAAGCAAGGGCCAAGGTCCCTTCAGTGGAGAAGGTGCTCCAGTCCTCCTTGTTGTCTTTCCTTTTGCTAGGAAATTGAGCGTCGCCGTAGCATGATGCGCCAGCGTGCTCAGGAGCGTAAGAATGAGGAGCTGGAAGTGATGGAACTGGAAGATGAGGGTCGTTCTGGGGAGGAATCTGAATCGGAGTCCGAGTATGAGGAGTACACAGACAGCGAGGATGAGACTGAGCCACGCCTCAAACCAGTCTTCATCCGCAAGTGAGTGTCTTGATGGCTGGACAGGGGAGTACCATGCTTGCTGAGACCAGCTCTTGGGCAGCTCAAGGTCCTGGATGTCATTGGAGGGGATGGGGAGTTTTTCCTGGAAGTGAAAACATCCTCCTGGCCTCTTAAACTTAGCACAGTTTGTTTCTCTTGACAGCATTATGAATTCAGGTGCATTTTGGGAGTCCCCAGGAGGACCTTCTGACAGGATAGCAGTTGCCTTTCAGGAGAGGGTTTGGTTGACAGTTGTTTAATGTATGCTGCAGGAAGGACAGGGTCACAGTCCAGGAGCGAGAGGCAGAAGCCCTTAAGCAGAAGGAACTGGAGCAAGAGGCCAAGCGGATGGCCGAGGAGAGGCGCAAATATACCCTGAAGGTACGTGGGAAAGAGGCACATGGGTGGCTGCGAGAAAGACCGCTGAGCTGCTTCAAGAGACCCACCGTTGGTTCACTTGTTGTAGATTGTTGAAGAAGAAGCTAAGAAAGAACTGGAGGAGAACAGGCGCTCTTTGGCCGCCCTGGAGGCTCTGGACACAGATGACGAGAACGATGAGGAAGAGTACGAGGCCTGGAAAGTGCGAGAGTTGAAGCGCATCAAGCGGGACCGTGAGGAGCGGGAGGCGTAAGTCAAGCCAGAGCCAGTGGTCACATCAGGGCTGGCAGATTGCTATTCTCTGATTCAAGCCTGGCTAGAAAGGAAATGAGGACAGTTTTTCCCCCCCCCCCCCCCTTTGGTTGAGGGAGGCTTCTGTAGTGACAGGCATTGCTTCAGGCTCTTTCCTAGAACAGTTGGATGAGAGTCCAGGTGGGTTGGATCACCATCAAGGAGCACTTTAAGTTTTAGGAGTTAGTGAAACAGACAATTGATTACATTTTTGTCAAGCGTTCCTTCAAAACTGTTTTGCTTTAAAATACTCAAATAGTTTAATGAGTCTCAAATTGAAGTATCATAAATATGGAGCAGTCGGTCATGTGTATGTTTTATTGTGCAAAAGCTGAGTATTTAAAGCATCAACCAGACATGATGGTGGCTTGTTTTCCCTGCCGATGGCGAACATGGCTCTGCTCTGGAAAGCTCTGGGGCACCCAGGAAATGGTTGCTTAGAAAGCGCCAAACAGTCAGTTGTGGTTCCCTAGGCAGAGAGACATTTAAAAGACTTGTGGGCTGCATGAGGATTATGCTCCAGAGTGTAAAAGCTCTCTTTCATTAAGATGCATGCTTGTTCAGGAAATCTGGGCAATGGAGTGAAATCCGTTACTTAAATCCATGCCTCTTCTCTCCCCCCCCCCCCCCCAAGGGATTTGTATGATGAGAATTTCTCTGCAGAAGAGTACATTTAGGATGGAAGAGGATGCCTGACTGGAATTTAATGTTTGTTTCCTACAGGTTGGAGAGGGAGAAGGCAGAGATTGAGCGGGTGCGGAACCTGACCGAGGAAGAACGCCGTGCAGAGCTCCGCGCCAACGGCAAAGTCATTACAAACAAGGCTGTGAAGGGCAAATACAAGTTCCTGCAGAAGTATTACCACCGAGGGGCCTTCTTTATGGTGAGTGATCAGCCAAAGCCCTGCTTGGCCCTTGGCATAGCCTGGAGAGAAGGCAAAACACAGCAAGAGCAAAACACCCGGTGTCACCTGATCTGAAGTATGTGACGGTGAGGCAGCTGTGCAGAGGAAAGCCAGGATGGGGCAGTAGCAGAAAAAAGGATGGACTCTTGGGGAGAAGGAATTTCACCTTCCCTGGATACCTTTTTAAAAAGCTGCCTTTTGGTCCACCCTTTTGGTCTCTGTTCCTACTCTGCCGGGTCTGGGGACCCTTGCCCAGACTCACCTGTGCCTCTTCCTTCTCCAGGATGAAGATGAGGATGTGTACAAGAGGGACTTCAGTGCTCCAACTCTGGAGGATCACTTCAACAAGACGATCTTGCCTAAAGTCATGCAGGTGTGTTGGGGGGGGGGGCGCACAGCGAGATTTGGTTTCTCCACATGTATATAGGATTTTATTGAAATGCAAAGAGATCCAGACTTAACACCCGCCATGAACTATTTGCATGCTGTCTGTCTTGCTGTCTAGGTGAAGAACTTTGGGCGCTCTGGACGGACCAAGTACACACACCTGGTGGACCAAGACACAACCTCGTTTGACTCTGCCTGGGGCCAGGAGAGTGCACAGAACACCAAATTCTTCAAGCAAAAGGCGGCTGGCGTGCGTGATGTCTTTGAGAGACCCTCAGCCAAGAAGCGGAAGGTGACCTGAGTGGGAAAACTGCAGAGGGCACCGCGGTCTGTGGGCATCTAGCATGTCCACTGTTTGCCCTTCTGCTTGGGACCACAGAATACTGCCGCAAGGCTGGGCCTAGATCTTATTTGTGAGCTGCTGCTTTGATTGTGGAGAGTTGGCAACAGCTCTGCAAGTTCTTCATTATGCCTTTGAGTACACATGTTCCCTCTGCAGTCTTGTTTTAGTTTGGTTTGGGTTTTTCCCCTACCTGTAAAAGATTCCCTGTTCTTTATGCAGAGTGTGAGGAAAATGGAAGACAAGCAAGCTGAGAGTGGTATTAAAGTTGTTCTTTCTCAAAGTCCTGTGCTGCCTGACTGGGGCTGGGGCATGTTCTCGTGTATACAGCCTGTGCTCCCCTAGCAACCCAGCATGCAAAAGGCTTTTGGGGCGTTAAAAGGACTAGTTGTGCCACGGAAACATGCTTCAAAGTATATCGTCTCCTGCTGAACCGACCTCCTCTGACCCCCTTCTGTTGCACACCTGAAGCTGCCTGCTGGTTCATCGGGCTGTACAGGGAGCTGCTGCTGCCGCAGCTGCCAAGAACTGAACCTGCTGGGAGCTGCTCCCTGGGAAGCTACTGTTCCGCCGCTGCCCTCTGGCCCCCTCCTCCAGGAGGAATTATTTCTTCTTCGTGCTTATTGGCAGGGGCCCTGTCGGCTTCATAGGATTGTTTTGCAAATGCCTTGGCTGGTGTAATTCAGTTGAGCCCCAGAAGATTAACATACTAACATTACTGCTTATGCAAGAGTACTGAAAGTGAGCTTGGGTGGTCAAGGGAAACTTCACCTAGTGCCAGCGGAAGCTAGAGAATGCTCTAGTCTGGAGCAGGGGTGGGCAACCTACAGTCCGGGGGCCCCCAAAATCGCCCAGGCCGTAGGCCCCCAAAGAGATCCACTTGGCCCACAGTGGTCCTAAAAAAGAATTCAGGTTTGTAATTCTATCTCTAAGGCTTTTACCGTGTAAGCTGACCAACGGCAGAAGCTTCCTTTGAGCGTCACTCTCTGGCTGGGCAGGCGTGTCTCTGGGCCATGCCCGTCTCTTTTTCCTTAGCTCTATGGCTGAATGGGGGGATTCGCACATGCATACAGTACTTGCTATTGAAGGATTGCATGTCTGGCCCCTATGCAGGAGCTTCCTGGAGGAAGGGGTATTATAAGATCCAGACTAGAGTTGTCGTGTCTCTCTCCTCCCCTCCCCCCCCCCCGAAAAGAACTCTGCAGCCAGTTTGGAAGTCTGGCTCTTATAATACGTTTGGCAAACGTCTCTGGATGGGGTTGCCTCAGAGCTGAGTGGGGCCAACCTTGCCACCCATTTCTGCAGGAAAAACCACCTCTGTGAAATGCAGCTGTGCACAGAGGAGGGGGTTCCCTTCCCTCCTCTTTCCAGTGCCAGCCTCTTGCTCGGCTGAGGGGTAATGGCCGGCCAGTCAGTCAGCAGTACAAACGGCAGCCAGTTGAAAAAGGGCATCTTTTTATTCCACTCGCGTTAAGATAATGGAGTGCAGTAAAGTTAGCGAAAGGCCCCAGCTGCCTTTGCTGCATCAGTCCGTTTGGCAGGATCAATTGGTGAGGGTGATGAGTGCCTCCACGACGTTCCCCATGTGCTCTCGCAAGCTGCGCTCGGCTGCCGCCCTGGATATCTCCATCTCATTCATCTGTAGGGAAAAGAGGGGAGGGGAAGTAAGGTGTAAAGCAAGAAAAAGCGGCTTGCAGGGGGCATGCCCCCCTCCCCCACCCAAGCAAAGGGTGCTATTTCTGTGTGGGACTCACAATCAGCTCCAGATCCTCCTTCTTGATGGTAACTTTGGCCAGTTCCTTCTCCCTGAAACAGAGAGAAGTTCAGATTCTACCCACTACCCCCACGCACAGTTCAGCTGGATTTGAGCCACAAGTAAAGGCAGAGCTCTGCTGTTGCACAAGCAAGGTCAAACTGGTTAGCGTAGCCCAGGCCTGTACATCAGTTTCAGGTGCTGCAAACAAAAGGGCAGAACCAACACTACAAAAGACACAGATAGGAAAACATGGCTTTTATTGTCCTTAACTGCAAGGAGGAGTTAAGGAACTGCCTTGGAGTCTCCTTTACTGTCCTAAAGGAGTAGTTGCCCCCCAAGCTTGGCTGTAGCCAGAAGACTCTGGCGCTATAAAGCAAGAGGATGCCCAGCAGCTTTTTCCTTCCATAGCTACTGAAGCTGAAACAGATAAAGTGGCGACTGCTGCCGCCCCCCCCCCCCATGGCAGGAGATCACCACAGCGAGGAGGACTCACCGCTCCTGCTTCGCTTTCTGTTCTCTGGATCTTCGGTCTCCTATCACCGACATTGCCTAGGCAAAGGAGGAGATGTTGTTATTCTTCAAAGCCAACAAACAGGCAGAGAGGTGATCTGGCACTGCAGACATCATATCCTTGGACTTTCTGGAAACTTAAAATAGGCCCTCACCCAAAAGCACTGAAGAAAACTTGGAAGAGTTCTCCATTACCGAAGTTAAAAATAAGGACGTTGAGCATAAAAACAGAGACAATTTTCACGTAGGGATGAAACAGTTTTATAAGGAAAGGCTACAACATTTGGGGCTCTTCAGACTAGAAAGGTGTCGGAGGCGGGACATAATTGAGACATACAAAATTATGCATGGGATGGATAGAGGGAAGTTCTTTCCCTCGCAGGGGACATCCATTAAAATTGACTGGTGTGAGAACAGACAAAAGGAAATACCGTATTGTCCCAAGTATAGGACGCTCCTGATTATAAGTCACACCCTTAAAGTTTGGTGCTATTTTTTAAAGAATACATTTTTAACTTTTTTTAAATATACACATTAGTAGAACAGTACAGCTTTAGTACAGTTAAAGGCATAGGCACCCTGTCCCTTATTGAATCTGGTCACCCTAGTATAAGTAGCCTTCCCAGATCCAAAGGGGGACAGAGTGCCTACCTTTTAACCTTTGGAATTTGGGCAGGTGTAGCTTGTTGCACCCTTCCATGATGAGCTGCACCTGCCCAAATTTCAATGAACAGCACAATCCTATGCATATCTACTCAGAAGTAAGTCCCATTGCATTCAATGGGGCTTACTCCCAGGAACGTGTGCATAGGATTGCAGCCTAACGGTAGGCACTCTGTCCCCCTTTGGATATGGTAAGCCTATGCAGGAGCTCTTGCTCTCAACTTTCAAACTGTACTCTCAACTTTTAAACTGCAAGATCAATAAATATCTTAGTTTCCACAAAGTCCTGGGGTTGAAACTTAAGGGTTAATTTTTTCAAATGCTTCCAGAGGCTGCTGAGAGATAATGATCTCTCATGGTATTCAGCCATTTAGCAAGTGATTAAGAACTGCAAGGAAAGGCTTGAAAACACAGTGCTTTGCAGTTTGAAAAAAGAGAGGAAAAAAAGCCCTGTTTTACCTTTGAAAAGAGACTCAGAGGCTTGGTTTGAAAGCGCTTTGCATAAAACACTAGGCAGAAACGCTAGGCTTTGATTGTAGGGCGCACCCCCTACTTTAAAGACTTGCCTTAGGGGATAAAAGTGAGTCTTATACTCGGGGCAAATACGGTATTTACTTGCCTAGCAAATAACACAACCCAACACACATTTTGGTGCCTTAAAAGGAAGACCTATTCTTGGGTATATTTTGGGGTGCTGATTCCAAAAATGGCGTCAGCTTTGCCCCATCAGCTCTAGTTTTGGAGATATGGCATGGCCCCCTTATATGCTGATTCAAGCAGCTCCCTCGTGAGTAAGTCAATGACATGGCTTTCTCATTGGGAAGCTGCTTGAATCAGCATATAAGGTAGCTATGCTGTATTTTCAAAACTAGAGTTGAAAGGGCAAAACTCATGCCATTTTTGGAATCAGCACCCCAAATATACCCAAGAATAGGTCTAACTTCTGAAGCACCGAGGGGGGGGGACGACTTTTGGGTTGGGCTGTGTAATCTGTGGAACTCCTTGCCACAGGATGTGATGACACCTGACCTAGATGCCTTTAAAAAGGGTTGGAGGAAACGTCCATCACAGGTTACAAGTGCTGGTGACTGTATGCAACCTCCAGGTTTTAGAGGTAGCCTATCTCTGAATGCCAGTTGTAAAGGAGTGGCACAGGATGCAGGTACCTGCTGCCTTATTATGTGCTCCCAGAGGCATCTAGTGGGCGACTGTGAGATACAGGAAGCTGGACTAGATAGGCCTTGGCCTGATCTAGCAGGGTGCTGCTTAGTGTCTGGCGTAGTGGGGAGAGCTGCTGCCTTCAAAGCCCGAAGACCGGTGAACTTGATAAGTTCGAGACACGCCGCCGGCAAAAAGCTGTGAAAGCCTCCAGGAGGAAAGATAAGAGCTTCCAGCTGCGTTGGTCGAGTGTGGGAGGCGCCAGCCAGCAGAAAAAAAGTCAGACTGTAAAAGGATACCACCTGGAAAGTAGCTGTTCATGAGAGATTGGACATTTATATATATTGTAAAAAACCCCAAGGGGGTTAGAACAGCCTGCCCATGTACACCGCCTTGGATTAAAGTCAGAGGAGAAATCCAATGACCGAGAAAGGCGGTATATAAATACTGTACTGTATATTATATCATATTATTATATTATCTTCCATAGATTGCTCGGCACAGGAGCTACTGCACCATGCTGAGGGGCAGACAGTGAGGGGCTCAAATTCTTATTCAAGACAGAGAGTGAAAACCTAAAGAGATGGTGGAAAGCTTCAGAAGGATCTCTCCCAACTGAGTGGATGGGCATTAGAATGGAAGATGGCTCAGTTTAAGTCAGTCCACAGAGATATGCCCTGAGGCAAAACTCAACCCTTGGGGTGGGGTGGGGGGTGCCTGCTCTTGTAGAATCTGAAAAGGGCACTTTGGTGGAAGCAAGAGAGACATACTGAGTATAAAAATAGAGTATGTTCTGTGTACATACTGAGTATGTTCCTCCCAGTGTCATGCTGAGTTGGCTCTCTCGCCCAATGGGCTGTGTGTGACTGACCAGGCAATCTCCTTGCTTGCAGGCAGTCCGTGTCAGAATTCGGCCACATGCAGCTAGCCTATTCTTGATGTGTGCCTGTTTTATGGGAAGCTGAGCATGTAAGCGAGGGGAGCAAAACCATCCTTGTCTCTCTTCCTTGACGCGTTAAAAACGTTATAGACGACGTCTCTATAAAAACGTCTATCCTGCAAAGCTGGAGGTGCTCAAAGCAACTAACAACCCGACAAAATAATTCAAAAAGACAAACCGCTCCCTCCCAGCGTGATGCAGCTCCAGGGGAAAATGCTGGCGGGGGTGTGTGTGTCTGCCGGCTCCAAAGAGCCCTGCTTCAAATGACAGCAGCAATGCAGACGCGTGAATCAATGCACGTGTCTTCACCGTCGCGTCGCGCCTGGGGTTCCCCCTCGCCGCGGAAAGTGCAAGTCTCGCACAAAGCCTCAGCCATTGGCTTCTGGTCACCGTGGCAACCGCGGGACCCAGCCAGCCTGCCTGCGCATGCGCTCACCGTCTCCAGGTTGGAGCTCTGAATCTCTTTCTCCTCCGCGTAGTCGGTGACGCGCTCGAGGTCGGCCGCGCCGCTGTCGTGCTTCCGCGGCTTCTCGGTCGGCCGGCCCCCGCCGCTCTCCCCGCCGCCCGCCGAGCCATTCGGCTCCGCTTCTAGCTCCAGCTCGACATCGCCCTCAGCCGCCATTGCTCCAGCTGCCTTCCGCTTCCGTGACGTCCGGGCGCGCTGTTCCGGAAGCAGCCAGCGAGGGGCCTCCTAGAGCGGCGGCGCCCAGCCAGGAAAGGGCTCCTTCCGGCAGCTGGCTGTGCTGGGGAGCTGCGAGGCAGTCGTCGGGCAGCCAGGAGGGGCCCCTAGCCGCTGCAGCGGGCCGGGAAGGGCGCCCTCCCCTTCCTCCCCCGCAGGGCCCGCGCCCGCCGCAGCCAGCCGCCCTTTCCCCGAGGACCCTGCCGGCCCCCCGTGGCAGGAGAGGAAGAAGGGCAAGCCGCCCGCCCGCCCGCCCGCAGGCGCCTGACCCCAGCGAGGTCCTGCCAGCCAGGAAGGCAGGGGCCCAACCCTCTGGCACCCTTGCTGAGGTCACAGAGCGAGGGGCCCCTCCGGCACGCTGCTGCTGCTGCCGCCGCCCTCTTTCACTCTGGTCCCGGGTGACTTGAGGTAGTAAGAAGGCGCCCGCCCGCCTGCCTGTCCGCCTGCCGCAGCCCCAGTCACACCTGTGCCCAGAGCAACAGCTAAGCCCTCTATTTCTGCGGGGTAAGAGGGTTACAGACAGAGATTTACCTCTTGACATAATAATAAAGACGAGTTCTGCCTCGCGATCCGGTGGAGGAAGCCCCCGCCCGCCCCCCCCCCCCGTGGCTAATCGCGTGTCCTGTAGATCAAAGGTGGAGGGAGGACTGCCCTGCGTGAGCCAATCTCAGCCTCTGGGCTAATTGGCTTTCTCTGGGCATCGACCTTCCAGAGAGCAGAGAGATGGTCCGAGTGCTTGGCAGGCTCCATCTGGTCCCTGGACTGCGTCGCTGAGCCCACCAAGCTCAGAGCTGATGACTGGGGGCCTACAGCAGCACAGACAGGCTTCCCTTTGGGGACCTGGGGGCCTTGGGACTGGAGGAGGGATGGTGCCAGCCTGCTGCATGGCCCAGGTAAGCAGGAAGGGTGAGATTTTGTACCCAGGCAGCTCAGCTGGGGGCTGGCTAAACTCCTTCATGAAGGACATCAGTTGGCAGGCGTGACCAGAGCAGATGATGTCACTGGTGAGATGGCAGTTCCTGGGCAAGGCCTGCTGCTGTCCCCCCAGTTTTGCAGGCTGTGAGTTCAAGGGGTGCCTCTCTCTCCACGCATAGTGAAGCTTACAGGAGGAACATTCATTGTTGACGGAGTGGCTCAGATTCTCTAGATCCACCAGGCAACTGCTGAGCTGGTTTGGTGGTTGCCTTTTGCACTCCCTGGCCTGCTGCCTCCGTCAGGGTAGGATTGTAGCTCAGCGGGTAGGATCCCTGATCTGGATGCAGGAAGTCCCAGGTTCATCTCTGGTTGGGGCTGGAAAAGCCCCCCTGTCTGAGACATTGGAGAACTACTGCCAGTCAGAGTAGGCAATACTGGGCTCGATGGACCGAGGGTCTGACTTGGCAGAAAGCAGCTTCAGATGCTCGGTATGTTAGCAGCAAAGAGCGCCCCTCACGAGCCTGATTGTCTTTTGTAAGACGACAGCTGCCTTGCTGGGTCAGGCTAGAGCCCTCCTGGGAAGCTCATGGGCCAGGCATGATGGAGAGACTTGCAAGGCTCCCAGGTGTTGGTTGTACTTGGCATCCGCCAGAGAGCTAGAGGGCCCTTCTTGCCATTGAGTTGCAGTGGCCTCCCCTGAGCAGCAGTCCAGCCAGCTCCATGGGCTGCAGTGCAAGTGAGACAAGATCCTGCCAGTGTTCACTGCACGATTGCCCTCATTGCTAGGAGGAGGCTCGGGGGGGGTGGGGGTGTTAGGCCTGCAGAAGACAAGGGAGGCGGCAGCAAGCCAGCAAGGGAGGCTTGTGCTATGATCTGCAGCCTGGCGATCAACCAGCTAAACAAGCACGCGGAAGGGAGCATGTGTGTTTTGCTTGGCTTTTGCATGTCAGCCGCCTTTAGTTTTTGTAGCTTGTTAACAGAATGACTGGAGTCCTCAGCGTGAAACTTACCCACCACTTTCTCAGCCACCCTGTGCTGGCTCTGGGCAGAGTCCACCTGCCTCTGAAAACCAGCTGGTCTCTAAAGACACTGGCACTGTTGCAACCCATTTCCACTTCTTCTCTGGCAGTCTCTGGGCACCTGGACTGTGAAGTCCACACGAGGTGGTTGCCCAGCCAGGGCTGAAAAGAAGAGCACCCATAGCACAGGAGGTGCAGTGTGCGGAGCTGCCTTTAACGGAGTTGCACTAGTGGTCTGGGTGGCCAGCGTGCATAGGGCGCATTTTGCCACTGGGCTCCCTGATTGTGCTGACCCAGTTGCAGACCTGGGGGAAGAGTTCTGCCTGGCTCCCATCGCAGGAGGGCATGTGTGACATGCTGGCGTTAATTAGCAGCGACTCTAATCCCCCTCTGGAGTCTGGGTGGCCAGATGGACTGGGCAAGTGGGGGTATAATCCTCGTGCGGTGCTGGGGGTGGGGGGCGGGAGCCCATGGAGCCAGGTGCTCAGCGAGTCTTTGCCTGGTGGGGAACTGGGGGTCCCAGAGACAGAAGGAAAAGCATCTCTGGCAGTGCTGGTCTGTACAAGCAAGAAAGGGACAGCAGCAGGGGTATTCTGGGGGTGGCAGGGCTGAGAGGGCTACGGGCGTACAGAGGTGCCCTGGTGAGGACACCAAATGACCAGGAAGTGGATAATGGGGGGGGGGAGAGAGAGAGAGAGAGACTAAACCCTTTTCTTAGGCCAGTTGAAGCAGCAGGGCGCTCGGAGTGTCACCCATGCCGAACTGCCCTGAGCGGTTCGGGATATTGCAGTTCTGCTGCCCAGATCCAGCCATGCCGGTGGAGCTCAGGAAACACCAGAGTAACGGAGTTGCTGCAGGCCCGGAGCTGAAACGGTCTCCCACCTCTTCTTCTGTGCCTGCACGGATTGTTCAGGGGGGGGGCAGCAGCACTGGCTTCGCTGCAGGGGGGCAGAGCTCTAAGTTCCGCCGCGGCTCCAACCCTCCGTTACACCGGAGCACGAAGCGCTGCTTTCACTGCCTTGAATGGTTCCGAAGGCAAGGGGGCGGGGCCGCTTCGTGCTCCGGTGTAACGGAGGGTTGGAGCCGCGGCGGAACTTAGAGCTCTGCCCCCCTGCAGCGATGCCAGTGGGCAGCAGGGCGAGTGGCGAACACGATGACTGGCATTTGGAATCCCAGCAGTCCTGCTGAGATCTGTTGCCCTGGACAGACTTCTTCCCAGGAGGTGGGTGGCCCATTGTCTGCTCCAGAGTTGCAGAGGGAACGACTGACGCTGGCTCCCTGGAGCACAGGCTGATTGCAGGTCCACGCTGAAGAAACCCCATCCCACCCCCCTGCAACTCGGGAGCTGTCCTGTCTGGGCCCCATCGAAGTGCTGTCACCTGGGTAGGGTCACCCACGGGGGTGAGACTGAAGCAGAGGCTGGGCAGGCTTCCCAGGACAGGCTGGGGGGAGCACTCTGGGCTCTGAACATCTTGCCTGCTGCCCCACCCCTGCTCACCCCAGCAACAAATGGCGGCTGAGCCTCCCAATCCACCGTATGCCTAGTTCACAGGAGAAGCACTGCCCCTCGCTGCTCGAGGGCCTGCCAGGGCAGAGAGGCAGGACCCTGGGCAGAGGGGGGGGGCCTGGCCCGGCACAGTCCAAGCGCCATCCCCGTAATGTGCACCTCCTCCAGGCCCTGCAGCGCAGCCACTTCCACAAGGCCCTGCTTAACCAGGGGAGCCTGCCCCAGTTGGTCGGGGAGGGAGGCATCTCCTGCTGCCCCTGTCATGCTGTTCTCTCCCTCTGCTAGACAGAGAGCTTGGACTGGGGGAGGAAGGGGGGTTCTGCCCCCAGCCCACCCCTTGTGCAGGGCAGAAGCCACTCCTCCCGCTCCTTCTTGCCGCCTGCTCAGGTCTGCTGCTGCTGCGGCCCGGCTCCGTGTGGCTTGTGCTGCCCCGGCTGCCCCAGCATCAAGGTCTCGACAGGCACCCGGCTCCTGTACGTGCTCTTCCACGTCTTGGCTTGTGCCACCTGCTGCTTCATGCTCTCCCACACAGTGGCTGAATCCATCAAGGAGAACGTGAGCAAGGGCAAAGGGGGGGGAGGGAGGGAGGGGGCTTCCAGGAGAGTTTGCCTTCGCCCCTGAGGGGCAGCCATGCCCTCGAAGCCCCCATTTGGGCTGAGAAAGGGTCTTGATGCCTGAGGGACCCTCTGCACCCAGGCAAGGGCTCTCTGCTACTGCGTGACTCATTCCAGTCCGGGGCCCACACCTTGAAAAGAGGTGCTGGAGCTGAGCCTGCTTTGCCTCTCTGCCAGCGCCCCAGAGCCTGGCACCAACCAGCCGGAGCTGTGCCTTTCCCTGCCGCAGGTGCCTTCCTACACAGTGCTGTGTGAACGCCTCTCCGGGGCCCTGGACTGCGACCTGCTGGTGGGCTACTCCGCCGTCTACAGAGTGTGCTTTGGGACGGCCTGCTTCTATCTGGCCCAGGCGGCCTTCCTTCTCAACATCAAGTCCAGTAGCAACTTCCGGGCCCTGCTCCACAATGGGTGAGCAAGTGCCCCCTGCCCGCCCGCCCGCCCGCCCACCGAGGCTTGGCTTGCTGCCTTCTCCCACCCAGCCCCTGCTGTGCCTGCTGCGCCTGCTGCGCCTGCTGCGCCTGCCACCTGTGGTGCAGAAGGCAAGCCTGCCTGCCTGCCTGTTGTGTCTCCTGCTGCAGGTTCTGGTTCCTGAAGCTCCTGGCCCTGGTGGGGTTGTGCGCAGCAGCCTTCTTCATCCCTGAACAGCGCTTCATCCGAGGTAGCCCATCCCATCCCATTCCCCCAGCATACATTCTGCAATGGAAGTTGTCCGCGGCAGCAAATCAAAAGCTGGTGGTGCAGGAAAGCCGCTTTCAGTGCTGACTGCTCCACTCTGCGGCACCCCGGCAGGACTGCCAGGTGCTGTGCGTGGCTCGCTCGGCCCCCTAACCCCTCCCCTTCTGCTTTCTGGCTTGGCCTCCTGCAGCCTGGCATGTGGTTGGCGTCTGTGGAGGATTCGCATTCATCCTTGTCCAGCTGGTGCTGATCACAGCCTTTGCCCACACCTGGAACAAAAACTGGTGAGTCCACCAAGTGAGGGGGGGGGCAAGCCCATCAGACCAGGAAGAAACGTGCCGCCACTGGCATGATCTGGCCTGTCCCCCAGTGAGCGGCTGTCACAACTCGCGTATCCCTCCCAGGCTCACAGGTGCCTCCCAAGACAAGCGCTGGTACGTGGCTGTGTTCCTGGCCACACTGGGCTTCTACGTCGTGGCCTCTGCAGCTTATACCTTCCTGTACAAATTCTACACCCACCCAGGTGGCTGCGTCCTCAACAAAGGGCTGCTTGCCTGCAACGGAGGCCTGTGCCTCCTGGTGTCCTTCATCTCCATCACGCCCTGTGTCCGCCTCCGTGAGTACTGTGGGGGGTGGAGTGGGCAGATGGGGCAGAGAGACTATGGGCCCAGTCTATGGCCTGCAACTCACAACGTCTACGTCCTTTCGAAGAGCACAGGCCTGCCTGCCTGCTCCTCTTCCACGCCAAGAGCTCCATCTGACCCAACTTTCCAGTGCCAGTGGTGCAGCTGCAATGCAGCCCCGAGGTAAGGGCACAAACGTCCCCTGACCTTGAGGAGGCCTCCATGACTGCCTCCACACTGCAGGATGCAGCGCACGGCTGCAGCAGTGCTGGAAGGTTGGATCAGGTCGGGCCCCTGCCAGTCTCTGCTCATGCAGCTGCCGCAGCAGCAGCAGCACCAGAGCAAGGACACTGGGTGTGCCCAGAGACATTCTCCACGCATCCTTGCATTGCATGTCCTATGGTTGAGTCTTCTATCCGGAGTTCAGTCCCAGCAGTACATAAGGCAAGCGTATAACTTTTAAAAACCAAAAGGATCTTGTTCCAAAGGAGAGCTTTTGGCTTGTCAGGCACAGCTCTTTTCTAGATCAGGCCAATGTGGCTGAGAGCCGCAGGACATCACAACCCTTTTAGAACTCATCATGACAAAGCATTGACCTTCCTGTCGCCTCTGGGCACCCAACTCTCCTGGGTGGGCAAAACATTGATTAGCTCAGATCCTGAGGGGCGGCCATGTTAGTCCAGGAGTCGTCTTAGGACACGAGTCTTGGCTATTTTGGCTAAAGCTGCTTGTCCCTGTCCGCTGCTCTCCAGGACCAATGCGCGTATGTGCCTAGCAAGGCAGCCTGCAGGGAAAGGCACATTAGGTGGCGCATGGCAGGGAAGGCGTGCAGTGGTTGTGACTGGGCACGATCTGTGCTGACGACGGAACCTGGTCTTGCGTAACCCTTCAAGTGCCAGCTTGAGATGGGGGAGGCACCGCTCCTCGTCCTTCTCAGATGTCATAGCCAATGTTCTGTAGACTGGATCTTGCCAGCCAGCTGGGGCGGGGCTTCCTAGTGGCACTAACCCCCACCCCCTTTCTCTGCTCCTAGGACAGCCAAGCTCAAGTCCCCTGCAGGCCTCCATCATTTGCTGTTACATCATGTACCTGACCTTCTCTGCCCTGTCCAGCCGGCCACCAGAGAAAGGTCCGTCCGTCCGTTGGCAGCTGTCTTGGCGCCCTCGGAACTTGTGCTTTGGGGGGGGGGCAGGTCCTGCACTGGCCCAGGACTGTTTGCATGATTCCTCTCCCTCCCACAGTGCAGTACAAAGGGCAAAATGTCACCATCTGCTTTCCCAGCATTAGCAAGGACGGGGGGGCTGAAGATACCATGGTGGCTGTCCTGGGGGCTGGCGTGATGTATGCCTGTGTTCTCTTTGCCTGGTGAGTGTTGCAGCCCTGGCTTGATGCTCACAGCTTATCCCAAAGCGGGGGGGGGGGAGCGGACCTGACAGAAGTGGGCCAGGGGAGAGTGGGGGAAAGAGCCCGGCGAGGAGGGGACGACAGTGAAGATGGCTGTTTCTATGCCAGAAGGTGATTCTTGCCTCTCTTCCTCCGGTAGCAATGAAGCGTCTCTTCTGGCCAGGATGTTTGGACCCCTTTGGATGGTCAAAGTCTACAGCTTTGAGTTTAAGGTGGGTGAGGGTGAGAGAGGGGGGGCGTGGCTCATGCTGCACGCGTCCCCTGCAACGCACTGGCAATCACAGGCCCTTCCCTGCACCCCTTCCCCCCTGCAAGTATCTAGAGGGCAAAAGCGCTGGCTGTCCTGTGCAACTGCTGCAGGGGCCACAGCCCGTTCCCTTGGCTTCCAGCACCGCCCCCCCCCCCAGTCACAGCGGGTCTTAAGGGAAAGGTGGTGGCCCCAGCCCTGGAGCTCCTGCCCCTAGAAGTCCAGTCCTGCCTATCGGTGCTGCCAGCTTAGTGCTCAGCCCAGAAGGAGGGGCTGAGCTCCTCAGGTCCACATCTGGCAGAGTGCTCTTTCCTTGCAGAACCCCTCCTGCTGTTTCTGTTGCCCAGAGAAGATGGAGGAGGAGCTGGAAGGTGAGTGGGACTCTGGGCGGGGAGCGGGGGCCCTCTGGGCTGCCAGACGAGCCTTTCCAGGACCACATGGATGGAGGGCGACAGTTTCCAGCTGTCCCTGAGCCAACAATACCCCCTTTCTGCAGGTGCTTGGAATACTAAGGGCTGGGGGGATCTGTCAGAGACTCCCCCGGACAGCTGCCCCCCCCCTCTGAGGGTCACCCTTAGTGTGGAGCGGGGCTTGGAGCCTTTTTTCGTACCTGGCCTAGGGCAGAGATGTGACCGGGAGGGACCCTCTGGGGGGCAGCGGATTGTCCACAATGAACATGACCACCTTGTCTACAGCTACTCCACCTTCCACTTTGTCTTCTTCCTTGCCTCGCTGTACATCATGATGACCCTCACCAACTGGTTTAGGTAAGAACAGCTCCCCCCTCTGGCTGCCCAGAGACAAGACCCAAGCCAGCCTCCTCCCTTCCCAGCTGCTGCAGCCGGCCTTCCTTCCCTGGGGTGCCCTCTCTGCCCACATTGCCTATTAGCAGGACTTGGACAGTGGAAACTGCTGTGGAGCATTAAAGCAGGTCCCTTCTGCTCTCTCTCCGTGCAGCTACGAAAATGCCGAGCTGGAGAGGACCTTCACGCATGGCAGCTGGTCTACCTTCTGGGTCAAGGTGGCCTCCGGGTGGGCCTGCGTCCTGCTCTATCTCTGGCTTCTACTGGGTCCACTCTGCCTGCCAGACTCACGGCAGCGCCGGCGCAGCAGCCCCCCTCTACGCATTATACGCCGTCGGCGTGCGCTTCAGCGCATCAGTGTTGCAACGTAGCGCCTGCTTCTGGTCTTGTGCCTTTGCCACAACCTGCCCTGGGCCCAGCTGCTCTCTGGGACTGCCAAGGCTGACGCAGGATCAGGCCCCCAAGGATGGTCTGCTGACTGGCCTCTACGGAGCTACCGCGGGTGCAGAGGACACCTGTGCCGATCATCACAGACAACCCCAGCCGGGCCTTGAAGGTGGACAAGCCAGCCCAGGTGCAGAGATGGCGGGGCAGGGGCGCCCCGGAAGGTGTTCTCAGCCCCCAGCAGAGCAGGCTGCAACATACAGGGGTTTGCTGTGGGGTGGAGCTGCAGTCCCCACTTCCATGGACGAGTGAGAACGAGAGGGTCAGGATGTCAGCTGGAGGCTTTTGCACACCCTGCAAGGGGACCTGCTACCCAGGGAGCGGGCCCAAAGGAAACAGGCCTCCCCCAGGAGGAGGAGGGGCTCCCCGAAGAGCCAGTTAGTGACTGGGAGACATGAGACCTGCGGGGGTGTGTGTGTGTCCTGTGCTATGGCAAGTCTTTGCAGACAGAGTGGGAGTGGTGAAAAGAGGGTCCCACCACATGGGCGGAGGAGGAAGTGGTAGCAGCCGCCAGAGTCACACAAGGGGACATTTGCCTGTCCTGCCAATAAAGCCTCGTTGTGTAGGTGGGTGCCTTGATGCAAGAGCTCCCCAACCCCAGTGTCCGCTTAGAGTGCGGAGCAAGCGACCCCAGGAGTTGTGCCGAGGATGTGGCACACGTTATGCCCCACTTGGACGTAGGCTACTTGGGCAGCCACCCCACCCCACCCCACATCCGATTCCCTTCCTTTGCAGTGTCTCAGACTTATGAATGGTGGCTAAGCCCTGGGGTTGATGAGCCAGAAGAGGCAGGCAGCTCCCACCGACTGTGGCCTTTGTAGCCTAGAGAAGTGGAAGGTGCAGGAATCTTCCCTCTGGCATGATCAAGGCTGTGACTAGGGTGAGGCTTCTCTCTGGGCTCTCGCCCTGCAACTGATTAGCAACCAATCAAGACAACCAGCATCATTCTGCCATGGAGCCAAGGGGGAGGGCCAGGTATGCTGCATTCAGCTTCTCTAAATAAATAAACAAACAAATTACTCCCCCAGCCAGGGAAGTCCTACATTTTAACTGAGCAGCTAGCTGTCTTTATCCTCTCTGCCCCACTATAGGGGGCTGCCTACCCTCATGGCCCTGGGCAGGCTGGGAAGGGTCTTCTGTCTCCCGGCAGAGAAGTGGCAACCAGGTGCTGGTCTCGGGAAGTGGTCTGAGCTACTGCTGCAGAGCCTGTGTGTTCCACAGAGGGAGGGAGGGAGGGAGGGAAGGCCGGCAGTTAAGAAATTCCCTGCTGCTGTCATAGTGTGTACACTACCTTGGATGCCCTTTCTGGCCAAAAGGGGGTGGGCAGCCAGCAGGCCATTTCTTTTGGAAGTAAACACAGCAACACTCCTCCTCCTCCTCGGTGCTGCATGCCAGGGCCACCCATTTCCTGCCCAGCACCCAGCCTTCTCGGCTGAGCTCCACTGCCTGCCGCTGGGTGCTCCCCCAGTAACTGCCATCACAGAAGGCGCCGCAAGAGCCGGACAAATGAATGGAATGGATCAACTGCTTTGCCCTGCCCTAACCCTAACCCACAACTGCCTGCTGCCTTTCAGGGAGAAGTTGGGGGTCTCTCTGCAGGTACCCCTCCCTGCAAGAATTCTGCACCCAACACAAACAGATAAGTGGCTTTAATACATTCCAAGCCATACTACTACTTCAAGCACAGAAGGGAGCCAGTTGCCTGTCTCAGCAGCAGGCCAAGGCCCCCAGCCACGGGCAGGTTCAGCAGCAGGAATAGCATAGTGGGGCTGCTGCAATTCTCTGGCGGTGACATCATGTGAAAGGGGCAAAGAAAGCAGAGAGGAGGCTGGAGAGAAGGAAGGAAGGAGGGCGCCGCCGCCTGGGCTCCTGCTCTCCCCAGAGTCTATTTTGGCTGTGGCGGCTCCTTTTTCTCACTGGCGGCCGCGGCCTTCTGCTTTTGCTGCATGATTTCAGAGTCTCTGGGGAGAGAAAAATGCACAGCATTCAGGAAGGTGGTAGTCAGCAGGGTGCAAAGGATGAAGGGCAGCAGGGCAGGGGACACGCTTGGGGTAGGAAGGCAGGGGCTGCCCCATCCTCATCCTCATGGTGCAGCAGCAGAACTCCCTGCCCGCTACTTTAGATGTCTCGGAAGGGGGGGGTCAACAGTCATGGAGGAGGAAGCCATTTCCGGCTACAGCTACGAGCCACGGCGGCTACGTGGCGCCAGGCACTTGCTCCGAAGAGTGTGCCTCAAAATACCGGCTGCTGCCCCCGGCGAAGCAGGAGAGTGGGTGGCCCCCCGTATCCGACCACCTCCCGGGCAGGAGGCAGCTCGTGCGCCCCTCTGCCTGGCTGGTCATGCGCGGCGGCTGCCCGGCTCACCTTTGCTTGCGCGCGGCGGCGGAGAGGCCGTCGTCGCGCCGCTTCCCCTTGCTGGAACCCGTCTGCTTCTTCATGTTCTTGCTCCGGGCCAGTTCGCGCTGGTTGCCACCTGCAGCCGGGGCAGAGCAAAACCGCGTCAGTCCCAGGCGGGCAGGACGGCCGGGGCAGCAGAGGGTCGCGGGAAGGGGGGGCAGCCAAGGACGGGGGGGGGGTTGGGGCTCATTCATACGTGACGCTCTGCGGCCCCGGGGTGGGGTGCGGGGGGCTTCTCTTACGGGTCATGTCTGGCTCCCGGCAGTCCGCTCGATCCCGTCGCGGCCACCGCCACGTCCCCACCTAGCCCCGCCTCTGCTTTCTGATTGGCCACCCCGTCCAAATGCGGGGGGACATTAGTCCGCAAGCGTCAAGGGGCGGTTCCTGGCCGAGATGAGCCGCTTCGTAACTGGCTGACGAGGAAGAGGCGGAGCGCTGTCTTAGAAGTAGAAACGCTAGAGTAGCTCCCGGCACCTGTCGGGGGAAGTCATCATGGTCCCCGACAGCGGCAGCAGCCAGCACCTCTCCAGGGCGGGGACGCCACCCAAAGCATTCTACTCACCCTGGCAAGTGAAAAGAACAGGAAAGCGCCCTGGGCTTGGGGCGGCCGAAGGAGAGGTCCGACGTGAGGCCGCCGGAAGTTCCCTCTCCAGATTGCCAGATCTAGTACTTTCCTGCCTCTGCGGACGCTACGGCGTCGCGTGGCGGCATCGAAACCCCGCCTCTTCACGGCGAGTGGTTGCCCCGCCGACGGGGCGTGGCCCTGAGCAAGAGCCACGCCTTCTCTCCCCTCCCGGCAGAAAGTGTAGGACAGTACTGGACTCGCAGATGAACGTGAGGCAGAGAGCGGGGAGGGGACAATGCAGACTCGGGGCCCCGGGAGCAGAGAGGCCCCCCTCGCAGAGTCCCACCCTGAGGCCAGCTGAGATAAGAAACAACCAGGGTGGGGAGAAGAGATCCCTCTCAGCTAACAAAGCAGATAGACATACATAAGTGTGATCAGTTAATTTTTTATTGCTCGGTCTCAAAGATGAAGCCGCATCTGAAAGGGAAACGCATGCACAGGTAGAGCGACCAAGCCGTCCATCCACCTCCTCCCAACAGGGCTGTTGTGCCTGCCATTGAGAGTGGTTATCTGACAGCCAGCCAAGTCACAGGTGCCAATGAGGTCTGTCTGCACCGGTTGGTTCACTGTCTGCCTTGGAGTTTGCAAAGCCACTGGGGCCTGGCTGGAAGGGGGAAGTCAGCTACTTCACCGAGCAGCAGCTGGGCGCAGACTGGTCATGGCAGGCAGGCTGTGGGCTTCCCTTGGGGTCTGCATGGTGCTTTCTGTGGGACAGCTGCAGGCTGTGGGGAGCCAGGAGAAGCACAGACGAAGTAACACAGAAAGAGAGCAGCAGCAGCAGTAACACACGTGCTCTGGATCGAGAGATGCTGGACACTCGGTGGCGGCGTTTGTGGGGGAGAGTGGTGCCGTTGGACACAGCTAGAACGCAGTACCCAAGGCATGATTATCTCTGCTATTAGATAATCTCATGATTATCTCTGCTATCTCTGCTGTTCTTCTGTATTGTCAGTTGGTTTTAGTGTGTGTGTGTGTGTGTGTGTGTGTGTGTGTTTTAAATTATGTTTTATTATGTTGAGCTGTGAGAAAAGCGGGATAAAATATTTTCAATAAACCTTTTAAATAAATACTGACTCTCCAGTATTTATCTGTGGCAGACATGGGACAGATCTGCTGCAGCATCAACATGTGGTGGCTTGAGATTCCCTTTCTCAATTAGTGAGGGGGGTGGGGGGTCCTGATTCTGCTCGGATGCTCGGCTTGCTTTGTGCTCTGCATGGCTCAGGGTGCACGTGGCCCCAGCCTGTCCCAAGGTAGCGTGGCTTCTCCACCTTCAATGTGTGTGTGTGCTGGAACTGCTTGGGAAATAGAGGGAGACTTAACACCTCCCCATTAGTCTCTTGCAGGTCTTTGGCCCTGCCCCCCTGCATAGTTCCAGGCTTCTTGGCAAGGAAGAAAGCTGCATTGCTGCCGAGCCATTGCAGAGCCATTTCCAGAAGAGCAGCCGCTCAGCTTGGCTGCAGCAGTGCAGGACCACCATCTGTCTGCAAAAAGGAAAGCGAGTCTTTCTTGCTGTACAACAGCCTCCCAAAGACGGCTTGCCTCACCCATGCGGGGGAGGCCCAGAGACCACCTTGTTGCCACTGGAATAAGCTGACCGAGGCCAGGCGGGTGTGCCACCCTCTGGACAAAGGGGCCTGCTAGGTCAGGATGAAGAGGAGGCAAGGAGGGATCTGCGCAAGGGCGGGGAGTGGTGTGCTAGGACCCTGGTGGTGACAAACCTGAGTGTGGTGAGCAACAGCTGCGGCCTCCTGGAGAACTTCTTCTGGTCTGGTCTGGTCTGGTGGCTGCCCCCTCTGCCGCCTGGCCAGCTTGGAGAGCTCCACATGGATGGCCTAGAGAGAGAGAGAGAGAGAGAGAGAGAGAGAGAGAGAGAGAGAGAGAGAGAGACTCAGCAGCTCCGCCCTGCCAGCCCTACAGAACCCGGCAGGACTGCAACCAGGTTACTCCTTGCATGCCCCCCCCCCCGAACAGTGGCCCTGCTGCCTAATCCCATCAAGCCCCTGCCGTTGGCCACCGCCACCTCCCGCTCCTGGCTGTGGTAGTGCAAGCTCTGTGGCCCCCACCTTGGTGGTTGGCTCCAGCCGGAGGGCTCTCTTCAGGACGTCCAGGGCAGCCTGGTCTTCTCCCTGCTCCGACAACAGCTGAACGGCAGAGGGAGAGGTTAGGAAGTGTGTGTGTGTGTCTGTGTGTTGGGGGGGGCAGCCCAGCCACACCCCCGGCCCTGCTGCTTTGCCTCTCCTGCCAGCGCTGCCCATTGCCTGCTCTCACAGTCCCTGCACTGGTGCCATGGGCTGGCATCAACATGGCGGGGAAGCGGCCTCTCCACCCCACCCCGAATTCCAGCCACCACCACCACCCCCGTACCAGACTCCTTACCCTCCCCTTCCTCTGAAGGGCCTTGACGTTGTCTGGGTCCAGGCGAAGAGCCTCGTTGCAGGAGGCCAAGGCCTCGCCCGGCTGCTGCAGCTTCAGCTGGGCGGCCGCACAGTTATTGAGGCACTTGACCCGATGCTCTCGGAGCGCCTCCTCCTCCTCCTCTGGGCTGAGGGGGTCTGGAAAGAAGCCCAGGAAAGGCAGCCCTCCTCTCAGGGGCCAGGCCGGGTCCCTCCCAGCGCCAGGCCCTGCCACGGGATGCGACAAGCACCGCCAGCCAGGTTGAATCCTGTGCAGCAGGGCTCCCCCCCCCCCTGCCCATCATCTTGACTGCCCACATGAGGGGACAGTTGGCTGGCAGGCAGGCAGGCAGGCAGGCAAGCTGCCACCCCAGCCCCTCTCCTTGCCCAAAGCATCCCCGCAAGCAGCCAGGCCTGCTGCTGCTGCGCTCCCCCCCCTACCCCCCCTCCAGGCGCCTCACCTGCTCCCAGCAGTGACGTGATGTGCAGAGCCCACTGGTAGGCGCCCAGGGCCTGCTGGTACTCCCCCCGCTCAAAGTGGAAGTTTCCCCACTCCCGTTTCTGGTTGCCAAGGTGCAGGCGCTGGCTGGCTGGCAAGCGGGCTGGATCGGGGCTATCTTGCACCTGCAGCAAAGTCACCTCATACAGCAACGCAGCCTCTCGCGGGATGTCGGGCTCCCTGGGGAGGGGGAGGAAAGGCCCACCGCCGCCGGTGAGTGCTTTGTTGCTCCAGCCGGCAGCCCCCCCCCAGCCCTGAGCAGCCCTCCCTACCTGCCTAAGCAGCCGTAGGCACACGCAGGCCTGGCGAGGAAGAGCGCCACCTCTCCCAGCTGCATGGATAGAACGCCGCACTCCAAGGCCTAGAGAGAGCAGACACCGTGGTGCTGAGGACTCCGAACCATGCTGGCTCCATCCATCCCCCAAGGCTCCCAGCCCCACTCCCCAGAGGGCCAGATCACCTGTGCTGCTGGGCTCTGAGGAAATGGGGTGTCTGTGGGGAGGCCGCTGCAGTGACCAGGGAGCTTGGTGGGGGCCCGGGGCCAATGTACTGGGGTCAAGCTGTTGGTGCAGCTAGCCTGGCTAGTCAGCAATGGCTGAACTGAAGCACGCACGCACACGCACACACACACACACAAGACCCGGTCACACACACACCCCGGCGCACGACACGGGTCACTGCAGTGGAAGCAGGAGGCCAGAGGCGCTCTGCTGGTGTGACCACGCTAGCTAGCGTGCCGGGCAAGGTGGGTTGCCCAGCCTGGGTCTCTAGGACTGGCCTGGAACCCCCAGGAACCCACCTCCGGGTGACGACCGAAAGCAGTTCTGAGTGATTTGAACAAGACCCCCAGGAATTCCCAACATGCCCTCATGTAGTTGGGGAAAATGGACATCTCCAGGCCATGGCTCAGTCGGAGTCAGCAAACGTGCCCCGCCTTGGTCATATCCTGCTCTCCGGAGCATCGCCTCCTCCCCCGCCTCACCTGTATGGCCCCTCCCTGGCCCAGGACAAAGCTGAACTTGGGGTCCCTCTCCACCAGGCTCTGGTCCTCCAAGACTCCGAGCAGCTTCACGGACACCTCCTGGCCTGGCTGTGGCCGGGTGCCCTCTCCCTGGCCGCCTCTCACCAGCCACTTCCTCAGGCGCTTGTCCTCTGCAGGGCACAAAGGGTGGCAGGCTGGCAGGGTGTGGGGGGGCCCCCCAGCTGATACCGAGCCAGATGGGTCACGCCTGCTGCTGCTGCTGCAGCAGGTCGTGCCAAGGCATAAGAACATAAGAACAACCCTGCTGGATCAGGCCAAAAGCCCATCTAGTCCAGCTTCCTGTATCACACAGTGGCCCCACAAGATGTCTCAGGGAGCACAAGACAACAAGATAACCTGTTTCCCGTTGTCACTCCCTTGCACCTGGCACAGAGAAAACCCCTTCTAAAACCTCTAAAACCAGGAGGTTGCTTATGGCTTGTAACCTGTGATGGTCTTTTCCTCCATGAATCTGTCCAAACCCCTTTTAAAGGCATCTAGGCCAAATGCCATCACCACATCCTGTGGCAAGGAGTTCCACAGATGAATTACACGCTGGGTAAAGAAATATTTTCTTTTGTCTGTTCTAACTCTCCCTCCACTCAATTTTAGTGTGTGTCCCCTGGTTCTGGTGTTGTGCGAGAGGGAGAAGAATTTCCCTCTATCCACTCTCTCCATCCCACGCAGAATTTTATATGTCTCAATCATGTCCCCCCTCAGGCGACTTTTTTCTAGACTGAAAAGCCCCAGGCGCTGTAGTCTTTCCTCATAAGGGAGGTGCTCCAGCCCACAAATCAATCTGGTTGCTCTTTTCTGAACTTTTTCCAATTCAACTACCGTTATATCGTTTTTGAGGTGTGGTGACCAGAACTGGACACAATACTCCAGATGTGGCCTTACCATCGATTTGTACAAAGGCATAATGATATTGGCAGTTTTATTCTCAATCCATTTTTTAATGATCCCAAGCATGGAATTGGCCTTCTTCACAGCCGCCGCACACTGGGTCGACACTTTCATCGACCGGTCCACCAGCACCCCAAGATCTCTCTCTTGATCCATTACAGACAACTCAGAACCCATTAGCGTATATGTGAAATTTTGGTTTCTTGCCCCAATGTGCATCACTTTGCACTTACTTACATTGAAGCGCATCTGCCATTTTGCTGCCCATTCTCCCAGTTTGGAGAGATCCTTCTGGAGCTCTTCACAATCCCTGCTGGTCTTCACCACCCAGAAAAGTTTAGTGTCATCCGCAAACTTGGCCACCTCGCTGCTTATCCCCAACTCCAGGTCATTTATGAATAAGTTGAAAAGCACCGGTCCAAAGACCGATCCTTGGGGCACACCGCTTTTCACCTCTCGCCATTGTGAAAATTGCCCATTGACTCCCACTCGCTGTTTCCTGGTCTTCAACCAGTTCCTAATCCACAAGAGGACCTGCCCTCTTATTCCCTGACTGTGGAGTTTTCTCAGGAGCCTTTCATGAGGGACCGTGTCAAACGCCTTCTGAAAATCCAGATATATAATATCCACGGGTTCGCTCGCATCCACATGCCTGTGGACCTTTTCAAAAAATTCTAACAGGTTTGTGAGGCAAGACTTCCCTTTGCAGAAGCCATGCTGACTCTCCCTCAGCAGAGCTTGCTCTTCTATGTATTTTAAGATTTTATCCTTAATGAGACTTTCTACCATCTTCCCTGGAACAGATGTTAGGCTGACCGGCCTGTAGTTTCCCGGGTCCCCCCTCCTTCCTTTTTTAGGCAAAAGGAGCCCCTGCCTGCCATTCCTTCCTGAGAGGGAGGGAGGAGGGGGGCTATTATGAGGGGAAAACCCCATCATTGTGGGGAGGGCACAAGAGCTGGAGTGGCAGCGTCCTCGTGAGGTGGTCTGTTTTTGCTGTCCTGGGGGAGCCAGGATTTTTCAGAGATTGGGGAAGGAAGAGTGCGGGGGGGGGGTCCTCACGTGTACGGTGACAGTAGGGCAGTGGGAGGGAGAGGGGCCGCTGGCTGCAAGGCGAGGAGGGGGCCGTCTGTCACATGCAGCCGCCTGTCCCCAGACTCTTCAGACCCTCCCCCAGCTGACCAGCTCTGGTGGCTCACCCTTCACGCCTGAAACTGCTGCTGGCTGATAGTGCCATCGCTGCGCCGGCACAGAGTCCTGGGTGCAGAGGCCGACTTGGCCTGGTTGGAGGAGATGGGAGGACGTCTCTCCCAGCTCTGTCATCCTCCAGGTTTCCAGAGATTGCAGGAGTGGCGAGGAGGACTTGTGAGGGTCTCTAGGCTAGCACACTGCCATAGCTCTGCCCAGTGCTTGTTGCTGAGCAGAACAGGAATGTGGTTGAAGTACAGCCCACCCTGCTGCTCAGCAGCTTCCCTGCTTGAAGCAGTCTTGGAGCTGGAGGCACTTTGGTTTGGGGGGGGGATCATGTGCACATTGAGGGTCCCCAGCAAAGCTATTTCCTGGCTGCCATCCACAAGCATGGAGCCACTGCAAGCAGTAACTGCTCACCCACATCAGCCAGGTCAGACTGCAGACTTGGTTTGTTCCTCAGTCTGGGCTGATGACTTGTAACCTGTTGGTGTATGAGATCCATGGTCAGGTCTGATCATCACCCCTACCAAGGTTGAGGCTCACTGCAGTCTTTAACTGCTGCAGGGGCAGGGGAACCTATGAGAACTGCCCACCCTTGGAGTCCTAGGCTGCATCTGAATGGACGCTGATGGCTTTAGGGCAAGGGTGGCGCACCTGTTTGAGAGCATGTCCCCAAATTGGCAATCATCTTTTAAAAAGTTACCTCGCATGCCCATGGTCATTTTGAGCAGCAGATTATCCATTATTAATTATTATTATTATTATTATTATTATTATTTCTTTGAGAAAGAGAACAAAATGCTTGAAAGCACTCTTCAGTTGCAGGTTACGGTACATTTGCACACACCCTAACCCTTTACCAGGATGCGTGATCCGTAGCCTGCCTGGTCTCTGCCGCTTTTGTTTGGAATGGAAGTGGTGCAGTTTGGGTTCCCAGCCTGCCCTGCTACTGCCCATATCAAAGAGAAGTGGAGGGGACCAGGCAGGCTGCAGGTCACAGTCCTCGTAAAGGGGCCCCCCCCCAAATCACCTCTCCCTGCCTCCTGCGTGCCAGTGACGTGTTTTTGCGTGCCACCTTGGGCACCCCTGCCATGGGTTTGCCACCCCTGCTCTAGTCTAGGGGATGTTTTTTGCTGCTTCTGCTGGTGAACCTGTTGGGTCCTGTTGACCACTAGAATAGAGAAATGACCGAGGCTATTGCCACAACTGCTCCCAAACCCCTCCCTACCTACCTCCCGTGGAGCCCAATTAGCTCCCAGGTTTTCTGGAGAGCCAAGGACAATGAACAACAATGGCAAAAGCCAAACACTGGCTAGACCCCCTTCTGGAATTAGTCCAGGGCAGAAAGGAGGAGTCTGCCGCCGCCGTGGTAGTGTCCACACAGAATTGGCTGGTGGGGCTTTTCTGGGTAGTTCAGGGCTTGTTCCATCTCGGCAGCCCACCATGACCAATTTAAGAACATAAGAAGAGCCCTGCTGGATCAGGCCAAAGGCCCATCTACATGGTTTGCATGCCTCAGAACTAAGTGCTGCTTGATTGGTTCTAGTGAGGACAGCGCTGCTT
Source organism: Plestiodon gilberti rubricaudatus (assembly GCA_026170595.1). Lineage (NCBI taxonomy): Eukaryota > Metazoa > Chordata > Lepidosauria > Squamata > Scincidae > Plestiodon > Plestiodon gilberti. The sequence continues at coordinate 268,063 of JANXHW010000007.1, read as the reverse complement.
CTACCCCTGTGCAGGACTTTGGGGCGCTTCTTTCCAGCTTGTTCCGGCTGAGGACATGGACAGGATCCTTGGAAGCAAGCGGTTGTCCATGAGCACCACCAACCCTGGCTGGCCCATCGTGGCTTGTGAAAGCAGCCAGAGGGGGACTGAGCGGACATTTAAGTGTCAGGTGGCGACTCGGCCCCAGGGGTTTCCCGAAGAAACAAACCAGTTCTTCTGTCTCCTTTTCATTCTCGCTTCAGGCCCAGATCTGCAACAGAGACAACTTTGGTTGCCTTGGTGGATGACCCAGGCCAGGAGCTGGACAGAGGGAGTGCGTGTTGCTGCTGCTGCTGCTGCTGCTGCTGAGCCTCTCGGCATTGGCCATGGCGCCGTTCTGGGTTGCCTGGCTGGGTGCAGCGGCAGAGCTGTGGCACCCTCTGGTGGGGCTCCCCAACATAGCAAATTGCCTCGGAGCCTTGAGTCTGTCTCCTGCAAGCCAGAACACCGTTCTTGTGCCTCGGGGAGTCCATTCCAGTCTCCCAGAGGCCTCTCCCTCTCCTCATGGTTCACCACAAGGAATACAATGCACTGCCTGGTACTTACAACGAGGGGTGTAGAGGTGAGGATCGTTGATCCACGGGGGAGCAGCAACCCACTCTGCACCTCGAAGGGCTGCTACCCAGTGAGTCATGGCCGCCTGTGGGTCCCCCAGGGAGGGGCCTGCTCCAAACAGCTGGGCCAAGGCTGCAGATGCCCAGGAAAGAATGTGGGAGGTCATGGCACCCTTGAGGAGCAGCGGGACTAGGCTGGGCTTGGCGTTCCAGAAAGGCAGAGGGAAGAGGGAAGGCTGGGTGGCGAGGTGACACTTGCAAGAGGGAAGGGCTGCTGTTTCCCCAGAGGTGTCGGCGTCACAGTTCAGTCACTACACCCGAGTCCAGAAGTCCCAGAGACACAGACGTGCCAACCCCAACCCCCCGTGCCTCCCAGAACGTCCAGCAGCCAGTTGCCTGGCTGGGCATCTTCCGGCTGTGGACTCATGGCGGGAGGGACTTGCTAGCCAGGGCTGCCAGTTTCCCTGGCTGCTGCTGGCTGCTCACCCTACAGTTCTCGAAGGGCTCAGAGGCCCAAGGCGGCTGTCAGTAGACCACGGAGATGCTGCTGCCAGCAAGGGTGTGAGTGAGCTCTGGGCAGACCTGGCAGCAGCCTCTCAGAAGACCGCTGGAAGGCCCCCCCCGTACCTTCCCCCCCCCCCAGCATCTCACCTAGGAGGTCTTCCCAGCCTTCAGCAGCAAAGAGCTCCTCGAAGCTGCCTTTCACTGCCGCTGCGGCCGCCAGCAGACGCTCCAGGCGCCGGTAAAAGGGCTGCTCTTCCTGCTGGGCCGAAGGCACCGGGATGGTTGTGTGTGGCAGCTGGAAGCGGACTCTTCGCCCCAGGTACAGGCTCCCCCCAGGCTTCTGGTCCCTGCCTCCCTTCGGCAGCGTTGCCCCCAGCCTGCCACTTGCTTCCTGGGCCAACTCCTTGCCCTGCATCTCCAGCAATAGTGGTGCCACCAAGTCCCCAAAGGAGCGAAAGCGCTTCCCAGGTGGGGGTCTTGGCTGGGGATAGGGCATCCAGCATTCTTGGGCCTGCTGACCCCCCCACACACACACACCTGAAGCAGCCAGCGCGATTGGGTGACCAGCCAACCAACTGCAGTGTGCTGCGAGCAGCTGTAATCCCATTACTGCCTTTGCAGGGCGATTAGAGTAAGCCCCCCCCCCCGTGCATGCCCACGCCAACTGCCACAGACACGTGCCGAAGGCTGCTGCTGGCGTGAGCAACTACCAGCCAGTGCCACTTCTCCCCCTGCTCTCGTCATACAATCTGCCAGCTTTTTAAAGGACTCTTGATGCTTTGCTGGGGAGCGGGCAGGTTCTAGCAACACCCTCTAAGTCTGAGAGGACACTTCATAGCACTCAATTAACTGACAACATTAGTGGCAACTGGGGCCAGGGATTCCTGGGTGACACGGACACGACCTGTTTCAATCTGGTTTCTGCTCTGGATTTGGGACTGAACGTGCTTTGGTCATCCTGGTGGATGATGTGCCTTCCATCTTTGCAATCAAGATGCAGGGGTTCAGTTGGATATAATGTGGAAAGCAGGGGACAGATTACAACATGTCCCTCCCAACCCCTAAATATTTGGGTGTCACGCTGGGTAGAACACTTTCTTTGAAGCAACACTGCCTGAATACCAAGGCTAAAGTCTGTGCTCGGAATAACCTCATCCGACAACTGACAAACGACGGACAGGGAGCTCAGCCAGCTATGCTATGAGTATCTGGCCTTGAGGGTCTCTACTGCTGAATAAGCGGCACCAGTATGGAACACGTCAGCACCTGCGAAGCAAGTCGATATCGCTGTGAACAAGGCCATGCATATAGTGATGGCGGGATGCCTCCAACCGATGCCCCTTCACGAATTACTGTATATCCTCTCGTAGGCATTGCTCCACCTAAGATTAGAAGAGAAATAGAAGCAGACGGCGAAAGAACCAAGCAAGAGACTGACCCGACCCCGTCACCCGTTAAGCGGATATGCTCCTCCAATTCGCCGACTTAAATCTAGAAAGAGCTTTATAACAAGAACTAAGACCCTAGAGGGCTCCAAAGACCAGAATCAAAGAAGTAAATGGAGGAATGAGCTCACCGATTGGACAATTCTACCGAAGGAAGAAATGGACGCAGGAAACACTCTCCTTTATACAGTTTGGAGGACAATGAATAGGATGAGGGTGGGGTACCAAAGTGTAAGACGAACTTATTGAAGTGGGGGCTGTTGGCTAGCGGCAATATATTATGTGAAGGTGGAGAAACCCAAGGCCTGGCACATCTGATGGTGTGCCGATTATTGCCGGAGCCTTGTACTGTCGATGACTTACAGCAAGCTAATGACAACGCTGTGGCGGTGGCGACATTTTGGCAGAGCAAAGTTTGATCTGGACACGAAATAAATAAATAAATAAAATCTACACCAGGAGCTAGATGGGGGTGCATCCCTGTTGGTTCTGCTGGATCTCTCCGCAGATATTTTTGGTACCCTGAGTCATAGTAGCCTTCTAGAGTGCCTGACAGGGATGGGACTTAGGGCTCTTCTTAGGGCAGGGGCGGGTGGGGGGCAGGGCCAGTTTCTTTTTGCTGTCCTTGGATTTCTCTGGGTGCATTTAGAATAGCCATGTTTGGCTAGTGCCAGGAGTGGCGTGGCCCCCCTGAAGAGGTACAGGATTTGGTGTCGGTCAGCTCCGCACTGTCCCTCCCACCACATCTCCCCCCCGCCCGGAGTATGGCACAGCATGGCGTGGAGAAGTGCCACCAGTGGTTGGCCTGCAGCCCCGCTGGCCTCCGAGGGGGCTTGCTCCTTTCTGCAGCGCAGAGGCTCGTCTGTTTCCTCTCCCTTCCTGCTGTGGATCGCTGCCAAAGGCCCTGGGCAATACTAGGCTTAGAGCGGTGAGCAGCAGCACACGGCCGCCAGGGACGAGCAGAGTGGCAGAGGAGCAGAGTGGGACAGGCTTCCCTGGCCAGTGAGCAGGCCCAGGAGGAGTGCTGCCTGCCTGGGCTCCAGCTTCCTTCAGGGCAGAGGAGGGAGCACTGGAGGTGGAGAGTCATCCTGGCTGCTGGCCCTCTCAGGGGAGGGACCTAGAGGGTTGCCAGCCAGTGGCAGCACATTTAGGAGAGTGGCCTGTGAGGAGGGGGGGGCGGCCAGCAGGCCCCTGCTGCTCTTCCCCTCCCAGCTCCCCTATGAAAGGGCTGAGAGGACAAGAAGGGCCAGAAGAAATGTGGGGGGGGGGGAGAGCAGCTCTAGGCCTTTAGTCCCCTCTCCCCACTTGGCTTTGTCTGTCCCTTCCCTGCCCCCTCAGCCTTTTCAAATGGCAGGGAACAGGGGGAAGGAGAAGGTAAGTCAGTGGGGCCAGGCTACAACAGGCCGCAGGCAGCTGTGCTTTCAGGCAGTACGGAGGGTGGGGCCAGGCCTGCTTGAAATGCCTCCTGCTGCAGGTCTGCTTTGTATTGACCAAAGGAGAGGGGGGGGGAGCATTTGGAATGGAGTCAGTCCGACAGCAGCAGAGCACCTTTCTTTCAAGCAACGGCACGGGACCCCGCTGCCCCGCGCAAAGGTGCCTCCGCCCGCAGCTCTCCTTGTTGGCTTCCGTCCGTCCCAGCCAGCCGCCCTCAGGTGGCCTCAAGTCTCCCTCTGTCTCAGCCCGAAAATGCTTCCTTTGTTCTTGTCCCACACACAGGAAAGGCTCGTCTTGCAGCAGCAGCGCTCTTGGTCGGCTTCCGTCCTTCCCCTTAGTAAAAGGTGACCTGTGGTCACGCCAAGCTCTTCGGCCTTCCTCCTCCTAGCAGCCGGGCTCTTTCTTCACCAACCTGTCTGAGGTTTCTTGTGCATCCAGCCCAGAAAAGCAAGCAAGCAGCTGGTCAGCCAGCCAGCCAGCGCCCCTAGTGGTCACACCTCGCCGCCAGGGAATTGCACCGACAGGCACACTGAGCGCAGCATTGCCTGTGGGCAGTGGCTCTCCTCCGGGGGGGGGCGCTGGGGGGGGGGGCGCATGCCGCGGGTGATCTGTCTCTCTCAGTCCTAGGCTTCCAGGGGTTTAACGCGGGACCTCCTGTATCCAGAGCGGTAGCTCCCTCTACCTACCACTCCCGCCAGCAGGTTGACAGGGTCGGGGCCCAACCATCCCAGCTTTTATCCAGTGCGGCAGACCGACGTTGGGTTGGGTTGGGTTGGGTTGGGGGGGGGGGAGGGAGGGGTTTGCCACGGAGGCCAAAGGCCCTCTGTAGACGGAGCGGGCGGCAGCAGCAGCATTCTTGTCTTGCAAGGAGCAGCAGGCAGGCGGCCCTTGGACAGCAGCACAATCAGCGGCAGCGCTTGGAGCCTTTCCCTAGCCACGATGAAAGAGGCACTGCGCCGGAGTCCGCTGGGGCACCCTCCCGCTCCGTCTCCTCCTCCTCCTCCTCCTCACTGCAGCGACTGAAAGTGCGGAGAAGCCGCCCCGCCCCGTCCCTAGACGGCTTCCCTCCCTGCCACCGCCACTCACTTCAGCCATGCCGAGGCCGTCGTCGGAAGGGCTCGGGCGCCTCTCTTACCGGCCTGGCTCTCGGGGCTCCCGTCTCAGTCTCTTCCACGTGAAACTGACCGACGCGGCCCTACACGCACTGCTCGCCCACCGGCGGCTGCAGGTAAAGCTCGGGCGGAGAGGCTGCGGGGCTGGGCACCAACCGGTTGGGGCTGGGCACCAACCAGTGCCTCTAACAGCCTTCCTTCCTCCTCAGGGAGCGCCGCGGCCCGTCATCGCCTTCCGGGGCAGCCAAGGGGTGAGTCCGTCGAGTCCGAGCGTGCGGGCTGCGGGGACCCCTCAGGCACGCATCGCCCGCTCCTCCTCCCTCCGGCTTCAGGGCATGCAAAGCAGACAGCCGCTCTCGTGGTGCTCGGCCGCAGCAGGCGTCCGCCCCGTCGGGAGCTCCTTCCAAGCCGGGCGGAGAGTCCCGGGGACGGCGAGGGCGTTCGCTCTTCGCCTCCAACCCGATTACAATCTTGATACCCCCCCCCCATTAGGCGGGAAGAAGAAAAAAGGCAGGGACTCCTTCAGCCTGGCCGGGACCACTGACCATCAGTGGGGGTCGGGCCAGCAGTCCTGGTCTGACCGTGCACGCCTCTCCCTCTCTCTCTCTCTGCTGGCCAGTATCTCCGGATCCCCCGGTCTCCCACGGGCAGACCTGGCCCGCGCAGCCGCCTCTTCACCTTCTACCTGTCCCGCTGCAGCAAGGAGAAGCCTCAGGCCAGCTTCGACTGTGTCCGCCAGTTCGCCTCCAGGTCGGCTCTGCGCGCCGCCTCGCCCCGCCAGGTCCCCGGCGGGAGGGGGCGCCGCCGCCACCACGGGTCCAGGGGAGGGGGCCAGACCGGGGAGTGCCTGGCCGCCGAAGGGGCGGCCCTGAGGAGTCCCTGCCCTGACCGCCGTGCTGCTGCTGCTTTCTTTATGCCAGGCTGGAGAGCGAAGGTGTCATTCAGGAGCGGCTCACCTTCTGCGCCACGGAGGCCCCGGCCTGCAGGCTCCCCGAGGCGCACGTGGAGAGAGAGCCCTGGAGGAGCAGCGCGCCTACTGCTGCCCCAAACCAGGGTGAGGACGAGGAAAGGCAGGCAGGCAGGCAGGCATCGGCTCGGTTTGGAGGCCCGGGCTCCCGAACCTCTTGTCGAAGAGCTGCTTCGAGTGGTGGCCAAAGCCGGCTCCTCTCGCCAGCAGGGCCCGGGCCAAGCACTCTTAGCGCCCCGCTGTTTGCAGTGCGGGGGGGGGGGAGCGCCAAGGCGGCCTCCGCGCCAACATCTTCTCCCTCTCCTCTCCAGCGAAGGGCCTTTCCCTCCCCGTGAAGCCAGGCCCAGGCAAGACGACAAGGCACGCTGCAGCGGCCGCCGGTGGAAAAGGCCAGGCGAGCAGGGAGCTGCATGCCCGACTTGGCCCGTTCCTGGCGCAGCTTCTGGCCCTGCAGCCCCACCAGAAGGCTCAGCTCCTGGAACAAACAGACCAGGCCCGCTTAGGCCTCCGGGCCAGGCTGCGGGTGCTGGCAGCACTGAAGGAGGTAGGTGCTGGAGAGGCTGCTGGGCTCCCCAACTTGCCAGTGCTAGGGCCTCCCTCACTGTCCTTTTGCCCCACAGGTGGGGCAGCAGCTGGACCCCCAGGGCAGGAGCTGCGGCCAGGAGGAGGCGCTGCTGGGACAGGTGCAGGAGGATTGGCCCGGCAGCCACACCCCTCAGCAGCAGCGGCTGGCTCTGCTTTTGCGCAGGTAGAGCGTGGGCAGGGAGCTGCTGCTGCGGCCATGCGAGGTGGCTGCCCCCCCCGTTGCCTCTGCTGGCTTGCAGGAAGAACATTCGGGGTGGGACTCGGGGTGCAGCCAGCCAGCCCCCTTGCATCCCACCCTGCTGCTTAATCAATTGGCTTTCAATGTGTCTTCCCCCCCCCTCCTGCAGAAGACCAGCACATCCAGCCTTGGCCAGGCCCTTCCCACCTTCCTCCCACAGTGGCAGTCCCTCAAGGAGGGTGTGTAGACCCATTCTGGAGCAGGTGGTGCTGGGGGGGGGGGATGCTGATGCCACAGCCAGACTGAAGTTGCATCACCAGCTCAGTTGCCTCCAAGCAGCTTCTCCAAGTCTGCGTCTTGGAAGGGTGGCAGGGAGCAGCTGCCGGGGTCTGCCTGTCTCCCAGGGCATGTTCTGCCCCCCTCCCTGTTCTGCAGTTGTGATGCTGATCTGATGCCCACCTTCACAGCGGCCTGAGCCATATTCAGCCAGGAGCTGCTGCTGCTGCTGCTGTGTCAGAGCCTCTTCCCCCAGGGAGCCCTGCTGTCTGTCAGACAGTGCTTGGCAGAAAACCAACACAGGAGGGGGGTCTGTATTTTTTCAGAGCAGCAGACAGGGCCTCCGTGCAGCGCTCGAGCCGCGAGCCAAGAGATGGCAGGGCCCTGGCTTCCCAGGAGCCGAGAGCAGCTGGTGGGGACGCAAAGTGGCTCCCATGGCAACCCAGCAGAGGAGGCAGCCTTGCTTCAGCGCCGGTGTCCCGCCGGGAGAGCCTCTAAGCTTGGAGGAGGAGGAGGGAGAAGCCCAGGCGGAAGGGCAAGGGAAGGAGCTGCAGTCTGCACCGCTCCTCTCGGCTGTGGCAGGTGACTCGGCAACACACACAGCGGAGGCGGAGCCTCTCCAGGAACAACAGAGCATGCCCTGGGGGGGACCTGAAGGCCAAACTCCCCCCCCCCCCAGCTCTCTTTGGGGCCTTAAAGCTGCCTACACAAATACCCTGGGTGGAGGCGGCTTCCCCAATCCATCCAGGGGACTAACCCCCCCTTTCTGTGTGCTGCTCCCTTTCCAGATGAGCATTCCTGTGGCAGCCCCCAGCAGGAGACTCCCGACTACTCCCTGTAAGCATAAAGCTGCCGCCTACTGGTCAGGCTGTTTTTCCTGGCCTGAGCACGTGAGGAGACGTGTGTCTTGCAAGCCCAAACAGCAGAGGAGGCACGGCTGCTGCCTTGCCTTCCGCCACGCACGCTGGAGGGGGCCATGTGAGGTGCGTGGCATGGACAGGACAAGGGGCAGCCTCCCTCTGCTTCCTGGAGGTGACAGCGGTCTTCCTTCTGGGGGTGCAGGAAATACAGCCGCATTAACTCGGAACAGCAGTGTCAAGCCTACAAGGAAGATTTCAGTACAGACTACGCCGAGTACCGGCACCTCCATGCCAGGATTGGGAGCGTGAGCAGGAGGTTTGCTCAGCTGGGGGCGAGGATTAGAGCGATGCAGCAAGGGACAGAGAACTACAAGGTAAGAATGAGAAAGCAAATGCTGACTGTATGCAACCTTGGACTTTGAGAGGTAACCTCTCTGCAGGCCAGAGGCAACGGGACACAGCTATCTTGTTGTCTTGTGTGGCCCCAGAGGCATCTGGTGGGCTGCTGTACAACACGGGAAGCTGGGCCCCTGGCCTGATGCTTGCTCAAGGTCACCCCACCCCCTCCCTCCTCTTGCCTTTCAGGTTCTGGAGAATCAGATTTTGCAGGAATACAGGCAGTTCAAGAAGGTGAGGCTGGAGAGCAGTGGGCTTGACACCCATTGTCGCTTCATGGCCAATGTCCTGATTCGAGTGTCCTCCTGTAGGTGCACCCCAACTACCAGAAAGAGAAGCAACACTGCGAATATCTGCATAAGAAGCTCTCCCATATCAAGGAACTGATCCTACACTTTGAGCAGAACCCGCCTGCGGAGGAGGCTGGAGGCAACAGCGGAGGAAGATGACAGGCCTGGGCCTCCGCATCCTCCAGCTCTGTAGGACAGTTGCTGTGCAGCGCCACAGGCGGCTCCTTGAAAGCAATAGAGGCTGGCCCAGCTCACACAGAAGTTAGCAAACACAGCTACAGGGAAAGCTGGAAAGGTGGTCTACCAGCCTCCCTAAATCTTATGGTCACGACACCTATTGTCTCTGGCTTGGAGATGCAGCTATGCAACAGAAGGGGTTGTATGGGGGGGGGGGGTTAAGAACATAAGAAGGGCCCTGCTGGATCAGGCCAAAGGCCCTGATTCTAGTCCAGCTTTCTGCATCTCACAGTAGCCCCACCAGCTGCCTCAGGAAGCACACAAGACAACAAGAGGCCGGCAATCTTGTTGCCACTTCCTCGCACCTGGCATTATTAAGAGAGCCTGTTAAGACCAGGAGGTTGCTTATCCCTGTCATGGTTTGTAGCCTCCATAAATCTGTCCACTCTCCTTTTAAAGGCATCCAGGCCAGGTGCCATCACCACATCCTGGGGGAAGGAGTTTAATTACATGCTGGGTAAAGAAATATTTTCTTTTGTTTGTTCTAATTCTCCCGCCACTCAATGTTAGTGGATGTCCCCTAGTTCTAGTGTGTGAGAGGGAAAAAAACTTCTATCCAGTCTCTCCATCCCATGCATAATTTTATACGTCTCAATCATGTCCCCCCTCAGGCGCCTTTTTTCTAGACTGAAGCGTCCCAAACGCCGTAGCCTTTCCTCATAAGGGAGCTGCCCCAGCCCACTAATCATTTTGGTCACTCTCTTCTGCACCTTTTCCAGTTCCACTATATCCTTTTTGAGATGTGGAGACTAGAACTGGACACAATACTCCAGATGCAGCCTTACCATCGATTTGTACAAAGGCATAATGATATTGGCCATTTTATTCTCAATCCTTTTTTAATGATCCCGAGTATGGAATTGGCCTTCTTCACAGCTGCCGCACACTGGGTCGACACTTTCATTGAGCTGTCCATCAGCCCCCCAAGATCTCCTGATCTGTCACAGCCAGCTCAGAACCCATAGTTGTGACGTTTTGATTTCTTGCCCCAATGTGCATGACTTGCACTTACTTACACTGAAGCGCATCTGCCATTTTGCTGCCCATTCTCCCAGTTTGGAGAGATCCTTCTGGAGCTTAGAGTCCTCCACAAACTTGGCCACCCCGCTGTTTATCCCCACCTCCAGATTATTGATGAACAAATTGAAAAGCAGCTGTCCCAAGCCCGATCCTTGGGGCACACCGCTTTTCACCTCTTGCCTTTGTGAAAATTGCCCATCGACATCCACTCTTATTCCCCAACTATGGAGTTTTTGAGAAGCCTTTGATGAGGGACCGTGTCAAACGCAGCTTTAAGTGCTTGCATAAAAGCCTCTGTTCAGCCACTTTCAATGGGCCTGAAGGCCAGGCAGCGAGTCAGCATGGCTTCCTCTAGCTTCTTGCTCCAAGGCAGCCTGCTAGAGCAGCTAGCCTCCCATGAAGCGGTGCTGGAGCCTCTATTGCCCCCACGGCTTGTGCCAGCTGAGGGGCCCCCATTGCCCCCCTCCATTCCCACTGACACAAGGTGTTGAATTGGGCCAAGATCCTGCCCAGATCACAGCTTGCAGTTTCCAAGCGCTTCCCACACTCCCAGGACCATCACCGCGCTCTTGCCGGCTGTAAATGTACTCAGCAGACAGAGCAGGGGTTGAGCAGAACCACTCTGAAGGCGGACGGTTTCTAGACCAGTGACCGCCCTGCAACAGACACACACGCCCAGCCCGACTCTCCCCTACCACCACGCAAGGCGGGTTGGGGCCAAGGGGGTCGTTTATTTCAGCACTCCTCCAAATGTACAAAAATTAGAAAATAAAGCCCTCCCCCCACCAACCAGTCCAGGGCAGCCATAGCCAGTGCAGCTAGGAGACAACGGGCAGGAAATGAACACAGCAGCAGCAGCAGCAGCAGCAGGGCCCCACCCCTGTACAAAGGGGCTTCCCTTTCCGAGGCAGTGCTGCAGCGCAGGGCTCCGGCCTCCCATGAGGGCTCCGGCCTCCCTCCTCCACAGACCCAGCGGTGCCAAGGCCCCCTCCCTCACAGATCTTCCTTGGGCGCCACCTTCTTCTTCTTCTTGGGCTTCTCGTCCTCCTGCAGGATGGGCGGATAGGTGGCCTCGCGCTTCAGGTAGCTGATGAAGTCGCTCACCTCTCGGCCCCCCTACCAGGACGAGACAAGAGAGGGGAGGTGCTGCTGCGAGTCCTTGCCAGCCCTTTTCTCTCCTCCCTGCCCGCCCGCCCCCCCGCAAGCTCAATGCCTCACCTCGTATTTCTTTGGGCTCTGCTTGCTCCCTGCAGGAGCGAAATAAATGGTGGGGAAGCTGCCAACCAAGAGAAAGAGACCGTAGTCAGGCCCCATCAAGTCCTTCGAGGCAGACCAAGCCACTGCTCTGCAGCAGAAAACAACCTGGCCCCACAAGCCCAAGAGGGCACAGCAGCTCTGGGAGAAAGCCGGGTGGTCCAGAGCAGGCTGCCTGCACCCAGGAAGACCCGCTCTGGCCGAGCCCAGCTGCCCCATGAAGCAGGCCAGGCTGGGGGCCCCACTCACCCTCGAACTTCATAGGGAGAAGGCACATCGTTGGCCGTCGCGTCCATCTTGGCTATGATGATGTTCGGATCTTTGCCAAGCTATAAAGACAGAGTAGGCAACACATACACACACCTCCTGGCAGCTGGCCATCTTCTCCAGGCAAGCGCCCCCCCCATGCTGCTCCATGCCCAGCAGAGAGTATCCCTGCCAAAAAGCTGCTCCCCTGCCTGCACACCCACCCACTGCTGGCAGAAGCCTTCAGGAAGAGAGCGGCACAGCCAGGCTTACCTTCTCGCCCAGTTCCTTGTACTTGGGTTCCAGGTTCTTGCAGTGCCCGCACCAAGGTGCGTAGAACTCCACCAGCACATCCTTGCCCTCAGCATTGACAATTTCATCAAAGTTCTCAGCCACAACTACCTAGAAAGGGAATGTGCAGGTACCAGTCAGCAGATCAGAGACCCAGTGAGCAGAAAGCCACCCTCCCGCCAGCCAATCACGCTACAGCTATGCTGTGCCTCTCCCCCACCCATACCAGTGCAGGCACTCTGATGGTAGCACCTCACATTTTCTTAACCATGAACCAGTTCTGCTCCACAGTTCCCCATAGCCACCAACTAACACATACTGCATTGCAGGGCTGTTGCTGCACACAAGCTCAATAAGCATATTTAAAGTTGCACATCACTTCAGAGATCTGTGGGAGTTGGGAATGGAATGGGGGGGGGGAAGAGTGCATGCCGGCCCCTCAGCAACCACACAGAAGAGGCCATCCTTCCTGGACCCAGTGCAGACAGGATATCTAACTGGGGGAAGACACACGCGGCGGCAGCTGCTCCTACCTTTACAGGCCCGTCGTTGCTCTCTGGGACAGCCTCAGATTTCAGGTATTTTTTCAGGTTTCCATCAAAATAGTCCTGGAGAAATCTTTCTAAGGCCTTCCCATCACGACTGCAAACCAACACAAGAACACCACCTCAGCCACTTTGCACCCAGAGTTGGGTGCAAAGACCTTGCCCAGGGGTTATCAACCAGTGGTATGCGGGCCCTTGGCTGCCAAGACGGCGACCGCCCTGTGCCGTAGCCCTGGAACTGGCGCCTCGAGCTGTGCAGAGCTTGAGTGCACAGGTTACCAGGGACAGAAAAAGCCCCCCTGCCCTTGCCCCTTAGCTTACCTTAACAGGCCTCCGGCGTGGTGAAACCCAGAAGTGCCGATGACATCAGCACTTACTTCCGGTGGCACACGGCAGGAGAGCAGCACCGGAGGTTGTACGCGGATGAGTAAGACGTTGAGAACCCCTGCACTAAACTACTCCAGAGAAGGTGCTCACCCTGCCTCCTCCCCTCAGCATAATCCTACAGCTCGCTTGTTTTTGCTGAAGCGAGAGGAGAAGCTATTGCCATCGAAGGGAGGGATCCACTTACGAGAATTCTTCCTGCATGACGTATTTCTCCCCCTTGGCTGTCCTGATAGCAACGACAGGAATGTCACTAGCACTGCTGTCCAGCCCAAACTCAGACAGCTCATGGCCAAATGTCTTCCGACTAGCCACAGCAAAGCTGAGCTTGTGTCCAGCGTCCAGGAAACTCTGGGCCACCTTCATCACCCTGTGGAAGAAAAGAGATTCTGGTTGAAAGGAACTCAAGGCGAAGCTGGAGGCTACAGCAGACGATCAGGGCAGGGCTTGTAGCTCTACTGTGGCAAGCCGAAAGATGGAATCCAGCAGCCTTGGATGTGGCTAAGAGGGTGATTCCACTAACTGGAGCCAACCATGCCAGCCAGAGGATATGGGGGGGGGGGGAGACTCCACACACTGGGAATTGGTGACCAAACGCTAACAGCTTGGAAGAGCCCAGTGGAGCTTCGAGGCAGTCAAGGGGGCAGAAGTGAAAGGGAAGATCCTCGTGGCTAAGCTCACAGGCAGAGCTGTTCTTTCCTCCACAGGATCTGCAGTCTACGGTAGCATCAAGCAAAGGGCCCTGTTGGAAGACGCCTCTGCCAAAGAGGTGGCCTCACAAGCAGGAACCCAACTCTGGCCTAAGAAAGCCTCAGGCCCTGGAAGGCAGCCTGCCAGCCCCATCCGTAGCTGCTGACCAGGTGCTTGAGCCCCCTTGCCCATCCAGACGATGCTCCCCTTGTTGCAGGGGTGGGGGGAGAGATTCCTAGCCCCTCCCTTCCCCAATGCCCAAGCCAGATGCGCCTTTCCCACCTCTCCAGAGAACGTCTGGCAGGGAAGTCGTGCCACTGCCTCCCACCTGCCAGGGCCTGGTAGCCTTCCAACGGCCTGGCTAGGACCAGCCTCGTGCTGGTCCCTTTCCCTTGCTCACTAGCCAAGAAAAGCAAGCGGTCCGCCGACCCCTTTGTTTGGTGTGCGGCATCATGACACTGGCTCTGGAAACTTAGCAATGACATCATGTGTCCGTGTTGAACTCTGCTGTGCAGAGCTCGGCTTGAAGCTGCACGGCCACCCAGCTTAACGGGAACACCGGGCGGGCGGGCGTTTAACCCTCTCTGGCAGGTGTTTGAATACCTTCACGCTGGCAGAGCTACAGCACTTCTGGCCTGGCACCACCACCAGCAACGTGGCTCTTAACAGTGTTCCGATCTTGAATGCCTCCTGTGGCTCAAGATGCTCTGCCATGCTGCTTTTGTGCTCCATACTGTCGCCCCCCCCAGTGGATTTTCTTGTTTTTAAATTTAGTTATGTATTGTTTAAACTTATTTGATGTATTGTTTTAAATTATGTATTTAATTTTTGTTGTAAGCCGCCTTCGGCATAGGATAAGGTGGGATATAATTTTTTTAAAGAAATAAATAAATATTTTGACAGAGACACAAGCAGTGACCCTCCAAACCCAGCTTCTTGCCTCATGTCCCAGCCCACACCGTGAAGGCTTCCTCCTGCCTGCCTGCCTGCCATGGGCGCCGGAGAGCTCACCTGTTGCGCCAGTAGTTGGAGCCTTTGGGATTCTTCTCGTAGTCCACATCATAATAAGCCACCAGCAGGTCTTTCCCCTGGATCAGCTCTTTGTTGTCTTCAGTCATGTGTGGACAGAGGCCGAAGCTGAAACACCGAAGCAGCCATGAGCCACGAGCAGCAGCAGCAGCAGAGCAAGACCCGTCCCCCAAGTACAAGAGAGGAGGAACTGCTGCACTCACATGTTCTCCTGGAGAAACTTTTTGATCTTGCCAGTAGTGAACTTATCCTCCGGGTATCGCACCGAGTTTGCCTCAAACTTGTTTGCCAGGTGCGGGGGACGGAAGAGGAAGATGTCTCTGAAAAGGGGACCATTGCAGCAGCGTGACAGCGGGCCCAGACTGCCTTTTGCAAGCCTCCAACAGGGCTGCTTCAGCAACAGCACCCAATCCAACAAGCGGGCAGCAGGAGTCCCAGCTGCTTCAAACTCCTCAAGGAAAAGCGGACAGACCGCAGCAAACAGCTCAAGCTGAGACTTGCCTGCTCCCTGCAGGTAAACAAGCAGGAACCAGCCCAGCAGGGATCGAGTTTTGCGCTGGGGGGTGAGGGTACTGAACAACCCACTCCTCCCAAAAAGGAGTGGCGAGCAGCAAAGCTTAGAACTAGACTTGAAAACTGCTTCGTGCAGCCATCTCTCAGTGCTGTTCAAGTTTAGCCCAGCACAGCCAGAGAAGTCCTCTCTGTAGGACCTGCTGCAAGCACAGCTACTTTCAAGGAACAACTTGCCACACAAGTACACAACATTAAAAAGGTACGGTCGGCATCAGGAGAAGGCGATGTACATACTTGTGGCACCTCGGCACACCCCGATTCCGCCCACTTCGGCTTCCCCCCACATCCCCTACTCCAGCTCATTCCCCAGCTTCCACCACAGCCTTCAGCCTCTTCCCACCGTGTTCCTGCTGCCGGCCGGCCCACTCCCAGCCAGGTCAGGCCAATGGTGCAGTAGCCTGCAGGAAGGGAGCAACTAGTCGCACATGCACTCCATCCGGACCTCAAGGCCAACTGGGATTGTTCCCAGGGCCCCAGGGTGTAACCCTCTCAACTGTCCTGGCATCCCCAAGGCCTGGAGTGTATGCCTACGTTTTCCTACTCAGCTCATTTCTAGGCTGCTGCGAGTCCTGCAGTAGCCAATGACGGGACAGGGCAGATCTGCTAAAGCCTCCAGCATGTGCCCCAGCAGGCCCAAAGACAACTGGAAACATGGGAATCCGACAACTTCTGCACCCAAGCATTCTGGGTATTTGGTGCCATCATCTAGTTTTCTTTGTGTATTAGTACGACAATCAAAAAGCAGAGACTGACAAAAACGCACTCGCCATCTGACTCGTATTTCTTAATAAGCCCCTCATCGCTGGTGTGCCCGAAGCGGTAGTGGTCCCGCAAGTTGCTTGCTGCTTTCATGAATTCTGAATGTCCATCACCAAAAAGTTCTTTGAAGAAACCTGCACGACGTCACAAAAAGTAAACCGGGGGGAGGGAGAGAGAGAGAGGCTCAACAGAAGAAGTCCAATTTTTCACACAGCCCTCAACATAAGAGGACGGCAGCAGCCCAGCCCTCGAGGACCCACACCTAGCCCCTGGCTGCTGAGGGAGGCCCGAGAGAACCTCAGGTCAGCAACAGAGTGCATTGCATTTTTATTCAAGGACCAGAGAGACACACATCAGGTTCACACACTGGACTGGAGGACGCAGTGGAACACTGTCCTACCCAAAAGTGCTCAAGGGCATTTCTGCACACAGTGCTGTCTAATACCAGACAGACCAGAGAAACTCTTCTGCAACGTGGCATGAACGGGGCAAAAAAAGTCATTTGCATAAAGATTCCCTACCTTTCTGTCCTCAAAAGCAGTTACAAACCCCCACAATTTAAGACAAACAAAAATCAAAGTAGCAACCTTAGAACAAAACTAGCAGCAACAGAGACTCTCACCAGGGAAAACATTCACATGTCCAACCAAAAGGCCTCCGTCTCAAGCAGGCTCCCCAACTACATACCTACAACTGCGGCATCCTTCTCGCTGACAAACCTCTCAAAGTCATCAGCACGAATAGCCACTGAGGCAGGCCCAGCCTGTTTCTTCAGGTGGCTCACAATCCCATCTGAGGAAGGAAGTTGGACATCAGAGCCAGACCCCTAAATGAGGGGATGGGCACAGCGTCACACACTGGCCACCCATAACCTTTCCTTTAAACCTGGGCCCCATTAAGCCCCCCCCCCCCGCAGAGCAGCACCATGCCTTAGCTCTTGCGCCATGGCCAGGGCCCTCAGGCAACGACGGATGAGGCACTCCTGCAATCTTCACCCATAGGGCCACTGAACGTGGACTGTCCTCTCATGAGAGAGACAAGGGAGAGGGAGGCCTGCTCCTGTCACAACAGACATTTCTTGGCCACTGCCACTGAAAGTTCATGTACTGTAGCTTCAGTCTGTGAGCCTCGCCAGCTGAGAAGGACAGACACTGAGAAGATAAACTAAACGGGCCCTAAGTCCAGCATACAATCCCTTACCAGCCGTCCTTGGACCATCATAGGTGCCCGATTCCTCCCCATTCCGGAAGATCTTGAGTGTAGGATAGCCACTCACTCCATACTTGTTGCAGGTGTTTGAGTTTGCTGTGCAGTCAACCTGAAAACGGATACAAGCAAATCTTTTCCTAGGCAAAACACTAAAAACCTGCAGATCTGATTCTCGCACACATGACGAGGACTTTAGGCAGCAGGGCTGAGCCTGAATGAAGCCTCGACACATGCTCACATCCCTCATCCTCCAAACACAAAGGACTTCTCTCCCCCCCCCATCCAGAGTCCTGAAGCATAAGACGAGCTCAGACAGCCTCTAAGCAGCACATGTGCACACAGACACACACAAGACAGAACAGGCTCTTCCTCCTGCTATCAGTCCACAAGGCTGCAGCCAGATCAAAAGGCAGCGTATTAGTTGAGGAGCATCTCCACAAATCCCACAAGCTAGCTTTTGGGAGAACCCATTTCCTTAAGGAGCCCATGTTCATTGCATGCACACATGCGCAAAACCAACCTTCACCAGTGGAAGTATTCCCTTTAGCCTGGTAGCAGCTGACTCATATTCGGGCGCAAGGCGTTTGCAGTGTCCACACCTATGGAGATAAGGTTTGTCAAGAATGATAGGAGCATCTTCTTTCACTAAGGGATGCCAGTGACACCAACAAACCAATGGCGATCACTGTTACCAGGCAGGGGAGCAAAAGCAGCAGCTTCATCACGTCATACCCTCTAGACGTCATTCATTCACCTTTGGTCTTCTCTTCCGCAGAGGTGCCCTGCCTACCTTTTCTGAGCAGCCCCA
The DNA here is from genome assembly GCA_026170595.1 of Plestiodon gilberti rubricaudatus. Classification (NCBI taxonomy): domain Eukaryota; kingdom Metazoa; phylum Chordata; class Lepidosauria; order Squamata; family Scincidae; genus Plestiodon; species Plestiodon gilberti. The sequence goes on along the minus strand of JANXHW010000007.1, from coordinate 250,378 downwards.
GGAGAACTGGGAGCATAGGGTCTTCCATCAACGAGGGGGGGGGCGGGGACGTTTGGGCTCCACAGGAGAACTGCAGCAGCCGCCGCTTCCCCCCACCCGCAGGGAAGTCGAGCGGGGTCGAGCCAATCCAATCCCAGGCAGAGACAGCGCCGCCCTCCCACCAGCCAGTCAGGAGCAGACACGGCAACAAGGCCCCGCCCAACCCGGACAACTACCCCAATGCATGCTGGGGGCCGTAGTCTTGTGAGACTAAGGTTCACTCGCCCCCCCGCTCCGACCCCCTAGCCACGGGGCGGGGGGGGAAGGTGGCGCTTCCCAGCAGGCCCGGAGAAGCGGAGCGGCGGACCGAACCGTTCTCTCCCTCAACTGGGCGAGGAGGCCCTCGTGCCGCAACAGCCCAGCCCGGGCGGAGAAGAAGCCGTGCAGGCGCACGAGCCGGCGAGCGGCAGAGCCTTGCTCGGCAGAGGAGCGGCGTCGCGGCGGCGGTGGCCGGGCGGGCCCGACGGACCCACCACGGAGCGTAGAACTCTACGAGGGCGACGGCGCGGTCGGCCAGGCTGGAGTCGAAGTCGTCGTCCGTCAGCTCGAGGACGTCGGAGGCGCGGCCGGGCTGGAGCGCCAGGGCCGTGAGGAGAAGCAGGGCGAAGACGGGAAGCGAATCCATCGGGCGGGCGCTGTCTTCCTCCGGGTCCGGGACTGACGGCGACTTTCGTTTTCTTTCGCGCTCGCCTCCGCGGGACTCTAAAGGGGAGGCGGAAGTCCCGCCCCTAGGGCGCAAAGGGCCGGACCTGTAGTGTGGCAGCCGCCCATTGGCCGGCGCAGAACGAGCCGTGGCCAATGGGCGAGGGAGCCGCTCGCAGGAAGGGGCGGGCGGGCCAGCCTTCCCCCTCCTGTGGTCGCCATGGCTACGCCTCGGCCGTGCTGCGAAGACCCCAGCTGGTGTGCGCCTCAACTGCGGAGAGGCCCAAGGCCCGGAGGGAGCCAGACCCGCCCTTGACGGGGAGCCTTAGCAACGGAGCTAGCCTGTCCGGCAGCCCTGAGTAGACCTCTCGGAACTGGCCAGGTGCCCGTAAAGCCATCGCCACATCTGGTGGCAGTGAGTTCCACAGACTGACGAGGCCTGAACCTTCCTTGGTTGCCTGCTGTCTGAGGAAGGTGCTGTGGGCCCCTGCTCTAGCTGGGCCATCAGCCTCACAGCCCTGGTTCCAGCTCTGCAGCAACCAGCCTCGTAGGGTGTCCCTCCCATCATGTATGTGTGACCTACTCTGGGCTCCCAAGACTGTATTCTTCTCTCACAGTCCTGGGCGTGCCCTACAGGTCAAAGGCTTCTGGAACCGTCCCATCAAGGGAGAATGGCCCTTTGTTTCCTGCCTGCCTACTGGGCTTGCCAGACATGCCCCACCTGGGAAGGGGGACCATTGTTCAGGCTGCAGAGGCCAGGAACACTACATATGGTATACGCAGCAAGGGAAAGCATAGGTGCATTTCGACATTACACTGCATGCACTTGGTCATTTCCTCCGGCAGCCATGCCACTCTAAACAGGAAAAACCTTGAGCCACTCACTTTGGCCTAGTACAGGCCCCACCAGTTAATTGCAGCTTCCGTTTCCCAGTACCTCTGTGTGTTTTTTGCCTGTCACATAGAGCTTGCCACCAAGAAGTTTGGCACCTCCCGTTTATTGGAAGCCCTTAACCTCTCAAGCAGCCCAAACCTAGTATGCTAGCAATTATCAAGCTTACCTGTGTCACGACCCACCTCATCCTCCAGCCAAGTGTAGCATAGTAAACTCACCTCTGGAAGTTGCTCCCACTTCACGCTGGGCCCAGGATGGCCTCCGCAGGCCTCAGAACGGCTCCCAGACGCAACCAGAAGTCGCATCGGAAACTAGAAGTAACTTCCGGAGCTGTTCTGAGGCCTGCAGAGGGTGTCCCAGGCCCAGCACAACATGGGATCGGCTTCCAGAGGCGGGTTGCGACCTGAAAGTGCCTTCTGTTTAGCTCCAATTTGGAGCCAAGCAGAGGAAAGGGTGGGCAGGCCCAACTGACATCAGCCCACCTCAGCATCAGGCCATAGCCCACAGTTTGAGAAGTGCTGCTACTCTTTTGGAAAGCCGCCACCGCTGAACTGCCATGGAACGGAAGGTCCCCCTCTTCAGGGAGAGGATGAGAGCTGGTCTCGCCCTGTTCCACAAGGAGATGCTTCCTCACCAAGAAATAAGACTTGTCAGGTGACCTTGGGTCAGTCACTATCTCAGCCTCACCTACCTCTCAGGGTTGTTGTGTGGACCAAAGAAGGGAAGAACTGGGTGGACCAGAGGCATCGTTAGGGGGCGGTGGGCCCCTGGGTGCGGGGGGGGGGGGTGCGACGCACGCCTGGGTGCACTTGCCGCCGGACACACCCCGGCATTTTTTCAGCTGCTTTTAGGCCATTTGTGGTGACAGGATTCGCCCGCCTGCACCACAAACGGCCTAAAAGCAACTGAAAACCCGCCGTGGTGTGTGCATGCGCTTTTTCCCTGTGCTGCCACATTGCCGCAGAATCTGGCATGGGGTGGGGCTTGTGATGCAACATGGGGGTGTCACGGTGATGCCCCCAGGGGGGGGTGTAGCTACGCCACTAGTGTGGACAAAGGGGCAGGAACTGTGGACACCACCTAGAGCTCCTTGGAGGAAGGACGATACAAATTGTGAAAAATAAATCTGCAGTTTACAGCTTTTGGCTTGGGAACCTAGACTAACAGGGCCCTGAGGCTGTTACCCATCACAAGCTAGCTGAAGACAGAGACAAAGCCTGACTAGCAAGGGGCACCGTAGCACCCCCTAGTGTTCCGTCTCTGCACGGACATCCTCCCATTCCCCCCCCTTTTCCTAATGAATGTTCTGCTGTCTGCCAAGTGCAGTAGAGCTGCAGGGAGGAAGGAGGGCAGACAAGGCTACTTATCAATGTGGTCAGTCAGGGTAGAGAATTCTCCCGTTTTCCATCTCCTAATCTCATGCAGTGGGCACATGGGCTAGAAGAACAAATAAGAACCAGAGACCTTAATATGAAATACATACAAAAGGAGCGAGGCTTTTAATAAAAAAAAAAACATTGACAGACAGGCACAGCCCATCAGCACCCACTTTAAAACTGTCCCCTCCCCCCCTGAGAAGGTGCCACCCCCCACCTGGGAAACGGCCTCCATTTGGCACAGTCCGGGAGGTGGCGGACCCGTCCAGGCCACCTCAGCCCACGAGGCGCAGAGCAGCCATCCCAGAGAAGCCCAGCAAGACAGCCAGGACTTTGGGCAGGCGGCTGCTGGGCAAGTTCAGCTCCTGGGGCAGGATCTCCAGGAAGGTGATGTACATGAAGGTGCCAGCTGCCACGCCTCCCAGCACGCTTCGGGCCGTGGCAGTGCCGGCACCAGAGCCCTGTGTCACTGCCATGCCCAGGCCGACCCCCAGCGGGGACATGAGCACAAAGGTGATGACGGAGGCGGCCAGCCAGCGCAGAGGGAGGCGACTCTGGAGCAGCAGCAGAGCCAAGCTGAAGGCAATCACACTCTTGTGGAGCAGGATGGCCACCGTCAGCTGCAGCACCTTGGCCTGCGTGTCTTGCAGGCCCACCGCCAGGCCCTCAAACACAGAATGCAGGGAGAGAGAGAGCGTCAGCACCAAGGAACGGAAGGACGACGGTGGGGAGCGGTCCTTGTCCTCCACGTGGCAGTGGGGAGCCCCCGCCCCAGCAGCAGCAGCAGCCTCTCCACTGGGCACATGAGCTGGGCAAGGCAGGAGCGGGAGTGTGGCTTCGTCCTCCTCACGCTGCTGGCTGCAGTCCAAGACCACGTGCTCCAGGACCAGAACCAACAAGAAGCCCAGGGCCAGGATGAGTTCAGGCATGGGGAAGTCCAGCTGTGAGACAGACAGAAGAGGAGAAGGGGGGGGGGGTTAGGTGGCGGCCTGCAGGGAGAAGCCCTGACAAAATCACAGAGGACAGAACTGGTTTGGCCTGCGTGCTAGTCACAATGGCTACTATGTGCTACCTCTGAACATCAGTTGCAGGGGGAGAGGCAGGAGGATACAAGTCACTTGGGCTGCAATCCATTCCTTTCCACGCGGCTTACCCAGGAGTATTGACTATGATTGACATGCATAGGATTATTGGGCTCGCAAATAACGGTGCAAGAAAGAGAGGCATTCGCCAGCCACCCTCTCCTGCTTCAGGCTTCCCAGACTGTGGTGGGTCAGTCACTGTGGGAAGCGGGATGCTGGACTAGGCGGGCTGTTTTGAATGTTCTTCTAGGCCAGGCCAGGCGGAGAGCGAGCGACACTCCCCGGAGAGGGGGGCTGCTGACGTAAAGCCCGACCCACACTGCACGAGCTCTGGCGCGGCGCGCAGAGCTGGTCGGAAGGAGTGTCTTCCTGCCTGTTGTCCCTGCTTCTTAGAAAGCGCAGCGGTGATTGGTTAAGCACAAATGCGGTCCGATACACGAGAGAAGAGAGGATGAGGCAGGAAGGAGAGAAAACTAAGTAACAATTTGTGCCGGGAATAGAATTCATTTTGCTAACTTTTGTGAGAAGGAGAAATGGATCCATGAGAAATCGGAGACTCGAGTGAGTTCCGATTGATTGACAGCCACTTTCATCCCGCCCTCTCATCCGATTGGTTGGCTGCAGTAGCTCCGCAAAGCAACCCCCTCAAAACTTGGGCAAAGGACTTTATGTACGCGCCTGAAATAGGGAGATCGCATCAGCTCAGCTCGCCTCCGCAATGGTAACCAGACACCTCCGCACAGCTGCGCCGGAATTCGTGCGGTGTGGGTCGGGCTTGACGGCTGCTCTCGCCGCTTAGCGAGGCACGTGAAACCAGTCACGCGCTGCCCGCTCTGCGAATGTGCTGCTACGGGCATCGCGACCGCACAGTGCTGCAGCGCCGCCGCCGCTGGCCTCCCGGTGAGCAGACATTTCTGTCCACACCTCGAAGACGCCTTGTGCCCGGCTGAAAAGCTGGCCGAGGGACTGGGGCCGGGATGTCTTCCCCTCGCAGCCCCCTTTCTCCCCCAGGGCGGTCCTGGGGGAGAAAGTCCCCCGAACCTCCCCTCCTTTGCTCGGTACCGAAAGGTTCTGCCGGCTCAGTTCCTCCCGCAGGTCGTCCAGCGAGTCAGGCACGACGTCCAGCAGGCAGGCGGCCAGGAAGACACCGCCCGCCGCGCAGGTCAGGATGCTCCGCCAGGGTCGAGAGGCGCCTGGGAGGGAAGGAGGCATGAATGAGCGAGCGAGCTCCCGCCCGCCCGCCCAGGCAGCTCCCCATCGTGTCCACCTACCGTCCCCGAGGGCCCCGCGCAGGCGGAGGAGGGCGGCCGGCAGCAAGCCGAAGAGGAGCGGCAGCAGCGCCAGCCCCAGCAGGCAGCCCAACTTCACCACCTGCAACGACCACATCACGGCCCCGCCCCCAGCCGGGTTCCCTCCGGGCGCCGCGCATTTCAACCTTCGCTCCACGTGACGGCCGCGCCCGTCCCGGGCCCCCGATTGGGCGGCTGTCCGGAGGTGAGGCGGGTGCAATCCCATGACCCCGCCTGCTGCCGCGGCGCTGCAACTCCGCCTGTGTTTGAAGACGGTGCATCGGGCGTGCGGCTAACCGGCCGGCTGTTGGCTTGCTTATGCCCAGAGGAGGGGAGAGGGCCCAGCAGCAGCAGCAGCAGCAGCAGCAGCAGCAGGTGCCCTGATCCCTGGCTGGCAGCAGCCTCAGTCTCAACTTAGTTAGAATGGAGAAAGGTTTCCATCAGCAGCAGCCGTCATTGCCTGCCTGCCTGCCTGCAATGATGAGCCAGGTGGGCCAGGCCTCTGGCTTGTGTGAAGCACCTTCCTTCCTCTGTTCGGTGGTCTGCGCAGCAATGCCATCAACGGGGCAGGCAGGCAGGCAGGCAGGCAGGCTCAGTGAGGCTCCAGGCAGGCAGAGAGCAAACAGGCTTCTTGAGGCAGCAAGACGGCTGCAACCTCCTTCTCAAGGCTCAGTCCATGCCAGAGGAAAGGCAAATGGCAACTTGTGGCTACACACACCACCTGCGAGCTGAAGTTCAACTTGCTGTGGGAAGAGAGGCGAGACTGCTTTCTTGGTTCTGTGGTCATCGGGGAGGGGCATCCCTTGGTGTTGCAGCCTCCCTCCCTCCTCAGGCCTCGGCCCCCAGCAGCTACTCCCTGATGGTGCCTGCACCAGTTGTCTGACTGACTGCCACCAAAGCCACAATCTTTCTTTCTTTCTTTCTTTCTTTCTTTCTTTCTTTCTTTCTTTCTTTCTTTCTTTCTTTCTTTCTTTCTTTCTTTCTATCAAATGCTGCTCCATCACTGATAGCTGGATCAGCCTTTCTTAGCAGAGAGAGAGAGATCCCTTTGTCACACACTAGTTGTTGTTGCACCCTAGTTGTTTCAGGCCTCAGAGTTGTGGGAGTCTGTGAGGGGCGGGGGGGCCTCTCTGCTTTCAGGGTCTGCAGCAGCCTCACCCTGTGCCTCCTTGGGCTCCTCTATGATCATGAGCCCCCTGTTCTTTGCTGCCATCGATCAACGAGGCACTTCACAGGCACTGGAGGAGGAAGAGGTGAGCTTAGGGGCGGCTGGATTGGGAATCCATAGACTGGGCAGCTGCTCAGGTGCCACGTGCAAGGCCTTTGAGCAGATGTTTCCAGCAGAAGTGGTGAGGAAGCATGATGCTGGTGTGTGTGTGTGGGTGTGGGTGTGTGTGCGCGCGCGCGCGCAGTGGGGATCAGGCAGCCCTGCTCACACTCCCATGAGACTGGGACTTTCCACACTGCCTGGTTCTCCTGCCTGGGGATGCCCCCCTGCTAGAATTGGCATCTGGGCTGACTGTCCTTTAAGTGACTCTGAGCTGGCATTAACCCTTTGCGTTCTGTAGGCAATCTTTGCACTGCCCCTTCCTCTTTTCCCGGAGCCTGTTTCTCGTGAGGAGGAAAGCAGCAAGAAGGCAACCTGTATGGCTGTTGGAACTGGGCACCGTTCCTGATGTGTGCTGTGGGAGGGGGAACTGGCTCTTGCGTTCTCCTGGCTCCCTTACAGAGGAACTGTTTCCGCCTGCTGCTGCGTCTCCTGCGGGTGGCAGGAAGCAGAGGGATTGCTCCTCCAAGGCATCGGCAACGTCCCAGGTCCCCCTTGTTCCTCTCAGGACGTTAGGCAGACAAGGGGAGTTGCTGCTGCTGCTGCTCAGGTGGGGCTGGCCTCAGGGCTGGTGGCTGTGCTGCCAGGTGATAAGCACAGCAGCAGACATCCATTGTGCAGAGTTCTTCCTGTGGGCATGCTCAGGAGGAGGGATTGTGGGCACAGGTGCACCAAAGGCTCTTGAGTAACCACCGGGCCCTGCAGTGAAGGTGAAGAACCCCCCAGGGACAGCAGTCTGGGTGCACTGGCCCCATGGGCACAGAACACTCTACAGTTTGGGTCCCCCAGCATGGTCCTCCTGCAGTTTTCCAATTCCCAGTAGCAGTGTAGCTGGACCGGCCAGTAATCGAGGCTGCCCCGCCCGCCCCCGCATCATTGCCCTGCCCCCGGCTTCCGGAAAGGCTCTGATTTGGAGTAAAACAGGCTGAGGGTGAGCAGGAGGGCCCAACTTTGCGCCAACTGCTCAGAGTGGCGAGCACTGTGTGCCCCCCCACAAACAGTGTGACGCCCCCGGCTTGGCACCTGGGGCAGTGGACCCCCTGCCCCCACCACACTTTCATTTCTCTGCTTCTCAAGAAGCTCAAGTGGGCCTCACTAGCCTCTCCTGCTTGGGCTGGATTGGCAGAGGACAATATCTGAGGGCCGGCCGGGGTGATCTCTGAGGCTGTCCAGAGAGCAAAGCACCTGTGTGTGGGGGGGGGCCCTTGCTGTTCCCTCCCTGCGCACAGAAAGCAGGCGTAAGGCCTCAGAAGATCACCCACCAAGCTGGCTTCCTCGCCTTCCTTTCTGGGTGCAATGAATGCTTGAGACTGCAGGAAGGGGTTGGATAAGCAGACCCTGAGTCACCGTCCACTGATTGGAGCTTGCACAGCTAGTACAATTTCATGCTTCCCAACACAGCTGTCGGTTTTTCTGGCCCCAGCTGCTCTATGCTGCATGATACAGCTGCCAGACTGTACCCCTTTCTCTAGAGGGGAGGGGCTGTTCTTGCTGGTGCAACCTGTGCCCAGAACAGGTAAGATTATGGCATGACAGGCAGGCCAGGGCAAGCCGGGAGGATGTGGCAGATTCCAGGACAGCAGGACAGGGTGCCCCCCTGGGCTCTTAGAAAAGGCCAGCAGTGATCCAGAAAGGGCTTTGCTTTGGGGCCAGCAATGATACCATGCAGCGTACAGAAGGGGTAGAGGACCTACTGCAGCCCCACAATGGTGTCCGTATGCAGAGTCTTAGGACCGGCCTTAGGAGCTGCAGGTCCCAATTACGCACATTCAAGACACACAGACAAACGCAGATGTTGACGCAGGTATAGGCAACCTCCTGATTTTCAGTAGTAGGCTATCTCTTAATCCCAGATGCAAGGGAGTGGCGCCAGGATACAGGGTGGGTGCGGTGGTCTGGGTCAGCTAAGATCCTCTGGGCCAACAAATCCCCAGTTCCAATGATCCCAAACGTTGATTGGCATGGAATATGCAGGCCGGCTTCTGCTTCAGTTGCATGCCTTGCTCAAGAGCAGAATCCGGCCTGCCCTGTCGTGGCCAGATGGGTCAAAAGGACTTGGGCCGTGGCAGAGGTTGGAAGGGAGGGGGGAAACCTGGGAAACGGTTGCATGGAGCAATCCCACCCCCACCCAAGGCCACTCTGGACGTTGCCTCCAGCAGAAACCACAGCCTCTTATCAGATGTCCCTGAGCAAACTTGTTTTGTCCAAACTAGTCTCCTCCTTTGCCACAAAGGCTTGAGCAGCACCTTCAAGCCTGTGCTGGTGTCAGGTGGCTGGGGGAAAGCTGGACCCCCGTGGCACACACCCCTGCCACCGGCACTGGGCACTGCCACCAGTACTGAGGGTTCAGGGGGGCCTGGCCAGGCAGGCCCTCTGACGGCCTGAGTCCACTCGGGCTGACATGCACGAACGCACGCAGGCACGCTGCTCCAAGCAGCCCAGGGGTGCTGCTCCCTCCGCTTTGCAGCAGCAGCAGCAGCAGCCTCTCCATCGAGGCTGGGGCTCCGCTGCAAGTCAACCTGGCTGAATCCCTCGATGGGACAGAGGCACTGGCTGCCTGCACAGCCCGGAGCGGGACTGTCTGCTTTCCCTCCCACACCCCAGGACGAGCCTGACGGTCTCCTCCCCTGACAATGCAGGGGACAGGTGTACAGGGCAGAAGTCCAACTCTCCTTCAGCTGGGCTGCCAACCTGTTTAGCCTACAGCTCTTCTCCACATTGGGTTGTTCAAGAAACAGGCTCCGTCGAAAACATTGGCCCCTCTGCTCTGGTTTCGTGACGTCCAGCAGGGTCCACCCATCAGTGCCGTGTGTAGCTGCTCCAGTCACAAGAAGCCCAGAGAGTGCCTTTCCCTTGAGCGCAGGAGGGCAGCCCTGGGCACCCAGGGGGCACTTGCAAAGCAGCCCCTCCCAGATAATCTGCCTGCTGCTGCACCCCTTCCTTAGGAGTGTGACTCTGGCTTCTGCAGCAGGAGCCTGCTCTCTCCCCCCCCCTGCTGTGTCTCCTGTGATTGGGTGATGATGATGATGATGGGCTGTCTGTCTCTGAGCTGCACCTCCCCTCCTGACCCAGCTCCCGCTCTGTGCTCTGTCTGCAGCAACAGGTGACCACAGGCAGGACTGACTACTGACCTTGAGCCCCTAAGGGGGAGGGGCAAAACAAGGCTGGACCCCAATCTTTGAAGGCAGTGAGTGACCACTCCAAGGCTGTGGGGGTCCGGCTGTGCCCCCTCTCTGGCCGACGCTTGGCTTGGCACACATATCAGACCAGACCCCCAGATCAGGAGGTACAAAGTTTCTTTTGGGCCTCTTCTCAAAGGGGGGGGGGCAACAAGGCAGTGGGAGGCAAGGGCAGGGCAGCCACGGCTGGAAAAGTCTCCAGAGCCCAGGTCCCAATGCGGCGCCCAAGTAGACCTGCCTGCCGGTTGGCCCGGCCTCCGCCTTTCACTCTCCATGAGGTCAGCTGAGTTTCCAGGGCATTTCTGGGCCTCCTCTTTTGGCTTGTGGGCCCCCTTTTTGACTCTGGGCCCGGGCACAATTACCCCCTCTCATGGGCCCTGAGGAAGAGGAGAGCAACGGCTTCCTCCTTGTGAGATGGGTGTAGGCCCCTGCTGGCTGAGTAGCCTTGGGCACAGCCCCTTATCCACCACTTCAGTGAGAGAGGAACAATTGCTACCTGGCTGGCGAGGTCCAGCAGCCTGATAAGAGAGATTCCTGCCCTGTGTGTGTCCCAAGCGCAGAGCCAACGCCCTTGGTCAGGAGACAGCTGCTGGGCTGGAGTCTGGAATCCGGCCCTGGCCGGCTCCCCTGGAGCTGAAAGCGGCAGCAGCAGCAGCTCTCCGTCAGTCTGCAGAACCACATGGCAGGGTGGGGGGTGGCGGCACAGACAGCAGTGCAAATTCCAGCAGGGAGTCTCAGGACATGTTCAAAGATCCAGGCATTGAAGCGGACAGTAAGCGAAACAAGAGCCAGCAGTGGCAGTGCAGCGTCCAGGCCGCTGGGAGGGAGCCCCCCTCATGGTGCCACTAAGTCAGACCCCACCTGGAATGCTGCTGGGTCCTGTTCTGGGCGCTGCAGTTTAATACGAGGAGGGGTCCAACAGGGCGACTAGGCTGGCGAGGGGGCTGGAGAACATGACCTATGAAGACAGGTTGAAGGAGGTGGCGGCCATGTTTAGTTTGAAGAAGAGACGGGGGGGGTGACGCGATACCTCTCTCAAAATGTCTGAGGCGGGGCTCTCATGCGGAAGATGCAGATTCCCCAGAGGGCAGGACCAGGACGAATGGGTTTAAGTGACAGCAAGGGAGATTTTGGTGAAACGTTCGGAAGACCTTCCGACTGTACAAACTGTTTGGCAGTGGAACTGTCTGCCTCAGAAGGCCATAGACGCGCCGTGGTTGGAGGCCTAAACAGGGGCTGGACTCGAGGAGCCACCTGCTGTTGGGGATGTGAGGGTTGTGGCGGGCAGCCTGCATTGGCGGGGGCTGGACTGGATGATCTTGCCGGTCCCTCCCAACTCGGATGTCTATTCTGCGGAGTGTGTGAGGCCTGCCTGGATGACGGTGTTGCAAAGGAGCTGCAAAGGAAGGCTGCTGGTGGCTGCAGAAGACAGGCTGGGGGGTGAGGAAGGGTCTCTCTGGGTGGATGGTTTGGGGGGGCCAGGAAGCAGGGGGAGGAGGGTTGCCCCAGCCAGAGGGGGTCACCAGCTTCCCAGTCCTTGCGGCGGAGGGCCAGAGAGGGTGCTGGAGGTCGGGCGTCCTCCCCGCGCTCCCTCTGTGGGTGTGATGTAGAATTCCTCTGTGCTTGCTCACAGCTCCCGGGGCCAGTGATGGCAGGGGGGCCCTTGGAGTGCGGCGGGTATCCTGGCCCTCCTCCTGAGTGAAGACTGCAGGGGAGCTGCAGCAGGGGAGGCCTGTCAGTGAGGCGGGGTCTTCCCCTGCCCCAGGAGCCATCAGCCCAGTCAGGGACCAAGCTCATCTGGGAGGGAGGGAGGGGCAGCTTCCTCCTCCTCCCCCCAGCCGTCTCCTAGGGCCAGGGCTTCCTTTCCCCAGGGAGGCAGCAGGCAGCAGGGTCTCTTCAGGCTCCCCCGGCCCTACAAGCCCACCTATCCCCACCAGAGAGTGTGTCCGGGTGCCTAGGCAAAGTGGGGCTTTTTTGAGAGCCCTCCCGGTCGCCACATCTCAAAAAGGATATCGTGGCACTGGAAAAGGTGCAGAAGAGAGCGACCAAAATGATTCGTGGGCTGGGGCACCTCCCTTACGAGGAAAGAAAGGCTACAGCGTCTGGGGCTCTCCAGTCTAGAAAAAAGGCACCTGAGGGGGAACATGATTGATAGCCCAACCCTATCCCAACTTGCCAGTCCCGGTGTAGCCGTGTCAACAGGGCAGTTTGCAGCGCGAGTGCGGTGCAAGTGCAGCAGTCATGGAGTCTTTGTAATAGGCTTTCTCTTGATGCCAGGTGCGAGGGAGTGGCGACGACAGGAGGCAGGTCTCTTGTTGTCTTGTGTGCTCCCTGAGGGGGCATCTGGGGGGAGGGGCACAGTGAGAGACAGGAAGCTGGACTAGATTCAGGGCCTTTGGCCTGATCCCGCAGCCGGGCTCTTCTGATGTGTTGGGGGTGCTGGAGGGGTTCCCCTGTTGTGACCTGTGCTGTCCTTCTGGCTTGTGTTTCACGCCCTGGTTTCATTCTGTGGCTGTCTGGCTTGGCGCGATGTGCTGGGTGATGTTCTTGTTGTCCGCAGCGCCGGGTTCTCGTTGAAGAAGAGGAGGGCAAGGGAGCAACAAGTACTGAAGGGAGCCCCAAGGTGCTGTGGGGGGGCGGGGCTGGCTGGCCTGTGTCCAGGACCTCGCACCAAGACGTGGACTCACTCGGTGGCTCTTGGGCACCTCATCTGTGGGCTGGGGGGGGGGTGAGACCAAGCTGCTCAACGGCTGGGACAGAGAGAGGGGAGCAGTGATGGGAGCCCCCCTTCCTGGCGGGAAGTGAGGGGCGAGGGCTGCGATGGGCTTTCCAGACAGAGGGCGCCAGACCTGGAAGAAGAGCTCACGGCCACTCGAAACCAGCAGGCAACACTCTTCCCATGGGTCTCTGCTAGGAAAATCACACGCCCACCCTCCCCACACACACACATTCTGTCTGTCCTGCGGTTGCTAATAAGGAGGCTGTGTCCAGGGGTTGGGGGTTGGGCAGGGATCCTAGCTAGTGGAGAGGCCAGTCTGAGCCACCTGCTGCTTCCCCACAGCAAGGCTGCCTCCTGGGGGGGGGGCACCCTCAGGCTCCACAGGCCTTGCACACCTGCTGACGGATGAAGAGAGAGATCTTGGGGTGCTGGTGGACAGGTCGATGAAAGTGTCGACCCAGTGTGCGGCGGCTGTGAAGAAGGCCAATTCCATGCTCGGGATCATTAAAAAAGGGATTGAGAATAAAACGGCCAATATCATTATGCCCTTGTACAAATCGATGGTAAGGCCACATCTGGAGTATTGTGTCCAGTTCTGGTCACCACACCTCAAAAAGGATATAGTTGAATTGGAAAAGGTGCAGAAAAGAGCGACCAAAATTATTAGTGGGCTGGAGCACCTCCCTTACGAGGAAAGGCTACAGCGTCTGGGGCTTTTCAGCCTAGAAAAAAGGTGCCTGAGGGGGGACATGATTGAGACGTATAAAATTATGCATGGGATGGAGAGAGTGGATAGAGGGAAATTCTTCTCCCTCTCGCACAACACCAGAACCAGGGGACATGCACTAAAATTGAGTGGAGGGAGAGTTAGAACGGACAAAAGAAAATATTTCTTTACCCAGCGTGTAATTCATGTGTGGAACTCCTTGCCACAGGATGTGGTGATGGCACCTGGCCTAGATGCCTTCAAAAGGGGTTTGGACAGATTCATGGAGGAAAAGACCATCACAGGTTACAAGCCATAAGCAACCTCCTGGTTTTAGAAGTGGGTTTTCTCTGTGCCAGGTGCAAGGGAGTGACAACAGGAAACAGGTTATTTTGTTGGCTGTGTGCTCCCTGAGGCATCTGGTGGGGCCACTGTGAGATACAGGAGGCTGGACTAGATGGGCCTTTGGCCTGATCCAGCAGCTCTTCTTGTGTTATATATTATGTCCCCGGGGGCCTTTGGCCCAACAATTTTCACCCAGATTGGGTCCCTCGCAGCAGCCAGGTAATTGGGGGAAGCTGAGCTGCCCTTCCCAGTTAATTCCACTGGGCCAAACCATCTCTCTGTTGCCTTCGGTCAGTTTGGCATCATGGAAGGGCAGCAGCTGGCCCACAGGTCTCGGTCTCTAGTGGCCCCGGGGGAGGGAGGCATTCTGCCTGGAGCCCCCCTTTCTGAGAAGAAGTTGTTGGAGGATGGGCAGCGTTTAGCTGCTGGACACTGGGGTTGTGTTGTACTGCCTGGTCACATGTAAAGACCTCCTACTCTAATCCCTCTGTGTTCCAGGAAGGGGTGTGGCCCCTGACCCTTATTTCCTCCTTCTTGCCCCTCACTCAGTCTCTTCTTCTCTTGATGCCCACCGAGTAAGATGATGCCATCGCTGCTCCTGCCATCTTGCAGCTAACCGCATGCAGGGAGCCCCAGCTCTAGGGGGGTTCTATCTTAAGTCTAGGATGTACCTCTGATTGATGGTCAGACGCTGTGTATATATGCAAACTAAACTGTGAGTAAACTCTTCTTCTTCTTTTTGCAACTACAAAGCAATGCCTCCTGTGTATTCATTTAGCTAAGCAAAGCAGTCTGCCTGGGTGGAGGAGGGGACTCTGCTGATAAGTGGGAACGCACCTCCCAATATATGCCTGAGAGCATCTAATTACCCCATCAGAAGGGTCCTTCCTTCCAAGTCTTGTCAGCCAGCTTCAGCCTTCCTGAGAGCGGGGGAGGCGGCACCCTGGCAGGCCAGCAGCTGCTCCTCTCTCTCTCTGTTTGGACCCCTGGTCCCGAGTTCCCCTTGCCGACCGCGAGGGATGGCCCGCCTTGTTGAAGATAAGCAGTATTTGGCTGCTAGGACCTGGGAGGGTGGTGTGTGTTTTGGTCACCTGCAAGGACCTTCACCTGACTCCTCCTGTCTGACCTGGAAGGGGCGTGACCCTGACCTTTCTCAACATCCTCTCTCTGACCACATGGGTCTTTCTCTTCTTCGCATCTACCTACAAGGGGGAGGACGTGTTTCTCCAGGCTCCTCGCCTGGAAGCCATCTTCTCCACATGGGTGTGCCAGCTGTAGGGGCATACTGACCACTAATGTATAGAGTACCTCTAGTCACAACTAGATGCATATGTAACTTATGAATGCTGATCTGTAAGTAAAACTATTTTTCTTTTTACTATACAAGCCTCAGACTCCGTGTCTCATTTCAATGGTAATGATAGCTAGCTAGCCTGGGTGCTGGGATAACTCTACTGGTTAAATAACTATAAGGTCTTCTTCCGTTTGCAAACTCTGCATATTTGAACCCCCTAAGGTTCATGAAATAATATAATAAAACCCCCAACACGCCTGCCCGGGGGGTGGGGGGTGGGAATAGTGGTTCTGTACTTGGGGATGGAGCACACAGGGCGGGCTTCTTCACCAGGCCTGTGAAGCCAGGCAGGCAGGCGGCGGTCCGCAGAGCCCGCCCTAGTGCCAGGCCGCCGAGCAGAGAAGTGCCAGCCTCGGAGACCCTTGCCTCTCCTGCCACCTGCCAGCCTTGGGGGTGTGTGTGTTTCAGCCCAGCCCAGTTGCTCAGCCCGGCAAACTCTCAGGCATCCAGGGTGCCACCCCAGCCCCGAGCAGAGAAGAGCCTCCCCCCCCCCCGGCCAGCTCCTCCCAGGGGCATGTTTCCCCCTCCAGGCCAGCCTGCATGCATGTAGCCCTGGCACAGGAACTCCCCCCCCCCCCGCGTCCCCTGCCCCTGCTTTGGCTGCCCACCCTCCAGGTCTGGGGAGAGGGCTTCTCCAGGTGGGTCTCCCTCTGCCTCCCCACGTGGGAGAGCGTCGGAGCGCCATCTGGCTGCTTCCCTGAGGCGACTGCAGCTTCTTTCATGCGTCTTCTGTACTTGGGAGGCGGGAGGCCCTCTGGCTGTGCACTCAAATTGCACGTGGGAAGGCTCTGTCTGAGGGCTATGACTGTGTGTTCCAAGCAGCCTCATTGCTATCACCTTCCCTCCCTCCTGCCTGCTCATTCCCAGGGGGGACTGTGGGATAGCTGGCCTGGTCCGGGCCCTCTCCCTGCACCGGTCCCCCCCCCCCGGAGTAAAAATAACCAGAGGCAGAAGGTGGGTGGGTGTCACAGCAGCTGGAGGTTTATGGGATGGCTGTCGCAGTGCCTCATGGACAGGACCTGCTGGTGCAGAAGCGGTGCAGCCTCCCAGCTGGGCTGGCCTCAGCTGCGGAACTGCGGCACAGGCGACGGGATGCGGATGTCTTGGCCACGCTCCAGGCGCCTCTCACAGTCGATCAGGTAGTTCACACCATCAATGACTAGCTGCACCAGCTCCACCTGCCAGAGAAAGGTGAGAAGAAGGAGCACCTTAGAATGGGGGTCCCTTTTGACTTTTGAGGCTGGCCACCACAGCCTCACCCCCCACTCAGCGATGGCAAGCTGCCCCCAGAAAAGGGCACCCCAACATGCACCCTCACGTGTGTCGGTGTTGTGCTCCCTTCATGGGCGTTCTCCATGCATTCTCACACTCCACTCTGCATCCCCCCCCACACACATGCAGTTTTGCCTGGTCCTCCTCAGATAGGTTACCTCTGATTTGCCCAGGCGATCCAGGTTGGAAATGTCGAAGGTGCTCCCTGTGGCTGCGGTGTCCACCCCTCCGGTTCCCCGTTTTTGCAGCCTCAGGTTCTCCAGGATCTTGGAGAAGCGACTGTCCTGCAGAGGTGGTGGGGCAGAGAGGAGTGGTGCTGGTGGGGCGGAGCGCATGGCGGGATGTGGAGGGCAGCCCGAGGCTCCTCCTCGTGGCTGGCAGGCAGGCAGGCAGGCAGGGTGGGGCTCAGGTGAGGAACCTGAGCAAACATGCCCTGCCTGCCTGCCTGCCCGGGGCTGAAGCCACCCTGCTGCTGCTCAGGCCTGTGGGGGCTCTGCGGAGGTTCGTGAGCCAGCAGGGGGCAGCAGCATACAAGGCCCCCACTTGTGTCCACCCATTCGTTCTTACCTTGCTCAGCAGGGGCAGCTTGATGTGCACCCCGGCCCGCAAGCCAGTGCCCAGGTTGGACGGACAGGTCAGGATGTAACCCAGTCTCTCGTTCCACATGAACTCCCAGCCCCTCTCCTGGATCAGCCGCTCCACCTGCAGGCGAAGCAAGGACTGAGCAGGACTCTGCGCGGGGCGGGGGGGGGGTCTCTGTTGGACGGGACGGGTGGTCTGTGGCGGCAGGAGCAGGGAAAGGCGCTTAAGGCTCACCTCCTTCAGGCCCCGGCAGAACCTCTCAAAGACACGCTTCATGTTGCCCCCCTTCTCCATGGAGATGACGCGCGTGTGGTCCTCCTCGTTGACCCAGATCAGGAAGGTTTTTTCGTTGTTGTGCCTGAGCGGGCAGCAGCTGCTGGTGAATATGCTGGGCTGGGGGAAGCCGCATGTTCTGGCCCCCTCCCTCCCTCCCTCCCACACTGCCCTGGACTGGACGAGCCCCCTCCCCTTGCCAGGAAACAGGCTCCTCCTGCTGCAGCTCGGTGAGGGAGGGGTCACTGCAGCAACTGGTCTCTCACCTCTCCATGCAAAAAGGGCATTCGTGCCAGGTGACTCTTCCGCCGAGATCCATGAAGTACCACAACAAGGCAGTCACTCAAACCAGCAGCACCACCACAAGACAGGGGAGTGTCCCCAGGCTTTCCTCCAGTTCACACACTGGTTGTGCAAGGGAGGGAGCCCTGATCCACAGAAGCCCACCTCCCTTTGAAGCGGTGGCAACCCAAGCCCATTGCTAGAGCCCGCGGGGGGGGGTTTGCCCCTGCCAGTCTCCCTTTCTCCCCGCCCCACCACCTGAGCCCCACCCCGCTCAAGGAGTCCGATGGAGCCATACCAGATGCCTCGGGCGTCAGGCCAGTCACGCGCCATGCCTGCTGCGGTCAGCAAGGGGGAGACGGGCTTGTCGAAGAGGAAGTGATCCTGGAGAGGACACAAGAGCAGGTGACTGTGAGCTCAGGGCCAGGCAGGCAGGCAGGCAGGCAGGCAGGCAGGCGTGCGGCTGAAGGAAGCAGCTGGAAACGACACGCAGGGAGGGGCTCAAGGCTTGGGACAAAGTGGGCGGGCAGGACGGGCAACAGTGGCCCCCCACGCATGCCAATCCCAGGAGGAAGAGGCTGCTGGGAAAGGAGCCTGCTCCTCGGAAGCAGGGAACCGGGCTGTTCCAGTGGGGAGGCAGGCAGGCGGGCTGTGGATAAGGGCATTGGGAGGACAGTGGCAGCCCTGCTTGCCCTGGGACCCTGGGCCAGCGAGGAGGCAGCCAGAGGCTCTGCACAAGACAGGAGCAGCAGGGGCCCAGGAAGCACCCAAAGCATCCTGCCAGCCTGGGGCACACAAGCCTGCAGGCCCCAGCCAGGAACCTCCGCCCCTGCCTTGTGGCTGCTGGTCTCTCCCCCCCCCCCCCCAGTCACTCACGTCAATGAGCTGCTGCTGCTCCTTCTCGGTCATCTCACTGAGGCGGTAGTACTTCCCAGCCAGGTCTCCAGCCAGGCCACTCAGGGCTTCAGCGGTGACCTTCTCCACTTCCCGGCGCTCAGCCCGGGTGCAGGCTGGAGGCAAGCTGAGACCCCGGATGCTGCGGCCCGTCCGTACCCGCGATGACAGGACGTAGCGCTCATCAAAGTGACCGGCCTTGATCTGTGGGGGGGGGGCAGAGGCACCCCCGGGAGAGAGGGTGTAAAGGGCAGTTAGCTGGGAGGCTGACACTAGTGGGGGTGTAACTGGGCAAGCCCCCTGCCTGCCTGCTGATCATGGGGGGGTCTTGGGAGTAGACGGACCGAGGGCTGCAGCAGGGGCAGCACTTCCTCTGGTCGCTGCCTGGAGTCCCCCAGAAGGGCAGCAGGAGAGCCTGGCTCCTGGGTCAGTTCAGAGCAGCAGCGCAGCAAAGTGGCCCCCGTGACGTCCCCACCGGAAATGAGGTCACGGCTGCCGCCGCTGCTGCAAAGCCCTCCTGGGACGCAGGACTCTCCCTCCCTCTCAAGTGATCTCCCAACACATTATGCCTCCTCGTCCTCCAGGCCCCCTTTGTGCGAGGAGGAGCAACGGCTCCTTGTGACCGGACCGGGGGATGCAGCAGCAGGCAGCGGCTGGCTGGCAACTTCTTCTGCTTGGGCAACCGGCTTGCGGCGCCTCCAGACAGAGGCCACCTCTGGCACCCTCCGCCCCGTGCGTGGTGCCCTGCTGCCTGCTGCTGCTGCCTGGGTGTCAGCTCGCTCGCTCGCTCGCTCCCCCTGTGGCTGCTGCTGCTGTGCCACTGCCTCGCTCGCCGCCACGCACCTTACTGGCGTCCAGATCTGTGGGGTGCTTCATGGTGCGAGGGTTGTAGCCGTTGTGCCGCTCCTCAATCACCGGGTCGAAGATTTCCGCGAAGACCTGAGCCACAGCCAGGGGTCAGGGGTTAGTAGGACGAGGAGGGAGAGAGAGAGAGAGAGAGAGAGAGAGAGAGAGAGAGAGAGAGGCCCAGCCTGGCGCCCGCCTGCTGCCCGCCCTCAGCCAGCGCTCACTTGGTAGGACTCCTCGTCCCCCGCCACCATGCCGACGGTCTTGATGAAGGGGTGCCCAGGGTTGTCCACCCCGGTCTGGATGCACTGGTCCAGGGTCCAGCCGGTGGGTGTGGCCTTGTCACAGAGCTGGGCGTAGATGGCCGGCGTCAGGTTGCTGGCCATGCAGTTGTTGTGTCTGCGCAGATCCGGGTACTCGGCGCTGGGGGGGGGCACAAGAAGAGCATGAGGGGGTGGCGCGGCGGGCGGGGGCATTCAGGGCAGGCCGCTGGGCTTTGTTGGCAGGCCGGGCCCGGGCGAGGGGCACCTGCCACGTGGAGACGATCATGAGACAAATGCATGCCAGACAGTTCTCCCCACGCGAGCGGGAGTCGTCCCCGCCCCCACCTCGACCCCGGTTGGCTTGAGCTGAGTGTTGCTTTCCTCTTGTCGAGGAGGTGAATTCTGCACGTGCTCAGAACTACCTTCTCTATGATTACTTCTCCGGCCCACGATGGTGCCTCCCCTGGGAACCCCCAAGCAGGGCAGGAAATAAGAGCCCTTCCTCGCTCTTCCTCTCCAGCAACTGGGGACCAGAGATAGACAGATGGGAGGGGGGCGCCTAAGTTCGGACACGGAAGTTCTGTTCCTAAGCGCCTGCTGCTGGGGAGGAAGAGTCCAGCTGCAACAGGCGCCTTCTCGTAAATTCCGACAGTGACCAGACGCAGCGGCAGGAAGGCCAAAGCCCAACTCCCACTGCCCCCCCTCTGTCCGAGGAAGTCCAAAGTCAGAGTTGGGGGGGGCCTACAGGGTCATCGGGTCCAACCCCCGCCAGGGCCAGCCAGCCTCCGTGAATGGGCTCCTCCGGTGGGCCGGCGCTCCCCTTGCTCCCCGATCACATGTCTGCTTCCCCCCATCCCTTGTCTCCAGCGCGCGTCACGTGTGTGTGTCAGAGAGGGGGGGCTTCGCCATGGTGAGGCTGGCACAGGGCCGCGGGAAGCTGCGTTCCCTGCAAGCAGGCTGGATCGGGCCTTGCGCTCTAGGGCTGGCGTCATCACCCCAGTGGTCTCTCTCTCTCTGGTGGCGGTGGAGAGATCCACAGCTGTTGGGTAGAGGCGTTGGGTGGCTAGGGTGACCCCAGCCGCCGCCAGCCGAAACCGCCTGGCACTGGAAGAGTTTATGGGATTAAGGGAGGAGAGACTCTTGCGTTAAGCGCCTTAGCTTCTCCTGACCTCGCTCCCGCTTTACAGGGACTTTTCCAGACACCCCCCCCCCCTCTCCTCCTTCCCCGGGACTGGAGGAGATCGGCAAGGGCAGGATGGATGTATGCAAGAGCCTGCCTGACGGTGTCTGAGCCGCACGGGAAGGGTCCCAGCACCACCACGACCTCTGTACGGGGCTGTGCAGGCAGCAGGGAGTTCCTGAGCACAGGTGCCCCCCCCCGTCCGCATCTCCAGGGGCGCCACTTCTTTCTCTTTGACAATCCAGTGCGATGGAGGTCTACTCACTCTCAGAAGTAAGTCCCATTGTATGCAATGGGGCCTACTCTCAGGAAAGTGTGTATAGAATTGTAGCCCGACTGCCCGAGAGGCAAAAGATCTTCATGACAGGCAGAAGTTCAACAGGGGCAGCTTTTCCCCCTAGGATGGGCGGGGGCTGCTGGCCCCAGAGGACCCTCCTACGCTCCCTGGAGTCCCTCTTGCAAGAACAGTGGGGCCAGTTCCTGGTAGAAGCGCAGAGAGGAGAGTGAGTCACTTCGGCCTGTCCTCCGCTGCCTGCCGGCGGGCGGCGCTCCAACTGCGCCCGACTGCCCTCCTCCAGTCTTGGGAAAGCGTTTTTCCTGGCCTTCTTCTCAGGGAGGCAGGGGAGGCAGGGTAGCCTTCTCTGTGAGCAGCCGCGCCTCCGAAGGCCCCCGCCCCCCCGCCTGCCCGTCTCCCCAGAGAGGGCTCCTAAGCTCTTCTTTCTGCCTGGGAAGGAGGCTCAAGGAGGCCTGGCAGATCCAGAGGCTACTACGGGGAGGGGGAACGAATGATGAAGAGGAGGAGAGTACCACCTCACGTCCATTGTGCCTTTGCCGCACCATTGCCGGGCCCACGCGGGCTGAGGATCTCTGCCTAGAGCCATTCCGAGTGCTCCGCTGCTCTCCACTCGCGCCCCCCTGCCCGGTCAATGCTGCGATCCCAGGCGGTGGACGAAGAATTAGCCCGACGGCTGATCTGCAGGGGGGGGGCAGGGACCCAGGCCGGGACCCTGAGCTCGGGAAGAGGGAGGGAGAATGGATCATCCCCGTCTTCACGCCAGGGCAGCAGGGAGGGACAGAATTCTTGGCAGAGGAGCAGCTAAACGCAGGCCCAAGGAGCCCGGGATCTAGACACTGGACAACACTGCCTCAGTACTGCAGTAGTAATGGAGGAAAAGGAGCGGCGGGGCGAGAGAGGGGGTGGGCTCTGCTCTGCCCTGCTTGCATCTCTCCTGGCATATTGCAGGTAGCTCTAGAGGGGTGGAATGGAAGGACAGGGTTGTCCTGGCCCGCCGCTCCCCCTGCCCCCCCCCTGTCCTTCAGTACCTGGGCTAAACGCCGCCGGCTGGTCCTGGCCGGGGCGGCCCTGGCGGCGTCGGAATCGGAATGCCGCCTGCCCCCTCCCTCCCCAGAGCCTTTGCCCAACGAGGCTCCTGCGCCGCCAGGAGCCCGTCCGGTGAACACTGCTGCTGCTCCTCCTCGGGTGCCGGCATACCTGGGCGGGTAGAGGCGTCGCTTCGCTGTCGCGGCGGCCACCGAGTCCCGGCGGGAGAGGAGGAATCCCCCCGCGGCCAGAGAGCCAGCGGCGCCCACCAGGGCTAGGAGACCGGCGGATCTTCGGGCCGAGATGGCACGGGCAAATGTGCTGGCCATGGTGCTGGCGAGGCGAGGACCACCGAGCAGCGAGCGAGTGGGGCGGGCGGGCAGCGAGTGCGCACAGCTAGGCGGGCGGAGACGTGCCGGGAATGGCAACTGCTCGGCACTGCTCGGCGGGCGGGGGAGGGGAAGGCAGCGCCGAGATTACGCCGCCGGCCCGGCCCGCTAGCGCGCTGGCCTCCAGCCAAGCTCTCTGCCCTGTGCGGCGCGACCGAGGCGGCGCTTGGCGCGCTTCAGCACCAGTTCTGCGGACAGCGCCCCGCGGCCGGCCGGGAGAGAGCGACAAGGGGGCTGCGCAGTGGGGGAGGCGCTCTGCACATGCCCACCCACTCGCAACACTTGAGCTCCTTGGCCTCTCGTCCTAAGTTGCCCGCCCCAAACACAGCTTCTGGAGCCCAACCTGGTGGTGACCTTGGACTAGGGCAGGGCTGGGTGGCGCTGGCATGCTGCAGGTGCAGCAGGAGGGGGGGGCAAAGTCCAGTTGTGGCAGAGGACACACCTTCACTGGCGCAGGCGGCTGCGGCCCAGGGAGGCAGCGGCTGTGCCTATCACCCCCCCCCCCTACTGTACTGGGACTGGACTAATGCAAGCACGAAGGACAACAGGTTCCTTAAGGAAGCGTCCCCCAGGTGCCTGCCCCCCCCCCGCTGCTGACGCAGATTAGATGCCTTTTGAGGTGCTGGGGGTAGACGGTGGAATCAGGCCTGGCTTCTGGTTTGGCAGACAGAGAGTCATGCGGCTGTTCTTGTGCAGGGAGAGAACATAAGAACATCAGAAGAGCCTGGCTGCTGGATCAGGCCAAAGGCCCATCTAGTCCAGCTTCCTGTATCACACAGTGGTCCCACCAGATGCCTCAGGGAAGGGAAGGGCAGAGGCCGTGCCTAAGGCAGGCGTGTGGTGGATAGGGGTAAACAGTGTGTCACAGGTGCTCTGGTCTCCTGGCCTGGATGCTGGCTCTTAAGGGCGCCTGCCGCCTGAGCCGCTGGACTGGCCTTTATTGGTATGGTGGAGGAGGGGCAAATGCTGCTAGGTGGCCCTGAACAGAATGCTTGAGGGGCTGCAACCTCCCCCCCCCCACAGGTGCAGCTAGAGCAGTCCCTCCCCAGAGGTTTCAGCCTGCAACACGCCCTGCTCCGTCACTCTGCCCAGTGCCAACAGCCAAAGAGGCATCACAGAGCTGACCCAGAAGGGTTGACTGGAGGGCACAAAGGACTGCAGGCACAGGCCTTGGGGGCAAGCAATTGCTCCCCAGAGCCTACTGCCAGGGCTGCTGCAGCAGCAGCAGGCACAGTGCCCAGGTCTGCTGGCAGAGCTGCTGCAACGTCCAGCAGCATAGATGGCCAGGGGGGGGGAGGTGTTGCTGGTCTCAGCTGAGCAGAGAGAGAGCCTTTCTGTGGTTCATCAGTGCTGCTGTGGAAGTCTTCCACAGGCCGTGGGACAGACAAGCACCTGGCAAGGAAAAGGGGGGAGTGTGTCAGTGGGCCAAGTTTGATAGGACAGGGGAGGCACAAAATACACAGCCCATGAGGAGACATTGCTGATGGACGGAGAGTGTTGGGAGGGCCCTGCCAAAGCATAGGGCCCGGATTGCGGCCTCAGAGGAGAGGGGGTCCAGGCGCCCCCATCCCAAGAGGTCCCTCCAGTCCACCGAGAGGAAAAGTGGAGGAAAGAAGAGTGCTGGGCTAGCACTCACTTGGGATGTTGACCCACCACCCTTCCTCTTCCTTTTCCAGGGAGTGGGAGGCGCAGAGACTGGCACATCAACAGTATGGGGGGTAGCATTTGGCACAGCCCCTCAGGTGCCAGGAGGCTGCAGTTGGAGGAAGGCAACGCCGGACTTCTGCTGCAAATGTTTCCTTTTAGGGACTCAGTCCCCCAAGTCACTCTTGAACACCCATTCACTGTTGCTGGTGTCCCAAGATGGCCAAGAGCCCACAGCGCCCAGGTTCCCCCTCCTGCCTGCCTCAGTATTTCCAAGGAACAAGGACCTGCTGCAGGGAGTGTGCCTGTCTGGGGGGGGGGCTTGCTTGCCCATGGGCAGGTGCATCTGGGTGACTGCTGCTGTGTCACCTATGCATGACCACCATCGGTCCCTCTGCAGATCTGTGGCACCCTTTCAGCAGAGAAGCTGGAAGTCGTACAGCTAAAGGCTGGGCCTTAAGCCCTTTCCTCCCTGGTCGGGCACAACTGTAAGGAGCAGCACCAGCCTCCAGGGGCCCCCCACCAGTGCTGCTCCTCTGTCTCCTGGCCCTCAAGGGCAGAAAGGCTGGGAAGGCCAGGCTGCCTGTTGCTTAGAAGGGGGCTTGTCTGCACTGCTGTACTAAGGCTAGAAAATGGCGTGAAGTGACAGACATGAAACAGACCTCAGGGGGTTCCAGCTCACGGATATGTTTAGGCATTTTAAACCTGCCTTTCCATGCAAGCACCTACAAGGCAGCTACACTGGCCCTTAAGAACCCTGTTAGATCTGGTCCAGGGCCCATCTAGTCCAGCTTCCTGTATCTCACAGTGGTTGGCCCCACCAGATGCCTCAGGGAGCTCTCAAGACCACAAGAGACCTGTGCCCTGTTGCCACTCCCTTGCATCTGACATTTGGAGATAATGCTCCCATCCGCTGCAAATAGCTCCTCCTGCAATCAGAATCGTCAACATCAAGAGGTGGAATGCGGCTCCCTATGCTGGAGCTGCTAGGATTCTGAAACTCAGGGCCAAGCTTGCCCAGGTAGGGCTGGGGAAATGCTGGTCAGCCAGGGGGGGGGGCTGGGGGGGAGGCAGAAGCCCAACCATTACCCAGCAGCAAGGTGAACAGTTGCCCCTCCTGGGGAGCCTGGTTTGTGCACACCAGAGCCGGCCTGAGGAGCTGCGGATCCCAAGTGGAAACATTTTTCTACTTACTTCTGAGTAGACAGGCCTAGGCTTGTGCTCTCATGGCCCAATCCCCACCCCCCAGATGTAGTGTTCCGGTCGGTGGTGGGGTTTGTTTTACGGCTGCCGCAAATGACCTTACAGACGTTTGCGGAGCTGTGCGCTACCATCTCGCCGCCATCACACGCAGCGGAGGGTCCAGAGCAGCCGACAGTAAACCTTTAAAATACAAACAGTATAAACAACCTCTACTGACGCTTTAAGAAGTCAGAAGAAAATTAAAATCGTTGCTGTTCTCCATAAAACCTGCCATATGGTGTTACGTGTGTATGTTGCAATGTGTTGTTGTGTGTATTTGACAAGACTAGAGTAGAGGACCCTAGTACGGGGCCCCCAATTGGGAGCAATTGGTCCAGTTGGCTGAAAGCTGGCTCTGGTGCACAGCCACCAAGGAAGACTGCTGCCGGTTCCTACGGCTCTTCGTCTTCCCTGAGCTGATCATACCCTGAGGCCGGGGATCCACCGATACACTGATGAATCTCCCTTGTTCTGAGGACACTTGACAGGCTTCACAAAGCTGCCCAGATTTCTGGCATAAACAAAGACTGTGCCTTTGTTTACCCACAACAACGCAAAGGGTGCTGCTGCTGCTGCTGCGTATATAAAGCAGGCAGATGGCAAAGGAGACGGCTATGGACCCCCAGGGCTGCTTAACCAGCATTGACGGGGGGGGGGGGCAAGCCGTCCCAGCACCAGGGCAAGTCAGCCTCCTGCTCTGGCTTGCTATCACAACCCTGGCAAGTAAACGGGCTCAGTGACCAGAGGCCTTGGATTGGAGGCCTCTTGGGAGGCAGAAAGGCAATGTACAGTAAATGCTGCCCAGATCCATTTCATAAATAGATACCCAGAGGCACCCGCCGCCGCGTCAGATTTGCATTGGCAGACGGACTGAAAAGAACCAGAGGAGTTGAGGGGACGGACGCCGACATCTTCACAGTCCATGCAAGCTGGCGTGGTGGAGCGGGCTGTCTGGGGCGCTGTGCCCGAGTTCCGCGGACTGCTGCGCGGGTCATGCTGCCCGGGTTGCACTCGCTCCATCCGTGGGTCTCGGGGCGACTCCCCCCATCGCCCGGGGGGCCCTGCCCCAAGCCCGGTCGGGTTTTGAGAGAACACCTCCGGCGGGCTGTGCCAGGAGGAGCTTCCCCTGTTGGAGGCTGGTCGTTCGCAGGCAGCAGCAGTGCCGGCTTAGCCCACCAGGGACCGCCACGCTCCTCTACCGGAGAGGCAGTGCGGGACGGACCAGCCTGACCTCTTCGGATCCCGCCTCCGCCCCACGTCGATTGGGTGGCCCTTGCCGTCAGCACGCGCCGATTGGCCTGCGGCTGAGCGGTGGCGCTGCTGGGTTTAGCCGCCTGAAGGCAGGCGGGTGAGCGGCGCAGGGGCGCCAGGAGATTACGCCCCCGCCGCGCGCGCTCGTGGGCGGGGCCTCTCTGCCACGCCCCTTTAGCCGTGGGAGGAGCCGAGCTCTCGCTCGTCTGCGCCCGCGTGGGCTGGGGGAGAATTTCTTCGGGAGCAGCTTCTCCCCGCGCGCGCAAAGGGCAACCGGGTCGGGGCCGCCGGGCAGGGCTGGGGAACAGCCGCAGCCGCACCCCCCCTCCGTGAGGGCCCAGGGTCTCCGGCCCCTGAGGTTGGAGTCGCAGCGGCTTGCGCCTGCACGCGTATACACGTGTGCATCTGGGTGCGCGCGCGCGCGCGGCGGCAGAGGAGAGGCCGAGGCCGAGGCCGGTGCTGCGATGGATAGCCCTGATTTGGCCCCGGAAAGCAGCTCCTTCCGGCGGCGGGCCGTTGGCAAGAGAGCCCTGTCCCCAAGGCCGGCTCTGGTGCAGCCGCACAGAAGGCCTGCCGTCGCTCTTGGACGCGGCCAGCAGTGGGTGATGCTGGATTCCTCCCCAAACGCCGCCGGGCCGACGGAAGCTGCCAGTCGTGCCGGGCGAGCAGGCGCTGGGGCTTCGTAGCAGGAGGGATGTCGCCGAGCACCGCCTTACCCTGCCGCTCCTGAGCCGCCGCCGCCGCCGCCGCCTCCCTCCCGCTCCCTCCCAGCCTGCCTGCCTGCCTGCCTGCCTGAGCTTTTCTTTCTCCTTGTTCCAGGCCACCGAGTCGCTGAAGAAGCAGCCGGCGTTGGGAACGCTGCCTGGGCCCTCCGGAAGGAAGCGGCTGCAAGAGCCACCTTCTCCCGCTGCTGCTTCTCAATTTAGCTGCCAGCCTGGAACATGCAGGACTGTAAGGCAGCCGTCTAGCGGCCCACTGCCGGCCGGCCCTGGGGCTCCTCTCCCTGCCCCCCCCCCCAGGGGCCCTGGCAGGCCTCTGGGCTTCCTCTTGACTCTGGCTCGCTGGCAGAGCGGGATGGTTGGCCACCCGGTCTGGAATGTCGTCCTGGACGACCACCCTTGAGGGCGCAGCAGTGACAGCTCCCAGGTTCTTTGTTGGCTCCCGAGATGACGAGGTGGACTTCCTGGGATCAGACCTGAAGATGGCCGAGATTGATTTCTTCGAGGACGAGGAGGAGGGGGAGGAGGAGTCGGTAAGTAACATGGCCCTGGTTTGTGTGTGTGTTTGGGAGATGCAAAGGTGTGATCAGGAACCAGAAGGGGGGGGAATCCTCATGGCTTTCTCCTCCTGTCACTGTCCCCCATGCAGGCCTTTGCAGCCGGGCACCCTTCTTGCTTTCGCTTTGGGGCAGGCAGGAGGGGTGCCAGCCAGGGTTTGGAATAGCTGGCCAAGGGAGCGAAGGGGGGCTGCCTTTTGCCCTAGGGAGGCAGGCAGCCTGCCTTCTCCTGAGTAATTGCCCGGACTCCTGGCTGGGGGCGGAGTCATCCCACCATCTGGAGCTGCTGCCTGCTGTGATTGTACCTGCCGCCGCCGCCGCCACCGCCTTAACCGCACCTGGCTCACGCGATGCAGGTTTCCAGGCCATCTCTGACTTTATTGTGCAACATCCCGCTAACGCTAGAGAGCAGCTCTTGCTCCTTAGTCCTGCCTTGAGTCTCCCCGCCCCCCCGGACTGTGGAAGAAGAAACTCGCAGGCCTGGCTTACCGAGGGGTGTCTGCTGCTGCCCACCCCTTGCCGAGTGAGAGCGGCTTGTTTCCTGGGGTGGACCCACCCTGCTGTCTGCCTGACTTGGGGCCAACGTGTCGGCATCTCCTTCAGTCTCCAGAGCAGCAGATCGTGGTTGGGATTTGCGCCATGACCAAAAAGTCCAAATCGAAACCCATGACGCAGATCTTGGAGCGCCTGTGCAAGTTTGAGTACATCACAGTGGTGATCATGGGGGAGGATGTCATCCTGAACGAGCCCGTGGAGAACTGGCCGCCATGTGACTGTCTCATCTCCTTCCACTCCAAAGGTAAGGGCGCCACCGCCACCACCTCGGACTGCTTTGCCTCGCCTGCCCTGACAGCGGCTCCTCCTCCTCCTCCGCCTTTGCTGTCTTCCAGGGTTTCCATTGGACAAGGCCGTTGCTTACGCCAAGCTCCGCAGTCCTTTTCTGATTAATGACCTCGACATGCAGTATTACATCCAGGACAGGTAGGGTACAGTTGGGCCCCCTGCCTGCCGTGCTGGCAGCTGCCCCTTCCCAGGGCTGGCTGTGTGTCAGGGGCAGCGCGCCGGCCAATCTATTGGGGATGAACTCGCCCCCAAATTCCGCTGCCCGCCCCACCAGTGTTAGTGCGTGGGTCCTCCGCCCCTCCTCCACTTTCAGCGTGCGCCGTGTCACCCTCGTCTGTCCCGTTGCTCTGCCACCACTCTGGGGCAGGAGGCTCTTGCAAGCTGAATCTCTCGACTCCCAGCATTTTCTCCACTCACTGGTCCCTCTAGAAGAAGCGGGACGGAGCAGGAGGCTGTCAGCCCTCCCCATTCTCTGGGCACAGTGGCCTGGCAGGTGGTGGGGGGGGGGGTGCAGCAGTGCTTGCCCACTGCCTGAGAGGAGTGGTTCAGCCAGCCTCAGGACTGGGCCGCTTCTGCTCCAGGTCTCGGTTCAGACTGGGAGGCTGTGGCTGGCGCTTGAGGACTGAGCAGGACATCTGGTGTATGTGTGTGTGTGTGTGTGTGTGTGTGTGTGTGTGTGTGTGGGGGGGGGGGGGCAGCGGGCAGGACAGCCAGGATGAAATAGGCGTATGCAAAACAAGCAGATCTGCACCCCTTTGGTGTCCTTGGTTTAGGGTGCTGGGTTGGGAGACAGAGTCTGACTCCCAGTGGCTCTTCTGTTGGGAGAGCCTTTCTTTGGGAAGCCAGCGGAGCTGAAGATCCAAGGAGAGCCGGCGGGGCGGGGCTTTCCTTGCCCCTCCATAGCCAAGGGGGACCTGCAGTGCTGTGATAGAGGGAAGCAGGCAGACTAGCGGAGTAGGGGAGGCCAGTTCCATGGGCCCCTCCTGGTGGCAGCCCTGCCTGCTGTGCTGGTGCTCTGTGTCCTCTGCAGGCGGGAGGTGTACCGGATCCTGCAGGAGGAGGGAATAGACCTGCCCCGCTACGCTGTGCTCAACCGAGATCCTGACAAGCCAGATGGTGAGGAGGGGCCTGCCAGGGGGCCGGGGCGGGGCTGCCCATGTGGCTCGGAGGTGGCGATCGCAGGGGTGGTGTTGAGGCGGAGCACCCTGCCAGGACTTCTCCTGCAGCAGTCCTGTGATGTCATCAGTGATGTCGTCAGCAGGCGCACTCGGGTGGCGCCTCTGAAACGTTTCCAAAGGGTCTGAGTTCCACAGGAAACCAACGGTGAGGTCTGCCTGGGGGTCTGCGCTCCTGTCTGCCTGGCCCTCGGATGCAGATGGGTTAGTGTTGGAGCCTCTTTGGGGGTTTTGCACCTCTCCTCCATTGTCAGTTGTCCTGAGATGTTTGGCGGTTGGGATGAAGCGAGCTACACCTGTCAAGGGAGCACCCTACGCTTCAGAATAGGAAGAAGGGGCTGGGGAAGGAGGTGTTCTCGTGAAGACATTTCGCCTGGGGTTTTTCTGCTTCGCCTCTGGACACCGTGGCTGTGGGGACGTGCAGTGATTCTCCTGCACCCGTGCCGCCAGGCCCAGCTCTTCTGGTCTTGCGACTGCAGCCTCAGGGCAGGCAGGCAGTGAGCAGGGTGGTGGCCCTCTCCCTCCCTCCCTCCCTCCCTCCCTCCCTCCCTCCCTCTCATCCGTTGCCCTCCTTGAGCAGCACTTGTGTCCCAGCCTCTTGGTCCTGTGGGGAGGGGCTGGGCGTCCCCTGACACAGCCATGCTTTTGCTGCAGAGTGCAACCTTGTGGAGGGGGAGGATCATGTGGAGGTGAATGGGGCTGTCTTCCCCAAGCCTTTTGTGGAGAAGCCCGTCAGTGCCGAGGACCACAATGTCTACATCTACTATCCCACCTCAGCTGGCGGGGGCAGCCAACGCCTCTTTCGCAAGGTGAGGTGGGGGAAGAAGCTGGGATACTGGCTGGATCAGGCCTCTAGGGAGGAGCAGGTCAGCTGGGCAAGAGGTTTGTTTCCGTCGCCTCGTGTTCTGGGGCAGCTGGAGGCCCTCTGGCTCTGCGAAGTCTTCAGTGGCTGGCTGCGCCTGCAGCACAGAGGCGATGCGTTCTCATTTCTCCCCCTGTGAGCTCTGCGATCCATTCTTCTACGTGGGGGGGGGGCTTAAGGGGCCACACGGCAAGGGATTTGTGGGGGGGACTTCCTCCTCTCGGAAACGTGAGAGAGCCTGAGTGTGCACTCTAGAAGCAGGGGCGGCTCCTCCTAGGAGGCCTGTGGGTACGTATTGGGGATGCCTGCCTGGCTCCGCTGCCCCCCCGGTCCCATGGGGCGTCACGCGGCGTCCCCCTGCTGCTGGACCTCCTTCCCAGCAGGGCCCAATTGGGAGACTTTCAGGGAGGCCTCCGTTGTGGAGCCCCCACATGTTGCTGCTCTAGCACTTGGTCAGCTCTCCTAACCAGGAACTAGTGAAGGTGCCCAGCCAGGAAAGCCAACTAGGAACTGGGCGGCAGCAGCAGGCGGCACGGTCCTACCCTGCTGCCCACGGTGGTGGCTGCGGAGGGCACCTCGAAGGAAGCGTCGTGGTGTTTGGCTGCTGCCTGGGTCCTGGGCGTGCACTTTCCAAGAATGGGGGGGGGGGAGTGAACCCACCAGTATCCAGAAAGGCTTTAAGGCAGAGGTTCCCAAACTCCTGGGAAGAGCCTCCGCTGCTGCCCTGAGTGGCAATGGGGCCTTCCCAGGGGTAGCGCCACTGCGTCCAGGATCGGCTGCTGCCGCCGGGGGCGAAAACGGGCTCTTTTTGCCCCCGGCCCCAAAGTGCTGGGGATGGGGCACAAAGTGTCTACGGGCGGGCGGGCAGGCAGGTAGGTCTGTGTGTGAGGGAGTATCTGGGCCTTGAGCCATCTTGCCTTGGCAAGTCAGAGCTGTGCCCGGAAGATGAAAAGACGGCCAAGTCATGTGCCCCCCTGTCAAGGGAAAGAAGGACACCGTCTCTTTAAGAAGCCATCCAGTTTGTCCCTTAAGGGCTCCCGTAGGAGGCAGAGGGGGGAGATGTAAGAGAGGCGTGGTCTGGCTGAGAGGATGGAATACTCTGAAGAGAAAAAAGCGGAGGGAGGAAAGGAAAACCGGCTCTTTTAGGACATGTCCCTTTTTATTCCTCCCACATGTTTTGCATGTTTTTTAATCCCTGAACTGGCAACCAATGGTTGAAAGAAAACAGTGGTCCAGTGACTTTGGAGGGTGTGAAGGGGGTTCCCATAAGCCAGGTGCATTGAAAGAGCCCACAGGAAAGAGCCCCTCTCTTACTAGAGTACAATCAGTAACGGGGGGGGGCATCCTTGACACCCCCCAGCCCCTGAATTCAGAACCCGTCATTTTTTCATTGCTTTAAAAGAGTCTAAAACCAGTTTGCAGCGCGTCCTAGAGACACCACGTAAAAGACGGCACTTTTCAAGCCGTGAACGGTTTTCCGCAGGTAGAAATGTTCGAATGAGATGGAAGTCCTTGGCGGGCAGCCCTGCCCTTGTCTTGCCCCGCTTCTGCCGGAGAGAGTTCCGGGCAGCAGCGGAGACGGTTCTCGGGGTGGGCACTGACTGCACCCTTGCTGAGGCCCAGCGGGACTCTTTGGCTCTGAAGGGCTGGCAGGCAGGCAGGCGCCCCTTGGCGTGGGTGGGTGTGGGAGAGGCCCACGAGTGGCCTCCATGCTGGCCGCCCGCCCGCCCGCCTGCAGTTTGCCTGTGGGCCTCTCCGCCCCTGCGCTGAGTTTTCTGCCTCTTTCAGATTGGGAGTCGGAGCAGCGTCTACTCTCCTGAGAGCAGCGTCAGGAAAACAGGATCATACATCTATGAGGAGTTCATGCCTACGGATGGCACAGATGTCAAGGTAGAGAGGGAGGGAGGGAATGGGAGGTAACGAAGGAAACCCTGCGGAGAAAGGGAAAGATCCAGTTGGATGGTGGAGGGTTTGGGGAGAGCTGCCCTGGACTCAGCTACGGCACCTCTTGGCTTCTGGGGCTCAGGTCTATACAGTTGGCCCCGACTACGCCCATGCGGAAGCCCGGAAGTCCCCTGCTCTCGACGGAAAGGTTGAACGGGACAGCGAAGGGAAAGAGATTCGCTATCCGGTGATGCTAACAGCCATGGAGAAGCTGGTAGCCAGAAAAGTCTGTGTGGCCTTCAAGGTGGGCGTCTCTCTCTCCTCCCCCCCTCCCCCGCAAAGGCGTCCTGGGGCAGTTTGCTTTGCCGCAAGCTTTCCCCCAAGGCTCACTCCCTCTCAGGTGGACCCACCCAGAGTGTGGGGCTCTTTGGACCCACCTGGCTCCCCCCCCCCCCGTGCTGCCAGCACGCTCTGTCTGGGGACGTCCGAGGGAGAGAGCTTCTGGAGCCCTTTGCGTCGCTTCCCATAACTTTGCGTTGGCGCTGGCTTGCAGAGGACTCTTTGTGCTCCCAGAGCCTCTGTCTTTTCCGATGACGTGGCTCCAAGGTTGGGAGTGTGCCGCCCAGGTGGGCCTGAGTCTGTCTGCTCGCGGCCCTGGTGCACGTTGCTGCTGCCGCCTGTTGGAAAACCCGGTGCCCCCTTTTGCCTCCTGCAGCAGACGGTCTGCGGCTTTGACCTCTTGAGGGCCAACGGGCACTCGTTCGTCTGTGACGTCAACGGCTTCAGCTTCGTGAAGAACTCCATGAAGTACTATGACGACTGTGCCAAGATCCTTGGGTGCGTGGTGCTGCCGGCCGCTGCCGGAGTGTCCAGGCCGAGGCTGTTGCCGGAGGAACGTGCTGTCTGGTGGGCCGGGGCCCCTTTCCAGGGCACCGGCAACCCCAAGCAAGCCTGCCTCGCCCTGGCTTCTGAGGGTGGAAGATGCGGGGATCCTGACTGGGTCTGCATTCTTTTCTGTCCCTTCACCAGGAACATCATCATGCGTGAGCTGGCCCCCCAGTTCCAAATCCCCTGGTCCATCCCCACCGAGGCAGAGGACATCCCTATTGTGCCCACGACATCCGGGACAATGCGAGTACCACTGGGCCTTGCGCTGTTGGGCTGGGGGTTCCTGCGCAGCATTCCGAGCTCCCACTGCCAGGAGAGGGGGGGGGCTACTGTGAGACCTGAAGTGTTGTTTGGAATGGGTTTTGCCACCGTATGTTCAATGACCCATGTAGAAGACTCTGCTGGGGATGGAAGTATGGGGCTGACGGAGGTGGTGTCCCCAGGGCAGACCGTGGACTGTGTAGGTGGCACCTTCTGACGTTGCGCCTTGGCTGCTTTTCCTGTAGGATGGAGCTGCGCTGTGTGATTGCAGTGATACGGCATGGCGATCGCACCCCCAAGCAGAAGATGAAGATGGAGGTGAAGCACCCCAGGTAGCCAGCGGAGAGTTGGGGGCCAGGAGGGGAGAAGCCCTCTGGGCTTGGAGGGCCTCGGGCGGCCTTCCCTTACTTGAGAACCTTTCCGGCTGCACCACTATCGTCACTAGGGGGCGCGTCACCCTGGAGTGGGGGCGGGCACGCCACCCCTGCCCTGGGATGACACTTACCCCCGCTGCTGCAGAGCGTCCTCAGAAACGGTCTGCGCATGCACGAAAAAGCTAACAAATGACGCGTCGACGCATTGGGCCTTCTCAGAAGGCCCCGGGCCGCCGGACAGGGCAGACGCTCCGAGGTCTTCTTCGAGCGTCGCCCCCCGGCGGCCCGCCCCGCTACAGTGACGCGCCTGCCGTTGCTGCTCTGCCTTTGGAGGTCACGCGCTCTGTGGCGGTCTTGACCCTGCCTGTGCCTGGTTTTGCTTCTGCAGGTTCTTTGTCTTGTTTGAGAAATACGAGGGCTACAAGACTGGGAAGCTGAAGCTGAAGAAACCGGAGCAGCTTCAGGTGAGAAGAGATTCTCCCGGGCGGGCGGGGCTCTTCTTTGGCCCTCTCGGCCTGTGTTTTGCCAGGAGGTCTGGCTCTAGGGCTGCTGGCCTGCCACTGCCCTGCCAGGAAGGAGGGCTTTCCATCCCAGGCGCCTTTGTGTGTGAGGGAGGAAGCTGCCCTTGTGTGGCTGCTGGCCAAGGGGTCTCGGACCGCGTGCCTCCCTCTCCTGTGAGGGTCAGGATGAGGCCAGGCACGACGGGGCACCTGCAGCTTCTCCTTGCTGCCCTCTTTCCCCTGCCAGGAGGTACTCGACATTGCCCGCCTGCTGGTGCTGGAGCAGGGAGCTCAGGAGGACTGCGAGGCAGAGGAGCGGAAGTCCAAACTGGAGCAGCTCAAGACCGTTCTGGAGATGTGAGAAGGCGGGGGAGGTGGGGGCTGGAGGCTTCATGGGGAGGGCAAGGCCTGGCAGCCCCACCAGCAGTTCCATCTCAAAGCCCTTTGGTGCCCAGCTGTGCAGGGTACCAAGTGACTCTCCTGCCCTCAGAGACCTCCTGGGTGCTGGGCATCAGGCCTTGGTTGGCAGCAGCCTGTGACGTGTGCCAGCCAAAGAGATACGCGCCGGGGGGGGGGGGCTGGCTGGCTGGCTTGCCTGCCTGCCTGCCTGCCTGCAGTTCAGGTCTTGGGGCCTCCTTTGTGCCAACAGTCACGCGGGCATGCGCTTCCTTTTTCTCATGGCAGGTATGGGCACTTCTCTGGCATTAACCGCAAGGTGCAGCTGACCTACCTGCCCCACGGACGCCCCAAAGTGTCCAGCGAAGACGAAGGCATGTGTCTGGCTGGAAAGAGGGTGGTCCCCAAGCCTGTGAGCAGCAGGCACTTGGCCACTGCCTTGCCATGGATGGGCTGCCCCTGATGCCAACATGGCGTCCTCCAAATACCTGCCCCTCTACCATGTCAGTGTCATGGTGGGAGAGGGGACTGCTTGGCACAACGTGGCATAGTGGCTGGGAGCCTAAACTGGCCAGGTCCCAGCCGAAATTCCAGGGGGCACTCCAAGGCCTTCCTGGAGCAGTGGACGGCTGCAGTGCTTTCATTCTCTGGCTTTCTAAGATGGCGGCGATGAGGCAGACATTCCCTCAGGGCAGCTGAGAGAAGGGGCCAAGTACTTGGGGACACGAGTGCTCCATGGACACCCCCCCCCCCCGGGTCTTGGCCCCAAGTGGAATGGGGCTCTCTCCGGTGTCTCTTCTTCCCCTTCCTCCGAGTCGGTTTCACAGCAGCTGCCATCTCCCTCCCTCCCTAGTCCCTGGCTTTGGGGGTGGGCAGAGCTGGGCTTTGTGGGGCAGGGGCACACTGGGCTGTGCTAGTGTGCCTCTCTGCACGTCCGTGGGGTGGCTGCATTTGGAATTCTATGTCTGCACCGCTCTGCTTGTCACACCTCAAGAAGGAGCTGGAAAAGGTGCGGGGGGGGGGGGGAGAGCCAGCATGATCGGAGGGCTGGATCTCCTTCCTGACGAGGAAGCGCTCCAACATTTGGGGCTTTTGAGTGTGGAAGAAAGGCAGCGAAGGGGGTTGGGGTACGATGGAGACCTAAGAACCCTGGCCCAGAGGGGGGGGGAGTGGATAGAGAGTCTCCCAAGACTAGAACCAGGCTGGATCGTCCAGTGAAGCGGAGTGGCAGCAGATTCGGGGTGGGCCGAAGGAGGGGACCTTCCTCCTCACACAGCCCCCCCCCCCCCCCGTGAGGCAGGCAGGCCCGTGTGGGGCTGGCCAGCCACTAGCGTGGGTGGCCTTCAGAAAGCGTGGGCCGAGCCCTGGAGCACCCAGGCATGACGGCCGCACACTCCCGCTGGGCTCTGGCTGGGAACCCCAGTTTTGCAGGGGAGCGGTGGTGGGAGGGAGAGGGGTTGTGCCCTCACCTCCCGCCTCCTTGTGGGCTTCTGGCGGTGTGAGGCTAGATGGGGGCCCCATGGGCCTGATGCCGCAGAGCTCTTCTCAGGAGGAAGGTGGGATATAAAAGGCAGGAAGAGGCACCTGGGCCTGACTCTGTCCTCTGCCTGCAGACGCTCGCAAGGAGGCCTCGCCGTCGCTGCTGCTGGTGCTGAAGTGGGGGGGTGAGCTGACGCCGGCCGGCAGAGTGCAGGCTGAGGAACTGGGCAGGGCCTTCCGCTGCATGTACCCAGGGGGTCAAGGTGAGACCGGGGGGGGAGCAGTCTTGACTTTACTAGCTGGGGCCAGGAGAGGGGCGCGCAGCCTCCATGTTCAGGGGGGTGGTTCTCTGTGACCCCCCCCCCGGCAGCCAGTCCTTTCCCGTGGCTCAGTAGGGACTTCCTTGCCTTTGAGTCTTGATATA
This sequence comes from Plestiodon gilberti rubricaudatus, assembly GCA_026170595.1. NCBI lineage: Eukaryota > Metazoa > Chordata > Lepidosauria > Squamata > Scincidae > Plestiodon > Plestiodon gilberti. The sequence continues at coordinate 213,624 of JANXHW010000007.1, read as the reverse complement.
CGACCTCTGTGCTCCCTCCTGGAGGCTTTTGTGGCCTGTAGCGTCTTTGCCTCCTCTGTTGTGGCTGGAAGGGCAACGGGGGGAGCGGGTGGCAGTCGCCGAAGCTGTCTGCTGCCTTTGAGGGGCACCCCACAAGATTCCCTCCTGTGCCCCCCCGCTCTGTCCATCTTCCCCCCCCCCCCCCCGGCACTGGCATTGTGCTGGCTGCTGGGGGCACTTGGAGCCGTTCCACTCGCGTAGGGATGAGAGACTGTGCTAAAGCAGCTCCTGGGCCTGAGGGATTCCTTGCGAGGTGGAAAGATAGTTGTTACTTTATAAGAAAGAGCCACCCCCTTTTTTAAAAATGGCATTGCCCTTCAGCATGCGTTGCTGGGGTGGGTTACAAAAACAAGATGGGCCTCGTGCGAGAATCGGGAGATCCTCTCCTGCGAGAGACACGCGGTCCCACAGCACAGCAGCTCATCGGAAGCAGCTGAAGCCTGGGGGGGGGGGCTGTCGTTGGCTGCGTTCCAAGGCGCTGGCGCTGAAGTGCAGGGGTGTGCTCGGATTGGACCCTCGATCCCAGTGTCCTGCCTCTCCTCCACCTTCCACCCCACCCCCGCCTGCTTTCGGGCTTCTCCCACCCCAGGCAGGCCTCAGTTGGCACTGACGGAGGTCTTCTCCCCCCCCCCCCCCCCAGGGGACTACGCTGGCTTCCCAGGCTGCGGCCTCCTTCGCCTGCACAGCACCTACCGCCATGATCTCAAGATCTATGCTTCAGACGAGGGCAGAGTCCAGATGACGGCAGCAGCGTTTGCAAAGGTGCCTTCTCCTCCTCCTCCAGGGCCAGTGGGCAGTCTGCCATGAGAGGCCAGCTTCTGTCTGGAGGGACTGCTGCAGCAGCAGCAGCAGCAGCATCCCGTTGGCATGTGGCGGCCTGGGGCAGCTGAACCATGGCCGGCAGTGCAGCAGCAGCAGCCGCCTGCCCAGAGCTGCTGTGGGGGGTCCTAGGGCTGGGCTCCAGGAGAACGTCCGTGGGCTCTCCTGGAATCTCCCCCCCCCCCATCCAGGCCTTTCCCCGGTCCAGAGCTGCTGCTGCTGCCACCTCTCCCGTGCTCTGCTGCAGGGCCTCCTCGCTCTGGAGGGGGAGCTGACCCCCATCCTGGTGCAGATGGTGAAAAGCGCCAACATGAACGGCCTTCTGGACAGCGACAGCGACTCTCTGAGCAGCTGCCAGCACCGGGTGAAAGCTCGCCTGCGGGAGATCATGCAGAAGGACGCCGCCTTCTCTGGAGAGGACTACAAGAAGGTGGTGGGCAGGAGGCAGGGTGTTGCATCTAGAAGCTTGGAGGCACCCGGAGGGGTGTAGGGGGGGAGAGGGGCATGTGGGCTGCTGTGGATGGGGGGCAGCCTGCAGAGGACCCCAGTGTGAGGGGGGGTGTCTTTGCAGATGCCTGGGGCCTAAGAGGTGCCCAAACGTTCTTCCTGACCCTCTGCTCTGTCGTTGGCCTCCAGCTGGCACCCACAGGGAGCGTCTCGCTGGTCAAGTCCATGGGCTTAATCCAGAACCCCGTGGAGATCTGTGACCAGGTCTTTGACCTGATTAAGCGGCTCACTTCCCAGATCCAGAAGCGGCTGGAGGATCCGAAATCCGCAGGTGAGGTGTGGCATGGCGGTGGGGTGGGGGCCCTGACTGTGTCCCCCGGGGGGTGACCCTCTGCGTGTGGCTTCCTCAGACTTGCAGCTGTACCACGGGGAGACACTGGAGCTGATGCTGCAGCGCTGGAGGAAGCTGGAGCAAGACTTCCGGTTGAAGAACCGGCGGTACGATATCAGCAAGATTCCCGACATCTACGACTGCGTCAAGTACGACGTGCAGCACAACACGGCCCTGCAGCTGGAGGGCGCTGCCGAGCTCTTCCGGCTGTCCAAGGCTCTGGCTGACGTCGTCATCCCCCAGGTAAGTATGGCCTGCGGTGAGGGGGCCGTGGGCAGGGCTCTCTCTCTGCAGGGAGCGGCAGGTCTGGGCACCTGGGCTCAGGGCAAGCCTGTGCCTTTGTGCCCACCTGGTGCCCCCCCCCGCCCCTGCAGGAGTACGGCATTAACAAACAAGAGAAGCTGGAGATCGCGGTGGGCTTCTGTCTGCCTCTCATCCGGAAGATCCAGCTGGACCTGCAGAGGACACATGAGGATGAGTCTGTCAACAAACTGCATCCCCTGTAAGGCCCCTGCCCAAGGCAGTTGATTCTGGGGGGAGGGGGGTCTCAGTGGAGCAGTGTATGCATGGGGGAGGGGCGTTCTCCTGCCCCTCTTAGTTGTGGGGCTCTCAGGAGGTCCCTGGTGCTGGCTATCCTTCAGAGAGCGCGGCCTGGGCTGCCCTCCTCTCCTGTCCTCAGAAGTCCTCTCTTCTTGGCCTGGCCATTCAGGGCTGACTCCCAGCCTCCACTCTGCTGGGGGGGGGGGCACCGTCAGCTCCCCTTGAGGCCAGTTTCCCACATTTCTACCCTGCTTTTCTGCTCCAAGGCACCTGACAACCTGCGGAAAGCAATAGGAACAGCCCACATTAGTGCACCGTTGCTTCTCGGCCTCGGGCAGCTGCCTGCGCTTTGGGGTCTGTCACTTGCTGCCCCGATCCCCAGGACCTGTGAACCTGGCCTGCCCCAGAATGGGTCCAAGCGAGGACTTGGCCAGAGGGCTGGTGTGCTGCCTTTTGAGCATGGGGAGTGGCCGGCCACCCTCCCTGTGCCTGGCACTGCTTCCGACTGACTGCCTGGCTGGCTTTCAGGTACTCGAGGGGGGTGCTGTCTCCGGGGCGCCATGTCCGGACACGCCTGTACTTCACCAGCGAGAGTCACGTCCACTCCCTGCTCAGCATCTTCCGCTACGGGGGCCTCCTGGACGTAAGTGAGGCTTTCTCGGCGGCGGTGGCCATTCGTGTTGCCATTCCTTGGCCTGCATCTCCCTGGAGTGTGGGGAGGATGAAGTATGTCGGAAAGGGCCCCAAGCGTAGGGGACTCTTTGGCCCTGCTAGCCAGGGAAGCTGGTCCCCCACCCCCATTGGCTACAGAGTCCATCCTGTGCCGATCCTCTTTAGACCACGTCATGGGATTGTGAGGCAGAGGGGAGAGAGAGCTGGGCTCTGGGGGGGGGGCTGCCCCTTGTCTTCTGCCACGGGCCTGCCACTTCTGGGCTGGTCACCTCCTTCCCCCCCCCCCGCCGCCTTTTGCATACCAGGAATCTAAAGACCCTCAGTGGAAGAGGGCCATGGACTACATCGGTGCCATTTCAGAACTGAACTACATGACGCAGATAGTGATCATGCTCTACGAGGACAACAACAAGGTGAGGAGTGGGGGCAGGAGCTGGAGGCAGAGGCTGCGCCTGTCTTCCCTTGACTTGCTGACTTGCTGGCTGCCTTGGCAGGACCCCTCGTCTGAGGAGAGGTTCCATGTGGAGCTGCATTTCAGCCCAGGGGTGAAGGGCTGTGAGGAGGACGACAGCAGTGCCCCGGCAGGCTTTGGGTTCCGCCCGGCATCAGCAGAGGTAGGTCTGCTGTCCCTTGACTGGGAAGCCGCCCGCCCACCCGCCCGCTGTGAAGAAGGGTTGCTTTCTGCCAGGCAGGTCCCCAAGGTGCCTGGAGCAGTCACAGCGCCAGAGGGTGTGGTGGTGGAGGCCTCCCTGGTCCCTCCTGAGTAGCCACCTCCTGCAGGGAAGGGGCCGTGAAATGGCACCTGGTGGCGCTGTCCTTGAAGGGTGGCAGCAGTGGCAGGCGAGGCTGGTGGCTGGTCCTTGTCTTTCAGAAGGAAGCCAAGAAGCCACCGGAGCAAGGGAGCCTGGGAGATTTGGCCAAGGCCATCGACGAGGTGGACCAGGCCCCTCACCTGTCCTCGGAGCCCGTCTACATTCAGCGCCGGTCACCTTTGATCCGGAACCGCAAGACTGGCTCCATGGAGGTAGTCCCATGGGAGGGGCAAATGGGGGTGCGCGGAGTGGGGGGGACAGGCTGAAGCTTCCTGGCTCCCAAACCACCCTCGGCCTTGGAGTGTCCGGGCAGAGAGGTCCTTTTTCTGCCACTGGTCTCCGGAGGAGAGTCTTTGTTTGGGCCCTGGCTGCAGAGCTTCTGCTCCCCTCTTGGCTGAGGGCCCATGTGCCCCTCCCTCTCCTTAGGCTTGGAGGACCACTGGCCAGCTGGTGGCTTGTTTTGTGCAGGTGCTGTCGGAGTCGTCGTCCAAGTCTGGTGGATATCGCCTCTTCTCCTACTCCAGGCACTCCTCAGAAGTCAAGCAGAGTGGTTTAGGTACAAGCCCTGTCTGTCTGTCTGCTTCCAGTTCCACCTGTGCCTGGGTGAGGAGGCATCTTTTCCATACAGGCTCAGGGCGCTCCTGGGCCTTTGGCACTTCCTTTCAGGCCCTTTTCCGGGGAAGGAAACCTCGCAACAGGCCAGTGGGTGCAGGCGCCCGCAGGCTCCCTTTCGAGAGGGACGCCGCCTGTCCCTTGCCTCCTTCGGGGGCAAACCTGGGGAAGCTTTTCCAAGCCCCAGAGGCCGGCCGACCGGCCGACTTTGCTCTTTAGCTGCTCTTCAATCTGCATTGGCCCGCGCTGCTGCACAACAAAGCTGGAGGTCGGCCGCGTCCTGGCGGATGTGGGCACGCAGCAGCCACCGGGCAGAGAGGACGATGCCATTGCACTGGCCAGCCAGCTGTTTGTCGCGGGCCCTGAGAAGGGCTTTCTCGCCGCTGACAAAGTAGGACAGACACAATTGATAAAGTGGAAGCTTCAGCGCAGCAGCACGACCGTGGGGAGTCCCTCTGAGGCGGGGGGGGGTCTCCAGGAGGAGAGCAGGGAGGGGGCTGAAAGGGCCCTCCCTCCTTGGGAGCTAGTGCCAGTGCAGAGGCTGGTGGAGCCTCCGTGGGAGTCGGGTACTGGAGCAGGACCTCCTGCCTGGGGAGAGGCTGCAGCTCGTTCCTAACCGGGTGGGTGGGGGCAAGCATGGCTGACCTGATGTGGCTTGCGTCAGGGTGGGCGGAGCGGTGGGTTCGGGGTGCCCTTCACTCCAAGTCAGCCACATTGATCTGCTTCCCGCTCGCTGGAGATCATCCACCTTCTTCTGTGCTCCGCACACCGTTTCCGCAAACCCAGAAGCCTTGTGCTTCCGGTTCCCTTTGGTGCTGCCCTTCCCGGGTTGTGCCAGGAGCATGGGGCGGGGCTCGTTCTTTTCCCCATGTGTCGTGGCAGAGGCTGTGTCGGGTCGCACCGCCTCTGCCTGTAGCACTTGAGAAACAGTAGAGAAGGTTCTCTTCCCCCCCCCCACCCCCAAACCTACTGAGGTGGGGGGAGCCCCTCTTTGGGAGGAAATCGAGCAAAGTTTTCCAGACAGTTCTGCTGACCCCTGTGCTGGGGGTGGGGCTGGGAGGGCAGGGGGATGTTCTGAAGGCGGCAGCAAGGGGGAGAGGGGTCTCCCAGGCGGAGCCTTTTCTCTTCCCAACATGTGAGAGAAATCCTGGCGACCGCCCCAGAGGAAGGCTGGAGGCGCTGGGCCTGGGCTGTTGGTCAAGGGTGACCAGCCGGGTTTTCTCTGGCCCCGTCGCTGGAGGGACTGCTCAGGGTCAGCGTCTGCTTGGTCGGCGGGAGCCTCCCCCCTAGGCAGGAGTGGGGTCGCCCTGGGGAAAGGGCCCCGTCAAGAGCCCTGCTGGTCTCCCAGCCCACATGTGCCAGTGAGGGGAGCAAAGGTCCGAAGCTCAGCGGGGGGGGGGGGCCTTGGAGTGGCCCCCTCCCTCCTGCCACAGGCCTGGTGCTGTGAATGGCTGCGGTGACCATCCTGCCGCTCTCTTGGTTGGTCTTGTTTGGTGGCTGTGGTGGAGCTTGTGGTGGCGGCTTTTACACTGACTGTGGTCCTGGGGCCCTCAGAGTTTGGTGCTGAGGACATGAGGGCAGATGTCCACGTTTCCAAGGGCACGTCTCTGGGTGGCTTGCTTGATTGCCCAGCAGCCATTCTGCTGGGGGGGGGGGGTCATGATGACTCAGCAGAAAAGGGCCCTGCCAGCTTCTGAAAACCCCTTGGGCCTGCCGGTGGTGGGGCAGGCCACCTCTTCCTCTTCCTGTGGTGGTGTTGCTCCCTCCACCTGGGTCGTGGATCTTGAGTGCTTTTCTGCTCAGTGCTGGTGCTCAGTCCTGCTCTCAGCTTGACCAGACGTGTTCTGAGAGCCAGGCACCAGCTCCAGCCTTGGGAGAAGGCTGGGGGCCGAGCACGTCCCTCCCGATGGCCAGTGGCCGTCGGTTTGGCCAGGCAGGCCTCCTTCCCTATTCCCGCTGCCCTGTTCCTTGTCTTTCAGAGGACACCCCACCTGGTGAGAATTCGGGGTGGGCCAAGGGGTGGTGGTGCGCGGCTGGGAGTCTCCCTGGCGAGGCTCCTGCTGCCCAAGGCCGTGCTGCTTCCTCTCGCTCGCCCCCATAGCCCCGGTGCCTGGCGTGTGATGATGCTAATGGCCTCTGCTGCACCTTCGCAGGCTCACAGTGCACGGGGCTCTTCAGCACCACGGTCCTCGGGGGCTCCTCCAGCGCCCCAAACCTCCAGGACTACGCCCGCAGCCATGGGAAAAAGTTTGCCGCCTCTGGCTTTCTGTGCAAGGATGGTATGTGCAGTTCTGCAGCAGCAGCAGTGTCCATTGCTCTGGTTGGCTGAGTGTTGGGGCTCGTGGGGGGCTGTGGCCGTGGATGGAACACGAGCTCTTGTCAGACCCTGCTGGCACTGCCAGGCAGGAAGGGCAACCTGGGGGGGGGGACCTTTGGGAAGCGGCGGCAGCAGCAGCACTGCCTAGTTCTTTGAGCCCTCGTTGCTGCCGCCGCCTTGTGAAGCTGAACGCTGAGGAGCTTTGTGGCATCTCGACAACAGAGGGCTCCTGTGTGCCGCCAGTGGGTCGGAATTGGCAGTGCTGCCGCCCCCCCTCCATGTCACTTTTGCTGCTGCAGACTCCCCCGGCGGCTCCCTCCTCCAGGAACGGTTGCGTGAGGAGCCACCGCTAGCCTCTGGCCCCGGTGTTGGTGGCCTGTTTGGATCGGATTATTCTTCTGTGGGAGGTGCTCCTTGTCTTGGGCTGAGCCCTGCCCCTGGGGTGGGGGCGACGACAGGAGCCTTGGGGGGGGGACTGATGAGTGTCTTTGCCAACCAGCCCCCAGTGACTGTCCTCCCCCCAGTGCTGCTTCCAGGTCTCTGTAGGAGTCCAGGTGAAGGGCTGGCGCCCTCTGCTGGCTGCTCAGGTGTACGCAGGGCGGCTAGGAAGTCTGGCCACGTCTGTCTGGCCTGTTGAGGAGAGAGCCACCTAAGAAGGGCCGGCGGGGGGAGGCACTCCGTGGTCCTCGGTTGCCTTCCTCTTCCACCTGGGCTGAATTCACCGTGTCTCTGGGACTCTGTTTCCGAAAGGTGGAAATGCAGCGCAGGTCTGGCACATGCTTGTTTGAGGAGCAGACCCATGCTGGCGGGGGTGGGGGGGTGGGGAGCAGCAGTTGGCAGCGGCAGCAGCAGGGCCTCTCCTTCCCTGCTGGAACCTGGTTTCTCTTTGGGCTGCCTGCGGGGTTAGGCGCTTTGCAGCAGAGTGGCCGGAGGAGGGGATGCTGCCCTTCTGGTTGGAGACACCCACGAAGGCTTAGGCCAGAACTACACTGCACTGCTGCTGGCGCGGAGGCCCCTGCCCCCCGCGTGCAGAGCTGGCCGGAGGGAGTGTCTTCCCGCCTGCTGTCCCGCCTTCTTATGAAAGCGCAGCTGTGATTGGTTAAACACAAGTGCGCTCCGATTGGCCAAAAACCTTGCAGCCTCGTCTTGGTGGTCATGTCATAAAGACATGGTCTTTCTCTAACTTCAAGGACAAGTTTAATATCATTATCCCAGCAGGAGTTTGGGCTATTTTGAGTATTTCCCGCCATTCTGGTTCTCTCTCTCCTCGTCCTGTGGTTTCCTCTGGGATTAAGCCTTGAAATAAAACCTCCACGGTGATTGGAGGTAGTTCTGATTGGCATGCAGCCACTCTCCCCCCCTCTCATCCGATTGGTAGGCTGCAGTAGCTCCGCGAAGCCCGCCCCCTCAAAAGATGGGTAGGCACCATCTTTCCCGCTTTACGTACGCGGCGGCATTGCGGAGCTCACAGCTGCTCCGCTTGCTTCCCAAATGCTGTCAGAAGCTCTGCAACGCTCCGGCAGCAGTGCAGTGTAGTTCCGGCCTTAGAGGTGACTAGGTGAGGCGCGGGGTCCGTCCACGTTTGCACACGTCCAGTCAGCAGCAGGCATTTGCCAGGCAGGAGGGGGGCTGGCCAGAGCAAGGACACTACTGCGTGGCCGCCGAAGGCGCTAGCAGCTGAAGCCCTGGGGTGGAGCCTGCGCTGTGGCTGCCGCCGCCGCCGCCCCTCCCTGCCCTCCTCCTTGTTGACTCTGTGTCCCAGCTTCTTGCTGCTGCTGCTGCTGCTGCTCCTGGCGGGCCTCTGACTGGGGGCTGTTCCTCCAGGGTAGCGATTGGAGCCCTGTGAGCTTGCAGGGGGTGGGGGCCGGTGGGCAGCCAGCCAGCTGACTGAAGCGCTTGTCTCCTCTTCTTGTTTTCCCAGAGCTCTTGTCTATGCCAGCCGTTAAGCGGTTTTCTGTGTCATTTGCAAAGCATCCAACTAATGGTACGTCTGCTTCTTAACGGGTCCCTCCTCCTTCCCTCCCCCTCATCCGTGGCCTCCTATCACGGTGACTCCTTCTCGTGCCCCAGCTCTGCCTCCACGGGCGGGCATCCACCAGTCCTGCCACATGTGCCTGCCACTAACTAGCTTGCTTTGCTCTTCCCCTTTTGTGTTCTCACAGGGAGGGGGACCCCTCCCGATAGGTGCACACGCTCGCACCCAGCAACAGCACTAACGGAGGGAAGAGAAGCAGGCGCTCTTCTGTGGGGCTGGCTGGCCCTCCAACTCCTCCCCTTTCCCTCCAGGCTCAGTGGAGAGGGTCTGAAGTCATAGAATCCTAGAATGCCAGAGTTGGAAAGGGACCTTGGAGGTCACCTAGTTCAGCCCCTTGCTCCGAGCAGGCGACGACGATCAGATCCCTGGCCGGCAGCCATCCAGCCTCTGCTAGAAAAGTTGCAACAAGGGAGAGCCCACAACTGAACGAGGCTAGAGACTGCTCCAGGGCTGGGCGGCTTTTGCAGTTAGGAAAGTCTTCTTCGTGTCTAGCCTGAATCTGTGGCCTTGTAGTTTCACCCCATTGCTTCTTGTCCTGCCCTCGGGGGCCACGGAAAGCAAGCCCTCCCCTTCCTCTGCAACACCCTTCAGGTCGCTGAAGACAGCCAGCGTGTCACCCCTGATGAAACCAGGGCTGTTTAAGACTTGGTTTCCTCCCCACCTTAGACATTTGCCCTCCTCTGATCCTGTCCCTCATCAAATGTGATGCCCCAATCTGGACTCAGGCTTCCGAGCCCTTCCGTTGCCTCCCTTGGGCCCGACTGCCTGGAGCCGGGGAAGGCAGAGAGGGTCCCAGTGGGTTGCCCTCTTTCGAGGGTGGGGCTTGGAGGACACATCAGGTGACTCTGGGGGACCAGGAGGGGGCACTGCAGGCAGGGGGCTCGTTTTCAAGTTTTTTTTTTCCTTATACACAGTCCAAGAGACGTGGGAAGTGGGGGGGGGGGAATCTCCTTCCGGAAATCTTTTCTTTCATTTTTGTCAGTTAAGTACCGTATTTGCCCGAGTATAAGACTCACTTTTATCCCCTAAGGCAAGTCTTTAAAGTAGGGGGTGCGCCCTACAATCAAAGCCTAGCGTTTCTGCCTAGTGTTTTATGCAAAGCGCTTTCAAACCAAGCCTCTCTGAGTCTCTTTTCAAAAGTAAAACAGGGCTTTTTTTTCTCTCTCTTTTTTCAAACTGCAAAGCACTGTGTTTTCAAGCCTTTCCTTGCAGTTCTTAATCACTTGCTAAATGGCTGAATACCATGAGAGATCATTATCTCTCAGCAGCCTCTGGAAGCATTTGAAAAAATTAACCCTTAAGTTTCAACCCCAGGACTCTGTGGAAACTAAAATATTTATTGATCTTGCAGTTTAAAAGTTGAGAGTACAGTTTGAAAGTTGAGAGCAAGAGCTCCTGCATAGGCTTACCATATCCAAAGGGGGACAGAGTGCCTACCTTTAGGCTGCAATCCTATGCACACTTTCCTGGGAGTAAGCCCCATTGAATGCAATGGGACTTACTTCTGAGTAGATATGCATAGGATTGTGCTGTTCATTGAAATTTGGGCAGGTGCAGCTCATCATCATGGAAGGGTGCAACAAGCTACACCTGCCCAAATTCCAAAGGTTAAAAGGTAGGCACTCTGTCCCCCTTTGGATCTGGGAAGGCTACTTATACTAGGGTGCCCAGATTCGATAAGGGACAGGGTGCCTATGCCTTTAACTGTACTAAAGCTGTACTGTTCTACTAATGTGTATATTTAACAAAAGTTAAAAAAGTATTCTTTAAAAAAATAGCACCAAACTTTAAGGGTGCAACTTTAAAGGGTGCAAACTTTAAGGGGACAATACGGTATATTAATTTACATTGTGGAGGAGTTCATTTCGGAGCATTTTCTAGAAACAAAAGTGGTCTTACTCTGGTTGCTTATGTACCTGTTTATTTTCACTTGAAAGAAATCCCTCTTCTTCCGGCTGGAGGGAGAAGGGGGGAAGTGCTTTTGGTGTGCTGCTATATTACACTATGCATGCATGGCTACTCAGAAGTAAGTCCCAGTGTGTTCAGTGGGGCTTACTCCCGTGAAGCCCAAGTCGCAGCAGGGAAGGAGGTTTGCAGTGTTTCTTGCTGACTCGTCCCGCTTGTCCACTCGTCCCGGGATCCTTGCTGGAAGGGGCTGTGTGAAGCACGGGGCTTTTTTCCATCCCGCCGGGCAAATCTTTTTTTCCCCCCCCCTGCCTGACTCCCTTCACAGAGAGACTGTGTGTGTGTGTGTGTGTGTGTGTGTGTGTGTGTGTTGCTCCCACACTGGCACTTCACATAGGCTTTCTCCGTCCAGAGATCCACCCACAGCTCTTCAAAATGCCATGAACTTGGGGGTGTGTGTGTTAATTGGAGCACCAGCCTGTGGCTGAGATGGGGGCTTGTTCAAAAGCTGCAAAACAATGGAGCTGCTCAGAGCTGCTGCTGGGCTCAGCTGCCTGAATACAAAGCCGGCCGGCAGCAGGCAAAGCTCTGCAGCTGGACCCACGCCCAGCTCCTCCTCCCCCCCACTTAAAAGGAAGGGGGCAGAAGGAGAGAGGTGGGGTGGGGGTGGAGGCAGAGGCAAGGGAAGCCATAGCCTCTTGCCCTCAAGGGCGCCCTCAGGGGGTGGAGAAGCCAGCTGTGAGCAAGGGCAGCCCTGGGTGCTGCTGTGGGGGGGGGGGTTGTGCGGCAGCAGCAGGCACAACGTGTGCCTGGGGAGGTGGCAGGCGGCAGCAGCAGCAGCAGCGCATGAACTAGGGAGAGGCCTCCCGCGAGGGGCTCCTCTCCCCTTCAGGCAGGCAGGCAGGCGGGCGGAGGCCCCTCTCAATGGCACACCTGCAGGGACACAAGGAGCAGGTCCCCCCAGGGTGTTCCGTGGGGCTGCTTCCTCCCTCCCAAGCAGGCGTGTACACACGACACCGTGGCGTGGGGAATGGCTCGGTCTGCTTTTCTGGCTGTTGGGTTCGGCTCCTTTGAGGCACTTGAGTTCTGCGCCCGCTTGCTGGGAAGCACCAAGGAGTGGCTGGCAGCTGCTCGGCCCTCTGCGCACGCTGCTGGCACAAGCAGCGCAGTATGTTCGCTGCCCTCAGAAGGGCAAACCCTCGGAGGAAGCAAGCTCCCTCCCTCCCACCCCTTCCGGCTGGCAAGTGGTACCAGGATACACACAGGCACAGGAAGTCTGCCGAAGGAGGAGGAGGGACTAGGGTGGCTTTTGCCACAAAGAAAACCCTGGTGTGGTTGTGGGTGGAAATTCGCAGATGTGTGTTCTCACGGAATAACTGCACGTCTGGTGGGGGCCTGTATAAGTAATACTGAGGCAGCCTGCCTGTTTTTCCTAAGTCCAGATCTTAAAAGCTCCCCCCCCCCCCGGTGTTTCTGTCCTCATGCTATGATCTTCTTTGCCAGCTGGCACGTAGGCAGCAGGCTTCCAGGCTGCCCCTCCCCCCCCTGCACTGGTCCCAGCGCTCTTTCGTGCCCCTCTGACTGGCCGCGACCTCCCTGACTATCTTGTCTGTTGCTCAGCTGTGCCTCTCTCTCTCTCGTGTGTCGTTTGTGGCCCCCAGATGAGCTGGAAGGCTGCCATGTTACACGGCTCCTGTGCAGCTCCTCCCCCGACTTTGCCACCCTGACCCAGAGTGTCCCCCTGGAGGCCGCTGTGGCCCACCACCTCCACCTGTGCTCCTACCACCTGCGTCTTTTCAGGAACTGGCTGGTCTCTGGCCAGGGTGATCTGGAGGTCCTCGACGGTACGGCATGGGGCAGTGTGCTTGTGGCCTTGCCACGTGCCCAAGAGGTGCTGGCAGGGGAAGCCTGTCCTTCTCTGGCACTGCGGTGGCTGGGCAGCATGTGTGGTCCTTGCCTTGTGGCGCCCGCCCAAGAAGAGCTTTTCCTGCCCGCTGCCGGGTGCAGCTGGGAGGCGTTCTCTGCCAGTTCCGGTGCCGTGAGCGGTGTGGGGGGGGCAGACGAGCCAGGGTGCGGGTTGCTGCTTCTGCCTGCCTGCCTGGCATGGTGTCTGGCTTTGCCTTTCTTGGTGCCACGTTCTGTGGGCAGTGCAGGCTGCAGAGTTCATGGGGAGCAAAACACCAGCATTCCAGAGGTTCAGCCGTGCACTGAGGCTTGCAGTGTGTGTGTGTGTGTGTGTGTGTGTGTGTGTGGGGGGGTTGCGTTGCATGGGTGAGCTGCTTTTCCCCCTTGAGAGGGACAGGGGTGTCAATACAGGGCGTGCGCACGGTGCCCAGGGCAGCTGAGAAGAGGCCGCCCACTCCCTGACAGCCCTTCCTCGACAGTGTCCCTCTGAGAAGAGCCTGGGCTCGTCTTAGTTGCCCAGAGGCCAAGGGCAGGATGAGAGCCAAGCCCTGGCCAGGGTGGAGGAAGGGCTCCTGGGCGTGGGGGGGGGTCTCCTCCTTCCGGCGTGGTTGCCCAGTAGAGGTTCTTCGGAGTCCAGGGTCCTGGCGACCTCGGGATGACACAGGCACCCGCCGAGGGCTCCCTGGCGGGTCCAATGCTGCCGGGACCTTTGCCGAGCTCTCTCTGAGCAGCTGTTGGGTGCCCAGCACTTGGACGCAGCCACAGAACACGGGTCTTGGCCTCCTTGGTCATTTGCTCAGCTGTCTGATGAAAGGGTCTCTCGTCAAAGCTGCTGCGAATGTTGGGATGTCAGGTGTTCAGAAAGATGTCCTAAGACAGGCTGGAGTGAAGCATTGACTGGGAAGGATATGGTCTGGCAGAGGGATAGTTCAGAAGTGGGAAGCACCCCAGCCCCCACCCACCCTTTCTTTGGGAATGACCTGAGATCTGGACTCGCCAGCCCTAGCAGTTCACCCAGCACAACGCTGATACAGGCGAGACCTTTTTGGAGGATATTATTAGATGGTCTGTTTTTTTCCTGGCCTGCCAGAGCCCTTTATCTTCCCCATTTTTGGCATTGCTAAACAGTATCCTGAAAAAGTCTGCCCCAGGTGTCTGCCTTAGTGTTGCTGTGGCAGGAGGAGATTTCCTACCCCCTCCTCTTAGTCGTCGTGAAGAAATGGCGTTGGCGTGAGTGAAGGCCCTGTGACCCTGAGCAGTGGAAGGCACAGGCGGGGTGCTGGCGGAGAAGGGACCGCCCTGCCCCCTCCACTGTGTTGGGGACTCCCTGTAGGGCTGCGAGAGGCGGCGGGCATGGGGTTGTTGGCTGGGTAGCAGCCTATGACTAAAAGGGGATTGTGTGTGTGTGTGTGTGTGTGTGTGTGTGTGTGTGTGTGTGTGTGTGTGTGTCTGCACTCGGGGAGGGCAACAGATGCCAGGCTTTCCTTTGGCACACATCATGGCATGGATGCTGGAGAGTGTTTGCTATTTGCCTGCAGGTTTTGAAGGCTGCTCCATGGTGCCCAGCATTTACCCCCTGGAGACGCTGCACAACTCTCTCTCGTTGCGCCAAGTCACTGATTTCCTGACCGCCATTTCCAGGAGCTGCCACGCCCCCCACTCTGGAGCCCCCCCAGGTACCAGCAGGAGGAAGAGGGTGGGTCTCGGGGGGGGCATGGATTGCCGCCGCCAGCTTCCTTTGCAGCACCAGGGCAGCGAATCTGCTTATTGTCCCGAGCTCAGTCCCACTTTTTCCACAGCTGTCTTGGAGCAAAACTCCACCCCAGAGACCCCAGCAGCCAAGTTCCCTTGGAAGGGCCTGTGAGCCGCTGGGAGGCTGCAAGCTGGGCGGCACTGAGGAGAGCAGCAGCTGAGCCCTCCTGGGGGCGTGTGTCCCTTTTGGGCAGGGATCTCTTAACACAACAGACCCCTTGAAGGCCAAGCCTGTTGCCACCACCACAGACAGAGGAGCCTTAGAGGGAAGTTTTGGCAGCTCTGGGCCAAGACTTTCTCCGTTTGTATCCCAGCCTCCTTGCGCCCCCCCAGTCTGTTGGGGGAGGGGCACGAGGCGGTCTGGGTCTTGGAAGCTGTCTTGTCCCCTGCCAGGATCATTGCTGTGCTCCAGAGAGTGACCAGCGGAGCCATCTGGAAAACACCGCTCCCGTTGGCCGTGTTGGGGAAGGGGGCAAAGGTCCCAGGGGGCGGCAGCAGCGGCCGCCTCTTGGGGCTAATGGAAGAGGATCTCCCCCTTCTCTGTCCTGCAGAATTGCTTGCCTCCTGGATGGACGGCCAGGCTCCGGGCGATGCCTTCATGCCCCAGCAGATTCTGTCCTCCGCTTCTCTGCCACTGCGCTCTTGCTCGGACAAGCCCCCTTGGTGTAAGTGACCTCGGCTGGAGCGGCGTGGGTGGGAAGGGGGGGGTTAGAGGTGCAAGGGGCTGTCGGGCTGTGCTTGGCGGCAGAAAAGGCAAAGCTGCCTCTGGGGAGGGGCCTAGGCGTTCCCCAGACGGAGCTGCATGGGGTTGGCTGCTTGCCAAGGCCAAGCCAGGCGGCAAACTTGCTCTGGGGGTGGGGAGGGGAGTGAGTAGCTGCATGGGGGCCCCAGGACGGTGCCCCTTTTTCTGCAGGGCGTGGCTTGTCGCTGTGGTGGTTGGTGCAGCCTGACCTCCGCATGGCTCAGTGTCAGGTGGTCCCCTCTGCCAGTGCTTGAGCCCATCCGTGTCCGACCGACCGACCGAGCCGCACACGCAGCTGCTTTCCTCGGTCCGAGGGGAGGAGAGGGAGGAGGGGAGGCAGCACCCACTGAGGGAGGCCTCTCTGGAATGGACTGGACTCCATGAGAGCTGCCCCTCTCCCGAGTGATGGGCTGCTCTCCTGAGGAGACCAGCGTCTTCCCAGCCGTGGGTGGGACTGACTGCTGAGTGCGTTGCCCAGGAGGCTGGAAGGGCGCAGGCATGGCTGCTGCTGCTGTGCTTCCCCCCCCCCCGACCACGCTCCTTCCTGTGATTCCTTTGCAGACAGCAGCGGCCCCTCCAGTACCGTCTCGAGCGCAGGCCCCTCGTCCCCGACTTCTTCTTTGGAGAGCTGCCCTCGCTTCACCTTCCCAGAAAAGCCTCCGCTCAACAGCCAAGTCAGCGTGGACAAGCAAAACGGCCGGCGGCTGCGGCTGCCGCCGCCTGGGGAGTCGGGACCTCTTGGGGCCGTGGGCCTGCAGGGCAGTGGAGCCTGGAGGGAGCCCCTGAAATGGAGGAAGGAGGGGGTGGGGCAGCCTCTGCCGCCGGGGTCCTGGGAGCCAAATGCAGCAGAGGGGTTGGAGCCAAGGGGGTCAGCCCCACTGCTGGCAAAGCAGCTGGGGGCAGGGGAGGAGGAGGAGCCTGTGTGCCAGCAGGCGGAGCAAGGCAGGGAGCAGTTGCCTGGGCTGCTGGAGGCCAGTGCTGAAGGACCAGGGCCTGAGCAGGGGCTGGCGAGCTCTGGGGAGCCAGCCTGGGGGGAAGAGGCTCTGGGGAACGCCTTTCTGCCCATGGAGGGCAGCAGTTAGGAGGCGAGGCTGGCCAGCAACAGGCCCAGGACTAAGAGCTGGCAGGAGACCTCTGGGCACACGCCGGCAGTCTTTTGGGGTCGTCGGGCCTGTGCCCCAGCGCCTCACATCCAGCTCAACAGGGAGCACTCTCTGCCGCAGGAGCGGCAGGAAGGGGCAGCCCCCCCAGCTCCTTGGCCACTGGGCTCCTGACAGGCCTCCGAGTTCCGGCTATGGCTGCTGAACAAAGGGCTCTTGAAGAGGCCCTGGCGGCAGAGCTGCTGGGTGAGGCTCGGCCCCAGGGGAGGTGGTGTCCCAGCCGGGACAGTCTTTGTGCTGTGCGTAAGCCGAACAGGTCTTCCTGGCGGGAGGCGGCGTCCAGAGCTCTCGCTCCGCTGCCCCGGCAACTGCCAGGAGCCGAGGCTGCTGTGTTGGAATCGGGTTTTCATAGAAGCAGGTAGCTGAGATGCCAAACGGTGTACAGTACAGAGCAAATATTTAATATATTCTGACTGTCAGCAGGGGTGGGTTGAAGCTCCAGGTGTTCCTTCCCTTCCCCCCCCCCCCCCCCCCAATGACAGGACTGTGTCTGTGGTTCAGGTTTGTCTGTGTGTCACTTGCTAGGAATTGTGAAATTGTCCCCACCAACGCTCCTTGTGCTGGATATTTTAAGTATAGTAAATGTGGCGGCATGTGGTCTGGCGACCTCTTTGTTCCCGTGTCTGAACTGGTGCCGGGGGATGGCACAGCCTTGCTGCTGGGGGGCGGAGAGCAGCCTCTCAGTACTCATGGCCTTGCTGGGGGTCTGCTAGGCAGGGGCCAGAGCCAGGCTTGTCCCCTGCAGGATCTGGCCAAGAGGGCTGGGTGCAGGTGTTTCCCTGGGACTGGCGCTGTGCCCTGGGTGCCCTCTGGACACGCCGGCCAGGGAACTGTCATGCTTCCGTGTCTGGAAGGAGCAAGAGAGGGCCTGCAAATCCCCCTGTCCTCAGGATCTCCCATAACGGCCAGTGGAGAGAGAGGGTGAGTTTTTCAGGCTGTGATGTGGTCCCAGACCAGTGGCAGCAGCAGCAGCAGCTGGAAGAGGGCGGGAGTAGTGGCAGAGGAGCGGAGCCCTTTCCCCCAAGAGCCAGAATGTGGGGGACAGACAGGGTGCAGGCAGGCAGGCAGGCCTGGGGGGGGGCTGCTGCTGCTGGGGGACAGGCAGCGGCGTTCTCCTGACTGGTGTCTGGAGTGGAAATAGGACAGAAGCCCAAATGGGTCGCAGTTAATGTGGCTTTATTGGTTAGTGCAGGCCCCTCCCTTGACAATCGTTAGAGTTACAGAGCGTTGCACAGAGAAATGGGGCTGGGGAGAAGCGGAAGATTGAGGATGGAACGCGCGTTGAATTGTTCACAGTATGGCAAAAAAGAGACCTGGTTTCCGTTTGGACAACATTCAGCGGAGGAGGAGGAAGCTGGCACAGGAGAGGCCGTCTGGATGAGTCAGCAAGACGTGGCCTCTTTGGCACAGCCATGAGAGAGAGAGAGAGAGAGAGAGAGAGAGAGAGAGTAGCTGACCGCTGATGTACAAGAGGCTGCCTTGCGTACTGTTGGCCACATGCAAGAACCAGCAAAAGCAGGCTGGGAGGGGCTCTCTGGGGCCTGCACTCATGGCCTCCCCCTGGACCAGTGCAGCCTGGGGCTAGACGGGGGCTTAGAAAGAAGAGCAGAGGGATGGTTTCATTTAATACGTTTGCCAAAGAGTAGGAAGAAGGCAGATGCTGAAGCCTGCTCCAAAATGACAAGAAGATGGGGCAGGATCTTGACTGAGGGCAGAGGAGAGAGGGTCAGGGGTGGTACAGAGAGAGCCTTCCCCCCCCTGTAGACGCCTCGGGGGTCCCCCTGCTCCCAGCTTCAAGTTTTAAGACAGTAACACATTCATAGTGGGTTAGTGCATTAGCTTGTCTGCCCAGGCTCAGGAAAGACTTCCAGGACCAGGGCCGCGCCCCCCCCCCCCCCCAACAACCTGGGCTGCCGAGTGCATGTGGCTTGCTGCTGGCACCAGTAACAGGCTGTCAACCGGTCTCTATCTGAGAGGGCGAGCCCCACGCATGCCCACACAGAGGGGCCTGGGGGGCTGCCCTGTCCCTGACTGGAGCCTGTGTAGCCAAATGCCTGCTGCCCCTTTGTCGGGGCGGAGTGGAGTTTTAAAACATTTTCAAATTGCAGCATTTAGAAATCAGAACAGAGTACCCTGTGACCTGAAGGCCAGAAGCCCACAGTGCCATGGCAGTAGCACACACAACCAAAACCAGACTTGAAATCATATTCTCACACACACACACACACACACACACACACACACACAAGTCAGTTCCACTAGAAAACAAAAATCAATATATAAATTAGACCATGAGCAGAACCTAGCTCCTCCAGCGCCCCCGTCCCCAAGCACACGTGCGGCTGCGTCCTGCCGCAACAGGCGAAGGCGGCTGGGGCGGGGCAAGTGCTCCCCGACAGAGATCATCATGCAGAATGGAGGGGTGTGTGTGTGGCTGAGGCAGGACCCATTCGTGATTCGTTGCCTCCAAGTCAGCCGCCCCGTGCCCAAGCCCCTACCACAGGTGGCTCAGCATTTGGCATGAGGGACTGGCCCTGGGGCACGTGGCATAGGTTCCCCTGGCCTGGAGAACAGTGGCGGCCGAGGTTCTTGGTCACTCCCAACAACTGTGCCTTGTGATATGTGCTGCAGGAGTTGTGGGGAATTGTGGAGCATGGCAGGAGAGAGCAGGCACGCAAGCAACATTATCCAGGGCGCAGAACAGAAGTCTGTTCCTCCTCCTACACAGAGAGCAAGAAGCCCCCCCCCCATGGGCCCTGCGCCACCTCCATGATCCTCTGTACGGATGCTCCCTCCCCCTGCCCCGTTTCTTACCCCTTCGGACATCCTTTGATTCACAGGGGGGCGACGGTGGTGCGTCGGTCTAGGTGGGAGGGGCTGCCTGTGTACAGTTCCCTCAAAGGGCCCAGCTCCACCCTCCCCCGTCCATGCGGATGGTGCGACGGCCAAGCGTGGCTTCGTGTCCTCGGTTGCAGCAGGTGGCCAGCCTCCCCATTCAGCCCAACACGGGCGGACGGGGTCCGCTGCTGCTGCTGCCACGAGGACGGGGAGTCGCGTGTTCTGTCCCAGCAGCTCCCTTCTTCAGGCCTCCCGAGGCCACGGCCCGGCTTTGCCGGCGAGGTCATTCTGGTCTGCTTTTCACGTTGTCCCTCACCCCACGGGCTCAGCCTGAAAGTTCTGTGGGGTCAACACCACTGAGCAACACAGCTATCAGCAGAGAAAGGAGCGGGGGGGGGGAGGCCTGCGCATGAGAGCAGCAGAACCGAGGCAGCCGCATTAAGCTACAGCAACGATGAAGGCAGCAAAAAAAGCTGTGGGAAGCAGCACGTTCCCTCCCCTCCGCAGGTATCCAGGCACGTGGGACGAGTCCTGGGCATCCTGGGAAACAAGGACCACACGCACGCGGCAGATGGAGGGAGGCCTGTGTGCACACAGACCACGGTCATGAATGGCAGAAGACTGACTGGCGCTCGCTCCGAGTGCTGCCAGCCTGGCGAGTGGAGGCGGTGGATGGGTGCGCAGCGCTGCTGTGGCTGGGGGCTCAGAACTCAATCTTGCATGCTGGGAAGGACTCATCCTGCATCACTACCGTGCTGCTGCTGGCCAAGACCATGATGCTCAGCTCCTGCTGTTTCTCATGCGTCTGCTGGTACCATTCGCGGGTCACCTCCGTGTCGTGCGTTGGGATCAGGGTCACCTAGGGAGACACAACAGACAGTGAGTGGGAGCCGCCACCATGTGCTAGTGGCGCACAGACGTGCGAGAGAGAGGTAGACAAAAAAAGCCGCGGCTGCAGTGGTGGGAGCAGGCCGCCGGCGCACTCGAGTGCAGAGCGTTTCAGGCTCGCTCCGTCCTGTCCCAGGGCGAGAGGGCAGCAACGCTGGGCACCTTATCCTCTCTCTGCGGGTGGGGGCTGGGGGCACAGTGGGCGTCCGGGAGGGCTGAAAGGGGCAGGGCCGGCGCAACACCGCCTGGACTGGAGCCTTCAGTGACGTGCCCGATGCGGCCGCACCTCCGGCTTCCATTGGCCCCGTCGAAAGGGTCAGCAGCAGCAGCAGCAGCACTCTGGCCCCGGCCTCCTTGGCTGGAAGCATTCGCCGCCCCCCTCCCTCCCTCCCCGCTCGGCAGGCACTCACCGGCAGGTTCTCGCCCCACTGCGCCTTGCCCTCCAGCAGCGCATCCAGGACGGCTCGGCTGGGCTCCCCGTTGCCGGGGTCGTTGCCGCTCACCACGTAGTAGGCGGCGCGCACCCGCTGGAAGAACTCCTGCCCGCTGTTCTTCCCGCTGCAGTGGTTGGGGATGTAGGCCAGGTCCACGTAGACGGGCGGCCCCGCGGAGCCGCTCTTGGCTGTGCCGGCAGCTGGAGGAGAGAAGGCAGCGGGAGGGCTCGTCTCCGAAGTTGGAAGCTGCCCTCCCGTCCCGACAGAAGCCCCTTGTCTCGACGGCTCCCCGTCCCGTCCCTGCGGGGTCGGCCTGCTGCATGAAGCCCGGCAGAGGCGGGCCAACACCGGACACGCGCCGCCCGCCCGGGCCCTGCTTTTCCAGAACGGCTGCCGCCGGTCGGGCGACAGTCAAGGCGCGCACCCCCCCCCTTCTCTGAGGAAACCACGGTTGGTACCCATCCCCACCCACCCTTTCATGTCCGGCGTTACTCCTTGGCGTGGGGGGACGACGACACAGGAGACCTCCTCTACCGCTGGTTGGCCGCAGCCAAAGCCCCAGACCAGAGCCAGCCCCAGCTGGGGTGGGGTAGCAGGGGAAGCAAGCAGTGCCCGCTGGATGGAGAGCCCCAGCTATGCTGCACCAAGGCAGCTGCACCAAGGAGTGCTGTGGGAAGCGAGGTCATCTCTGGGCGCCGGGTTGGCATAGCCGCTCTTATGCTGTTGCGCAGGCGGGCCCCACTCGCAGCAGCCAACGGGCAGCGCTCGCAAGGGGAGCTGGACCTCGGCCGCAGCTCCCTCCGCATTAAGCCTGGTTCACACTAGCCTTTTCCCGGCTCGTTCTGGATCTGCGTTGGGTCTTGCGGAGCTTTTTTCATGCTTGCGTCCCAGCTTGCGGTGAGGCAGGAAAGATGGTTTCCCCTCATCTTTTTATGCGCTTGCGCTTGCGGGAATGCTTGCGATGCTACGGTAGTGCTTCTGTTCACCAAATCACAGCTGCGCTTTCTTCAAGAAGGCGGGACAGAAGGAGGGACAACAGGCGGCCAGCAGCCCCCAGTTCCAAACGCATAGAGAAGCGCATACAAGCGCAGATGCAGGGACAGGCGCAAGTGCAGAGGCATGCGAGCCGGGAAAAGGCTAGTGTGAACCAGGCTTTAGGCGCCCTTTCACTCTTCACCAGCACCTCGTGGGCAGATAAAGTGGCTGCAGTGGGCTATGCCGGTGCCTGCACGGCGGCGCCCAGGTGACCCGGGATGGCTCACTTCCCTTGTAGCCTGCAGCTGCCTTGGTGCAGCATAGCTACGTGCAGACAGTGACTTCTAGCCTGGGGGCGCCTAGCAGAACTAACCGGCGCCTCGTGGTTTGGAGCGCTGTTAGAGGCAGGCTGGCTTACAGTTCTGATGGGGACCATGCCCGGCGTGGAAAAGCCAGAAAATGAAAACAACCCCCCATAGCCCCAAACAGCTGTATTAAGCTCCCTCAATGAGGACTAGGTGCACAGTAGGCCCAGTGCTCAAGAGGGCGTTGTTGGCAGCCAAGCACAAGCAAACTGTGGGAGCACCTCCTTGCCCAAGTGTCTAACCTCCCTCTCCAGCTGCAAGGAAGGAAACCCTCTGTCAGGGCTCAAGCACCTCCCTGTCCCTTCCCAGGGGGCCAGTAGGGCAGTAGCCTCTTTCTGAAGTCCTCCCTATGCGGGATCCTCTCCAAGGAAGTAACCAGGCTGTCTGAAGCAGAGAGAGCGAGCAAATGCACCAGCAGCAGCTGGATCTATCCCAGTCTTCTCAAGACGAGCTGCTCATTGCTTCAGCCACCATGCAAAGCCTTCAAAAAGCATCTGGCGCAAGGCCGGCATCACTGCCCCCCCCCTCCCTGTGCTTGCTCATCCTATTTACTCCCTGAATGGCAGGCCCTCACCACAGGTGCCAGGAACCAGCATTTCCATGTGGCAAATCATGGGAAGCCCTTGGTGGTAGCTCGCACACAGGGCTGAGACCTGACCACACCAGTGAGGAGGAGGAGTTCTGCATTTTGCCCACAAGAGGCCCTAGGGCTGCTGGTACGATGTATTGACTGCAGTCAGACTCTGCATATCAAGCTGTTGGAAGACTTCCTGCCCCCATGCAGGATACGAGAGATTGTGATTGCCTGTCAGGTGACATGATCGTGGATTTGTTGTGGAGATCAGACGGATGTGTGGTAAGAGGGGCTCTTTGTTCTTTATGTTCTGGAATGCTACACTCAGAGATGGGCTAAGGCTGCTGCGGGGGGGGGGGGCTTCTCCTGGCTGTAACGCTGAGGCGTGGTTTTTTCTTTGTGGGCTTGTAATAGACATTGGTGGTGATTATTGGAATTATCCATTGGGGTCATAGTTGCAGTCGCTAGAGGTCCTTATGGACAGATGCCTCTCAGTGGGGTGACTGGAGGGCCACTCATTTGCAGTGCCTGCTGCTGTGATTGGAGAGTGTGAAGTGGAAGGTCGTTCTGAGAGCTCCGAGTGGGTCAAGAGGCTCCCAGATCACCTGTAAGGATCACTCCAGAGTTACTGGAAAGTGCCAGAGAAGGTGGATCATCTATCGCCGAGCCCAATCAGTTGTCCTCCACCAGAAGCATGCAGGCTAAGCAAGCAGCAGCAAAGACTGGCCAGGCTACCTTGCCAGGCATCGTTGCCCTCGCTTTTCAGCCGGTGATGCTCTCTCTCAAGAAGGTATGGTCCTTTGATGAAAACTGGAGAGGGAGGGGGACATCTATAGAAGGGCTTACCACAGAGGCTTATTTCATGGAGTGAGGGCCCGATTTGATCCAACTTTCCATCCCCGATGCAGCCGCAATACAGCCCCGAGGTAAGGAAACAAACATTCCCTTCACTCGAGGAGGCCTCCGTGACTGCCCCACCACCACAGGATGCAGCACACACCCCACTGGCATGACTGCATCAGTGCTGGCAAGTTGGATAGGATTGGGCCCTGCAGATCTGCAACAACGGCCTCTATCTCCCCAGGTGTGCAGAGTGGAGAAGCGATGCTTTCGAAGACCCCCCTCTCTAGTATGCGTGTGCTGAATGTGGACCCTGAATGACTACACTGGGGCTCCCCTTTGAACCTCTTCAGCAATTCATCCTCCAAAACCTGCCCTTGGTTGCAAAATCACATCAGCGCACAGAGTTGGAGACCTTACTTGAAATGATGGATTATTCATCAGGAAATGACAGCAGTATGGCCTGGTCCATCATTGGTGCCTCACGACTTCCTACGGGTGGCCCAACAACCTTCTGCCCCAAGCCAGGGAGAAGGAGTGGCGCAGGCTGCACTAGGAAAGGCTGGCAAATCTGCCGGGATAGAAGGCGAGGGACTAGACAAGCTGAGGCGCTCTCTGTTTCTCAGTCGCCCTTCTTTGGGGAATAGCTGCCTCAAGGGGGGCCAGCAGCTTCCATGCCCTGAATGAGGAGGCACCAGAAGGTGTCACTGGGGGGGGGAGGGGCAGCAGTCCAGAGGCGTCGTTACAGGGGGGGCATGGGGGCAGTGGACCCCAAGCGGCGGCTTGCGAAGCGGCGGGTGGGGGTGTACTTGCTGCTGGATCAGTCACCCCCTCTGCCACTTGTTCGTCTTCATGCAGCCGTCATCGGCTGCAAGTTTGGCCCTCCCGCCTGCCCGGGCCCTATTTGGCTCCCCAAAGGGGCCGAAAAGCACCGGGGTGTGTGTGTGTTTCCGTGCCGTGATGGCGTGCGAAAATGACGTCACATACACACCCCGGGGCGGGCAGGCTGTGTGGTGTCCCGTGGGGGGTGTCGTAGCGGCGCCCCCCCCCACAGGACCACTACTGCAGCAGTCGCTTGGACCTCTCTACACATCCTCACCAAGTGTGACAAAATGGCTTCTTGCCTGCAGGTGCAGTCGGGGTGGGGGGTGCCCTTGTGTGGCTACAGGATGACTACTCTGTTCTGGCTGCTGGCCACCCAACTGGCTCTAAATGACCTTTCCCAGAGGTGGTGGGTGGGGAGGTGGGCAGTGCCCCTCCCTTCTTTTCCAGCCTCCGCCAGTGTTGTTGTTCCGCTCTGCCAGGCTTGGTCTTCCTCGTTCCTGTGGTGTCAAATTTTCCTTTTCCAGAAGGAGGAGGTCGTCTCTCCCCCTCCCCCCCCAAAAAAAACCACTCCTCTGGCCACCTCTCATTGCATCCCCAATTGGGAGCAGGACATAGATGCCTGTCCCGCTTCTGTGTGCGGTGAGTGAGCGAGGCAGAGCTGCCGCCACAGCCACAGCCGACAATGCCCCTGTGTGGTAGTTCCTGCAGCCCCTTCACAGCCCTTGCCAGCCCACCTGCCTGCCCACCTCGCTCTAGACCACTCTAGGCTTACCTGGACTGGCCTTGATGCCATTGGCAAGGGTCTTGCTGCTCCGGAAGCCCTCGTCCCTCTCTTCCAGCTGGGGCTTGAGCGGCTTCTCTCTCTTTGCCAGTGTGGACTTGGGAGACCTGCTGCTGTCCGATGGCTGCTTCACCAGCGTGGGCAACCATTTCTCTGGCTTCCGGGCAGGGGAAGAGGACTTGGCCTTGCCCAGTGCTCTCCTCACCCCTTTGCCTTTTTCCTTCAGGTCTTTCCTGGCTATTTTATCAGGTCTGTTCACGCTCTGCTCGTTGAACAGCATCTCCGGATCCATCATACAGACATCTGGATTGGGTGGGTGGGGATGGGGGTCTACCGTGGAGACAGGCTGAGGGTCGTGGCTGGACCTTGTGCTGCTGTGATGGGAGCTGCCCACGGCTTTGTCCACTGGGAGAAAATCGGCATCCTCGTCCGAGTCCATGGCAGCGTCGGCTGTGATGGACGGACACTCCTCTGTTTCTGGAGGAACATCTGAGTCCGACTGGGAGGGTCCGGACTCGCTGGCAGAGGTGGGGGGCGTTTCTTCCACCCTGGCCGTCGCTTGCCTGTGGCCAGCAGGACTGGAGTGCGGCTTCCCCTTCACGGAAGGATGCCCTTCGGCCTGGGAAAAGTCACTGTCTTCAGAGGAGTCATGAGGACTTGGGTTGATGAAGGAGGGAGACAGTTCGCCCTTCCGCTGCCTGAACTCACAGGAGAACTTCTGCCCGTGTTCCGAGGCGGCTTCCAAGCACGGTGGTTCCAGCTCATGGGAAGCATCGCCGTGATCCTCTGCTTGGCTGCCCCGCGGAGTGTCTGGGAAGAAGGGCTGAAAGCTGTGCTCGTGGGTCAGGAGGAAAGAGGGGCGGCTTTGCCTTTCACCGTCTTCGTCTTCCTCGTCTTCCTCCTCCTCCTCACTGCTGTTTGCTTTCTCCACAATTGGTGGCACACCATGAAAAGCAAGTGGACTGGTGCTCACCTCTGTGGGACCGTTGGCCGTGGCCGCCTCCT
Source organism: Plestiodon gilberti rubricaudatus (assembly GCA_026170595.1). Taxonomy (NCBI): domain Eukaryota; kingdom Metazoa; phylum Chordata; class Lepidosauria; order Squamata; family Scincidae; genus Plestiodon; species Plestiodon gilberti. The sequence goes on along the minus strand of JANXHW010000007.1, from coordinate 187,951 downwards.
CCTCCAGCTGGCAGTGAGGGGAAGCTGCCAGGATGTCAGGAAGGGAAGAAGACGTGGTGGCCGCCCACTCTTCCAGGCTTGGTGGCTGTTGCCTGCTGGCTGCTGGCTGTGGTGTGGCCAGAGAGGCCGGGGGCAGCCGGCTGTGATCCTCTGTGCTGCTGACAGAGGCAGCCACGCCTCTGGTTTCACCGAAGTAGGCCGCCTTAGCAGAACCTTCTGGAAGCAAGGGGGGCACGTGGTCCCATGTCCCATGTGGCTCTGCAGTTGCTGCCCCGGAATCGGTGGAGAGCATGTGGGGGCAGAAGCTGCCCTCTGCAGGCTGCATCACTGGGGTGGAGGCCTTGGAAGACGACGTTTCCTCGGAAGGGCTGGATGACACCTCCTGGGGCGCTCCGGAGAGCAACAGACCTGCTAGCGAGAATCCTGCCAAGGAAGAGTTCTCCTCCGCAACCTTGTTGGAGACCTCTAAATACTCATCTCCCTTGGTCTTTTCAGAGGCCCCAGGATGAGTCAGGCTTAGGGGCAAGGATTTGTCCCTTCGATGGGATGAGAAATGGGCCTCATGCCGGAAAAGGATCGAGGGCTCGTGCTTCTCCAAGGAAGACAGCTCGAAGCCAGAAGAGGAGCAGTCCAGCCCTCTGTTCAGGAGGGCTGGGCCCTTCTCTTTAGCAGCAGCAGCAGCAGCCACCCCCCCAAAGCAGAAGCCACCTTGGGCGGGGCCCTCTCCCAAACTCAGCTCAGGTTCATGGGAGACTTTTGCAAGGGCAGCTTCTTCCTGCCTGCAGTGCTGCTTGGCTTCCACCAACACATGATCTGGGCTCAGGCTGGGGTCCCACCCCTTCCTGCCTGAAAGGGTGAGGCTGCCAGAGACACTGTCGTCCTCGTCCTCGTCGCTCTTGGCTGTTCCCTCCGTTTCGAACCAGGCACTACAGGCCGGTGAGGGGCGCTCAGCCACTTGCCCCGGCTCTGGCAGGCTGTCTTTCGCTAGCCTGGAAATGTCTGCATAGGGTTCTTCGTTCTCACTGGCTGCTTCCATGGCTGAAGAAGGGCCTGGAAGCTGGCACTCTTTTTCAGACCGCTCTTTGGCGCCTTTCTCCAGCTCGGAGTCACTGGTGCTCTCTTCTCCCCTGTGGGTTTTCTCATAGTAGATGTCCTTTGGCTGCGAGTGCTCTGGAGAAGGAGATCTCTGCTCCTCCCTGCTGATGTTTGCGTCTGGAGGAGAGGCAGCAGCTTCGATGTAGACAGCTGTTCCGCCCTCCCGGTTCAGCTGCTTTCTGCTTTTGGTCGAGCCCGTGAAATCTTCCTCCTCTGCAGAGGGGGAAGGCAGGGGGCTTCCCTGGGACATGCCCTTGCCTGTCAAGCCGCACAGCGCACTTCTCTGCTTCTCCTCTGCCTGGGGCTGGCGGCCCTGCTCCTGAGCACCCGCGTACTCAAACGAGGGCTCTGCCTTGTCCTTCGGGGACACCGGCGAGGACAGCTCTTTCTCCGTGGGAGTGTAGAGGCAGGACTCTTCTTCCTTGGAGGAGATGGGGTACAGGGACTCTCTTGGTGTCTTCCCTCCCCTGGGCCCCGCATCCTTTCTGGCGTCAGGCACCACCACAGGCCCATAGATATCTGCGTACTGAAAGGTCTTCTCATGAGGGTAGGGAGTTGGCTCTCTCTCTTCCTGCTCTTGCCTGTTCCCAGCAGCAGCAGCAGCAGCAGCAGCTTTTAAGTCATAGAACTCAAAGGGACTGGTGGAGTCTCTGGTGCCGGACCACGAACAACACTCCACCTGGCCCAAAGAGACGGCGCCCTGCCAAGGGGCTGTGGCGTCTCTGCCTCCTGGGAGGTCTTGCCCTGGGCAGTGGGAGTGCCCGCCCTCTTCTGGCTCCGAAGCCACAGGTGCGACATCTGGGGGTCCTGCTCTGCTCTCCCGGCTCTGCGGTAGATTTTCAGCTGAGCCCCTGAGGGAGTCCAGAGAGTTTTCCTGTGTTCTGTCCTGTGCCTGGTGGTGCGGCGACTGTTCTTTGTGAACAGCGTCTGTTTCTGATAGCCCCTCCGTGGTCCCCCCTGGAAGTCGGGCCACGCTGTGGTCTGCAGAAGACTGTCCCCGACCTGGCAGGGCTGCATCATCGCCCTCTTCTTCCGAAACCGCAAGGGCTGCAGCAGCAGCAGCAGCAGGGGCCTGTGGAGAGGGGGTGGCGATGGCCTCCTCGCCGGCAGTGTCAGGCCGCCACTCTGTGGCTGCTGCTCCCTCTTCCCCTTGCTCAGGATGTGCCTCCAGGGGCCCTTGGCCGCCTCCCAGAGCAGGGGAGGACTTGGCCGCCTCCTGTGGTGGAAGGGCGGAGGCGACGGTCCGCTCCAGGCTGGAGTCTGGCCCACCCCTAAGCTCCGGAGAGCTGGCCGGGCTGATCAAGGCAGACCCCTGACATTCCTTTTCATCCAGCACACGCTGCTTAGCATCTGTGTTCTTGGCACATTCTTGGGTCTGGGTAGAGGCTCGTTCCTCCAGTTGCTGAGCCACAGGCTTGTCGTTCACAAGTGAGAAGCCATTTTCAGGAAATGTCCCTCGCTCCTGAGTGGCAGCTTCTTGCTGGAGGTACCTGCTGTACTCAGTTTCCCAGACCTCCTTCTCTGTTCCTCCTGAGACGTAATCGTCAGACTCCACAGAGTGAGAGATTTCTCTTCCTTCCGTTATGGAAAGTGGAAATCTTTTTTCATGCCCGCCAACCTCGTCCTCCAAGAAGGTGCATTCGCCCCTTTCCTTATCGTACCTCTGTCGTCGTCCTTGGCACGGGATTCCTTTCACCTCCTCTGGAAACCACACTTTCTTCTCGTAGTTTGTGTCCTTCAGATAAATGTCTTCCATTTCTGGAGATGGTTCTGCTGTATCTTCTTGTCTCTCTTCCAGAAACTCACAAGACTTCATCTCTCCAGAGGAGACTTGGAAGGACTCCTTGCCCAGAACCGGGCCAGGTTCTGTGACGCTTGAGTGCATCCCTCCTGGATACACTTCTTGGGAGGAAGGGATCAGAGATGGTACCTTGGTGGGCTCTTTTTCTGTTACAGAAACCAGAAAAGTGTCTGCAGAAGACGTGAGAGTAGGATGGGGGTCTTGCAATGGATACTGCTCAGCCAAGGAAAGAGAACTGGGTGAGTCCGCTTGGACCAAAGTGTCCTCTGTCCTTTCACTTCTGACTGGGCTGTGCTCTGTGGAAGCCTGTTGTCTTGTTTCGGGGGAGAACTCCTCCGTGGACACCTCTAGAGAGTGTTGTTGAGCAGGGGTCTCTTCCATGAAGGGAGATTTAGAACCTAGTTGAGACATTTCCTCTGTGGATGAAGGAGAAGGTGTTTCTTCACTAAGAAGACACAGAGGAATGTTCTTGCCTTCTGGAGAAAGGTGTTTGATAGCAACAGGGAGTGGTCCCTCTTGGTCTACCCTGTGTTCTGTGAAATGTAAGGCATTGCCATCCTCTGGAGATACGTTTTTGGTCAAATCATTTGCAGATTTTGCCTTCTCAGGGATTTCTTCCATAAAAGAAAATAATGTTGCCTCCTCGGGCAAAATGCCTTTTATTGAGAACTGTGAGGAGGGCGACTTGTTATCGTCAGCTCTTTCTTCCAGCTTCTCCCACCCTTCTGGAGGAGGTATTTCTGTAGTAGAGAAGTGCTCGCTCCCAGTGCTTTTCAGAAATCCTGGGGAGAGGCCCTCCGTGCTGCCCGTTTTCTGAAAAGCAGAGTCCCCCATTGTGGGTTCTGCAAGCATGCCTTGGGCAGGAGGATACAGGTCGGAGATGTCCAGGGTTTCCTGCTTGTGGTAGAAGAGGCTTCTTGTGAGCTCTTCTTTCTCTAGGGACAGACTCTGGTTTTCGCTCTGGAGAGCCGCACATTCTGCAAAGGGCAGAGCAGTGTGTTTGGGGGCAGCAGGCGGCATATCCTGCAGCAGGGGAGCAGAGGCCTCTTCTTTCCCAGGGAAGCCCTCAGGGGCAGCTGCTTTGCCTTCACATGCCCTGGGTACGGCTGCTTCTCCTCCGTCCCACCCTGCAGGTGCCTCCTCTGCCTTTTCAAAGAGCTCCGTCTCCACAGCATCAGACTGTTCCTCTACGGGGGATTGGTGAAAAGGGGTGTGCCCAGCACTGGTGGGGCCTGACTGGGGGGGGGATGCCATCTTGACTGTGCTGTCATCGGGGCTCAGGCAGCGCTCCTCAGCCTCGCCAGAGCCAGCCTCTCCCGGAAGAAACGGGCTTTCTCCGTCCCCTAGGAGCAACACCGTTGCCCGTGCTCCTTCTGTGGCTGCCTCGGTGAAACCATTTCCCAGGGGCCCTGGGGCAGCATCCTGGGCCGTCTCCTCGTTCCAGCCCTTTTTACAGGCCTCAAATTTCCTGTCGCCTTCTGTTAGCATGTGGAAGTCGTCCTCTGGGGGCGGGGACTTAAAGCCTTTGTCCTCCTCTAGCGAAGAGGTGGGGGAGATAGTGCCAGCAGAGGGGACGTAGTCCAGGCCTTGGGTCGCCTCTGTGCGAGAGGAAGGGATGCTGTTCACTGTATCCATCAGTAAGGAGCTTTTGCCAGTCTCCTCGGTCTGTGGAGCGGTGAGGGATGCCACCGACTGGTCTTCCGCCACAGAAGTGGCAAAGGAGGAGAGCTTGTCACACTCGGTGATGGAGGTGGCCGAGGACACGTGTTCCTCTTCGGCCAAGGGAGCAGCCACCAGGTGGGTCGGGTAGGCCAGCATCTCCGGTCCCTGCCCAGCATAGCCTTTGGAAATGTCCGCAGTGGCCGTGGCTTGGCTCCCATGGACGGCGGCTTCCAAAGAGCCTGGCTGGTCCGGCACAGAAACGTCATAGGTGCCGCCGCCACCCACGTCTGGCTTGAGATGTGGGATCCGCTCCTCCTGCTCATCGTGGATCTCCTCGTCGGAGATGGTCTGTTCTGTCTCCGAGTAGCCAGGGATCGTTTCGTCCTGGATGTAGGAGATGTGTTCTCCTGGAGCAAGCGGGGTGCTGCTTAGGCAGGGCTCCTCCTCCTTTGGCGCTGGCTTTCCAGGTGCTTTGCTTCTGCTGGCCCTGCTGCTGTCTTCCTGGCGCTCCTGCCCCTGTTCTTCAGAAGGCAGCAGGGGGGTGGTGCCTGCTGCCTCTGGGCAGTCTCTCCTCTGCCTTGCTTCAGCTCCCATCTTCTGGTATTGCTCCTCTCTCCCTCCTCTCCCGTCTTCTCTCCGTTCTGTTGGCTTCGCTTCCCTCCTTGTCTCTGAAGTGATGCCTTTTGCTTCCTCTTGGCGCTCTATGCTTGGAGAGTCTCTGGGCAGCAGTGTCTGAGCGACAGCGGTGGCAGCGGCCTCCTCTTTTCCAGGGGACTCTGCGACTGCCTCCTCCTTACCTCCTCCGCTCCCATGGTGGGGCCCCACCAAGGCTGCTTTCTCCTCTTCGGGTCTGGTGGCTAGTAGTTTCCCTGCTTCCCCCCCTCCAATGTCTGGGGGAGCTATTTCCTCCTCTGGTGCCGCTTGAGAAGGGGGCTTTGGACTGCGGAGGCCCTCGCCTGACCCCAGGCCCCTTCTCGGAGTGGCCCCATCACAGGGCTCTGCCTCTCTCTCTGCAGAAGCAGCGGGCTCCTCCTCCGGAGTCGGCCTGGCCTGCTCTTCAGAGGTCAGTTCCTCAAAGTCCTTGGTCAGGTCCTCTGGTGAAGACAGAACAAGCCTCTGTGCCGCCACCGCCGCCACCCCCTCTGGCTCTGACGGCTCCTCCTCCTCCGCCGCCGCCGCCTTCTTGGACAGAGGCGGCGCTGTCTTCTGCTCTGCCAGCAGCACTGTCTTCTGCTCTGCCAGCAGCGCCTCCTTCTCGGCTTTGCTGCTGACCTTCTTCTCGGTTCGGATTCTGCCTGGCACCTTTGCCTTGTAGAGGGTCTTCCTGACTTCCGGGGTGAAAGCCTTCAAGTCTGGCTTGGACATCTTTTTCAGTTCTGGCCTGGCTTCTCTCTTGAGCTCTTTCCTCTCTTCTTTCTTGGCCTCCTCTTTCTTCAGCTCCTTCCTCTCTCTCTTGCCCTCTTTCTTTTCCTTGTCCCTCTTCTCCTCCAGCTTAGACGTTTTCTCTTTGAGGTGCTTCTTGCCCACCTTCTCTTTGGCGAGTCTTCTTTTCTCGGCTTTGAGGGCCTCGCTGCTGCTGGGGTCTGCTTTGATCTTCTCGGCTTTCGTGGGCTTCTCTGGGGGGCGTTTCCCAGGGGGGGGCTGCTCCTTCCCCCTTTTCTCCGTCTTTGCTTCTTTTTCTGCTGCTGCTTCCGCCTTCGTCTCCTTAGTGCCCCCCTCCTCAACAGCTGCCTTTGTTGCAAATGGTTTAGGGGGGGAAGACTTGAGGCTCTCTTTACTGTCTGCCCTTTGTTTAATTTTGGTCTGCTTCAGGGCAGGTGAGGGAATGCCAGAAGCGATGTCCTTCTGTGTAGCGACTGGATACTTCAGAAAATCTAGATGCCTGAGCTTCTCCAGACCTTCTAGAATTTTATTTTGTGGGGCGTTTCCCGGAAATAAAACTCGGACTATTTTTTCTGTTGGACTTGCTGGGAGCCAGACGACTAAGGCTGTGATGGACGTCAGGTAGGGGACCGAGATCTCCCCTTCTTTCCCATTGGCCAGGATGATGCCCGTCTTGGCTTTGCTGTTCCCCGCCCACTTCTGCATGAGGAACTGCATCTCCTTGCTGTCCTTGACGGGGTTCAGGACGTACATGTCCAGCTTGCCAACCCCCATTTTGTGGAACAAGGTGATGGGCTCGATGGTGTTGCTGACCACGCGGCTCAGGGGCTCTGGCTTCATGCCCAGCCTGTGGAGGAGCTGCAGCGCCAGGCTGGCCTCCTCGATGCTTCTTTTGACCTTCCTGGAGGACTCTGGCAGCCTGAGCTTCTCAGGAACGTTAAAGAAGACCACCCCCAGTTCTGGGGAGATGAGATTCTTCATCCAGTCGCTGTAGTTGGTGGAGCCTTGGGACTGCTCTTCGTCCTGCTCCGCCACCTTCCTTTGCAGGAGCCCGTTAATGCCTGGGAGGTTGTCGGCTCCAATGTGGGTGAGGAGAATGGAGTCGATCCTGTCTAGGTGTCGGACCAGCTTCCAGAAACAGGATTTCCTCTCTGAGCCACCGTCCACCAGGATGTTGAACCCATTGACGGCAAAGAGCGCCGAATCCCCCCTCCCTCCAGGGAATATGTAGCAGCAGGGCTTGGAGAGCTTTAGGAAGCCCCCAGAGGTTGGGGGCTCCAGGAGATCAAATGGTGACGGAACATCCACCGTCTCGGAGACGTACTCGGCAAATTCAGAGACCCCATCCATCTCTGGCAGGATCGGGTCAGGGTTCAGTCTCAGGGTGAGAAGGTCCTGGAACTGGGGGTGGCCCAGGTTGCTCCAATGCCCCTCTCCCAAGCACGCCACCGTCAGGGAGGCCTTGGAAGCCGGATCGGTGTTGCTGAGGAGCTGGGCGACCTACAAGAGAGTCAAGGGCAGGCTGTGAGCAAAGACACCCGGAGATCTCCTGGACAAGAACTGAAGCACAACCTTTTGGCTAAGCCTACACAAATCCATCTGGCCCAGCATCCAGAATGGGTTCCACCTTAGTGGCCCGGGCTCTTTTGTGGTGGACAGCTATGCACAAATGCTCATTCTGAGAAGAAACTAAACGGGAATGGGGGGGGGGGTTGCCAGAAGCCAGCAGCAACACCACTCCAGACCTCTGCCGTGCCTGGCGTTGAGCAGTCTGTGGCCAGCAGAGACGAGGCTCCAGTGCCTGTGACGCTGTGTGGCCTCTGCTAGCCACAGCCTCCCGGCTTGGAGAGGACCCCAGACTCAGCACCTGAAACAAACGACTGGATCCTGCAGAAAGCTAGGCGAGTCAGGACGGACCACAAGCTCTAGCTCGGACTAGAAAGGAAGGCGTAGCCCCCTGTACATGGCCTTGGGCTCCCCTTGAGTGTGGCTCTGGCTTACCTCTGGATCTGCAAGTATGTTGGCAAATTTCTGGTAGGTGAAAGTCCCGCTCTGCAGGATCAGGTCTCCTTCTGGGTCTGAGCTCTGCCCGCACAGGATCAGCAGCTTGTGAGCAGAAGGGTCACATACCAAGGAGCGGACCTGTTCACAGGAGGAGGAGGAGGAGGAGGAGGAGGAGACACAAGCGTCAGCTCCTGGTCTGTGGGCTCTGCTGCTGTCCTTGTCCTTGCTGCTGCTGCAGCCCCCCACCTTGGAGGGCCAGCAGTCAGGAGGAGTCTTGACCTTTGGAGAGAGCCTGCCACTGGGAGGGGGGGGGCTGCGCCTGCACCAGCATAATATCCCAGCCCTGCCCCAGTGGAGCCAACAGAGGGAGAGGAAGGGAAGTGCAGAGAAGGGAGGGGCTGGGTGGCAACAAGCCCAGGTCTCTCCCCCCATTCCCCACCTTGTTGGGAGAACTTATCTCTTGGAGGGAGGGAGAGCGAGGGCCCTGAAAGCACAGCCTGCCTGGAGGCCACAGACAGACACCCCCCCTCCCGAGAGCTGTGGCTGGGTAGGCGGCTTGGAGCCGTGCCTGCTGCCACTGGAGCAGCAGCCCCCAGCTTCACTGGCCCAGGCAGGCAGGCAGGGAGCCCTCTCTGGCCCTTACCTCGGACACAGCGCTGTGTTCATCTGGGCTGACAAGGATAACCGTATCCAGGTCCTCGCTCTGGTGGCGGAGGGTCCTCTGGCCTGCAGAGACAATGTTTGCATTTATTTAGAGGAGGTGGTCTGCTGCTCTGTCTTTCTCCAGAGATCCAAGGCGGCGGCGCACTGCCTGACAGGACATTTCCAGAGTCTCCTGAGCAGGCAGGCAAACGGTGCTCTTGTTGGGATTGAATCTCCGCTTGTTTGCCCTTCACTGCCTCAAGGCGCCAGCAAGAGCATTTTGTGCACCAGCCGCTACAGCAGCTTGTCTCCAGGATTCCCTCCCCGTGTTCGAGTGAAAACAGACACTGGGGGGGGGGGCACCCTGGAAGCATCCTCACGGCCACAAATCCAAACATAGATTTTTCCTCTCCAGAGTTAATTTCACCTTTTTTTGGGGGGGGGGAGTGAGAATGAAGCAGAAGGCGCCCCACGATAGCCCACGAATGCCGGAGCACTTTTGGGCTTTTGACTGCAGCACTTGGAGAAAGAAAGGCAAACATTCCTTCTAGTGCATGGGGGGGGGGGCGGGCTGCGGCAGGCAGGCGCCTTTGCCTCCCTCTCAGGTGTCCACTCCTGGCCTTTCCGCTGCCCGGCCAGGCCCAGCTCCTGTCCTGGGCACCCTCTTCTTCTTCGTACCTGATGCTCTGCCGTCGCCCTGCCCTTTCTCTGCCCAGCGCTCCTGGCTGACGGGAAGGTGCCTGTCTCGGCCTCTCTTCGACCTCTCCTGGCCTTCCTCTTCTGGCTCTTCTGCCTCAGAGCCACACTGTCCACCCTCCTTTCCTTATGCTTCCAACGCCTCGCTCTCATCTGGCCCCTTCCCCTTTTTCCTAGTCCCTTAGCAACTGCCCCCCCCCCGCCACCAGCTCTTTGTCTGGTGAACGGAGGGTGCAAACGGTTCTGCCATGAGGAGGCACCTTCTGGGCCCCACTAAGCTCCTGGTGGCTTCTGCGGTTTCCCCACCCTGAGGCCTTCCAGGGCACCTCTTCTTTCCAGCCTCATCTCTCTCTTCTGTCCCTGTCTGTCCCGCTATTCATGTGTGGATTGGCCACCTCTGTTCTCCGTTGAGGCAAAGCCTTGCTGGGGCCTGATGCAGCTCCACTCCTTCCACGCTGACCATTTGCAGCAGACTATGGTGACACAAAGGAAAGGGGAGACTAAAGTTTAAATCTGGGGCTGGAGTTTAAATCTGGGGCTAGTTTGCGAGTGAGCCCTTTCAGGAGCAGCGAGTGGCCTCACTGGGACGCAGTGGCTCACTGGGACAAAGTGGCAAGGTAAAAAAGACACAGCGAGTTAAGCAGCTGGGCGAGTTCAGCAGCGGGGCGAGGAAGCCAGGCCCTACACACAGCCCGGCACTTCCCTTGAAGAGAGGAGAGCTCCAACAACATTAAGGTACCCAAACTTTGAAAAACCCATAACTTACACTCAAAAGCTATGCAGTCAGACAGCCAGCAGAGGGGTGGGGGCTATCCAGTGTTTTGCACCGAGTGTCACATGTATGACTATCTGCCTCTTGGGCACAAGTCATGGGTGTGTGCTCGGTGCAAAGAGCTCCAGGCTCTCAGGGAACGGGTTCGCTCCCTTGAAGCCACGGTTGCTGACCTGGAGAAGCAGAGACAGGTAGAGAGGAACCAGGGTGAGACTTCTAGGGACATGGAGGCATCGTCCCACCCTCAGTTGGCCAGCTCCTCAGCTGTCAGGAAAGGGAGTCTCAGGGCTGGAGGACATCACTCTGGAAAAGAGGGAAACAATCCCACAGTGGGGACCCCTTCTTCAGGTGATGGGCCCGTATCCAGTCGCACTATGGATACTCCTCTGGGGAGGGGGCGAAGGGGGCTTCTTGTCGTGGGTGACTCTATAGTCAAGAACATAGAGAGGGTGGTCTGTGACGGATGTGAGGACTGCATGGTGACTTGCCTACCTGGTGTGAAGGTTGCGGACATCACCTCTCGTCTAGATAGGCTGGTAGAGAGTGCTGGGGAGGAGGTAGCGGTTGTGGTGCATGTTGGCACCAACGACGTGGGGAAATGTAGCCGGGCGGTCCTGGAGGCCAAATTTAGGTTGCTAGGTAGGAAGCTCAAATCCAGGACCCCAAAGGTAGCGTTCTCAGAAGTGCTACCTGTTCCACGCGCAGGGCCAGCTAGGCAGGCGGAGCTCAGGAGTCTCAATGCGTGGATGAGACACTGGTGTCAGGAGGAGGGGTTTAAGTTTGTTAGGCACTGGGGAACGTTTTGGGACAAGCCGGGCCTGTACAAGAGGGACGGGCTTCACTTGAACCAAAACGGAACCAGACTGCTGGCACGTAACATTAAGAAGGTGGCAGAGCAGCTTTTAAACTGACTCCTGGGGGAAAGCCGACAGGAGCCGAGGGGCATCCGATTCGGGACTCCTCATCCCTAGGGAATGAAGGTGCAGAGGATGGGGAACAGTCAAGTAATAACAGAGTAAGAATTGGGAGTGGTAGCGTGATGGGACATGACAGCCAGTCTAGCAGGACAGAAGGCTGCAGGAATAAAGGTGCAAACATGCAGCCCTTCTTGGGGGACCAGGTATATAAGTGCTTTTATGCAAATGCCCGAAGTCTACGGGCAAAGATGGGAGAACTGGAATGTTTGGTGGCTAGGGAAAACATTGACATAGTAGGTATAACAGAAACCTGGTGGAATGCGGAGAACCAGTGGGATACTGCAATTCCAGGATATAAACTCTATAGGAGGGACAGAGAGGGGCGTGTTGGAGGTGGGGTGGCCATCTATGTCAAAGAGGGGGTAGAATCCACCAGAGTAGAGCTGGAGGGGGGCTCTGACTCCTCCGTAGAATCACTGTGGGTTAGATTACCAGGCTCAAAGAGTGATGTAATAGTAGGGGCATGCTACCGTCCTCCAGATCAAAAACCTGAAGGGGATCTTGAAATGAGGAAGCAAATCAGGGAGGTGTCAACGAGAGACAGGGTTGTAGTCATGGGGGACTTCAATTATCCTCACATCGACTGGGTCAATTCATGCTCAGGTCATGAAAGAGAGACTGGATTTCTGGATATGTTAAATGACTGTGCCTTAGAGCAGCTTGTCACGGAACCGATCAGAGGACAGGTGACTCTGGATTTGATATTGTGTGGCACTCAAGATCTGGTCAGGGAGGTAAATGTTACCGAACCGTTGGGGAACAGTGACCATGCTGCGATCTGTTTCACCATGCATGTCGGAGGGAGAGTGCCGAGCAAATCTGACACAAACACCCTTGACTTCCGAAGGGCAGACTTCCCCAAAATGAGGAGACTAGTTAAAAAAAAAAGCTGAAAGGGAAGGTAAAAAGAGTCCAATCGCTCCAGAGTGCGTGGAGGCTGTTTAAAACAACAGTCATAGAGGCCCAGCGGGCGTGTATCCCACAAAGGAGGAAGGGCTTGACCAAGTCCAGGAGGGTGCCGGCATGGCTAACAAGCACAGTTAAGGAGGCTATAAAAGGCAAGGAAGCTTCCTTCCGTAAATGGAAGTCTTGCCCTAATGAGGAAAATAAAAAGGAGCACAAACTGTGGCAAAAGAAATGTAAAAAGATGATACGGGAGGCCAAGAAAGACTTTGAGGAACGTATGGCAGGCAACATAAAAGGGAATAATAAAAGCTTCTTCAAATATGTTAGAAGCAGGAAACCTGCCAGGGAAACGGTTGGTCCGCTGGATGGTGAGGGAGAGAAAGGGGTGATAAAAGGGGACTTGGAGACTGCAGAGAAATTAAATGAGTTCTTTGCATCTGTCTTCATGGCAGAAGACCTCGGGCAAATACCGCTGCCGGAACGGCCTCCCCTGACTAAAGAATTAAGTCAAATAGAGGTTAAAAGAGATGACGTCTCAGACTTAATTGACAAAATAAAGATCAATAAATCACCAGGCCCGGATGGCATCCACCCAAGAGTTCTGAAGGAACTCAAGAATGAAGTTGCTGACCTCTTGACCAAAATATGCAACTTGTCCCTTAAATCGGCCACTGTGCCAGAGGATTGGAGGATAGCTAATGTCACGCCAATCTTTAAAAAAGGAAGGAGGGGGGACCCGGGAAACTACAGGCCGGTCAGCCTAACATCTGTTCCAGGGAAGATGGTGGAAAGTCTCATTAAGGATAAAATCTTAAAATACATAGAAGAACAAGCTCTGCTGAGGGAGAGTCAGCATGGCTTCTGCAAGGGGAAGTCTTGCCTCACAAACCTGTTAGAATTTTTTGAAAAGGTCAACAGGCATGTGGATGCGAGCGAACCTGTGGATATTATATATCTGGATTTTCAGAAGGCGTTTGACACGGTCCCTCATGAAAGGCTCCTGAGAAAACTCCACAGTCAGGGAATAAGAGGGCAGGTCCTCTTGTGGATTAGGAACTGGTTGAAGACCAGGAAACGGCGAGTGGGAGTCAATGGGCAATTTTCACAATGGCGAGAGGTGAAAAGCGGTGTGCCCCAAGGATCGGTCTTGGGACCGGTGCTTTTCAACTTATTCATAAATGACCTGGAGTCGGGGATAGGCAGTGAGGTGGCCAAGTTTGCAGATGACACTAAACTTTTCCGGGTGGTGAAGACCAGCAGGGATTGTGAAGAGCTCCAGAAGGATCTCTCCAAACTGGGAGAATGGGCAGCAAAATGGCAGATGCGCTTCAATATAAGTAAGTGCAAAGTGATGCAAATTGGGGCAAGAAACCAAAATTTCACATATACGCTAATTGGTTCTGAGTTGTCTGTGACGGATCAAGAGAGAGATCTTGGGGTGCTGGTGGACAGGTCGATGAAAGTGTCGACCCAGTGTGCGGCGGCTGTGAAGAAGGCCAATGCCATGCTCGGGATCATTAAAAAAGGGATTGAGAATAAAACTGCCAATATCATTCTGCCTTTGTACAAATCGATGGTAAGGCCACATCTGGAGTATTGTGTCCAGTTCTGGTCACCACACCTCAAAAAGGATATAGTTGAATTGGAAAAGGTGCAGAAAAGAGCGACTAGAATGATTCATGGGCTGGAGCACCTCCCTTATGAGGAAAGGCTACAGCGTCTGGGGCTTTTCAGCCTAGAAAAAAGGCGCCTGAGGGGGGACATGAATGAGACATATAAAATTATGCATGGGATGGAGAGAGTGGATAGAGGGAAATTCTTCTCCCTCTCGCACAACACCAGGGGACATGCACTAAAATTGAGTGGAGGGAGAGTTAGAACAGACAAAAGAAAATATTTCTTTACCCAGCGTGTAATTCATCAGTGGAACTCCTTGCCACAGGATGTGGTGGCGGCACCTGGCCTAGATGCCTTTAAAAGGGGTTTGGACAGATTCATGGAGGAAAAGACCATCACAGGTTACAAGCCATAAGCAACCTCCTGGCTTTGGAATTAGGTTTTCTCTGTGCCAGGTGCAAGGGAGTGTCAACGGGAAACAGGTTATCTTGTTGTCTTGTGCTCCCTGAGGCATCTGGTGGGGCCACTGTGTGATACAGGAAGCTGGACTAGATGGGCTTTTGGCCTGATCCAGCAGGGCTCTTCTTATGTTCTTATGACTAGGCAAAGGCATACATTAAATTTTTTTTAAAAAACTCCATACAGATTAAGGCAGCTGGCCCGTTTGCAGTGGCAGTGCAGTGCTCCTTTTCAGGAGCAGCGAGTGGCCTCACGGGGACCAAGTGGCTCACGGGGACAAAGTGGCAAGATAAAAAAGACACAGCGAGTTAAGCAGCTGGGCGAGTTCAGCAGCGGGGCGAGGAAGCCAGGCCCCACACACTGCCCGGCACGTCCCTTGAAGAGAGGAGAGCTCCAGCAACATTAAGGTACCCAAACTTTGATAAATCCATAACTTACACTCAAAAGCTATGCAGTTAGACAGCCAGCAGAAGGGTGGGGGCTATCCAGTGTTTTGCACTGAGTGTCACAGGGAGAGAAAGGGGTGATAAAAGGGGACTTGGAGACTGCAGAGAAATTAAATGAGTTCTTTGCATCTGTCTTCACGGCAGAAGACCTCGGGCAAAAACCGCTGCCGGAATGGTCTTCCCTGACTAAAGAATTAAGTCAAATAGAGGTTAAAAGAGAAGACGTCTCAGACTTAATTGACAAAATAAAGATCAATAAATCACCAGGCCCGGATGGCATCCACCCAAGAGTTCTGAAGGAACTCAAGAATGAAGTTGCTGACCTCTTGACCAAAATATGCAACTTGTCCCTTAAATCGGCCACTGTGCCAGAGGATTGGAGGATAGCTAATGTCACGCCAATCTTTAAAAAAGGAAGGAGGGGGGACCCGGGAAACTACAGGCCGGTCAGCCTAACATCTGTTCCAGGGAAGATGGTGGAAAGTCTCATTAAGGATAAAATCTTAAAATACATAGAAGAACAAGCTCTGCTGAGGGAGAGTCAGCATGGCTTCTGCAAGGGGAAGTCTTGCCTCACAAACCTGTTAGAATTTTTTGAAAAGGTCAACAGGCATGTGGATGCGAGCGAACCCGTGGATATTATATATCTGGATTTTCAGAAGGCGTTTGACACGGTCCCTCATGAAAGGCTCCTGCGAAAACTCCATAGTCAGGGAATAAGGGGGCAGGTCCTCTTGTGGATTAGGAACTGGTTGAAGACCAGGAAACAGCGAGTGGGAGTCAATGGGCAATTTTCACAATGGCGAGAGGTGAAAAGCGGTGTGCCCCAAGGATCGGTCTTGGGACCGGTGCTTTTCAACTTATTCATAAATGACCTGGAGTTGGGGATAGGCAGTGAGGTGGCCAAGTTTGCGGATGACACTAAACTTTTCCGGGTGGTAAAGACCAGCAGGGATTGTGAAGAGCTCCAGAAGGATCTCTCCAAACTGGGAGAATGGGCAGCAAAATGGCAGATGCGCTTCAATGTAAGTAAGTGCAAAGTGATGCACATTGGGGCAAGAAACCAAAATTTCACATATACGCTAATGGGTTCTGAGTTGTCTGTGACGGATGAAGAGAGAGATCTTGGGTTGCTGGTGGACAGGTCGATGAAAGTGTCGACCCAGTGTGCGGCGGCTGTGAAGAAGGCCAATTCCATGCTCGGGATCATTAAAAAGGGGATTGAGAATAAAACGGCCAATATCATTATGCCTTTGTACAAATCGATGGTAAGGCCACATCTGGAGTATTGTGTCCAGTTCTGGTCACCATACCTCAAAAAGGATATAGTTGAATTGGAAAAGGTGCAGAAAAGAGCGACCAGAATGATTTGTGGGCTGGAGCACCTCCCTTACGAGGAAAGGCTACAGCGTCTGGGGCTTTTCAGCCTAGAAAAAAGGCGCCTGAGGGGGGACATGATTGAGACTTATAAAATTATGCATGGGATGGAGAGAGTGGATAGAGGGAAATTCTTCTCCCTCTCGCACAACACCAGAACTAGGGGACACGCACTAAAATTGAGTGGAGGGAGAGTTAGAACAGACAAAAGAAAATATTTCTTTACCCAGCATGTAATTCATCTGTGGAACTCCTTGCCACAGGATGTGGTGATGGCACCTGGCCTAGATGCCTTTAAAAGGGGTTTGGACAAATTCATGGAGGAAAAGACCATCACAGGTTACAAGCCATAAGCAACCTCCTGGTTTTTCAGAAGTGGGTTTTCTCTGTGCCAGGTGCAAGGGAGTGGCGACTGGACACAGGTATCTTGTTGTCTCGTGTGCTCCCTGAGGCATCTGGTGGGGCCACTGTGTGACACAGGAAGCTGGACTAGATGGGCTTTTGGCCTGATCCAGCAGGGCTCTTCTTATGTTCTTATGTTCTTATGGCAGTGAGAAAAAGGGTGCTCAAGCAGGCCGCTGTTGCTGTGTTGTGTGTGCGTGCGTGTGCCCCTGCCAGAGGAGGATGGCCATTCTTACGCAGGATACGTTGGGGCTTCCCTAGCAGGGCAGGTGGATGCTTTGGGAGGGGGGAATTTTTTTTTAGGAACGCAACATGAGCGGAGGGGTGACAGAAAGGCTGGTTTTCTGTGCCATGGTCCAGATTAAAGTTGAACATCCCGCCTTCTGCAGTTGCTTTTAGCACAACTGTCAATCAGCCCCAGATCCCCTTCTGGCTTGGCCTGAACTGAAGCGCTAAAGACCAGGGTCCGTGCAAGACAGTGGTTTGTCTCAGGTTGGGCTCCCAGCGACCTGCTCTAGTCCCAGTTCCCACTCAGCCACGGAGCTCGCCAGGCGATCTTGAGAGACTCTCGGCCTAACCCCCCTTGCAGGGTCGTTGTGCGGATGAAAGCTTGGAGCAGAGCAGGGACAGAAGTGTACCCAGTAACGCCCACCTTCTTGGTCACAGCCCTGAAAAATGGCACCCACCCAGTCTGGATCGTGCAAACCACCCTGCTTGAAGAGGGCAGGCCAACAGGGCCAGCCCACCTACTTCCCCTTTGCCTGCAGCGAACTCTGTGGCTTGGTGGCCCCAAGAAAGCGGCTCCACCCCCTCGTCCGCTGCCTCCGTTGCGAGGGACGCAGCCTTTGTGAGGGGCCTTGTGGGACAAATGGAGTGACTTGGTCCCTCTGCCTGTTTCTGGCTTACAATGGGTGCCAGGCCAGAAGAGAGAGCAGCGCCGGACAAAGGACAAAGACATCATCTGTTGCAGATGGTCTTGTGTACAACTGTAGTGACTGCCTGGATGCTGCTCGGGGGGGGGGAGGCAGCTGACTGAGACAGCCGAGTCCCTGGCCTCCTGAACTGCACAGCCGCCTGCCCCCCCCCCCCCCGCAGGAGAGAGGGCTCATTATAATGTCCTTGTTATTGCCTAGAATACATTTGGGAGCCCAGCTCTCTTCTCAGACTCTGTCCGCCCCCTCTTGAATCTGTGGGTGGTCCTGCAGCAACGCCTCCCAAGCCCAGAATTCCTCTTCCAGCAAAATGCCTGACGGTCCAGAGGCAGTCTCTCCCAGCCTAGAACCTGGGGCGGCAGCAGCAGCAGCAGCAGCTCTGCCCCAGGCCAAAGAAGACGATCCCCGCTGCCGCAGCTGTGACCCCTCCCCCTTGCCCAGAAAGAGCCACTCAAGCAGCCTCTGCAGGGGAGTGGCACCCCCAGTGGAGGAAAGGCAGGTGGGGACCTGCTGAGCACCACTGTCTGTCTGCTGCCCCTGCAGGGAAAGAGCAGCAGGTGCCGCAACTGTGGGAGCGGGACGGTGGTCCTGAGAGCCTGGTCTCCTTTCGGAAGCAAGCCGGAGCCCCGCTGCCGCCGCCGCCACCGCGCACGCTGCCGCCTTCTCCTGCAGGGCCCAGGCAGGCAGCAGGGGTCCACCAAAAGCCACCATGGAAAAGAAAGCCACAGTCAGTCCACAGGCCCAGCCACAAACCTCTTCCTTGGCAGCCTCTTCCGTCTCCTAGCCAGCTTGTCTTCCACTCACATCTCCAGGTGCTTTCCCTTTCTGACTCAATGTCTCTTTCAGTGATGTCACCAGGCCCAAGTCAAAACAAATCAGAGAATTTGATGCCCTTCCCCACGGTGCACGCCTGTCTAAATGCAAAACTATTTGCGTCTAGGGGCATTAACAGCTGGACGCAACTAGTCATTTGCCTAGACACTCAACGGAGAGAGGAGCCTTTCCGCTCCCGGCAGTGCTCAGACCCCTTCCTTCGGAGAGCCTGGCAGGGAAAAAGGGACCCTGGGCACAAACGGTGGCTCTCCTTCTTCCCGGGCCTGGCTCTTGAGGCCAACCACAGCAGGGCACGTTCAGCCTCCTTTTTGCAGAGGAAGTCGAGAGTTGGCCTTCCTGACTCATGACAACAGCCAACACCCTTCGAAGGGAAGCGGAGTCTCTTCCGTGGCAAAGGCTTCGCCAGAGATCATCGCCTGCCAGGCTGGCGGCGGACTGAGCCAGGTGCTCTTTTCTGCCCCTGACCGACACTGACCTCCTCTTGTGCAGCACACCGGCCGGCCCCTTTGGCCGAGGGAGGCCCAATTCAGAGGCCTCTGTCCTCCTGCTCCTCCAACCCGGCAGGCTCTGGAGAAAAGGAGGCCTGGCCAAGGAGGACACCGTCCAGCCAAAGCCACACCCCGTCCTCCGCACCCCCCCTTGGAAAAGGCGGCAAGGACGTCTTCAGTGGCCAGGAAGGCATCCCGGTTGCAGCCGGTTGGAGTCTACCAGCCAACCTGGCAAACACGACCTGCAGAAAAGGCTCCTGGGATTCAGGTGGAGCAAACTGCCCCTCCTCCCACAGATCTGGCCCTCTGGTAAGTGTCTTTGACTCATATTAGGCAGCACGGTTATATACCGCTTTTCAACACGAGCAGGTCACAAAGTGGTTTATGTAGCAAAGTAAGACATTAACTGGTTCCCTGTCCCCAAAATGTTCACAATTGCCGGGCAGCCCAATCCTGCGTAAGATGCACCGGCTGGCCTAAACGGCCAGCTGCTGCATCCTATGGAGGATGCGGCCCGCTCCAGCAGAGCCAGGGCATAACTCATCCCTTTCCCCTGGTGTCAGTCCTATCCGCCCCAATGGGCCTCCTCGGATGCGCGCCAGCTATTTTGCTGGTGCACATCTGGGGAAGCCGTGTAAGGCTGGGCGGCCAGGCCCGGGAAGGGCGTAAGGATATGACGGAGCGCGCCGCTGATAATCCCTCCCCCCTCCCTGGCCTGACTGGCCAATCGCCCCTCCCCCGCAACCCTGGCCCACCCTTCCCACGCCCTCCCGCCGCAGCACTTACTTGCGTCCAGCGGCTGGGGGCAGTGGTGGAGTGAGTGGCGCAGGTCTCAGCGCCGGTGCTGCTTACTCCAAGGGTGCCACGAAAGGGCTTTATGGCCCTTTCGCGACCCTCTAGGCCAGCAGAGCACTCGCTCCGCCAGCCTGTATTTGCGCAGGATTGTGCTGCAAGAAAGATAAGAACATCAGAAGTGCCCTGCTGGATCAGGGACCTATCTAGTCCAGCTTCCTGTATCTCATAGTCGCCTACCAGATGCCTCTAGGAGCACACAATACAACAAGATGCCTGTATCCTGTTGCTACCCTCTTGCATCTGGCATTCAGAGATAGGCTTCCTCTAAAACCCTGAGATTACATATCATCATCATGGCTTGTAGCCTGTGATGGACTTTTCCTCCATAAATCTGTCCAATCTGCTTCTAATGTAGGCCAAGTGCCATCACCACTTCCTGTGGCAAGGAGTTCCACAGTTTAATTACCAGTATATGCTGGATAAAAAACTATTTCCTATTTGTCCGGGCCAGCCTGTACCTACACTGGGCTTAGCTGGGGGTCCCTCCTTGACCTCTGCCGCAGTGGCCCCTCCGTCGCCCCCACCAAGGCAGCTGGAGCGTGCCTCCGTGGGGCGGGGCCTGAGCGTGAGGTGGGGTTAATGAGGGAGGCGGCTAGAAACCCCCTAGTCTCCTGGGCCCGCCGTAGGAGTCTAGGGGGCACAGCCTTGCGGGAGCAAGTCCACCGGGGAGAATGGGGGGGAAGACCCTACAGGAGGGAAATTGGACCAGGGCCGCTAGGAGCAAGGCCTAGGTGTACTCGGGAAGTTGGACCCAGGCCTACTTGGGAGGAGGGACTTGGGTCTACTCGAAGGGAAGGACCAAGGCCTACTCAGAGGGAGGAAGGAGGAACCAGGGCGGGACCAGGAAGGGGAAGAGCGGGGTAAGAAGAAGCCAGCCAGGACCATAAAGGCCGAGACGGCCGAGGCTGGAGGCTCTTACCTGCCCTTAGGTTTGAGTCCTGGACCTCTTGTAAGACCTAACCGGGAGGAGGAAGACAGGGGTGAATCTAACCCCCTCCCCTGAGCAATTCTGAGGCCTATCAAGCAGCAGACCCTCTGCAAGTCAGGTAAGGTCCTCCCACCTCTTCACTGGGCTGGAGACCCCACTCCCCAGCTCGCCAGAGCACGGACCCCAACACTATTGTCTGTTCTGATTCTCCCACCAGTCTATTTTAGTGGATGTCCCCTTCGTTTTGGTGTTGTGCAAGAGGGAAAAGAAACTTCCTCTATCCATTCTATCCCATTAATATGTCTCAGGGCCCAATCCTATGGGCGACTTCCACTGATGGAACTAGTGGAAGGTCCTCTTCCATCAGTCCCATCAGCGGAAGACCCTCTCCGTCAGCACTGCAGATGCAGCGATGACACATGGCAATGGTGTTGCCAGCATGAATAGCTGCCATCTATGTGCATGTACCACCAGAGCGCCCAGACACCACTGGAAGAGGTATCTTGGTGGCGGAGGTGGGCAGTAGGCATGGAGGGGAGTAATGGGGCATTTCGGGGGAGGAACAGGGGGCACGTCAGGGGAGGGAGGGGCTGGATCCGGTGGCAGTTGTGCATGCCAGATCTTATCCCCCATTTTTTGACCTATCCCACCACCCCCAGCTCTTACCTGCAATACGGCTGGCATGAGGAGATAGGCCATCAGGGGGCCTATGCAGAAATAAGGGGAAAATATGTTCCCTTACCTCTCGCAGGCTTCCCAATTGCCCCCTCTCCATGGCATGTAGCATGCACCTCCATGGTGTGCTTGCATGCTACAGTGTGGCGGGGTGGGTGGGTAGGACTGGGTTGTCAATTTTGTCCCCCAGCACTTTTTTTAGACTGAAGAGCCCCAAACATTGTAGTCTTTCCTCGTAAGAGAGGTGCCCCAGTCCGCTAATGATCTTGGTCGCTCTCCACCAGATAGTGGTCACCTTTTCCAGTTCCACTGTATCTTTTTTGAGACTCGGGAGCCTTTGGTGAGGGATGCAGAAGAGACGCCAGCAACAGCCACTGGAAGAGTCGCCATGCTGGGGCGACAAGGGACAGTTGCTTGCTAAAGATAAGAGGGGGCACTTGTTTAAAAGGTGCTTCAGTGGGGCAGCCGCCTTTGGCTTGAGTGCGCCATCCTGACCTTAAGGCTGGGGTCTTGCAACTGGTGCCCCTGGGAAGAAGGGGTCCAGACTTTCAGCACCAGCCATGCGGAGCCGAGCATGCACAAGCAGGAGCACACAGTCTCTGAATGCCCCCCCTCCAGCCCCACGTTTGTGGGGGGTCAGTCTGTGAAGGTGAGAGAGAGAGAGAGAGAGCGCCCTTTTCTGCAGGTAGTGGCGCTCCTCCTCCTCCTCCTCCTCCTCCTCCTCCTCGCCCATCATTCTAGGGGACAGCCCTGGTCAGCTTGCCTCCTCGGGCTCTGCTGCGCGCAGGAGGGGCTTGTGCTTCCGGGCGGGAGGAAGGACGTGGCTACCTGGTCCTGGCGGTGCCCAGATGGGTGCTCAGCTTGCCAACCCTTCCCGATGGACCTGGAGCCTCCGGGACTCGGCCTCCCTGGCCAGGAGGAGATGCCTGGAAAGCCACCCTGGCTGCTGGCGAGCGCACCAGGGCCTCCCTCTCTCCCTGGCTCGCCGACGTCGCATCACTGGGTGGGAAGAGCTTCGGGCAGAGAGAGTTGGCGCCCGGACTGGGCGAGGGGCTCTCCCCCCCCCAGCTGCAGAGTTTGCCGCAGTGTGCGTGGCTATGGCTCGGGTGCGCGCGCAGCACCTCCAGCACCAGCAGCCGCTGCTGCGCTCCTCATTCCAAAGTTCGCCCCCACCCCGGCCAAGAAAGGGGAGCTGCTGTTTAACGAGCCCCCTCTCCCTTCCGCCCCTGGTTCAGGCGCCTTCACTGGCCTGCCGGGGCGGGGTGGTTGAGGGTCTTCCCAAGAGGCACGTGCAGACCCAGGGCCGACAAGTCTTGCTGGGAGCGGGGGGGGGGGACTTCGCATCCCTTTAGACGCCACTCCCGAAACAAAGCCGCCGCCGCCGCCTCCCCGCCCGCATCATGCCCTCGCTGCATCTCTATCTATGGTGTGTGTCCCCCCCGCCCCCGCCCGCCGGATTCATGGTCCGTGGAGGGCAACCAACGACGACAGAGCCAGGATGGCTGGAGCCGAGGCCAGGCGCCCCCGGGGGCCGGCGGCAGCAGCAGCCCTTGCCCAAGGGCGTGGCCGAGGGCACTGGCAGAGTACGGGAAGGCAGAACCAAGGCTTCCGTCCCCTCTGCCCCCACCCCAGAGCTGACCCGCAGCCCCCCGCACACAGCCGAGGCGGGGGCTCTGCTGCCGCCGGAGACCCCCGCTCGGCAAGCGCCCTCCCTCACGACAGTCCTCCGTTGTTGCTGATGCGCCTGGGCAGCCCCCCCTCCCCGGCGGCCCGATCCACCGTGCACATACCAGGCAGGAGGGGATCCCAGTCCCGGCGCTCCCTCCGCCCTCGGGTGCCCACGCAGACGATGCCGGCTGGGCCTGAGCTGCGCCAGGCAGCTGCTGTCAGTACTAAGGGGGGAGGGAGGCGGGGAGGCGGGGAGGAGCTGCCGCCCTCCCCCTGCCCAGGCAGACTACTTAACCCCTCACGAGCCAGCCAAGGGGTTGCGGCCCCCTCGGTCTGCTGCTAGCGCCGACCTGCCCTGGAGAGGTCTAGCCTGGCTGGGAGGCTTGCTGGTGGCGCCCCGAAGAGGTCTCTCACACAGACCCCCCCCTCTTGCGTGCCCTCCCCCCCCCGCCAGAAATGTCAGAGCATTGCATTGGAATTGGGACGTACTAAAGGAGAGCGAAGATGGCAGCACAGGGCCAGTGGGAGGCAGGCAGGCAGGCAGCAGCTTGGT
Organism: Plestiodon gilberti rubricaudatus; assembly: GCA_026170595.1. Classification (NCBI taxonomy): domain Eukaryota; kingdom Metazoa; phylum Chordata; class Lepidosauria; order Squamata; family Scincidae; genus Plestiodon; species Plestiodon gilberti. Next base: position 164,779 of record JANXHW010000007.1, on the reverse strand, counting down.
GCCAGCAGAGGCGACCAATCCCAAGGCCGTTTTGTACCTACTACATGCAAGACTTGGCATTTGGCGCTCGCCATTACCCCTGTGTGCGTGTGCGTGTGTGTGTGTGTGTGCGCGCGTGCGTGCGTATAAGATGATGCCTGCCTGTCTGCCTGCTGTGAAGAAAGAGCAGAACCAGGGAAGCGCATCTCCCTCTCCCACCAGGCTGGGTCATCCAATGACATTGATTGGGGGAAACTCAGGACAGACAAAAGGAGGCACTTCTTCACAAAGCACATCACTAGCCTGTGGAATTCACTGCCACAAGATGTTGTGATGGCCACTACTTTGAATGCGGATGAGACAAGCATGATAAAAGTCTCAGTAAAGATTCATTGGCATTGTGGTGAAAATGAAGCTACATATGTTCTGGACATGTACAGTTTGGGTACAGGTTATTATAAGTAGCATCATGAAGGCAATAAATCAAAGGTTGAGGTTTACTGAAATGCATATACAGTATTATTGAATTATTTGCCAGCTGTGTGGAGCTTATCAGAGGGTCAACGTAAGTGGATTCTTTGTCCCTTAATGGTAGCAAAACGGCACATTAAAGCTTGGAAAGATCCATCACTACCTGTGTATCTTTATTGGATTGAAGATCTAAGGGCTCTTTCCAGATTTGAACTTATTTCTTTCAGAAGCCAATTATCTCTAGATATATTTGAAGAGATTTGGAAATCATTCTTAGAAGTTTATGCACAATTGTGTGTGTGCGTGCGCGACCGTTAAGATTATAAAATGTGTAAACGTATGTACAACTGTTTAAATGAAAAATAAAAATATATTAAAAACAGCCCATTCAGGACCAGAGGTCTCTCAGTAGATCAGCAGCAGCCGCTTGCCCCGAATGCCTGTGGCAGCAGCGGGGGGGGGGGGGAGCCGTGGTGCTATTTATTTGCCTTCGTCTCTTGCTTGTGGGTTTCCCATGAGAGCCGCTGGTGGGCCACTGTGGGATGCTGGACTGGGTGGGCTCCCTTGGGCCTGATCCAGCAGCAGCGCTCTTCTGGGGCTTTTACGTCCGAGCAGGCTGATGAGAAGGGTGGCACCAAACTGTGGAGGATTTGAGTCTTACAGCCCAGTCCAGCCCAAGGCCTCAGCGGCACAATTCAGGCACAATTGCAGCCTAAGTGCTTTAGGCCCGAGTTGTGCCTGAATTGTGCCGCAGAGGCCGAATTTGTGCTGCAATTGTGACTGAATTGGGTTCCGGCACAATTCAGGCACAACTGCACAATTCAGGCACAATTGCGGCCTAATAGTGGGCGTGTTGGGGGCGTGTCGGGGGAGTGATGGGGGCGGTTACAAATTTGTTCCGGTTCCAGACGCTGGAGAGCCCCTGACACGCCCCCTCGAGCCCAACTCAGGCACAAAATTTGGGTCAACAAAAAGGGTAGACCCAAATGTGAGGAGACCCATAGGAGCCATTTTACCTTACCCACACCAGCCCTCTCCTGAAAAGTACTAACACCCTGGGCCCGAGTTGTGCCTGAGTTAGGACGGAACAGTTGTGGCCTAACTCTGGAACCGGACCAAATAGTTACCCTATCAGCACCCAGCCCCACCCAGCTTCTTTCCCACAAAAGCCCAGCCCCAGCCCTCCACTCACTCACTCTCTCTGAGCATGTGGCGTGGGGTTCTGTCCCCCAGCAGCCACAAAGTGGGACTTTGAAAACTTTTCTAACACCCCACTTCTCTTCTCCTTTCTGCCCCCCTCTAGGGCAGAGAGGGCTGTTCTGCCTGTGGCCAAACTGTTTACTGCTGTGCCTGGGCAGCTGTCTCCATGCAAGTGTTTGCTAACCCATGTCTTTCTCCCAGCCCCTCTCCCCCCCCCCACAGGCAACAACACCAGCAGGTAAGTGCAGGTAAGAGCAGGGTTCGTGCCGACATGTGGTCTGACTTCTGCCTCTTTGCATAGAAATATAGGTAGGATACATGCCTCTATACCAATGTCTTGTCTCATAGCTGCCTGCAATGCCTGCCATGATATGCCTCTTTACCAATGTCTTGTCTCATAGCTGCCTGCATAGCCTGCCATGATATGCCTCTTTACCAATGTCTTGTCTCATGTCTGCCTGCAATGCCTGCCATGATATGCCTCTGTACCAATGTCTTGTCTCATGTCTGCCTGCAATGCCTGCCATGATATGCCTCTGTACCAATGTCTTGTCTCATAGCTGCCTGTATTAATGTGAGCACACAATGCCATGAGTGTGGAACTGTAACCCATATGTAGACACAAGCTGTTCCCCCCCCCCCTTTTCTCCACAGGGTCTACTGACAGGTCAGTATTGCTAGGATTGCCATGGTTGTGACCCCCAAGTTGTGTTGTTGTCTCTCTCTTTGACCCCTTTCCTTTACAGGATCATGCTCACCTTACACCCAGGGAAGGAGCACAGACCATGCTATGTGTCTCACACCACTCAGCTGTGTTTGATTTCTCTCCCTGCAGGCCTTTGCAACCGGCACACTGGCATTCCTTCAATGGCGATTGCTACCACACACCAGCTGCCATGGAACACCCCTGTGATTTATGTCTCCCCAGGAATGTCCACCACCACCTACCTTCTGGGGAGCACCCCTGGGTCCGCAGTCTGGTTGCCCCATGGTCGTCTGCCTCGATGCTGCCAGAGGTCTGGGAGCCTGCCCTGCAACCCTCCTCAGCTGCTGCTGCTGCTCCACCTCCCTGGCTGCCTACTTGCTGTCCCTCCCCTTTCTATGGAGCAGGCTGTGGTTCCACAGGGGAAGAGCCTGCGTCTCCAGGTCCATGGGGCACGCCTGCTGCTGCTACGTTCTGAGTGGCTGCTGTGCCTACTCCTGGCAGCCTCGCCTGGCCATCTCTGCCAATGTTCCAGAACAATAAAGATGCCCCTTGGGCAAAGGCCCCTTGAACAACATGACCCCAATGTTACACAAGCACTGCCCCACACACACAGAGACAGCACCCAGCACACAAGGCCCTGCATGAATCCCAGCCAGGGCCTGCCACAGCCAGCCCAGGGAGAACACAGCAGGGGGGCTGCCAGACCCTCCGGGCTCAGAGGGGAGGGGGGAGTTGGGGGGCCTCTCAGGCAGGCAACCACTGACAGGCGACATGGCGCACGTCCGCCACGTCCGTGAAGAGCCCTTTCAGCAACCGGGGCTTTCACCCACCCTCGGTCCGCCCGTCAACGGCGTCCGTTTCCGCCCGTCAACGGCGTCCGTTTCTGCCCTCAGTCCGCCCATCAACGGCGTCCGTTTCCGCCCGTCAACGGCGTCCGTTTCCGCCCGTCAACGGCGTCCGTTTCTGCCCTCAGTCCGCCCATCAACGGCGTCCGTTTCCGCCCGTCAACGGCATCCGTTACCGCCCTCGGTCCGTCTGCATGAGAGGCGGCCGTTCCTGCATTGCCTCCATCTGCGAAGTGACCCCTGTGTCCCTATTGGTCTCTGCAGACCCCTCTCCCTGTATCCCTCTCCCACCAGCCGTGTTGTCTGTCTGTTTCTGACCCACCCGTGCCCCTCCCCAGCACCCCCTGTCTGTGTGCCTGCCTCCCCTCCCACTCCCTGATGATGGACGCTGGCATCCCCCACCCCGCTGGAGCACCTGCCGCGAGGCGCCGACGTTGCCCCATCTGGGGGTGTGTTGAGCTGTGTGAGCCCTTCACGCTCGCAGCAGACAAGCCCAAGGCATCTCTCGGTCTTGGCCGGGGCACAGAGCAGAAGGCACGCCGGGATGCCTTCTTTGTGGGCATAGCCACGGCCCTGGAGGCCCAGGGCTTCAGGCAGCGCACGGGCATGTCCAGGCAGAGGCGGTTCCAGACTTCATGAGACCACCCTTGTGTGTGACATTCCCACCCCCTCCCCCCATGACTCCCACGTGCAGCCTCAACGTGGCTTGGGGGTGGCATCACCTTCTGCAGGAGGGAGGGCAGTGGCACTCCCCCCTGCGGCAGGTGGCTAATGCCCAGGGTGCCCTGGGGCAGCTGGCACTGGCACAACCTCTGCCCTTCCGCTGACTGTCGCATGCCCAGTGCCTGCAGGCCCACCTGTGGCTGCCCATCTGCTGCGAACGCTGCAGCAGCTGTGGTAGGTGCACACAGACGAGCTGAGGAGGGGGCTCTTCAATTCCACAAGACTGACAGCTCCCCACAGGTGCCTGCCTGCCTCTGTGGTAAGTTTTGCCTCGATCCTGGCCCACTGCTCTTGCCTCCTGCCTAACTCAGGCACAGTTGCAGCCTAACTCGGTCCTATCTTGGGCCCCAATTGTGCCACAATTGGGCCTCAACTGTGCCTGAGTTGGGCTGGACTGAGCCCTTAGACACCGGAATTTGGCATTGTGCTCAGAAATGGGCTGGGAGTCGGGGGGGGGGAGCTGCTTCCGCTGCTCCCCGTAAGAAACGACCCCAATGAATGATACCTGGTCCCTGCTGCTGGCAGCCAAATGGTCCCTGAATGCTGAGCGAACGGCAGGTGGGTCCGCCGTCTGCTGCTACGTGGACTCAGACAACCGGTCTCATCCCGAAGGAGGGCTGGCCTGGCGTGGACGACCCACTAGCGCACCATGCCCAAGAAGAGGCTCTTGGCAGCCAGCCAGCTGCCAAGAAGAGTCTGGACAGTCGTCCTCTGAAGGCTGAAGCCCTGTTAGGAAGCCTCTCGGAAAGGAGGGGGTTTGGTTTGGTTTTATTTCATCATGCAAATTCCTTGGGCTCTGAACTGAAAATTGGCAGCTCCATTCACTGGAATCTCTGCAGTGGATGCTGTATTTTAAGATCCTGGACACACGTTTCAGAGAGGCTGATGCTTTCTCTCCACGCTTGTCATCCTAGTTTGTCCAGTGGTTCAAGAAACACTGTTATTTCCATACTGCCTCAAGGTGGGGCAGGCAGGCTAAGCTTATAACAGTCATGAAATGTGGGTTATCAAGACTGGAAATCCAGTGAACGTGGTAGTGAGTGAGCTCAAATCCCACAGAAAGCAGAGCCTTTGAGGAAGAGAGCCGAACCACAGACATCAGCTGAAGTCATGATGTGGAGGATACAGAAAACATTATTTACGCATTGAGAGCTGGCTGGCTAGGTATGGCTTTCCTTCCCCCTCCACAAACATTCACACACTGCAGCCCTGTAGCAACAGCACCGGCCTCACCGCCTGCAGGTGCTGCCCCTCCCTCCACCGCCACCAATCTCTTCTCTCTAGCTGCACCAGCAGCAGCCATGGTTCTTTGGCAAAGAGGCTCCACCTGGGAGACTGCAAATGTGCAAAGAGCATGTGCAAAATAACTTTGCCTTACTTACATGATATCAATGGGACCCGTGAAACTTTGTGAATACACAAGGGAGTTTCATCAGTTCATGAATTGAAGACCCTTGCAATAGCCTTGAATTGCTGACAGAATCTACTTTGGCAGAAGGAAAAACTGAAGATTTTAGGTGGCCCAGCCATAAAGAGGCCCCATCCCCTGACACATAAGAACATAAGAAGAGCCCTGCTGGATCAGGCCAAAAGCCCATCTAGTCCAGCTTCCTGTGTCACACAGTGGCCCCACCAGATGCCTCAGGGAGCACAAGACAACAAGATAACCTGTTTCCCGTTGACACTCCCTTGCACCTGGCACAGAGAAACCCCACCTCCAAAACCAGGAGGTTGCTTATGGCTTGTAACCTGTGATGGTCTTTTCCTCCATGAATCTGTCCAAACCCCTTTTAAAGGCATCTAGGCCAGGTGCCGCCACCACATCCTGTGGCAAGGAGTTCCACCGATGAATTACATGCTGGGTAAAGAAATATTTTTTTTTGTCTGTTCTAACTCTCCCTCCACTCAATTTTAGTGCATGTCCCCTGGTTCTGGTGTTGTGCGAGAGGGAGAAGAATTTCCCTCTATCCACTCTCTCCATCCCATGCATAATTTTATATGTCTCATTCATGTCCCCCCTCAGGCGCCTTTTTTCTAGGCTGAAAAGCCCCAGACGCTGTAGCCTTTCCTCATAAGGGAGGTGCTCCAGCCCACAAATCATTATGGTCGCTCTTTTCTGCACCTTTTCCAATTCAACTATAACACAGCCCCTTCTCCACGCAGTTGTCCCTTTAAGGTCCAGATGAATCAACAGAGACAGGAAGCAAGCAAGGAGACCTCCCTCCCGGTTCAGTGACGGATGCCCTTCTGGAATGCCATCTCTGGGTGCCAAGCAGGACTCAGAGTGAGAGGTTCTCTCCAGCCCTAGTGCCACACTGCCCGGCTAACCACTCGCGAACCTTGCAGCAATCAGAGCTCAGCCACAGGAAACAGAATAAGGTGGTGGTGGCGGGGGGGGGGGGAATCAATCACCAGCTCTGAAGGATTCACCACCAGCAGGGAACATGGATCCAGCCGCAGGTACAACCAGAGTCACTGCTGGGGTAAGGGAGCTTGCTAGAGACCCACTCGACTTTGCTGCTGCTGCTGCTGCTGCTGCTGTGGACCGTCTTTAAAAGACTGTGCGACAGGCCTAGGGTCAGCTCCTGATCTAGAGGCCACATGGCCTGAAAGGCGCCTTCCCAGGTGTCGAGGAGACTCCTTGCCTCACTGTTCTCACCAGATGGGCCCCAAGAGAGCGAGCGAGCGAGCGAGCGCGCCTTCCAGGGAAGAATGACCTCCGCTGAGATCGAGGCCTGGACTGGGGCTTTAGGAAGTTGCTGAAAAGAAACACAAAGAAAAAGTCCCTCTTGCAGCAGGTTCGAAGAAGCACACAACAGTCATCGTGCTGTGCTGCAGATGGAAATGCGCAGGCCTCGCTGCAAGGGAAGGTGTCCCCTGCGGTGCGTTTGACCGTCGTGCATTCAAGAGGCACATTTGGTAACTTCTCTGCGCAGCCCCTTGGCCCGGAAACCTTTGTGCCAAGAACATAAGAACATAAAAAGAGCCTGGCTGCTGGATCAGGCCAAAGGCCCATCTAGTCCAGCTTCTTGTATCACACAGTGGCCCCACCAGATGCCTCCGAGAGCACACAGACAACAAGATACTTGTATCCTGTCGCCACTCCCTAGCACCTGGCACAAAGAAAACCTACTCCTACAACCAGGAGGTTGCTTATCCCCATCATGGCTTGTAAGCTGTGATGGGCTTTTCCTCCATCAATCTGTCCAATCCTCTTTTAAAGGCATTCAGGCCAGGTTCCATCACCACCTCCTGTGGCAAGGAGTTCCACAAACCAATTACACGCTGGGTAAAGAAATATTTTCTTTTGTCTGTTTTAATTCTTCCTCCACTCAATTTGAGTGGATGTCCCCTAGTTCTAGTGTTGTGTGAGAGGGAAAAGAACTTCTCTCTATCCACTCTCTCCATCCCATGCATAATTTTATATGTCTCAATCATGTCCCCCCTCAACCGCCTTTTTTCTAGACTGAAGAGCCCCAAACGCTGTAGCCTTTCCTCCTAAGGGAGATGCCCCAGCCCACAAATCATTTTGGTCGCTCTCTTCAGCACCTTTTCCAGTTCCACTATATCCTTTTTGAGATGCGGAGACTAGAACTGGACGCAATACTCCAGATGCGGCCTTACCATCGATTTGTACAACAGCATAATAATATTGGCCGTTTTATTCTCAATCCCATTTTTAATTATCCCAAGCATGGAATTGGCCTTCTTCACAGCCGCCGCACACTGGGTCGACACTTTCATCGACCTGTTCACCAGTACCCCAAGATCTCTCTCGTGATCCGTCACAGACAGCTCAGAACCCATGAGCGTGTATGTGACATTTTGGTTTCTTGCCCCAATGTGCATCACTTTGCACTTACTTACATTGAAGCGCATCTGCCATTTTGCTGCCCATTCTCCCAGTTTGGAGAGATCCTTCTGGAGCTCTTCACAATCCCTGCTGGTCTTCACCACCCGGAAAAGTTTGGTGTCGTCCGCAAACTTGGCCACCTCGCTGCTTATCCCCAACTCTAGGTCATTTATGAACAAGTTGAAAAGCACCGGTCCCAAGACCGATCCTTGGGGCACACCGCTTTTCACCTCTAGCCATTGTGAAAATTGTCCATTGACACCCACTCTCTGTTTCCTAGTCTTCAACCAGTTCCTAATCCATAGGAGGACCTGCCCCAAGAAACAGGGCCTTGTGCTCCACTCCAAATCATTGGGCCCACTGGCGTCGACGGGGGGAAGCGGGGGGGCGGGCCGCCGGGGGGCGTCGCGCGTATAGGGGTGACGCGCGATGCCCCTTACTTACAATTTTGTGGTGAAGGTGGGCCCGCCCGCCCGCCCTCGCCTCCGTTTGGCTCCAAAATGAGCCGAAAACGGAGCGGGGAGGGCGCTCCGCTCCTGCGCGTGACGTCACGTGCGGGGGCGGAGCCTCCCCTTAAGGGTGACGCGCGCCCCCGCTCAGGGGTGTCGCGCGTCGTCGCGACGCCACTGATTGGGCCTGTCGGCTTGAAGACAAGGTCCAAGTCTGATCACCCTTTTTGGAAGGCAGGCCTTCTGCTGCCTTCACTGCCCAGGAGGGATTCTCCTTGGTCTGGCCAGGGTGTGTTTGTTGTTCCAGCAGGGGAGCCGGAGGGGCCTGCAAGCCAAACGCTGTTGTGACTACAACATGTTGGCACGTTGTATGTCCATCTAGAGAAGGGAAGGCCTTTCCTCTCCCAGTGCGAGCCCCTCCAAGCCAATATTCCACCTGCATGGAAAAACCTAGGACAGAAGAGAAAGCAGGATTCTTCAGTAAGAAGTGGAAATGCTGGAGGGGGGGGGGGGGGACACCTGTTCCTTTATTTCTACACTTGGGCTGAACTGCCCAATAGCAGGCAGCTAAGGGTCCTCCCATCTCAAGGAAGGCCAAGGGATGGCTTGGGGGTACTGAGAAGGCCGGGGTGGAGCCTCCAAGGGTGCTTATTAACCCCTTGACTTCTCAAGCCTGGCTTCACATGACTTCCCGGCTCCTTCCCCCTCCCGTGTTTCTTTCTTACGATAGACGGCTTTCCCTTCCAGGCAAAGAGGGAGAGGATGTGCTGTGGCCCTTCAAAGGTGGCCTGAGCCGCGGGCGTGCACCCAGCACCTATTTTTCAGGGAGGGAGCAAGGAATTCTAGCCGTCAATGCACAGCAATGAATGTGGGGGTGATGAAGAAACAGGCATGGCAGCAGGACAGCGAGAGGAGGTCTCCTCTCTGCTGGAGACGGACCTCGATGAGGAGGAGAGTCCTGCCCTTCCCCACATCCCCCACACCTTTTGTTTAAACACGTCATTTTTACTGAAATGTGTGTACAATCTACATTTTTAATTATGATGACAGCTTCAAGTAGGGTTGTACCAACAAACAGGAAGGATCATTTACTACAATACGCCAAGGACAGAAAGAGTCAAGTACTGAGAAGGAGAAGCGCTGAGAGAGTCCACCGCAGAGGGCCTGTCGGCAGCAGTGGCTCCCAGGCTGCGTGGGGACACGCGTGGGGGGGGGGGCTCCAAATGAACTCAGGCCTGCGGGAGGCACCGCCGCAGCCGCCCCCCTCCACGGGTCGCAGGCAGCAAGGCGACTGTTGGCTCCACCCTCTGCGCTCGGTGGAGGAGCCCCGCCCCAGCACTGTGCCTCTCTCCCCCTGCTTCCGTGTGGCCCCGCCCCTGTCACGCAGCAGCAGGTCTTAGGCGAAGTTTCTTGGCCTCCCGACCAGGCTCTGGAGAGGATTGGGTTGCGCTTCTAGCAATGCCTCCTTCCCAAACTTCATTCTGAGGCTCAAAAAGTGTGTGAGAGAGAAAGATGGCCACTGACCTTTGACCTCTGATGAAAAGTGTGCAAGGTGGCGTGTGACAAAGAGTCTCAGCTGCAGATTCAGGTCACAAGAATGACGGTCGATGTCCCACGAGCAAATGCCTGTGGAGAGAGCGGGGCTGGACGTGAGTGTGCAGCAATTGGCAGCGGAGCGGAAGAGACCCCAGGGCAGCCACCGTGGCGCTGGACACTGGCGAGAAGACAGGGAAGCGGGAGGGAGCGCTATGAGCGGGGTGCTGGGGGGAGCAGGTTTGGCCAGCCAGGAGGAGTGTGAAGCCCTGCCCTGTGCCCCACCCCCGCTTTTCCAAGGCCCCCCCCCCATTCCTCTTGGTGGGTGCACTTTCCCAGCCCAGCAGGGTGCCATTTCTCCTCCATGCTCCAATTTAGCCTGGCCAGGAGCTGCTGCGGCAAGTTCCTCCTTCATAGCTACTCTGGTTTGCTTCCTCTGCCACTTGGCCCTGTGGATGATGCCAGTGGGATCCTCTGAAGGATGTTCAAACCTGTTCTGGAGAGCTCAGAAGAGGGTTTTTGGGCTGCGTCTAAGAAAGACATTCCCTGAATGAGGCTCTTGGATTTTTTTTAATGGACCAACAACGACCATTTCTGAGGACTGGGTCTGCATGTGGGGCAGCCCAGTCCTCTACGCTAGAAATGCGGTTCTGAGCAGGGTGGGATCTTGCACAAACCCTCCGGCTGCCGTGGCGCCAGCAGCATGGAGGGCGTCCTGCTGTTGTAGCCCCAGCTCCCCACTCTGGATACCAGTGCAATGCTGGACCAAAATCTCTCCACCACCGCTGAAGTAAACTCCAAAATGGGGGGGGGGGAAGACGTGGGAGGGAGGTGGCCAGCATGGGAAGGGGGCAGCACACACCATATCCTAAACTCCTCCAGCTGACGGACAGCCCCCAAATGTTAGCAAGCGCTATGCTGGTGTCATAGCAAGAATTGGTAAAAACGAGGAAGAAAAACACGCAGAAAAACTCAACAACACCCCCCCCCCGTCCCACCACTTGCTTAAGAGAGAGCAAAGGACACAGACTACACTTGGCAGTCAATCATGATCACAGCACCCCCAAGTGGTTAAGTCCCTGCCAGGGAGATGACATCTTGGCTGATAGAGTGCGCAGCATGGAGCGATAGCTCTGTGGCCTCATGTCGTGCAAATGTAGAGCACACCACAGATGGTGATGGGAATGATGGCGAAAGAGCAGCGGGCACACACAACCTCTTGTTCCTCACAACAGGTACAGTGAGATTCTGGGTTCAGAGTTGTCTTCACAGAAGTCAGGTGATTGCAGAGATTCTGCCTCAGGAGGGCTCCACACACAAGCACCCAAGTGGACCCTCCACCACACCACTGCAACATGGGGGACAACAGCAATGCACCGCACATAGGGAAGCAACGGAGGAGGGGAGAGAACTGCTGCCACACACTGATGCTGCAGATCTGGCTTAGGGTTCACCCCCCCCCCGTATTGCCAAACGCCCCAGCACCATACAACGTGTTGTCAGTCTACCCATCCCTTCCTTTTGAAACCGTTAACAGCAGGGAGTGTCTGCTCTTTCTGGGTGAATGCCAGGGACTCCAACCATTGTCCCAGCTGGCCAAACACTCTCCTGGAGCCCTTTTGTTTTTCAGGACTGCAGCATTGCTGCATGAGGCAGAACAGCCGTTTCTGACACCGTTCCAGTACTGCCTCCCCCCCCCAACAGGGGAGAGAAAGGGGGTTTCTCAGGCACACAGTAGCAGCCTGAGAAACCACTCCCCTCCTCATGAGAGGCATCCAGCCTGCATTCTGACCCAGAGTCCATCTGCTGCTCTGGCGATGCTCTCCAGGCTTCTCGTTGCTCTCTGCAACAGTTGTTCAAAAGGGGGAGAGGACACAGGACCCTCCCGATGGCCAGTTGTGCAGTCCACAGGGGAGCTCGCAGCAGGCCTGGAAGTAGTGGCACTGGCAAGGGTGAGGATCATCACCCTGTGATCCCAGCTGTTCCTCTGAGGGGCTGCGGACGGGCGGGCGGACTTGTTCCAGACAAGCCCGTGGGGCTTTGCAAGCTCCATGACAGACAGTGACATAATGGGCGTAGCCAGACCTTACGGAGACCTTACTTGCCGCAGGTGGCTTCAAGCTGGGCGGGGGCCTCTCTCCTACCAGGGCTCAGGGTCTGCAGCAGCACCCTCACTCTCAGACTCCCCTGCCTCGCTCTTGGTGAAGACTCAAAGTGGCACCAGGACAGCAGTGACAGCTGCCGCTCCACCTGCACAGTGCAGAGTGCTCGGCTCCAGTGCAGAGAACAGCACTGGTCTTGGTTAAGAGGTTTATAGCACTCGATAGCCATGCTCGGCAAGTGGTTGACATTCAGTGTTAAATATACTTCCACTGCAGATACTTTCCCTTCCCTCCCGCGGAGTGGTGGTACATTTTCTTTTAGTGTGGGGCGGGGCTTGTGATGTCATGCTCCACGTCGGAAAAAATTGTGAAAATGCAACCCCCCCCGGGCGTTTTTCAGGCACCGGGTGTGTGTGTATGAGCCAGGGGGTGCACGATTTGGCGGTGCGGGGGCGAAGGCGGCGTCAAAATCAGGACTTACTGGAAGCCTTTCTGTACCCCCAGGACGGATGAGCAGCCTCCTTGCAGGCCTGGTGGAGGAGTCCTCCAGGCAGCGAGACTAGGTGCTAGAGGGGCTGTGCAACCTTGCATAGCCTCTCTAGCAGTAGCACCTAGTCTCGCTGGTGGAGTCCTTAAACCCACCTTCATGGCCTGGAAACCCACCTACCTGCAGCAACTTGCTCTTGAGTGTACGAGTGTCAGTTTATTAGCCTATTATCTTTGTGATACCGTGAAGGTGGATCAGTCGGGCCTAGGAAGTGGGTAGGATTTGGTGGGCACTGCTGCCGCCAAACCCACCCCGCTTGTGGGCCCGATCCACCCTCCTTCCTGCCCTATCTCAGTCCTCCCTGTTCTGCCCCCCCGCTCCGCCCCACCCCTCCTCATCTCCCTCTTACCTGCGGGGGCGAGCATCCTCGGCCTGTGGCCGTGCCGGCCCGACCACTCGCCACTTCTAGCAGTCGCCAGGCTGCGCTCTCCAGGGTGTTGCGGCGTTTGCGACAGCTGGAAAGTGCATTATGCCACTGGCATGCACATTCTGGCAGTGTAAGTGGGGGATAGTAGGATCGGGCCATGAAATTTCTAACAGACCTCCTTGGGAGGCCCACATTCCGCAGCCCTCTCTTTGCTATCCTCACTAGCACAAGAGGAGGACTTCGAAAGGGCTCTGGCCTGTGGCTGGCTGGATTCATCCGAAGTTCTTCTCTATCTGCATTCTAGTCATCATCCAAACAGCTTCATTGCCTCAGGCTCCTTGGAACAGCAAGGGTCTGAGCTGGCTCTCTAGGGTGGGTTCTGGAGTAGGTCTACCTTCTTTTAGTATTTTATCTAATTGTCCTCAGCCTTTCCCCCCAACTGACCAGAAAATATTCATAAAGAAAGAAACTCTTCCAGCGATGCTTGGGGATGGGCAGCTCTCCGTCTGTCCTCCTCCGCGGAGTCGTCATGGCCCTGGCCTGGTGGGAGGAGGGCCCTACTCTCTGGCTGCTGGGCCACATCAGCTGACACCCAAGCTGGTGTTGGGGTGCGTGTGTGTGTGAAAGGTCGCTGGTGCACTCATGACCCCCACCCCTTCTGCTTCTCACCCAGTTTAGTTGAAGAGGTGGAAACCTTGAACAGCTGCCCTAAGTCAATACGGGATGGGATGAAGGCTACACTGAAGCTTAATGCGGAAAAGAGTTTAGTGAAAAGTTACACTGAAGCTTAGTGCGGAAAAGAGTTTAGTGAAAAGTTACACTGAAGCTTAGTGCGGAAAAGAGGGCCATCTTGGTGGTAGGCGGGAAGCTGGGCAGCCAGTGGCAAGGGGCCTGAGCCGTGAAACCGGACTTCCCCAGTTCCAACCTCGCCTCTGCCGTGAACTCAATGGGGAGACAGGACAGTCTGCTGCGCAGCAGAGGATATGGCGTCTGATGTGCCACAGATGCAAGCACAATGCTGCTACTCCCATGTACAGTACTCCCCCCCCCCATCTGCTGGGGATAAGTTCTAGGCCCCTCTGTGGACACGTGAAACCGGGGATAGGAGCGAACACCCCCTCCAGGGTTTCCTGAGGGCCCCCCGTCCTGCCTTCCCTGCGGGCAGGTGCGCACGTGCGCGCGCCCCCAGCTCTTATTTTTCTTTCAGCAAGCTTTGTTTCTTCCTTAAAACAAACAAAGAAGCAGCCTCCATTGCAGGCAAGTAGAACGAGACTAAGTCCTAGAGAGGCTCTGCAAGGTTTCTCTTAACCTTGCAGAGCCTCTCTAGGACTTAGTCTCATTCTACTTGCCTGCAATAAGCAGCCAGAGGCTGCTTCTCCTGTTTCTTTAAAGGAAGAAACGGAGCTTACTGGGGAAAAAGTAACAGCTTGGGGGGGGCGTTTCCCCACAATCCATGGATAGCGAACCCGTGGATACGGGGGCCCACCTGTACTTCTGGTGCTGGTGCAGCCATGGCTAGTGGAAACCTCCAAACAGGGCAGGGGGGAGGAGGAGTCGGAGTCGATGTACACCATTTCCTAAACCTCTTTCAGATGACAGAGGCATCCCAAACACAGCTGCTGTAGACATTTTTAAAAACCTGAAGCAAACGATGGGGAAGGGAAATCACCAGAAAGTCTCAACTCCCCCCCCCCCCCACTACCCAATTTCCTCTGGTGGAGAACAGAATACAGACTACACACTGCAGCCGACCACTGCACACAAACCCCAATACAGCACTAAAGTCCCTGCCCGAGAGACCACGGCTCAGGTGACAGGGTGCGTGGCACGGAGCTGTAACTTTCTAGCCTCATGTTGGGAACACAGAGCATGCACACAAAGGGAAACTTTGGTGATGGGAACCATGGCGAAGGGGCACTTGGTGCAGAGGGAGCTCTCTGTATAAACAAGTTTCCATATGCAACCCCCCAAGTGGAACCGCCACTCTACCACCACGTCAGGGGGAGCAAGGACAATGCCCCTGAGCTTTGTTGGCTCCAGAACAGGCAGTGAACAAACCAGTGCAGCCAGACCTCATGGCTGTCTGTCAGACAACTTGCAACGGCACAACAGCCCTGCAGGCTGGGAGGAGATGGTTGGTGTTGGAGATGGGCAGCTTTCGGCTGTTTGGACACTAGGGGGGGAAGTGTATAGCCTGGTCACCTGAGAGACCTTCTTTACTTTGAGCTCTCTGTGTCTAAAGGAAGGGGTGTGGCCCCTGCCCTATTTCCTCCTTCTTCATGCTCTTTCTCATTTTCTTACTATCTTGACTCCAAGCAGGAAGGTTTTGTGGCCTGCCTGAGCTCTGATGAATGGCGGCCATGATCCAAGCAGACCTCATGCAGGAGGCTCCCAGCTGTAGGGGGAGCTTCATCCTTTAAGTTAGAATAACCTCTGATCTTAATCAGATGCTGTATACGTGAACTGGAACCGTGAGTAAACTTCTTCTTTTTGCAACTTAACTCAGCCTATACCTCGTGTGTTTATTTAGCTAATAGCAGTCTGCCTGGGTGTAAGAGGGAACAAACTCTGCTAAGAATCTCCTAGATAACCTCCCAAATAGAGGTAATCCCAATAGTTGGCACCTTCACTTCTGTGTTCCTTTTTCAGACGCTGCTCCATCTTGGCGACTGTGCCATAGAAACGTTGATCTGACCACGCTTGTAGTCACTTTGTTAGCAGATGGGGATCCCTTCTCCCCACCCTGGTCGTCTCTTACCTCAGCTGGCCTTGGGGTGGGACTCTGCAGGGAGAAGGCCTCATCTGCCTCGTCCCCATCACTCACAAGGGGAGTGAGGATGAAACACTCAATGCATTTTGTGAGGAGGAAGACTGAAGACTGCAGAGAGTTGCAGTCATTTTCTGAACAAGCTCCTGCCCAGAATTTGCTGCGGAGAATTTGTGGCCTCAGATGCCGGCGGCAGGCAAGCTGCACTGCAGAATCAATCGCCTCTAAAGACCAGCAGCCAGCCAGCTCACTGCTCAGTAGCTCCAGGCTCCCCCCCCTCTCTCTGTGTACATGTGTTCCCCTTCTTCTGCAGAAACAGAAGGACAAACCTCCACATATGCTGCTGGAACATTCCCCCTGGCGGCACTCTTGTGACAGACAGACGCCACGGAGAAGCCCTTAGTGGCGCTGCAGTGCCAACCAAGCTCAGGGCATTGATTAGCATTCTCGGCAGACAGCTGCTACTGGTCATTTTGCTTGTGACAGCTAAGCAGATATGCGCCACGCCCTCCAGGCTGCTGCAGAGAACCGTCTTCCTTCTCGGCATGCTGCCTCCCTCGGTCTTAACTGAGGGCTGACACTGGGAGCATAACCCAGATGCTCCCTCCCAGTGCTGGCCTTGCGAGTATTTTCTCTCTGCCAGTCTGCAGGAAAGGAGGACACAAGCACTCTACGCTCTTTTGTCTAATTTCCACCTGAGTTGGAGAACTTTACTAGAGGTGCGACTAGTATGTGCCTCATACTATGCCCTTATTTCTTATTTTACAGTATTTATATCCCGCCTTTCTCCATGAAGGGACCCAAGGTGAAGGGACCCAATAATTTATTTGTTCTGACAGTTAAGCTCCACCTTTCCGGCTAGGCTAGCTCAAGGTTCAGCAACGTTGTGCTGGACAAAAACACAACTGCAAGTCACACTCTGCTCCAGCATACAAGAACATGGTCAAGACGTCTAAGGGAACACTTTGCCATTAAAGGAAGGAAGAGCTTTCACAAGCTCATAGGCGAGATCCAGCATTCTCCACTTGTGTTCCTGCGCCAAACCAAGGAAGGAAGAACATGGGACACCGACACACAAATAGAGGTTTTTTTGTGGGTAAGAAGACTCCACTTTGAGGAAGTCAGAAGATGAGAGGCTCACCTGGATGCCTGCTGCAACTGTGGGTGGCTGTGTTGGTTCATTAGGAGGAAAGACACAGCATCCTAGGTAGGTTATTGCAGACCAAGCCAAATGCAGACACCCCAGCCAAGGCCTTTTTCTGATCTACTTGGGGTTGGTCCCCGACACAGCATTGCCCGCCCTTGGCGTTCTAGTGCTCAGAAGGTAGTAGCAGCAGCAGCAGCAGCAGCAGCAGCACCGCGCACATCTCACTGGGGCCGCCGGGCTTCGGGGCCAGCAGGCGCACAGCCGGTGCTCCCTCCGCCTCCTCCAGAGGGAAGGGTCGTGGAGGGGGGCGTCGCCGTGGAGGAGGGCAGCGAGCATCGCCCTAAAAGCAAGGCAAAGGCCGCGGCAGCTGCGGGCAGGGCTCCTCCCTCTCTCCCTCCCTCTGCGGCTGAGCTCCACCTGGTCCCGCCGGCCGCTCTGCCCGCCCGGAGCGCTCTCCAGGGTGCTGAAGAGGCTCGGTGCGCGCTCGCTTACCGCGCTCGAGGGTCCCGCGCAGCGCCTGCCGCTCCGCCTCCGAGCCGACCTCGCCGATGAGGGCCAGGAGCGCGTGTCGGCCGCGCCGCCGTCCCTTCGGCGCCCCCCTGCTGCCGCCGTCTCCTCCTCCTCCCGCCCCTGGAAGCGAACAGGGCGCCGGCGGCGTCTCCATGGCGACAGGCCCGGGCGGCGTCTCCATGGCGACTGGCTGCGGCGGACGCTGCTGGTGCTGCAGCGCGGAGCTAGCGGCGCGCGCCTCTTAAGGGGAGTCCCTGGCCGCGTTCCCATTGGCTCTTGGAAGGCACGTGAACCCGAGGCTCCTGAGAGCCGACAGCCCCGCCCCGCGGCTCAGCTTCTTTCCGGAAGGCTGCAAGCAGTGGCCCTCGCTGCGGGGCCCTTTCCTCCTCTGTCGCCGTCCGGACGGAGTGGCTGCGAAGCGGACGCGTTTGCCCTGGAAAGGCCTCTGTGGTCGCGGGGGAGAGGCCAGTGTCTCCGGCTTGGGCCTCTTCAAGAGCCGTTGGGGGCGTGCGGCGGGGGTGGAGAGGGCTGGGCTTTCTAGAGCTGCAGTGCGGAGGACGGAGAGCTTTCTCTCCAGGCTGGCTCCTTGCCAGGGATCGAGTCAGCGCCTGGGGCGATCAAGGACGGGACGCTCTTGAAAAAGCCTGGTGGGAGGGACCTGGCTCCCCAGGAAAGGCCGGTCGCCCCTGGACCCTTTCTGGGCCAGAGGTGGAGGCGAGGCTGCTGCTGCCCTGCTTTCTGAGTCTATCCTGGACTCTGCCTAGCAACTGCCCTCTCAGGTCTGCTCTATACTGTACTCCTACTCCCACCTCAAATCCAGTTGGGCCAAGGAACCATAGATCAAGTTTGAGAGAAGGAGGTGCTGGAGGACCACTCATACTTTATAGTTCTCTTACTTTGCAGAGAGTCAGTCAGGCCCATGCCCACAGGTGCTTACAGTCCAGAAAGAGCCAGAGGGAGGTCAAGGGATAGAGGCAGCAGGGGAAGAAGCATGTGCCATTGTTTCACAGTGCAACCATGCCATACTGGGTTGGGCCAAAGCATCCCATGGTAATGAGGTTGCAAATATTATAGACCATTCAGAAGGGAGAAGAGTACAATTGGGAAGTGATGAGCACGTAGTAAGGCAGGACAGCAGGTCAAAGAGGGTATAGGCTTAAGTGTAAAAGGCACACACCAACATTTGAATGACACAGTGTACAGCTGCTTACCTGTGAATGGCAAAAGTGTCCATGCCAAACTGGGGGACCTGGAGTGCTGGGCCGCACAGAGAAGAGAACATTGCTATCGTGGGTATAACAGAACCCTGATGGAATGGAGAGAGCCAGTGGGACACGGTCATTCCAGGATACAAAGGACAGGGGTTAGGGTTATATTGGGGTGGCAAAGCTCTGTATGTCAAAGAGGGTGTACAGTCCAAGAACTAGAAAATGCAGGAGCACCAGACTCTTCCCCTGAATCAGCGTGGGTAGAAATACCAGCAGCCCCCCCCCCCAAGATAATGTCATACTGGAGGCCAGGCCTGCTGCTGTCACCTTTCTGGCCAAGAAGAAATCAGGGAGGTCCTTCTAAAGGAGGTGGTGTTGTAGTAATGGGTGACTTCAGTTATTACCCACGCACAGACCTGCTGCACATATATGATTGTAGAGAAACGGAACAAATTATTTGCACCTGTCTTCACTACAGAACATGTAGGGCAGATACCTGTGCCTGAACTGACCTTCTCAGGGACGGAGCCTGATGAACAGGATGTGCAATCCTAACCAACTGTCCAGTGCCTGTGGTGCAGCCGCAATGCAGCCCCCAGGTAAGGGAACAAAGGCTCCCTCACCTTGAAGAGGCCTCCATGACTGCCCCTGCACTGCAAAATGCAGTGTGCACCCTGTTGGCATAGCTACACCGGTGCTGGAAAGTTGGTTAGGATTGCGCTGTAAATCAAATACAAGGTGCCAGAGAGCATGTTGAAAAACATTAACAAATCATTGGGTCCAGATGGCATCCACCCAAGAGTTCTCAAGGAACTTAAATGTGAAATCACTGATCTTCCCACAAAAAATATGTAACTTGTCCTTTAAATTAGTGTCCATGCCAGAGGACTGGAAGGTAGCCAATATAACACTGATATTTAGAAGGGGGGGGGAAATCTGGTACAGGCTGGTCAGTTTAATGTCTGTTCTGGCAAAACTGGTGGAAATAACAACAACAAAATTATGATGCGCCTCGTAAAACGAGCCTTGCTGAAGGAGAATCTGCATGATTCCTGCAAAGTCTCACTAATCTAGAATTCTTTGAGAACATCGACGGGCGTATGGCTAAAGCAGAGGCAACCCAGCTGACAAGGCTGAAGTTGCGCCACGGACATCATTGCTACATCAGCGCGAAGTTGGTCGTATGCTAAAAGGGAGAGGGGGAACAAGAGCAGCCATCTCCTCTCCACCACACCATTCTGCTAGCAGCACCCATGGCGACCCGACACAGCCCACCAGTCGTGCTGACCTGATGGCAGCCAGCCTGACGAAGCGCTGCCAGGGTGAACCAAGCAGCGGTGGGGGGGGGGGGCAGAGCCGGCACTGGGATAATAATAACAAACAGCCCCCCAGACCCAGCGGCCCGAGAAATGAGCGCCCAGCAACAGCCAGCCACGCACTAGGGACCGTCCCTCTCTCTCCGTCCCATCCCAGCCCCCGGGCAAGCATGCAGCATGTCTCCCTTTGCTGCTCGCTCAAACACGCGCTTCCAAGAAACACCTCGCGGACAACGTGAGACCCGCTCGGCGGCCGCGCCCCCTTGGCACTCTTGGGGCGGGGCCTAGTACTGCGTCGCCCTGGCAACCGCGCCCCCCGCCGGCGAACGTGCGGACGTGGGGGCGGCGCCTGTGGCGGGGCGGGGCGCGCGCCTTCTCTTCCTCTCTCCCGCTCAGCGTGCGCGACCCTTTTCCTCCCCGGAGTCCTGGCCCTCCTCAGCCTCAGGATGGAGCCCGGCGGGAGTCCGCTGGAGCGAGGAGGCGGAGGCCTCTCGCCGCCGCCGCCGCCGCCGCTCCTGGTCGTGGAGGACTCGCAGCCGCCCCCGCCGCCAGGCCCCGCGAGCCGGCGGGAAGGGGAGCGCGGGCCGGGGGAGGGGCCGCCTCTTTCCTCCCGCGCTCTCTCGCTTTCCCTGGCAGCAGCGGAGCCCCCCTGGGCAGCAGGCCCGGCCTGCCCGGCCTTGGCCCCCAGTCCGGTCCTGGGCGAGAAGAGCAGCAGCCGCCGGTGCGAGGAGGAGGTGGAGGGAGCCGGCCAGACTCCTCCACGGGGGCGGCCCCTTGGCCCACGCGCGCTTCCCCCTTCCGGGGAGGAGGCGGCAGGTGGGGCAGACCCCGGCGGCGGCGGCGATGGCGATGAAGATGCTGTCCCTGCCGCTGCACCCCCTCTGGCGCTGCAAGGTAAGACCAGGGTCTGGGCTCTTGCGGAGCGGCTGGCTGGGCCGGCCCTCCAGCCGGAGTTGCTCCTCTTGGCCTTCAGCTCGAGGCGGCAGAGGGGCGTGCGCCGCCCAGCTCCTTGGTGCACGCACCTGGGAGCCACCCCTTGATGCCATCTCTCTTTGTGGCTGCTAGACTCGGGCATGTCGCAGCCGGGCTTTGGCACGCTTGAGCTCTCTCCTAGCCAGGACTTGGATGGAGACCTGGCCGTCGCCTGTGACGGGGCCGGCCGCCAGAAGCAAGTGCAGCCCCTGGGCCCCAGTGTGGCTGGCAGCAAGGAGGACAGCTTGAAAGGTGGTAGGTGGATGCTGCGCTCATCTTTGTTGGGGGGGGGGGGCTCATTTCTTTAGCGGAGTGGCACTCTCTACTCAAATGGGGAAAGCTCCTCTGGAGCGGTGCAGAGTTCCAGTGGCCTCTTCAGGTAGCACAGAGAGAAATCCCTGCTTGAACGCCTAGAAGGCTGCTGCTGCTGCTGCCGCCCGTGTCAGTAACGCTGAGCTAGGCAACCCAGGGGTCCCAGTCAACCTGTTAGGAAGGGCTCTGCAGCAGTCCTTGTGTGGGCAAGCCGTGCTTTCTGAGGAGATTTCAAGAGTCGGTGGAGTTGTGTCCTGCTCAAACACCCTGCTGCTTCTTTGGCCCTCTTCTAAGGCTCTGGAGTCCTTGAGCCGCGTTCTCACTAACTGTGCAGGATCCCAGTGATTCCATTGCAGGCGGTGGTCTAGTGTTTCCCTAGCGCTGGGGCTGCTAGATGGCGTTGCTAGGGAGAGGCAGTTCTTTCCCCTGCTGTAAGCAAGTCTGTTGGGGGATTGTAGTGCCCCGTGAACTGCCGATGGACAGGCCTGAGCCCCTCTCACCTACTGAGGTGACGTGCGCTGCTCTCTTTGTGCCGGGTCCCTTTTAAGAGCTTCTCATGAGAAGCGATGGTAAGTTCTTCCGAGGCTGAGGGCTCCTGCTGTACCACTGCAGTGGGGAATGCTTGTTGATGCTCTTAAAGTCTGGCGAGAAGTGCGTGGGAAACGCCAGCACAGCTTTGGAGCTGCCGCTGCTGCTATTCTTCTTCGGATTGCCAAAATGTGTGCACTTGCCCTGTCCAAAGGTTAACTTCCTGGCAGTGAGATCACCCTCCCTGTGGGAAGGATGCTTGCAGACAGAACTGTGCTAGTGCCGCTTAGCAGTCAGGCTGAAATAGAGATTTTTCACTTGCTCTCTGAAAATGCCCTGCAAGGAAGGCCGTGCAGGGTGCCTGGGCCAGCCTGGAGTGTGCTCAGTCTAGGGCCACTCTGGAGACATGATGGTTCAAGCAGAGCACCAGTCTCTGTTCCTTTTTTTGTCTTGCCTTCCCATGGATCCAGATGGAGCAGCAGTGGCCACAGTCCCAAGGCCTGAGAGCGACTGCCCCCTGGTGAGGTAAGCACCTGCTTTTGCTCTTCCTCATGTTTCCTGGATTAAGGGAGAGAAGCAGCTGTCTCTTCTCCTAGACTAGCAACTGAGGGGGTAGTTTGCAGCCTCTTTCTGTTGCAGGTGTACAGGTTGTGGTAGTGGGGTACACGCGACGTCCTGCAGAAACCCAGTAGTAGGAGGAGGACGACAAATGCCCTTCTGCTCTTCATGTTTTCTGCCTCTTGCAGGATTTGGGGAAGTGGTGAAGTCAGGGATGTGTCGGCAAGGCAGACCAGAGCGTATGGACCAAACGCCTCTGTCTTCACCTGCCAGTAAACCTGGCTCGTGACCTGTTTTCTAGCTTTGGGGCAGTTATAGGCTTTATGCTGTATTGCAGTGGAAGTTGATTATATGACTCTTCCCAGGTCGCATGTTGTGCCCAGCAGCACCCCCAGAATTCTGCACCTCTATAAAGAAGCTGGCAGTAGGTGCAGTCCACCAGCGAAGGATGCTTCCGGCTGGGATTCCCGGGATGCTGAGATCTCGTCTACTCAGGAAGATATGTTTGGCCAAAGCAACCCAACAGGTGAAAATGGACTGTGCAGTTCTGCGCTATGTCCTGTCCCTGGAAGCCTCTCTGTGTTTTAGATGAGGAGGGCTGGGGGAATTGCTGCACCTCTGCTTGTCCTGGGAATGCTCACCCTCCTCGCAGTCCTAGATGAGAGTCGCATGCACAGGAGTCTTTGGGGAGGAAGTGGTAGGAGTGGGGCTCATGGGAGTTTTTGGGACATTAACAAAGCTGCATTGGGGAGCACCTGTATTGCTGAGGGGTCAGTACAGCACACCTGGCTGACTCCCTTCTGGCAGCACAAGTCACTTTACGGGCTTGTACTGTCGCTGCCTTGGCCACTGGCCCGGTTGCCTTCGGGGGGGGGGGAGGAGGAGGAGGAGGTTGCCTTGCAACCCTGGGCTGGAACAGCGGTGCTCCCTTCTCTTGCCCTCCCCATCGACTAAAGAGCTTTTCCCCAAAGGCTGTGGTAAGGTGTACGCTTGGGGGTATGGAGGACGGACGGTGGTGTAGGGCTTTGTCACCTAGCACTGGCCCTGCGTCCCAGCAGCCCATCCTTTGAACGCCCATCCTCTTGGTGTTTTGTTTTCAAAACGAACAGCTCTCTGTTTTGGATACTGTAATGTTCTCCTCTCCTGAACATGACTTCTTGAGCCGACAAGCGATACAGGGCTCTGAGATACTTTTAGGGTGTCCTCAAAGTGTCGCTCACCCATTTCAGTGGCATCACGGGTGTTCCAGAGACAAGGCAAATATTCCAATGTGTTCCTTTTGCGACTGAGTTGAGACCGTTGCAGGGAACGGCTGTGGCTTTGGAGCAGAGCATGTTTCTCTGCTGCTGGGCGGTGGTAGGAGCCAGCTGGGCCGTCGCGTTGAGCCGTTGGCTTGTCACCAGCCAGGCACCCGGGAGGCTGGTGCAGATGTGTGCCAAGATGTGCACGTCCGTAGTGGCGGTGAGGGCAGTGGGAAGGCGGAGGTCGCCTTGACAGCGGCAGAATGGTGCGGTGTTGATTTTGGCTGCCTTTTGTTCGGAACAGCTCCCGACGGCGACTGTGCTGGGCCCAGGCTGGAAGAGGCAGGTTCTCCAGTACGCACTCCTGCAGACTCGCTACACGTCCTTCACCTCTCTGGACAGGGGCCTCTTTCCACGTAAGCAGCGAGGCCCTTTGGCTTGCTTTGGCTCCTCTGGAGTGACTGATTCTCCGCTTACTGATCCCCTCCGGCGTCGCTTGCCCAGCTGCCGCCGCCGCCGCCTCCCTTGCTTCTCGCCAGGGTCGGCCGTGCTTTCTTGGCTGGCGTGCTCCCTTCGCTGTGTCTGGTTTCCCCTTTGTGTGTTCCAAGGGCTCTTCTTGGGTCTTTTTTTTTTCCTGAGCTTCGTTTGTAAGTTGGTGGTGCTGCTCTGCTCTGGATCCCTTCCAAGGGCTCCCTCTGTCTTCCGCTTCTGTAGGAGGTTCAGGGATGGCCCGTGTGTGGGAGTTGGGCCCTTGGACTTTGCCTTCAGGTCCTGGAGAGGACTTATTGGGGTGTCTTAGCTGGAAGTCGAATTTGTGGAGCCAAAAGAACGCTGGGGCAAGCCTGGCCTTTTCATTTTCTTTTAGTAGTTGTGCTTCAGGTCTTGCTACGTCGTCTCCTGGTGTCTTTCAGCCTGTGCCTCTCATCCTTCCAAGAAGCCCAACTGAACAGCGAGCAGAAGGTTTGTATCCTTTCCTGTTGGGAATTTTGGTAGCCTGCTGTCGGTTGCCTTATTGAGAGGAGCTCAATAACGGAGATGCCCCAGCTTAAGGCAATGGGGTGTCTCTCCCTCTTCTTGGGGACTGAGACCAAGAGGCATTCTCCTGCTTTCTCAACCAAGACATTTTGCAAAGAGAATAATCTTCTATTCTACCATCCTCTGTAGCCACAGCCACAGGGAAGCAGGACAAGGAATGGGTGGAGATGCCAGTTCGCCCCCAGGCATCCACACCTGTCTCTCACAGCGCACCAGCTTTTGCTCCGGGATTGGTCCCCACCCCATCACAGCCAGAGTTTTCCCATGTGAGTACTTGGAAGCCCCCAACACAGAGCACAGCCCCCCTTAAAGGGCAGCAGGCAGTGCCAGAGAGCCCCCCCATCTCTCGTGCCGTGGCTTTGATGATCATTGCCTGCCTGCCTGCCTTTGTATCACAGAAGGACTTTGGGAAGGACGGAAAGTAAATCAGAGCAGTTGTGTGGCTGTTAGCCTGGCCACGAGTCCACAAGGATAAATGTCTCCGCCCGCCACTTTGGCTGTGAAAAATGGGCTCCCCGATTGACAGCCCTGACCGCTGTATGAAGACCACTGCTTATACTCCTGCTTTCCCTTGAAGCTGAGGGGTCACTTTCTGAGCTCTTCGAGGAGGGTCAAGCATGCCCAGTAAGCAAATCGGGTTGCATCTCTTCCTTTGGCTTGCAAGAAGGTTTGCTCTCTTGGCAGCTGTCCCACTTCTTGCGTTGTGCCCTTCTGCTGCATTCTGGTCTGAGATGTCAGGCTGCAGTCTGGACCTCTGACATGATCGCAGGGGGCCAGTTTCCCAAGTGTCAGCTGTTATACTTTCAGCGGTCTCTTCCTTTTTTGTAGGATACCTTCCTCCCAACCCCAAGCTTGGAGGAAGGGCCTGAGGAACAAGCAGAGACAAAAACGGCTTCCAGCACCTGCTTGCCAGCAGATGGTTCTGAAGTTGCAGCGGCAGCAGCATCTTCCATGGGGGCTCACTCGCTGCCGTGCTCCGGGGAGACCTGTCCGCTGGGGCTGCCTGCTAGCAAGTGCAGCCAGTCTGTTGAGGGGGAGGAGGGCAGGGGGATGCTGGCGGCTGAGGGGGAGGAAATGGCCCGCGCACCTTGTGGGGCTCTAGGGCCCCCGCTTGGCTCGGCTGGCAGTTGCAGCGGCATGCAGGGGAGCCTGACCCAGGACAGCCAACTCCCGCAGCTTGTGCAGGCTGCAGGAGTTGGCTGTCCTGGGTCAGGCTCCCCTGCCAGGCAGCCTTGTACAGGGACCCTCTTGAGCAAAGACTCTTTGCTCCTGGAGTGTGACTTGAGTGTCCCAGAGACCCCTCGCGAGGAGCCAGAGGAAGCCAGGTCGCTGCTGAGTGAGGAAGGCTCTTCCCTCCACTTAGTGCTGTCTCAGGACCTAACCCTTGGCCAGGCGAGCCAGGCGACGCCAAAAGCAGAGTCTGCTGCAGTCAGGGACTCTCAACACCTGCCCCAGGCAACGGAGGAGCTGACCCAGACAGCTCCAGGAAGCAGCAGGGGAGACCCTTTGAAAGACGTGGTCAGGGCTTTGGGAGGCACGCAGAGCGCTGGTCCTGAGCTTTCCGATTCGCAACCTGACCCAGAGGACAGCGGGTCTCAAGTGATCCTGCCTGCCAGTCCATCCATAGGCAAAAGTGGGGAGGGACATTGCATTAGGTGGGAGTCAGTTGGGGAGGAGAAGAGCTTGCTGCTGCTGCCGCCCCTGGGCAAAGGCGTGTGTGGCCAGGATGGAATGCCAGGGAGTCAGGCAGCAGCAGCAGCGCAGGGGGAAGAGAAGGGGGGGCCCGTTGGCGTTTTTCCCCAGAGCCAGCAGACTGCTGGCAGAGAAGCTGCAGTGCCTGGGGAGGGGGGAGAAGGCGACGGCGGCACCGTGGTGGCGATGGCTTCGGGACAGACACCCCCTCCCCCAGTGGACTCGGACGGCCCTGCGAAGCCTCCTGGGCCGCAGAGAGAGATGATGCAGCAGAGGGCCCAGCCCGGCCTGCCTGGGGGTACGTATGACGGGCCAGAGCCTTGTCGGTGGGGCACCAGGGCAAAGTGGGGTGTTCTGGGGGCCTCCCTGCTGCAAATGGTGCCACCGTCGTGGCTCCAGGGATGAGCCGAGAAGGGACCTGGTAAGGGTGCCTGTCCGGCTTGTAGGAGGGGCCTCGGTTTCTCCTGGAGATCTCATTGGCTTGCCCCCTGCTCTGTGGATGCCTCTCCAAGGAATGGATCAAGCGCGGCGCCTGCTGTGCGCCTGAACTGGGTGGGGGCTGGAGCTGGGAATCTGCTGCGTCCTGTGCAGCTGGCCGACCGACGGGCGCTTGGCTCTTTCTCCCTCCATTGCCATTGTGCGCTGTTTGAGAAGCCGGCCCTTGGCCACAGAAGCACGTTCCGCACCGAATCTCTGTAGAGGTGCAGTGGGTTGAGGGCCAGCGAGAGGGAGGAGCAGCTAGCTAGCTGCGTGAGTAGTGGGGGCAGGGGCTCCCTGGACACCGGAGCCTGCGTTGGCTCTTGTCTCCAAAGGAAGCCAGGGCCGTGTCTCGGGGCTTTGCACCTCCGGGCGGGGCTGTACGCACAGGGCTTGTGCAGGAAGCTCCGCTTCGGCCTTGTTGCTTCTGTGCTGACAGCCTGGCAGGGAGGAGGTGTCCAGGCGGGGCCCTCGGCTGGCCGCGCAGTTGCTGGCAACGGGGGGGGGGGGTGTCTTGGAGATGCGCAGGAAGCAGCAGCCTCGACTGCCCTTGCAGTAACGCCCCTCCCCCCTCTTGCGGGTTATGTTTCAGAAGCCCCCTTTCGTGGCACCTTGTCGAAGGAGGGAGATGTCTTTGTTCAGAGCCTGCTGAATGTCACCCCGTCTCTGATTGGCCAACTCAGAAAAGGCCCCAGGCGACACAGCACCCCTGTTGGTGAGTGGGGGAGGTGACTCCGCCTTGGCCATGCACCCCCTTGGGAGGGTGTCGAGCATGTCCTTCATGCAGGCGGGACCCTGCATGGCAGACAGACGTGGCCTGCCCTCTCTGACCACACTTGGTGCCCCTCGTCGTCTCTTGCAGAAGTGAGGGGGGGTGAGGGGTCCTCTATCCTCCTCCAACAAGCCACCGAGGGGGAAGGCGGCGATGCTGTGCTGAGGGGGGAGTTCTTGAGACCCGACGCAGGCAGGGTGCTGCCCCAACCATTCTCTGGTCCCTGCTTACGCACGCTGTTGCCATGCTGTGTGCCTGGAGTGTGGGGAGGCAGCTTCTTACCTCCACGAAATGTTGGTCTCTGAGCAGTTGCAGGGTGAAGGGGGACACGGATCTGCCGCCCTGTCTCCTTGGCTCCTCTGCAGAAGGACAGTTCTGAAGTGTCTGGGCTGGGGAGCCAGCAAGGACCAAACCTCGTGATCCCTTGGGATTTCTGTTGGAGGAGTTGGTTGTGGGGCAGGAGGGGGGGGGAACGCTGCTGCTGCTGCTGCTGCGGTGAGCAGCTGCCGCCTTGCCCTCTTGCAGAGGTGGGGAGCAGCCCAGACCACCCTCTCCAGGCGAGCAGTGCTGTTGCAGCAGAGGGGACCAGTGAGGTGACGGTGGAGAGTGCAGAGGAGTTGGAGGAGAGTCGCAAAGGAGGCTCTGGGGGCCCCAGCGGAGGAGGGGCTGAGGGGAGGCTGTCGTTGCGGATGGACCTGGCCACCCCTGTGACGGAGGAGAGTGACGAATCGCTGCCCTTCAGCCTGGAGAGTAAGAGAGGCGATGGGGGCAGCTGGGGAGGGGGGCGTGTCTCCCCTGTCGCCTTGGCCAGGGGGGGCGGCCTCGGGCCTGTTCTGGGCTTCGTATCGGCCTCTGCTCCTCCTGGGTGGGGCCAGTGCGTGTTTGCAGTCCGGCCTGGCCGGGGGCAGCCTTGTGGAAGGCAGGCCTGCTTGCCTGCCAGGGAGCTGAGGGAGACGCCACCTCTTCTCTGTGAAGGGGGGAAGCTGCGTTTTCCTGCCTGCTGGCCCCGAGCATTCCGCAGTGTCCCCTGACCCGTGCCCCCCTCCCTCCCTCCAGGGGGACGTTGTTCCTCAGGACTCTGAGCCTAGGCAGTGATGCTTGGCTGCTGAGCTTTGAGCAGAGCTGGGCAGGCTGCCGAGGAGGAGGAGCACGGCGAGATGACGTGGACCAGGGTGTGCCCTCCTGCTCTCAGGAAGTTGGGTGCTCCTGATGTAACCTCTGTCATCTCCCGTTTTGCCCCTCAGAGCCTGCAGCCAGCAAGAGGAAGAATGGGTCTGTTGCAGCAGGAGCGGCTGCGAGGTAACCAACCCGTGTTGCTATGCGGACACGCGAGAGGAAACTGCCCGTGGCCAGCTCTGGGGAAGGGGAGTGGAGTGGGGCCCGATTACCCTGCCTGTGCCCAGCGGCCCGTTTCCGGCAGCCCCCAGCTCGGAACGGGCTGCGATCAGAGTCTTGGAGAGGTGGGGCCTGTGCGAGTGTGTGCCCAGTTCTCCCCTCCAGTGTTTGGAGACGGTCTTGTCGCAGCCCATTTCTGTGGTGGTTCACACCCGAGCTCAGACACAGAATTGAGCTGGTGTGTGAACGGACAGCTTTAGAGGTGGTCTGTGCTCCTTGCCTACCGTGGGGGCAGCATCTGATGCCGCAGGGGGCTTGCGTGTCCTGGCCAAGCTATGTTGGTGACGCTCCTGGGCGTGATGGTCTCCTTGGGAAGAGCTCCATCAGCCCTCTCTCTCTTCTCCCCCCCCCCCCCCATCAGTTCTCGGAAGGTGCCGTCTGTGTTCCTGCGTGTCTGTGAAGTCCAGCAGGAAGACCACGTGGGAGGCCCTGAGCTGCTCTGCTCGCCATTCAGGCAAGTCTGCGGAAGACGTCTTGGGCGTGTGGCTTCCCTGCAGCTTCCCTGTTGCAGGGACTAACCACCTGCCCCCTGCAGGCATGTGGGGTTCCTCGCTTGTGTGCAGCTCTTTCCCGAGGACTGCTGTGCCCGTGGCGCTGCCTGTTGGCACAGTCGTGCTAATACGTGGGAGCTGAGCTGCCTCTGTCTTGTGCTTACGCTGCTGGGCATGTTGCTGAGGCTCATTCAGCTGTGGAACAAAGAGAATCAAACACAGGTGATGGGTTCAGGAGCGCCTGGAAGTGTCCTGAAGCCACCTTGTTCCTGCCTTGGTCCAAGCACGCAGTTCGCTCCACAGGCCCTCTTTGCTCTCGTGGTAGCTGGTCCACAGGGGGGCTACACAGAGTCCTTGCAAAAAGAACAGGCCGTGTTGGGAGCTGACACCGGTTAATGCCGCTGGGGTGTCGACAAGTGAATGGAGTCCCATGTGGTTGTTTGGTGTTTGGATGGCTCACTGTGCGTGGACCCCACTGACGACACACAGCGATACACCTGAGCGCCTAGAGCAGTGGCTCTCAAACGTTTTAGCACCAAGACCCACTTTTTAAAATGACACTCTGTCGGGACCCACCTAGCTTTACGAGACATAAAAAAGTAGTATGGAAACTTTCATGGCTTGGTACAATTTGTAATGAAGCAGGCATTATGGGTTTTCTAGCCATGTTTATTATTTGAGAAATAAAACTAAAATCGTACTGTCCTCTTAAGAGATTTCTCTCACACACACACTCTGGAGATGTGCGTAGAGGCGAAGATGAGTCTTTATTTCTCCTACCAACGTTTCATCCCACACGAGGGACCTTGTCAAGGTAATTCAGCATAACGCTGCTGGATGACACTGAGAACATGGAGCTCTTGCTAGCATATACCAGTAAAAGCCATGGCAACCGTTAACTGACAACGGAATCATCAACCTCTGCTCTATTCCTCCTAGGCTGCAAATATGCTCTTTTCAGGATAGGTAGCCAGATTTTATTGGCAAATGACAGCTCTTGCTGTCTATTCAGAAGACTTGCAGGTTTCCTTTGGGAGATTGAAATAGCCTCCAGATTTAGTCTTTGTTTTAGACTGGCTTCCGAAAACAACGAACGGACCTGCTCAAAAGCAATTTGGTGGCCAGATTCCAGGGCGTGCGCTGCCACAGCAGATTTTTCTCCTTGTGACAATTTTACCGCTCTCTGGTGTTCTTGTACTCTTACTTTAATAGGTCTCATTGTATTTCCAATGAGGTATTTAGGGAACAAAAGGAAGGGGTAGCGATGGGCAACCCCTTAAGCCCGGTGGTTGCTAATTTATTTATGGAGTTTTTTGAACAGAAGGCTTTACAATCAGCCAAATTGAAACCATCTACGTGGCTAAGATACATCGATGACATTTTTTGTATTTGGGATCACGGGGAAGAAGAACTGAAAGGCTTTTTGGCACATTTAAATTCCTTGTGCCCCGAGATCCAATTCACGATAGAAATTGAAGAAAATGGGACTTTACCTTTCTTGGACGTCTTGGTGACTAGAAAGAAGGATTTAACCTTCGGACATACTGTGTACCGAAAACCTACACACACGGGAAGATACCTGCACAAAACATCCAATCACCACCCACTGCAAAAGAACTCCTTAATAAATTCTTTAATTTTCAGGGCATTACAGGTTTGTGATGAACCATCTTTAGCTGCAGAAAGGCGCATCGTCACAGATTCCTTGTTGGCTAATGGTTATCAGTTGCAGCAAGTTAACAAATGCTGGGAGAGACAAGTTAAAAAGAAAAACTATATCCCTAAGCCGGGAGAGAATAATGAAAAAGAGGAGGAAGCTGACAACGAGAAACAATGGTTATCATTGCCTTTCCTACAAGGAACCACGGACAAAACAGCGAGAGTGATGAGAAAATATGGGATCAGGTCTTTATTTGCTCCTACAACTAAGATAGAGCAAATACTAAGAAATCCCAAAGATCAAAGACCTACGTTAATGAACCCAGGAGTCTATGAAATAAAATGCGGTTGTGGTCGTGCTTACATTGGAAATACAATGAGACCTATTAAAGTAAGAGTACAAGAACACCAGAGAGCGGTAAAATTGTCACAAGGAGAAAAATCTGCTGTGGCAGCGCACGCCCTGGAATCTGGCCACCAAATTGCTTTTGAGCAGGTCCGTTCGTTGTTTTCGGAAGCCAGTCTAAAACAAAGACTAAATCTGGAGGCTATTTCAATCTCCCAAAGGAAACCTGCAAGTCTTCTGAATAGACAGCAAGAGCTGTCATTTGCCAATAAAATCTGGCTACCTATCCTGAAAAGAGCATATTTGCAGCCTAGGAGGAATAGAGCAGAGGTTGATGATTCCGTTGTCAGTTAACGGTTGCCATGGCTTTTACTGGTATATGCTAGCAAGAGCTCCATGTTCTCAGTGTCATCCAGCAGCGTTATGCTGAATTACCTTGACAAGGTCCCTCGTGTGGGATGAAACGTTGGTAGGAGAAATAAAGACTCATCTTCGCCTCTACGCACATCTCCAGAGTGTGTGTGTGAGAGAAATCTCTTAAGAGGACAGTACGATTTTAGTTTTATTTCTCAAATAATAAACATGGCTAGAAAACCCATAATGCCTGCTTCATTACATAAAAAAGTGATCGATGAATTAATATTTATTTACAAGTAAAGAGCTCAGCTGCTTGCTGGGTAATTAGCAGCTATCTTGCAAACTGCAGGAGCTCAGCTCTTTGCAGGGCAATTAGTAGCCATCTGATTTTTGAATAGCCTCAGGGCTTGTGGCAATTACTTATCTGATCTTTCCATCACCTGGGACCCACCAGAAATCAGGTTGGGACCCACCAAGTGGGTCCCAACCCACAGTTTGAGAATCACTGGCCTAGAGATCTTCATGCAAGCTAGGAAGAAGACATATGGCACAGCTGTTGCTTGCATTCCAAAACAAATAATCCCAAGCAGAGAGTGTGGCAAGAGGGTGGCACCCAGTCACACAGGGTCCAATGAAAACGAGGAGATGTATGGAAGAGTGAAACTTCCAGTTAAGTTCCAAAGAAGAATTTGGATTTTTCTTAAATTGCTGAGCACCTCTGGGGCTGTGCTCAGCACCACCTGAGGAAAAGTGATGTTTTAAATGGATTCTCACTGGGAGGATATTGAATACTTGAACAGGCATTTCCAAACATAAGAAGAGCCCAGCTGTTGGATCAGGCCCCCTGGATCTAGTCCAGCTTCCTGTATCTCACAGTGGCCCCACCAGATGCCTCAGGGAGCACATAGCCAACAAGATAACCTGTTCCCTGTTGCCACTCCCCTGCACCTGGCACAGAGAGAACCTACTTCTAAAACCAGGAGGTTGCTTATGGCTTGTAACCTGTGATGGTCTTTTCCTCCATGAATCTGTCCAAACCCCTTTTAAAGGCATCTAGGCCAGGTGCCATTACCACATCCTGTGGCAAGGAGTTCCACAGATGAATTACACGCTGGGTAAAGAAATATTTTCTTTTGTCTGTTCTAACTCTCCCTCCACTCAATCTTAGTGCATGTCCCCTGGTTCTGGTGTTGTGCGAGAGGGAGAAGAATTTCCCTCTATCCACTCTCTCCATCCCATGCATAATTTTATATGTCTCATTCATGTCCCCCCTCAGGCGACTTTTTTCTAGGCTGAAAAGCCCCAGACGCTGGAGCCTTTCCTCATAAGGGAGGTGCTTCAGCCCACGAATCATTCTGGTCGCTCTTTTCTGCACCTTTTCCAACTATATCCTTTTGAGGTGTGGTGACCAGAACTGGACACAATACTCCAGATGTGGCCTTACCATCGATTTGTACAAAGGCATAATGATATTGGCCGTTTTACTCTCAATCCCTTTTTTAATGATCCCGAGCATGGAATTGGCCTTCTTCACAGCCGCCGCACACTGGGTCGACACTTTCATCGACCTGTCCACCAGCACCCCAAGATCTCTCTCTTGATCCATCACAGACAGCTCAGAACCCATGAGCGTGTAATGTGAAGTTTTGGTTTCTTGCCCCAATGTGCATCACTTTGCACTTACTTACATTGAAGCGCATCTGCCATTTTGCTGCCCATTCTCCCAGTTTGGAGAGATCCTTCTGGAGCTCTTCACAATTCCTGCTGGTCTCTACCACCCGGAAAAGTTTAGTGTCATCCGCAAACTTGGCCACCTCGCTGCCTATCCCCAACTCCAGGTCATTTATGAACAAGTTGAAAAGCAGCGATCCCAAGACTGAAACTTGGGGCACATCGCTTTTCACGTCTCGCCATTGTGAAAATTGCCCATTGACTCCCACTCGCTGTTTCCTGGTCTTCAACCAGTTCCTAATCCACAAGAGGACCTGCCCTCTTATTCCCTGACTGGAGTTTGTGAGACAAGTCTTCCCCTTGCAGAAGCCATGCTGACTCTCCCTCAGCAAAGCCTGTTCTTCTATGTGTGTTAAGATTTTATCCTTAACGCGACTTTCCACCATCTTCCCTGGAACAGATATTAGGCTGACCGGCCTGTAGTTTCCCGGGTCCCCCCTCCTTCCTCTTTTAAAGATTGGCATGACATTAGCTGTCCTCTGGCACAGTGGCTGTTTTAAGATGGGGGACAAGCCCTGGGCATCGCATCGCACAGACTCCTCTGTGATGCAGAGAGAGGGCTGGTGGTCCTGCTTGGGGCAGATTGTCCTTGGACTGGGGCCCTGGCAGAGACAGTGGCGAGGCGAGGAAGGCGGGTGCAGCGAGGAACTCTG
This sequence comes from Plestiodon gilberti rubricaudatus, assembly GCA_026170595.1. Taxonomy (NCBI): domain Eukaryota; kingdom Metazoa; phylum Chordata; class Lepidosauria; order Squamata; family Scincidae; genus Plestiodon; species Plestiodon gilberti. The sequence continues at coordinate 130,837 of JANXHW010000007.1, read as the reverse complement.
CTGCTGAGACGTTGAGGCTGCTGCCACTGGAAGAACTGGAGCTGTCCTTGGCGGCCCCTGGTCTAGGGAAGGAAGGGGGGCACCTGAGCACAAAGCATGGCCATTTGGATGGGGGGGGGAATGTGGTTTGCCTGTGGCCTGGCATTTCTTGGGGTGGTAGTAGTGGGTCTTGTTGGCTTTTAAAGGAGACGAGGCAAATGCTTGGGTTGGGGCCTGTGTATGCTGTGGGCAGTTCCCCCCCTCTCCTTGCCAGATTTTTTGGGGGGGGGGGCACGGGGCAGGCATGGCTTTCTCTTTCACGTCCTGCTTGTGGATGTCTCGTTGACCGCGGTGGGAAGCCGAAGCTTCGCCTAGCTGGGTGTCCTTTGGCCCGATTCAGCAGGGCTGCTCTCACATTCTGGTGCTTGGCTTTCAGGGGGGATCTCTTCCATTTTCCCAGTTCTGCGGAGGAGCCGCCTGGAGCCTGTCGGAGCCCACTGAGATTGGCCCCCCTGGGTTGTGGGCGGGTCCAGGATTCTGAGCGAAGTCTCAAGCCGCCAGTGGACTCTTTGGAGGAGGGCGAAGCCATGGAGGTGGATCTGCCAGGCACTCAGGAGGAAGGAAGGAGGGTCCGGAAGAAGCCCGCTGCTTCGGGGGCTCTGGCTGCGGAAGGGAACGGTCTCGGTCGGAGGCCACCGACGGGCACTGGCAACAGCAGCAGCAAAGGGGTCCAGACCACAGCGGCGTTCCTTCGAGGCCCAGCGGGTGTGGCGTCTGCAGCCACACAGACCACCTCATGCCGCCGGGTGGAAGCAGGAACCAGCATGGCTGGCCTGTGTCCTGAACTCCAGGATGCCAACGTGCAGACAGAAGGGGAGGGCCTGGGGTGGAGGCCCGGGAGCAGCAGTCCTGGCAGCAAGGCAGAGCCCCCCCCACCCCAGCAGGTGAGAGCAGGGAGCAGGATCCCAGGTTGCTGGCCCTGTCTGGCGGATCTGGAGGGCGTCTGGTCCTGCTACCTTTTTAAGATGACCGTCCCGTCCAGACGTCGTAGGGGTAGCTGCTGGCGTGCCTCCCTGTCCGCCCCCCCTTCGCTTATGTTAATAAGCATGGCCCTGACTCTGAGCAGAACGGGTGGATGCCTGTTCTTGAGTCCCGTTTTAGTCGCCATGTACTGTGCATGTAAGAAAGATATAGACGCAGTGACGCTTGCATAAGCACACACAGAAGTCTTCCCTGCCTTGCATGTATAGAAAATGAACAACGTCTTCTGTTTTTTAAAGCCACTGAGTTGCCGAGGGAGGGGGGCAGCGAGCATTCAGGTCACGACCTAGAGTGAGGCACTGTGGCTGTGTTGCCTCTGTGAGTACAAGGAAAGCTCTGCTGGGTCAGGCCCACGGGACCCACCTACTCCAGCATCCTGGGGCCCCCAAGTGGGGGAGAGGAACGGCCTTCCCTCTTGCCACTGGGATTGGGGGGCAGCGAGTGACCTCTCGGCCTCCATGAATGTGTCCAGTTTCCTTCTCCAGCTGTCGAGGCTGGTGGCTGTGTGTGTCCACCTCTTCCGGCAACCAATTTCACCGACTCGTAACGTGCTGTGCAAAGAAGTCCCCCCCCTTGGGTCCCCCCCCGTTTCTCCCTGACCAGTGCCGTTGGATGTCCCACAGTGCTGGTATTGGGAGAACCGCCTCTTGCTCCACCCCAGTGCTGCCTCACTTTGTCCGCTGCTTCTTCTGTTCTGCCCCTCTGCCGTGGCCTTTTTCTAGAGAGCCCCAAACATGGGAGCTTTTCTCCTGAGGAAGCTGCTCCGGTCCCTTTCTGATCGTGTTGGTCGCCCTCTTGCACCGTTTCCAGCTCTATCGTATCCTTCTTGGAGTCTGGAAGCCAGAGCTGTATGCGTTTCCACAAATGTGTATGGGGCAATAGAATACTAGCCGTCTTATTCTCAAGACCTTTCCACTTTTTGGGCGGTGGCGATCCCTGGGATCGCCGCCGCTGCCATGCTGTCCCTGCCCGTTAAGGGGGCAGGGGGCAGTTTGTGGTTTCCATGGCGCTTAGTATGGAGCAGCAGTTAGGAAATGCTCCTTTCCGTCCGAGTTGACTGGGTCAGTGAGGAAGAGGAGGAGGAGGAACTCTCTGCTTGGCTGAGAGAGAATGTGTCTGTTTTTCTCTAGAGCGAGGAGGAGGAGCTTGACTTGCCTCGCCCACTCCCAGGCCGAGTCCTGCGTCGCCACGTCCGGACTGTCCGTGAGGTCCGCACTGTGGTCACACGACTCATCACGGATGTCTACTACAAGGACGGGGCTGAGGTGGAGCGCAATGTGGTCGAGGTAAGGGGTAGGCGTGCCCCCCTCCCCCAGCCGCTGTCCCTGGGCAGGGGTTTTGCCCACATGGCCCCTTCTGGGCCCTGGCCACAGCAAAGGCTGCGGGGAGCTGCCAGGACCTGGGCTCGACTGTCTTGGGGCTGATGGTGGTGGTCTCTGTGCAAAGTGACACTCCTGCCTTTCCATCCGGGCCACCCCCCCCCCCAAAAAAAAACGCATGGGAGCCAGGGGAGTGGCTGCTGAGCTGTGCACTGGTGTACCTTGCCTTCCCCTCCTGAAGAAAAACAAGGCCAGCATGAAGTGTGAGGAGCACTGAGGGGCTGCGAGGCAGAATCCCCCGCTAAGCGGAGGCGTGCTGGCGTGCATACGTGCGTAGTAGCTGGCAGACTCCCTACGGGTTTCGGGGTGTGCCGTTGGCAGGGTCTCCTTCACCTTTTGCTGCAGAGGAATCTTCCCTCTCTCTGCAAGTGGAGTGTGGTATTGATTCCTCTTCTCTAACTAGCAGGCGCAGAACATCATCATCCCAGCAGCTCATAGTGCTGGGAAATGGGGATATTTTCCCAAACAGAGGGAAGTCGTAGGGGTCCTAGGAAACGGGGGGGTGGGGGGGGGGTGGAGGCACTTTGTGTTTGGACTCTGTGTCTGGAGGTGGGCAAACAAGCTGGAATGAGATCCTGGCAGGAGTGAGGTTCTGTGGACGGCAAGTGTGGATTGTCCTTTCCTGGATGGAGCTGCGTTGCTCAGGAGGACTGCTGGCCCCACATCATCCCCTGAACGGGGCCCAGGGGAGGAGGGGCTGCTGTGGCTCGTAGCGTCTTTGCCCGGAGTGTGTGTGTGCGCGTGTGTGTGTTCCAGTCAGGCCTGGTCCTTCCTGTCTCCGTCAGACGTGGCCGCCAAGGTTCCCTACTGACGCCTGGTGGCCTCTCCCTTGGACTCTTGTCGCATACCACCCTTCGCTGGGCTGCCTTTTAAACCCATTTTACCCCAATGAGTGTTTTGAGCAACGCCTGAAAGAAAATAGTTTTAAAAAAAGGGCTTCCCCCAATTTTTCTGGATTTTTTTTGTGGAAATCAGACAGGTGAAACTATTTTTAAAAGAGTTTTTCAGAATGTTAGGGTCACCCCACTGACCCCCCCAAAGAGCAAAGATCACTGTTTTTAGGGGAAATGAGGTACAGGAATTGGTTGCAGGGTACCCCCTCCTCATTGAAATTAGAAATGAAACTTTGGCTTTTTTTTTCATGGCCAGGGCCCTGGCTTTTAAATCCAAGTTGTTTGGAGCACCTCAAGTGCAGGTGATCAGCTATATACAGCTGTAATCAGGAGCAACACCAGGCGTTGCTCAAAGCACTCATTGGGGTTATGTGGGTAACAAAATAGAGCTAATGCAGTTATTTTCATCATATTGCATCATTTCCTATAGTTTGAGTGGATTTCTGCTTTTTTTCATGACCAGGGCCCTGGCTTTTGAATCCACTTTGTTTTGAGCACTTCAGGTGCAAGTGATCAGCTGTACACAGCTGTAAGCAGGAGCAACACCAGGCGTTGCTCAAAGCACTCATTGGAGTGCATGGTTAACAGAGTAGACCTAATGCTGTCATTTTCATCATATTGCTAAAGCTGCAGCATTTACAGGGTTTGAAGGGTCATAAAAACAAAACTCTTGTACTCAGGAACTTGGGGTGCACTGTGCTGAAACATGGCCCTACACAACCCTAAAGCACTGATGGAGCTGCGTTGCTCGGGAGGACTGCTGGCCCCACATCGTCCCCTGAACGGGGCCCAGGGGAGGAGGGGCTGCTGTGGCTCGTAGCGTCTTTGCCCGGAGTGTGTGTGTGTGTGTGTGTGTGTGTGTGTGTGTGTGTTCCAGTCAGGCCTGGTCCTTCCTGTCTCCGTCAGACGTGGCCGCCAAGGTTCCCTACTGACGCCTGGCGGCCTCTCCCTTGGACTCTTGTTGCGTACCACCCTTCGCTGGGCTGCCGTTTAAGACTTTGGCTGGTGCAGCTGCAAGCTTTTTGACCGGACGAGGCTTTGTGATCCTGTTATGCCCTGTCATTCTGACTGCCCTAGTTTCCAGTTGCTTCCGGGCCCAGTTCAGAATGCTCAAAAATAATTTCAACCGTCTCTGGGTACCTGAAGGGACGCCCTTCTCCCCCCGAACCTCTCTGTCCTGTAAGCTCTTTGAGGGAGGGTCCAGCAAGCCTGCACCTGCTCGTGAGAAGAGGGCCTTCTCGGTGGCGGGCTGTGTACTGTGGAGGAAGGAAGTGGGGCTGGCTGGCACCGTCCTTCCGTCTGTGCTGCTGCTGCTGCCGCCGCCGCCAGTCGTGGGCTGGCCTTGGCACGAGGTCTCCAGAGTTCCTGTCGCCGCTTGCTCTCCCCATCACCTGGCAGCGTTCTCTCTTCCGTTGCGGTCTGTGTTTTGGTTTTCCCTTCACCGTATCGCAGGGTGGATTGCTGCCGTTGGTGGGTTTTTATATTCCCCCTCCCCTGGCAAGCAATTCTGAGCCACCCAATAAAGGCAGGTTTTTATTCCAGAACAGGACGTTTGTTACAAAAAGGGCTCTGGAAAAAAAGAAGGCCCTTTGAAGGGGGGGGGGGAACGCTTCCTCCTCCTCCCGTCAGAGGCGTGTTGCTTACTAGTCCCCCATCTCTACAGGCTTTCTTGAGACGGGAGCCCAGAGGCTTCTGCGCTCGTTGTTGTTGTTGTTGCTGCTGCTGCTGACTGGACGGATGAAGGTGTGAGATGAACTAGAAGTCTTTGGGGAGGGTGGGGGTGGGGCGCTTCTTTGCTCAGCTCCTGTCTCGGTCGGTAAGACTACAGCAGCCCACCTGGAGTGTCAGCAGCCAGTAGCTCGGTTGCAGGAAAACCTAGCTGTGGGAGCAGCCAGGGCTCCGTTCACCTGTAACACCTGACCAGGTATGTGGCGATGCACCTGGATGGATGTGTGCAGTGGTGGGTTCTGAAAGATTTGGTTCCCTGTGCCTTTTGCTGCTGCCCCTGGGCATCCTCTCCACTTGGGGGGTGGTGGTGGTGGTGCCTCGGAGGCCTAGCCTGGCCTCCCCTTCTCCCCTGGCATGAACGGCCCTTTCCTTTCAGGAAACGGAGGAGCCCGTGGTGGAGTGTCAGGAGTACGACGTGGCCGCTTCGCCCTCCCACGTGGGGGGCTCTTCCCTTGCCTCTGGAGACTTCGGGGACATCAGCTCCTTTTCCTCCAAGGCCTCTGGCCTCCAGCACACCTCCAGTGGGGGAAGCAGTGCCTTGTCAGTCACGCAAGGCGGGGCCAGCTCTGGGCGAGCGCCTGCCCCTCTCCGGCGGGGAGTCTGCCGAGGAACGGAGTCTGGAGACTTTGCCTTACCCAGTGTCAGGAAGCCGAGGTGTGTACGGGGGTGGGGGTGGGGTGCTGCTGCTGAGTGAGCAGAGAGGAGACTGGTCGAGGCCTCCTGGAGGGGAGCAAACAGCCCCCTTCCCTTCCTGGGGCATTCCATGCGATAGAACGGGCGGGTGAGGCGGCTTTGGGTTCTTCATGGTTTACGCCGTGGCTTTTGGGCCGGGGAGGTTAACGGACCCCTTTCAAGACGAAAGGGTTGGGTGTCCTCATGATCCTGTTTAAAAGCCAATAACTCCTGTTGCACTTCAAGGGCGTCTGTTTTCAAATCTCAAAGTGAAAATGAGTTGATTTTTTGTTTCCACCCTTGGGGGTACTGGGCTTGAGGTTTTCTGTATCATGAAGGCGCCTGTTGGTTGCAAAAACGTTTGCAGGTCAGTGTTTCTTCGAAGTAGGAGGAAGACGTATGGCCACTTGTATTTGGAATTTCCCGATGGCTGCCTCAGTTTCCTTGGCCATTATTGTCCAACTGTTGATGGGTTTGCTTTACATGTTGGGTTTATATTCATCGTTGCACAGAACGAAGGGGAGAAAAGGGCTGGCTGGACAGAAGCTAAGCTGCTTTTATTTTCCTAGCCCTAACAAAGGGGGCAGCCAGACCCGCTCTCCAGTCCAGCCTGATCACGTAGCAGTTTCGGTGTGTGGTGAGGAGGAGGAGGAGGAGGAATCCTGCCTTCACAACCAACAGGGTGGGGGAGCACGCCCTGTTTCCCGTGGGCGAGGGAGAAGGGGCCGTCCCACCTCACGATCAACAGGAACAAGGTAGTGTAGTGAGGATCAGTTGCAACAGATGAGGGAGACGGGGCAAGAGGGTGGGTGGGGGAGGGCGAGGCTTTGGGGGAGCCTCTTCTCTTGGGGGCTGCCCAGCAGTTGCTGTCTGTCGTTCATGATTCTGCAGGGCTGGTCTGCGTGTGGCAGAAGACCTTTCAGTGGCATCCTTGCCTGAAGAGCAGCGCTCTGCACGTGGTCCAGGTCGCCCTCTGGAGGAGCAGCAGCAGGCAGGGGCCCCTCTGCGCCGGAGCAACTCCCCCGAGATCCCCTTGCAGGAACGATTGGGCCTGTCTGGGCCTGACCTGGCAGGGATGTCGCCCTTCCCGTCCCCCTCTTTGGGGAGCAGCTTTGTGGGCCTCCGAGTAGTGGCCAAGTGGTCTTCCAATGGCTACTTCTACTCTGGGACGATCACGCAGGACGTGGGGGGGGCCAAGTACAAGCTGCTGTTTGATGACGGCTACGAGTGCGATGTGCCCGGCAGAGACATCCTCCTGTGCGACCCCCTCCCCCTGGAAACGGAGGTGACGGCCCTCTCGGAAGACGAATACTTCAGCGCAGGTAACAGTGAGGTGGCCGGGGGGGGGGGGGGGGAGAAAGAGGAGCCCCTCTCTGGCCTGCTCCCGGACGCCTTCTGCTGCTTTTGCTGCAGGGCTGGTGAAGGGCCACCGGAAGGAGTCTGGGGAGCTCTTCTACTGCATCGAGAAGGACGGGCAGAGGAAGTGGTACCGGCGGACGGCCGTCATCCTCTCCTTGGAGCAAGGGAACCGGCTCCGGGAGCAGTTTGGACTCAGCCCCTACGAGGGGCCCGCTGCGCCCCTCACCAAGGCAGCGGACATCAGCCTCGGTGAGGAGCCCGGCGGGGGCAGCAGCCCTTGAGGCCCTGGGGCTGTGCAGTGGGGATGACGAATGCGATGACGGCCGGAGACCAAATTGCCAGAGCCATGGCCGTTTCCGTGGCGTCGCGGCTGCAGGCTCTCGCTCAGCTCAGCGGCCAGGTTGGGCAGCCAGCAGGGGGCTGGCTGGGCAGAAGCAGACCGTTGGCGGCTGCCTTCAGCGGAGCCAGACCATTGTGGGTCCATTCAGGTCAACATTTCCCACAAAGGCAGGCGGGTGGGCTTGGAGATGTTGAGCGGAGAGGACTCGGCCCACAGAGCAGGTGGGTGCTGTGCTTTTTCCTGCCCAAGGCAGAGACGGTGCGGGGGCTTGTCACATCTGTGTCCTGACTGCACGCTCTGCTGGGTCCAGATAACCTGGTAGAGGGAAAGCGGAAGAGGCGCGGCAACCCTGGCTCCAGTCCCAGCACCTCCAGCAGTACCACGCCCACCCGCAAGGGCCCCGAGAGCCCCCAGACTCCCCACAGGTTGCTGTCTGGAAAGAGAAAGCTGGTGGCCCCTGAAGAGGAGAGGTCCCCAGCCAAGCGAGGGCGCCGGTCCGCCATCCTGAAACCCGGTAAGCCGTGGCTCGGGTCCAGGCTGTTGTGGCCCCTCCCTCGCCCTGCGCCTGCCTCCGGCTTCCCTGGGTGGTCTCTGCTGTCCCCTCGCCACCGGGCAAGGTGGCGTCTCTTGCTCCTGGCTGCTGCTGCCGGCGCCACTGCCGGGGGGGGGGGGAGGCCCTGCGCTGCCAACTCCTGAGGTGCCCTTGGAGCTTGGCGGACCCCAAGAGAGAGAGAGGGGAGAGGCTGCCGGTGTCTAGGGAAGCACGCTCCCCCCCCTGGGGAGCAGCACCTTGCTGGGCGGCGCTGACTCTCGCTGTCAGGGAGCACCTTTCCCCCCCACTAGAGCCAGGCTGCCCCCCCCTTTGAAATGGATTGGTGGGACAGATGGAGGGAGGGTCATAATTAGTCTATGGAACTGGTTGCCACAAGATGTGGCGATGGGGACGAGGACGCCGCGTTTGTGGAGGACCCGGGGTCCATCGCTGGCTATTGGTCGCCATGGCCGGCCTGCCTGCCTGCCGCAGCAGCATTCTGCCTCTGAATCCCCGATGCAGGGAGCCGTGGTGGGAGGGGGGGCCTTTTCCTCCTGCTTCCTTGTGGACTTGCTCATGGGGGCCACTGTGGGAAACGGATGCTGGGCTGGCTAGGTGGTCCCCGATCCAGCTAGCTGGGCCTCTGTGATGTTCTTTCTTCACAGGGGCTGTGTGTGCCGGGGAGGAAGTGACTCTGTCCAGGAGTGGAGGGGCCTTGGGAGATCCTGTGGTAGCTGATGAGCGATGGGGGCCTCTGCCCCACAACAAGACCCTCTTTCTGGGCTATGCATTTCTCCTCACAATGGCAAACCCTGCAGATCCGCTCTCCAGGCGCCTGAAGCTTCCCGTGAGCGGCGAAGAGGAGGAAGGTGAGAGACCTGCTGCCATTGGGGGCGGGACTGAGGCTGGGTGTGAGGGCTGTTGCTCCTGAGGCGGAGTCTGGCTCCGTCTCTGCTGGTGTTGATTGATGCCTCTGATGCCAATGGGCTGAACTGGTGGTGATGGCTCAGAACCTGCTGCTGCTGCTGCTGCGAGATGACATGGTGGCCCGCCTCCTGTGAAGGAGAGGAGGGTGGTTTGCTCAGCTTGGATTGAAACTTCCCACAGGCCCAGGAGGGGTGACCTGAGGGAGAGAGAGAAGCCAGACAGGTGGTGAAGGAGGACAGAGGAGATGGGGAACTGGGAGAAGGGGCCAACCTTCTGGTGCTTCAGCTCGGGGACTGGGCAGGAGAGAGCAGCGCTAGGAGACCAAGCAGGAGATGATGGCCAAGCACCAGGAAGCCAGTAGACAGTGACCTGAGGAGCCAGCAAGTGAGTGGTAGAGACGGGACGTTGCAGGAGAGTCGGAGCTGAGGAGCGGGGCCACGAGAACCTATGTGGGGGGGGCTGTGCACTCTTGGCAGGCGAGGGTGGCTTGGGGGGTCGTGGGAGGTGGGCCTGGAGCTCGGACCTTGGCAGGACTTGCATCCCTCTGTGGCTTCTACCATTGCAGTGTGGGGTGGTGGCCTGGCGAGGTGTCAGTCGGGGCCAGTGGCAGGTGGGGCTGAGTTCTGGACCACCAACCAGCTAGTTCTTAGCTTCCAGTGTCGCCTCGCTTTGTGAATCCATCCATTTGTTTCCATTGTCCCAGTTGGTTGCATTAGGTCTTTACACCTGTAATTCAGTTCTTCTCATTGTCTCAACAAATCTATTCTAGGGTTTTTATAAGTCTTTCACGCCTTGTCACTGAAGCTAAAGGACCAGCAGCTAGATTTATCGCTGTTTTGTGTCTGTCTCAAGCTGCCAATGCTGGTGACAAGCGTTGATCGACCAGTTCTGCGCTCTGTCTGGATCCACCCAGGGCAATGACAGTGAAGGGAGCTTCGCGCTCCGATCATAGATAGATATCACAGGCCTGTGCACATGTAGCTGTCTTCAAGGTTAGAGCTATTCCTGGGTATATTTCAGGTGCTGAATCCAAAAATGGCACCAGTTTTTGCCCTTGCATCTAGTTCTGGGGGTATGGCATCGCCACCTTATAATGGGAGTCCAGCCGCTTCCTCGTGGGGAAGCCATGATTGTTGACTTCCTGAGTTGCTTCTCTTAAAAGTCCAGTCTGATCTTCTCCTAGATACCTTCCAATAACTTCATTGAATCTTTCAAGTTGTGGTTTTCTGATCAGCGTTTAATCAAGTTACAGGTCTGTAGGGCCTGACGTCCTGCAGTGATTTTCTTTCCTTACGAATAAGTCTTGTCCTGTAAATGCTTCATTCTGTGACAAGGGCATCTTTCCATGCTCGGTTACCCTGATCAATACTTCAGCTGCCTCCTCTGTTAGTGGATCCCTCCGTTCCTTATCAAACACAACCATCAGACCCCTCCGGTCTGGGTGTTTTCTTCAACTTCAAGGCTTCCTAACCCCTTGTAGCTGAATGGGAGCATCCCATAGGTAAGTGGTTCCCAAAGTGGGAGGCGTGGCTCCCAGGGGAGCCGCGGTATCCTGCCAGGGAATCCTCTCAGAAAACAGTGCAATGCCAATTGGCAGCAGGCATCAACATCATGTCATGGGGAGCCGCGACCAATGGCCAAGGGAGTCGCAGGTCGAAAAGTTTGGGCAACACTGCCATAGGTGATTGTCTTGCACTGAAACCTTAGGGATTTGGAGGTAATTAAGAAAATGTAGACTATCGAGTTGCTGGGTGGGGAGGGATTTAGCTGCATATAAGGAACCATAAAAACGTAGGCATGCTTTCCTGCTTTCCTGCTGGTTGCCTTCAAATTAAGTGTCTTTCTTTTCTTGGTCACCTGTTGAGCCAGTATCTTCCTTGATGTATCTCCTTCCTCATAGAACCTTAATCTTATAAAGGCCAAAGTTGTCTCAGTTATCTCCCAAAACTAGCTCTTTCTTTGCTACTAGATGTCTAATGTTTGAATTATGTTTGGCTGAAAAAAAGTTTTTTCCTCTTTGATCTTGGTGTCTCCGTCCATATCCAATTTTGAAAATGAAATCCAGTGTTTCAGATTTTTTTTGGGGGGGGATTTCATATGCTAATGAAATATATTTGATATCTCACCCAGAATCTATTTTTTTAAATACCCGTAACAATTGATTCCCCTCTCTAAGTTGATTTCTTATCCCAAAAAAGCTGATCAACATTAGGAGCATAACTATTTACCACTGTGATAAAATACTCTTGTGTTGCACCATTAGAAATCTACTTGTTCCATCCTTTCCTCTGATATGAATTCCCATGAGATGCCTTCTAGGCACTCTTCTTCTTGAACTTGGCTTCTGCCACTGAGTGATAAATTGTTCCTCCAGATCTTATGGAATTGTGTTGGATATTTTTGTACAAAAGGTGTATTTCCTATAGAAGAACCAACCATTCATAGAGTTTAACATGGCAGCAATCGGTTTCCTTTTTAATTGATGGTTTCATGCCATCCCCATTTTGTGTTAGAAGCTTCAGTTTTGTTTTCTAAAGCTCATTTATTTGTCTTGATATAAATACCACTATTCCTTGGCAATAAGATGTTCCAACTCCTCTTGTTGAACTGAATCAACTTAACCGTTGTGCTTCCTATATAGTTTTGATCATAATCCAATCTGTTCAGAAAAACTAATCACTCAAGCTAAAATTAAATCCTGATAAGACAGAGGTTCTTCTGGTCCAGAAGTCTATGACTCAGGTATTGGATCATCGTCCTGCTCTGAATGGGGTTGTACTCCCTCTGAAGGAGCAGGTCTGCAGCTTGGGGGTTCTCCTGGATGCGCAGCTGCTCCTGGATTCCCAGGTGGCAGCTGTGGCCAGGGGGGCTTTTGCCCAGCTTCGGCTGGTGCGCCAGCTGCGACCACTTGGATCGTGCAGACCTGGCCACAGTTACCCATGCCCTAGTGACATCTAGATTGGATTACTGCAATGCGTTCTACGTGGGGCTGCCTTTGAAGACTGTTTGGAAACTGCAACTAGTGCAGAATGCGGCTGCCCGGGTGGTTGCCGGGGCTTGTCGGTTCGACTCAGTTGGACCGTTGTTTCATAAGAACATAAGAAGAGCCCTGCTGGATCAGGCCAAAGGCCCATCTAGTCCAGCTTCCTGTATCACACAGTGGCCCCACCAGATGCCTCAGAGCACAAGACAACAAGATACTTGAATCCTGTCGCCACTCCCTTGCACCTGGCACAAAGAGAACCTACTCCTACAACCAGGAGGTTGCTTATCCCCATCATGGCTTGTAAGCTGTGATGGACTTTTCCTCTATAAATCTGTCCAATCCCCTTTTAAAGGCATCTAGGTCAGGTGCCATCACCACCTCCTGTGGCAAGGAGTTCCACAAACCAATTACACGCTGGGTAAAGAAATATTTTCTTTTGTCTGTTTTAATCCTTCCTCCACTCAATTTGAGTGGATGTCCCCTAGTTCTAGTGTTGTGTGAGAGGGAAAAGAACTTTTCTCTATCCACTCTCTCCATCCCATGCATAATTTTATACGTCTCAATCATGTTCCCCCTCGGCCACCTTTTTTCTAGAGCCCCAAACGCTGAAGAGCCCCAAACGCTGTAGCCTTTCCTCATAAGGGAGATGTCCCAGCCCACTAATCATTTTGGTCGCTCTCTTCTGCACCTTTTCCAGTTTTGGTGGCTACACTGGCTGCCGGTTCGTTTCCGGGCACAATTCAAGGTGCTAGTTTTGACTTTTAAAGCCCTATATGGCTCGGGTCCAGGGTATTTGAGGGACCGCCTCCTTCCTTATAATCCGACCCGTACGGAGGTGAGTGGGATGGTGGCGTGGAATAGGGCCTTCTCGGCAGTGGCGCCCCAATTATGGAATTCCCTCCCCCTGGTATTAAGAACAGCTCCCTCCTTAGAGACCTTTCGGCGGGGCCCGAAGACATTTTTATTCAGGTTGGCATTCGATGTCTGACATGGTGGGCTGGCTTTTTAACAAATGTAAATATAGGTGACCCACTGGGCCTGTTTGTTTTAATTGTTTTCATCATTTTTATCTGTAAGCCGCCTTGATTGCCCTTGTTGGGAGAAAGTTGAGGTATAAATTCTTTAAATAACTTAAATAATAAATTAAGTGGGGACCCCCCCCATTTATATTTTACCTGCCCCTTAATCTTTGCATCAAAACACCTGAAATCGCATCTTTTAGCAGGTGTGTTTGGGTACAAGTCCATCATGATTTGAAATGAGCATTTCCAGCCCACATTTTTGTTCCTTTGTTGCCACCTTTGCACAAACTATCTGTCAACAAGATGCCTCCTGGTCTACCTAGTTTTTGTGAGCCCCCAGTGAGACCCCAGTCTTAGTGCCGTCTCTGTTCCAGCTGATGATGATAGACCTGCTAATTGCATAATTTCCACAAATATTTCCTCTGGAACAGTCACGACTCAGTTTCTCTTCTCAGCTCTTTCCTGAACCCCTCTTAATGTCACGTTCTGATGAATGCCATTAGTTAACCATTCCATCACTTCTTTCAACCTTTTGAAGTCTACCACCAATTCCCTGTCTTGCTTTCAGCTCCTCAATAATGCTCATCATCCCTTTGATTTTGTTTCTGCTCTGCCCGCACATCCTCTCTTTTTGCGTGTTCTCTTGTTTTTCTTCATCTCTCCTTTTCAAACTCTGTATCTTCCCTGTAATATGTTTAATAGTATTCTGGAGTTTTCCTTCCATCTTCTCATCTCTTCCCCTTATTGTCTTATTGCTCTCCTTTCAATGTGTTTTCTTGCTTAAGCTCTTTTTCTGCATTTACAAAGATTAAATTCTCTTGTAAAAATGTGTCTTGCCATATCCATGAGGGCCTGTGTTGCCGCCTCCTTCAGTAGTTCTTCAATGATAGGTAATTGCTGACTGACTTCCCTGGATGCACAGAAACCTTGTAAGTCCACAGATATGAGGCCACGGTTAGGGTTCTTCTTCCGCCACTCGTGTTTAAACTCTCCTAAACAATCCCAGAGCAATTTCCAAAACAGAATGCTTAGAACGATATCATTCCATAACGATTCCAGGGTTCATACCCCTCTTTTCATGAACTGGCCAAAGCAGCTCTCGCAAACAGAGAGAGAAACCGTTACAGATACAAGCAGCAGCCTTTGCATCATCGGGCTAAGACCTTGCAGCTGCACGCAGACCTTGCACATCCACCGAGGATCCCTGGGGAGGGCATCCCACAGGCCCTCTTCCACTCTCTCTTGTTGGGGTCTGCCAGGTTTGGCCACTGGTGGGCCTCTCCCGATGACCTGGAAAAGCAGGCAGTCTCATCTGGGAGGAGGCAGCCCTGAAGGGCACCAGTCCTCCCAGGCTGTTGTTGCATTTGGATTGTGGCAGCCAGTGGAGTTGGCCCAGCTCTGCCCCGCAGGGCCCCTCCTGAATAGTCACCGAATTGTGTGTCATTGTTCCACCGCCTCTGCAGTGCTGGAGGGAGTGAAACCGTTCTCAGCTGGACGACGGGCTTCAGCACCCTCCTCTCTTCCAGAGCTCTTGGGGGTGACCCCGTACAACAAGCACTACATTGAACAGCAGCTGGGAGCCGGAGGCGGCTTCATTCTGGAGGACTTCAATGAAAGCCAGGTCAGAATTCGGGGGGGGGGGGGGGAGAGGGCTGCTGGGCGTGGTGCTCCCACTAAGAGGCACACATTGGCTCAGCAGAGTGGAGATGGTTGTCTTCAGGCTGCTTCTCTCTGTGAAGTTGCAAATCATGGACTTAGTTGTATTAACACGCACCCTGAACTTCAAAATAGCTTTCAGTTTAAAATCTGATAAAGCTGGATAATCCGTAATTGCAACAAAACAAAATAAAAGCAGCCCCAGAGATGGGAGCTCCGGCTGAATATATCTGTCCAAGTCTCTGCAGCCTGGTGGGAGGGGGGGTAGCGGCAGCAGGAGCAAACAGCATCGGGGACGTCTGGGCTGCCCCAGAGAGAGTAAGAGTTGGGGACCAAGGACCTTGTCATGCATGGGAGGTGCAGTCTTGTGGGGAGGAGATGCGACGAGTTGCTCTTCTTGGCATTATCCGGACTGTTAAAGATGCCGTTGATGTATGGGAGAATGGGGCGCTGTCCCGAGGAGTGGACCGCCTAGATCAGGAGCGGGGAACCTTTTCCCTGGCGAGGGCCGTTTTAAATATTAGAAATTTGCTTGAGGGCTGGCCGTAAGGCCGTCTGCCATTTTATTTATTTAATTTTTGCCCCCGTCCCCCATCTGCCTCCGGAGGCTCCGCGCTCACCGTCCGAAGCCGCCGCCGCCGGGTCCGCGCGTCACCTCCGGCGTACCATGCCCAAGAGGGCAAGAGCTTGCCCTCATCGGCGTGGTACGCATGTGCGAAATGGCCAACGGCCTGGTGAGAAGGGGTCGAGGCGGCGGCCGGGGAGGACATGCAAAGGCCCTCTCCCGGCCTCCGGCGGTGACGCGCGGACCCGGCAGATCAAGTCTTGATCTGGCCCTGGGGCCGGAGGTTCCCCACCGCTGGCCTAGATAAACACAAGGGAACAATGGAGGCAGGGAAGGGACCTGTGACTGTGAAGAGGACATCGGCGGCGTAGGTGTAGCAGGGAAAGAGCACCAAGCCGTGGTGGCCCCGGCTGGCTTCAGGGGAAAAGGTGCATTTCAAGAGGAGCTTTGAATTCCTTGAGCAAATGTTCGGGGAGGCCGTTCCAGACCTGGGGGCTTTTGGGTGGTTGAGGGTGGGAGAGTGACGGGCTCCCCTGTGCTTCTCTTCAGTGCAGCGCAGCCTATCAGTGCCTGCTGATCGCAGACCAGCACTGCCGCACCCGCAAGTACTTCCTGTGCCTTGCGCGAGGAATCCCCTGTGTCTCTCACGTCTGGGTCCATGACAGTTGCCATGCCAACCAGCTTCAAAACTACCGGAATTACTTGTTGCCCGCTGGTTATAGCCTGCAGGAGGAGAGGCTGCTGGAATGGTAAGTCTGTGGAGCTGGGATGGGGGCCTGTGGTCCGTATCTGCCCCGAGGGCCCTGGGCCTGCCTGCCTGCCTGCCTGAGTGGTCAGCGTCTCGCCGGTTGCAGTGGAGGCGGGGAGCTTTAAGTCCTTGTCCCTGTTCTAGGCATCCCCGAGAGAACCCGTTCCACCAGCTGAAGGTACTTCTAGTGTCTGATGAGCAGAAGGACTTCCTGGAGCTCTGGTCTGAAATTCTCATGATGGGAGGAGCGGCTTCCGTTAAGCAGCATGCCTCAGCCACTTGGAGCAAAGGTAGGAGCTCCTGGAATAAGACTTCACTCACTCTCACTCTCTCTCTCACACACTCACGGAACTTCCAGAGTGTGCAAAGCCCTTCATGTTTGGCCTTACAAGGATGTTGTCAGGATTGCAGCAAACTCAGTCGGCTTCTTGAAGGATTGAGGCAGAGAGCCTAACCATCCGGCCACCACATGCCGTCATGGCAGAGGCAAGACTTGCCTTGGAGAGAGCCTGCACTGCAACTGGCCCTCTTAACTATGCCTACTGCTTTCGGAGCGGCCCTGGGGAGGGGACTGGGCGGCAAATAGGTCATTGCTGGTTTGCAGAGGACGGGGGGAGGGAGACTCATGCCTTCTTCGTGTCCCTCCTTTCAATGAACAAAAATAAAGATGGCAGCCAGAGGAGAAACGGGCAACACATTTGAACGGGCTCAAAACAGGCCAGTGTGCAGACCTGGCCAAGGCCCCTGTGGAGAGGCAGGGCCGGCCGTCCTTCCGGGACCAGAAGCCAAGTTCAAAGTTGGGCTGCTTGGAGGAGGTGGTGGCTGGCCTGTGCTTGTGATGGGGGACAGGGTGGGCTCCTTGCCAGGAGCTACGATCTTGGGAGGCATCTCATCGCGGTCCTGTTCGTACTTGGCGTTTGAGCCTTCCTGAGGCGGCGTCTGGCTGGGGTTCACCCCACAAGCCGGCGGTCATTCTCTTCTGTTCTGCAGATGTTGGTTTGGGTGTCTTTGATGTGGTTGTGACCGATGTTTCCTGCCCAGCTGCCATCTTGAAATGTGCAGAAGCTTTGCAGCTGCCAGTGGTCTCCCAGGAGTGGGTCATCCAGAGCCTCATTGCTGGAGAACGAGCCGGATTCAAGCACCCTCAGTATCGACCCGGCTCTGCTCCCTGTTGAGACGGCTGCCTTTCCTAGTCCCTGGTTTTAAATGGTGGTGTCTGCTTGACTTGTGCATGAAGTGCTGTACATATAGTTTTAACTGCTGGACTTTTATGATACAATAAATGTTGCCTTTCTTGTTGTGGTACCTGGGACTTCTCTTCTTGCCACCTCTTCAGGAAGGCTATCGGCCTGGTTCCTTGCCCTCGTGAATAGCTGAACTCCCTGCTTACAATTCACACTGCAGGATGCAGCTGGTGGTTGGGCTTCCCTCCAAGGGCAGGTAGGTGTTTTGGGCGGGGGGGGGGGCATGAAGTGTGACAGCATAGAAGTCTTGTGGTGGTCAGCTGGCCTTGGGGCTGTATGGATATGGACGGAGTTGGTGATGCTCCTTGGATGTTTGAGTACAACTGCAATGACATCACCTGGCTCAATGATTTCACTTCCTGCTTAATGACATCACGTCTGGCCCAAGGTCTTAGGAGGGTCCCAACAGATTATTATTCTAAAGTGGTGCCTGGGGGCAAAAAAAGTTGGAACCCACTGAAATAGGAGCAGTGGGTCTGAGGATGCCAGCTGTTCACTGCAAGGAAAAACTTACGGTAACTGTTTTTTTTCCTGCCTCCTGTATACATCTGCCAAGGTAAAAAACCGAGATACAACATTGCAGCAACTGCCTGTGGCTTCTCACATTTGTTGAGAGAAACATCTGATAGTTGGCCTAGAGCTGAAAGTTCACTCAACGGTTTTCCTGCCCTTTGCGTAGCCAAGGGAGCCCCTGGGCAGGGCTGGGATTGTATCATGTGGTTCTACTAAGGATGTGAGCAGGAAGCCGAGTGGCTAACTGGCGGGGCCAACCAGTAAAAGCAAAGCTGTGTGACACTATGTAGGGCGGCACTGAAAAGGGCCAAGTAGCACTCGCTTCACTACAACGAAAGTGGCACCAGAGCTATTTAATAGATGGGTCACAGCAACACGAGAGTAGGGAGAAGAGGCTCCAGCAGCTCCAAAAACCACGAGGCAAAGTGGTCTGGTCTTCTTTCCCATCCACCTCCATCGGACAGAGCTGACCCAACTTCCTGGAACTGTTCCATTGATGCCTGATTCAAGTCCACTTGACGTAGATGCCTGGTCTACTCTAATCCCACACTGCCAAGAAAGAGATGACAATTACTGGAGGAACTAGGGTGAAACCACAATGCCGCAGGACTCCATTTCCAACATTTCCAGCCCATCCTGTTGAGACAAATCTGGCTGGCAGGGTGAACAACATCTACCCAAGTTGCGAAACAAGACAGTCCAGGTTGGGGCTTCAGCGTCTTTGCCTCTCCCAAAATGAGCACAGAAGAAGTTTTGCAGCACCAGAAAGGGAAACCCATTTATTTCAGCATCAGCTTTCATAAGATACATGAACTGAAGTTTTGTGACACACCCATGTGTGCACAATGGTGTAATGGCAGGATGGTGTAATGGTTTGAGAGTCAGACTTGGACCTGGAAGATCCAGGTTCAAATCCCTGCTCAGCCATGAAGCTTCCTGGGTGACCTTGGGCCAGTCACTAACTCACCTACCTCACAGGGTGGTTGTGAGGACAAAAAGGAGGGGAGGAAATATGTACACCACTCTGAGCTCTTTGGAGGAAGGGTGGTATAAAAATGTGAAAAAAAATAAACTGTATGGCATCAGACCACCCAGTTTCCCACTAGTAGTATAAAGGGGAAGGTAGATACCCCTGTCCTGCAACTGCCACAGAACCCAGCCACGACTAGTGGGCCTCACCCCATCTTGTGGTTGCAATTACCGTAAGCTAATGTGATGCACAAGGCCAGCGGGTGGCACCGCTGAACCATGAGCTGTCAATCGAAAGGTCGGCAGTTCAAATCTGCGACAGGGTGAGCTCTCGTTGCTTGGCCAGCTCCTGCCAACCCAGCAGTTCCAAAGCATGTTAATGTGAGTAGATAAATAGGTACTGCTTGCGGGAAGGTAAACAGCGCTCCGTGTTCCAGCCGCATGCTACGCGCTGCGGCAAGGAGAGTCACGCCGGCCACATGACCACGGAGGCGTCTTCGGACAACACTGGCTCTTCGGCTTTGACATGGGGATGAGCACCACACCCTAGAGTCGGACACGACTGGACTTAATTGTCAGGGGTCATCTTTACCTTAATGTGATGCACTAGGTGAAGAATTGCCTCTTTTTGTGTGATCTGAATTGCCTGCCAGCTTAATTGTACAACCTCTGGCACTACTATTGTGAGGAGAAAAACATCTCAACTCTATGCACATTGTTATCCCACGTTCCGTAATTGCCATCCCCCTGCAAAGCAGTAGCCTTAACGCCTACGGAAGGTCCTTCAGTCCTCTGTTTCGACTGCTCTTTGACACATTTTCAGTCCCACAATATCCTCCTCGAGGTGTGGCAATCAAAACTGTACACCGTACTCCAAATGTGACCATGCCATAGCTGTGTAACCATGTTAATACGTCCATTAATATAAATGGGGGAAATACAACGTTAGCAGTCTTGGTCTCAATCCCTTTCCTAATGACCCCAGCATGGAATGTGCTTTCTCCGCTACCATGACACACTGGGTCACCATGTTCACTGAACACCACCAGGCAGGAGCTCTTCTTGCAACCCTTGTTACCTGCTGACATTCTTTTGCAACACACCCTTCTGTAACTGCAGAGGGTTTCACTTCCTGCAGCTGCTAAAGCAGCATTCCGTCCGCCAAAACTAATGTTGAAATGGATGGGTTCATCTTTCAAGTGCTAGCAGGCGCTGTGGTGTTTGCTGCAACAGCCTAACAGGGCTGCTGCTAGAGCCTCAGAAGAGCCCGGCTGCTGGATCAGGCCCAGGGCCCATCTAGTCCAGCTTCCTGTATCTCACAGTGGCCCATCAGATACCTCTGGGCTCACTCAGGACAAGATATATACCTGTATCCTGTTGCCACTCCCTTGCACCTGATATTCAGAGATAGCCTACTTCTAAAGCCAGGAGGTTGCTTATCCCCATCATCATGGCTTATAACCTGTGATAGACGTTTCCGCCACAAATCTGTCCAACCGCCTTTTAAAGGCATCCAGGCCAGGTGCCATCACCACATCCTGTGGCAAGGAGTTCCACAGATTAATCACATGCTGGTCCTAACTCAGTTTTAGTGGCTGCTCCCCGGTTCTGGTGTGCAAGACGCAAAAGAACATCACTTTATCCATCCCATGCATAATGTTATACATAATGTAATCATGTCGTGTCCCGTCCCCCCAGATGCCTTGTTTCTAGACTGAAGAGCCGCAAACGCTGTAGCCTTTCCTCATGAGGGAGCTGCCCCAGCCCACTGACCATTTTGGTGGCTCTCTTCTGCCACTCCTAACAGAAGAAGGTTCTGCACAAACATACCGTAGTACAGAGATCCCAGAATCCAGCCTTCCTTGTTGTAGAACTGAACATAGGAAAAGCTCAAGGGCCGGGTCAGGCCCAAGCCCCCCCCCCCCCCCAGTCCAGCATCCTGTTTTCCACAGTGCCTCCGCTGGGAAGCTTACCAGCAGGAGAGGGAGTCAGTTCTGTCCCCCTGCAGCTGGCAGCCCGGGTCCTCTGGCAGTTCAGCTTTGCCCACCGACTCCTGGCTCGTCCCCTGCAACGTGGCAAGAGGTTCTTGGCACTCCTCTACTCATACCTGCCCAAGGTGCCTCCAGCCTGGGTGTAGTACTTGTTGTAGTCCAGGCGTAGCAGCAGCTGTGCCAAGTCGGAGTTTATCTGGTGGTTGTGCACACTGGAGAGGATCTTGAACAGAAGTGAAGACTGACAGCTGAAGCCCTGCAAAGGCAACACACGTGAGTGAGACCCGCCTGCCCCCCCCTCCAGTACAGTCCACTTTCTAGGGAGGATGGAGTGGCGAGATCAGGCAACTCTACGGGTTCCTCCGTTCTGACAAGCAGCAAGAGCCCCTCCCTCCTCCAGAAAGCCCTGGGTTGCTTGGGGCCTCATGGGACCGGCCAGGAGAGGGCTCATGTTGCCAGAGGTCACTGTCTCTCCATGCCAGGGGGAGACCCAAGCCCCCTTTCTCCCAGGATCCGATGCCCTAGAGCAGGAATGGACAGCCAATGTGCCACAAGTGCCCAATGCTAGTTTGTGCACATCCTGCTGTGCTGTGCGTAGCATCCAGAGCACCCCTTGTCCAGCGATGCTGCTTCCCCATGGTTTTGCCTGCTTCCCATGCTCAGGAACAGGCAGCATCCTGCTTTGCTGCCTGTGATTGTGGCCAAGGGGCTCCATTCAAATCCCACCACACACACACACACACACACCCCGGCCTCCTGTAGGCACTCTGTGCGCGTGATGCATCTAGGAAGTGCCCGCTGCAGCGCGTTGCCATAGGAGGCACCCCCCCAAAAACCGTGGATCTGTCAGGCCACCTGCCTGGGGGTGCCTTCCAAGCAAATAGAAAGACGCACACCTTGGCCAGGATGCTCAGCTGTGCAGCACCCCGCTCATCCAGGGGCCCAAAGTTCTGGCTCACGAGTGAGCAGAAGCTATGGCAGAGATCCAGAATTTCATTGAGGCAATGGAAAGCCTGCAAAGCAAAAAGAGCAGACGAGACATGCAAAGGACTCCGGAGGCATCCTTGGACAAGCTCCTCCCCCCTCCCGCTCCAGAAAGACAGAACTGCACAGACCGTACACACCTTACGCTAGCGGGAAGAAGTGGCTGCCCCAGTGGTAGTTCTGTCTCACTCCCAAATCCAACCTTTCTCACCTCTACAAATGTCTGGACCTGTTTATTCCCAGCAAAGAACTGGGGCAAAAATTCAAGTGTGTTCATAAGCAGCACAACTGCTCCCCCAGCACGGTTCCCACTTCTGAAAGGTTATGCCCATGCGGTTCTCGGGATGTGGAAACAACTGAGCATGTTTTGTTTCATTGCGCCTTTTATCTGGGATTTTTTATTTATTTATTTTTCACATTTTTATACCGCCCTTCCTCCAAGGAGCTCAGAGTGGTGTACATATTTCCTCCCCTCCTTTTTGTCCTCACAACAACCCTGTGAGGTAGGTGGGGCTGAGAGATAGTGACTGGCCCAAGGTCACCCAGGAAGCTTCGTGGCTGAGCGGGGATTTGAACCTGGATCTTCCAGGTCTAAGTCCGACTCCCAAACCATATGTGACACGATCATTTCCCTGACTAAGAAGCGTTTGGGCTAATCAGACGTTGATGCAGTTGCGGTGCCTCCTTCTGCAGCCCTGCTTGTGTTAACATTCGTAGTGCTGAATGAGACTGCCTTTGGCCTGTTCCAGCGAGAACACGTTTACAGCCGCACTGGCCCCAAAACCAGGATGATGGAACACACAGAGGGATCACTTGCTTGCGAGCCAACCCACCCAGGGCTTGTTAATTCAGAACCACCTCGTCAGAATAAACATCATTCTGACCATTCCAGTCCCGCTCTCCTGTCTTTAAGTTGTCAGCTCCCCCTTGTTTTAACCCCCAGACTCTTCCATTTCAACCACTGCAGCAGCAGGGCTGCCGGCGGAAGAGACCACTTCACAAGTTCTACCTCTACAACTCTGTGGGTGGCAGAAACAGAAGGCACTCACTGGTTTCAGCAGAATGAAAGACTGTGCGAGGAGGTTGCTCAGGAAGTGATCATGTGCCAGTCGGATGCTCTCAAAGTCGCGCGTGGAGTTGATCTGCTGCAACAGCTGTGAGAACTGCGACTCCAGGACATCCACCTGAGGAGGCCCAGAAAGCCGCTTGCCAGGTCTGCAAAGGAGGGCCAGAGGCCTCTTGGCTAGAAAGGTCCACAGGCGCGTGGGGGGGGGGGGGGACGACGACGACAAATGCTGCCCTGTGCTTCCCGACGGGCAGCTCTAGGCGGGAGATTTCAGTGCCTCAGCAGAGAAGGAAGGAAGGGAGCCCTGTGTCCCCCAGAGGAGCAGCAGCAAAGGCGCCTCTGGAGATTCCAACCCTGCACTGCTGCTCCAGGCTCCATCTCGACCCCCCACCCCACCCCGAGGGGCCATACCGCTGCACAGTCCCCAATACCTGCAGGTAGTACTGCAGATTGTCCACCAGGAAGGTCATGTGATGACGCAGCCGCCACTTGACGGCATCTGTCCTGCTGGACTCCAGACGCTTGCACTGCATCTGCAGAGCCCAGCAGTGCTGCAGCTCAGCCTGGACCCGCCGGACGCTTAGCAGGTACTTGAACACCACGTTGTACCTGCAGCCGAGACAAAGCCGAGCCCTCGCAAGCGGAAAAACAAGGGTGGGGATCCCAGCCCCGGAAAGCCCCATGTGCAGCCCAAGCAGCCCGCCCCAGCGCCTCCTGACCACCGGCCTGGACAAGGGAGCCGAAGAGGGGCCACACTCACTTTTCCAGGACCGCCGGAGTGAAGAGGATGTGCAGCGGCCACTGGACTCGGTAGGAGAGCCCCAGAGCCGCCCAGCCCGAGGTGGGGGATTCATGGGGAGACAGTTCTCGAGAAGGGGCTTCACGACCCTGAGCCACATCTGCAGAGTCCAGGAACAGACAGACCACATTTGGAGCAGAGCAGAGCAGAGCCTGGGGAAGACTGCCGGCAGTGATTCACGCTGAGCTCTGCTGCGCTCTCCCACTCCCACTGCCCTGTCCCACTCCCACTCAAGCAAGACATGAAGATCCGAGAAAGGGCCCCTCGCTCCAGGGCGTCGTGTGGAAGGCTGCAGTCTTCTAGACCCAGGTCCGCTGCTCTCGCTCCACGGGCTGCGGCAGGAGCTGGACGTGTCCTGCCCCAAGCCCAGACCCACCTCTGTGCTCCTTCCCGTGGTAGTGGATGCTCAGATGGAGGAGGGGAAGGAGGTTGTCGTCATCAAGCAGCACTTTGTGGGCAGACTGCTGGAAGGCCACATTCACATCTGAGGATCAGAGGGGCAGGCTGCAGAGGGGGCTTGCCACTCCCTGCAAGCAACTCCAGCCCCCCCCCCCTTTCAGAAGGCCCCAGCCCTCCTTGGGTACATGGTCCCCCAGTGCCCAGGAGGCAAACTGGCTTTCCTGACACCCAGAGCCTCACCATGCTCGGTCACTGCTGTGGGAGGGGTCTTCAGCATATGCTGGGCAACGTCAATGAACGCTTGGAAGAGTTCCCCTCTCCCCAAGAGATAAAAATCTTTTATAATCTGGAAGGAAGGCAGACAAGGTGGTTTCCTAGAAGGCATCAGGATGTCCTCTGTGCTCGAGGGACCCCTGCCCCCCTTTGGACCCCGTGACAAGGCCACGAGCAGCGCTGCCGTTACCTTCAGCTGCCCGATTAAATCCGATTCTTCCACCATCAGCTTCCATAAATGCTACGGAGCAGAAGAAGACAGCAGCCCATCAGCATCCAGCCCCAAGAGCTTGGAGCGGGTGGGTGGGCGGGCGATGGCTGCCTGCCTGCCTGCCCACCCGCCCGCCCCACTGCCTCCTCTGCCCCAGAAAAGACCAGTTCCTCGCACACCACCTGACTCTGGAGCTGCGGCGGCGGCAGCGGCCACAGTCAGAGCTCGTTTGCCTGTCTCTGTCGGATGGTCTCTCTGAGCAGGGCGGCTTTCTGCAAAGGGCTCCCAGAACTGACCTCAGCCACAGTGCTGCGTATCCAGTCGACCACAGCCTCAAAGTTCACCAGACTGAAGAGAGGCTGCTGCTTGAGGCGATGCAACTCGGCGGCAAACGTGTCCTCCTGATTCTTCAAAATGGAGCCTGTGAGAGAAGAGAGGCAGGCTAGGGAGGGAGGGAGGGAGCACTCGCTGGCATGGGGCAGAGTGGGGGGAAAGCCCCTCCAATCAAGCAAGAGAGCAGCCAGGAGAGACGGCGGGCCCTCGGTGTCCCCAGAACACAGCCGAGAAAGGCGGTGGCTTTCCCTGTCCTGAAGCATCTTCCTTCCTTCCTTCCTTCCACTGCATAGCCCAGCCCCAGATGCGGTCTGACCTCCAGGTCCTTCCTGCCAGGGCCTGTTCTCAAGTATTGTTACTCACCCTGAGAACAAGGGATACAGCGGCCAGGAGTGCTACTTCGGGGAGGAAGGAGGCAGAGAGGCTTTCCGAGCCTTCGGCTTGCCTTCCCCTCCTCAGTAGGGAGCAAAGGCGCTCTTTTCAGAGACGGCCGGCCGGTGAGCTCCCCGCCACTCCAGAGTAGCTGAGCACAACCCCGCCTGCGCTTGGGATGGTGGCGATGGAGCCTGGCCTTGGGCAGTGTTTTGGTCAGCCAGTGCCTTGTGAGTAGAGTCCAGAAGGAGAAAAGGGTGAGAGGACCGCCCCCATTTCTCGCTCACGCTCGGCGGGGGCACAAAAGACCATCCTGAGCAGACCCCCGGCCAGGCTCCCCCCTGCCCCGCAGGGGGCAACTCCTTGCCAGCAGACTCCCACGGAGGCCACCAATCCGGGAGCCAGGTAAGGACGCGGGGGGGGGGGAGGCACCCCTGCCATCAAGGGTCCTCACTGCCCCACTCCCCAGAATATGCCCCTGATGAGCTCAGGGCCCCACCTTTTTTGGAAAGGGTCACGTTCTGACACTCAAACATCTGGACAGACTCGCCCACAAAGAGGATCTTCTCTGCCACACGCACAGGGATATAGGAAGGCAGCATCTCGATCCGCAGAGAGAACTGTTTGGGGGAAGGGGCTAGCATGTTCTCCTCTTCAATCAGCCTCTGAGGGAGCAAGGAAGAAGGCCTGACAGAAGCGCCCACAGCAGGGCACCGGTGGGACGAGAAGAGAGCCCCTCCTGGCACCATCCCCAGGGAGCCAGGAACCCAGAAGCAGGAGAGCAAGGGAAGGGCCTCCTTGGCCGCTTGCCGAGTCAGAGGCCCACGGCTCAGTTCCTGGGAGGGAGACCGCTGCCGAGGGCGCGAGCGAGGAGGACTCCGGCAGATTCCGAAGCAGATCAGGCAGCAGGCCCCAGACCTTACCATGTCCTGCAGGTCTCGCAGCTGCTTCCCCGTCAGACCTCCAATGCCCAAATCTTCCTCCTCCTCTTCAAGCTGGGCAGGGGCCACCCCTGAAGAGGGCCCCTGTTTGATGAAGAACTCCTCGTGCTGGTCCAGGAGCAGTCCGTGCAGCATCCAGGCGGAGAGCTGCTTGTACATGACGGCGTGGCACATGGCCAAGACCCTGGCGGTGCATGGAGAAAGAAGGGGGCATGGAAGCAGAGCTGCCCGGGGGGGGGGGAGGAGGATGCACGGTCCAGGAAGAGACCTGTGAGCCCCTCAGACACTGGTTTCCCAGGGTCAGAAAGGGCTGCCCTGTTTCTGCTGTTGCCTCATGGCCAGAGATGCCACGCAGTGTGGGCCTTGCTGGAGACCACCACCTCCAGCAGGTGTCCCCCTCTCCCATCTCCAGGGGCCCCCACCCAGAAAGCCTCAGGAGTCAGCCGCTTACTTTTCCAGCGCATCGCGCACAGGTGGCAAGCCGCCTCGACTGAATCTGTGGACAACCTCCAAGATTTGACAGCCATGGATCTGCAAAGGAAGCCCAGCCAGAGACGTGGCACTGGCACGTGGCACTCAGGCTCTCCCAGAGCAGGGGACGAGGGCGCTCCTTGGCCCCCTCTACGCAGCTCTTCCAGGCCCTTCCTTCTCCCGTTCCTTCTGCGGAGGGTGGCGATGTGTTTGAGAAGCACAAGCACCACCGCCCTGGCATTTACGGCCTCATCCCGCTGGACAGGCGCCTGGGAGAGCTTAGAGGCAGCCTCTGCCCACGGAAACCAACCCAGGCGAGCCAGGAAAGCCCACTGGACTGCTGCACTGTGACCGAGCGGAGTGCGGCAAGCTGGCCCAGCTTGACGGTGGTACCTTTTGGGTCTTGATCTGTTCGACCACAACCATCAAGGAGGGGAAAAGGAGTTGAAACTGCAAAATAAGCAGCAGCATAAACACGATGTTGCAGCTAGACGTCGTCCTGGGGAAACGGGGGGGGGGGTGAGGGAGAGGCTGCATTACTGGCCAGGGATGAAGCTTAAGCCGCGGCCCCCACCGCACACCTGCTCTGTTCTCTCTGGAGGCTGGCCAAAGCAAGTCGGGGGCTGTTTTTGTCTTTGCCCTGGAGAGCAGCACCGGCAGGGCTCCCCCAGGCAGCCTGAGCTCCTTGACCCGGGGGGGGGGATCTCTTGGCAGAGCACCTCTGTGGAGAGGGGCTGCGGCTGCTCCACAGGACGGAGTGCCGCGCAGGCAAAACTCACCTGGTCCAGGGAGTAGTTGACATGCGAGATGGTAAGGTGAGGATCAGCCAGGAACTGCCCAAAACAGAGGAAGAGACCAGAATGACCCTTGAGGCGCACATCCCAAGGAGATGGGCAAGCAGCATTTGTGCGCGTGGGGCAGAGACCAGAGAGTGACCCATGGCAGGACACTGTCACTGCTGCAGCCTGTGCAGGGCATGTAGGGGCTGGTGCCACCCCACCCCCCGCTGATTAGCCTTGGACTCCGTGCCCAGTGACCACTCCTCCTGGCCCACTTCGGTCTGACGTCGTCTATAGGAGCTTGGTATCCTCCACCTGCTGCTGCTGCCGACCCCACGTGCTCTCTCCCCTTCCTGTGGTGCCAGAGAGGAGCGGGGCTCTCTCTGTAGTGGCATCTAGGCTACAAACCCCCCACCCCCCGGTCGTTTTGGCTCCAGCCTTTCCTAGACTCTGCCTCCTCTGTGGCCCTCAGTTTTTGCTTATACCGGAACTCCCAGCTCCACCTTTGAATTCTTACATTTGAGTTTGGCTTGTTTGCTGCCTCTGTTTTAATTTGTCTGTCATTATTAATAGCCTGTTTTAATATTTTTTGGAAATATTCTGACGATATTGTCGAGGGCCTGGATGCAAAGGACAGGGAAGTCCCACCAGTCCCACCTGGATGCAGCCACGGATCCACTTTCTGGTCATCACTGGACCACCTTGCAAGTGACATGGATCCACCACCCCACACGGAAAGCAAGGGACTGTTACGCACAGTCTGGGACCAAGAACACAGCTCGAGGCGTTCCACGTTCACTCCTGCGCGCAATCAGGAGTCAAAGCAGTCCCACCCATTGCACGGACTCACTCCAGGCCCCCCTGCTTTCCCTTGGCCTTTCAGCCCCAATTCTCTGCAGGATGGGGGCTCACTGAAGTGCAGGACACCACTGGGGGCAACGGCCTCACAGACCCTCTGCTTTCCGGATATCACTTCACTGGGTTAAAGAGAGAGGCTCTCTACGGAGTGAACAAGGTTGTTCTGTGGAGGATGCAGAGAGGGAGACACAGAGTCGGGGGCAGGAGTGCAGAGAGGCAAGCAGCACCTGGACCATCGTGACACGACACACAAGTCCATCGGCGAAAAGGGGCCGACGTCCAGCATGTATAGGACTGGCGCCCTCTCAAAGGAATCAACTCAGCCTTTTTTGAGCTTACAAGCAGCGGCCGAACTACGGTGGAGCGTGTGGAGCAGGAGCGCCAGGCGCTCGGGGAGCGCACTCGGGGAACTTACCCTTGCGAAGTGCCGTGTTGCTTTGGCCCTCCCTGGAGCCCGTTCGGCTCCAAAATGAGCTCAAAACGGGCGGGGGGGCACGTCGCCGTGACGCGACGCAGGCCCCACCCCCCCGCGCGCCGGGAGGGCGCCCGTCATTTCTGCTTACAAGCAGAGCAAGTCTGACATTTGAGTACTTTGTTTTGCTTCTGGGTTGAACTTGGAGAATTGTGCTCTGCGGCTTAAGATGACCTTTGCAAGAGATTGGCTGTCAGAATGAAAAGGTCTGCCAAATATACGCATGCACACAGCACTGACTCGCCGCAGAGGCACACATGAAAAAGCTGGGTCTGGAGGAAAAGGAAGCAGAGCAATGGTCCCCCCCCCCCCCAATTAATGGCTTGCTGCTACCAAGACTAGAGACTACTTGTAGTGCTCTGTGTGTTTCTCTTGGGCCCTGCTTGACCATCTGAGAAAAAGAAGGGTTCTTGTGGCGGCTACGCGCTCCAGTTTGAATGCGAATTCTCCCCCATGGATTCCGGCAGCCGGATGACTCTGGGCCTCATTGTGCGCCCCATCTATACAGCTGAAAGAGAGGGTCTACAGTTTTAAGCTATACATTAAATTCCTTGCAAATATGCACATGTCGTTTGAGCAGCTAGTCTGTGGCATGGCTTACTTTCTTGAGTGGTCTACTACTCTGCATGCACACTGTTTATTCTTAATTGTAGCAGTGTTGCCTGAACTGTGTATCCATGGAGACCTAATGTCTGCAAATAGCATTATTTGGTGGCAGCAGCCTTAGTGCTCCTCGCCCATAAAACGATATTATTGCAGCCCAATCTTTAGACAGTCCCAGGCAAGCTCCAGAGAGTGAAGTTAGATTCCCCGGTTTGTTGCCACTTGGGAATCTGAACTTGTACTTGTAGAGTTGGCCTCCCCAGAGTGCAAGAGATACAGTCATTGCAACTGGCTCTGAGTCCTGAGTCATCATTTTGCAACTGGCTCCAGCTGGTAGACTCTGGGGCCATAGTGTAAAAAAAATGGGGGGGGGAGGAGGCCTTGCCAGACCTCTCCCAGCCCTGGTTTAAGTGACCAGAAGTGACCACTCAGTCATGTTTTTGCTGCAACAGCAACGTAACAGCTGCTTCTCCTCTTGGATGCAACACTCAACAGTCCTTTGCATCCATGCAGATGATGGTTCTATTCCTGTTAAGGATGGAGGGCATCACACCTGAGCCATTTGTTCCTGGGGAGGGGCCGCAGCTAAACGGCAGAGCCACTACCTTGGGTGGAGAGTACCCCGGAAGGCCCTTCTCGATCTGAAATCCTGGAGAGTTGCTGCTACCAGTCAGCGTGGATTGGACAACATCCAGCCAACTGGATCAACAGTCTCTATCAGGTGGCAGCAGCGCCGTCTCAGATTTCTGGGCTCTGAAACTGCCCCCTCCTCTTACCTCCTGCTCCAAGTCAAGCAGCACCTGTCGGTATGGACGCAGGACTGCATCAAGCCCAGTGCAGAAAGCCTGCAGATAAATCCCTTGCTGGTAGGGGTGAGGATCCTGCAAGCAGACCAGAGCGGGAAAGGAAGCGTTAGCCCCCCTGTCGTGACGGCCAGCATGCAGGGCTCCACAACCATGCAGGCTGGCAGAGGCAGGCAGGACTCGGGTTCCCAAATCCACATCATGCAGCAGCAGCCCGACCGCAACAACACGGGGAACGAAAGCCAGCAAGGTCCGGGGGGCGGGGCGGGGCTCAACACCACAGAGACGGGGCTCTCCCGGCCGCCACCATCCACCGGGATGTCGGACTTGGCTGAAGAGGTGCAGTGCAGTCCCACCGGCGGGGAACATCCCGCTCGCGCTCAGGCAGACGCGCACTGCGGCCTGGCGCAGACAATCGAGGGCGGCTCCAAGCTCCAGCCACTCCGGCTGCGGGTGCTCTTTCCTCCTCGCCTGCCCCGACAGGCGCATGCCGGGGGGGGGATCAACCGCCCCCCGTCCCCGGCAGGTGGTCCCCTCCCCGGGAAGGCGGACGGGGCTGCGGTTCAGCCAGGCGGCCCACCTGCTGCGGGGCCGGCTGCTGCGGCGGGACGGGGGGCGGGAGCGCCTGGACGTGCTCGGCGAACTGCTCGATGAACTCGCTGAAGCGGATGTAGAAGCTGCCCAGGCGGCAGATGCGGCCCAGCAAGCCGGCCTCGCCCGGGTGCAGGAAGGGCAGCTCCTGGCAGACCTGCGGGGGGAGGCGGAGAGAGTGAGGCGGCGGGGAGGGGGGGCGGCGGCGGCGGCGGCGGGACCCTCCCCCGGGAAAGGGCTCCACCTGCAGGCCGCCGCTGCCGCCGCCGCCGCCGCCGCCGAAGAGGCCCCCGGTGTAGCCGCGCAGGGCCAGCAGCAGCTCGTGGATCATCGCGGCCAGGGAGCGAGGGAGGGGAAACCGGCCAGGAGCCCGCGGCGCGCGGGGGCCGACGGGAGGGGAGCGAGAGGCGCGCCTAGAGCGGCAGCAGTGCGGTGGGGGGAGGCGGCAGGAGCCACCCTTTCCTTGCCGGCGTTTTTGCGCTCCAGGCCGAGCACCCGCTTGTCGAGCCGGGGAAAGAGTGCCCCGTGGCATGTGCAGAGCGCGCCTCCTCAGAGCTGAGCCGACGAGGCTTCCTCCCCGGTCCCTACCGGCCGGTGGCCCCGAGGGAGCCGCACCCCGGCGGCGGTGGCGGCGGCAACGGCAGCCGCGCCAGGAGGGAGGGAGCCCGGCCGCGCCCTGCTTCAGCCCGCCCCGCGGAGGCGCCGCTCCTCCCTCTTCCTTCCTCCTTCCTCGCCCGCCTCGTCGTCGCAGACGCCGCCGCGGCGCCCCAGCTCGCCCAGACGGACTCGCCGCTCGGACGGACTCCTCGCCCCCATGTCCACCTCGGAGGAGATCGACGGGGCGGGCCCGGCCCGGCCCCACTACGGCTGTGAGTCGCCGCCGACCTCGCGCTCCGGCCGCTCGGGCCTGGGCGCGGCTCGCTCGGGGGTGCTTCTGCTGCCGGGAGGGCCTGGCGCTGGGTGGGCAGCCTGACGGAGCTCTGCCTGCTCGGTGGCCTGGGGCTCTGCCCCTTCCTTGCGGGGGCGGAGGCGGGGGTGGCGGTGGCGGCGCTGGGCTCGCTTCTGGGCAACGCCCAAACGGGGGGGGGCGCCTTGCACGACCGAAAGGCTTCGAGGGCACCCCGCCCGCCCGCCCGCCTTCCTTCCTTCCTTGGGCGGCTTCCATCTCCTGGTCCCTACTCCGAGCGGGGATGGGGAAGAGGGCGCTGCCTCCGCGGGGCGCCCGCCCTTGCAGGCCCGGGATGACGCGCTCTCGCCCGGGGCCGCCCTTCAGCCCGCGCCGCTTGCAGCTATCCCTCGCCGGAGCACATCGCCCCGACTAACACCCAAGCGAGCGGGCCCAGGGATGGATTGAGGCTCCGGGCAGGGTACAGTATTGGCGGAGAAGGCGGTGGAAGACGCTTAGTAGAACTTCCATGTTCAGAGGCAGCATACCTGGCTTCCTCTGGCTGGGAGGAGAGGGCGGCGGCTCGGCGAGACGTGGTTTCCCCCAGCCAATCGGCTCTTTTGACGTGAGCATCGCGGCGGGCCTCCTTTGGGGGCCGCCAGCCGCGCTCCCCGTCCTCTGCTGCTCCTTCTTCCAGGAAAGCTACTGTGTGACAGACTCACGCACTGAGCTGCCTTGTGGGTGGGTGGCAGCTCCGGAGGCGGATGCTCCCTGCTGGCCCCCCGGACTGGTGGCCTGTAGAACGCTAGAGCAGAGGATGAGGACATCATTCAGTTCCCCCGAGGATTTTGTTTGGATACAGAGCTGCTGGGAGAGGAGGGGGCTCGGTCGGTCTCCTCCCCAGTCATGAGCCGCGCTGGTGGCACCACCGTCTGCTCTGAGGGCAGCAGAGGAAGGATTTGTGTCGTCGTCCCCCCCCCCCCCGCAGCAGTGTGGCAAGAGGCGGCCTGTGCCCAGGACTCCCCTTGCCCACAAGGACCTTTCCTTCCAAGGGCTCCTTCTCGACAGGTGTCCCCAAGGGCTGCCACGTTCCCCGCCCTGTTCTGTGGAGCTGGACCATCTCTTCGTTCACTCTCCATCTAGGACCCGCTTCCTCGTGTGTTTGGTGTTGCTGGTGAAGGGGCTTGAGAGGCCTTGGGGGGGGGAGGGAGGGACAGGTGGGAAGCTGCTGCTGCTGCAGGCTGGAATCCTGGCTCCGGCCACAAGTGGTCCTGGACAGCAGGAGGCGACTTGGCCAGGCCTCCGATCATGTTTGACCAGTCAGGAGTGTAGAGGTGGAAATTCAGGCCAGAGCGGACTCCTCTTGCCATCTGCCTTTGAAGGCCTGTGCTCAGCTCTGGAATGTGTGGGTACTCTGCACATGTTCTGGGGAACTTTCTTCATGAGTAATCAAGCTTGCTCCTTTGGGTTCCGAGGTTAGAGGCGAAGGTCCTAGGCAGCTTGCAGGTGGAGTGGGCCTGGCGACTGTAACAGATACCTTGTAGACAGGTCAAGGCCGGAGACCCCCGACTGCCAGGCAGCTCACCAGAGTGACTACCAGTGCCTGTAGGCGAGCTGTGCGCCGCCTCCAGCAGGCAGGCTGTTGAGGAGCCGTGTTTCCCAAACGTTTTCAACCTGTGGCTCCCTTGACCGTTGGCGACCGTTGGCTGCCCACAGTTTGGGAACCACTGCTGTATAGAAATGAATGATTATTTTCTTAAAGGGGGGGGGGGTTTGGTTAGTGTTTTTAATCCAATGTAAGTGTTTCTTACCCTTCAAAGGGGCTCTTAGAACAGCTAACCGAGGATCTCTCCCCCCACAACCTTTCATAGGTTCTTCAAGCCCTCTCCCTGTGCAGGAGCCCTGGCGCCCAGGACGGGGGAGAGCAGAGTCTGGCGGCCAAGCACCATCCATGTGCCGTCAGAGGCCACACGTTTGTTTGTGTGCTGCTTGGTTGGTAACCAGCTTTGACGCTGGTTGAAGGCTTTTCCAGAAGGAGGCTTCTGCCCACCCTGTCAGTGTCTGTGCCCTTGCTTTCCTTCGGACGGCGAAGGGGCTGCCAGCTGCTGCCTCTGCCCAGGTCTGGCTGTTCAGCCTGTGAAGCGTACAGAAGGGGGGCCGTGCAGACCCCTCTCTCTTTGCTGCTGCGGGCCTCACAAAGTGGCCGCCTGCTGCTCCACGGCACAAACTGACTGCCTCGTGTGGACCAGCAGCACTCTGGCTTGTGCTCCTTGGTGGCCGAATTGGAAGGCAGTGCTGTCATCGCGACAGCAGTCCAGTAGTGTGCGTGCAGGAAGAATGGTTTGAAGTCACCAAGACTGCAGTTGGTCTCCCAGGAGAAGTGTAGCCTCTTTGTCATGTACTGATCAAGTCCCTCCTGTAGAACGGACAGTGAGCACAGGTTGGAGGCGGGGGTGGCGGCGGCGGTGGCGGCGGCAGCGGTACGTGCACAAGAGCTGTCGTTTCTGCCAATGCAATGTTTCCCCTCCCCATCGCCTCCCTCTATTTCTTCTGCTTAGCAGAGGTATGGAGAGAGGAGGAGAGTGTGGATGGGAGTCGGGAGACCTCGCCTTCGTGATTGGTAGTAGGGCTCACCGGCTAGGCTGGCTGCCTGCCTCGGCCTGTTTGTGTTTCTTCCTGGAGTGTTTGCTAACTGCGTTCTGAGCGCGCAGTGTTCCTCCCCAGCTTCAGCTGGTGACTTGGGTCTGTTGCTCGCTGCTGCAAGTGGCTGTCGGTGGGGAGTGAGTCTGCCGCTCAGAGGAGAGCCTGTTGGGAGGGGAGGGAAGCGGGGAGCTCAGCTCCCCTTGCAGAGGCGGGCCTCGGAGAAGACCAACAGGTGAGCCGTGCAGTGCCGCCTCCGGCGGAGGAGTCATTTGGCGCCAGCCCCTCACTGCCCTCAGACTTTGGCTAGGAGGGGAATTGGAGCTCCCGTGGTGAGGGTGGTGGTGGAGAGCTGAACTTTTGCCTCGGGGTTTTCCTTCCGGGGCTGACCAGCTGTCTGTCTCCCCACAGCCGTCCTGGATAACGAGAGGATGACGGCGGAAGAGATGGATGAGCGGAGGCGGCAGAACGTGGCCTACGAATATCTTTGCCACCTGGAGGAAGCCAAAAGGTGAGGTGGTTGCCGCGGAGGCGGCTCCCTTCTGCCCAGTCCGTCCCTTGCTCCAGCAGCAGCGCTTCTCCGCGGTGAGGGTTGTGGGGTCTTTCGCAGGTCTTCTGCTTGCAGAAGCGGCTTCCGCGTGCAAAGCAGGGGTGGCGCAGTGGCTAAGCTGCGGCCCCTTGCTTCGGGGGGGGGGCTGCAGCTCCCTCCCAAGGTGGCCAGAGCCGGGCTGATGTCTGAGGGAGGGCAGCACCTCTTGTCTGCTTCTGAAGCACAGCCTGTAAGCCGAGGGGTTGCTGGGCCCTGCGAAGAGAAGACTAGGAGAACTTCAGGCCGCCTTCGTCTTTGCCTGTCTGCGCAGGCTCCCGCCGCCATCTTTGCGCCATCCCACGCTTTCCTTCACTCCAGGTTCCGCCCCAGTCCTCTTCCCAAGTTGAGATCTGAACACCGCCTGGCTGCAGTGGCCACGTCCTGTCGCTGCGTGCTGCCCCTCTGCTTCCCTGCACGTTGTCTTGGGGGCTGCTGAGAACGCTGGGCAGGTGGAGGAGGAGGAAGAAGAAGAGAGGGGATGTGAGGCCCAGGTGAGCCAGGGTCCGGGTCTGCCCTGAGCCACCTTTGTGCAGCAGTTGGACCTTTGCTGGTCCCTGGAAGCAAACGTGCTGAAGCCTTTGGCAGGCGCTAGCAGGACGAGGGGCGGAGGCGGCGACTTTCTGGCTACCTGTGTGAGTCTGACGTTCTGAGAAGGCCCGCAGGGTTGTCGTTCCTTTGCTGGTTTTATCATTCATTACGTGTAAGTGTGAGACTTGGGCTCTTCCACTGAAAAGAAGCTTGGCAGGGGGGATGGGTGTTGGTCAGAGCTAAAAGTTCAGAATGTGCCAGTCGCTATCAAGAGTCACGTGCCACTGGCCTTCACATCAGTCTTGTGTGCCTGCCTGCAGAGGCAGCAGCTCGGGAAGGACGCGAGGGGGCCTCAGCCTGCAGTCTTAAACCTATGACTCACCACCCGCACGGCGCGTAGGCAAACGGCGTGAAGAGCTCGGTGTGTCTTGCCTTCTTGTACATTGTGCGGCAACGCAGGAGAGCTGCGTCTCCATGTGACAGAAGATGGAGAAATTGAACTTTGCCCAATCGGAGGGCGTGTGCAGTGGGGTGGGGCGCAAAGTGAAGCATTCAGCCAATCGGAATCGAGTCTGAAAAGACTTGATTCTGATTGGCTGAAAGGCTGCAATGAGAGACGGCGGAGAGAGCGACTCCAGGCCAGTATAGACGGGAAGCAGCACGAAACAAACGCTGGCTTCGCTTCGCCTTGCTTTGTGCAGCACTGCGCTGTGGGTGGTGTGTCACAGGCGTCGTCTATACGTACCTGAGAGTAAGTCCCATCGAATGGCATGGAACTTGCTTCCGAGGAGATATGCATAGGATTGTGCTGTAATTGTGTCACTTGCATGTTGCTTTTGATGCAGGAGAACTTTTGTAAAGACCTTCCTTCTGCTGGTGATTTCTTGAGCTTAGATTGGTTCATTAAGCTCCTCTGGCATTGTCCTAGGCTGTGTTTGTTTTTCAGCTTCTAGCACTAGGAGCGTTTGATAGCTGTTTTTTTTCTCTTCGCCTTGTAGTGCTCGGGTCGCGTTTTTTTTTCTCTTTACAGCCCACTCACCACGCTAGAAGTTTCAACTGCGAGCTCAAAGCTAGAAAAACATGGTGGCCTCATGCTTGGCTGTCTGCTTGGCTGTAAAGGAGCTTGGGAGATGTAGTGGGAGGGACGAGGAGCAACAGCAGCCATTCTGATTTTCCGTCATTTCTGTTCATTTTGGGAGCCCCCGGTAGCAGCGATATCAAGCATGCTAGGAACATCGCTTCCTGCGATTTGTGGTTTGTGATTTGTGGAACTCCTTGCCACAGGAGGTGGTGATGGCACCTGGCCTGGATGCCTTTAAAAGGGGATTGGACAGATTTATGGAGGAAACTTCCATCACAGCTTACAAGCCATGATGGGGATAAGCAACCTCCTGGTTGTAGGAGTAGGTTTTCTTTGTGCCAGGTGCAAGGGAGTGGCGACAGGATACAAGTATCTTGTTGTCTTGTGTGCTCCCTGAGGCATCTGGTGGGGTCACTGTTTTGTTACAGGAAGCTGGACTAGATGGGCCTTTGGCCTGATCCAGCAGGGCTCTTCTTAATGTTCTTATGATTTCTGAGTTGAAAAACAAACACAGCCCTTGTACAAGCAAGTGCTCGGTGTTGTGGGCCAGCCTTGAAAGGCAACTTGTTTCTTGAGAACCTCTTTCTAAAAACTTGAGTGGTGGTTTGTTGGCCAGCTGGCCTGCTCCAGCAGCTCTCCCTGCTGTGTGTCTGTGACATTGGCAACGGTCTTTGAGCCGGCGAGAGATGCAGTGCTGTGCCAGCTCACGGTGCCAGCTTGTGCTCGGGCAGTGGTTCGATGTTGTTCTTGCTGGGCTCATTCCTGCCTATCCCTTTCCAACATCCCAACGATGGTGGCCCCAGGACAGCCCTGCCAGTCACAGCGGCTGCTTTGGGAAGCGGGGAGGGGGAGACAGGTTCCCTGGGCGTCTTGCTGGCTGCAGGCAGAAGTATCTCAGATCTCTCTCTGTGGGGCGGGGCAAGGCCATCACGCCCGGGGGGCGGGGCATAGGAGCGTTTCTGCCAAGAGATGATGGCCAAGGCCTGAGAGGTCATTCTGAGTGAGGGGCCCTGAACTGGGACCCGGAGAGGGGCACAGCTGCCCCCCTGCTCCGGCTTGCGCCTGGCTCCTTCTCCCCCAGCAGCCCGTGGCCTTGGGTGCCAGCTCTGCCCCTCTGCTTTCTGTAGGGCACCCTGCCCAGCAGTAGCTGTGGTCTCCTGCACATGCTCTCTCCTTTGGTTCGTCATGTGACAGGAACCCTTGACCAAGGAGGAGAGGAGGAAGTGACTCACTCTTTCCTCCTGCCGCCCGTGTGTCTTTTTTTCTTGCTTCCGGGCCAGGGAGCGCGGCAGCCTTGCGAGCGGCTCGGGAGCTCTGTGGGTTGCGAAGGGAGGAGGAGGACTCCTCCTGAGAAAAGGGGGCCGCCTGCTTCTTGGCCCCTTAGGAAGGTTGGCGTGGCCCTACTGCCACCTCTTCTTCCCCTTCTTTGCGGTTTGGCAGCGAGGGATCCTGGCCTGAGCAGGCAGCAGCATTCCGTGTTCCTCTTTCTGTTGTAGGGTGACATTTGCGGGAAACGCGGCCCACGTAGCCGGGCGGTGAGCCTGCCAATGGCCAGCTCCCTTGCTGCCCTTCCGGCTCCAGAAGGCTCCTCAGATGCCTGCAGTCAGGGTGCTGGTGCTGGGCACCGAGGAGGACTGTGGTGGGTAGTAGGGGGCG
Organism: Plestiodon gilberti rubricaudatus; assembly: GCA_026170595.1. Taxonomy (NCBI): domain Eukaryota; kingdom Metazoa; phylum Chordata; class Lepidosauria; order Squamata; family Scincidae; genus Plestiodon; species Plestiodon gilberti. The sequence continues at coordinate 92,958 of JANXHW010000007.1, read as the reverse complement.
ACGGTGTGCAGCGGGGCCTCTCCTGCTGGGCTGGTGCCAGGAGGACGGTTGGGGTGGAGCCGTTTCCCCCTCCGCTCCTGGCATGCCGTTCCCTCTTTGCCGCTTGCTGGCGTGCGCTTGTTCGGCTGTCGGAAGTGTTTGACTGCCTGTCACCTGATGCGCCAAGCGCTCCCTGTGTGGAAACACCCCCCCAGCCCCCCTGCGCAGTGGCCTGACCTCTGCCCAGGCTTGGCCTTTCCCGGCCTCCAGGAGAGAAGGGCAAAGGGGGCCTGAAGGGGAAGGAGTCCCCCACCCCTCCTCTCACTCTGGCAGAGCCCATCTGCTGCATCAGCGGCTCCTGTCTGCTTGCTCTGGTCTTCCCCCTTCTGGATGGCTCCCCCCCCTCGCACTTCCCCAGGAAAACCACACCCCCAGGAAGGTGTGCCTGATGGCAGCACTGGGCGGTCCCTGTCCTCGCGGCACTGAGCCAGGGACCGCAGCAGGGCTGCTGGACTCCTGCCAGGCAGTTGCGTGGCCCTACAGCTGGCGCTCACCCACCCCGTGGGCAGTTCTCAGGTGTGAGCATCCGATCAAAAAAAGCAGCTGCTTGCTTGATCGGGGGGGGGGGGGCTTGGTGCCGGGCTTCTTGTGCCTCTTGGCATTTCCCACCTGTCGTCTCTCTGTAGCTTTTATTTGATAGTGCCCGCTCTTTGGGGGCTGGGCTCTCTTCTGGCACTTGAGTTCTAACCTGCCCCCAACTCAAGACGGGGGGCTGCCTTCCCTGGCTGGGCACCCCTCCTCTGAATCCCACTGGGAAAAGCTCACTACCATGGACTGGCCCAATGGCGGGGTGCTCTGAATTCTGTCTTGGTTGCCATGGGGCGACCTGCTTCCGTCTCCGCCGCAGTGGCTCTTTTTGTGCCACCTGCTGCTGCTCTGGGAATCCCACTGGCAGAGCTGGACGACCCCCAGCAGAGGCTCAGGGTGGTGATGCCAGAACGGAGGGAAGATGCTGCCCTCCCTCCCTCCTCTTGCACCTGCAATGGGATGTTGCGCTGAACCCTTTTTCCAGCTCTGACCGCCAGCCTTGGAAGTCAGCGTTTCGGAAGAGACTCTCTCTCTCGCACGCACGCGTCTGCGTGCGCTCCCTCTCCTTGCCTGCCTCTCCGGTGGCATGTTCTCAAGGTGACTTAATATGAGGGGGCCTGTAGGTGCTCGACAGGCAGGGGAGTTTCAGCAGGTGCCTGGGCTTGTTGCTGTTGGGAGAGGATCTTGGCCTGTGGCAGCTGGCAGGGGCTGGGCTGTGCACTTGGCAAAGGCCCTCCCAGATCATGCGCCGTGCAGGAATCTGCAGCCTGTCCAGGCACGTTCCCCTCCTCCCGCCGTCGCACTCTTCTGCTAGGTTCCAGCTGGCCCCCGGGTCCGTGTGGCTTGAATTCCTGCCTGAAGATGCGGGGGCCAGGGACCGGAACAAGCCCGGTCAGTCGCGCCGTTGTTGGTGTGCCTCTTGTGACCTTCTGGCACCTGGCTGTTGTGCTGCGCTGGCTCACTGACACCCAGGAAAAGGCACCGGAGCCGATTAGCTGGCAGGTCACCCTTGGCACAGGGTGACCTTCCGGCTGGCCCATGCCGGCTCTGGAGCAGGTCATGCCAGCCCTGAAGGAGGCAGGCATTCCTAGGCTGTTGCTTGCAGTGGTAGCCTTCTGGGTGTGGCTTGAAAGGAGCCCCGCCCCAGTCACCCTGTGCGAGTTGGTGCTCAGGGCGCAGAGCGCGCGAGCGCTGCCTTGAGGAGGAGTGTCTGTGGCACTGTGGGCATTCTGAGGACAGCCTTTCTTGCCGCAGCGCATCAATGACCCTTTGTGAGCTGAGAGGCGCATTGAAGCACTCGTGGGCCTCCGAAGAGGAAGAACTGCCTGCCTGCCTGCCTGCCTGCCTGCCTGCCTGCCTGCTGTTTTGCTCACCGGCTGCTTGCTCAAGGGGTCGGCCCGGTGCAGCGCCTCCCCCTCCTCTCTGGGGCAGCCAGTGCCAGCGAGGGGAGGGAGGCTGGGTGCTGTTTCCAGCAGGTGGCTTCCTCCTGCCCAGGCTCCTGCATTGGTTTGCTAGGGGGAGCCCCCTCAGCCGGCGGGGCTGTTCCCATTTCCAAGTCTGGGGCACCCCGGAAGTCCAGCTCTCGCTTGGATGAAGAGGGCAGGCGCTTGGGTTGTCTCCTGGCGGGCAGGACTGCAACAGATGTCGGGGTTCCCCCCCAGTGGAGACTATATGGCACGTTTTGTGCCCCCTTCCTGCCTTAAAGCAAAGGTTGATTGGCTTGGGCGCAGGTGGAGGTGGGCTCTTGAGTAGAGCGGCGAGGCGGCCAGTCCTGCTTCCTTCCTTCCTTGAAGGCGGGATTTGCTCCGGCTCACACAGCCTTGGAGCAGGGATTGGGGACGGCACATTGCGGCGAGCACCTGTGAGGCCCTGTCGTCCTTGTGCAGTGTGTGTGTGTGTGTGTGTGTGTGTGTGTGTGTGTGTGTGTGTGTGTGGCCTCCGTCTGAGGCTTCGGGGGCTGATTCCAGATTCTTCGGAGGTGCCAGCTGCCTGTCGCCTCGGCTCCTGGCCTCCTCTGAGTCCCCTGACCGCTGCTGCCGCTGAGCTGTCTCGTGCATCATGCCAACCAGGCCCTTCCCTGGCTTCCTGTCTGCTCCCACATATCCCGCACCAGCTCTGTGGTCCCCCTCTGCTGCGCCCCTTGGGTCCTTCTGGCAGCAGCTCCTCCTGTTGGGTTCTCCGACTGTTGCCTGACATGGGAAAGTGGCAAAACCTGTCGGACAGGTCTGTGTTCAGCTGTAGCACCTTCCACCACTCCTTCTTCCCCCCCTCTCCTTGGTGCAGCCCTCCTGGGCTTCCTTGTGAAGGAACTCTGAGCGGGCTCATTTTGTATTTTCAGGTGTGTGTGTGTGTGTGTGTGTGTGTGTGTGTGAGAGAGAGAGAGAGTCTTAATTGTGCTGACTGATGGCTTGCGCCTCTAGAGGAAGTGGATCTCCTGCAAGCTGCTGGTCTTCTGGCGCTGTCGGTCAACGCAGGGAGCTTTCCTGTGCCTGTGAGGCTGAGCCCTGGTTCGAGAGGCCGGCTGTCTGTCTCTCTCTCTTCCTGGGTCCTGCTTGGGGAGGTGATTCACCCCTCCCCACCAGCATGAGAGCTCACTGGTGCTTCCCAGTGAGCCCGGTGTATGTCCAGCGCGCCTTCGGGGCTCTCCTCCGAGCCCTCCGTCCTTCCCTTCTGGCGGCCTCTCCTTTTCTTTCTTTCTTTCTTTCTTTCTTTCTTTCTTTCTTTCTTTCTTTCTTTCTTTCTTCCCTCCCTCCCTCCCTCCCTCCCTCCCTCCCTCCCTCCCTTGGAAGTAGCTTGGCAGAGATGCCGTCTGCTGTGAGTGACGGGTGACTGATGGGGTCCCTGCAGCTAGAAGCCGTCTGCCAGACCCGAGTCTTTGTCACGGTCCCCGGGGGGGGGGATGGCGGGTGCTTGGAGGGCCGGGTCCTGCTCCCGGAGAGGCGGGAGAGCCAGGCTTGGCTTCCTGCCTGAGCCCAGGCCTGTCCCTGCTGGCTCTAGCCGTCGTGCTTGGCGCGGCTGCCTGAGACCAGGCAAAGCCACAGAGGCGCTGGGTGTGGCTCGAGATGATGTCAGGCTGGGGAGACTGGCCTGTCTGCCTGCCTGAGCCGCTCGCTGGAAAGCAGCTTTGTGTCGTAACTGGAGGAGGAGGAGGAGCAGCAGCAGCAGCGAGAAGGGGGGGGGGGAACTGGGACTTCTTGTTTCCTTGGCCAGAGTTTCCCTCTGCAAAGTGCTGCATCATCGTCCTTGGGAAAGAGCTTCCCTATCCTGGCTCTTGGGGTTTCTGCACACAGCCAGCCTGCCCCCCTCCCTGGATCGGGGGTCTCCTCTCTGTCCACCAAGCCAGCCAGAGAGGTGGGAATGTGGCTGCTGCCCCTCCCCCCTTGGGGGTGGAGAGCAAATGGTGGGCATACTTTCCTTTATTCTTTATGGGTGGGGTGTCTCTTGCCCCCCCCCACAGTAGAGTAGCAGCTGGTAGGTGGACAGTTGAGAAGACCTGCTTTTTTTGGGGGGGGTGGCCCTCCGTGGCTGCCTGGCCAGCCCAGAAGGTAGGAGCTGGAAAGCAGGAGGCTTTTGTCCCTGGAGGGAGCGGCAGGGGTCCCCTCTTCCATTCCCTGCTCGGGATCTGTCTGTTTATTTTATGCCATGTTTAGCTTGCCTTTCTTTCCTCTGGCAACCCAAATACAAATCATGAGACAATATGTTCATAAAGCAAAACATTGAAATCGACTTAATTAAAAGGCAAGCAATTAACCCCCCCACTTGTAAACACATCATCACCCCTCTTCAAAGGCAGAATGGAAAACTGCACTTGCTCTACGTTTCCTGCAAAAGTGCGAGGTGCAGGCCCACCTGGCCTCTGCCTGGAGGGGGGCAGTGCTGCCATGCAGAGGACTCTGCTCCCTGGTAGGTGCCTGCGCCTCTGAAGGCGAGGGCACCCAGAGAGAGCAAGGCCTCCGCTCTGTGGGGTGGCGCGGAAGCAAGGGGACCGTCCGTTGGGTCCCAGAGCACCTGGAAGTGGGTCTGGACCCCAATGGGTAGCCGAGGCAGTTCACAGAAGATGCCCCAGTGGAGAGGCTGTTTGCCCCCGTTGAAGCTCTCAGACCCTTTTCGTGGGCAGCTGCTCCATGTCGGACCCAAGCAAGGGATGCAGCAGGAGGGAAGAAGGCTAGGCGGAGGAGGAGGAGGAGAGTACCTGGCAGGCAGGCTCGCGAGGAGCCCCCGTGATGCCCAAGCTACAAATGAAAGCTCCACCCAGGCAAGAAGGAAGCATTGTCCCTTGGGAGCGGGCACATAGCCCCTCCTTCATGGGTTGGCGGCAAACCCCCCCCCCCCCCTTCAGGAGGAGCAGGCTTGCAGTCTGCAGCCATCGCTCTCTGAGCTGGGGCTTCTCCGGGAGGCCCAGGCCTCCATGGCTGCAGCGGTGGTGTCCAGACCGTGGCTAACAAGCAAGGTCAGACCTCGCCAGCGAATCAGCTGAAGCTGTCACCGAGGCCACCTGGGAAAAGGTCCTCATCTGGCTCTGGGGGAGGAAGTGTTGTCCCCCCCCGCCCGCCCGCCCCCAGGAAAGACACAGCAGGGGCTCCAAGTGCTAGAACTGGGGTGGGGTGGGATGTTTCCGTCTTCTGGGGCTCCTTGGAGATGCACGTGCCCCCCTCTCACGGTTGACCTCTCTTCTTAGGTGGATGGAGGCCTGCCTGAATGAAGACCTTCCCCCAACCACGGAGCTGGAGGAAGGGCTCAGGAACGGGGTCTATCTGGCCAAACTGGGGAACTTTTTCTCCCCCAAAGTGGTGTCTCTCAAAAAGATCTATGACCGGGAGCAGACCAGATACAAGGTGAGGAGCCGCTCCCCCTTGGCGGACGGGGGCAGCAGGCCTTGGTTTTGTGCAGGACTAAGCAGGACTCTGGCTGCGGAGTGCAGCCGCCGCCACCGGAGAACCGACCAGGCAGGAGTCCTGCTGAATCCGGCTGGAGTGGGGAGCTGCAGCCTGTCTCATGCGGGGGCAAACAAAGAGGCCCCCTCAAGCGGTGGGGGGGGCAATGCAGGAAGGCAATGCTCTTCCCTTGCTGCGCTCCCTTCGGCGACTGGCCTTCCGTGCGTGGAGGTTGCTGCACGTAGCCGCTCTGGTGCTGAGTCGCGAAGGCTGTGTGGAAGCCCCCGGTTCTGGCGGTTGCAGCTGGGCTCGGGGGGGCTGCTTGTGGAGATGCGCTTTGCAGACTGCCTGTGACCCTTCACATCTCGTTCTCCTCCTCCTTTTGCCTTGCAGGCTACAGGCCTCCACTTCCGGCATACGGATAATGTGATTCAGTGGCTGAATGCCATGGCTGAAATCGGCCTTCCCAAGGTAGCTTTGGCCTTGAATGGGGGGGACGGGGGGACCCCCATCCTTGGAGAACTTGCCAAGCACTTCCCAGACCTTGTAGCTGCTTCCAGGTCTCTCTGCATTGGGGGGGGGGGTTGTGCCCTGTGAGTGCTGCTGTTCTCCAGAAGAGAGACGTGAGCTGCAGGAGGGTCAACCCTGAGCTGTTCCTCCTGGCACGCTGGGAAACTGGGGCAGTCAAGGCCCGGAGGCCTCCCGCCCAGTTTCTCTAAACTAGGGAACCAGACTCGCCTTCTCCAGTTTCTTGTTTTTCTGTCCTGGTGGCTTCCTTGGTGTGCCACGAAATGTCCCAGGAGAACTGAGTCGTGGCCCTAGGCAAAGGGGTGGGGTGGGGATAGGGGAAGTGGCTACTCTCTTTGGTTCTGTAAAGGTCTAACACGGATTCTTAACCGGGGGTATCCATACCCCTTGGGGGTATGGGAGCCAAATGATGGGGGTATGGGACTCGATCTCTGAACAATTAAAACAAATGTGGTTGGATTATGAACCTATATCACCCTCCTTAGCAATTGATGCCTTCTGTTCCTGGCGATCCACATGTAAAGTAAAACCAAGCTGTGGACCTCGTTTGCAGTCATGCTGGTACCTCGTAGGACTGGTGGGGATGATGCTTTTGACAGTCTAGCGAAGGGTTATGGGGTCGTATTGGGCAGTTGGGGGTCTGTGATCATCTGAAGGCTAAGAATTCCTGGTTTAGCAGGTCATAATAGGGCATTTTCTTCATTTTTAATGTTTTTGGTGTTGCCTTCAGATTTTTTACCCTGAAACTACAGACATCTATGATCGGAAGAACATGCCGCGTTGCATTTACTGCATCCACGCACTCAGGTAATAATGTTCAGGTTGCTGGTGAGGTATTTATTTTTGGCTTGAAAGAACCGTCTTTGCCCAGCAGCCAGACTGTGGGGTTTTGTGTCCCTTGTACTGCAGAGGGAACAGCCAGATGTGATCTCTCTTCCCCGTAGAATCCGCAAGCTATTAATTCACAGTTCCCTTCTTAATACTTTCCCTCAACTGGAGCTAAAATTGTGTGTGTGTGTGTGTGTGTGTGTGTGTGTGTGTGTGTGTGTGTGTTTATAATATATTTTTAATTTATATTTTTATATTAATAAAATTTAAGTTTATGAAAATGTAATTAAAATTAATTTAGTAGAAATGAAATCAAACACACCCTTTCCCACCTTGTAATTCTCATCTTAAATCCCACGGGAGTGCAATGTTGCAGGAGGCTCCGGAATGCTAAGTTCTGGGCGCGTGCAGAGCTCCGGCGGTTCTGTTGGGGAGGCCAGGCCAGGCGCGGGATGGGCGTTGTGCAGCACCTCCTCCCTCCCGCCGGTAGCGCCTCGCCTCTGCAGCCTTCCACTTGGTTGAGCAGCCGTGAGGACTCGAGTGCACGCTTTCTCTTCTTCCATGAACGCGATGCCTGGGTCTCTCTGGCTCCAGGGTGGTGTGGGGACCACAGGAGTGGGACTGCAGGCACCCGCCCCGCAAGGGGAGGGGAGACCACCCCACCCCCTCGATTGCAGTGCTGTGGCTTGTGCCTTGGAGGGGCTGCTCACGTCTTGCTCGGAGCGCCCCCTGGGGGCCCAGGCATTCTAGGCCCGGTCTCTGCTTTGCAGCGCTCCAGCTGGCTGGCTTTTGTCTGGCTCTGGAATCTCAGAGCAGGACATGACTGTTTGGATTGCAGAGACCTGCATTGGGATAGTGAAGCCAGCAGCTGTGAAGCCTGCCTGCTTTCTTCTCCCTGCCTGCCTGCCTGCCCTCGGAGGTTGGCAACAGTCTGTTGCAAGGGGCTGCGTAGGGACACGTTGCCCTCGGACCCGCATTGCTAGCAGGGCAATGGCTTCCCTCCCCCAAACAACGGTGGGGCGGTCGGTGCTAGGGGACCATCGGGGCTTAGCTGGTAGCCGCAGCTCCTTTCCTGCCTGAGGCTCCTCTGGCTGGGCGGAAAGGGGCGGCGTGAGCCTGGACTGTGTGTTCGCCAGCAGGCGTCCTGAGACGGACGTGTGTCGGAGTGACCGCCACAGTCCTCGCGCCTTGGTCGCACAAACCGCGGACCTGGGGCTTGTGTGCCCGCCCCGCCTGGCGTCAAAGTGAAGGAGACACCAGGCTTCCCTTGTCAGAAGAGCAGGCTGAACTTGACTGCCAGAGGGCGTCTGTCGACTGCCTGGCAGGAAGCAGAGCCCAGGGCACCTCGCCAAGGGTTGCCTGCAGTTGTGTGAGCCAGTGCGTTGCTCAGGGGTGTCCACCCCTCCTCCTCCTCTTCCTGGGAGGGGCTCGTCTGGGGCTGGCAGGGGCAGTGCCCTGGGTGGCACATTTTCCCCACCCTCCCTCGGGGTATAGAGCCTGGTGGCCTGCATGAGAGAACGCCCTGCTGAACGTACCAGTGAGTGGAGCAGCAGGACCGGAAGCAGTCCAGCTCTTCCCCCCCCCCCCCAATTCTGCTGCAAGCTGATGGCCACCGTCCAGGTTTCTCTCCTGCAAAAGTTGCAGTCGCAGAGTCTCTGTTCTCCCCCCCCCCCCCCCGTTCCCTGCAACACACCAGTGCTCCCTTATTAGGGCAGCAGCTTTGCTAGGGGTATTTTGGGAGCTGCTCTCCTGTGGGTGGGCTCTGCTGCCGGCATGGTGGACCCTGCTGCCTTCTGTGCCGAGGCCACCGCCCTTCGCCAGGGGCTCCTGCTTGAGCTGTGGTCCATGGCGATGTGGCCGTGGCCAGTTCCAGTATGGGCTGAGGCCGAGGGAAGGGAGTTTTCCAGCTGGCTGGCTGATGTCAGGAGATGGTTATCGCCGCGCCTGGAAGACATTCCCCCCTTCTCCCTTGTCCCCCTCAGTCTGTACCTGTTCAAGCTGGGACTGGCCCCCCAGATCCAGGACCTGTATGGCAAAGTGGACTTCACAGGCGAGTGAACACTCTTGTCTTCCTTCCTGGGTGGGTGGGGGAGCTGTGGCAGCTCCAGAGTTTTCGGGGAAGAAGGGCAGTTGCTAGAGTGGGGCTGGCTAGCTGTGCGTATGTGACCTGCCTGCACCAGAAGAGCGGAGCCTCGGTGGAGGGTCCGATGGGGGGGGGCGCTTCCAGAACAGGTGCCTCGGGGCTTCCTCGCTCCCACCAGTGTCCTCCGGCCGGGCCCCTGTGCCTGTACCTCTTCCCTTGGGATGGGAGGGGACAGCAGCGCACCCCTGCCTGGTCGCTAATTGGCCTCTGGCTTGGTTGCCAACGCCAGGTCTTTCGAGAGGTGGGTTTTTAGGCATTCTGACTCACCAACTGGCCCTTCGTCTCCTCTGTGTTTCAGAGGAGGAAATCAGTAACATGAGGAGCGAGCTGGAGAAGTATGGGATTCAGATGCCAGCCTTCAGCAAGATTGGGGGCATTCTGGCCAACGAGCTCTCTGTGGATGAAGCCGCATGTAAGAGGAACTGGGGCTTGTTTTCTTCCACTCGGGGGGGTTGGGTCTTCCGAACTGGACAGGGAGCGAGTGCGGAGCAGTCGCATTTGTTGGGCATGGGTGAACTGAAAGGGAGCGGAAGTGCTGGGCTGGCTGGCCGGCTGCTTGCTGGGCTGCCCTTCTCTGCAAGTGCCATGGAAGCGGCTTCCTTGGAGTGTGGCAGGCTGAACGAGACTGTGCGCCTTCTGTTCCTTCCAGTGCACGCAGCCGTGATCGCCATTAACGATGCCATCGAGCGCCAGATTGCTGCTGAAACCTTTGTTGCTCTGAAGAACCCCAATGCGATGTTGGTGAACCTGGAAGAGCTTCTGGCACCCAGTTATCAGGGTGCCCTCTATCGGGCCAAGCAGAGCAAGATGGAGAATGCGCGCAACAGGGTAGCGACTCTGCTCCTGCTCTTGTTTCTCCCTGTGGCAGTGCCTCGACCCCAAGGCATCCTGCTTGGGCTGCCTAGGGGGTGATTGTGATGGATTGGGGCCATTGCTGCCCAGCAATGGTGCTGCTGGGTGGTCTTTCTGCCTTGCGCAGAGAGGAGGGGGGCTTTGCTCCCTCGGGGAGCAGCCCTGTCAGACAGCTGCTGCCTCTTGGAGTCCTTTCCCTCCCTCCCTCCAGCTCGGCTGCGTTGGGGTGACCGGCGGTATTCCTGCAGTGCTGGTGCCTGCCAGCAGAAGCGCGCGCAGTCGATGTTTCCGACTTGAGTACTGGCCTAGGAAGGACAGCGACCCGAGCTTTACTCTTGCGTAGAATGTCTTTGGGGACCTTTCTGCCTGGTCCTTTCCAGACAGCTCAGAGCAGCTGCGACCCTGTGACCCACCCTACCGTACCGCATCTTCAGTATTGGGTCCTAAAGGGGTGGTGATACTTGGTAGTAAGCCGCCACTGCAGCCGGGCAAGATGGGGTGCTCTGCAGTGGTGCGGTGCCCCGTTCTCTGCAGCTTGGTTGCGCCAGACTTCAGCCCACGTTTGCTGGTGGTTGGGCTCCTTGGCGTGGCCCTCCTGCCACCTGCAGTGGCCTTGGTGCTCTGCCCTGCAGCAGCAGCAGCAGCATCCTGTCTCTTTCAGGTGACCTCTGAGGATGTGCAAAGAGAGAGGGATGTGTACGAAGAGCTGCTGACCCAAGCCGAGATCCAAGGCAATGTCAACAAAGTCAACGGTAAGTGGGGGAGGCGGCAGGGGTGTCCTGGCTCCCCTTGATACCCCCCCCCCCGTAGAAGCAGAAGACCCCCCCCATCTCCATGTCCATGTGGTTTCTTGTGGGTGTGAGTTAGTCACTGACTCGGCAGTTGGACTGGGAATGAGCAGCAGTTTTGCAGAGACTGTTGCCTGACGGCTGCCTGAGAACAGATCTGTTAAGGTTGCCTTTCTCCCCCCCCCCCTCCCCAACTTCTGGCACTTTCTGATGCACACCCTACAATCGAAGCTGCGGAACATGGCCTTGTGCCTCTGGCTCGCTTCCTCTCTGTGGAAGGGGACAAAGGGGAGGGCATTCCTGACCGGGCTTCCCTGGGTTCAGCTTTCCTTCTCTTTCTCTCTCAGCGCATTCGGCCTTATCCAAAATTGACCGGGCTCTGGACCAAGGCGATGCCGCTGCTTTGTACGAAGCCTTGTCGTCAGCAGCGCTGGGGCTGCGAGGACTGCGGCCTGAAAACAGCGAGTGGTACTTCAAGCAGCTTCTGAGAGAGAAGCAGCAGAAGCAGGAGGTACGGGGAATGGGCTGTGGGGAATGTTTCCCCTGCCTGAGAACTGGCAGGCTTTTCTGCAGCAAGCCATGGTGCTGCTGCTGCATAGCAAGCTACTCGGTGTGCTCTCTGCGCCGAAAACAGAGGAGTGGGTCTTCCCGTGGGTTTCCCTTCCCACCAGCCACACACATCCAGCCTCTGTGGCAACCCATGGGGGACGCCACTCCCTTGCAGCAGGTACCCTAAAAACACTCCAGCCCCACAGGTTCTCTGTGGTGCACAAGGGGCTGCTTGGAAGCAGTCTGGTCCTGTTTGGGCAGGACAAAAGGACAGACCCTCCCACCCCCGGGATGTGGTTACTTGCACACGGGAGGGAGGAGCCATGTTGTGCTGTGGCAGCAAAAGTGACCGAGCCTTGCGGTGCCTTTAAAGGCTGGCTGGCGAGAGAGACTTTTTGGGCCGCAGTCAGTGCCTCTCTAGTCTGTGAAAGCTGATGTTGAGACAAAGGGGTGGCCGTGGCTCGTGGTGGTTTTCCAGAAGGGGCAGTCGAGAGAAGTCTCCCCTTTCCCCCCCAGGCTGGCGGAGGTGGTCCTTTGCAGAAGGAGGAGCTGCAGGCTGGGGTGGACCAGGCGAACAGTGCAGCCCAGCAGTACCAGCAGAGTAAGTCCGACTGGGGGGGGGGCTCTCTGCTGGCGCAGACAGGAGCACCCTTTCTGCCAGCCGAGGACTCTTCTCTTTTCTTTTCTTTCCTCCCCTCCTGGGTTGCATTTCCACCAAGTGTGTACCACAACCCAGCCCTCCTTTGTTCCCTGTCCCTCTGCCCCCCGGTGCTTTGGGTGAAGCAGGGCCCCTCCCTCCGCAAGGGCTGAAGAGTCAAGCCCACATCAGCAGGTCCTGTGAGCATTGTGTCTCTGGCTTGGCTGAGGAGCACAACTGGGAGGAGTGTTGTCTTTATGGCCCCAAATCTCGCATGTCGGCCTGATGAAACCACAGCTCTTGTCTCTGGTGCTGTGGGGGTGGGGGTGGCAGTGCTCTTCCTGCTTCTTTAGACAGAAGCACCTACCCTTGAGGTCACCTCAGGCCTACTGTGTCTCCTGCAGCTAAGCAGCCTCTGGGCATTGCCTGGCAGACTGAAGAGTGTCCCCATGGTGGCGCTTGGTGGGCTGCACCCTCACCCTCAAGTGCCGAGAGAGGCCCCTGGTTTTTGTACTCTGTACTGAAGAGGAAGCAGCATGAGAGGCCTGCTCCGGGGTGATGGCCCTGCTACTTCAGCCCCTGAAGGAGCTGCGCTCCAAGTGGCTGGTTTTCACTTGGCAAGCAGAGGCTGCCCATCGGTGCCCTCGGCCGGAGGGCCCTGTCTTCCCTGGCGAGCAGTTCTTCTGAGTGGTCTTCTGTGGAAGCTCTGGGAAGCAAGCTGGGGCAATGCAAACCTTGCAGCAGGGGTGTGTGTGTGTGCGTGTCGGTTATTTCTGCAGGGGACCAAAGGCTTCTTTGTTCCCAGGACTGGCAGCTGTAGGACGGATCAATGTAGCCATTCGAAACGGTCTGGCTGAGAAGACGGTGGTGGAGCTGATGAGTTCCGAGGCGCAGCTACCCCCGGTCTATCCGTTTGCTGCTGAGCTGTACCAGAAGGAACTGGCCACCCTGCAGCAGCAGAGTCCGGAGGTAAGTCTACACAGGCTCTCTCCCAAGGGTGACCGCACCACTCCACTCCCATGCAATGCACCACCCGTGAAGCATGTTCTGGGCATAGCGATGCCTGTCAAGCGTGTGTGCACTTGTTTGCGAGCCCTTGTGTACAACCACATTTATCTTCTAGGGGTGCGTGCCAAGGAGCTGGGATTGGCAGCAGCTGCCTGTAAATGTGCCCTTAGCATGGCATGCATGCAGCGCGTGTGAAGGGGCCCGAGAGAGGAGCTCTTTTCGCCTGTCCCAAGCACCTGCTGCCCTTGCCTGCGTTCCTTCCTTTGCCCCCACCCCATTGTAGTCCCTCTCTGTGGGGCAGGCAGGAGTGGTCTTCCTTACGGCCCTCTCTTTGCACAGGGCAGCCTCACACACCCAGAGCTGTCGGTGGCCGTGGAGATGCTGTCCTCCGTGGCCCTCATCAACCGTGCCTTGGACTCACGGGATGCCAACATGGTCTGGAAGCAGCTGAGCAGCCCCGTGACCGGTCTGACGAATGTGGAGGATGAAAATTCTCAGAGGTCCGTTTCTGCTGGGCGGCCAGGCCTCTTTGCACCCCCTGAGTGGGTGGTGGAGTGACTCCGTGCGAGATGCAACTTGAATGGGATCAGAGGCGGGATGCCCACATCGTGCCTCCAGGAAGGAAGGAGCAGCCGTCTCAAGCCTGTGGCGATGAGGGGGCAGGGAGGGGTGCAGAGCTAAGCGGTGGCGGCCCTGAGTGTCGGGAGGGAGCAGGCTGTGCGAGTGTCTTGAGCAGGGCAGCCTCCTCCTCTCCAAGGTCCAGGTCGGCGTTGGCGTCTCTGGACCGGTGTAGGTCAAAGCCTCGTTCTGTAACCTGTTGAGGGGCCTCATGTGGGCTTCCTGCTGGCGACCTTGTTCAATGTCTGGGTGCCACATGGCCACGGTCTCTTTCTCCTTTGTCCCCAGCTGCACCAATGTTTGTGCTTTTGGTATTGGATCCTTGAGGTGTCTCCTTGTCTCTTGGCTATGGCAGATACGTTGAGGACTTGCTGAAGCTGAAAAGTAGGATGCGGGACGAAGGGGCCGAGTTCATCACCTGGAATGACATCCAGTCGTGTGTGGATGGTGTGAACACGGTGGTCCACGAAGAGCATGAGAGTAAGTTGGAGGGCTTAGTAAGTTGGAGCAGGGAGGGCAGCTGCTGTCTGCCAGGAGGCTGACTGGGTCAACTCAACTCTCCGGAGGGCCGGCAGGGGCCGAGCGCCAGCTGGGCTTGGCTCTGGCAGTTTGCCGAGTGGCTGGTCAGCCGGAGTCCCCATTGTGAAGAAGAACACGGGGGGGGGGGGGGGACGACAAGCGGCTTTCGTCACAGGACCCTTTCTGCTGCCACGTCTTTGGATCGCAATGGTCCCCAAGGTGCAAAACAGTCCGACGGCCCCTTGGCCATCTTTTGACACTCCAGCTTGGGGAGCAGGGGGAGGCTTTGAGTTTTGCCTAGGAAGTGGGGCTTCTGCATCTCAGCGTCTGGGTGTGAAGGGTTAGAGCTGGCCTGGCTGCTGGCTGGCCTGCTCTGGTGATCAGAGCAGAGGGGAGCCCTGAAGCCTGTGCCTCCCTGCTTTGCCCCTGTGCCAGTGCCCAAATCAGTAGATTCCAAGCTGGGCAAACAGACTGTCCTTGGAAGCCTCCCTGGAAACGTTGCATGGAAACCGTCGTCCCAAACCGAGCCAATAGAATAGCACGTTGCCCGGGGTCTGGAAGGGCTGGGGCTAGGCTCTGGCTGAGCCCAAGCAGCGAGAGGCGGCAGGCAAAGAGTTTTCTACAAGACAAGGGAGGCGGTTGGATAATACAGAGAGGCTTGGCAAAGGGGTTGGCGTTGCCTGGGAGCAGAGCTTAGCCAAAAGGCCAAATACCTCCGGCACACGGTTCCCCAAACGTCCAGGGGCCCTCGGGCCTCGCACCTTCCTGTTGTCTGCGTTTCTCTTCCCACTGTGCACTGCAGGCCCTCTCTGGTCATGGGGCTGGGCTGGGCTTTGCTTGGCAGGCACTGGAGTTGGGGGTTGAGCCTGCCTGCCTGCCTGCCTGTCTGGTTCTGCAGCCCCCACCCTGCCCCCTTCTTACAGGGAAGTACGACAGCTTTGCTTGCTTAGACCCATCTTTGGCATCTTCCAGCAATTGCTGGTCCCGTCTTCCTCTTCCACCACCAGCCTGATCTTCTCACCTGCTGCTCTGATCCTGCTGCAGGCCAGGAAGCAGCCATGCCAAGCCTGCTGCTGCTGCTTCTCCAGGTCTGTCTTGTTCTTGCTCCTTCTTCCCTCTCTTACTGGCTTCCCTCTCTGAAAGTGTCGGCTTTTCTGCAAGAACTGGCTGGATGGAGAAGCATGGCGGCGGCGGCAGCATGTGTGCCTGGGGCCCTTGGGTGCAGGGGTTGAGCCTGTGGTTACGTAGTGAGGCTTTTTTGGTCAGATTGGGGGGGGGATGGCAAGGCCCTTCAGTGTCTAGGGGTGTGTGTTGCAGCCGGATCTGAGAGGGAAACTGTTTGGTGGGCAGCACCTACATTGGTGGAGGGAGGGAGAGCTGCCTGCCATCCTTGATCCAGCTCTTACCCACTGCTTGGGGGGGGGGGCTACATCCCTCCTTGTAAACTGTGGGATAAGATGGTCTGCCCTTGGAACAGGCTTCCAGCACGTGTGTGCGCAAGCATGTGCGTGTGCTTGCACGCCTCCGGTATGTGGCTGATTCCACAGGAGTCCCTTCACGGGCTGCACAGTTGCTGTGTAATTGGGTGCCTGGGTCGTGGCATGCTAGCTGTGGCTTCTGTGGCCTACTGGTTTCTTCTTTCTGTTCCAGGGATCTTGGCCATTGGACTCATCAATGAAGCTCTGGATGAGGGGGATGCTCAAAAGACGCTGCAGGCCCTGCAGACACCTGCAGCCAAATTGGAGGGGGTGACCCCCAGAGTAGCACAGCATTACCAAGATGTTCTGCTCCGCACCAAGAGGGAGAAAGCCCAGGTGAGTTTTTTTGGGGGGAGCAGTAGCAGCAGCAGCCTGGCGTGGGAGTGGGCTGCCCGGTCCCACCTGACCCCCTTGAAGCAGCACGGCCAGGGGGCTCCCCAATCCTGCCTGCTTGGGTGGTGTGTCAGGAATTCATCCTTTTTGCTGGCAGGGAAAGCAAACTAGTCTAGGGATCCACATGGTAAAAAGGGTGCTCTCTGCGCCGAGAGGGGTTCTCCCACACCAGCTTCTCAAGGAAGGCTCGGCGGCCGGGACCAGTTCCGTCTCCCCTCTGGCTGGCAGTTCGGACAGCCAGTGACCCCTCCCTGTTTCCAGGCTGAAGCCCCTGCTGCAGGCTCCTTTGGCAGTCTTCCCTCAGGTCCTCGGAGCACTTGTGCTCCTGCCGGCTTGCAACTCGGGCGTCAGCTGCTGGCTCGTTGTCCCTGAAGTTCTCCCTGCCTTGATCAGCCCTGGGTTCCTCTTGGTGTTCCTCGCCCCCCCCTCCTTGCCTCTGCTGCCCCTGTTGTTCTGTCCTAAGACCAAGCGACTGACCGCTGGGGCACCTTGGCTTAGGGAGCCGCCTGGCTTCGTCTGCGATGGTGTGCCGGGGGCTCTGTTTTCTCTGCCCTGCCTGCCTGCCTGGGATTGGGACCTGCTGCAGGGAAAGCAGGAGCAGCTCTGTCCCTCCCTCCCTGCCTGCCTGGGGCCCATGAGAGGGGTGTTCTTCCGTGGGCCTCCCAGCGGTCCCCCACTCATGCGTTGATCATTTCTGCGCAGCCACTTAGTTTCCACGAGGCTGTCACATGGGATTGTTGCCCATTGGGCCTTGTAGTCGCTGTTTCTGCTCAGTGTTGGTGCCTTTGCTGTTCTGC
Source organism: Plestiodon gilberti rubricaudatus (assembly GCA_026170595.1). Classification (NCBI taxonomy): domain Eukaryota; kingdom Metazoa; phylum Chordata; class Lepidosauria; order Squamata; family Scincidae; genus Plestiodon; species Plestiodon gilberti. Next base: position 76,379 of record JANXHW010000007.1, on the reverse strand, counting down.
GCGTGCACTGCTGATCCATGAGAGGCTCTCGGGCATTCGGATTGGGGAATATGCAGGTAGCAGGCCGACCGAGATTCTGTCTGCAGTTGCTGGGGTCCTCTTCTGTTTCTCCCTCCAGAGAGCCAAGGGCTGGCGCGTGTTCTAGCTGCCCTGCTCTGTGGGGAGGGGAAGGGATGTCTAAGGAAGCTGGGCCCAGTGCCATTGAACTGTTGAAATGGGTTTGGTTGCGGGATGGAAGCGTTGGTTGATTTGGCATGGCGTGGACAGGACTGGCTGTGCTGTCCTGGTGCGCCCACTCTGGGGAGGAGCCCTGCAGGCAAGAGACTCCCGCCTTGAGATCTGGTTTTGGGTGGGCATTTTTCCTTCTGTTGCTGAGTTGGGGTGTTGCTTGGCTAGGTCCCTGGCAGGCAGGCAGGCAGGCAGGCAGCACCAGGCTGACCATGGAGCGACTGCTGGGTGGAAATGCCCCTCTTCCAACAACACTCAACCGCATCGGCCCCCCACCCAGAGGTGTGTTGGAGAGCTTGGAGCCCAGAGGGTAGGCAGTGTCTTGGCAGCCGCCACCGCCTGGTTGGAAGCCTCTGCTCTGGCCTGGGGGTGGGGCTGGGGGGGGTTGCGCGTGTGTGTGTGTGTGTGTGTGTGTGTGTGTGTGTGTCACTCTCTGCCCCTCTTCCTCCATGCCTTTGAGGGTGTTGGAGTAGCAGAGCAGCAGGGCCTTGGCTGTGCACAGTCCCTCTCCACCTTCTCTGTGGCTAAGGAGGGCCAGAGTGAGAAGCCCTTGACCTTCGTGTTCTTGGGCTCTCTGCTGCCGGTCATGGGTGGCACAGCGATGCAAACCGGGCCGAAGAATCTGCAGGACCAGGCTCTGTGACTTGCCCTCCCTCCTTGCAAGTCAGGAGGCTGTCTGCTCAAACATTTCTTGTTTTGCCTTCAGGAAACCCGGGATGAAACTGCTGTCCTCTGGCTGGATGAAATCCAGGATGGGATTCATCAGTCCAACAAGGACACGGAGGAAGCACAAAGGTGTAAGTGACCCTGGCACGTTTTGGCAGAGTGACGGTATCCTTTGCGTCTCTGTGAAGCTGATGCTGGTGGAATCTGCTTGGGGAAGGGGGTGTTTCGGGCGGATGTTGTAGCTTCTTTCAACGTGGCTTTCCCCCCCTACCTGTAATTCTTGCTAGCTTGATCCTGAGCCCTCCTATCTAGTTCACTTTGGACCTCAGGAAGAAACTCTTGACGGTCAGGGCAGTTCGGCAGTGGAACCGATTGCCGAGGGAGGCGGTGGATTCTCCCTCACTGGAGGTCTTCAAGCAGAGGCTCGATAGGCACCTGCTGGAGCTGCTCTAGAGCAGGTGGATTTCCTGCTACAGGCAGGGGGTTGATGTCTTTGTGGGTCCCCATTCCGACTCTGTGGTTCTAGATTATGACCGCTTTAGCCCAGAGTGTCGAGGGCTGGGCATGATGAGAATATCCACTTTCATTCTTTGGGCTCTAGAGCTGTGTGCTTGTCCAAGCCAGTCGCCTTGGAAAGTGCCCCCAGATGGCCACCCCACTTCTCCTCCTTTGGGGGCAGAGCTGAGCTTAGCCAGGAATCCGTTACTCTTCCCACCGAGGACACAAATCACGTTGGGCTTGGCGTCTTCTTTCCAACGGGGAGGAGCGTTAGCTGGTTCCAGTTCTGCCTGGCTGTGTGTGGGGTGCCCAGCAGCCGGCTTCAACGTGGCTGCAGCTCAGTGGCGGCGTGGTCTCTGCTTTGTGTGCAGAAGGGCGCCACGCTCAGTCCCTGGCGGCGACAGCAGCAGCAGCATCTCCTGGTGGGGCTGGGAAAACTCCTGCTCTTCCTGAGCCCCTGCAGAGCTGCTCCCAGTTTATGTTGGCAGTGTGGAGCTGGCTGGACCAGTGGGCTGACTCCGCTTCAGATGTCCTGTCGTGCCCCCTGGAGGAGGAGACAGTCGGGACAAGCTGCCAAGACGAGAAGCGGAGCTCCGGACGGAGCCTCGTCTCTGGCCAGGCGGGCAAGCAGGCAGTCTCCCTCCTCTGTGCGGCGGCTACCAGTGGCCAAGTCCTGACACTCCTGCGCAGAGGACAGGAAACCCAGCTTGGGCTGCCTGCCGGGTGGATCTTCTCGTAGGTCTTGTCCAAAGACCTCCAGTGTTCCTGCTTTGGTTCCTTCACTAGGCAAGACCAGGCTCAGAGCAGTCTCCGGTCACCCTCCTCCTCCGAAGCTTTTTCTTCAGGGCGCATCTCTGCCGACCCTTCGGTCTGTTCCCAGATTTTCCCCAAGGAGAGTTATTATCCGGAGCCGCTGGAGCCTGTCAGCACCTTCACGCACACGTTGTGTGACCCTCATTTCAAACCTGCCTGTGAGAAAAGAAAGGGGGGTGCCGTCTTGGCAGTAGTCCTGCTAGGGATTGTTTGCAGGATCAACCATTAGTCCATCGAAGTTGGCAAGAGGGTGCCTGGCCGTCTCCATTTTCCTCTAAGCATCCCAAAGACAGAGTATGGCGCATGCTGGGCCTGTGCAGCTCCTTTCGGGTGTATGTGAAACAGACTTGGGAGGTTGGCTGGCCAGCTCCTTCCATGACCGTTTCCAGGGCCTTTTGGCTTGGTGGAGAAAGGCCTGCATCTCCCCCGCATGTAAGGCGTGATTTTGGGTTTTCTGTTTTTTTTGGGGGGGGGGGAGGGATGGGGATGGGGAAGACTGCTTTTGCCACTTCAGAATGAGCTCCTCTCTCTTAGCTGATCTGTAGAGTGGCTGCTGCTGCTGCTGGGGCATCTGTCTCTTCTTTTCTTCAGCACTCTAGGCTGGCTGCCTTTACCTCTTGCAATGCTGCTTTTGTGAGATGGGCACTCCGTCCAACAAGTAGTTCTTAGCGGAACACTTTGCCAGGAGGTACCTCACCTGGTGTGGTCGTCCTGCTGTTTTGCATCCTCCTCCTGAATAAGCCACCACACTTGGAAGGAGCAAGGAGCGTTGGACTTGCAGTGGACGGAGCTTACCTAGAGTCACCCAAGCGATGTCTTGCTGCTGCAGTAGAGCTCAAGAGGTGTCTCTGACTCCCAGAAACAATCGTTGGGGGCTTGGGGATGACCTTCTGCTTCATCTTTTCTTTCTCTTTTGGGGTTAGTATTTATCCTTCATTGTTCCAGAAGAGAATGGTTTTGTGGGTTCCAGATCTTGATTGGTCTGCATCCTGAAGCTGGGGTGAAGGCTCCTCCCACTGAAAGGTACCAAGGAGGAAGTTATTGACATAGTCCTGCCTCTGAAGAAAGTGGGAGGAGTTGCCTTCTGTGGGATAACCTCTATCCTTGGAACATTTGGTCCAGTGTTCCTTCCTGTTTTTAAAAAAGGTGTTTACATGAGGAGCTGTGTTGATGCTGCTGGGGGAAGGTGGGCGAGATGATTGATGTGTCAGTTCATCCGGCTTGGTGATGCTCTAAAAAGCTCTTCTTTTCTACCATCCTTGCTGCCTTTCTGGTCTGCTTTGTGGGGGTCTCTGCCTTATACTGAGGTCACAAGTGCTTGTCTGGCATTTTATCCAAGTTGCCTTAGGAATGTTGGCCATTAATGGGGCAGTGGACCAAGGTGATGTTGGAACAACCCTCAGCTGCTTGCGCTCAGCCGACGTGGGACTATACGGTGTCACCCCAGAATGCGCCGGGACTTACCAGCAGGAGCTGGCAGGAGTCAAGATAACAAAACTGGCAGCAGGTGAAGAGGAGGGGCGGGCTGAATCTGGCACCGCCATTGAAAGCCACTGGCGGGCAGGAGAGTGAGAGCAGACAAAAGGCAATATCCCTTGACCTGGGCGGCTACGGGCCTTTCAAAGGGGGTGGCACAGATGGATGGAGGAAGCGTCCACCACAGGTTACAAGCCATGGTGACTGTGTGCAACCTCCGGGTGTTCGAGGGAGCCTGTCTCTGAATGCCAGGTGCAAGGGCGTGGCAGCAGGATACAGGTCTCTTCTTGTCTTGTGTGCCCCCAGAGGCATCCGGTGGGCCACTGTGAGATACAGGAGGCTGGACTAGATTCGGGGCTAGCAGCCAGGCTCTTCTGAAGGGGGTCTTAGGAGAGAGGCAACGTGGGGAGGGCTTGGCCACCCAGGCCCCACCAGAAGCACTTTTGTTGTTGCCTTTTGGGGTGAGAGATGACCTCTGTGCAGGAATAGTTGTGCAACGGGTGAGTTGTAGAAGAGTAGCTGACTCCAGCACCCAGGTCACGTTCTGCTTCTTGCAGGAGACAATGGCAGTGAGTGGGTGAAGCACTGGGTGAAGGGAGGCTTCCATTATTACCATAACCTGCAAACCAAAGGAGGCGGCTGGGATGAGCCCCAGGGATTTGTGCAGAACAACACGCAGCTCTCCCGAGAGGACGTCCAGGTAGGTGGAGGGGGGTGTGCAGCAGGCCCACAACTTGCACCCCTGGATTGGGGGGAGCACTCTTGCCGGAAAGAGGGGGTGCTCCATTCGTGCTCCTTCCTGTTTCTGCCGTTAGCCGTCTCCCCACTCCGGAGCTTCCCTGCTTTCATAGCAGTTTTCTCGAATTCCAGGGGGCCGCCCGGTCCTTGACTCATTGTAGTTCTACGGCGTTTGCACCTAGTTTTAGATGCCTCTGTTGCAGAAAATGCACCTATGACGTCTTGGCAGTAAACGAAGCCACTCCTGCCCAGGCTGGCATAATGCGCCCAGGCAGATGGTCCAGTGTGGTCCTTGGAGGGCCGGGCGGCTGACGTGGGGCTTGTGTTTCTTCCCCTGGGCTCCAGAGCGTCATCTCCGCAGTCACCGCCGCATACAACCGAGAACAGCTCTGGCTGGCCAACGAGAGCCTGATCACCAGGCTGCAGGCTTGCTGCCGTGGCTTCCTCGTCCGCCAGGAGTTCGACGCTAGGATGCGCTTTTTGAAAAAGCAAGTTCCTGCCATCACTTGCATCCAGGTGAGTGGCGCCCTTGGCAAGTGCTGCACGGAAAGCAGCAGGAGAGGACCCAGCACGTGTGATGGGGGGGGGCAGCTCTGGGTTGTAGCGGAGTGCGGTTTCGTTTTGGCAAAACCGCCCGCACTCAGGCGTGTTCACGTGCCCACAGTGTCACCGCTGGTTTGGTAGCCAACAGTGGTTCTGGGCTGGCCACACATTTGAATTTGACCCTGGCTCGTTGAGGTCTTGTTGACAGACAGGCGGGTGGTTCTCCTGCTGGTGCACCAGTCAGTGCCCTCTGGCAGAGGTGGCTTGTATGGCGCAAGAGAGGACCTGCAGCCTCCTTCCTTCCTTCCTCGCAGTCAGTCCTGCAGGACGGAGGCCTGTTGTGTCCTCTTGGCTTTGGTTTTGGCCTGGGGGCCGCCTTTCCTGGGAGTTTTTCAACAGCGGCTCTGTCGTCCTTGCCACTCTGCCCGGCTCCCTTCGAAGGGCCTCCTTTGGGTCCCCTCACAACTGGCACCACAGTTGCTCGGAGTCTGTCTTTTGGGAGGCTGTGGCCCTCGAAGCAAGGGCAGCTGGGTTAGAAGCCACCTTGGATTTCGCAGATGAGGAGGGAGAAGCCGTTGGTGCTTCTAGCTGCGTGTGGTTTGGGGTCCTTGGGGGGGGGGTTAGAGCATTCAAGTGCAGCAGAGAAGGCGGGGCGGGGGCTCATGCCAGATCATCGGTGGCAGCGTACAGCCAGCTGATTGGCCAGGAAAAGGAAGCGCCTAATCGGCTCTCTGTTTGGTTTCAGTCTCAGTGGCGTGGCTATAAGCAGCGGAAAGCATACCAAGATCGCTTGACGTTCCTGCATGCGCACAAGGCGGAGGCCGTGAAGGTAACTCTGCTGGCTTCCAAGCAGGGCTTTGTGAACCGGGCTGTCTTTCCGGTGCCTTTTGCACACGTGCCCTTCCTTCCTTCCTTCCTTCCTTCCTTCCTTCCTTCCTTCCTTCCTTCCTTCCTTCTCCTGTGTCTGTGTCCTGTGTCTAGCTGTTCTCCCAACAGCCCAGGAGTTCTGGTGTGCCTGGAAAAGTTGCCTCTGTTCTTGCTTCCTGTCTTGGCTGGCCAAGTCACTTGCTGGCCATTGAGAATCAGGTGGTAATAACCTCTGCCAATTCCATGGCCAATCGTTGTCGTCTCCCCGAGGTTTTCTTTGCTCTTGTTTCCTCTTCTTAGTGGTTTTGGTTCCAGGAAGGGTCTTCACCTTGCACCAGATGTGTGTATCTGACTCCACAGGGCAAATTTGTCCAGCTCTCCTTAGCTGTGTGGCAGTCTCCTTTTCCCAGCCTTAGTCAGGACTTTTCTGTCGTCTTCAGATTCAAGCAGTGGCCAGGATGCATCAGGCTCGAAAGCGGTACAAAGATCGTTTGCAGTACTTCCGGGACCACGTAAGGCTCTTAACCCTACACGAAAGCAGCAATATTGTACCCTTGCAGCAGTGGGAGATCTTTTCAAAGTATCAACTCTTGTCTTCTGCCTAGATAAATGACATTGTGAAAATCCAGGCCTTCATCCGCGCCAATAAAGCTCGCGATGACTACAAAACCCTGAGTGAGTACTGCAAGGAACGGATGCTGGCCTGGCCACCGTGCTAGGTGTGTGTTTGGCCTCTGATTTAAAGGGACCCTGTGTGGCATCCAGGAAGGTGGCAGCCTTGGGCGTGCTGTGCTCTAGCGGATAGTGCTGTTGGGAGGGAAGAAGGTCCCAGGAAGCAGAGTCCGTAGCATAGCGAGAGACCCTGTCCCCAACTCTCCGCTGGCTGGCAGGATCTCAGCCACCGTGTTGATTGGAGATAGTGTGGCGACCGTGGTAGCAGTCTTCCAGTAGGTCTGGCCCTTCTTCTCTGCTGGTCTTAAGAATAGTGCCGGTGTCGCGGTCCAAAGGGAAGAAGCGGGCCCCACAGTGGGGCACCTGGGCCTGGCAGCTCCTTGACCTTCACGTCACAGTTGGACAAAGTGGGGGGGGGGGCCTCTTCCCTTTCCAGAGTGCCTTTGCCGCCCCTGAGCCAGGCCGTTTCCTTTTCTTGCAGTCAGTGCTGAAGACCCCCCCATGGCTGTTGTCCGGAAGTTTGTCCATTTGCTGGATCAGAGTGATCAAGATTTCCAGGAAGAACTAGACCTGATGAAGCTGCGTGAGGAGGTGGTGACCTTGATCAGGTCCAATCAGCAACTGGAGAATGACCTCAACCTCATGGACATAAAAATTGGGTTGCTGGTGAAAAACAAGATCACTCTGCAGGTACAGCACGCACGCTCTCTGTCTTCCCGCTTTTCCTTGGAAGGAAGGGACCTTGCCAAGCAGAGTTGTCCAGGATGGGTGCCAAAGTCATGGCTTTCTAAGAAGGGAACGGCCCTGCTACCCAGTCAGGGCAAAGGGGCTCCACGCCCAAATGCCCAGCATGGCGGCAGCCGCCGTCCACGCGGCCTGGCTGGGGCCACAGGTGCCCTGCCTCGGAGGAGCGAGGCTGTGTCACTCGCTCGTGGCCAGGGAGAGAGAGACCTGCCTCTCCACCGCTCATCGGGAGGCACCCAGGGCCTCCAGGCAGCAGCTGCCAGCGGGGGCTTGTGTGGTTTGGGAAAGCATCTTGCTGGTGATTATCTGTGCCTCCGATCCATCTTCAGATCTGCCCCAGGGCAGGGTGCTGGACCCCCCCCCATTTCCTACCTACCAGCATTGCCCACCGGAGCCTCAGCAGGTGGGAATGGCGGGACGTCCCCCTGAGGTGTTCACATCTCACCCTGCCCACCCGGCGGCGGTTCTCTTTTCCAGGATGTCGTGTCTCATAGTAAGAAACTTACCAAAAAGAACAAGGAGCAGCTTTCAGACATGATGATGCTGAACAAACACAGGGGAGGCTTGAAGGCTTTGAGCAAAGAGAAACGCGAGAAGCTGGAGGCCTATCAGCACCTCTTCTACCTGCTGCAGGTGAGACGGGAGCGGCCCCCCCTCCTTCTCCTCCTGCTTTCCTCTTGGGGTTGGTCTCCTCCATGACCTGGCTTCCTCTCCTCTTTTGCTGCAGACGAACCCAACCTACCTGGCGAAGTTGATTTTCCAAATGCCTCAGAACAAATCCACCAAATTCATGGACTCTGTGATCTTCACGCTGTACAACTATGCATCCAATCAGAGAGAAGAATACCTGTTACTGCGCCTCTTCAAGACTGCACTGCAGGAAGAGATCAAGTATGTGATGGGGAGACGTTTCATGTAGCACCAAGTAGCGAATGCAGTTTGGTTTGACACTTTCAACTCTCCTGGAGGAAGTTTTGGCTTCTGTTTCCTGGCTGACACGAAGGCAGCTGTGCACAGGAGAGCAGCCTGGGAGGAGAGTGGAAGGACCTGATCCTGCAGACCACACAAGCATAGGGACCTGGCACTGTCAGCTGCTGTCAGCCTCAGTTTCTCTTGCAAAGCACGGTTGATTTCTGCTGTCACTCTGGACAGCAAGCCGCTGGCCAGCGAAGTGGTCACAGGAAAAAAGAAAAAAGGGCCATGTGCCTGTTTGTGGCACCCGTGTGTGTGTGTGTGTGTGTGTGTGTGTGTGTGTGTGTGTGTGTGTGTGTGTACACACACTAATAGGGTGTGTAGGGAATTCCCACTCTTGACAGCACTGGAGTCTCTGCCTTCGGGAAGAGGGCCTCCTCTTTGTTTGTCTGTAAAAGACAAGGGAAGGGTTTTCCTCTGCAGTATCGAGAGGCTGGAAGAAAAGTCTTCCTTTCGAAAGGGTAAGGGGGAAAGAAGTGTAAACACAAACTGGTTCCAGGATCCTGGGGCCAGCAGCATTCCAATGGCTCATCGAATAATAGGTATGGGTGCAAGAGAGGAGCATGAAGGACTCGGGACAGAGGCTAGTTCTAAAACCAGTTAGCAACCAGAAGGCAGAGGCTCTCCCTGGGGTCTGACTTGAGATCAGTGCTAATTCTGGCCTAGAGCGGTGAGTTGGCCAGGGTGCCTGTATTCTGGGTGAATGAGCAACAAATAGTAAGTGGGGTGGGGGCAAAAACTCTCAACTTCATCTAAATGCTGATGGGGTCTGAGCAGCCTTGAGGGGGCAGGTGGTGGACAGAAGTGCGGCAAAAACGGTGTGTGATTGTGTGTGGCAGCTGGGAGGCCTTGGCAATAAGTCGCTTCCTGGCTAAGGAAAAGGAGAGGAAGAAAGAGAGCCCCCGGCAAAGGGAGAGAAGAAACGCTGCCTCCCCCGTAATTGGGCAAGGACTCCCCCCCCCAAGGGACCCATGAGGAGGGGGAAGTTAAAAGCCCTTTGGTTCTGAGAGTCCCCCACTCCACAGGGCAGTCCTTCCTTCCTTCCTTCCTTCCTTCCTTCCTTCCTTCCTTCCTTCCTTCCAGCAGAGCCTCGGTGCCAGGCAGGGGAGCTGCTTTCTGCTGGTTGGCTCTTGAGGCGCTTTTAAGGAAAGGCAACTCCCACGGTGGAGCCCAGTATGAGGCATTGCCTTCCCCTAATTTCCAGGGTCACTCACCCCTTTCAGTTTGACATCATGAAATTCAATTCTGCCATGTTTGGGTTGGATTCCAGCGGAGGGTTATTTCCCCCCCCCCCCACATGCGCACACTAGGTGTGCCAGCAGAGTCTGAATTCCGCCCCTTGGAGCGCCAATACGATCCATCAAAAGTCAGGGAACTGGGCACTCCTTTCTGCTTGGCAAGCCGTGCAGAATTCAGGGAGGCGGCGTTGCTGTTGGGGCTCAGTGCTGTGTGGCAGTGGCCTACTAGCCTGGGGGCAACCCAAGGGTGCCGGGCATCGGCCTCCTGCCTTGCTTGTGCTCCTGTACAGGGAGGAGGCGCCCCTGCGTGGCCCCCTCGTGCGGCAAGACCCTTTTCCTTCTCTTCCAGGTCCAAAGTGGATCAGCTCCATGAGATTGTGACTGGCAACCCCACCGTGATCAAGATGGTGGTGAGCTTCAACCGTGGTGCTCGTGGACAAAACGCCTTGCGACAGATCCTGGCACCCGTTGTGAAGGAGATCATGGAGGACAAGTCCCTCAATATCAAAACCGACCCAGTGGACATCTACAAGTCGTGGGTCAACCAGATGGAGTCGCAGACTGGAGAGGCCAGGTGTGGGGTGCTTCCCTGCTTACGATGCTGAACGTGGCGGGGGGGGGGCGTGTGCCAGGGAAAGCCCAAGGCCAGTCTTGTGCCTGGGAATGGCCCAGAGCGCGCTTTGTGAGCAGGGCCCTCTGGGCGCCTGCCTGGCGGTTGCTGCTGGTCAGCAGGCCGCCGCCGCCGCCTCCTCCGGCTTGCATTTTTTGTGTGTGTACTTTCATTTAGAATTGTCATGGGTAGAGACCTCTTGGGAAGGCTCATGTTGTTGTTGTTTCATAAAACACCCGGTGTGTTTCCTGAGAAGCCCTTTGTCTTCTCCTGGGTGAAACGGGGAGGGCTCCCACTGCTTCCAGAGGCAGCACAGTCTGTGCTGAGAACGAGGCAGCTACTGGATCCCTGGAAGAGCAAAGTGCTTCTGAGGCTCTGCAACTTCCCCTTTTCAGGAGAGGAGATGGCGAGAGCGGCAGGCTTCCCCCCTCCTCCTCCTCCTGCGGTTCCCGCTTTTCAGGGAGCAGGCCCAGCACGAGCGCCGCCTCCTTGGGGGGGGGGGTTGCTCAGTGGACCGCGAGCAGGGCTCATCTGCCTGTGGCTTCTTCCTGCCAGTAAGCTCCCTTACGATGTGACCCCAGAGCAAGCTCTGAGCCACGAAGAGGTGAAGACACGCCTGGACGCCTCCATCAAGAACATGCGGACAGTGACGGACAAGTTCCTGCTGGCCATCATCGGCTCCCTGGAAAAAATCCCGTAAGCCCCCCCCCCCCGTGCTGGCCTAGTTTGGCTCCCCCCCCCCCCGACGAACGCTCGACTGACTGTGGTCTTGTCCCTTCTGCAGGTACGGCATGCGTTTCATTGCCAAAGTCCTGAAAGACTCGCTACATGAGAAGTTTCCCGATGCCAGTGAGGACGAATTGCTGAAGGTGAGGAGCTGGAGTGCCCTGGCATGAGAAGGGGCCGTGGGAGTTGGGGACTGACCGGGGGGGGGGCGGACTCGCTCCTGCTCGCTCTTCCCTCTCATGCAGACGCTGCTCTGTGTCTACTGGGCTTCCTCTTGGTAGGAGCCTGCAGCCAGCTCTGCCCGCTCTGCCCTTCTGAGAGTGCCTGTCATGTAAAAGAGAGAGGGAGCCTCCAAGTGGCCTCCGTGGTTGCCACCTGTGGCATCTGGGCGCAAGGTGGGTGGTCAGGGGCTCCCCGTCCTGGGACACTGTCTGAGCTGCTTGAAGCCGCCCCCCAAAGGAACCAGGAAGCTGCCCAGGGAGTCTGCCCTGTGCGATGCTGGCTTGGTGGTCGTCTTGTGCACCAAGAAGGGGAGCCACTGGAAGCCTTGACAGAAATGTGTCTTGTTCCTCTTCTGCCAAGAGGCCTGAACCCTGCTTTCTTCTTCTCTCTGTGTCTCTCTCTCTCTCTCTCTCTCTCTGTCTCTCTCTCTCTCTCCTAGTTCTGTGCTTTCCCACCCTGAAGCATCGCATCTAGGCTTTCTCTGCAGGTGAATTCCTTTTTTGACATGTTACGGGGAGGTGGCAAGCAGACGCGCAGAGGTTTGGTCTCCCTGTGGAGTTGCCTCCAGCGACTAGCCTGTGGCAGCCTGTTCCGCCAGGCCATCTGCACAGGCCACTCGGAGGCCCCCCCCCCCCGTGGGTCTTCCAGGGCTCAGAAGGGGCTGGGAACTCATGGCGCCTTCCCCCCCAGGTGTGCAGGGCTCCCACCTGTCCCTTTGGAACCGGTTTCAGTGGAGAACGGGTTTGGCGGCACCAGCCCCGTAGCCCAGTTGTTGCTGGCTGGCTCACTCCTGGCTTAGCCGCGGCCGCCACCTTCCAAATCACAGGGAGGAAGGCTCTAAGGCCCAGGGGCAGCTCACCCTCGCTTCTGCTTTTCCTGTTCTTCCTGCATCTGAGGAAAAAGCTTTCCAGCTTGTCTAATCACAAAGTGGCAGCAGGCTTTGCTGCCGCTGCTGCTATTTCTAGCTTTCTCTTCCTTCAGTCTTCCCTCTGCCTCTCTGTGTGAATGTGGAGGGGCGGGACTAGGAAGGACCTCATCAGAGAGGGAGCTGTGCGAGTCCTCCTGCTGTCTCCTCTCTCCAGATTGTAGGCAACCTCCTGTACTATCGCTACATGAACCCAGCCATTGTGGCGCCGGATGCCTTTGACATCATCGATTTGTCTGCCGGAGGACAGCTGACCACAGACCAACGGCGAAACCTCGGCTCCATCGCAAAAATGCTGCAGCATGCAGCGTCGAATAAGATGTTCCTGGGCGACAATGCCCACCTGGGTATCATCAATGAGTATCTGTCTCAGTCCTATCAGAAATTCAGGTAATGACTGAGAAGAGAAAGTAAGGGGGTAGGCTAGGGGGCATATCCTGGGGACCAGATACAGTGAGGTGCTCAGGGCCTTCCAGAAGGGTTGGGACCGACCTTCTCCTGGTGAGCTGCTGCTTGTGGGATGGTTGGAGGAAGGGTGGCCTGCCCAGGACAATCCCCCATAGCTCCACCTGCTTCCAGCATAGACCCAAAGACTGGCCTGATGTAGATGGGTCTGCAGTGGTGCAATGCAGCTCTGTGGGGCTGTGTTTTTTTTTCCCCTTTGAAACTTCTTGAAGCACTGTACGGTATAATGCAATTAGAAAAAACAGAGAAACTAGAAAATATATGTACGAATGGCAAACTTGCAGATTGCAAGCAAAACCGAGTGTCCTCCCAAGACAGGGTGGTGTGGTTTCTGCAGACTCTGGGTTGGTGGTGGACTGCTTAGGTTTGCAGAAGAGATGCAGGCACTTGTACATGAAAGAAAAAGTCGAGACCCCCTGATGCCAGCGGAGCTCAGTGGCTCCCCAGAACATTGAAGTGGCATCAGAGTCCTTCTTCCTACGCATGCTGGGGAACCTTTCGCACACAAATGAGGTGGATCTGCTGCTGCTGCTATCAGAAAGGGTGTTGTCTCCCCTCCAAGTCGGGGAGGGGAGGACGGAGGTACCCTTCCTTGCCCCACATTTTGCCTCCTGTCCAGAAGACCAGGATTGCCTCTTCAAGGAAGCCGGTGATGGAGGCGCCGACTGACCTGGCTAAGCCCAGCTCCTTGGCACCCTTGAGGGGGCAGCTGGGGGGGGGGCAGACCTCCCTTGCCCCTGGACAAAGAGCCTGGGCAAGTTGCGTGACAAAATAACAAGAGTCTATATAGAGAGATAAAACAGTGTAATGGGTGATGGTAAAAATAGGCACAGTTTGGTAAAATTAAAGATTCAAGTTAGAGGCAGTCTGAAAATGACAAAGTCCCCAATGCATCAGCCTAGCCCTACCACTTATCTAATTGCAGTTTTCCCACTCACCTCCAGGGGGAGCCAGAAGGGCAGTCAGTAATGGGCATGGTGTCACATTTGCTCAGAGCAGGAACATGCATCTCGATTCCTGGCTCTGATTGAACTGTTCTGATTGGTTGCTGAGAGTTGGGAGACCCTAGCTCAGCCCCCTGTACCTTTCCTTGATGGATTGGACCAATAGAAAGGTGGGAGCCCCACTTTGCCAGGTGTCTGCTGCCGTTTCCCTCGTGGCCAAGTCCAGGCTTTCCGGCATCCCCAGTCTGTCCAAGCTGAGCGTTTCTCCTGCAGACGTGCAGGTGCCCTGAGGTCGGAAGCAGGTCGCTATGTGGACGTGCCCTTGCCAGTGCTAGCAGGCCTTCCTCGCTGAGTGAAGGAGTCCCTGTTCGCCCCATGGTGCAGTGCCGTTCCCGATCTAGAGTTGCGTATAGGTCCAGAAGCAACCGATTTGGCTGGCTGGCGGCTTTGCTGCTGCTTCCGCATGCCGCAGAGCAAAGGGTTCTGACCCCTGCCACTAGTGCCTTCTAGCTACTGTGCCACTTTCCAATGTTCCGCTTGCGTCTTGTCGAGAAAGAATTAGGTCTTGGTGCACATGTGTGTGTTTACATCTAGGTTTGGGTGTCATGGTGTGGTCACTTACAAACTCTACTGAGCGACTTTGTTCCAGAAGCTGTGGGTGCCTGGCGTGTCCACCCTTCGTGGCTGGGTATCTGGGGTGCCAGCACGTGTTTGGAGTTCTTCATGGGTTGACGTTGGTGTCGGGCGCCACTCGTGTCTCGCTGCTGAGCCTGCGACACAGTGAACCAGTTCCCACAATGCCAAATCACGTTTGCTCCAGGAGCAAATGCTTCTCCTCCTCCTCCTCTCGTTCACTCTGCTTCACTCCCGAGCCAACGGGGTTCAGCATTTGCCCTCCCAAGGAGGACTGTAGACCAGAGTTTGATCCTGGGGGTGTTTGCTGCAAAGCAGGAACTAAGGGAGCCTAGTGCACAAGGAAAACCGGGGCGGCTGTGTGAACAACAGGCTGGGTTCTGTCGCGCCGCCAACCTGTGGTGTGTGTGTGTGTGTGTGTGTGTGTGTGTGTGTGTGTGTGTGTGTGTGTGTGTGGTGTTCCATGTGAGCAAAGTCCACTGAGGAGCCGCATTATAGCTTGTGATAGAAGGTTGCTTACGTTGAGCGTCCCAATTTGGTAGTTCCCAGTGAGGGATCAGCTCGCCCGTTAGAAAGTGCGAGGCTTGCTTGCTTGCAGAGAGCCTCTTGTGGGATTGGGCTGATGATTCTCTTGGTCTTTCCAAAGGCGCTTTTTTCAGGCGGCGTGTGAAGTCCCGGAATTGCAAGATAAGTTTAACGTTGACGAGTATTCCGACCTGGTGACACTCACAAAGCCAGTGATTTATATTTCCATTGGAGAAATCATCAATACGCACACAGTAAGTCTCCTGACTTGTCGTCTTCCCACCGTTGGTGGCCGAGCCTACAAACGCCACGCGGCTCCAGCGTATGGCCGGGCATTTGGGGAGGGGCCTTAGCTCAGCCCTGCTTTGCAGGCAGAAGTCCACAGGGTCGGCCCTGCCTGCCTGCCTGCCTGCCTACCAGCCAGCATCTCCTGGTAGGGCTAGGAAAGATCCTCCGCTTGCCTGCTGCCCTGGAAAGCCACTGTCAGCCAGTGCAGGAGGTCTGAGGTGGGGGGGGGGCTGCTTCATTTGTACTCTACACACGGGTGTTAGAAAGGTTTTCCAACACGTGTGGCAGCCCAGATGCAGTACAAGCAACTCAGTATTCTTTGTTATCCTCAAACCAGCTGCTCTTGGATCATCAAGATGCCATTGCCCCCGAGCACAATGACCCCATCCACGAACTTCTAGATGACCTAGGGGAAGTTTCCACCATTGAGTCCCTGATAGGTGAGTCTTTTCTGGTATTGCGGTGGGAATTTGCCTGGTGGCTGAAGGGCTTTTACTGCATGCCAAAAATGTCCGCTACAAACCATGTCTATCCTCAGGGGGTTTGGCTTGTACATAAGAAGAGCCTGGCTGCAGGATCAGGCCTAGGGCCATCTAGTCCAGCCGCCTGTATCGCACAGTGGCCCACCAGATGCCTCAGGGAGCACACGCGACCACAAGAGGCCTGTATCCTGCTGCCACGCCCTGTATCCATCTGGCACTCGGAGACAGGCTCCCTCGAAAACCCGGAGATTGCACACAGTTGTCATGGCTTGTAACCCGTGATGGACTTTTCCTCCATGAATCTGTCCAATCCCCTTTTAAAAGGCATCTAGACCAGGTGCCTTCACAACCTCCTGTGGCAAGGAGTTCCACAGATTAATTACATGCTGGGTAAAGAAGTACAGTGGATCCCCGCTTTACGATGGTAACACTGGTCAACGCACTTTTTCTGGCATAAGGTATTCCAATGGTTTTAAGGTAATTTTGGGGTGCTGATTCCAAATCTGGCATCAGTTTTTGTCTATCACATCAGATTTTTGAGATATCAAATATTGCCTTTGATAAAATCAATGAAAAACAGCAAATTTGTCACGGCACAAAAAAGGTTGAAGACCACTGCTCTAGAACCTCCCCATCCTTATTCCATAGGACTGAATAGTCCCAAATCTGAAGAGTCTGGCTTTTCTTTTTGATCAGACTGATCTGACTAGTCCTTCCCCTCCCTATTTGGGCAGGTAGTGAGGTTTTTTTTTGGGGGGGGGGGCAAACACTGTCGTTAATGGTGGTAGTTTGAAAAGCTAAACACTGTGACCCTAGAAGGAGTGCCACAAGCTACCATCACTGCTGCTTTCCTTCTCTGCTTGTCTCCTAGGGGAAGGGTCTGGCCCCATAAACGACCCTGGTAAGGAGATGCTGGCCAAGACTGAAGTTTCTCTCACTCTGACCAACAAATTTGATGTTCCTGGGGACGAGAACGCGGAGATGGATGCCAAGACCATTTTGTTGAAGTAAGTGACGTTGTAGGGGTGGGCAGGCCACTCTTGAACGCCTTTGCTGATGGCACTGGGATCTGGCCCTTCCTCCAAAGATGGGGGCCCACCCCATGTCCATGTCGTCTTCGTCTAGCTGTGGCCTGCCTGCAGAGGCTTCCCAATCTGTTTCATGCGCGTGGAGACGGAGCCTGCGCTTGGCCTGTCCCTGACACCGCTGGCTGGCTGGCTGCAACGGTGGTGGTGGGGACATGCAAAAGCGACAGAACATGCTTCAGGACGGCCCTGAGGCTACGGATACCTTGTCCAATGTAGAGGGGCCATCCTAAATGAGCTTGCTCCGAGAATGTACGGGTGGGGAAGGGCACCGAAGTCTGCCAGGTCACCCCACCCTGGGATTCTGTGGCTATGCACTGTGGAAGACACCCATAGGAGGAAGGAAGCAAGCAAGCACCGCTATTCCTTTGGACTGCAGGGCTGTAGGGTGTTGCGACATTCAGTGGCGTTGGTGGGTTTTCCGAATGGGACGGTGGTAAGCAACTGTGCCGACCTCCATGTGCGGAGACAGAGAATCCCCCAGAGGTTTGGGTCTTGCAGACTGGATGCTTCCCTCCTACTCTGGTTGTGAACCTCCAGGGGCTGGCTGGCATTTGAGGAGGAAGAAGCATGCAACTACTAACCCTAACCCTTTGATCTGATCCAGAACCTGCAAGGACATGTACTGCCTTGAAGCAGTTTCCTTCCACTCTTGGCCAGGACCTCGTGGGTTACCTGATGCACAGTTGTCACCCTAACCTGCGGTGGCCACCCTTACCTGTCCATTGTCCAGCTACCCTTAGACACATGTCTTTGTTTCAGGGGCAACCCCCCACTCTGCCTGTCGGGTCGGAGAGGCCCTTGCTTCAGGCATGTTTACCCAGGGGTGTCTATTTGCCTGATGGCAGCTTGGCCTTGGATCTTCTGGAAGCAGCCCCTGCCTGCCAGGGGGCTTCTGACTCTGCACACATCCAGGCAGCAAAGCGGGGCAAGGCGTCCTGTGGCCCTCATGCCAAGGAGGCGCCCCCCCCCAATGGCTGCAGCGCCAGCGCTGAGGACCGGCTTCATTGGGCAGCTGCTTGAAGACCTGGGGGGTTCCCTTTGAGGCCTGCGACCTGCTCCGTGCCCGGAGCCGGCGTGGTGTTGGGTTGGCACTGGGCAATATGGAGGGCGGTTGCCGAGGAGCCCCTGCAGCCGCCCCCCTTTGGCTGGTCTGAGACCCCCAGTGGTTCCTCTCCTCCTGCTTAGCGAGAGGCTGTGACAAGGAAGCCCTGGGGTGGACCCCCCGAGAGGAGGAGCTGCGTTTCCAGAAGTAGGCTGGCTGCATGCTGCCCCAGGTCCCTGAAGCCTGCCTGCCATTTCTTCCATGTCGCCGTCTAGCTTCCCAGTTGTACGGATTGAGTTAGCCTTGAAGGGCAGTACCTTTATTGGGACTCTTTGGAGTTCTCCAGAATTCATCACGCTGGATGCTAAGGAAAGCAAAAAGGAGGGGGGGGGAGTGGCGGTCTTCCGTCCCCCCTCCTCTCCCCTTCTGCAGTGCAAGTGAGATGCTGGGTGGCAGGAGCAGAGCTGGTGACCGAGGCGAGGCTGGCTGTTCCCCTCTGTCAGAAGTCCAGCAGTCGGCAGCTCGCACCCAGGCAGGGTGGTTTGCGTTTGCTTCTAGGGTGGCTTCTAGCAAAGGCACCACCAGATGGCGCCTTTTTAGTGCTTTTAAAATCTGTGTGCTGCTCACCTGACTGCAGCCACGGAGACAGTCGAGGCAGCAGCAGCCCTGTAGCTAGCAGTGCAGGCTGTCTGAATGAGTCGCGTCCTCCCTGACAGCTGCAAACAGGGATCGCATCAGCTGCCCAAGAGGAAGGTTGACAGGCAGGGCTGGGAGAGGAGACCCTTCGGAAAGCCCTGGGGAGCTGCTGCTGCCAGACAGTACTGAGCCGGCATCGTGGTCCAGCACGGCTGCCGAATAGGTCTGTTTCCTTCCATGTTCCTTTCCAGTACAAAGCGTTTAATCGTGGATGTGATCCGCTTCCAGCCAGGAGAGACACTGACGGAGATCCTGGAAACGCCAGCTGCTGCCGAGCAGGTAGGGGAAGGGCGGTTTGTGCACATTCCTGGCCGCCTCCTTACGTAGGCACAGGAGCAGGCAACAGTCGCCTCGCATAGCACCGGGGGGGTCCCGACTCTGCGTGTCCGTTGCTATTCCCTCATTTTCAAAATGGCTGGGCGGGGGGAGGTGCCAGGGCAGTGGGCTAGCAGGAACCCCTGGAAATGGCCCTTCTGCCCCCTTGCACAGGAAGCTGAGCATCAGAGAGCAATGCAGAGACGAGCGATTCGGGATGCCAAAACCCCGGACAAGATGAAGAAATCGAAAGCTGTCAAGGAGGACAGTAACCTGAGTCTTCAGGAGAAGAAGGAGAAGATCAGATCAGGCCTGAAGAGGCTGACGGAGCTGGGAACGGTGAACCCAAAGAACCGATACCAAGACCTGATCAATGATGTGGCAAAGGTCGGTGCCCGGGTCCCACTGGCGCTCTCTGCCGGTGCCTGGCCCAGGAGGAGGAGGAGGGCCGGGAACAGTGGGGACGGGTGCCCTGCTTCTGCCCCTGGCTGAGTGTGGCCAGTAGTGGGACTCCGGAGAGTCTCCCTGAATGCTCTTGCACATGGACAGCAGCCCACATTATTTCCCCCTGGGCACCTCTCTGACCTAGTCGGTCGTTTCTCTGGCCAAACCACTGCTGGGCTCGGTGGGGAGTGAAGGTGTTGAGCACATGTTTCCTTTGCTCGCCTGATCTAGGATATCCGGAATCAGCGCCGATATCGCCAAAGGAGAAAAGCTGAGTTGGTGAAGCTGCAGCAGACGTACAACGCGCTCAACTCCAAGGCAACGTTCTATGAGGAGCAGGTGGATTATTACAAGAGCTACATCAAAACCTGCCTGGATAACTTGGCCAGCAAGGGCAAGTGAGTGGCGGCTCCTGGATCCAGAAGTCCTGAGAAATGTCAGCGGGCAGAGGCAGCAGAGGCCTAGCAGCAGCAGGATGGGAAAAAGCCATTCTGTTGGCTTACACAACCGCACAAGCCATTTCTCCAGGGCAGTGGGCAGGGCCCACTGCCCACAGCTGCCTCGGGCCCGATCTGTTGCACGGCTGATGGTGCCGGTGCTGCTGCTGCTGCTGCTGCTGCTGGTCTCCTGTACTGGCTCCAGTGCTCATCAGACCGTGGAGCTGGACCACTGGGGTGGGGAATTGGCCCTCTGCCTTTGCCGTACAGCTCAGTGGGCACCCTTCCTCCTTTTCCTCAGGGTCTCAAAAAAACCGCGGGAGATGAAAGGAAAAAAGAGCAAGAAGATCTTCCTGAAATACACAGCAGCCCGACTCCATGAGAAGGGGGTCCTGCTCGAGATCGAAGATCTGCAAGCCAGCCAGTGAGTGTTGCGTGCAGGGGGGTTGGTGGGTCTCTGTTAGCGGAGAAGCGTCTCCAGAGGAGGCCGTCTTCTCTGGGCAAGCTTCAGCAGGTTAGCAGACGCTCAGACACCTGGCCTTCGGTGGTCTAGCTTTGACGGGATGTGACGTCGCCTGCGGCAGCGTGCGGTGCAATAAGACTGCCCGAAAGACGGCCTGATGGAAGAGCATTTTCCTGATTCCCAATCTGTGCGTGTGAAGGAGCTCCCCGGCTCAGTTAGGGAAGTCTCGTGTTGAGTCTCGCCTTGCCTACAGAGGGCACTGAGCAGCCAGGCACTGTTTGGCCCGTGTTTTCCTGCTGCTCTCCCCCCGGCCACCCCTTTAGCAACAGAGGACTGATTATCACTTACCTTGTAGAACTGACAGAGGCTGCTTGACGTCGGCTATTCTGCAAAACCAAGTAGTCAGTTGTTGCTTATAAGAATTGGCCCTCTTGGCCGCTGACCTTTGTGCCTCTGGAAGTAGCAGGCGCTGCAGGTTGAAGTCATTCTACCCTGTGCAGCTGTTGGGCAGAGGAGCTGTAGCCGAGCTCTCTGTGCTTGTTTTCTGCGTTGGGGAGCAAAGGAAGAGGCTCTGCAGTCTGAAGCGGAACCATCCCCAGGTGTCTGTGCAGCAGCGGTGGGTGATCCCCTGCCGCCCTGAGCACATCCAGAGGTCCTTTCGTCTAAAGGTGCTTTCGTCACGTGGCTGGTGGGTGTCTTGAGCCTGGGAAGGCTGACTGTGAACAGGATAGCAGCCTTCACCGCCCGGTTGCCTTTCAGACTGGCTCATTCTTGTCCGAATCCTGGTCCTGTGCCAGATTCTGCCCTTGGTCTCACGCTTGGTCTTGCGTGGTCCATGTGGAGTGGGCCGTTGGAGGGGTTGTGAAGGCACGGGCGGCGAGGCCAGGCCCAGAAATTTCCTCTCTTGCTGAAATGAAAGTGAAAGCAAGCAGACTGTTTCCTTTGTCCCGTTCTGACATGACAAGAGAGGGGCAGTCTCTGCAAGCCACTTGTCTCATTTTGCCCCACCCTGAGAGGCTGGAGGAGAGCCAGAGCTGGATGGCCACAGACTTTGCTCAGCCAATACATCTCGCTCCCCTCATTCTTCTCCATCAGAATTTGGAGTCCTTCTGTTTGTCTTTCTGGTGTCGCCTTCAACTGGGCTTCAGCTGCACATTCCAATAACATTCTATTTTTGTCTCCAAACCACATAGATTTAAAAATGTGATATTTGAAATTGGGCCAACAGAAGAAGTTGGAGATTTTGAGGTCAAAGCCAAGTTTATGGGAGTTCAGATGGAGACCTTCATGCTGCATTACCAGGTGTGGATCCGAGCCGCGGTCACCCTTGATTGTGTGGATAGTTGGTTTTCCCACCCTTTGGCTTGTGATGTGGGCTGGGATTGTGTCAGGGCTTGTGAGGATGAAAATGCCGAGTAGAAACCAGCCCTGACCAGCTTTGCAGGGAGGTCTGCGGGACCCTGATTCCATCCCAAGTTCGTCTGCATTAGACTTGAGGTGATTAGTGACCTAGCTATTTCCAGAAGAAGGACAAGATGAAAATCTGGGAAGGTATCAAACAAAATCTTAGACCGTCTGTTTTGAGTCTGCAAGGCAAACATGGCTAGAAGGAAATAAAAGTGCGTCTGAATGGCTCAGTATGAAATTGGAAGAGGCATTCGGCAGCCGTCGGCAAGAGGGCTTCTTCCAGTTCTGCATTTCCCCCTTTCAATAAACCATAGAACCTAGCTAAAAGTAATCAAAGACAGATGTTAATATGCAAACACTTTTACATACGACATGGCCCATGTACGACCTGGTTGGGATGGTCAAGGTTATTGCCATTAATTGAACACAGGAGTAACTGTGACTACTCCCAAATTTTCTGACAAGCTAGCTGTTCTGCTGTGCACTTAGCAGTGCAGCTAGTCTTTGTTCTTTACAAGAACAGTTGCCTCTCAATAGCTACATTTGTGTGCTTGAAGAGTGGGTTCACAACACTGCTGAGAAGGGCCCCTGTGGCTGCCAGCTGATCTCAGACTCGAGCAGTCCGTGTTGTCACTCTTTAGGTGGGGGAGGGGGAGTGGCCATGGTCCACTGAGATGCGTACAGGTTGAGTATCCCGTATCCAGAACCTTCTGCGCCACCTGACACCAGGGGTCACAGCGCAGCCGGCTTCCTCGGCTGGGTAGTGCCAACATGCCTTGCGCTATGCCGGCTGTTGCCTGCCGGCATATAAAAAAGTTAACAAAAAAGTCATGTCAGTACACAAAAAAGTTTCAGATTTCGGAGTATTCCAGTTTTTGGAATTCTGGCTAAGGGGTAATCAACCTGTAATAGGTTAGACATGGGAGCTAGAGATGCCTTGGCTTCATGCCAGGAATTGTGGGGCTCTGTGCAGAGAGAGCAGCAGCCCTTGGGAACCAAGGGGATAGTTTGCCAGCCAATGCTTGCTACTTTCCAGCTGGGTTAGAAATGCCTCCCCTCCTCCCTGTTTGTATCTCTTTGGGGGAGTCCTCTTATCTGGGGAAAGAAGAATCGGGTCTGTTTGTCCCTGCCCCCGACTCTCACCCTGAGCTGCTCTGGCGGAATCTGGATTGAGGGAAGTTGCCAGCATGACGCTACCAGCCCTTGCTTTTGCTGGGGTTAGGAGCACCGCTGGCACACGGGAGTCATTTTCATTTATTCTAGGGAGAACCCTTGGTGGGTGTTCAGATGTCCCTATTAACTCCTCTGTTTTCTTGGCAGGATCTGTTGCAGCTGCAGTATGAAGGTGTAGCTGTCATGAAGTTGTTTGACCGAGCAAAAGTAAATGTTAACCTCCTCATCTTTCTCTTGAACAAGAAGTTTTATGGGAAGTAACACCCATTCCCTGGAAGTCTGCAGTTTCTTTCTGTGGATCTGTGACCGAATCCTGTGCAGCCCTGCTGCCTGGAGGCTCCAGGAATCGCCTAGGATCCAGCCATTTGTTCTCCATTTGTGTCTGACTCCTGCGTATTGTTTCTCATGTACTCAAATGGCTGCACCACACATTAAACCATTATTAGCGCCTCTGTTCAAGGTTTAGTTGTCTTTTTTTTTGTCTGAGGCCTTGGATGGTGGACATCAGTCCTGTTCCACGTGGAAGAGCAAGTGCTGCCTGCACCTGTTTGGGCTGCCGGTCCCCAACCCTTCGCCTTCTCAAGAGAAGACGAAGGAAGAACCAGGAGGGTGGTCACCCTGGGAAGAACTGTGCTGCTGGCCTGGCTGCTAGTGACTTGCCTGCTTGCAGCTTAGCTTCAGAGAGCCCCTCAGAATGGCATCATAAGAACATAAGAAGAGCCCTGCTGGATCAGGCCAAAAGCCCATCTAGTCCAGCTTCCTGTGTCACACAGTGGACCCACCAGATGCCTCAGGGAGCACACAGCCAACAAGATAACCTGTTTCCCGTTGTCACTCCCTTGCACCTGGCACAGAGAAAACCCACTTCTAAAACCAGGAGGTTGCTTATGGCTTGTAACCTGTGATGGTCTTTTCCTCCATGAATCTGTCCAAACCCCTTTTAAAGGCATCTAGGCCAGGTGCCATCACCACATCCTGTGGCAAGGAGTTCCACACATGAATTACACGCTGGGTAAAGAAATATTTTCTTTTGTCTGTTCTAACTCTTCCTCCACTCAATTTTAGTGCATGTCCCCTGGTTCTGGTGTTGTGCGAGAGGGAGAAGAATTTCCCTCTATCCACTCTCTCCATCCCATGCATAATTTTATACATCTCAATCATGTCCCCCCTCAGGCGCCTTTTTTCTAGGCTGAAAAGCCCCAGACGCTGTAGCCTTTCCTCATAAGGGAGGTGCTCCAGCCCACGAATCAATCTGGTCGCTCTTTTCTGCACCTTTTCCAATTCAACTATATCCTTTTTGATGTGTGGTGACCAGAACTGGACACAATACTCCAGATGTGGCCTTACCATCGATTTGTACAAAGGCATAATGATATTGGCCGTTTTATTCTCAATCCCTTTTTTAATGATCCCGAGCATGGAATTGGCCTTCTTCACAGCCGCCGCACACTGGGTCGACACTTTCATCGACCTGTCCACCAGCACCCCAAGATCTCTCTCTTGATCCGTCACAGACAACTCAGAACCCATTAGCGCAGTGCTTCTCGAATAGTGGGGCGCGCCCCCCAGGGGGGGCGCGAGGCTCCGTAAAGGGGGGCTTGTTTGACCTCGGCAAATATTGGCAAAAACTTTCGGGGGTTTTCGGGGTTTTTTTTTGTATTATTTCGGCTTTTAAAAGTTTTTTTAGCACTAGTGCGGGGCTTGCAATAGTTAGTGTATGCTTTGCGCCACTTAACTAGATTGTAGGAGCTTCCAGCGACGATCTACTTCACCGACGATCTCTTCCGGGGAGCAGATCGTTCCTCTGCTCCCCAGCGCGAACTCTGTAACGCGCCTAGGAGCGCTTTGCAGAGTTCACGCATGCGCAAGACGACGATGTTGCCAGTCGTCGTCTTGCGCATGCGTGATTCACAGCGTGAGCTCTGCAGAGCGCTCCTAGGCGCGTTACAGAGTTCGCGCCGGGGAGCAGAGGAACGATCTGCTCCCCGGAAGAGATCATCGGTGAAGTAGATCGTCGCTGGAGGCTCCTACAATCTAGTTAAGTGGCGCAAAGCATACACTAACTATTGCAAGCCCCGCGCTAGTGCTAAAAAAACTTAAAAAACTTCTTTTTTGAAGTTTAAAAAAACGGCAATAAAACTGTCAAAAATAGGTTTCGATTTTTGACAGTTTTATTGCAGGGCTCCGGGGGGGGGGCGGCCCCCCATGCGGGAGATATTTACAGTCGCGCGGGGGGCGCGGAATTTTTTCTTCCTAGGGGGGGCATGACAGAAAATAATTGAGAAGCACTGCATTAGCGTATATGTGAAATTTTGGTTTCTTGTCCCAATGTGCATCACTTTGCACTTACTTACACTGAAGCGCATCTGCCATTTTGCTGCCCATTCTCCCAGTTTGGAGAGATCCTTCTGGAGCTCTTTACAATCCCTGCTGGTCTTCACCACCCGGAAAAGTTTAGTGTCATCTGCAAACTTGGCCACCTCACTGCCTATCCCCAACTCCAGGTCATTTATGAATAAGTTGAAAAGCACCGGTCTCAAGACCGATCCTTGGGGCACACCGCTTTTCACCTCTCGCCATTGTGAAAATTGCCCATTGACTCCCACTCGCTGTTTCCTGGTCTTCAACCAGTTCCTAATCCACAAGAGGACCTGCCCTCTTATTCCCTGACTGTGGAGTTTTCTCAGGAGCCTTTCATGAGGGACTGTGTCAAACGCCTTCTGAAAATCCAGATATATAATATCCACGGGTTCGCTCGCATCCACATGCCTGTTGACCTTTTCTTTCTTTTTTTAATATATTTAATTTTTATTAATAAACTACAAAACAAAAACAAAACAAAACAATACAACATACTACGAAAGATTACAGCAAGCGCGAAGCAGTAAATCCTACTTGTATACTATTATCTATTTTCTACTTCTAATATCTAACTAAGCCTATATCTCTAATATACTATTCATTAAATTCACACTTCATCACTCCTTCTCTCTCTCTCTCTCTCTCTCTCTCTCTCTCTCTCTCTCTTAAATAATCTATAAGTGGTATCCAAATATTCATAAAAAGATTAACTAACTTTTCTTTTATCATCCAAAAATCTTAATTCCCACTTCAAATATTTTAATATATAAAGCCACCCCATTTTTCTCCAAATGTGTTAAAATAAAAACCTTCAAATGTTTCTTAAAAAAAAAACACCTATATCCCCTTTTTATATAAAATTCTTAAAAACAAATCACATCTTACTTAAGTCTTTTCAAATAATAAAACATTATTTTTCTTTTATTCACAAAAGGGTTAACTAACCTTTCCTTTATCATCTAAAAGTCTTAACTTCCACTTCAAATTTTTAAATTTATTAAGTCACCCCATTTTTGTCTTCAAATTTGTTAATTCATCATCAAAAATTTTCCATCACTCTTAATATAAGTTCCTTAAAAACAAGTCATATCTATTTGTTTCTTAATAATAAAACATTTTTGACAGTTTGCCATTACCCCTTCCATCCCTCCCCTTCCTCCTTCCTCTTCCTCTTCTTCTTCTTCCTCTTCTTCATCTTTGAATCTTTCCCAAAAGTCCCTTGTTTTTTAAATTGTATCCACTTTGCAATCTTTTCCACAGGATCATTCACGTCTTCTATATTCCTCTCCCGAAAGACAATCTTCAACATTTTTAGTAAAGTACTCTGCTTCTCTATCTCAAGTCTTGGTTTAACTCTTGCTACAGTGTCTTCCAATAAATCTTTCTCTTTATTGGGAGCAAGGGAGGCCGACATAGAGTCTTTTAATTCATCATCCTTTTCCTTCCCTGCTTGTTTCAGTACTGCAATCATATTCTGAAGATTTTCCTCCAAAATTGTCATCTTTACATCGAATCTCTGTTCCCATTTCTTAAAGCAAGACAATATTGTAGTCATGTTGCAATTTTTTCACCAGATGCCAATCAATCTCTCTTCTCTTAAAAAAAAAAAAAGAAGAGGTAATATAAAAAACTTCTGCGGTCGACGACGTGAAACAGAAGGATTAATTGCCAGGATCCATGAACTCTAACACGGAAGGGCTCATATTCTTTTAGCAAAAATGTCAGGAATGTCAACAAAGTCCCGGACAATTTTCTCTTGCCGAAATAATCTATTAAAAAAAACCTTTTTACTGTTTTAATCTTCCATAAGTACAAAACAAAAAAGTAATTCAATAAAACTCACCATTATTGTAACTTTAACTTCGTCTTTCCAACTTCAGTTTCGGATGTTCAGTTCACCTTATCGCAACGTATTATTTTTAGTGTTAACTCTTATCTCGGCTAATTTCTCCAACTCATAAATCATTTCTACGCCTCTTGCCTAAGTAAAGCAAAGCATGTGGGAGGTGGCTTGGCTTACGCTTCATCTGCGGACGGAGCTTCGATGGTAGTCCAATTCTTCCTCACCGACAACCCAAAACTTCAGAGCCTTTGCCTTGAAGTGTCAGAATGAGGGCGATTGAAAGAAATGTGGTTTATCTCTTCATACTCCCTTTTAATCCAGAGGTAGAGTAAAGGTCAGTTTACGTTCCAATTCCAAAGAAGGGCAGTGCCAAAGAGTGTTCAAACTACCGTACAATTGCACTCATTTCACATGCTAGCAAGGTTATGCTCAAAATCCTACAAGCTAGGCTTCAGCAGTATGTGGACCGAGAACTACCGGACGTACAAGCTGCGTTTCGAAGAGGCAGAGGAAC
Organism: Plestiodon gilberti rubricaudatus; assembly: GCA_026170595.1. NCBI lineage: Eukaryota > Metazoa > Chordata > Lepidosauria > Squamata > Scincidae > Plestiodon > Plestiodon gilberti. The sequence continues at coordinate 49,321 of JANXHW010000007.1, read as the reverse complement.
TAGAGATCAAATTGCCAACATGCGGTGGATCATGGAGAAAGCACGAGAGTTCCAAAAAAACACCTACTTCTGCTTCATTGACTACGCAAAAGCCTTTGATTGTGTGGATCACAACAAACTGTGGCAAATTCTTAAAGAGATGGGGGTACCAGACCACCTTACCTGTCTCCTGAGAAACCTGTATGCGGGTCAAGAAGCAACAGTTCGAATCGGCCATGGAACAACTGATTGGTTCAAAATTGGGAAGGGAGTATGGCAAGGCTGTATGTTGTCACCCTGCTTATTTAACTTATATGCAGAGTACATTATGAGAAATGCAGGGCTGAATGAATCACAAGCCGGAATCAAGATTGCCGGGAGAAATATCAACAACCTCAGATATGCAGACGATACCACCCTAATGGCAGAAAGTGAAGAAGAACTAAAGAGCCTCTTGATGAGAGTGAAAGAGGAGAGTGCAAAAGTTGGCTTGAAACTCAACGTTAATAAAACTAAGATCATGGCATCGGGTCCCATCAATTCCTGGCAAATAGAAGGAGCAGAAATGGAAGCAGTAACAGATTTTACTTTTCTGGGTTCCAAGATCACTGCAGACGGAGACAGCAGCCATGAAATTAAAAGACGCTTACTCCTTGGAAGGAAAGCTATGGCAAACTTAGACAGCATAATAAAAAGCAGAGATATCACCATGCCAACAAAAGTTCGTATAGTCAGGGCGATGGTGTTCCCAGTAGCAATGTATGGTTGCGAGAGTTGGACCATAAGGAAGGCTGAGCGCCGAAGAATAGATGCTTTTGAACTGTGGTGCTGGAGAAGACTCCTGAGAGTCCCTTGGACTGCTAGGAGATCAAATCAGTCAATCCTAAATGAAATCAAGCCTGACTGTTCCCTGGAAGGACAGGTACTAAGGCTGAAACTGAAATATTTTGGCCACCTAATGCGAAGAGAGGACTCTCTGGAGAAGACTCTGATGCTGGGAAAGATTGAAGGCCAAAGGAGAAGGGGAAGGCCAAGGATGAGATGGTTAGACAGCATCACCGATGCAACAAACATGAAAATGAGCGAACTCAGGAAGATAGTGGAGGACAGGAAGGCCTGGCGGGATATGGTTCATGGGATCACGAAGGGTCGGACACGACTTAACGACTGAACAACAACAAGAGTAATTAAGTCCATCAGATGTACTCCGTCAATACAGAGCAATCAGCGGAGTTGTCAGCCAGCCATGTCCTCCTAGCCGGAAATTCGCCTGTTGACCTTTTCAAAAAATTCTAAAAGGTTTGGGAGGCAAGACTTCCCCTTGCAGAAGCCATGCTGACTCTCCCTCAGTAGAGCTTGTTCTTCTATGTATTTTAAGATTTTATCCTTAATGAGACTTTCCACCATCTTTCCTGGAACAGATGTTAGGCTGACCGGCCTGTAGTTTCCCGGGTCCCCCCTCCTTCCTTTTTTAAAGATTGGTGTGACATTAGCTATCCTCCAATCCTCTGGCACAGTGGCCGTTGCATATTTGGGTCAAGAGGTCAGCAACTTCATTCTTGAGTTCCTTCAGAACTCTTGGGTGGATGCCATCCGGGCCTGGTGATTTATTGATCTTTATTTTGTCAATGAAGTCTGAGACGTCTTCTCTTTTAACCTCTATTTGACTTAATTCTTTAGTCAGGGGAGACCGTTCCGGCAGCGGTATTTGCCCGAGGTCTTCTGCCGTGAAGACAGATGCAAAGAACTCATTTAATTTCTCTGCAGTCTCCAAGTCCCCTTTTATCACCCCTTTCTCTCCCTCACCATCCAGCGGACCAACCGTTTCCCTGGTAGGTTTCCTGCTTCTAACATATTTGAAGAAGCTTTTATTATTCCCTTTTTATGTTGCCTGCCATACGTTCCTCAAAGTCTTGCTTGGCCTCCCATATCATCTTTTTACATTTATTTTGCCACAGTTTATGCTCCTGTTTGTTTTCCTCATTAGGGCAAGACTTCCATTTACGGAAGGAAGCTTCCTTGCCTTTTATAGCCTCCTTAACTGTGCTTGTTAGCCATGCTGGCACCCTCCTGGACTTGGTCGAGCCCTTCCTCCTTTGTGGGATACATGCCCGCTGGGCCTCTATGACTGTTGTTTTAAACAGCCTCCATGCACTCTGGAGCGATTGGACTCTTTTTACCTTCCCTTTCAGCTTTTTTTTAACTAGTCTCATTTTGGGGAAGTCAGCCCTTCAGAAGTCAAGGGTTTTCGTGTCAGATTTGCTCGGCACTCTCCCTCCGACATGCATGGCGAAACAGATCGCAGCATGGTCACTGTTCCCCAACGGTAGGTAACATTTACCTCCCTGACCAGATCTTGAGTGCCACACAATATCAAGTCCAGAGTCACCTGTCCTCTGGTCGGTTCCGTGACAAGCTGCTCTAAGGCACAGTCATTTAACATATCCAGAAATCCAGTCTCTCTTTCATGACCTGAGCATGAATTGACCCAGTCGATGTGAGGATAATTGAAGTCCCCCATGACTACAACCCTGTCTCTCGTTGACACCTCCCTGATTTGCTTCCTTATTTCAAGGTCCCCTTCAGGTTTTTGATCTGGAGGACGGTAGCATGCCCCTACTATTACATCACTCTTTGAGCCTGGTAATCTAACCCACAGTGATTCTACGGGGGAGTCAGAGCCCCCCTCCAGCTCTACTCTGGTGGATTCTACCCCCTCTTTGACATAGATGGCCACCCCACCTCCAACACGCCCCTCTCTGTCCCTCCTATAGAGTTTATATCCTGGAATTGCAGTATCCCACTGGTTCTCCGCATTCCACCAGGTTTCTGTTATACCTACTATGTCAATGTTTTCCCTAGCCACCAAACATTCCAGTTCTCCCATCTTTGCCCGTAGACTTCGGGCATTTGCATAAAAGCACTTATATACCTGGTCCCCCAAGAAGGGCTGCATGTTTGCACCTTTATTCCTGCTGCCTTCTGTCCTGCTAGACTGGCTGTCATGTCCCATCACGCTACCACTCCCAATTCTTACTCTGTTATTACTTGACTGTTCCCCATCCTCTGCACCCTCATTCCCTAGGGATGAGGAGTCCCGAACCGGATGCCCCTCGGCTCCTGTCGGCTTTCCCCCAGGAGTCAGTTTAAAAGCTGCTCTGCCACCTTCTTAATGTTACGCGCCAGCAGTCTGGTCCCGTTTGGTTCAAGTGAAGCCCGTCCCTCTTGTACAGGCCCGGCTTGTCCCAAAACGTTCCCCAGTGCCTAACAAACTTAAACCCCTCCTCCTGACACCAGTGTCTCATCCACGCATTGAGACTCCTGAGCTCCGCCTGCCTAGCTGGCCCTGCGCGTGGAACAGGTAGCACTTCTGAGAACGCTACCTTTGGGGTCCTGGATTTGAGCTTCCTACCTAGCAACCTAAATTTGGCCTCCAGGACCGCCCGGCTACATTTCCCCACGTCGTTGGTGCCAACATGCACCACAACCGCTACCTCCTCCCCAGCACTCTCTACCAGCCTATCTAGATGAGAGGTGATGTCCGCAACCTTCGCACCAGGTAGGCAAGTCACCATGCGGTCCTCACATCCGTCACAGACCCCCCGCTCTATGTTCCTGACTATAGAGTCACCCATGACAAGAAGCCCCCTCCCCCTCCCTCCCCAGAGGAGTATCCATAGTGCGACTGGATACGGGCCCATTACCTGCAGAAGGGGTCCCCACTGTGGGATTGTTTCCCTCTTTTCCAGAGCGATGTCCTCCAGCCCTGAGACTCTCTTTCCTGGCAGGTGAGGAGCTGGCCAACTGAGGGTGGGACGATGCCTCCACGTCCCTAGAAGTCTCACCCTGGTTCCTCTCTACCACTGGCGTCACTGGAGCGTGGCGGGGGGGCGGGCCGCCAGGGGGTGACGCGCGCACCCCCTCGCGTGACGCGCGTCGCCCTCCGGACGCTCCGAGGCCGGCCCGGGAGCCGGCCTCGGAGCGTCCGACCCCATCGACGCTCCAGGGCCTTCTGAAGGCCCAGGCAGCGCGTCAATCTGGGTATTTCCCGGATTTTCGCGCATGCCCAAACCCGTTTTGAGGGCAAAAAGCCCTCAAAACGGGTCTGCGCATGCGCGAAAATCCAGAAAATACCCGGATTGACGCGCTGCCTGGGCCTTCTTTCAGAAGGCCCTGGAGCGCCGAAGGGTTCGGACGCTCCGAGGCCGGCTCCCGGGCCGGCCTCAGAGCGTCCGGAGGGGGCGACGCGATGCGGGGGGGGAGCCGGGTGGCCCCCTCCCCCCGCGCCTATAACGTCGCGCCCCTGCACTAGGGTGACGCGCGTCTAGTGACGCCCCTGCTCTCTACCTGTCTCTGCTTCTCCAGGTCAGCAACCGTGGTTTCAAGGGATCGAACCCGTTCTCCGAGAGTCTGGAGCTCTTTGCACCGAGCACACCCCCATGACTTGTGCCCAAGAGGCAGATAGTCATACATGTGACACTCAGTGCAAAACACTGGGTAGCCCCTACCCCTCTGCTGGCTGTCTGACTGCATAGCTTTTGAGTGTAAGTTATGGGTTTTTCAAAGTTTGGGTACCTTAATGTTGTTGGAGCTCTCCTCTCTTCAAGGGAAGTGCCGGGCTGTGTGTGGGGCCTGGCTTCCTCGCCCCGCTGCTGAACTCGCCCAGCTGCTTAACTCGCTGTGTCTTTTTTACCTTGCCACTTTGTCCCAGTGAGCCACTGCGTCCCAGTGAGGCCACTCGCTGCTCCTGAAAGGGCTCACTCGCAAACCAGCCCCAGATTTAAACTGTTGTGTAGCTCCTCCCCCTGCCTACCTGAAAGTTTGAAAAGACTGGCCTCTAAGGGGGGTGGGGCCTGATGGGGTTTACTGGCAGGAAATTCCTGTTGCTATGGTTCCTGCTGCTGCCTTAATTTACATCTGACCTACTTAGCTGGCAGGAATGTATGTTGCTATGGTTCCTGAGCCACCTTAATTTACATCTGGCCTACTATACACTTTAAGTTTTAAATTCTGCATAAGTTCAACTCTGCTTAAGGTGTAGTTTAAATTCTACTTAAGTTTAACTCTGCTTAAGGTGTAGTTTAGCTTGCTTTCTCCCTTTCTTTTAGCCTCCTCCTGTTTTGTTTTGGGCTCCTACTCTAAAATAGACTCAGGTCTCTGCCCTGGGCTTTTACTCTCAAGTAAACACTGGTTTTACTCAGAGTAGACCTGTTTAGATTTGGACTGCAATTCTCTTTAGAATCAGCTCCCAGGCTTGTCCAGTTTCTGCCCCTGTCTTTTAGATAGGTGCTTGTTTTTTTATTTGAATCTATTTAATTTCCCCACCTAGCTTCTGTGCCTGTGTCCTAGCTACTGGACCTTAAAATTCCCCTCCTCAGGTTATATTTAGTTCTACTTAGCTAGGCTTAGTTCTTAGCTAGGCTTAGTTCTATCTTAAGTTTAAGGTAGCTTTAACCAAACCCTTTACAGTTAATGGTAAATTAAAGTTAGACAAAGCTGCACAACTGAGAGAGTTCACTTACCTTCTCCTCGCCCAGCTGCTTAACTTGCTGTGTCTTTTTTACCTTGTCACTTTGTCCCAGTGAGCCACTTCGTCCCTGAAAGGCGTGATATTGTTTGCGCTGACGCTGGAGGCGTTGGCCCTGCAGCCATACAGGAGCTTCTGGATCCAGCCTCACCTGGAGTCTGCATGGTGGCGGCGGTGGCCGCGGCAGCTTTTCCCTCCTGAAGGGAACAAAACACACACACACACACACACACACACACACACACACACACACACACACACACACACGATTGCCCATAAATTATTGCAGCTCTTACAACAGCTTACGTTACACTGTAGCTGTGTGGTGTCTCTGCCAGCTTTTAGTCTCTCCATCTCTAGTCCTTACTGTCTTGGACAGTGGTGCAGAAAAGGCACTTTGTGTTGCTCAGTGGTACTGTTTAACAGATGTACTGCGCTCAAGCATGGTGGCATTAGTTCTTCCTGACCTCCCTCTCACCACCTTCCTTGAATTTGCATGAGTAATTGTGGTCAATAAAGAGGTCCAGAAAGTTAACATTTCTGGGCTTACGGAGGCTTCTGAAGTTGAACATGCTCCATGATGGATTTATGTCCTACCCTCCCACCTGTGGTCATCCAGTCACTGTGACGTGACAGTTTCTGCTGGTATAGCTGCTGTTGTGGAGGTGGCAAGAATGACAATGAGGAATGGAGGGGCCTGCAGCCACCTGCTCTGGCCTCCTGAGGCTCCTATATGGGAGGAGAAGATACCCCTGGGTGAGTGCAGCCAATTGTGTCAGTGGTGACAGAGCCAGGAATGTTCTCAGTGTGCACTGTGCATTTCTGAGGTGTAATGTTTGCACAGGGTCACGTCTCAATCATGTCCCCCCTCAGGTGCCTTTCTTCTAGGCTGAAAAGCCCCAGACACTGTATCCTTTCCTCATAAGGGAGGTGCTCCAGCCTACGAATCATTCTGGTCGCTCTTTTCTGCACCTTTTCCAATTCAACTATATCCTTTTTGAGGTGTGGTGACCAGAACTGGACACAATACTCCAGATGTGGCCTTACCATCGATTTGTACAACGGCATAATGATATTCATGGATCATTGCCTTGTCGTGGCGAAGGGGCATTGCCTCCTTCATGGATCATTGCCTTGTCGTGGCGAAGGGGCTTGCGTACCTCAATGAAGTCATGAGCTATGCTGTGCAGGGACACCCAAGACGGACAGGTCGTAGCAGAGAGTTCTGACTAAAAGTGATCCACTGGAGAAGGAAATGGCAACCCACTCCAGTAACCTTGCCAAGAAAATCCCATGAACAGTACGAAAAGGCTAAAAGATATGACGCCGGAAGATGAGCCTCTCAGGTCGGAAGGTGTCCAATATGCTACTGAGGAAGAGCAGAGGACTATTCCAAGTAGACCCAGAAAGAATGAAGCGGAGAGGACGACCCCCTTGACCCTGTCCCTTTCCAGGTCCGCTACTCTGAGTCTCCAGAGGGCCGAGCCTCTGGGATAAACCTCCCCCAGACCGCAGGTCATCGCCAGCACACCGTGGTCAGACCAAGGCGTGATGGAGATGCTGCAGTCTGTGACCCGGACCTCCTTCGGCGCCCAAATGCGATCAATTCTGCTGGCATGGCACGGGTGGTAATACGTGTACCTCCCGTGACCCTGCCCTTGCCCCTGGTTAGCGAAGCGACTCCTCTCAAAAGTATTCCTCGCCCCCACCGGAAAGAACCTAATCGTGTTTTGAATTTGTAACCCCTTATCTTCCAATTGTAACTGTTCCCCTAATAAATTTTGCAAATATTTTTCTTCTTTGGTCAGCGGTTTTCCTTTCTTTCCCTTCCCCGTCGTCGAATAATCTTCCAATCTGGCCCGATTGTTAAAATCCCCTAACACTAACAATTTTCTTGTGGTGTTTGCCGAATCGTTTAATTTTACCCATAATTTGTATTTTTCGCCCCCGCCGATCGGGGCGTAAACCCCCAACATGCGAAAAGCCCTTCGAGAGGAGCCCCCCCCGGACCGCTTGGTTCCGACAGAGAAGTCCAGGAGCACCAATCTTCCAAGTTCCAATTCCACATAAGAATCTATTTGCATGTCTTGCCTGGTTTTAAGTAAAAGGCCTCTACCTGCAGCCTTGTCATTAGGATCGTATGACCATAGGGAAGGTCCCCATGTCCAGAACCTTTGGGCTTGGCACCTTTGCCGCTCGTCTCTAAAGTGAGTCTCCTGCAGCAAACATAAATCAAAATCCAATTTAGCCAAATGTGTGAGGATTTCCTCCCTCCTCTCCTGCTGCAATAATCCTCTAGTGTTCCAAGTAATAATTGTAATTCTTTGTGTGATCGCCATTAAAGGTGAAAGGAAAAAAGGCCAAATTAAAAGGGCCAAATATAAATAAACCAAAATAAGAAAATAAAACCAATTTGAGAACCTCACTTTAGAGCACATAGAGCAAAAGTGTTACCTGTAAGATTAAACTCCAAAATTGACAGTATAACTGTCTTAGCCCATCTGTACTCCTGGTGCGTCAGCCCGATATCCTTCTCCTTCAGACCGTTCCTCAGCCGTCACCATCCCCGAATTGGAGGAAAAGCCGGCCCTTTCCGAGCTGTCGTCGTCGGTGTCATCGGCGTTGTCATCGGCGACGTCATCGGCGATGTCATCCAGGTCCTGGGGGCAGCCAGTCCCCTGGTTAGTCACCGCCCGCTCTCCTTGTTCCATTTCTACCCCCACCGATTTGATCGGAGGTGTAGCCTTACCAGACAGTTCCCCAGGCCCATCCAGGGGCTTTTTAGGGGGACAGGTATCGGACTTGGGAAGTCTGCCTCAGCGGCCCCCAAGCCCTCCTTCTCACATCGCAGTTGCTGTTGCTGGATTTCATGCAGCCTCTTACTCTCCCCCATTAGCAGTAATCTCTTTATTAGCAGTTCCTTCCTTATCGCCTCCTCTGCTACCTCTTTGGAGGGGATCTGCGTTGACTCCCCTTCGTCCTCTTTGTCCTCTGAGCTACCTCCGGTTCTGTCCAAGGCTTGAGCGGCCTCCCTCATTTTTTCGTCCACTAGCTGTGCTGCCCTCTTAAGATTTTCTATTTGGTCCACCACATTTTCTCTTTTTTCTTTATTAAGTGTCTGAGAATGTTTGATTCGTAGAGAATCCATCTTGATGTAAAGGTCGATCTTCTCATTTTCCAGCTTTTTATATTCCGACCAGGCGGGTGAGTCTCTCATTATTATTCTTCTCATTTGTTCTCTCCTCTTCTCCCACTTTCTCCTCTCCGTCTCGTCCTCCGAGCCAGAATAGCTTCCCTCACTCCCTTCCGGCCTGGTGTCCGGTTCGTTGCCCGGTTCACTGTCCGACCCGCTCTCCAGCGGAGCAAACCTGTTTTGACTTGTCCTGCTTCTGAAGGTTTCTTCCTTTTGAGTGTGGTGTAATTTCTGTTTGCTTTTCCCCTTGTTTTGGGGGCGAACTTCCCTCCACTCTTGATCTTGCCTGGACCATGTCTCTCGGTTCTGAGGTCCTGCAGACGGTCCCTTAGCCGGTTCAGTCTCCTTGGTCTGCGTTTCTCTCTGCCCACCGCCGCTCGAGAGGGTCTGGCTTCCTCCGCTCGTCTCTCCCTTTTGTTCTTTTTGTCCTTGCTGTCCACTCTCTCTTCTCCTTTCCTCATTTTGTCCATCCTCACCTTGTGCCGGTCGTTGTGCGTTCTCCCGTCTGTTCTCCCGTCTTTTCTCTTGTCGATTGTAAAAGGCCTCCGGGCACCGGTAATACACATGTCCGGTTTCATCACACAAATTGCAGCACAGTCCTTTTTGGCACGCTTGAGCGGCGTGCCCCCTTTCGCTGCATCTGGAACAGAAATCCATCGAGCAAAACCGACGAATATGATCATAGGCCCCACAGTGGTAGCACGACGGGGGTTGCCCGCTAAACCGCGTAATGCCTCTATCCGATCCTAGGAAGAAATATTTTGGCATAGCCAAATTCCCGTGTCTCATTTTTACCACGGCTCTGAATTCCCCAGTCCAGTACCCCCATTGATCCAGTGTCTTATCAGGGCCCATCAGAACGTCCGCATACTTTGAAATCCATCTGGCGATGTCCTCAGCCGGGATCGTGGTCGTCCTCAGAATTATAGTCAGAACCTTGGTGTCACCCCAAAAGAGGGGGACAACATCAAAGTCCTCAAGCAAAGATGGGTTCCACTCCATAAGTTCCCTGCACGCCCACCAAAATTTTTGGTAGGTCCTTTCTGAGGCTAAACACACATCGATCTCTTTAGACCCGACAAGCTGGATGACGGCGATCGTGTCCTGCCTGGGAAAAGCCAGCTGTTCCTCCAGAATCATTTTAATAATATAGTCTCTAGACCCCTTCTCTGGGTCATTACCTTTGTAAATAAAACGAACTACGTATTGCTTCTTGGGATTCCTGTCCTCAGAGGCTCGCTGCCCCCAGGCGTTGGCCCAATAAGCCAGTTCCTCCTCCTCCCTATCCCGTTGAGACGGTACATAGCGTCCCGGACGCGTTCTCCTTCCAGCTCCTCCTGCTCCTTTTGCCGCTCCTGCATAGGACCTCCCAGTCTTTGTCTCCGTTCCATCTTTTGCACCGTCCTCTGTTTCTCCCGTCGCCTTGTTTGAAGATACGCGTGGGGTTGAGATTAGTTCTGGGGATGGGGTTGGAGCCGGAGTTTGGGTCGGGCCTGGGGTTGGGGTTAGAAGTGGGGTTGGGTCTGGATCTGAAGCTGGTGTCGACTTCCTGGTTTGTAACTGGGTCACAGCTTGCTGTGCCAACCACGATTTAGTCCCTGATCGTTTTTCCTTTGGCCTGGCGCCAAGAGACCCGGCTTCACTCCTCTGCTCTTCCCCAATCCCTTCATTTGTTGTTTTCCCCAGGTCTTTTGGCATCTCAGCCTGCACGTTGTCCTTCCCAACCGCCCATTCCATTTGACCCAGCTCCTTGTCTCCGATCTCCTCTGGGGGAGCCGAATCACCCCACTCCACACTCACCCTCAATTTCTTCCTCTCCGGTTCCTTCTCGTCAGCCACCAGCGATTCGTCAGAATTGTCATCTGGCAAAGGATCGCTCGAAGGGGCCAAGATGGGTGCAGGAAGAACGATTTCCTCCTCCGGTCTGCAAACAGATTCGGACTTGGCCATGAGGTCAGAGTCCGTCTTAGGCTTGAGGTTAGTAATCGGAATGGGGTTGGAACTTGGAATGGAAACAGAAACTGGAGAGGGAATGGAAGGCTCCGCTCCCTGTTGCTTCAGTATCTTGGTCCTTTGTTTTAGACTGTTAATTAGAAAAACCAGTCTTTCTTTGAATTCCTCAGGTTGTATTGTTGGGGAGTCCGCAGCCGCCCTCTCCTTCCACCACACTTTCCTCCCTTTCTCCGGCTGCTCCCAGACCCTGAGAACAGACTGGAAGAATTTTATCATAGGTCCCTCTTCTAACCATTCTGGTGGTGGTCTCATGGAGGTCCTGGGTTTTCTGAACACCAGCACCTTTTTGACAATTTCCAGGGAAAGTGTTTTCGCTTTACTCAAGTCCAAATCATCATCCTCTGCCTGGACTCCCTGCAACAGGGCCACCATAGGGTCTTTTTGTTTTTCCAGGAGGGACCACAGGCCGCTCTGACCTAATTTAGGCAATTTTCCCACTTTGTCCGCGAGGGGCACCTTGGTATAACTACATAGGAAACCCCATAATTTGGCCATATCAGTAAACTTATACTGTTGAGAGTGTACAATTTCTTGCACCCCTTCAGCAAAGTCCATATTCAAAGTGTTGTCCCACATCTGCTTAACTTCTGTCTCTTTAGATGGTTTGTATTTCCTATGAGTGATGTCCCTTTTTTGGATGTCTTGCCGGGTCTCATCACTGTCAGAAGCAGCCTCCTCACTGTCTTGTATGGAGGAGGCCTCCATATCAGACTGGGAGGTCAATGGCAGTTCTCCTTCCTCAGTGATTTCTTTCTCTAGGAGAAAACCTTCCCTGCCAGATAGGGCTCCCTTCCATTTTCCCTGTTTCCTTTTTATGGTTTCCCTGTCCTTTTCAATCGGTTTAAGAGGTGACCGGTCCCTGTCACCTACTTGAAGAGGTTCCTCTTCCTCCAGAAAAGGATTAAGTTTTTTTGCCTTCTTTTTTTGCCAAGAATCTTTTTTCCCTCCTTGTGTTTTGTGTTTTCCCTCCATCACTGGACAACAACAGGGTAGGCAATTTAAAAAGTGGGTCTGGGTGTTGTCCTTCAGTCCTGGGTTCACTGACTTGTATTTGTTCTCCTTCCAGATTTATTTTAATTTCCTGGCCACTTTGGCCTATTGTAACTTTTGAAGCCTGGGCCTCAATTTTCACCTCTCCCTGGCAGGAGAGATCCCCTTCTGCCTTTCCACTTTCCCCTTTCCTCTTTGGGGATTCTGGTGCTGTTGCTAGCCCCTGGGTTCCTCCTACTGCCACATGAGATCCCTCTTGGTTTTTAGGGTCTGCTTGCTCCAATCCCTCCATTAAAAGGGAGAACTCTTCCACATCAATGATGTCCCTGGACAAAATGGCTTCCCGGCCCTCCTGGCCTACCTTTTCCTGCAGAGCCATTTCTTCTTTCGCTTCTCCTGAAGTCCCTGGAAGAGATATCTTCTCGTGCCACCTCACATTCTCTTCCTTAGATATTCCCCCAGCCGATCCTTCACTCAGATCCTGGGCATTTCCACTCGGAACAGCTTTTTGAGACTTTTTTTATTAGGAATATCAGGAGCTCTAACCAACAGCTTCCTTCCTCCCCGACGTTAGGGTTGGGGTCGGGCCCGGGCTGGGTCAAGGGTCAAGGGTCAAGGGTCAGGACCCGGGCCCGAGCCCGGGCGAGGGCCTGGGTCAGAGGGTCAGAGGGTTAGGGTTAGGGGCCGGGGCCGGGGTCAGGGTCAGGGTTAGGGTTAGGGTTAGGAATATAGATTTTAGGAATATAGATTTTTTATTAAAAAGGTGCTTACTACTTGCAGTTTCTTTTCTTTACAAACCGAACGCGAAAAACCGTCACATTACGGCAGTTTCATTTTTGCAACTACTTAATACAGTGGTATCACTAACTAACTTAAGCTAGTACAGAGACAGACTATGCTAAGTAATGTCCGGAGTGCCGCCGTTCTTCCAGGGCCAAAACCTGCGCCACCGGTCAGCCGGGGTACGTTCTCTTTCGAAGCGACAAATGGTTTCCATCCTGTCCAGGATGAAGTTCACCTTGTTCTCTGGCTTGCTGCGCACTCCCGTCTGCAGCTCGCGTCGTCTCTGATACATTAACGCCATAACTACAATACAATTTAACAGTCTGACCGTGGACCACGGTACTTCCCAAAAGCCGCAGGTCGAACCTGCACCCCCACATCTTTTCCTTATGACAGGTCCTTCAAACTTATCTTTCGGCTGCAGTCCCGACAGCACGGTGTTTGGAGATTGTCTTTTTACCGCCTGCCACTGCAGCCTACTCGATAACTTGGACCATGTTTCTGCGGCGGGCTCGCACTCAAACAGCGCATGTTGTAAAGTCTCCATCGGAGCCGGAGCTCCGGTCAGCGTCTGTTTCTCTATGCATGCCCACCGTCTGCAGCTTCCTTCCCTCCCAGGTAGCCAAGGATTAGCCTCTCCCACATTTAATACCCTATGGTACGCCCTCCACCTCGTTTCCCATAAACTATAGGGCACCCTGCTATCCTTGAAAGTATCTACAGGATAGGTCGGCTCCCTGAGATAATGCGGTAGATCTCGTTTCACACGCCTCTTTTCTCTGAATTTGCTAAAGAGCCCTTCTTCCAAAGCCCTAGCATAAGTCTCTTTCTTGATCTGGGATAAACTCAGGTCTGCTCTTTTTAACAGACCAGCTCCCATTCTCCACTTCTTTACCCAGGTGTACACTTCAGCCAAATAGTCCGGTCCTGCGGCCCGTAATTGTGGCGTCACCGCATACCCGAAGTCTTCGTTTCTCCACCACCTCTCACCCCACTTGGTGTCTTTCCAGCCTTTACCAAAGCTAATAAGTCCCATTTTACAAAAGGCATTTGGCGGTTTTCCTGCCTCCCCGGGAGATTCTGCACTCTCCCTCTCCCACGCAGCCCATCTGACAAAGTTATTACATATAAAGTTGGCTACAAACCACGGTTCGAGGGCGATCATACCTAGTCCCCCATGTTCAAGCCTTTGGTACGCCACCGCTCTAGCCACAGGGAAGTTATTGGTTCCCCATACAAAGGTAAAAATGGATTTTTCTGCCTCTTTAAGCACCCACAGTGGGGGTGGGTTAACCGCAGATAGACCATTGGCTTTTGGGATCAGGTATGTCCTTACGTATACGCTTTTTTGAAAAAGGTTTAGTTTCCAATTCTTCCATAACCCGATTCTCAATTTGATCGAATCTAGCCAATTCACCCAATTTGTTACCCACCCGTCCCTTTTGATAGCAAATCGAATTCCCAAAATTTTCACCCAGTCAGATACCTCTTCCTCCTCGTCCTCCCCACCTTTGGACTCCTGCAGAGGGCTCGATCTAATTTTCTGGCTATACTTGTCCAGATGTAAGAGGACGCTTTTAGCCTCATTGATTTTTGCCCCCGATACCCTTCCGTACCTTTCAAACCAGTTCTTTACCACCACCAACTCTTCCTTTCCTGACACAAATACAGACACATCGTCTGCGTGGGCCACGACTTTGGCCGTTTCGACTTTGCCTGCAGGCAGTCCGATCACGCTGATGCCCGTCACCGCCGTGTCCTTCTCGATGAAAGCCAGGACCACGTCTAGTGCCAATACATACAGCAGCGGGCTCAGAGGACACCCTTGCCGAACCCCCGATCTTAATGGGATTCTCCTGCCTCTCCATCCGTTAACCTGCGGGGTCACGGTGGCACCTTCATATAGGGTCTCTAGGAAGCGGACCATCCCGCCAGGTACACCCTTGGCCCTCAACAACGCCCACAGGTAAGGGTGGTGAACGTTGTCGAAGGCCTTGCTCTGGTCCACCTGCAGAACGGCCCCTCCCCACCTCCCCCTCGACACCAATTGAAATATTTCTCTAATCAGTCCCAGGGATTCTAGAATGGAACGTCCAGGGACAGCACTGGTTTGAGAAGAGGTGACCAGCTTAGGGGCCACCTTTTTCAGTCTGTTGTTCAACACTTTCATAAGGATCCTATAGTCACAGTTGGTTAGAACTATGGGTCTCCAATTTTTGGGCAAGGTATTGTCTCCCTCTTTCAGAAAGAAGATGAGGGTCCCTTCGTAAAATGATCTCCCCACCTTCTTCCCCTTCCACATTTCATTAAAGAGTTTGGTCAGGGGACCCAATAACCACTCTTGATACACCTTGTAAAAGGCCGGATTGAGGCCATCAGGGCCTGGGGCCGATTTCCTCCTGCCTGTCTTTATGGCTTGCGCCACCTCCTCCTCCGTGATCTCGCTTTCAAGGTCCCTTAGCTCCTCCGAGCTCAAACCTTTCCCCTTGTACAAAATGTTTTTGGCGGCCGCTTCCTCGAGGAAGCTCTCAATTTCCTCTTTGGCAATGTCTTTGGGAGCGTAAAGCTGTTCGTAAAAGCCTGTCATAATCTCGAGAATACCCCTCGGGGACGATTCCACCTCCTCCTTCTTTTCATCCCATCTCAATCCGGTGAACCCTATGGGGCCTCGAGATGTCCTGGTTTTCTGCCACTCATCAAAATTGACGAGGGCACCCCTAGATCTACAGTTTTGGGCATCAAGTCTCTTCTTCCTTTGTGTTTTGTGGTACTGCGCGATGGTCTCAGCGCTTCTTTTTAAGATCTGTCCGTGGTACGGAAGACCTCTGTTAACGTTGAAGTGACACTGTAGAAAATTGTAGACGGCTTTATGGTACTCCTGGAGATCTTTCCTAACAGTGTAGAGATCAAAACCTTTGCACCTGCGTGCTAACTTCTGTTTCAATCTCTCCCACCAGGTCGGGATCGTGCAAGGGCCTGTGGCGAGGATCGCCCCCCCTCCGTCAGGACAGAGAGGACGACCCCTTTGACTCCATCCTTTTCCAGGTCCGCCACTCTGAGCCTCCAGAGGGCCGAGCCTCTGGGATAAACCTCCCCCAGACCGCAGGTCATCGTCAGCACGCTGTGGTCAGACCAAGGTGTGATGGAGATGCAGCAGCCTGTAACCCGGACCTCCTTCGGCGCCCAGATGCGATCAATTCTGCTGGCGTGGCATGGGTGGTAGTAAGTGTACCTCCTGTGTCCTCGCCCCTGTTCCTGGTCCTGGTTGGCAAAGTGGCTCCCCACGAAAGTATTCCTCGCCCCCACCGGATAGAACCTAATTGTGTTTTGAATTTGTAACCCCTTATCTTCCAATTGCAACTGTTCCCTCAATAAAGTGTTTAAATATTTTTCTTCTTTGGTCAACGGTTTTTCTTTCTTCCCCCTCCCCGTCGTTGAATAGTCTTCCAATCTGGCCCGATTGTTAAAGTCCCCTAGCACTAACAATTTCCTTGTGGTGTTTGCCGAATCATTTAATTTCACCCATAATTTGTATTTTTCGCCCCTGCTGATTGGAGCGTAAACCCCTAAAATGCGAAAAGCCTTTCGTGAGGAGCCTCCTCCTCCGGACTGCTTGGTCCCGACTGAGAAGTCCAGGAGCACCAACCTACCGAGTTCCAATTCCACATAGGTATCTACTTGCAGGTCTTGCCTGGTTTTAAGCAAGAGGCCAGTACCTGCAGCCTTATCGTTTGGATCGTATGACCATAGGGAAGGTCCCCAGGTCCAAAACCTTTGGGCCTGACTCCTTTGTCGCTCGTCTCTAAAGTGAGTCTCCTGAAGCAAACATAAATCAAAGTCTAATTTAGCCAAATGTGTTAGGATTTCCTCCCTCCTCTCCTGCTGTAATTGTTTGTGGGAAAAAACCAATTGGGAAACTCACTTTAGAGAGCATACGTCACCTCAAAGCATGTGTTACCTTCCATGTTAAACTTCCAGATTGACACAAAGTTTAGCTGTCATAGCCCTTCTACACTCCCTGAGCGTCAGCCCGAGCTGCTTCTCCTTCAGACTGCTCCTCGGCCGTCACCATCCCCGAGTTAGAGGAAAAGCCGGCCCCTCTTGCGCTGTCATCGGCGCTGTCATCGGCACTTCCCCTTACTGCTGCTCTCACCGGCTCAGCTGCAACTGTGTCTTGATCGGTGCATTGAGAGGGGTCCTGGGAGCGACCAGTCCCCTGGTCAGTCACTGCCTGCTCTTCTTGTTCTATTTCTACCCCCTCCGTTGTAGTCGGAGGTGTAGCCCTACCAGTCAGATTCCCCAGCCTGTCCGGGGGCTTTTTTGGGGGGGAAGAAACGGGTGTCAAAATTGGGAAATCATTAGGATCCAGGAAATCCTGTTCCTCAGAGTCCAGAATGTTAACCTGTTCATCATGTGCTTTCGCAGCTCTGAGACCCTCATCCTCCTGTTGTGGTTGCTGTTGCTGTTGCTGCCTGTGGATTCTCTCCCGCTCTCTCCTCTGCAACCTTTTCTTCTTAGGTGCCTGCCTTTTTTCCTCTCTTTTTTCCTCTACTTGTTCCTCTGTTGCCTTTTCGGGATGGGTCTGGGTCTGCATTGGCTCCCCCTCCTCCTCTGTGGTACCACCCGATTTGTCTAAGGCTAGAGCAGTCTTCCCCATTTTTTCATCCACTCGTTGAGCTGCCATCATAAGATTATGTATTTGATCTAGCATGTTTTCTCTCTTTCGTTTATCGATTGTCTGTGAAAGTCTGATTCTGAGAGAGTCGATCTTGATATATAACTCAATCTTCTCATTTTCCAGTTTTTTATATTCCGTCCAGGTGGGGGAGTCCCTCATTATTCTTCTCTTCATTTGGTCGCTTCTTTCCTTCAACTTTCTCCTCACCGCCTCGTCCTCTGAGCCAGAGTGACATGCCTCATTCCCTCCTGACCTGTTGTCCTGTTCATTGTCATTTTCGCTGTCAAGATCGCTGCCTGACCCGCTCTCCAGCGGTCCGAACCTATTTTGACCTATCAAGCTCCGGTTGGTTTCTCCTTTCTGGGTGTGATGTAATTTCTGCTTACTTTCCCCCCCTTTTTTGGGGCGAACATCTATCCACTCTTGATCTCGCCTGGTTTGTGTCTCATGGTCAGGAGGTCCCTTAGGCGGTTCTGTCTCCATGGTTTGCGCTCCCTTCTGCCCACTGACATTTGAGGACGTCTGGCTTCCTCCCCTCCCCTCTGTCCTTTGATCTTTTTGTCCTTGATCTCCACTCTCCTTACGCTCTTCCTCTCTTTGTCCACCCTCTCCTTGTGCTGCTCTTTGGTTTTCCGCTTGTCTTCTCTCTTGCTGATTGTAGAAAGCCTCTGGGCATCGGTAATACACGTGTCCAGTTTCGTCGCACAAATTGCAGCATAGCCCTTTTTGGCACGCTTGAGCAACGTGCCCCCTTTGGCCACACCTGGAGCAGAGATCCATGGAGCAAAAACGGCGTATGTGGTCATACGCCCCACAATGATAGCATGCGGGGGGTTGCCCGCTGAACCGTGTTATACCTCTATCTGATCCGAGGAAAAAATACTTTGGCATGGCCAGGTTTCCGTGTCTCATTTTTACCACGGCTCTAAATTCACCTGTCCAATACCCCCATTGGTCAAGCTTCTTGTCGGGCCCCATCAAGAGTTCTGCGTACTTTGAAATCCACCTTGCGATGTCCTCTGCCGGAATCGTGGTTGTCCTTAGAATAATAGTCAGCACCTTAGTGTCACCCCTAAAGAGGGGTACGACATCAAAGTCCTCAAGCAAAGATGGATTCCACTCCATCAATTCTTTACATGCCATCCAGAACTTTTGATATGTCCTCTCAGATGCTATACACACGTCAATCTCTTTAGATCCGGCGAGCTGGATGACTGCGATCGTGTCTTGCCTGGGGAAGGCCAGTTGATCCTCCAGAATCAGTTTGATAATATAGTCTCTGGACCCTTTCTCTGGGTTATTGCCTTTATAGATGAAGTGGACTACGTAGCGCTTCTTAGGGTTCCTTTCCTCTGAGGCTTCCGAAGCGCTCGCCCAGTAAGCGAACTCTTCGTCCTCTCTATCTTGTTGGGTTGGTTCTTGGCGCTGTGGACGCTGTCCCCTTCCGGCTGACCGATCTCCCCCTTCTCCTTTCGCTGCACCCGCGTAGGACCGTCTCTCTCCTGTCCTTGACCCCTTTCCATCCCTTGCACCTTTCTCCCCTTCCTCCGCCTCCTTGTTTGCTTTATTTCTGGGTTTTCCATTATGTTTTTCTGCTCCGGAAACTGTTTCCGAAGATCGGGTTGGACTTGAGGGTGGGATTAAGGTAATAGATGGGATTGTAGATGGGGTTGGGGTTGGAGTTGAGGTTGGAAGTGGGGTTGAGGTTAGAATTGGGGTTGGAGTTGGATCTGGAACTGGAATCGACTCTCTGGCTAATGACGAGGTTCCGACTAGTGACGAGGTTCCGACTTGCTGTACCCCCCTCAGTCTAGTCCCCACTCGTCGTTCCTTAGGACTGGTGTCTAAGGACACGGCTTCACCCCTTTCCACTTCCCCAATCCCTTCCTTTGTTGCTTTTTCAAATTCTCCAGTCGGTGTCCTTGCCACATTGTCATTTCCAGCAACCCACTCCATTCGGATCAGGTCTTCATCCCTGATCTCCTCCTGGGGAGTACAGTCACCCCACTCCACGCTCGCCTTCAGCTTTTTCCTCTCCGGTTCGTTCTCCTCAGGTACCGGCGATTCTTCGCAGGTGCCCACCAGTAGCGGATCGCTCGGAGGAGGGGAGGTAGAGGTCAGGAGAATGATTTCCGACTCAGGAGTGTTAACAGATTTAGACTTGTTCTTAAGGCCCTGACTTGGTTTTGGATCAGGGTTGGAGTTAGGGTTGGAATTGGGAATGGAGATGGGAATAGGAATGGAGGCCTCTGCTCCCTGTTGTTTCATGATCTTGGTTCTTTGTTTAAGACTGTTAATAACCAGGACCAATCTTTCCGTCAGGGTCAGGGTCAGGGTCGGGGTGGGGGTGGGGGTGGGGTCGGGGTCGGGGTGGGGGTGGGGTTGGGATTCGGGGGTGGGGGTGGGGGTCCGGGTCCGGGTCCGGGTCCTGGGCCTGGGCCAGGGTTAGGGTTAGGGCTCGGGTTAGGGTCGGGGTCTGGGTCTGGGTCGGGGGTCGGGGGCGAGGGTCCGGGGCCGGGGTTAGGGTTAGGGTTAGGAAGATTTTTTTTTTTAGGAAGATTTTTTTATTAGAATAAAAACATACTACTTTGGTTCAGTTACACCCGGTCGCGAAAAGCCGTGACAACGTCAGTTTCAGTGATTCTAAATAATACATGGGTTTCTAACTACCCTATGCTAATACAGTTAACTTCTAACTCTACGTGATACCTGGGGTCCCATTCTCCTTCCACTGCCAAAATTTCTTCCATTTCTCAGCACTCATTCGCTCTTTCTCATATTTACAAACCATGTCCATTCTGCCCAGGATAAAGAAAACGGTTTTTTCTGGGTCACCCTGTATCCGAGTTTTCAACTCTCTCGCCCTTTCAAACATGATCGCCATCACGATAATACAGTTTATGAGACGAACCGTTGACCACGGTACCTCCCAAAAGGTTAGGAGGGTTCCGCTCCTCGATGCAATACGCCGTCTGATGGGACCCCGCGTCGCCTCCGTCGGTTGCAGTCCGGAAAGCACCGTCGTCGGGTTCTGCCGTTTCAGGTCTGGCCACTGCAGTCTCACCGCTAACTTTCCCCGTATTTCCCTTACAGATATACATTCGGATACAGCATGCTCAAGAGTTTCAACAGGCAACACACCGTTAAGTTCTGACAATTCTACACATTTTAAATGTTTACATCTTTTTTCCCGTTCCGGTAACCAAGGGTTATTTTGCCCCACATTCAACACCCTGTGATAAGACCGCCATCGCGTCTCCCATAAGCTATAGGGGATCCTAGTGTCAACAAAGGTGTCTACCGGGTACCGGGGGTTTCAGGTACTCGGGCAGCGTGGTCTTGGCCCTTTTCTTTTGCCTATCCTGTTCAAAGAAGATAGTCTCCATCACCTTCGCATAAAGCTGCTTCTTACTTTGTCTTATGGACAGGTCCCCCCTTTTAAAGTGGGCCGCCTCCAGCTTTCCTTTTTTGACATAAGCGTAGGCTTCCCTTAAATAATCGGGCCCGGTGCATTTCATCTGTGGGGTGATCACATACCTGAGATTTCCCTGCTCCCACCATTGCTTTCCCCAGGGGCCACGGTGCCAGCTTTGGCCAAAGTTGGTCCATCCCCACTCGAAACAAGAGCCGGAGCCCTCCGAGCTTGCCCTCTCCCCTTGCTCCCGTTCCAGCTTTGCCCATCTACAAAAGTTATTACACATAAAGTTTACCATGAACCAGGATTCCACCTCCAACAAACCCAGCCCTCCGTTTTCCAGGGGCTGGTATGCCGTGGCCCTTGACATCGGGAAATGGTTCGTGCCCCATACAAATTCAAAGATCTTTCTCTGAGCCTCCTTGACAACCCAGTTAGGGGGAGGGTATATAGCAGACAGGTTATTAGCTTTGGGGATTAGGTAAGTTCTCACATAAATGACCTTTTGGAACATCGACAGCCTCCAGTTTTTCCACAGCGCCAATTTTCCCTTGAGTCCCTCCAGCCAAATCTCCCAGTTTTTTTTCCAGCCTTCGTTTTTTACCGCAAACAGAATCCCCAAGACCTTTACGTGTTCTTTCTCTTCCTCGTTCTCCATAACCTCCTCCCCTACTCTTTGTTCCCTTTGCAAAGATTGAACCTTGATGCTTTGGGTGCTTTTATTCAACCGAATTAGAACACTTTTGCTCTTGTTTATTTCAGCTCCTGATACCTGACTGTAAAGATCAAACCATTGTTTGACTCTGCTTAACTCCTCCTCCCCGGTCAGGAAGAGAGAGACGTCATCGGCATGCGCAATCAACTTTACTCCCTCCTCCTCCTCCTCGCTTGCGGGCCCCAGGGTACGTATACCTCCTAGTCTGGTGTCTTTTTCTATGTAGGACAACACCACGTCCAAAGCTAGCACGTAAAGCAGTGGACTTAAAGGGCAACCTTGTCGCACGCCTGATTTTAAATAGATTCTCCTCCCCCTCCACCCATTTATTTGGGGCGTCACGTTGGCCCCTGTATACAAGGTTTCCAGAAAGGACACCAACTTCTTTGGGATTCCCTTTGCCTCTAACACAGCCCACAAATACTGATGGTGAACCTTGTCGAAAGCCTTGCTTTGGTCTAATTGCAAGATCATCCCCTCCCATCTCCTTTTGGTGACTGACTGAAAAACTTCCCTTATCAACGCCAAGGATTCCGTGATCGTTCGTCCCGGCACTGCGCTCGTCTGGGAGGAGGTTATAAGTTTGTGCACCACTCTTTTCAACCTATTGTTCAGTATCTTCATTAGTATCCTGTAGTCACAGTTTGTAAGAACTATGGGCCTCCAGTTTTTTACAAGAGTGGTGTCTCCGTCTTTGGGGAAAAAAATCAAGGTTCCCTTGTAGAAAGATTCCCCTCCTCTTTGTCTGTCCCACATCTGATTAAATAAAAGCGTCATCGGGCCCACCAACCATTCTTTGTACGTTTTGTAAAAGGCTGGGTTTAGCCCGTCGGGTCCCGGCGCTGACGTATTCCTTCCGCTTTTAATTGCCGCCTCTACTTCTTCCTCGGTGATTTCTTTCCCTAAGTCTTCTATGTCTTCTGAACATAGGCCGCTCTTGGCGTGAAGGATGTTTCGCGCTGACGCTTCTTGGAGGAACGTTTTAATCTTCTCTTGTTCTATGTCTTTCAGGGCATACAACTGGTCGTAATAAGATGTCATTAAGTCCAGTATTCCCTTTGGGGATTTGATAATGTCCTCCTCAGGGCTGCCCCTAAGTCCTTTGAAATCAATGGGTGACCTGGGAAGCTTTGTTTTTTGCCATTCGTTATGATCTACCACCGGCCCTTTGGATCTACACTTTTGGGCGTTCACCCTTTTTTGCCGTTGCCTGAGATGAAAGTCCATGATGGTCTCTGCACTCTGTTTCAATAGCTTCCCTTTATAGGGGAGGCCTTGGTTAATCTTCTGGTGGCACCTAAGAAACTGAAAGATTGCCCTGTGGTATTTTTGAATGTCCCTGCGCACCGTGTATATGTCAAAGTTTTTACATCTGGTCACTAACAGTCTTTTTTGCTTTTCCCACCAGGTTGTGACGTCCAGAGGCCCCGACTGAAGGATCGTTTTCATCTCCGCCAGGACCGAGTGGATGACGCCCGGGATCCCTTCTTTATCGTGGTCGGCTACCCTCAGTCTCCACAGAGCCGAACCCCTAGGGAAACATTCCCCCGAGTCGCAGTGCACGGCCAGCATGCCGTGATCCGACCAGGGCGTAATGAAGATGCTGCAGTTGGACACCTTTAGTTCTGCGGGGCCCCAAATTCTGTCGATCCTGCTTGCGTGACATGGGTGGTAGTAGGTATACCTACCATCACCCACGTCAGAATAGTTGCTTTTGTTGAAAGTTGTCCACGCTCCGGTTGGAAAAAACTGAATTTTAGTTTTGGTTAACAAACCCTTATCTTCCAAATTAAGCTGTTCCGATAATAAAGAGTGTAAACTTTTTTCCTCTTTCGTGAGTGGTTTATTTTTTTGTGCCCTGTTGATGTTATAATAATCGTCTTCCCTGGATCTATTGTTGAAGTCACCAAGGATTATCAATTTCCTGGTAGTGTTCGAAAAGTCCTTCACTTTGGTCCATAGCTTTTGTCTATCTTGTCCATTAGTGGGTGCATAGATTCCCAGAATTCTAAAAACCCTGCTGAAAGCGGTCCCATCAGGAAGCGTTCCCTTCATTGTGAAATCCAGCAAAATTAACCTTCCCAATTCAATTTCTACATAACTATCGATCTGCATACCTTGTTTCCTCACAACAAGGAGCCCTATGCCTGCAGATTTCTCTAAGGGGTTATAGGACCAAAAGGATTGTCCCCAGGTCCAAAATTTCTGTGCGTGGCTGCGCTGTTGCTCACTTTTGAAATGGGTCTCTTGAAGCAGGTAGAAATCAAAGTTCAACTTTGGTAAATATGATAGTATTTCCTCCCTCCTTTCCCTCATGGATAGTCCCCTGGTGTTCCATGTCAGGATTTTGATATTGATATTATGTATGTCAGCCATTAAAGATAGATTATTAAAATAAAGTATAGTTAACATTATAAACATAATTAACATAATAATAATAATGGTAATAAATTAGACATAATTGTTAACATAATAATAATAATAATAATAATAATAATATACTAATAAACCAAAAAGGAAGAAAAAAACATGATTAAATCAGCAACAAGTTAAACCTTGAAATCTAAATAGGTTGTGTTCCGTGGACCCAATTTGACAATTTTTACATGTCACAATGAGCAATTAGTTGTACCATTCACTTAAGGCAAATACTCACACCCCTACAGGTTGGGCTCCCTCTTCTTCCAAGTGTTCATCTGCTGTCTCCATATCGGAGCCGGAGGCAGAACCAGAGGCGTTCTGCTCCTCCTCGTCACCCTCCTGGCCTGCGCCCACAGCTGCCTGTGGACCTGTTTGTGCTGCCTCTTCGGTTGGGAGGTTTTCTTTTCCCTCTCCTTTCCCAGTTTCTATTTCTACCCCCTCCAATCTAGTTGAAGGTGTAGCCTTACTCAATATCTCCCCCTGACGGTCAGGAGGTTCCTTAGTTTTTATGAGAGCCGGAAAGTCATTAGGATCAAGGAAATTTGGACAGTCTTGCTCCATTGGTTCTGGCACGTTTCCTGCTTCTGGTAGGTTTCCTGTTTTCCCCTCCTTTCCTTGCACGCCATCCTCTTTGGGTTTCCCCTCACGTGGTCTGCGTTGGTCTTTGCTGCGTCTTTGTTTCCTCTCTGGTGTAACGAGCCGCTGGCGTTGCTCCTCTTCGTCCGACTCATCCCCCGCCGTTTTATCGATGTCCCTCGACACCTTCTGCATTTTTTCATCAATCTGTTTGGTTTTCTCATTGATGTCCTCTATATGTTCCAGGAGCTTCATTCTTTTTTCCCTATGAGTCTGAGTCTGGGAAAGTTGAGACAGTTGAATCCGGAGGTTGTCCATCTCTATATAATTCTCTATTTTCTGCGACTCCAGCCTCTTGTATTCTTTCCACGCCAGCGACTCGTGTGCCAGTCGTTGCTGTATCCGGCTCCTTCTTCTTCTCATAATTTCCTTCTCCGTCTCGCTAGTCTCCTCTTGTACAGATCGGTCTCCTTCTGGCTGGAGGCTGGTCTCATCTATATCTGACATCATTTTGTCCATCAGCCGTTCCTCCTCTTCTTGCTCGCCCTCTTGGTCGAGTTGTAAAAGACCGAATCTATTCCGTCCTGCCATATCTCTAAGGGATGCGTCGCTTTGTACATGGCGAGTCTTCTGTTTGCTCTTTCCCCCTCTCCCCTGTTTGACCTGTGTCCATTCCGTGGCTGTGTCCGTCCTGTTTCCAGACTGCTGGGCCCCGATCCTGACATGGTCTCCGCCTTCTCCTCCGCTTTGACGTGCCCCTGTCGCAGGCGTTCCTTTCCTCGTCTGATCTTCACTCCTTCCATTTTGGTCCTGTCCGCTTTCTTGCCGCGCTTGCTCTTTCTCCTTGTTTCCTCGTTGCCGCTCCTGTCTGTTGTAATAAGCCTCAGGGCACCTGTAGTACACATGTCCTTCTTCGTCGCACAAATTACAAACAATCCCCTTGTAGCAACTTTGAGAGTCATGTCCCCTTTGTCCACATTTGGAACAGAGGTCTTCTGAGCAGAAACGGCGGAAGTGATCGTATGCTCCGCAGTGGTAGCAAGCCGGGGGCTGTCCGCTGAAACGCGTAATCCCCCTGTCGTGGCCTAGAAAAAAATACTTTGGCATAGATAGGTTACCGTGCCTGATTTTAACAACAGCTCTGTACTCGCCAGTCCAATAGCCATCCTCATCTAGCTTTTTATCAGGACCCACGAGGACATTGGCATATTTTGTGATCCATCTTTCAATGTCCTCTGCTGGAATGGTGGTCGTCCTGAAGATAATCGTGAGGACTTTAGTGTCCCCTCGAAAGAGAGGAAGGACTTCAAAATCCTCCAATAAGGTCGGATTCCATGCCATGAGTTCTTTGCATGCTAACCAAAATTTTTGATACACCCTTTCTGTCGCTAAACAAATGTCTATTTATTTAGAGCCCTCTAACTGAATAACAGCTACTATGTCTTCCTCTGGAAAGGCTAGCTGTTCTTTCAGAATAGTTCTGATTAAATACCTTCTGGTCCCTTTGGTTACATCAGTCCCTTTATAAATGAACCGTACCACATACCTTTTCTTGGGGTTGCGTTCATCCGAAGGCTCCCCCCAAGTGTTGCTCCAGTAGGCATCCTCCTCATCCTGCTTATCCCTCAGATTCGTTTCAAAGCGGGTTAGGCGTCTTTTCCTGCCCCCGGTTTGCCCTTTATCTTCCGCTCTTGCCGCCTTTGCGTAAGTCGGTCTTTCCCCGGAGGCCTTTGCTCCACCGTCACTATTCTTGGGGTCGCTGGGTCCTTCGGGATTGCTGGCTCCCTCGGGTCTATCTTGCTCCGAGTCCCCTCGCCTCTCTGCGTCACCGTCTCTCCCGGAGTCTTTCCTTGGGGATGACCGGGGGGTGTCAGGCGTGATGCCTCCTTGCGGTTCTTTAGGCCTGGTTCCCGTTCTGTGTTCCTCTGCAGCATCCCTTGGTGTGGCACCCCTCAGTTGTTCGTCGCTGTTAGGAATCCGCCTAGTTTGATGATCTCGTGGCAGCCTCGGTTCCTTTGGGTGATTACTGTTGTCTTCTGGCCATGCTGCGCGGAGCAAGTCATCGTCTACCGGAGACAACGTGTCTCCCCATTCCGTGTTTGGTTTTGATTTTTTCTGTTCCGGTTCCCTTATCTCATCATTGCTTTTTTTATTTGCAAGTGTCTGTATTTCCATTCCTTCATTTTCTCCCGGTCCTAACTGTTCTGCTGCTGGCATCATTGGTTGCTGTCCTTCATGTAATTGCTTTCCTGTCATTTTCTCCTTTCCTCTTCCCTGTGTCTTGTCAGGGCACTCTGCCGGGGTAGACTGCGTACTTGTTGAAACAGGTGACTCTGGAAGCGCTGGCTGTAATGATGTCGACGGCAGTGGCAGCGGCGGTGGCACTGGCGGAGCCCACGCGGTTTGCCCTTGTTGGTTTGCGCTGCCCTGAGGTGGGTGTTGCTGTTTCTTTATTTTGCTTCTTTGTTTCAAATTATTAATGATATAAATCATTCTCTCCTTGAAGTCTTCTCTTCCCACCAAAGGAGAGTCATCTGCAGACGTTTCTTTCATCCACATGACGTTCTGCCCGCCCTCCTCTTCTTCCCAAGCCCTCAGGATTAATTGTATGATTTTAATCATATTACCTTCTTGTAGCCAGTCTGGCGGTGGTTTCGAGGATGTTCTGGGTTTCCTGAAGACCAAAGTTTTTTTGACAATTTCCAGAGTGATGGTTTTGGCTCGAATCAGCTCTGACTCAGTCTCTGCAGCCTGTGTGCCTTGCAGCAGAAGCAGCATCAAGTCCTTTTGTTTGTCTAGCAAAGACCACATAGCATCATGTCCTAATTTTTGTAACCTATATGTTTTGTCTGTCGGGAGCTTGATGTAAGAGACCATAAATCCCCACAGCTTAGCCATGTCGACCATACTGTATTCTTTAGGGTGGATAATCTCTCTCACCCCATGTCCAAAGTTCTTTTTCAGTAGATTTTCCCAGGCTTCTCTGATCTCTATCTCTTTGGATTGCATATGGCTAAGTTTCTTTGCTTTAACTTTTATTTTTGTTCTCTGCACTTCTTCTCTACTGTGTTCCTCCTCATCGTCACCCCCTTTTTTAGAGGCTGACTCCTTGTCTGAGAAGAGGACAGGGCTGTCATATTCAGGTTCAAGATCAGAGCCCAGGCTAATGAGGTCTGTCTCTTTGTGCTCTTCCCCTCCTTGGCCTGAGAAAACCCCCAGGAGGGAGGATTCTTTCCCTAGTAGCTCCTCCATTTCCCCCCCTCTTTGCAAGGCTTGCAGAGTGGGGCCTTGGCCTGGTTTCAGAGGAGAACGATCCCTGTCTAGTGGGGATAGGATCTCTTCATCATCTCTAAAGAGTCTCCTTAAGTTTTTTGCCGCTCTGGGTTGCTTCAGGAATTTTTTCCTCTCAGTTGCACTTTGTTTTTGGCCTTCTGCACTCTTCTGCAGAGGATCCAAGAGGAGTGGGCCTACCGGGCCTTGTAAAGCCTGGGCTTGTAGTGCTTGAATCCCCACAGAGGGTTCCATAGTGGTGCGGCCTACTGTTTTGGATGAATCCAGGGCCTGCAGTGAATCTGTCCCCAGGAAGGGATCCAGGCTGGCTTGGCCTACTGTGGTCTGAGAAGCCTGGGCCTCAAGTATTGTCCCTCCCCTCAAGGGATGCACACTGCTTGTATTCTTAATTGCTTTTAAACCAGTAAATTCCTTTTCTTCCCTCCAAGGGGTTCCTGTTCTTTGGATCTCCTGGCTCAACAGCTCCTGGGGATTCAGGGGTTGAAGCATTCCCTCTCCATCCCCGGCCTCCTGTACAGGTGCTGACTCACCCAGGCCTCTAGTAGCCATTTTGTCTCTCTCATTGATTTCTTGTATACTGGGGGCATCTCCTTTCCCCTCATCCATCGGGGAATCCGGTAAAGGTACCCCCTCATGCCATACCTCATTAGATGCGGAAGACATTCCCCCAGCTATTCCTACAGTCGGAATATGGGCATTATCACTGGAAACCTCTGTTTCTGACGTATTTGTCTGCAAAAGTTGGGAGCTCCAGCAGAACACACCCTTCGCCTACAAATTTTAGGGTGTAGGGTGGGGGTCGGGGGTCAAGGGTCAGGGTCGGGGTCAAGGGTCGGGGTCAAGGGTCGGGGTCGGGGCCAGGGTCAGGGGTTAGGGTTAGGGGTCAGGGCCAGGGCCAGGGTTAGGGTTAGGGCCAGGGCCAGGGCCAGGGTTAGGGTTAGGGTCAGGGGGTCGGGGCCGGGGCCGGGGTCAGGGCGAGGGTTAAGGGTTAAGGGTTAAGGGTTAAGGGTCGGGGTCGGGGTCGGGGTGGGGGTGGGGGTGGGGGTCGGGGTCGGGGTCAGGGTTAGGAATATAGATTTTTAGGAATATAGATTTTTTATTTAAAATGTTCTTACTACTTGCAGTGTCTTTTCTTTACAAACCGAACGCGAAAAACCGTCACATTACGCCAGTTTCATGTTTACAACTACTTAATACAGTGATATCACTAACTTAAGCTAGTACAGAGACAGACTACGCTAAGTAATGCCCGGAGTGCCTCCGCTCTTCCAAGGCCAAAACCTGCGCCACCGGTCAGTCGGGGTACGTTCTCTTTCGAAGTGACAGATGGTTTCCATCCTGTCCAGGATGAAGTTCGCCGTGTTCTCTGGTTTGGCACGCACTCCCGTCTGCAGCTCGTGTCGTCTCTGATACATTAAAGCCATAACTATGATACAATTTAACAGTCTAACAGTGGACCACGGTATATCCCAAAAGCCACAAATCGATTCCGCACCCCTACGTCTTTTTCTCTTGACAGGTCCATCGAACTTGTCTTTCGGCTGCAGTCCCGAAAGGACGGTGTCCAAAGATTGTCTTTTTAGCGCCGGCCACTGTAGCTTATTCGATACGAGAGTCCACGTTTCCGCGACAGGATCGCAGTCAAACAGCGCGTGTTGTAAAGTCTCCACCGGAGCCGAAGCCCCGGTCAGCGTCTGTTTCTCAATGCAAGCCCATCGTCTGCACCTTCCATCCCGACCAGATAGCCACGGGTTAGCCTCCCCCACGTTCAGTACTCTATGGTACGCCCTCCACCTCGTTTCCCATAAACTATAGGGCACCCTACGATCCTTAAACGTTTCTATCGGAAAACTTGGATCCCTGAGGTAGTGCGGCAGATCGTGTTTCGCACGCCTCTTTTCCCTGTATGCACAAAAAACTCCTCTCTCCAAGGCCCTGTTATACATTTCTTTTTTAATCTGGGACACAGTCAGGTCCACTCTTTTTAACAGGCTGGCTTCAATTCCCCATTTCTTTACCCAAGTGTAAACATCATCCAAATAGTCTGGCCCCGCGGCTCGCAATTGCGGCGTTACCACGTACCCAAACTCTTCTTTTCCCCACCACTTCTCGCCCCATTTGGTGTCCTAATTTACAAAGAGCTCTCGACAGTTCCTCTGCCCCACTGCGGGTTTCTGCATTCTCTCGTTCCCACGCTGCCCATCTGACAAAGTTGTTGCCGATAAAGTTGACTAAGAACCATGGCTCCAGAGCAATCATATCTAAGCCCCCGTTTTCAATTTTCTGATACGCTACAGCTCTAGCCAGCGGGAAGTTGTTCGTTCCCCACACAAAAGCAAAAATGGCTTTTTCCGCCTCCTTAAGTACCCACTGGGGAGGAGGGTAGATTGCCGAAAGGCCGTTGGCCTTTGAGATCAGGTAAGTCCTTACATAAATGCTCTTTTGAAAAAAGTTTAGTCTCCAATTTTTCCACATCCCGATTCTCTCTTTGATCGCGTCAAGCCAATTTACCCAATTTGGAACCCACCCATCCCTTTTAATAGCAAATTGAATTCCCAAAATTTTCACCCTATCGGTTTCCTCGTCCTCCTCATCCTCCCTGCTTTCTGACTCCCTCAGAGGGCTCGATCTAATCTTCTGGCTATATTTGTCCAGATGTAGCAGGACGCTTTTGGTTTCGTTAATTTTCGCCCCCGAGACCGGGCCATACCTTTCAAACCAATTCTTAACCACCACCAACTCCTCTCTTCCTGACACAAAAACAGACACATCATCTGCGTGGGCCACCACTTTGGCTGTTTCCACCTTTCCCGCAGGATCTCCAATGATGCTGATGCCCGTCACCGCCGTGTCCTTTTCGATGAAGGCCAGGACTACGTCCAGGGCCAGCACATACAGCAGCGGGCTCAGGGGGCACCCCTGCCTGACACCGGATCGTATTGGCACTCTCCTGCCTCTCCATCCATTAACCTGCGGGGTCACGGTAGCGCCCTCATAAAGGATCTCCAGGAAACGAACCATCCGGCACGGTACGCCCTTGGCCTTCAACAACGCCCACAAGTAAGGATGGTGGACGTTATCGAAGGCCTTGCTCTGGTCGACCTGCAGGATGGCTCCCCCCCACCTTCCCCTGGACACTAATTGAAATATTTCCCTAATCAGTCCCAGGGATTCCAGAATGGAACGCCCCGGGACCGCACTGGTCTGTGAAGAGGTGACAAGCTTGGGAGCCACCTTTTTCAGTCTGTTGTTCAAGACTTTCATGAGGATCCTATAATCACAGTTCGTCAAGACAATGGGTCTCCAATTTTTGGGTAGACTGATGTCTCCCTCCTTTGGAAAGAAGATGAGGGTCCCCTCGTAAAAGGATCTCCCCACCTTCTTCCCTTTCCACATCTCATTAAATAGTTTGGTCAGGGGACCCACCAACCACTCTTTATAAACTTTGTAAAAGGCCGGGTTGAGGCCGTCAGGGCCCGGGGCCGATTTTCTCCTGCCTGACTTGATGGCTTCAGCTACCTCCTCCTCAGTGATGTCCCTCTCCAGATCCCTCCGCTCCTCCAAGCTCAGACCTTTCCCCTTATACAAAATATTTTTGCCTGCCGCTTCCTCGAGGAAGCTCTCAATTTCCCTACTGTCAATGTCTTTCGGAGCGTAAAGCTGTTCGTAAAAGCTTGTCATGATTTCGAGCATGCCCCTGGGGGACGATTCCACCTCCTCCTTCCCTTCGTCCTTCCTCAATCCAGTGAACCCTATGGGGCCACGAGACGTCCTGGCCTTCTGCCACTCATCAAAATTGACAAGGGCGCCCCTAGATCTGCATTTTTGGGCATCAAGCCTCTTCTTCCTCTGTGTTTTGTGATATTGCGCGATGGTATCGGCGCTGCGTTTTAGGATCTGCCCGTGATACGGGAGGCCTCTGTTCACTTGTAAATGACACTTTATAAAACTGTAGACAGCTCTGTGGTATTCCTGAAGGTCTTTCCTAACAGTGTAGAGATTAAAACTTTTGCACCTGCGTGCTAACTTCTGTTTCAATCTCTCCCACCAGGTCGGAATCATGCAAGGGCCCGAGGAGAGGATCGTCCCCCCCTCCGTGAGGACAGAGAGGACGACCCCCTTGACCCTGTCCCTTTCCAGGTCCGCTACTCTGAGTCTCCAGAGGGCCGAGCCTCTGGGATAAACCTCCCCCAGACCGCAGGTCATCGCCAGCACACCGTGGTCAGACCAAGGCGTGATGGAGATGCTGCAGTCTGTGACCCGGACCTCCTTCGGTGCCCAAATGCGATCAATTCTGCTGGCATGGCACGGGTGGTAATAAGTGTACCTCCCGTGACCCTGCCCTTGCCCCTGGTTAGCGAAGCGACTCCTCTCAAAAGTATTCCTCGCCCCCACCGGAAAGAACCTAATCGTGTTTTGAATTTGTAACCCCTTATCTTCCAATTGTAACTGTTCCCCTAATAAATTTTGCAAATATTTTTCTTCTTTGGTCAGCGGTTTTCCTTTCTTTCCCTTCCCCGTCGTCGAATAATCTTCCAATCTGGCCCGATTGTTAAAATCCCCTAACACTAACAATTTTCTCGTGGTGTTTGCCGAATCGTTTAATTTTACCCATAATTTGTATTTTTCGCCCCCGCCGATCGGGGCGTAAACCCCCAACATGCGAAAAGCCCTTCGAGAGGAGCCCCCCCCCGGACCGCTTGGTTCCGACAGAGAAGTCCAGGAGCACCAATCTTCCAAGTTCCAATTCCACATAAGAATCTATTTGCATGTCTTGCCTGGTTTTAAGTAAAAGGCCTCTACCTGCAGCCTTGTCATTAGGATCGTATGACCATAGGGAAGGTCCCCATGTCCAGAACCTTTGGGCTTGGCACCTTTGCCGCTCGTCTCTAAAGTGAGTCTCCTGCAGCAAACATAAATCAAAATCCAATTTAGCCAAATGTGTGAGGATTTCCTCCCTCCTCTCCTGCTGCAATAATCCTCTAGTGTTCCAAGTAATAATTGTAATTCTTTGTGTGATCGCCATTAAAGGTGAAAGGAAAAAAGGCCAAATTAAAAGGGCCAAATATAAATAAACCAAAATAAGAAAATAAAACCAATTTGAGAACCTCACTTTAGAGCACATAGAGCAAAAGTGTTACCTGTAAGATTAAACTCCAAAATTGACAGTATAACTGTCTTAGCCCATCTGTACTCCTGGTGCGTCAGCCCGATCTCCTTCTCCTTCAGACCGTTCCTCAGCCGTCACCATCCCCGAATTGGAGGAAAAGCCGGCCCTTTCCGAGCTGTCGTCGTCGGTGTCATCGGCGTTGTCATCGGCGATGTCATCCAGGTCCTGGGGGCAGCCAGTCCCCTGGTTAGTCACCGCCCGCTCTCCTTGTTCCATTTCTACCCCCACCGATTTGATCGGAGGTGTAGCCTTACCAGACAGTTCCCCAGGCCCATCCGGGGGCTTTTTAGGGGAAGGGACAGGTATTGGACTTGGGAAGTCTGCCTCAGCGGCCCCCAAGCCCTCCTTCTCACATCGCAGTTGCTGTTGCTGGATTTCATGCAGCCTCTAACTCTCCTGTAATCTCTTTATTAGCAGTTCCTTCCTTATCGCCTCCTCTGCTACCTCTTTGGAGGGGATCTGCGTTGACTCCCCTTCGTCCTCTTCGTCCTCTGAGCTACCTCCGGTTCTGTCCAAGGCTTGAGCGGCCTCCCTCATTTTTTCGTCCACTAGCTGTGCTGCCCTCTTAAGATTTTCTATTTGGTCCACCAAATTTTCTCTTTTTTCTTTATTAAGTGTTGTTGTCGGGGTCGGGGTCGGGGTCGGGGTCAGGGCCAGGGCCGGGGTTAGGGGTTAGGGGTTAGGGGTTAGGGGTCAGGGTCAGGGTCAGGGTCAGGGTCAGGGTCAGGGTCAGGGTCAGGGTCAGGGTCAGGGTTAGGAATATAGATTTTTTTTTTTTTAGGAATATAGATTTTTTATTTAAAATGTTCTTACTACTTGCAGTGTCTTTTCTTTACAAACCGAACGCGAAAAACCGTCACATTACGCCAGTTTCATGTTTACAACTACTTAATACAGTGATAACACTAACTAACTTAAGCTAGTACAGAGACAGACTACGCTAAGTAATGCCCGGAGTGCCTCCGCTCTTCCAAGGCCAAAACCTGCGCCACCGTTCAGTCGGGGTACGTTCTCTTTCGAAGTGACAGATGGTTTCCATCCTGTCTAGGATGAAGTTCGCCGTGTTCTCTGGTTTGGCACGCACTCCCGTCTGCAGCTCGTGTCGTCTCTGATACATTAAAGCCATAACTATGATACAATTTAACAGTCTAACAGTGGACCACGGTATATCCCAAAAGCCACAAGTCGATTCCGCACCCCTACGTCTTTTTCTCTTGACAGGTCCATCGAACTTGTCTTTCGGCTGCAGTCCCGAAAGGACGGTGTCCAAAGATTGTCTTTTTAGCGCCGGCCACTGTAGCTTATTCGATACGAGAGTCCACGTTTCCGCGACAGGATCGCAGTCAAACAGCGCGTGTTGTAAAGTCTCCACCGGAGCCGAAGCCCCGGTCAGCGTCTGTTTCTCAATGCAAGCCCATCGTCTGCACCTTCCATCCCGACCAGATAGCCACGGGTTAGCCTCCCCCACGTTCAGTACTCTATGGTACGCCCTCCACCTCGTTTCCCATAAACTATAGGGCACCCTACGATCCTTAAACGTTTCTATTGGAAAACTTGGATCCCTGAGGTAGTGCGGCAGATCGTGTTTCGCACGCCTCTTTTCCCTGTATGCACAAAAAACTCCTCTTTCCAAGGCCCTGTTATACATTTCTTTTTTAATCTGGGACACAGTCAGGTCCACTCTTTTTAACAGGCTGGCTTCAATTCCCCATTTCTTTACCCAAGTGTAAACATCATCCAAATAGTCTGGCCCCGCGGCTCGCAATTGCGGCGTTACCACGTACCCAAACTCTTCTTTTCCCCACCACTTCTCGCCCCATTTGGTGTCTCTCCATCCTTTCCCAAAACTAATAAGTCCTAATTTACAAAGAGCTCTCGACAGTTCCTCTGCCCCACTGCGGGTTTCTGCATTCTCTCGTTCCCACGCTGCCCATCTGACAAAGTTGTTGCCGATAAAGTTGACTAAGAACCATGGCTCCAGAGCAATCATATCTAAGCCCCCGTTTTCAATTTTCTGATACGCTACAGCTCTAGCCAGCGGGAAGTTGTTCGTTCCCCACACAAAAGCAAAAATGGCTTTTTCCGCCTCCTTAAGTACCCACTGGGGAGGAGGGTAGATTGCCGATAGGCCGTTGGCCTTTGAGATCAGGTAAGTCCTTACATAAATGCTCTTTTGAAAAAAGTTTAGTCTCCAATTTTTCCACATCCCGATTCTCTCTTTGATCGCGTCAAGCCAATTTACCCAATTTGGAACCCACCCATCCCTTTTAATAGCAAATTGAATTCCCAAAATTTTCACCCTATCGGTTTCCTCGTCCTCCTCATCCTCCCTGCTTTCTGACTCCCTCAGAGGGCTCGATCTAATCTTCTGGCTATATTTGTCCAGATGTAGCAGGACGCTTTTGGTTTCGTTAATTTTCGCCCCCGAGACCCGGCCATACCTTTCAAACCAATTCTTAACCACCACCAACTCCTCTCTTCCTGACACAAAAACAGACACATCGTCTGCGTGGGCCACCACTTTGGCTGTTTCCACCTTTCCCGCAGGATCTCCAATGATGCTGATGCCCGTCACCGCCGTGTCCTTTTCGATGAAGGCCAGGACTACGTCCAGCGCCAGCACATACAGCAGCGGGCTCAGGGGGCACCCCTGCCTGACCCCGGATCGTACTGGCACTCTCCTGCCTCTCCATCCATTAACCTGCGGGGTCACGGTAGCGCCCTCATAAAGGATCTCCAGGAAACGAACCATCCGGCACGGTACGCCCTTGGCCTTCAACAACGCCCACAAGTAAGGATGGTGGACGTTATCGAAGGCCTTGCTCTGGTCGACCTGCAGGATGGCTCCCCCCCACCTTCCCCTGGACACTAATTGAAATATTTCCCTAATCAGTCCCAGGGATTCCAGAATGGAACGCCCCGGGACCGCACTGGTCTGTGAAGAGGTGACAAGCTTGGGAGCCACCTTTTTCAGTCTGTTGTTCAAGACTTTCATGAGGATCCTATAATCACAGTTCGTCAAGACAATGGGTCTCCAATTTTTGGGTAGACTGATGTCTCCCTCCTTTGGAAAGAAGATGAGGGTCCCCTCGTAAAAGGATCTCCCCACCTTCTTCCCTTTCCACATCTCATTAAATAGTTTGGTCAGGGGACCCACCAACCACTCTTTATAAACTTTGTAAAAGGCCGGGTTGAGGCCGTCAGGGCCCGGGGCCGATTTTCTCCTGCCTGACTTGATGGCTTCAGCTACCTCCTCCTCAGTGATGTCCCTCTCCAGATCCCTCCGCTCCTCCAAGCTCAGACCTTTCCCCTTATACAAAATATTTTTGCCTGCCGCTTCCTCGAGGAAGCTCTCAATTTCCCTACTGTCAATGTCTTTCGGAGCGTAAAGCTGTTCGTAAAAGCTTGTCATGATTTCGAGCATGCCCCTGGGGGACGATTCCACCTCCTCCTTCCCTTCGTCCTTCCTCAATCCAGTGAACCCTATGGGGCCACGAGACGTCCTGGCCTTCTGCCACTCATCAAAATTGACAAGGGCTCCCCTAGATCTGCATTTTTGGGCATCAAGCCTCTTCTTCCTCTGTGTTTTGTGATATTGCGCGATGGTATCGGCGCTGCGTTTTAGGATCTGCCCGTGATACGGGAGGCCTCTGTTCACTTGTAAATGACACTTTATAAAACTGTAGACAGCTCTGTGGTATTCCTGAAGGTCTTTCCTAACAGTGTAGAGATTAAAACTTTTGCACCTGCGTGCTAACTTCTGTTTCAATCTCTCCCACCAGGTCGGAATCATGCAAGGGCCCGAGGAGAGGATCGTCCCCCCCTCCGAGAGGACAGAGAGGACGACCCCCTTGACCCCGTCCCTTTCCAGGTCCGCTACTCTGAGTCTCCAGAGGGCCGAGCCTCTGGGATAAACCTCCCCCAGACCGCAGGTCATCGCCAGCACGCCGTGGTCAGACCAAGGCGTGATGGAGATGCTGCAGTCTGTGACCCGGACCTCCTTCGGCGCCCAGATGCGATCAATTCTGCTGGCATGGCACGGGTGGTAATAAGTGTACCTCCCGTGACCCTGCCCTTGCCCCTGGTTAGCGAAGCGACTCCTCTCAAAAGTATTCCTCGCCCCCACCGGAAAGAACCTAATCGTGTTTTGAATTTGTAACCCCTTATCTTCCAATTGTAACTGTTCCCCTAATAAATTTTGCAAATATTTTTCTTCTTTGGTCAGCGGTTTTCCTTTCTTTCCCTTCCCCGTCGTCGAATAATCTTCCAATCTGGCCCGATTGTTAAAATCCCCTAACACTAACAATTTTCTCGTGGTGTTTGCCGAATCGTTTAATTTTACCCATAATTTGTATTTTTCGCCCCCGCCGATCGGGGCGTAAACCCCCAACATGCGAAAAGCCCTTCGAGAGGAGCCCCCCCCGGACCGCTTGGTTCCGACAGAGAAGTCCAGGAGCACCAATCTTCCAAGTTCCAATTCCACATAAGAATCTATTTGCATGTCTTGCCTGGTTTTAATTAAAAGGCCTATACCTGCAGCCTTGTCATTAGGATCGTATGACCATAGGGAAGGTCCCCATGTCCAGAACCTTTGGGCTTGGCACCTTTGCCGCTCGTCTCTAAAGTGAGTCTCCTGCAGCAAACATAAATCAAAATCCAATTTAGCCAAATGTGTGAGGATTTCCTCCCTCCTCTCCTGCTGCAATAATCCTCTAGTGTTCCAAGTAATAATTTTAATTCTTTGTGTGATCGCCATTAAAGGTGAAAGGAAAAAAGGCCAAATTAAAAGGGCCAAATATAAATAAACCAAAATAAGAAAATAAAACCAATTTGAGAACCTCACTTTAGAGCACATAGAGCAAAAGTGTTACCTGTAAGATTAAACTCCAAAATTGACAGTATAACTGTCTTAGCCCATCTGTACTCCTGGTGCGTCAGCCCGATCTCCTTCTCCTTCAGACCGTTCCTCAGCCGTCACCATCCCCGAATTGGAGGAAAAGCCGGCCCTTTCCGAGCTGTCGTCGTCGGTGTCATTGGCGTTGTCATCGGCGACGTCATCGGCGACGTCATCGGCGATGTCATCCAGGTCCTGGGGGCAGCCAGTCCCCTGGTTAGTCACCGCCCGCTCTCCTTGTTCCATTTCTACCCCCACCGATTTGATCGGAGGTGTAGCCTTACCAGACAGTTCCCCAGGCCCATCCGGGGGCTTTTTAGGGGAAGGGACAGGTATCGGACTTGGGAAGTCTGCCTCAGCGGCCCCCAAGCCCTCCTTCTCACATCGCAGTTGCTGTTGCTGGATTTCATGCAGCCTCTTACTCTCCTGTAATCTCTTTATTAGCAGTTCCTTCCTTATCGCCTCATCTGCTACCTCTTTGGAGGGGATCTGCGTTGACTCCCCTTCGTCCTCTTCGTCCTCTGAGCTACCTCCGGTTCTGTCCAAGGCTTGAGCGGCCTCCCTCATTTTTTCGTCCACTAGCTGTGCTGCCCTCTTAAGATTTTCTATTTGGTCCACCAAATTTTCTCTTTTTCCTTTATTAAGTGTCTGAGAATGTTTGATTCGTAGAGAATCCATCTTGATGTAAAGGTCGATCTTCTCATTTTCCAGCTTTTTATATTCCGACCAGGCGGGTGAGTCTCTCATTATTCTTCTTATTTGTTCTCTCCTCTTCTCCCACTTTCTCCTCTTCGTCTCGTCCTCCGAGCCAGAATAGCTTCCCTCACTCCCTTCCGGCCTGGTGTCCGTTTCGTTGCCCGGTTCACTGTCCGACCCGCTCTCCAGCGGAGCAAACCTGTTTTGACTTGTCCTGCTTCTGAAGGTTTCTTCCTTTTGAGTGTGGTGTAATTTCTGTTTGCTTTTCCCCTTGTTTTGGGGGCGAACTTCCCTCCACTCTTGATCTTGCCTGGACCGTGTCTCTGGGTTCTGAGGTCCCGCAGACGGTCCCTTAGCCGGTTCAGTCTCCTTGGTCTGCGTTTCTCTCTGCCCACCGCCGCTCGAGAGGGTCTGGCTTCCTCCGCTCGTCTCTCCCTTTTGTTCTTTTTGTCCTTGCTGTCCACTCTCTCTTCTCCTTTCCTCATTTTGTCCATCCTCACCTTGTGCCGGTCGTTGTGCGTTCTCCCGTCTGTTCTCCCGTCTTTTCTCTTGTCGATTGTAAAAGGCCTCCGGGCACCGGTAATACACATGTCCGGTTTCATCACACAAGTTGCAGCACAGTCCTTTTTGGCACGCTTGAGCGGCGTGCCCCCTTTCGCTGCATCTGGAACAGAAATCCATCGAGCAAAACCGACGAATATGATCATAGGCCCCACAGTGGTAGCATGCCGGGGGTTGCCCGCTAAACCGCGTAATGCCTCTATCCGATCCTAGGAAGAAATATTTTGGCATAGCCAAATTCCCGTGTCTCATTTTTACCACGGCTCTGAATTCCCCAGTCCAGTACCCCCATTGATCCAGTGTCTTATCAGGGCCCATCAGAACGTCCGCATACTTTGAAATCCATCTGGCGATGTCCTCAGCCGGGATCGTGGTCGTCCTCAGAATTATAGTCAGAACCTTGGTGTCACCCCGAAAGA